>CM065899.1:30260000-32760000 GCA_033439115.1 Firmiana major
AAACCATTGAAACAAATTATCCAAGCTTTCTCTCACTAGAAATCACTAGGAATTAGGCATAATTGGAACTTTCATCCTTCATGGAAGTTGTTCCAAATTGAAAGGAGAGTGACATATGTTGGAATTGGCTATCAAGGGGCCATAGAGTGCAAACTGTGAGCCTCCAAAGTTTCGGCCAAGGGTGAACACAATAATTGGTATATTTTCAAGTTTTCAATTTCATATATGTTAATGTATGAATGATTTTAAGTATATTGATATATGTTTTAAGCATTGAAACATATTAAATCACTATGATGTTGGTTAGGCCGAGAGTGAGTAATGAGATATTGATTTATGTCCATATGATTTTAAGGCATAAATGGATTAATGTACATGTGTTAATGATTATGGTGTAATTAGAATTAATCAATTTGATTAATTAATACATGTAATTAGTTGGCAATCAAGGTGTTTGATAAAATGCCTAAATGAACTATATGATGTTTAGGAATGTTGCCAACCAAGTGTTTGTGAAAATGCCTAAGTGAATTGGCTAAGAAAGAGACATGGCCGGCATGCCATGGTGTAACCGATGGCATGGGTAGCTCTCGGCCATGGCATGTGGCCGAGAGGCCCAATGGGCTAAGCCCAAATATTTTAGGCCCAATGTGATGTAATGGGTCTAGAACAAGCCCAATAAGAGTTGGTGGGCCCCAAAAGCCCAATAGGCCCAATGAAAATGAATAGTAAAATGAAAATGGGCTTAAGGTATAGTTAGGCCCATTAAGGATTATTAAAGCCCATTAAGGGAAATAGACTGTATCTAATGTGAAATACAGTAGGAAAAGTGTAATTAACCTGATAAATGGTTATATGCAGCTCCAGAGAGTATTGGAGAAGCAAATCGGACTGCTGAAACGAGCAGCGCAGAGGAAGTGAAATTTCTCGAGTGATTACAGGTAAGGGACTTTTGTGAGTAGTTAGAGATACCTGCATGTATTTTTGTCTGCTTTTACATTCACTTAAAAACTCTGAGGGTCAGAGAAAGTGAATAATAATTATTGCGACTCGATAGTGGCAAATTAGGATTTTACCCCTAGTTAGCCAAAAAGTTAACTTTTGTGAAAAGTTGTAAAAAGCATGAAAACCACTATTTTGAGTGTTTAACTACTGTTTAGCAGGAGAATAAATAGATAGGCTAATGATTTTAAGGGTGATGTGAATTAAGCACACTTTAAAGTGCTGATTTTGATGTTTTGTAAATCATCCCTTTTTAAAGAGCCATCTATCATATTATATGAGAATGAATCGTCCTGGAGCACAGCTCAGACTGGATTTCATATATTTTCTACATATATTAGTGCTGGATTATGATTCGCACTAGATTTCCATGACATGCATGATAGAGTATTGGAGTTATTACTCGTACTCGTTTTATATGATATATGCATGAGAGAGTGCTAGAGCGATTAGCTCGTACTCGAGTTTTTCATGAGATACATGACAGAGTGTTGGAGCGTTGCTCGTACTCGATTCTTCATGATTTATACATGACATAGTACTGGAGCTATTGCTCGTACTTGATTTGATGATATTGTGCATAGCATGGTACTGGAGCTATTGCTCGTACTTGATTTAATACATGAACTATGCATTGACCTAGTTTCTAGAGGTTTACTCGCACTAGAGTTTGAGTTTGTGATGTGAAATAGTGTTTGAGCGGAGTGTCGACGGTGAGTCGGCTCAAAGGCGCGCACTTATGTGATATACAATACATGTTAAAACCCATGCCCGAGTCCTTGTGTGACTGAGTGTCACATTATGTGAGAGGATATCCGCATGAGGGTACTAGAGACGTGGTATGATATTCCATGGTTTGAGGGCTAAGACCTATGGTAGGCACCCCGGCTGTGATGTAGGTCCACGGAGTACGTTGTACCGTGCATGTGGCATAGGAGTACACTGTACCGTGTGGTGTTGTGGAGTTGAGGAGGATATAGCTGGTGGTTGTGATGGACTGACCCCCCTCCCGTTGCAGGAGTGATGCTCCGCACACTAGGATTCCGTGTTGCTTGGGATCACATGTCGGATATGATCATAGTCCAGGATACTATTTACATTTCACCACAGAGTCTCACATGATATATCACTTGATTGACTGATTTAAATTGCGGACAGACCTGAGGGATGGGTCGGACTCCGATTTTGTGATGTGAATGATTTAAATGCCATATTTATAGTGATTTAAATATACATGGCGTGATTTATCTAAAGGCATGATTTATATAAAGATGCATTGTTTTGCACTACATGCTTACATTTGAGAAAGAAAGCATGATTTCTGTACATGGGATTTAATTTGTACAAGTATACATATATATATATTTAAGGACATGTTTTTAAAGTGAGTTAAGGAAATAATGTTTTCATGGCATAGCATTATTTTGAGTAGATATCTACTTGCTTGCCTGATTTCCTTACTGAGCGCGTTGTATGCTCACCCCCTTTCTTTACATCTCCCTACAGAGCATCAACAGTAGAGCGAGAGCTATTAAAGGATAGTATTCCTGAGTCCACTGCTAGTTCCTATCGACCTCCAGGTATACAGATTTTGTACGGTTATGTATCTAAACATAGAAACAGCATAGTGATGTATACGATATATATATTATGGGGAATGTATTTGTGTTAGATTTTATATAATCTCACATGTATTATAAAAGCAGTTACTGTCAGTAACAGTATATTGACATGTATGTATGATAATGGATAATGTGGTAAGCAAGGATTCTGACATCTAATCACAGCCCAACCATTGAAGAGAGGAAAGATAAGTTAAAAATGCGAAAAATTTGTAGTGGTTGGTTAAGTCATGGATTGAGAAAGGGTCCTGACAAACTTCTTCTCAACAACCACACGGCACTACTGCCAAGCTTAGCTATAGTCTGGTACCTGCTATGCTCATCTCTTTCATGCTCTGTAAAATCAAACTAGATAACAGCTTACTGCTGTACATGCTTCATCATCATCTTTGCCCATTTTTGGTGTCGAGAGCATCCTTGAAGAATTTGTAGACCATACAACAAATAAACTGTAATGAATAGTGGCACGACACAAAAACAAAGCTAAACAGAGGACAAATATGAAGTTAAACTTGCTGCCAAGAATGAAACCATGCTCCATGAACTGCTTCTTGAGACTCTACACCGAAAAGCTTACCCCATCCTTTTCACTAACCATCAGCAAGCAACAAATGGACCAACAACAGTAATGCTAAAATAAATATGCAGTAAATGAAATGGACTAAAGAAATATAAGAAAATGCATTAAGCAAAAATTGGAAGCTACTACTCTAAATGCAGTCAAGAACCGAATCATGAATTTTATGCAAATAAAAATGAAATAAGGAAAGGAAACAATGATGCATAGCTGAATATAAACTTAAACCCGAAAGGAAATAAAAATCACAACTACAACATCACCCGTGAGCTTCTTCAACATGAATAGGGAACTCAACATCCTAGGGTAGCTTCATTTTCTTCTCCACCCGTGTTCCACTTTGTTCTTGATGTGGACAAATGCTCAGCATCAACCCACATCAAGGCAACAGAACCAAAAGGCAGAAGAATGAATGAAGCATTCTTATCACCCGAATGCACCAAAGAAGAGCAAACCGAGAGTAAAAAAAATAATGGTTTATCAAACAAAGACATAAGGAAGTTTTTTTTTTTTGAAAACTGAGAGCTATACTAGGAAATATAAGCGATGTATTAAAACTTGAAAAACAAAAGAACTGATTTTAACCAAACCGAGAAGATCAATGAACAATGGTGGCTGCCAAGAAAATGGGAAACTAACTTGAAAAACTTTTAAATAAAAATGGATATTGTTGTGAACAATAAAAATAAATGGTAGCTAAACGGAAAAGAGAAGCTTGAAAACAATGAAAATAAATCCTAAAAATACCTTAAAACTATTCTACCCTAACTTACATCATCCTCTTTCAATTGCTATCATGTCTTGTTTATACACACACTTAGGGGTACAATTGTAATTTTTTCATCCTAGATGAGTTGGCATTGTTTGGCCACTTGTCTTCACACCATTGGCTCCTTGAAAAGATATTTCCATGTCATCTGTCTTCTTGTCTAATTGGATGTGCTAGGTGGCATGGCTCGTGTTGTCTGCGTGGTCCAATATCGATTTTAGCCCAATTCCAGTCCATTTTCTACCGAAATTTTCTAAATTCATCCGGATTTAATTTATCTGCAAACATGAAAAATTTAGTCAAAATGAGGGGATAATTAACAAAATAATTTGGGGATTAAAATAATTAATTAAGAAATTAAGCATAAATAATTCTATTTTTATAGAATTATCACACCCCCAAACTTGAGCTTTTGTTTGTCCTCAAACAAAACAAAATAATTGTAGGAATGGCAAGTACTAAACACAATAATTTCCCCAATATCATCCTCAAAGAAAAAGTACAAACTATGATCTCAAAGACTCACAATTACAAGTCCAACATTCAGAATCATTCAATCATAAGTCCTAACCCAAATTGGACTCCTCGTGAGTGTGTGAAAAATGTCAAAGTCACTTCACAGTACATTATCCGGGTCAGATTATGCAAACACAGTGAATGCAAAGTCAATGACATGTAATCATTCCCATAAGTTTGCTTTTCCACTTCTCTCTCCACTAATGTAGTCATACTTAATCAAAGATCAATAGGATTTCATTAAGCTTGTAATGTAAGGCTGTGGCTAAGGAATGATAAAGTCGATTTAGGTTTAATTACCCCTTAACATGCATTACTTCTAGGATCTTTATGTAAGAGCTCCAATTTATTTCCCCCAAACTTATTTATTTCACTAAACTTTTTATTCTATTTTTGTATTTTCTTCTTTCTTCTTTTCTTGTTCTTTTTCTTTCATTTTTTTATACATACTCCTTCACTATCAGTTAATACCCATATAGCTCACAATATATCCCAATGACTTTTCATGCTTTGGGGGTAAGGGATAGGAACAGAGTATTTAAGCTACGAAAAAAATTTGCCAGAATATTTACAAAGAAAAGCTTATTTAGCCCAGATGGGTGACTAGGGGTAGAATATGTACAAGGATGGCTAGAAAGGCTCAAACGATCCAAAGATGGCCTAAATCATCTCCCTAATTAAGTGTGATCTAATATTTCACCTCGAGATCAGATCAAACAAATTCTAGAATATGATGCACAAAATCAACTGAACAAATGCAATCCTATGTCCACATAAGCTTTCTCTAAATAAATATACAGATTCATGACATGACATGTGCATAAGATGAGGCAATCACAATCAGAATTAAGACAAATTCAAGAATTAACTTCATGTTTTTCCTATAATCATGCTTCTCAGTTAATCAAAGTTAGATTAAATCATGGGGTCATATCATCGGAATATGGAAAAACTACATGCTAAGCACTAAATCTTCCCAAAATCAAACAATTTAAGCTCATATTATCGAAAAAAGTTTGAAAATTCTTTCTCAGATTTTTGAAAAAATTTTGAAAATTTTTCCAATTTTTCCCAAAATTGCTCAAGTGGTATCCCTTCCCCCAAACGTAAAGTGCACAGTGTCCTCAATGTGGAGATAATATAAGAATTTAAGCTCAAGAACAAAGTACTCCCCTTTTCTGATGATGATGAACAACTAAAACTTGATTGAAAGCATAATACTAGAAAAGAAATCTGCAACATAAACAAAGAAAGAAACAACAGAAAAGAAAAAGAAAAAGAACTATATACAAAGTGAAAAGAAAAATACAGCCACTTTAAATGCAGCTGAAGAAAACAACACTCAGCAGTAGGGTGAAGAGTAGGAGGATCATCCATAGTGGTGACAGAATGTTGACTGTTAACTCCTCCTTAGCTCTATCTACTTCCTTTTTTCTCTCAGATTTCTTGTGCTTAAGCCTTATATCCTCATTAACCTCCATCTTAAAACACTTTTGAGAGTCATCAGGGAGCTTTAAAAGTTTGAAAACATTAAACTTTAGTTCCTGATCATGAACTCTCATTGTTAACTCCCCCTTCTGTGCATGAATTAAAGTTCCACCAGTCGCTAGGAAAGGTCTGCCTAGTATAATGGGGATTTTCCTATTTTCTTCCATGTCCAACACAATAAAATCCATAGGGAAAATACATTTATCCACCTTTACTAGCACGTCCTCAATGACCCCCTTCGGATATTTAATGGATTGATCAGCTAGCTGAAGGGTCATTGTGGTGGGCTTGGTATCCCCTAATCCTAACTTCTGATAAATAGACAAAGGCATCAGATTGTTACTTGCTCCCAAATCACACAAGGCTCTACCAAAGAATAGATTTCCTATAGTGCAGAGTATGGTAAAACTCCCGGGATCTTTGAGCTTAAGGGGTAATTTCCTCTGAATAATTGCACTACATCCTCAGTTAAGGCCACAGTCTCATAATCTTCCAATCTTCTTTTCCTAGAGAGGATGTCCTTCAAAAACTTTACATAACTTGGCATTTACTCTAAAGCATCTACGAAAGGAATGTTGATATGAAGTTTCTTAAAAACCTCAAGAAATTTGGCAAATTGCTGGTTAAGCTTTTGGTTTTGGAACCTCTGAGGAAAAGGTACTGGTGGTCTAACTGGAGAGGATGTAGTGGAAACATGTATAACATTAGAGGACAAGGAAGGTTGTGAAGTAGAAGAAGGTATAGATGAAGAAGCACCTAACTTGGATTCCTTTGCAGCCTGATCCTGATGTTCCTGTTCCTTCTGAGCTGCATCTTTAGAACCTAAGGATTCTTCAACTATGGGTTATTCAGGTATGGACTTAACTTGTGGTTCATCATCTAGCTGTCTACCACTCTTAAGGGTGATGGATTTCACATGTTCTTTACCCTCCCTTTGCCTAACAGGATTAGCTTCAGTGTTACTAGGAAGGGTCCCAAAAGGACGTTGGCTAAGAGCATTTGCTATTTGTCCCACCTGAACCTCTAAGTTCTTAATTGAAGCAGCTTAATTTTGCAGGATCGTTGAGAACATCTCCTCTAGTGTAGGCTTCTTCTCAGCTGTTGGTGCATTTAAATGTTGGGGCTACATAAGTGGTGGTAGTGGTGGTTAATGGAAGTGGGATGGATGGGAATGATTAGGTGGATGATATTGATACTGAGGTGGTGGGTGGTGAGGAAATTGATGCTGTAGTGGTACCTGAACCGGTGGAGCTTGAAAACCAGGGGGTCCTACAGATATGGAGTTAGAAGATTGCCCTTGATTTTGGTTCCAGGAAAAATTAGGATGGCTCATCCACCCTGAATTGTAGGTGTTTGAAAATGGGTTGTTCTGTTGCTTCAAAGAGGGGGCAACGTACTGAACTGATTCTGAGTTAAGTGGACACCTATCAACAGAGTGTGTACCACCACACATATCACATGAAAGAAAAGGACTTTGGACAAAATACACAGGATTAGGACTAGTGGAAGGATTATACTGGGTACTGAGCGACTCTACCTTCTTCGTAAGGTTAATGATTTGAGAGGTCAAGGTAGACAACGTGTCGAGCTCATAGATACGCACCAACTTCTTAGGCAATTTCATCTCTGAGGACCATATATGGTTGTTAGTAGCCATCTTGTCTAAGAGCTCGTAAGCTTCCTCCTCTGTTTTGCACATTAGAGCTCCACCCGCAGCAGCGTCAACAATGGTCATATTTTGGCTTGTAAGTCATTTGTAGAAGGTCTAGACTTGCAACCACAAAGGTAGGCCATGGTGAGGGCACTTCCTAAGAAGCTCCTTATATCGTTCCCATGCTTCGTAAAGAGATTCAGAATTGAACTAGGCAAAGGAAGATATGTTACTACGGAGTCTGGCTATTTTAGAAGGAGGAAAAAACTTAGCTAAAACTTGATGGGCTAACTCATCCCATGTAGAAATGGATCCTAGGGGCAAGGAGGTTAACCAGTGTCGCGCCCTATCCCTAAGCAAGAAAGGGAATAATCTAAGCTTAAGCGCATCATCAGATAATCCATTGGGCTTGAATGTGTTGCACAGGTCCAGAAATTGCCCGAGGTGAGCATGTGGGTCGTCATGCGGAAGCCCACTAAACTGTAAAGAGGTCTGGATCATCTGGAGGATGGAAGGCTTAATTTCGAAGTTGGTTGCAGGGACAGCTGGTGGCCTAATGCCGGTATAATACCCTCTAATAGTTAGCATTGTATAATCTCCAACGATCCTAATTTTCCTATTTTCTGTCATAGTGTTTTGCAGTGGAGCTAATAATTCCCTAGAATCCTTTTGAATTTTTCTAAGAGTTCGTTCAATTTCAAGATCTAGAGGAAAGCAATCATAACTCTTAGCTCTACGCATGCAAACATTTAAAAGTCCTTAGAATTTTTTTTTTAAGTTTTTCAAATTTTCAATTTTTTTTTAATGAGAAAATTAACTAAACTAAACTAAGGAACTAAATATTTACAACCTAAATATTTATAAGCTAGAATTACACCTAAGCATAATTTCACCGATATTAATTAACGACTAATTAAAACTTCCCCGGCAACGGTGCCAAAAACTTGATATGAGCTAAACATATTATCCGTAAGTGCACGGGTCATACAAGTAATAATGGGATTTGAGTCCTGAGTTATCGTCCCACAAAGAAGTTGATCAGCCTAATTAACTACCGGTTAATCTTACTCTAAGTATATTCTAGTAAATTATGAATTGAAGATGATGGGTGATCTACAAGTCAGAAATTAAAAGTACTGAAAATAATAAAAGCTATAAACTAAAGGAAATAAAACTGAACTAAAATTTACTTACAGTGCTCCAAGCAATTAAAAGCATTAACTTGCAAAAAAAAATTAAAAGAGTTAAAATTAATTAACGCAATTAAACTAAAATGCAAATATGAAAATAAAGAAATAAAATTAATTAAACTAAAATTTAAACAAACTTAAAATAAAAAATGCTTGTAATTAAACTAATAAAAATTGCAAATTAAACTAACCTAAAATCTAATAAAAATGAAGACTAAATTAAAAATGCATGAAACTCATTTAATCTAAATTAATTCTAAATGCAACTCATAAAATACTAAACTAAAATTAAGTCCTAAAACATATAATATAAAATTAACTACTAACTAAATTAAAACTAACAATTAAATTAACAAACAAACACTATAACTAACCTATTTAACAATCAACCTACTTAACAACTAATGCAAGGAATGTAAATACTAATAAAAATGCATTAAACTATAAAATGGCTATATTGAATTATGGCCAAACATGGCCTTAGAACAAATCAGCAACCAATTGGTCCCAATTTGCACTGCTACTGTGCATGTTCTTCTCGGTTTGTCTGTGCAATATCTGCTCTTACTCTCGATTCTGTCCTGGTCTGCTATCCTAGCACTAACGCACATCCTGCTTTTGCTGTGCTTCTGTTGTGCTTCTGCTCCAGGTGCTATACATGCTGCCAGCAACACTCCTCACCACATGATAGATTGCACGTCTCAACCTGCCCAGCTTACCAGCTACAAATTGCACATCTCTACCTGTTATCCTGCGTCTGCCATGCTTACTCTGCACATTTGAACCAGTACACGCAAATACTGCATCCGAGTCTAACATCAGCTTCAGCCTCCTCGTGTGCCCAACTTCTTCTCAGCAACCACACAACATTATTGCCAAGCTCTGCTACAGTCTGGTACCTGCTATGCTATCTCTTTCATGCTCTGCAAAATCAAACTAGATAACAGCTTACTGTTGTACATGCTTTCATCGTCATCTTTTCCCATTCCTGGTGCCGAGAGCATCCTTGAAGAATTTACAGACAATACAACAAAAAAACTGTAATGAACAGTGGCAGGACATAAAAACAGAGCTAAACAGAGGACAAATATGAAGTTAAACTTGCTGCCAAGAATGAAACCATGCTCCACAAATGGCTTCTTGAGACTCTACACCGAAAAGCTTACCCCATCCTTTTCATTAACCATCGACAAGCAACAAATGGACCAACAACAATAATGCTGAAATAAAAATGCACTAAATGAAATGGATAAAAGAAACATAAGAAAATGCATTAAGCAAAAATTGGAGCTACTACTCTAAATGCAGTCAAGAACCGAATCATGAATTGCTTGCAAATAAAAATGAAATAAGGAAAGGAAAGAACAATTATGCATAGTTGAATATAAACTTAAACCCGAAAGGAAATAAAAATCACAACTACAACATCACCCGTGAGCTTCTTCAATGTGAACAGGGAACTCAACATCCTCGGGTAGCTTTATTTTCTTCTCCACCCGTGTTCCACTTTGCTCTTGATGTGGACAAATGCTCAGCATCAACCCACATCAAGGCAACAGAACCAAAAGGCAGAAGAATGAATGAAGCATTCTTGTCACTCGAATGCACCAAAGAAGAGCAAACGGAGAGTAAAAAAAAATAATGGTTTATCAAACAAAGACATAAGCAGGTTTTTTTTTTTTGAAAACCGAGAGCTACACTAGGAAATATAAGCTATGTATTAAAACTTGAAAAACAAAAGAATTGATTTTAACCAAATCGAGAAGATCAATGAACAATGGTGGCTGCCAAGAAAATGAGAAACTAACTTGAAAAGCTTTTAAATAAAAATGGACATTGTTGTGAACAGTAAAAATAAATGGTAGCTAAACAGAAAATAGAAGCTCGAAAACAATGAAAATAAATCTTAAAAATACCCTGAAACTAATATACCCTAACTTACATCATCCTATTTCAATTGCTATCATGTCTTATTTATACACACACTTAGGGGTATAATTGTAATTTTTTCATCCTAGATGAGTTGGCATTGTTTGGCCACTTGTCGTCACACCATTGGCTCCTTGAAAAGATATTTCCATGTCATTTGTCTTCTTGTCCAATTGGATGTGCTAGGTGGTATGGCTCGTGTTGTCCGCGTGGTCCAATCTCGATTTTAGCCCAATTCCAGTCCATTTTCTACCAAAATTTTCCAAATTCATCCGGATTTAATTTATCTGTAAACATGAGAATTTTAGTCAAAATGAGGGGATAATTAACAAAATAATTTTGGGATTAAAATAATTAATTAAGAAATTAAGCATAAATAATTCTATTTTTATAGAATTATCATATTACAATCCAAAGTACAAGTAAAAGTAGAAAATGTGTTAGAAACATAAAAGTGTCAATTGTGAGCTAAAGCGAGCTCAGGCTAAACCGAAGGGATGTCAACCATTCTGACTGAAGATAAGAACTTAACACATGGAAATATAGAGGGTTCATGAAAGAAAGTTGGTTTGTTTGGTCCAGAACATGTGGGAATCATGAAAAGGCCAAAAAGGGCAAAACAAACCCAAAATGGACCGTTCGAGGTGTTTTTAGTGTTTTCACCTATCGAAAATGACTAAAATGCATAGACGAGAGTCTTAACGATGAGAAACCACACTTTTGGAGTTTTGGACAAAAGTCAAACGTGGTCAATGGTTAAGGAAAGTCAAAGTTAGCTTGAAAATGTTGACTTTGACTATAAAGAACCTAACCATGGTTAAAATTTAACTCAAACAAGGTTAAAGTGTGGGAAGAATTATTTTTGGTTATATCACCCAATTTTCAGCCTCTACTATATGGAAAATTAATTAAATTATATTTGGATTAATTTAATTAGGCTGAAATTAAAGAAAAGATATTGGGCCTAGAATTGAAATTTTAAAAGCCCATTTAGGCATAGAGACTAATGGGCTGAGTGTGTAGGCAAAATGGGCCAAACATGGGCCACCAATTGGGCTGAAATTTAAGATATATAGTAGGCCCAATTACCTATGAAAAACCAGCCCAATAACCTTGAAGAAAAGTCTAATCGAAATCCCAAATGGAAGCCCAAACCGAAAGCCCATTAATAAATGTTTAAGCCTAAAACTAAGGCCCAAAATGTGCCAAGCCCAAATCCAGTGCCAAGCCCACTTCATGGGCTGAATTAATAAGACGTTGGCTAAATTTGTAGAAGATAAAAACTAGGAAATTCACTAAGGCTCTCGGGTTCATCATCCTTACCAAATTTTCCACCATTAAAACCTAAAGCTTTAAGCTTTCTCACTCTAGATTTCACCCCCTACAAACCGAATTGAAACAAGTTGTCTTCAACAAAGTTGTTACCCATAGTGAGAAGAATAACATAGTCCAAAATCAATAACCAAGGATCTAAATTAGAGAAGCCAACTTCTCCCACAAGTCTCAGCCAAAGAGGAATCACCAAGCTAGGTGAGTTTTCATGCTTCCAACTTCTAGTATGTTTATCTAGAAATTATTCAAAGTTGATTGGTGTATGTTTTATGGATCAAAACACACAAAGTCACCAAGAACACTAAGTGGTCAAAAATGGGTATTTCTGTGAGACCCCGTATATGTATAATGGTATATATGTACATAGAAATGTAAATAGAGTTGTACTATGAATTCATGAGTGAAGTATATGTGATGTAAGTCCATAAGTAATGTACACACTTGTAATGAGAGTGGTAATTGTACATGCAAGTTACATTAAGTATGAATGTGAAGAAATGGACTTAAACATGTGGAGAATGTGTGTAGAATGGATTATGAGTAGTTTGGTAAAATGGAAGTAGAATTGCATAAGATGTGCACTTCCATTTTTGTTTATATTGAGTACCATTGGTCATACAAATATTCTACACAAGTTTTAATGTGTATGAAGTAAGGATGGATGCCATTTACAAGTCTCAAAGATGAATGGATGAGAAAAGGATCATGGTAGCAAATTAAGGATGCTTGGTAAGTGTTGTTAAAGAAGAACTGCAGAAAATCTGGAAATTGTGAAGGGCAGATCGATCTCATGGGATGAGAGATCGATCTGGAAGAGCCAGAATGCTCTTATTTGGGCAAAGGAATAGAGCATATCGATCTCCAATGGAGCCAGATCGATCTCCTAAGCATTCTGTAGTGAAAAGATCGATCCCCAAGCACCCACATCGATCTCCTTAGCTCTCTGTTTGGGAGCAGATCGATCTCATGCTTCGACAGATCGATTTCATGCTTCGACAGATCGATCTCATGCTTAAAATGCCGTGAAAAAAGAGGGATTTAAGGGGACCAGATCGATCTCCTCTTGGACCAGATCGATCTCCTCAAGCTATTTCTATATAAAGAGTGCTGAAAATCATAAAATTTCGGGAAAAACACTAACCTTCCACTTCTAACCCAAAAACCTAACTTTCTCTCTCTAAAATCAGCCATTTTCAGTGAGGTTTGAAGAGAGACCATTAGAGGCAAAGTTGTTCATATCAAAGAGAAGAACAACATAGTTGGAAAGCATTTTCCCATTGTTGGTATTGAAGGAGTTAAGGGCATTGCCATTTGGAGCAAGAAGAGAAATCAAATTGGGTAAGATTCTAACACTCCAACTATGGTACATTGTTTATATAATTGATTTTGGAGTTGTTTGGCATGAGTATGGATGGTTAGAAACTATCTAAAATGCATTGGAAAGATTATGACCTAGAAATGGTCTAGAGTGAGAAAGTGGAATGTATGGAGATTAATGATGAATGAGATCTGTAGAAGTTATTAATAGTGTTGTGGAATGATTTTAAGATGTGGTTAGTGGATGAATTGTGAGATTTACCTAAAAGAGGTAAAATGTGGAATAAGGCATTGGTAAAATGCATAAGTGAGTAATATTGACTAGTGAGGTCAATTATGGGTTAAATACATTAACTCAATTGATTTAATGAATGAATCGCAGCTTCCGAGGATACTCCGAGGTGAGTTGAGCCAAGAGCGTGAGAAGCTAAAAGGAAAGGAGTCACACCAAGTAAATCGAGGTAAGGGAATTGTGTGGACTCTTAGAGATATTTGTGCGTAATTTGGGCGCTTAAATGTTTTGCTAGAATGCATGAGATTAGGAAATGATGTTGGGTGATTGAAGGGTAAAAGTTGGGAGTTTGAGAAATGTGCATGAAAACAAAAGCATATTGCTTTGAAAATCATGTTTTATTACTTTTTAGCAAATGATTGGTAGGTTGGCTAACATTGAAATGATTTACAAAAGAAATGAGTGTGTTTTGGTTTTGTTAACCATACTTTGCAAAGTTTTGAGCCACCTACATGATTTCGTGAGTATGAAAGCGTGCTAGAGTATGACTAGCATGAGATTTGACGTGTTTTATACACATGAGTGCAAGAGGCACTAGTTTTCACATGGATTTCATAATTGTTTTGGCATTGTGCTTCGAGTTTGTCTCGCACTGGATGCCCACCTTGCATGTTGCCGTGTTTGGAGCTTCGAGTAGACTGGGTGTCACATCGATTAAATAGGTTCACACGTGCATTGTTTTGACATGATTAATTAGCCGTGTTAGGAGCTTCGGGTAGACAAGAGGTCGTACCGATTAAATAGGCTCACACATGCGTTTGAGATGTGGCGTGATATGATGTGTTGATTGGGTCCACGGAGTACGTCGTACCGTGCATGTAGCATGGAGTACATTGTACCGTGTTGAGTTGTGATGTGCCATCTTCGGACGAGATCTGCTATGGACCGGCGGGTAGGATTTGACCCACCTCCCGTGTGGAAGCAGATAGTCGTGATATCCCGCACACCTGATCCGTGTAGCAAGTATCACAGGTTATGTACATAGGCTTGAGGTTATTACCTATTGTTGAACTGCCTATCTCACATGTCTAATGCTATTTGAGAATAAATCCATGTTTGAAATGATTTGTGGGTCAGGAAAGCCCGAGGGATGGGCCGAGACCTGACCAATGTTGAAATTGATTTGTTAATGGTTTTTAAAGTGCACAGATGCATGATGTTTAATGCCATGCTTTTATTGTGAATTATGCATGATGATTTATACCATACTTTGAGTTGAAATGTGCACTTGATTTTTATAGCATGAATGCTTTACATACCGTTAACACAATGATACACTCATGTTTTGAGATAAATAATGAATGAAATGCTTTTGAGCATGGCATCACGATCACGTAGATAGTGCAGTATCTACCTGTTCGCATGATTGCCTTACTGATCGTGTGGTTTGCTCACCCCCCTTATTTTCCCCCTCTCTACAGAGATTTGAGTATAGATTGAGCGTGACTGGAGGCGTTTCCCTTTTGGTAATCCGCTGCATCCCATCGTTAAAGGTATACACACTTGGATTATTTTGTATCTAAACTAGACATAGCACAGTAGCATTTTATATGTAACTACTGGGGATGTAAAATAATGTAAAACAATGTAAACACATGTAACAACTCTGATATATATACATTTATACAAGTGTTTACTCATAAATAATGTTTCAAATTGAATTGGTATGGTGGAGTGAGTTAGACGTCGACACACAGCCCAACTGTTAAGAGTGTGATTGTTCACAGTCGAGGAAGGATGATTAACAATTGATGCATGAAAATGCGAAAAATTTGTACGTATTTTGGTAAGTTGAGGGTCGTGACAATTTCATTTTCTATGAAGATACATGTGATTTTAAGGCATGAATGGATTGGGTTAGATACATGGATGATGATGGCATGGTTAATTTCAATTAATTTGTTGAATTGGATGGTTGCATGGTGTTGGCATATAAGGTGTTTGATAAAATGCCAACATGAACCATAGAAATAGCTTAAGGCATGCATGAAAGGTGTTTGATGAAATGACTAAGTGAGAAATTGGTAATGGAGGCATGGTGATGGCAAGCCATCAACCATGGGAGACATGATGGTGCTCAGCCACCATGCAATGGTCGAGAGCTCCTATAGGTCAAGCTTACATGCAATCTGTCCAATTCAGTTAATGGGCCTTAAGACTGGCTTAATAAGTGTTAATGGGTGTAAAGCTCGTAATTTAATATGTATTCTTTATGATTTTGTGACGTATGGACAAGTCACATTTGATATAAATCATAGGGAATGAATGTATTTAAATTACCAATGTGTATGAAATGTAAAACAGATAGATAAACAAATAAAAAATGAATGTAACACTAAAATTCTTGGAGAAATTGTAGCAGGACTACTTCTGAAGAGGAGCATATCAATCTCTCATTCAATGCAGATCGATCTTAAAGAGGTTCTGAGTAGAACAGATCGATCTCATGTAAAGGCCAAAACCTTAAGGTTTTGAGTGATGTAGATCTGTAATATCCATAAATTTCTATGTAATGTATACAATTATTTGATGTATAGACGAGTTACATTACATATGAATTACAAGAAATAAAAGTTTTTGAGTTCTAAGTGTGAATGGAATGATAAATGAAAGTGAAAGTGATCGAGTATGAGTTTAAATGGGAAATTTACAGCAAAAAGGGTGCAGAATGAAGGCCAGATCGATTCCATACAAGGAGAGATCAATCTCCATTACTCTCAAGCTGGACCAGATCGTCTCCCCTTAAGGACAAATCGATCTCCTAAACTCTCTGCTTGAGACACATCGATCTTGTTTCATTGAGCAGATCCATCCCATGCAACACGACAGATTGATCTCCTGCAATCAATAGATCGATCTCAAGCCTACAAAATGTCGAGAAAATTAAAGGATTCAAGAGGGCCAAATCAATCTCCACCTTATGCAAATCAATCTCATCAAGCCTTTTCTATAAAGAAGGAGCAGTTGGATCTGCCTTTCACAGGAACAAACTTTATTCGTCCATTTTTAACCTAAAACCTAGCTTTCTCACTAAAAAATCATCCAATTTTCATAAAGATTTGAGGAAATATCATTGGAGCAAAGTTGTTCATTTTAAAGAGAATAACAACATAGTTTGGAATCAATACTCTATTGGTTGGATTGATGGAGCAATGAGTGTTCTTACTTGGAGCAAGAAAGAAATCAAGCTAGGTGAGTTTCTAATACACCAAATTCAAGATATATTTATCTAGTTGTTGTTGTGAGGTGATTGGTATGTGTATTGATTATTGAAACTACCTATAATGTAATGGAACAAGTAAAACCTAGAATGAGTCTAGTATGAGAAAATGTGACATAGTTGAGTTGATGATAAATGGATTATGCTAGGGTGTTAGTAAGGTAATATGTATGATCTTAAGATGATGGAATAAAGCTACATCGTGAGGATGGTCAATTTATGGAAATGAGTATATGAGGTGTTTGATAAATTGCCATAGTGAAATAAATGATGAACTAGAGGCACTATGAGCCAAGTATCGATTTAATATGAATCAATAGACTCTCGAGATATAAGTAGAGCAATCAAATGAAGCCTTATAAGCGTTAATGGAAGCCATAGGTCGAGTCGACTATAGTAAATGCAAGGATTGTGTTATATTGGACCTAATTAATGTGAAACGTAATTTTGTGCAGTCTCAGAGATTTCGTTAGAGGCGAATCGAACTGCGAAATCAAACAGCTTTAAGGAAGTGGAATCACTCGACACGATTCCAGGTAAAGGAATTCTATGAGTATATAGAGATAGTTGCACGTATTTTGTGGGCATATATGTAGGGCTTTGAAAATTACTTGGTTAGATAAATATGAATAACGGTTTGTGTGAATGGTTACAGATGAGGATGATTTGGCTTTTGAAGTGGATTTTATAACAAGGGGATAGCAAGGCTAATAATTGCATAAATCACATGTTTTAATGTTTTATGAAACACATTGCTTTGTTTTAAGCAAATCGATGGATAGGCTGGTCATTTGATTTCTGTAACTTCATGAAATAGCACAAGGCATGTGCTAAGTTTGATTTGAAATGAACTATGTTAAACAGAGCCGCCTATAGTATTTATGTGAGTTAAAATCATGTTGGAGCCTCGCTCGCACTGGATTTTGGTGTTTTCATATGTATGAAACGTGCAAGAGCTTAACTCGCACCTTGATTTGAATTACGTTGATGTTTCATAAACCGTACTAGAGCATTTGCTCATACGTGGATTTCGATTGACTTTCTTTGTCACGACCCAAAACTACCCAAAAATCAGAGTAAATTTTTCACATTTTGTTATTTTCTTTCATGCTTACCTGTCCTCTGATCGTGACCATACTCTACTAACAATTGGGCTGTGCGTCAATGCCAGTCCCACCATTCATTTACCATACAACTTAATTCTTTCTCAGTCATTTATAAGTGTTTACAATAATTATACATCCCCTAAAGTTACTTACAAACATGTTACTGTGCTATGCTTATGTAGATACAATTTATAGAAGTGTATATACCTTAAGTGATGGGTAGCAGCGGATATCCAGAATGCAGTACTCAGTCGCCTCAACATCTACTGGAGATTATCTATGTGAGAAAATGAAAGGGGTGAGCACATCAAGCTCAGTAAGGCAATCCTACGAACAAGTAGGTAACCATACTACCTACATGAACGTGGTGCCATGTATAAACCACCCTTTTCCCACACATTTTAAAACTGATGCTATGATTCATGATGTCATGTAAAACACGTTCGCACGAAAAATTCAACATGTAACTCTTTTTATATCATTTCTTTCTCATTTAAAAATTTCACAATAAAGTCAGGACTTAATCCCCTCCTTCGGGTGGTCCTGACTCACACAAAACCATGAAAATCAGTTTACATCACACATGGGTTTAAAAAGCATGGAAATAGCATCATGCAAATTTAGTTTAAAACCCATTTTCAATCTCGTCAAGATCATCAACATGCGAGACTAGGAAACATCTGTATATCGGTAATAACCAGGACTATAGCCGTGTGTCCTCGTGAGCCCCTCTGCTACACGGATCCTAGTGTGCGGGGTCTCACCCTGATCGAGAATCGCCCGAGAAGTGGGTCACTCCATCCCATCGGTCTTATCTGACCTTACGCATCCGTAGATGCCACACATATCCGAAGATACCACGCATCCGAAGATGCCACACGTATCCGAAGATACCACGCATCCGAAGATGCCACACGGTACAGTGTACTCCATGCTACTTGCACGGTACATCGTACTCCGTGGACCCATATATCATACCCTGTCTTAGAACGCACGTGCGAGCCTATTTAATCGATGACACACAGTCTACCCGATACTCCAAGCACGACTCATCGTATGTTCTCATAAAATCAATGCGAGCGATGCTCAGCACTCTCATCAAATCAAGTAAAACTAGTGCGAGATAAGCTCTAGCACTCTCATCAAATCATGTGAAAAATCTGGTGCGAGTTAGACTCTAGCACCCTGTCACAAAAATCATGTAAAATCTGGTGCGAGTTAGACTCTACCACCGTGTCACGAAAATCATATATATATATATAAATAATCTAGTGCGAGTCGGACTCCAGCACCAATGCATGTAAAACTCTAGTGCGAGCTCTCGCTCCAGCACTAATGCATGCATCACACAAATCAAAACATCGTGCGAGTTGAGCTCTAGCACGTCACATGTCAATAAAAACACGTAGGCGGCTCTGTTTCCTTAAAACAGTTTTCACAACAATTTCATCATTGAAAATATACAATGCTATGCATTTTTCTTTCAAGGTTAGCCAGCCTACTCATGCATGCATCAAAACACCTCCAGAACGAGTAGGAACCTCTTGTTCTTGCTCCTCCTAATTTTTCCTAAAATTGTAAATTTTACCCTTAACAAGGGTATTTTGGTAATTTTCCCATTCGGGGCACAAAATTATTAACATACTTCTAGACCCTTCAAATAATTTAAAAGATTGCATGTGAACTTTAAAATTTTGTAAAGTTACCTCTAGCAGTCCGTAGAATTCCCTTACCTTATTTTTCTGTAGAGTCTGACCTTTCTTTTTCCATTGCTGTCTCGTCACGCAGTCCGATCTGCTCCCAATCCAATGTCCGAAACTGCGTATAATTATTCCTCAAGTCAGATATCATACAATTTAATTGTATTTCCTATGTTCTGGGCTTAATTTAAATCATTGGGCCCATTTACCCCTATTGGGCCCGATTGCACCTTAATGGGCCTTAATTGGCCTTAAGCCCGTTTTTCACTTAATTTTCACATTATTGAGGCCTATTGGGCTCATTGGGCCCACCAACAATTTATTGGGCCTCGTTCTAACTCTCGAATAGCTCAATTTATTATTTACGACAATTTATCTAAATTTCCATAATTTAATTTATTTTAAGCGATAATTAAATCCAAAGCACGTATAACGATGTAAATTGTCGTAAATAAGATTTACTTACCCGAGATTCTATGCTAGTATGTAAATCGAGACTATCTCGAGCCCTCGTTGGATGTCGATTGTTGAGCTACACAATTTCATAATTTTCGGGTAAATTTTCCAGTCGAAAATTAATTAAATAAAATATTCCAAAATTTAAATCGATCAATTTCGACCGCTACTGACTTACCCGTAGCTCGATTACATCCTCGGGATTTCCCCCAATTTTTCCTCTTTTTCTTTTTTCCCTTTTTCTCCTTTTTTTCTCTTTCCTCATTCGCTGAACCGGTTCGGTCCGATTCAGACCTGGTTCGGACCGTCGGTTCACCGCTGTTCACTCCGATTCGACTGGTTCAGGGCCTTAGCGGTCGGTTCTCCACCGGTTTCCGCCGCCAGTGGCTCCCCTGGGCGGTCCGCAGCACGAATATGCCCTCGATTTCGTCCAAAGCCGCCGAAAAGTCACCGGTCCGGCCTCTTCTCTCCTGCCGTCGAAACCCATTTCCTCTTTTCGTCGTTTCTAGTGTTTTCCGGCAGTTTCGTCGGTCGTGGCCGCCACCAATCACATCATCTGGGCCTCAGGAATGTTCGGCTAGGGTGGGGTCGGCCAGATCGACGCCGGTCGTCGGGAATCTCCTTCTCTTCTCTCGGTTTTGTTTCTCACCGTTCCTCTCTCCAGTGGCCGCCGTTCGTGGTTCCTTTAGGCCGATGGTGGTCCGGGCCTCATCGGGCTTCTTTCCTCGGCCTCCGTCAGCCATCGATCGCCGGCGAGGGGCTCGGCCTCCGTTTCATTTTCTGTTTTCGCTATTCCTTCTCTCTCCCCGATTTTCCATTGTTTTTTTTTCTTTCAATTCTTCTCTTCTTTTATTTATTTATTTATTTATTTATTTATTATTTTAATTAATAAAATATATTAAAAATACCCAAATATCTCTTAAAATATCCTAAAAATTATTATTTAATTCCTTTATTCAATAAATGAATTTGTCAGTCTATTTTCATCTTTTCGGTATATTTTTCGATTATTTTCGGAATGATTTTTCTAATTAAAAATTTCGATTAATCCCGATTAATTCCAATAAATTGATATCTTGATCAATTTAACCCAGAATAAATTTATTTCACCTTTATTGACCAATATTTCTCAATCCATTATTTTTAATAAATTTTTCTTATTGAATTTATACCGACTTTCGATCTTTTGACCATTTTGCCCTTCAACGTGTTCGGGAATTTCATTTCAGTCCTTTTACATATTTAATTTCGTGTTTTAACTAAAGTCAGGTCTTACATAATCTCCCCCACTTAAGGAATTTGGTCCTCCAAATTAGAACCAAGTCATATGAGTCCATAGACTACTCCGGGTACATCAATCGTATCATACTTTTTAATTCTCATGTGACCTTTCCGGGGTGTAATACTACCGAAGGACTTTAATTAGGGAGATCGTCTTAAACCTCAATACTTTCTCTTTCCTGTTTAATGCCCGAATAAACTCTTTCAATATACTTATATTGCACTGAGCTGAACTATTGGAGTTCATATCTGATCACCTATGCTGGATCTGGATAGTATCATCGAAGTATCAAAAGATGGGACACATTGTGGATGCCTGTTTATTCAGGTGATAACGCCAACCTACAGGTCTTATCTCCCACTTGTCCAATCTCTCAAAAATTCCATTCAGCAAAACTCAATTTGCCTTCTTCCCGAGTCTCGTTATATTGTTATTCCCTTAGGACAAATAACTTCAACAATACAGATCCACCCTCAGTGAATTCCAATGCTTTTTGTTTGCTCTGAGGTGTTCTTAATCTCTCACTCAACTGAACATCCTCAGAGACTTATTATACTAATTCGGAAGAAATTTCTATCTGTCACCCATTTTTTCTTGTCTGAGTCGGGGAACAACCCCTACAGCCATACTCTGCCTCGTGATTAATCTGAGTCCTCTATAACCCATTACGAAATTCATGGAGACTTGCTCTCATTTTCGTGTCGTGCCGATATAGGTAGAGGCTGCAATAACTCTGTAGACTTTTAATACTCTACCTTATTCTGCTAACATACTAGGCACTTTTCCACAATCTCTACCATATCTCTTTTCACATCTGACCACCAATACCCTTTTCAGAGATTTCATATATATAATCGTTACTTTCCGTATGCACTGTATATCCCGAAGAGTGAGCTTCTGATAATATCACTATCTCATCAACTGTGGTCTGGGGAGCACTTATACTGTCTCTGAACCTCTTTGTAAATCATCGACACTCTCTGTGAACTCTGTCACTATACCCTTCTGAATCTGACCCAAACTACCGACACCATGCCAATCATTACGCTAAGCCTGTCAAATCCAGGCACTCTCATCCGGTTCTAGTCTCAGGCTAGCTATCACACAATCACTGTCATCATCAGAAGGGATCACATCACTATTGAGGCTCACAACTGCTCAAGCAGCTCACGCTCCCTGACAATCATATGTGGTACCATCCCAAGGCTCTTTCTACTCAAAGCATCAACCATTACATCAGCCTTTCCTGGGTGGTACAATTTTCCACAATCAAAATCTCTCAGAAGCTCTAACCCACTATGTATTCTCATATTCGCCTCTTTCTGTGAAAACAGATACTTGGGGCTTTATGATCAGTGCATATCCAAAATTTCTCACCATGTACATAATAGTACCATATCCTCGGCACAAATACTACGTTGCTAACTTTAAATCATGGGTCAGATAGTTATTTCATGATCCTTGAGTTATCTGGATCCATAATCAACTATCTTCCCATTTTGCATCAATATCTAGCTCATTCATTATTTCGAGTCATTCATACACACAGAGAACCTCTTGAGCTGCTAGGTATGGTGAAAATAATCATGGTGGTCAGTTCATACTTCATTACACCAAAACTCCTGTCACGTCAATCATCCCATTCAAATACCACGCTTTCTTAGTTAAACGTGTCAACAAAGTATACCCTTTTTAGAACTCGCACCAACCATCTGTAAAAGCAATTTTCCAATTGTTGCTTATAATTTTCACTGGACTTTAAATACACCCAGCATATCATCAATAAGAATGATGACAAATCGGTCCAGGTAAAGTTTAAATAACTCATTGTAGTTGAGCTCCACTACATATTTCAATCGCCCATATCCTTGACCTATATACGCATAAACGTGTAGTATCACTTCAAAATTGCTCACGTTCAAGGTACTAACCCGTGTCATTTCCTTTTTCTTATATTAACGGCTTTTATTAAATTTTAATATTTTAACCTTCATAATTAATTGAATTTTATAGTTCTTTATCGTACTAGTGAAGGTGTCCAAATTTTTAAATGTATATATCTTACCACGGTCGATTTCAAGTTATAGGTTATATATATATTTCTAGACGCTGTCAAGTCTTCAAGTAGGGAGGTATTTTGAAATACCTTTATTAACCGTTAGACTTAACCACAATTTCTTTACATATCAGTCCCTGTGGTCATAATTCATATTCGCTACTAATTGCTTTAATCCAAATTACTTCATATTTTAAGGGTATTCTTACCTAGCATACACCTCTTACTCCAGTACATCTTGTATTTAGAATCAAGCAAATCCCAAAGATTATCTCCTTAGCGTATCAATTATAACGAAACTCTGTCATTATTCATTTCGTGAGTACCATCATTTGCTCCTTTAATTTCAACCGTTGCACCCCTTTTTATTACTTGTCCAAACTTACAGTATACTTTTCAGGGGTAAAACAGCACTATCTTAGGATAGAACTCCGAACTGCATAGCTTGCAGCCAACCACTTTATTCTTAAATATTACTTTAATTTATTCATAGTCCATTGAATAAAATCGGCTGACTTATACTTCTTCTCCCATTTTCAACTTTAAAATCTCTTCATAATTATTCTGTTAGTTAACCTTCCTCTATTGGGGTACTCATTTATCAGCATTGTGCCCAAGAGTGTAGGCATTTATGTCTTTTACTCACTTATATACGAATAAAGGCGGTATGAAGAAATACGTGGTACCAGGATAAATTAACACAATTACTTCTTTATTCATAAGTAGTGTGGTATCTTTCACCACATCTTGTGAAACATCAGTAGTGTCCTGGTCCAAAATATACACTCGCCTTCGTCTAACAACCTACTTCCCTTTTCTCTTCGATTGTGGCCTACCTTTTCGATGCAGCTATCTCAACAGGGTTTTCTCTATCTCTTTACCTTTCTGTGGGGCAATCTCGCCCAACTCTGAGCAATCATAATAAATGGTCCGTCTTACCACACCTAACGGCCATTTTCATCAATAATATGTAGGTGTAGGTCCTACTTCCGTGGTATTTACCACACATTCTACGGTGATCCGTAGCAGATCGGGGTTCTCCAATCACAATACCCCTCAAAAGTGCTACAATTGGATAACTGTGGCCTTACCAATCATCTGAGCCCATAACTCATCAAATCAAATCTTTTACCAAACTACCCCTTTTTCTCATTCTGCCATCTCTATCATTCTCGATTCTCTTTCTGTCTCTATTTCGGCCCTTACTACCTTTCCCAATCTCAGAGGCGTGCAACTCACAATCTTATTCACACAACTGTATTCTGCGCACTGCCTCGATATAAGTAGTGATATCTAACGAGGCCAATCAGACTCTAATTGACAATCTGAGCCCTTCCATAAACTTTTAGACATCTCGATTGTCACTGTTCATAGTGTCGAGGTAATATCTGCCCAGGGATATAAACTGAGTTTCATACTCATAATTCATACTTATCAATAAATCAATTCCTTTTAAACAGTGTCCGGGATATTCTATCACCGGAATACATCCAAAAATATTTCGCATGTCAGCTCTGGATGTCTAACTCTTAAGTTGGGTCGAGCAGACTTCTATCAATGCTCCGACTTACCCTCAAATCTTAGGCATACTCTGAGCAATTTGCTACCAAAATATTCTCCACACTCTGCTCCAACCTCGCGAAGCGTGTCTCAATACTGTCCGATCACTCTATCGGACTCTGTGAGGCATGCTCAACATTAGCCTCTATTTCAATCTCATCTTGATTTTCATATGTCAACTCAGCACGATTAGCAGGCTCAGGTCTACCTCTATGACCTCTGCCTCGTGCTCTACCTTCTCTATCGCGACTAATATTAGGTATTCCTGCATTCTCAACCGTTTCTTAGTTAAAACCCATCTCGATATACACTATTGTATCTAACCAAGCACAGTAACATGGGGATATAATTTTCTAATTACTGACACTGACACACATCAGACCAATTTCTGCTCTGATACCACCTTTATATGTCACGACCCAAAAATCAGAGTAAATTTTTTGCGTTTAGTTATTTTCTTTCATGCGTACCAGTCCTCTGATCGTGACCACACTCCACTAACAATTGGGCTGTGCGTCAATGCCAGTCTGACCATTCATTTACCATATAACTTAATTCTTTCTCAGTCATTTATAAGTGTTTACAACAATTATACATCCCCTAAAGTCACTTACAAACATGTTACTATGCTATGCTTATGTAGATACAATATATACAAGTGTATATACCTTAAGTGATGGGTAGCAGCGGATATCCGAAATGCAGTACTCAGTCGCCTCAACATCTACTGGAGATTATCTGTGTGAGAAAATGAAAGGGGTGAGCACATCAAGCTCAGTAAGGCAATCCTACGAACAAGTAGGTAACCATACTACCTACATGAATGTGGTGCCATGTATAAACCACCCTTTCTCCACACATTTTAAAACTGATGCTATGATTCATGATGTCATGTAAAACACGTTCGCATGGAAAATTCAACATGCAACTCTTTTTAAATCATTTCTTTCTCATTTAAAAATTTCACAATAAAGTCAGGACTCAATCCCCTCCTTCGGGTGGTCCTGACTCACACAAAACCATGAAAATCAGTTTACATCACACATGGGTTTAAAAAGCATGGAAATAGCATCATGCAAATTTAGTTTAAAACCCATTTTCAATCTCGTCAAGATCATCAACATGCGAGACTAGGTAACATCTGTATATCGGTAATAACCAGGACTATGGCCGTGTGTCCTCGTGAGCCCCTCTGCTACACGGATCCTAGTGTGCGGGGTCTCACCCTGATTGGGAACCGCCCGGGAGGTGGGTCACTCCATCCCGTCGGTCTTATCCGACCCTACGTATCCGTAGATGCCACACGTATCTGAAGATACCACGCATCCGAAGATGCCACACGTATCCGAAGATTCCACGCATCCGAAGATGCCACACGGTACAACGTACTCCATGCTACTTGCACGGTACATCATACTCCGTGGACCCATATATCATACCCTATCTCAGAACGCACGTGCGAGCCTATTTAATCGGTGACACACAGTCTACCCGATGCTCCAAGACGGCTCATCGCATGTTCTCATAAAATCAGTGCGAGCGATGCTCAGCACTCTCATCAAATCAATAAAACTAGTGCGAGCTAAGCTCTAGCACTCTCATCAAATCATGTGAAAAATCTGGTGCGAGTTAACCTCTAACACCGTGTCACGAAAATCATATATATATATATATAAAGAATCTAGTGCGAGTCGGACTCCAGCACCAATGCATGTAAAACTCTAGTGCGAGCTCTCGCTCCAGCACGAATGCATGCATCACACAAATCAAAACATCGTGCGAGCTGAGCTCTAGCACGTCACATGTCAATAAAAACACGTAGACGGCTCTGTTTCCTTAAAACAGTTTTCACAACAATTTCATCATTGAAAATATGCAATGCTGTGCATTTTTCTTTCAAGGTTAGCCAGCCTACTCATGCATGCATCAAAACACCTCCAGAACGAGTAGGAACCTCTTGTTCTTCCTCCTCCCAATTTTTCCTAAAATTGTAAATTTTACCCTTAATAAGGGTATTTTGGTAATTTTCCCATTTGGGGCACTAAAATTATTAACATACTTCTAGACCCTTCAGATAATTAAAAAGACTGCATATGAACTTTAAAATTTCGTAAAGTTACCTCTAGCAGTTCGTAGAATTCCCTTACCTTATTTTTCTGTAGAGTCTGACCTTTCTTTTTCCATTGTTGTCTCGTCACGCAGTCCGATCTGCTCCCAATCCAATGTCCAAAACTGCGTATAATTATTCCTCAGGTCAGATATCATACAATTTAATTGTATTTCCTATTTTTCGGGCTTAATTTAAATCATTGGGCCCATTTACCCCTATTGGGCCCGACTGCACCTTAATGGGCCTTAATCGGCCTTAAGCCTGAATTTTCACATTATTAAGGCCTATTGGGCTCATTGGGCCCACCAACAATTTATTGGGCCTCGTTCTAACTCTCGAATAGCTCAATTTATTATTTACGACAATTTATCTAAATTTTCATAATTTAATTTATTTTATGTGATAATTAAATCCTAAACACGCATAACGATGTAAATTGTCGTAAATAAGATTTACTTACCCGAGATTCCATGCTAGTACGTAAATCGAGGCTATCTCGAGCTCTCGTTAGACGTCGATTGTCGATCTACACAATTTCATAATTTTCGGGTAAATTTTCCAATCGAAAATTAATTAAATAAAATATTCCAAAATTTAAATCGGTCAGTTTCGATCGCTACTGACTTACCCGTAGCTCGATTACATCGTCGGGATTTTTTCCCAATTTTTCCTCTTTTTCTTTTTTCCTTTTTTCCCTTTTTCTCTTTTTTTCTTTTTCCTCACTGGCTGAACCGGTTTGGTCCGGTTCGGACCGTCGGTTCACCCCAGTTCATCCAGTTCAGGGCCTTGCCGATCGGTTCTCCACCGGCTTTTACCGCCAGTGGCTCCTCTGGGCGGTCCGCAGCACGAATCTGCCCTCGATTTTGTCCAAGGCCGTCGAAAAGTCGTCGGTCCGGCCTCTTCTCTCCTGCCGTCGAAACCCATTTCCTCTTTCCGCCGTTTTCGACGTTTGCCGGCAGTTTCGCCGGTCGTGGCCTCCACCAATCACGTCGTCTGGGCCTCGAAAACGTTCAGCTGGGGTGGGGTCGGCCAGATCGGCACCGGTCGCCGGGAATCTCCTTCTCTTCTCTCGGTTTCGTTTCTCGCCGATGGCCGCCGTTCGTGGCTCCTTTAGGCCGGTGGTGGTCCGGGCCTCGTCGGGCTTCCTTCCTCGGCCTCCGTCGGCCATCGATCGCTGGCGAGGGGCTCGACCTCCGTTTCGTTTTTCGTTTTCGCTCTTCCTTCTCTCTCCCTGATTTTCCTTTTTTTTTCAATTCTTCTGTTCTTTATTTATTTATTTATTTATTATTTTAATTAATAAAATACATTAAAAATACCCAAATATCTCTTAAAATATCCTAAAAATTATTATTTAATTCCTTTATTCAATAAATGAATTTGTCAGTCTATTTTCGTCTTTTCGGTATATTTTTCTATTATTTTCGGAATAATTTTTCTAATTAAAAATTTTGATTAATCCCGATTAATTCTAATAAATTGATATCTTGATCAATTTAACCCAGAATAAATTTATTTCACCTTTATTGACCAAGATTTCTCAATCCATTATTTTTAATAAATTTTTCTCATCGAATTTATACCGACTTTCGATCTTTTGACCATTTTGCCCTTCAACGTGTTCGGGAATTTCATTTCAGTCCTTTTACATATTTAATTTCGTGTTTTAACTAAAATCGGGTCTTACATTCTTATGCATATAAACTGTACTGGAGCTTTTACTTGTACGTGGATTTCGATTGACTTTGTTATGCATATAACATACTGGAGCTATGCTCGTACGTGATTTCTTCATGATTTTATGCATAAAGTCGTATTAGAGTGTTGCTCGAATGAGGAGATTTATTGATGATGCATGAATCGTGCTAGAGCTTAGCTCGCACAGGTTTTCACACTGTGGTATGTATGATTCCGTGAAGATGGTAAGATCCTCAAGCCTAACATCCTTAAGCCCCATAGGGTGGGGAGGCTCTATTCTTTGGGGAGGCTCTCTTATGGTAGGATCCTTAAGCCAAATCCTTAAGCCCGTTAGGGGTGGGGAGGCTCTGTTGGTGGGGAGGCTCTCTTACATGAAAATGAAATGCTCCCATGTGCATTTGAGACTGTGTAGGTTATGCATGGTATGAGGTAGATAAGACCTACGACTGGCGCCCCCAACCATGATATGGGTCTACGGAGTACGTTATACCGTGTAGATCACATGGAGTACGCTGTACCACGTGGTTGAGATGTTGAATTGAAAGTCTGGCGAGGAACTAACCCACCTTCGTTCCTGCATGATGCCCCATACACCGGGATCCGTGTGGTCTGGGATGATTATGACATAGTTGGCCAATATTGTAAGACTCGATTTTATTCAAAACACGAAATGAAAAAATGCAAAAGGATTGAAATGGTATTTTCGAACACGTGCAAGGGTAAAATGGTCAAAAGATCGAAACTCGGTATAAAGTGGATAAGAAAATTTAATTAAAAATAATGGATTTGAGAAATCTTGATCAATAACGAAGAAATAATTAAATTTCAGGTTAAATTGATCAAGATATCAATTTATAAAAATTAATCGAAATTTTCACCTCAGGAAATTATCCCTAAAATAATCAAAAAATATACCTGTTGTTGAACAGCATAACAGTGATGGATTGCTGACGTCAATACCTCGATCTTCTAGCCACGTCAGTCTTCTGCAAAAATCAGAATAGTCAAAGGAGCGCAGGGTCTTCCCTGCGTTAGCACTCCGATGCTTAAGTTAGAAAAAGATTTTGGCAGAGTTTCAGTGTATTCTAAAAGTAAAATCTCCATCCCTTTAAAAGCCATACCTGTGCCCTATTTATAGGGAACAATTTAATCTTCAATGACGTATTTACCCAGTAATATTGACTGTAGGTATCTAGGGATAAAATTGTCCGGAGCTGAGCTGTAGATACAGAGTCTATTTTCATCTATATTTGATTTCAGCGTGACACGTGGCGCTTTATCTTGACGACACGTCATATTATTATTTTCTATCTTATTTTGCCTATAACAATTGCTCCCCACTCTTTTGCGGATTATTAAACGCGAAAGAGTAACTGTTTTATCGTCGTCACTGCCGGCATATATATATATAGCATGAGAGTCGAGGCTCAGATTTCATTTTTCCCTCGAACTCGGCGGATCTTAACGGTAAATTCTCTCGTTCTAGTCTCGCGGTGAACCCCTGCGGCATACCCTTGCGGCGAACCCCTGCGGCGTACTCTTGCGGTACTTAGATTCTCACGGCAAGTGACTCTCCCAGCTTTTAGATTCTCGCTGCATTTTATCCTCACAGCACAATACCCTCACGGCATTAGAGTCTCGCGGCATCTAAGACCCTCACGGCATTGGACCCTTGTGGCATTTGGGACCCTCACGGTATCTAGGACCCTCACGGCATCTAGACCCTCACGGCATCTAGACCCTCACGGCACATGAGCCTCACGGCACATGAGCCTCACAGCATCTAGGACCCTCACGGTACATGAGCCTCACGGCATTTAGGACCCTCACGACATTTAGGACCCTCACGACACACGAGCCTCGCGGTATCTAAAACCCTCACGGCATTAGACCCTCGCGGCATTTAGGACCCTCACGGCATTTAGGACCCTCGCGGCAATTAGGACCCTCACGGCATTTAGGACCCTCGCGGCATTTAGACCCTCACAGTACATGAGCCTCACGGCATTAGACCCTCGTGGCATTTAGGACCCTTACGGCATTTAGCTCTTTCCTAATGGCTGGGCACGGTCACGGAAAGGAAATAGTTTTAGATCCTTATTCTAGGCTTAGAGAGTCTGATCTTGAACAGTTTAGGAGTAATTTTCCTCTTCCGGAGGGTTATGTTTATAGGCTTCCAACAGCAACTGAGCGCGCTCCCCAATCCGTTAGTAGTGGTGTTCCCGTACATCGAGCTTCGTTTGAATTTGGGTTTCATTTTCCTCTTCCCGAATTTGGAGTTGTTTTTCTTTGCCACTATGGCATGTTCCCGCTCAACTTCATCCCAACGGGTGGGCCCAAGTAGTAGGGTTTACGGTCGTATGCCATAGACTTAGCGTCAGGCCTACTATCCCACTATTCAATTCTTTTTTCAGAGTCCCTAGTGTACGCAATTCGACCCGTTTTTGCATTCAAAAAGTTTCTGGAAGGGGTCAGAAGCTTTTCGGGAAACCTCCTTCTAAGCTTCACAATTATGCGTCCGATTGGTTTGTCGTTGAGGTTCCTCCATCTTTGAATATTCCTACTCGGTGGAGTTATTACGGACCCAATAATCTTAGCCCGATTATTAATTTAAGAGACGCTTATGGTCCCCTCATTTCTCAGCTTCAAGTAGAGGATGAGGGTGCCTTGTTGTCGGTGTTAACTCCGGAGAACATAACTGCTGCGGGTTGGGGATGCACTTCCGTCGACTCAGCTGTTACGCCCGAGCCCTCTTCTCCATCTGGTTTTCCCGAGGGAGGTCATGGTGTGGGTAGTCCCACTGATCCTTCGGAGGTAGAGTCGGAGGAGGATTTAGATTGGGGCCAGGGCGAGGCATTTGGCAGCCCTTTTCTAGAATTGCCCACGGATGAGAGCTTACCTAACATCCATTCTCTTAATGATTATTTGAATCGGGTGATTTCATATCGCATTTCATTGCATAGATGCCTGTCCATTTTCATCTTGTTTGTTTTAACTTTTGTTTTTTCGGTTTCTTTTCCAGGGATGGACCATCTTAGAAGCGCTTTTAGGCGACGCGGAGGTGATAAGGATGCGGCTAGAGTCACTCGTCCTTCCAAGCGTAGACGCCAGTGAAATCAAACTCGAGAGTCCTGAAGCCATGCTCATGCTTCAGACCCGGATTCTCGAGGTGAGAGGTCGAGGCCTCCTCAAGCTCCCCTTCCCACTCCTCCTGAGGGATCTGGTTCTCGCGATCGAGATAGGGGGAAACAACCAGCCGTGGATCCCCAGCTTCCAGACCTTGAGATAGAGGAGCATCATCGGGTGAATCGGGCCGAGTGTAACACGACTCGTCCGTCTCGAATTAGGAGACGATGTTTGTATATCGAGTCGTCCATGAGAGATACTCCAGCGTTCCCCCCGTTGTAGACCTTAACACTTCCAGATACGTGGTCGACGGTGGTGTGGAGGTTCACGGGCAAAATTTCATAGTGTATCCCGGCGTCAATGACAACGACTCTATTCACGACCCTGGCGTAGCAGCCCGGTTGGGCTGGTCGACCATACTCCCTAGAGACGATGCGGAGTTGTTCAAGAGTTTTCCCCAATCCGAAGACTGAGCCGAATATTTAGCAATGATGGTATCTGCTTAACCCGTTTTCCCTTTCTGCTTTTCTCTTTTTATTCTCTGCGGTATTTCCTTGACTGATCTTTTGATTTTCCTTGTATTCTTAGACAGCTCAGCAAGTGATTGCGTGCAGTGCACGATATCGAGCTTATAGGACTCGAGCTGATGCTGATCTTCAGCAATTGAGGAGTGAGAAGGCTGAGTGGATAACCGAGAGGAATCAATATAGGAGGCTTCCCGAGCAACTCGACCGGCTGAAGAAGGAAAACGAGGATCTAAATCTCAGCCATGTCCGCCTTCAAGAAGATTTCGCCAAGGAGCAAGAGAGGTCTAAGGAATACAAGGAGTCCTTAACTGCAACTCAAGAGGAGTTGGACTCAGTTCTGCTAAAGCTCTAAGACCTTCAGACTAGTTATGATGAGATGAAGTCTGACAACATGCAGTTGAAAGAAGAGGTCTCGAGCTTACGTAGAGGACCTTCGTCTTCCTCAGTTAGCCAGGACGCGAGGAACGAGATTCGTTCCGAAGCTGTACGGGAGTACTGTTTATCGCAAGACTGTTACGGCAGAAAGATGTTATTTGCTACTGGCTTTACGAAATATGGTTTTTATATGGCGCGTTCCTGGCTAGAGAAGGAGAGATCAGGGGAGACCTTTCCCGAGCTGCAGTGGTCGACACGGTTGGAGGATTATACTGGCGAGTTTCGCGGTTGGGCAGAGTACGAGCCTGACAAGGAGGACTTCGAGACCTACCTTGAGAAGGGGGCCCATGACGATCTCTCCAATCTGTCAGGCCCTTGGGAGCCTCGCCCGCAATCAGGAGTGATTGATGCTCTAGGTGATTTGGAAGGCGGTGAATCCGATGCGTCGGGCGAAGGCAATCCTCCACAAGCTGACGAATAGTTCTAGTTATATTTCTTTTTTCTTTTGTTGTTAGCGTTCTTTGTATTGGAAACTTTGATAATTTTTCATGTATGAAGTTTTTACCAAATTTAATAAATCAATTTGCTTTACAATATCATGTTTTAAATTCCCATTATTGCTTATTTGTTGCATATTCTCTTTTTATATTGGGGGGCTTACCTCGCGCATTTTTCGCTTCAAGCCCTTTATCTTGAGTGCGTGGCTTACCTTGTGAATTTTTTGCTTCAAGCCCTTGCACGTTTTTTTCACGGCTTACTTCGCGCATTTTTCGCTTCAAGCCCTTTATCTTGGGTGCATGGCTTACCTCGTGCATTTTTCGCTTCAAGCCCTTGCGCATTTTCTTCACGGCTTACCTCGCGTATTTTTCGCTTCAAGCCCTTTTCTTGAGTGCATGGCTTACCTCGCGCATTTTTCGCTTCAAGCCCTTGCACGTTTTCTTCACGGCTTACCTCGCGCATTTTTCGCTTCAAGCCCTTTATCTTGAGTGCATGGCTTACCTCGGGCATTTTTCGCTTCAAGCCATTGCACGTTTTCTTCACGGCTTACCTCGCGCATTTTTCGCTTCAAGCTCTTTTCTTGAGTGCATGGCTTACCTCACGCATTTTTCGCTTCAAGCCCTTGCACGTTTTCTTCACGGTTTACCTCGCGCATTTTTCGCTTCAAGCCCTTTATCTGAATATAGCTGAAAAACTTGAGAATATTTAATAATTCATTATTCAATTTCAATTCATAGTTTTGACAATAGAATAAAAAGTAAAGATAAAAGTAAACATTTTATTGCCAATATGGCTTCAGGTGATTTGCGTTCCATGTCTTTGCTATTTTCTTGCCTAGCAAACTTTCCAAGATGCAAGTATTAGGTCCGATCATTCTCCTGACTCTGTAGGGCCCTTCCCAATTTGCTCTTAGCTTCCCGTCTTCTTTCAAGGCATTAGTGATGATCGACTTTCGCAGCACGAGATCTCCCTCACGTAGGGGTCTATCTTTTACACGGGAGTTATAATAGCGAGCAACCCTTTGCTGGTAAGCAGCTAGCCGTATAGCGGCGAGATCTCGCTGCTCGTCTAGCAGATCCAGATTCTCTCGTAACCCCTGAGAATTCACTTCTTGTACATAGGGAGTTAACATTGGCGAACCAGCCCCGATTTCTACAGGTATCAAAGCTTCGTCCCATATACTAAGCTGAATGGTGTTTCCCCGGTCGGTACCCGACTTGTCGTTCTATACGCCCATAGAATACTTGGCAGCTCGTCCACCCAGGCCCCTTTAGCTTTGTCCAGGCGAGTCTTGAGGCCATGAAGTATGGTCCTATTATTGATTTCTGCTTGGCCATTGGCTTGCGGATATGCCACCGAGGATATCCTGAGTTGAATCTTCAATCCCTCACAGAAATTTCGGAATGCTTCGCAATCAAACTGCTTCCCATGATCTACATTCAAGATCCTCGGGACTCCAAATCGGCAAATTATCTCCTTCCAAACCATCGCTTCGACCTTTTTCTCGATTATTGTGGCCAGGGGCTCTACTTCTACCCATTTGGTAACGTAATCTGTGGCTACCAACAAGTACTTTCGTTGACCCGTAGCCACTGGGAATGGTCCAAGTATATCTAAGCCCCATTGGGCAAACGGTGTGGGCTGGAATATACTTTGAAGGGCCGATACTGGGGTAGTCGTCAGGGGGGCGAACCTTTGACATTTGTCACATCTTCGCACCTTATCAAGTGCATTTTGCTTGAGCGTGGGACAATAGAATCCTGCCCTGAGTATTTTTCTGCTAAAGCTCGGGCTCCTAAGTGTTCTCCACATATCCCTTCGTGGACCTCAGCCAATGTGTAGTCGGCTTGTTCTGGGCCTAAGCACTTCAACAGTGGCATGGTATATCCCCTTTTATAGAGTTCCCCATTGATCAAAGTAAATTTCACACTCTGAGTCCTCATTTTTCGGGCTGCTTCTTTTCCACTAGGGAGCGTCCCCTCCATCAAATACTATTTCATAGCCGCTCTCCAATCAGAACCAACGTCAATCTCTAACACCCCTTCTTCTTCTATGCTTGGCTTAACCAATCTTTCCACTTTCACGGCTCTCCCAATAGCTTCTTTGGAGGATGCCAACTTAGATAGAGCGTCGGCATGGCCATTCTCAGATCGATCAATTTGGCTTATCTGAAAATTGTCAAATAATTGAGCTAACCACCGAACCTTCTCTAAGTACGGAACAAGGGTAGATTCTCGCACTTCATACTGTCCTTTGAATTGGTTGACGACGAGTTACGAATCGCTATGGGCTAGCAAATTTTGAACTTGGAGCTCCCTTGCAAGTTTCATGCCACAAATTAATGCTTCGTATTCGGCCACATTGTTGGAACTAGGGAAATCGAAGCGTAGAGAGTATTCTATCATTTCTCCTTCAGGTGATATTAGCACGATGCCAGCTCCACTCCCCCTGACACTTGATGCCCCGTCAACAAATAGCTTCCACCAGTTCAACTCTGCCTCCTTAGCATCATCTCGACACGTGCATTCAACGATGAAATCTGCCAGAGCTTGTGCTTTAATAGCTTATCGAGGCTGAAAAGAAATATCGTATTCCCCGAGCTCAACTGCCCACTTCACCAACCTTCCGGAATGTTTCGGCTTTTGGAGTATCTGTCTTAGTGGCTGATCTGTTAATACAATTATAGAATGTGCCTGAAAATAGGGGCGTAGTTTTCGGGCTGCTATAACAAGTGCTAACGCAACTCTCTCAACCTAGGGATATCTCGTCTTCGCCTCCAAGAGTACTTTGCTTACATAATAAATAGGCCTATCTCCTTCTGTGATTTTCCTCAGTAAAACTGCACTTATCGCTCTATCGCCTATTTCGAGGTACACAAACAGCTGCTCCTTGGTTAGAGGCCTTGACAGTAATGGGAGCTCTTTCAAATACTCTTTCAATTCCTCAAAGGCTGTTTGACATTCCTCAGTCCACTGAAATTTCTTTCCGCCTCAGAGTGTTTTGAAGAACGGTAAGCTCCTTTCGGTTGATTTTGACAGGAAGCGGTTTAGTGCGGCTATCCTCCCTGTCAACCTCTGTACCTCTTTAACTGTAACTGGAGGTTTCATATCCAGAATGGCTTGGACCTTCTCGGGGTTAGCCTCGATCCCACGGTTGGTTATCATGAACCCCAGAAACTTCCCAGACTGGACTCCGAACGAACACTTGTTGGGATTCAGTCTCATGCGATACTTCCTTAGGACCGAGAAGACTTTGGATAGTTGCAAAGCATGAGATTCCCCTTCTTTACTTTTCACAATCATGTCGTCCACATAAGCTTCCATTGTAACTCCGAGTAGATCCTTAAAAACTCTATTTACCATACGCTGATATGTGGCACCTGCGTTTTTCAATCCAAACGGCATCACTCTGTAACAGTAAGTTCCTTTATCAGTGATGAAAGACGTTTTCTCCTCGTCTTCTGGGTGCATTAAGATTTGATGGTAACCGGAGAAAGCGTCCAAGAAGCTAAGAAACTCGTATCCCGAAGTTTCATCTACAAGTTTGTCTATTCGGGGTAGTGGATATGAGTCTTTCGGACATGCCTTAATCAGATCCGTAAAGTCTACACACATTCTCCACTTTCCGGTGGCTTTCTTCACCATCACCACATTTGCCAGCCATTCCAGATACAGGACTTTCCGAATGAATCCAGCCTCAAGCAACTTGTCTATCTCTTCTTCAATGATTTGATGCCTCTCGAGGGTAAAATTCCTTTTTTTTGTTTGTTAGGTTTAGCTTCGGGTAGCACGTTAAGTTCATGACAAATGACCTTCGGATCTATTCCAGGCATATCGGCGGGGGTCCATGCAAAAATATCAGCATTATCCCTCAAGCATTTTATTATTTCTTCCTGCATTTCTGATTTCAATCGGCTTCCGATATACACCTTCTTCTCTTCGCCCTTAATCCCCAACTTCACTTCTTTCATTTCCTCAACCGGCTTCGGCTTCGATGGTTCCATGATAGTGAGGGTTTCCTTCCTCTGAATCCCCTTACATGTAGTCGATGCAACGTTACATGTTCTTGCTCTCCTTTGGTCTCCTCTAACTTGTCCCACTCCTCTTGGAGTTGGGAACTTCATCAGCAAGTAACACGGGGAAAGTATGGCTCTCATATCGCTCAATAATGGATGCCCGAGAATAATATTATAAGCCAGAGAGGTCGACCTGACCACCATAAATAAAACCTATCTTGTAACACTCTTAGGTTCTTCACCAAGAGTAACAGGTAGTTCGACTGACCCTGCCACTTTAACCTTTTCTCCTGTGAAGCCAAAGAGGGGAGTAGTTACCGGCTTCAACCTGTCTTCACTCAAATTCATTTTCTCGAAACAATTCCAATAGATGAGGTTCACTGAGCTCCCATTGTCTACTAGAATTCGCCCTATCGGATGCTTGGCCACTACCGCTGATATAACCATTGGATCATCATGTGGAACGATAACATCTCCTTGATCAACGGGCGTGAAAGTAATCGTCTCTTCAGCCTCAGCTACTTTTATTACCGAATGAACCTGGTATGCTTGTCTAGCATAAGCCTTCCGTGAGGTAGATGAGGTGCCTACTATGTACTCTCCACCAGAGATGACATTAATTGCGGGTCCTGTAGGCTCATTATCAATCTGCTGATTCCTACGTTCCCCCTGTCTTGCCCCATTTCCTCTTTCCTCGATCCTTCTTCTGTTGATTCTATCGTCATTACGTCTATCCCGTGGTCTATTGTCCCTCTGGCCATGAGCAGGATATTGATTCCTCTCGGTCCTCTGAGTGTAGCGGTCCAACAGCCCTTCTCTAGATAACTTCTCAAGTTGATTCATAAGATCGTGGCATCTCTCCGTTGAATGACCAAAGGCGGAGTGGAAACTACAATAGGACCTGAGATCTCCCCCTAGGTTTCCCTCACCTCTTCTAGGGAATTGGAGCATCCCGGTTCTCTCGAACGCTACTAGGATCGAAGTGCGTGGTTCAGAAAGCCGTGTGTAGTTTGCATATTTCAACTTTGGGGCTTTACCGGATCTGTCTGATCTCCCCATATTCCTCTCGTCGAGGTCTCTCTCCCGCTTCTTTCCTTCCTTGGAGTCTCCCATCAGAATCGATTTCATCACCTCCTCTTGGGTAATGTACTTGTTAGCTCGAGAGAACAGGTCTGAGACGGTCATTGGTTGATCCAAGGACAATGATTCCTGGAGTTTTTCGGACCTTGTTCCCTGAAGCATGGCTGTCACTGCTATCCCCACTTGTAGATCACGCACTTCCAGAGTAGCATCTCGAAATCGGTCTACATAGCTCTTCAGTGATTCTTTGTTTCCTTGCTTTAGGGTGAGCAAATAGGTGGCCTCCTTTCTTCTCTGACTATTTATTCCAAAGGCTCTCAAAAATTCTCTTCTTAGCTGGTTGAAGGAAGAAATGGACCCTTCTGGCAAATTGTTAAACCATTTCAATGCATGACCTGCTAAGGTTAGGGAGAACGCCCTGCACATTATCTCATCTTCCCAGCCATGTAGCAGCATTAATGACTCATAGCTTTCTACATGATCTGAAGGGTCTGTTTTTCCTGCATACGCTGCTATTTGCGGCATTTTAAACTTTGGGGGTAGTGGTTTCCCCATGATTGCTGCGCTGAATGGGACCTTCCGCCTCTGGTTCTCTTCAGTTGGAACCAATCTCTTTTCTTCTAAAATTTGTTCAACTATTCTCTTCATGTCCATAGCATCTTAGATCTTTCCGACATTACACGAATCAGCTTGATCACAATCGACAGTCTCTTTCCCCTTGCTGTATAGATTAGGGGCTTGATTCCTCTCAGTCCGAGATAAAAAGTTTGCTACTTCAGTAGGGGGTTCCATGTCGGATCTACCTCTGAGCCTTTCCTATCCATATGAGACCCCATCATCCCAGCACCTCCTATACCATCCATGGCGAGATTTTCAACATTCGGGCGTCGGAGGCCCCTAACAATCTCTCGTGCCGCGCCTCTCGCCTCTGGACGCCTTGAACCTTCTCCAGTTTCTTGTGAGGGGTTCTCCATGCACGCGGGGTCCTGTACACCAGGGCGACCCATTTCTCCGGTACCTTCCTCGATGCCCTACAATTCATTGCGGTCTCGCCCTCGTGTACCCTGGCGCATCAGATTACCACTCGGCTCTCGCGTATCCTGGCGGCAGACCTCCGGTGCACCGTGGTGCACTAATTCCTCCCCAGACTCTCGCGCACCCTGTCGGAATGAGTCTCGAACATTCTCACGAACTGAGCCTCTCGAAACCTGGCAGCCAGCTTCTGGTGCGGATTGGAGCGGCAAATCCTCCATAGACTCTCGCGAATACTGGCGGCAGGGGTCACGAACTGCGTCTCTCGCACCCTGGCCTAGGACCACTGGCGCATCCTGGCGCCCGACCACTGGCGCCCCCTGGCTCCCAACCACTGGCGCACCCTGGCGCCCGACAACTGGCGCACCCTGGCACATAATGGCTACGGTATCTCACGCACTCTGGCGTATTAATGCCAATATCGACTCTCGCGCACTCTGGTGCGCTACCCTGTCATCGGAGTCTCATGAACCCTGGTGTACCATCCTCCCGTCTGACTCTCTCGCACCCTGGAAGAAGTCTCGCAGACCCTGGTGCACCATCCTTCCGTCTGATTCTCTCGCACCCTGGAGGAAGTCTCGCGGACCCTGGCGAGGAGACTCTCGCGCTTCTTGGTGCTCCGCAGCTTCTCGCATAAGGTCTTCCGCAACCTCGCACAACAGGTCTTCCGCAGCCATATGCATCGGAGTTTCAGCACCCTGACGCCTTAAACCTTTCGCAGTCTCGCCCCCAATCTCACCGACCTCCGAAGCATTCCTTCTCTGTGTCCTTGGCACGGCCAAGTTCTGGACAGTCGGTGGAAGATTTATCTGCGGAAAGGCACCTTTGAATAGGTCTACCATCTCGCGTAGGGCTTGGGCAGTTTCCTCGCCCTGTTTCCTCATCGCCTCGAACTCTGCAACAGGGATAGTCATCATATGACTCTCCTCCCGAGCTTCTTCCCCACGGTCCAGCGGAGAACTAGCCGTGTCTTCATTCTCCGCATCTCTGATTGCCGTGGATCGTGTGAGACCCCGTATATGTATAGCTGCATATAAGAACATGGGAATGTAAATAAAATCATAAGTATAATGATACATTTGTAATGTGAAGTATATGCAGTGTAAGTTCATAAGATTATGTACGCACTTGTAATAAGAATCGTGATTATATGTACAAGTTGCATTATGAATGAGTAGGAAGAAATGAACTTAAACACGAGAAGAACGTGATTGAAATGGTATATGAGTAGTGTAGTAAAATGGAAGGAAAGATTTTTATAAGTTGTATACTTCCATTCGGGAAATATCGTGAAAATTTGGTTGTACAAAGATTTCCCTACAAGTTTTAAAATATACTAAGTGTGATTGGATGACCTTTTTAAGTCTCAAGGAGCGATGAATGAGGAAAGGACTATGAAGGTAAATTGAGGAAGTTTTGAAGGGAGTTGTTGCAAAAAAACTGCAAAAAAATCTGGAAATATGGAGGCCAAATCGATCTCATAGGATGAGAGATCGATCTGGGAGAGCCAGAATGCCCTTATGTGAGTAATGGAAGGGAACAGATCGATCTCCTTAACTCTCGGGTTGGAAGCAGATCGATCTCCCCTAAGACCAGATCGATCTCCTTAAGCTTCTGTTTGACAGCAGATCGATCTCTAGCCTCGACAGATCGATCTCCTGCCTTTAAAACGTCTTAGAAAAGAGGGATTTTAGAGGACCAGATCGATCTCCACCCAAGGAAGATCGATCTCATCAAGTCAAAACTATAAATAGGAGCAGTTGGATCTGCAAATTTTCGGGATAACCATTTCCTTTCCACTTCAACTCAAGAACCTAGCTTTCTCACTCCTAAATCTAGCCATTTTCAGTAAGATTTGAGGAAAAGCTATTAGAGACAAAGTTGTTCACATCAAGGAGAAGAACAACATAGTTGGGAAGCATTTTCTCCATTTGTTGGAATTAAGCAACAAGGTGTATTTCCATTGGAGCAATGAAGAAATCAAGCTAGGTGAGTTTCTAATGCAAATACCCAAGTACATTTGTTTGGATATTGATATGGGAAATGATTAGTATGCATAGATATGATAGAAACTACCTAGAAAGTAAAGAATCCACCATAACCTAGGAATGGTCTAGTGTGAGAAAGTAGAATGTAGAAGTGTTAATGATGAATGAGATATCTTGAGAGGACGATTATGTTGTGGGCATGGTTTGGGCATGTTGATGTTGGGATAAAGATTATGAGATTTACCACAAGGGGTAAAATGTATATTTAAGGCATTGGATAAATGCTTAGTTGAACGAGAGTTAGAAACGTTAACTCGAGTGTTTGATGGATGAATTTCAGTTTCGGATGATACGCCGGAGCAAGTCGAGATGAGAACGCGAGAAGCATAAAGGCGGATAGTTGCACACAAGTAAAGCGAGGTAAGGGACTGTGTGTTAGCTATAGAGATGTTCGTGCGTATTTTACAGCAATTTCGTTGATATATTGCTAGAACTAGTACGATATTATAATCCTATGAAATGATATGGAAGCATGAAAAGTACTATGATGTATATATGTATTGAGAAATGGGATAGGGTAAGGAAATAGCATGATACGCATGTTTTCAATGTTTTTCTCTAATTTACATTGATATTGATGATTGAGAAATGTTGATGATAGGTTGGCTAATTTTACATGTTTTAGCATGAAGAGGCATGCTGTATGAATAATCATGTTTTGAGTCTTAAAAAGAGAAAATAGCCATCTATCAGTTTTGAGATGAGATTAGGTGTTGAAGCGCTAGCTCACACCCGTTTTAATGCCTTGATGTACCGTGCGGGAGTTTTAACTCACGCGAGGGTTTTGAGAAAGTGTGGAAACTTTGCTCGCACCTGTTTTGTTGAGTTGGGGTAAACCTGGGGGTCTGGGACCCAAGGGGATACCAGCCGACGGCCATTTGAACGGGCTGGGCCTTAACGATAGATCGTACCGTGCTGGAGCTTTGCGTTGACTGTGTGTCACGCTGCTAGCTCGCCTGGTATATGAGACATGGTTTAGGATAAAAAGTCCATCGGAGTTGGAGTATGGACTTGGGTCCACGGTCGTACGTAGAACAGTGTAGTTATCGGTTGCTATACTATGTACCGTGCTGGGTGCACGTGAGTACGAGTATCGCGTAGATGACACACGACGTATCTTCACCCTGAGTATACGAGGAGATGAGGTGGATTGAGATGAGCCGGAGGGCAGGACTGACCCATTCCCCTTCAGGCGAAGTGATGCCCTGTGCACACCTGATCAGTGAGGCCTGGGATCACTGACTATGGCCATATGTCTTGGATATTTGATTGCCAAAAATTCCATGCCTGTCTCAGAGATTCGAGAAACAGAGATAATCTCAGAAAAGAAAGAGATTTGCAGAAAAAGTGAATTAAGAAAAGAAAGAGATTTTATGTTTTGATAAATCTCTAATTTCCCATTCGTGCCGTGGGGGCACTATTGATGAGCATGTTTTAAATGGAAGCTTGATATTTGATTTACACGAAAATGCTATTGAGAAATATATGTCTAAATGCATTTTTCGTATGATATTTCCATTTACAACGAAAACATGGTTTTGGTTTATGCATGCATGGGCTATGTAGGTAGTACGATATCTACCTGCTAGCATACATTTCCTTACTGAGCTGTGGTTTGCACATCCCACTATTTTCCCCCTCCAGGTACTGAGAAGTAAGAGAGCGGTGGTCTCTAGGTCTTTTGTGTTGAACAGCTCCCACAATTCCATAAAGGTATAAGATTTGTATACAAGAGTATTTTGTATCTAATTTATCGTATTGCACAGTTATATCTTGGAATTGTAAACAGTATTATGGGGATGATATGTAAGTACGTGGTATTTATACAATTAATTTTGTATATTTACACACACACCTGGGAGTGTAAATTAAAGCTTTAAATATTTCGCTGTAAATGAATGAAATTTTAGTAATTGCATCTTCTCACAGCCCAACCGTAGTAGAGAATGTATGGATAGAAAGGTTTCCAAAAGTGGGGTGTGACAGGTTTGGTATCAGAGCATGGTTGGTCTGATGTGAGTTGATGTTTAGGACTAAGAAAACATACATCCCCAAGTTACTGTCCGATATTTAGATACAAATGTGTGTACGGAGCTGGTAGTGAATTAAATGTTTGTTATAAAGCAGGAAAGTTATCAGGCTAGTGAGTTATGCCTGAGAGACACCGCAAGAGGGGAGAGAGCTCGAGAGCTCTAGGGCGAAATGACAGGACTGAGAGGCACATTAGATCATCCTCTAGTCATGAGCCCTAGGAACAGATAGAGGCTTCTGATCCTCGAATAACTCGATTGGAGGAAGACATGCGCACGATGATGACCATGATGGGTCAGATCATGGCTAGGTTTGAGGGTACACCTGGTACAGCGGGACAGGCTGCACCGAATCCCCCAGCAGCTGCACCTGAACCTGAGAATGTTGCACCTGCGCAAGCTGAACCGGTTAGGCCACGGAAACCTCATATTCGACCCGTACCTCCTCCAGTAGCCCCACAGCAGTATGATGATGATTTGGGGTATGGATATGACTGTGATATGGAGAGATTGAGGCATTTTATGGACTTTAAGCCTCCTTCGTTTAGCGGGGTAAAGGATCCGACGGTGGCTGAGGACTGGATCAATCAGATGGAGAAGTTATTCGACTTCTGTAGATGTTCAGCTACGGAGAGAGTAGCGCTTGCGGCCTTTTTATTGAGAGGCGAAGCAGAGCACTGGTGGAAGTTCGCCATGCCGATGTTGAGAGCTCAAGGTATGGCTATCACTTGGGATATGTTTTGGGCATTTTCAGAGAGCAATATATCCCAGATACTGCTCGACGTAGACTACAGATGGAATTTCTGAATCTGACTCAAGGGAATCAGACAGTTGATGAGTACGAGTCACGATTCACTTCACTGGGTCGATATGATCCGGACTCGATGAGGAGTGAAGCTATCAGAGTCCGTAGATTTGTAGATGGACTGAGGCCTTCAATCCGAGCGAAGTTGGCCCCATTTGATGTCGCTACATATAGAGAGGCTGTGCGACAGGCCCAGTTATGTGAGCAAGATTATAACTTGCAGACTTTTGAGTTTAGTTGGGGTAAAGACAAGGGTCCGAGGAAGCTGGGAGATGGCAAGAGTGCCAAATTTGGTCGAAAATTCATGAGTAAGCGTCGGAGAGAGGTAGATGAGTTCCAGAAAAAGGTTGCTAGACCTTTTATGCCTCCGACTCAGACACCAGCCAGGGGTATAGTGATTGGTGGACCCCGATCGACTACAGATCAGTGTAGACTATGCGGTCGATACCATGGTGGTAGGCCATGTCATCTTCAGGGTACCCGATGCTTCAGATGTGATAAATTTGGACATTATGCCAGAGAGTGCCCGGAGATAGTTGAGGCAATGCCACAGAGGGGTAAAGAGCCAGAGAGGGTTCTTACAGTTGCACCTCCTATAAGAAAGAAAGCCTCGGCTGAAGAAAAAGGAAAACAAGTTGTGGGTCAAGGCAGGTTGTATGCGATAGACCAGGCATCGGCTGATACCTCTTCCAAAGTGATAAAAGGTACAATCTTGATTTTCAATCTAGAGGTTATAGCTTTGTTTGATTTTGGTGCTACGCATTCCTTCATATCACCTGCATGTGCATCTAAGTTAAAAGGTTTTGTAGAACCCACATACTTGAGTAGGACTTTACTAATAAGTACTCCAATGAGAGTTAGCCAATTAGTTGAACAAGTGTATAAAGATTGTAAAGTGAGGGTGGGAGATAAGTGCATGACCGCCAACTTGATTTTGTTGAATATGTATGACATTGATGTAATTTTGGGAATGGATTGGTTAGCTGCCAATCATGCTGTCATAGACTGTTGTTCTAAGTCCATTAAGTTTTCTCTACCTGAAGAATGTGTTGTAAGATTTTAAGAGAGGAAATGAAATCTTAAATTTTGTGTTAAGTAAAGTACTTTGGTATAAATGACTGGAGTGTTGTTTTGAAGGTTTTGTTGCTTATGTGGTGGATTTGAACAAAGTACATCCAGATATGGAGGACATCACAGTGGTCAGAGAATTCCCTGATGTCTTTCCAGATGATCTACCAGGATTGCCACCTGATAGAGAAACAGAATTCGATATAGACTTGACGCCTGGAATCGAACCAATATCTAAGTCACCATATAGGATGGCTCCAGTTGAGTTAGAGGAATTAAGGAAACAACTACAAGAGTTGTTAGAGAAGGGGTTCATAAGACCGAGCGTCTCACCATGGGGAGCCCCGGTATTATTTGTGAAGAAGAGAGATGGGAGCCTCAGGTTATGCATCGACTATCGGATGTTGAACAAGGCTACCATCAAGAATAAGTACCCCTTGCCACGCATTGACGATTTATTGGATCAGCTTCGGGGAGCACAGATCTTTTCCAAAATAGATTTGAGGTCTGGGTATCATCAATTGAAGATTCGAAAGGAGGATGTGCCCAAGACAGCATTTCGTACCCGCTATGGCCATTACGAATTCTTAGTGATGCCTTTTGGGTTGACCAATGCGCCGGCAGCTTTTATGGCTCTAATGAACGAGGTATTCAAGCTATACCTGGACCAGTTCGTGATTGTGTTCATTGATGATATATTGGTGTATTCAAGGTCCAGAGAAGAGCATGAGCAGTACTTAAGGATTATTTTGCAGACCCTCAGAGAGAGAAGGTTATATGCCAAGCTTAACAAATGTGACTTTTGGCTAGAACAGATTTCTTTTCTAGGCCATGTTATATCGAAGGATGGGGTGTCAGTAGACCCGTCCAAGATTGAGGCCGTTGTTCAGTGGGAACAACCTAGGATAGTCACAGAGATCAGAAGTTTTCTGGGTTTGGCTGGTTACTACAGGAGATTTGTAGAGGGTTTCTCTAGATTAGCTGCTCCATTGACACGTCTTACGAGGAAAAGTGTGGAGTTTTCATGGGATGAAGCTTGTGAGAGAAGTTTTCAGGAACTTAAGCGCAGATTAACCACCGCGCCAGTCCTTATCATCCCTAACAGTTCAGGGAATTACTCGGTGTATACAGATGCTTCGCATCAAGGACTAGGCTATGTTTTGATGCAAGATGGAAGGGTAGTAGCTTATGGGTCTAGACAACTGAAGGATCATGAGAAGAACTACCCCACTCATGATTTGGAGTTAGCGGTCGTAGTGTTTGCGTTGAAAATATGGCGCCACTACTTATATGGTGAGAGATTTCAGATCTTTACGGATCGTAAGAGTCTGAAATATCTATTCTCACAGAAGGAGTTAAACATGAGACAGAGGAGGTGGTTGGAACTCCTCAAGGACTATGATTGTGAGATCTTATACCACCCGAGGAAGGAAAATGTAGTTGCCGACGCATTGAGTCGGAAGAGTCTCGGGTTGGTATCACATATGATGGTTAGAGAGCATGAGTTGTTGGAACAATTCACAAACCTTAGTCTGGATATGACCCTACCTGAGATTGACAACTATGGGATTATTGCTAGCTTGAGATTAGAACAGGAGTTGATTGAGAAAATTCGACAAGCTCAGTAAATTGATCAATGGTGTATTGACATGATTAGCCAAATCCGGAAAGGGAAGGGTGTCGATTTTATATTGAGTTCAGATGGAATACTAAGGTTTGGAGATAGAATATGTGTTCCTAAGGATTTAGAGCTGAGGAAGCTGATCTTATCAGAGGCTCACTCGTCAAGATATACGATACACCCGGGGAGTAGTAAGATGTATCAAAATCTCCAAAAGGCATATTGGTGGTCTGGGATGAAGAGAGACATAGCTGAGTATGTCGCTAGATGTCTCATTTGTCAGCAAGTAAAAGTCGAACATCAGAAACCAGGAGGATTATTACAACCTCTACCGATACCAACATGGAAGTGGGAGCATGTCACCATGGATTTTGTGATGAGGTTACCGAGAACCCGTAAGAACCATGATGCGATATGGGTGATAGTAGATCGGTTAACGAAATCGGCACATTTCTTAGCCATGAGATCTACAGATACATTGAGTGCACTGGCGAACCTGTATGTGCGGGAAATAGTGAGATTGCATGGAGTCTCAGTGAGTGTTGTTTCTGATCGGGATGCCCGCTTCACTTCCCACTTTTGGGGACATTTTCAGGAAGCGATGGGGACCCAATTGAGTTTTAGCACCGCTTTCCATCCTCAAACAGTTGGTCAGTCAGAGAGGACTATACAGACCCTGGAGGATATGTTGAGAACGTGTGTGCTGGATTTTAGAGGCTCATGGGACGATCACTTACCATTGATTGAGTTCGCCTACAATAACAGTTATCACTCAAGTATTGGTATGGCCCCTTATGAGGCATTATACGGTCGTAGATACCGATCGGCCATTGGTTGGGAAGAAGTTGGTGACAAACAGTTGCTCGCTCCCGATTTGGTTAAGCAAGCCTCCGAGGATGTTCAGATAATATGCGAGAGGCTGCGAACAGCTCAAAGTCGACAAAAGAGCTACGCTGACAGGAGACGGAGACCACTTGAGTTTGATGTTGGCGAGTCTGTATTTTTGAAAGTATCTCCTTCTAAGGGAATAACGAGGTTTGGGAAGAAAGGAAAATTAAGTCCTCGTTACATTGGTCCCTTCGAGATTTTGGATAGAGTGGGAGATAGAGCATATAGGCTAGCCTTGCCACCTGAGCTAGCCGAAGTCCACAATGTCTTTCACGTTTCTATGCTTCGGAAGTACTACCCGGATCCGACACATGTAATTAGCTATGAGCCGTTGGAGCTCAAGGAGGACATGTCGTATGTCGGAGACCGATCAGGGTGTTGGACAGAAAAGAGAAGGTGTTACGGAACAAGACGATTTCATTGGTTAAGGTTTTGTGGCAACATCACACTGTGGAAGAGGCCACATAGGAACTGGAAAGTTTGATACGGGAAAAGTATCCCGAGTTATTCACAGATTGAATTGGTTCAAATTTAGAGGACCAAATTCTCTAAGTGGGGGAGAATGTGAGACCCCGTATATGTATAGCTGCATATAAGAACATGGGAATGTAAATAAAATCATAAGTATAATGATACATTTGTAATGTGAAGTATATGCAGTGTAAGTTCATAAGATTATGTACGCACTTGTAATAAGAATCGTGATTATACGTACAAGTTGCATTATGAATGAGTAGGAAGAAATGAACTTAAACACGAGAAGAACGTGATTGAAATGGTATATGAGTAGTGTAGTAAAATGGAAGGAAAGATTTTTATAAGTTGTATACTTCCATTCAGGAAATATCGTGAAAATTTGGTTGTACAAAGATTTCCCCACAAGTTTTAATATATACTAAGTGTGATTGGATGACCTTTTTAAGTCTCAAGGAGTGATGAATGAGGAAAGGACTATGGAGGTAAATTGAGGAAGTTTTGAAGGGAGTTGTTGCAGAAAAATCTGGAAATATGGAGGCCAGATCGATCTCATAGGATGAGAGATCGATCTGGGAGAGCCAGAATGCCCTTATGTGAGTAATGGAAGGGAACAGATCGATCTCCAAAGGGATCAGATCGATCTCCTTAACTCTCGAGTTGGAAGCAGATCGATCTCCCCTAAGACCAGATCGATCTCCTTAAGCTTTTGTTTGACAGCAGATCGATCTCTAGCCTCGACAGATCGATCTCCTGCCTTTAAAACGTCTTAGAAAAGAGGGATTTTAGAGGACCAGATCGATCTCCACCCAAGGAAGATCGATCTCATCAAGTCAAAACTATAAATAGGAGCAGTTGGATCTGCAGATTTTCGGGATAACCATTTCCTTTCCACTTCAACTCAAGAACCTAGCTTTCTCACTCCTAAATCCAGCCATTTTCAGTAAGATTTGAGGAAAAGCTATTAGAGACAAAGTTGTTCACATCAAGGAGAAGAACAACATAGTTGGGAAGCATTTTCTCCATTTGTTGGAATTAAGCAACAAGGTGTATTTCCATTGGAGCAATGAAGAAATCAAGCTAGGTGAGTTTCTAATGCAAATACCCAAGTACATTTGTTTGGATATTGATATGGGAAATGATTAGTATGCATAGATATGATAGAAACTACCTAGAAAGTAAAGAATCCACCATAACCTAGGAATGGTCTAGTGTGAGAAAGTAGAATGTAGAAGTGTTAATGATGAATGAGATATCTTGAGAGGACGATTATGTCGTGGGCATGGTTTGGGCATGTTGATGTTGGGATAAAGATTATGAGATTTACCACAAGGGGTAAAATGTATATTTAAGGCATTGGATAAATGCTTAGTTGAACGAGAGTTAGAAACGTTAACTCGAGTGTTTGATGGATGAATTTCAGTTTCGGATGATACGCCGGAGCAAGTCGAGATGAGAATGCGAGAAGCATAAAGGCAGATAGTTGCACACAAGTAAAGTGAGGTAAGGGACTGTGTGTTAGCTATAGAGATGTTCGTGCGTATTTTACAGCAATTTCATAGATATAGTGCTAGAACTAGTACGATATTATAATCCTATGAAATGATATGGAAGCATGAAAAGTACTATGATGTATATATGTATTGAGAAATGGGATAGGGTAAGGAAATAGCATGATACGCATGTTTTCAATGTTTTTCTCTAATTTACATTGATCTTGATGATTGAGAAATGTTGACGATAGGTTGGCTAATTTTACATGTTTTAGCATAAAGAGGCATGCTATATGAATAATCATGTTTTGAGTCTTAAAAAGAGAAAATAGCCATCTATCAGTTTTGAGATGAGATTTGGTGTTGAAGCGCTAGCTCACACCCGTTGTAATGCCTTGATGTACCGTGCGGGAGTTTTAACTCACGCGAGGGTTTTGAGAAAATGCGGGAACTTTGCTCTCACCTATTTTGTTGAGTTGAGGTAAACCTGGGGGTCTGGGACCTAAGGGGATACCAGCCGACGGCCATTTGAACGGGCTGGGCCTTAACGATAGATCGTACCGCGCTGGAGCTTTGCGTTGACTGTGTGTCAAGCTGCTAGCTCGCCTGGTATATGAGACATGGTTTAGGATAAAAAGTCCATCGGAGTTGGAGTATGGACTTGGGTCCACGGTCGTACGTAGAACAGTGTAGTTATCCGTTGGTATACTATGTACAGTGCTGGGTGCACATGAGTACGAGTATCACGTAGATGACACACGACGTATCTTCACCCTGAGTATACGAGGAGATGAGGTGGATTGAGATGAGCCAGAGGGCAGGACTGACCCATTCCCCTTCAGGCGAAGTGATGCCCTGTGCACACCTGATCAGTGAGGCCTGGGATCACTGACTATGGCCATATGTCGTGGATATTTGATTGCTGAAAATTCCATGCCTGTCTCAGAGATTCGAGAAATAGAGATAATCTCAAAAAAGAAAGAGATTTGTAGAAAAAGTGAATTAAGAAAAGAAAGACATTTTGTGTTTTGATAAATCTCTAATTTCCCATTCGTGTCGTGGGGGCACTATTTATGAGCATGTTTTAAATGGAAGCTTGATATTTGATTTACACGAAAATGCTATTGAGAAATATATGTCTAAATGCATTTTTCGTATGATATTTTCATTTACAACGAAAACATGGTTTTGGTTTATGCATGCATGGGCTATGTAGGTAGTACGATATCTACCTGCTAGCATACATTTCCTTACTGAGCTGTGGTTTGCTCATCCCACTATTTTCCCCCTCCAGGTACTGAGAAGTAAGAGAGCGGTGGTCTCTAGGTCTTTTGTGTTGAACAACTCCCACAATTCCATAAAGGTATAAGATTTGTATACAAGAGTATTTTGTATCTAATTTATCGTATTGCACAGTTATATCTTGGAATTGTAAACAGTATTATGGGGATGATATGTAAGTACGTGGTATTTATACAATTAATTTTGTATATTTACACACACACCTGGGAGTGTAAATTAAAGCTTTAAATATTCCGCTGTAAATGAATGAAATTTTAGTAATTGCATCTTCTCACAGCCCAACCGTAGTAGAGAATGTATGGATAGAAGGGTTTCCAGAAGTGGGGTGTGACAGATCGTGTCTTCACCATCGTTGTAGAATCACAGCTTTTCTTTCGGTTCCCACAGACGGCGCCAATTGTTGTTGAACAGCACAACAGTGATGGATTACTGACGTCAATACCTCGATCTTCTAGCCACGTCACTCTTCTGCAAAAATCAGAATAGTCAAAGGAGCGCAGGGTCTTCCCTGCGTTAGCACTCCGATGCTTAAGTCAGAAAAAGATTTCGGCAGAGTTTCAGTGTATTCTAAAAGTAAAATCTCCATCCCTATAAAAGCCATACCTGTGCCCTATTTATAGGGAACAATTTAATCTTCAATGACGTATTTACCCAGTAATATTGACTGTAGGTATCTAGGGATAAAATTGTCCGGAGCTGAGCTGTAGATACAGAGTCTATTTTCATCTGTATTTGATTTCAGCGTGACACGTGGCGCTTTATCTTGACGACACGTCATATTATTATTTTCTATCTTATTTTGCCCATAACAATACCGAAAAGGTAAAATCGGACTGATAAATTCATTTACGGATTAAATGAATTTAATCTGAATTTTAGGATATTTTTAGGATTTTATTATTATTTTAATGAATAAAATAATAATAAAAATCTAATATATATATATATAAAAAAAAAGAAAACGAATTTGAAAATTGTAGTGAGAGGAAACCAAAATGCAAAAAGGAAAGAAACGAAGACAGACGGGACCAATCCTTTCAGCTAACGGCCACCGGCGAGGGAGAAGCCCAGGCGAGGGTCGGCGAAGGCAACCCAACACCGAGCGACTGGCCAAAGGTCGCGAGGCGCCGTGTATCCCATCGGAATCGACAGATCGAAAGAGGAGAGGCCGCGGGAGAGAAGCATAGATCGACGGCCATCGGCGCCGATTCGAGCCACCCTGAGGCCCGATGATGGAAGCCCAGGCGACATCGCGTCAAACAGCACAGAAAATGGCCCGAGAACTGACTGGACGGCGCCGAAACGATGAAATGACGCCTGAACCGATACGGCCAATTTAGCGTAGTGACGGTATGCTAAATCGGACCGAACTGGTTCAGCCAAAAAGAAAAAAAAGAGAAAAAACTGAAAGAAAAAAGAGTAAAATTTGAGGAAAAATCTTAGTGATGCAATCGAGCTACGAGTGAGTTGGTAAGCAGTCGAATTCATCGATTTAAATTACAGAATATTTAATTTGATTAATATTCGACAGAAAATTTACCCGAAAAATATTTAATTGTGTAGCTCGACAATTGGCATCAACCGAGAGCTCGAGATAGCCTCAATTTACGTACTATCATGGAATCTCGAGTAAGTAACCCTTATTTACGACAATTTACATCGTTATGCTTATTAGAAATTTATCGCATAAATTACAGATTTAAATTTCGCATTAAATGAATTATATTCTGGAAATTGGGATAAATTATCGTAAATAATTAATTGAGCTATCTGGGAATTTAGAATGAGGCTTAATAAATACTAATGGGCCCAATGAGCCCAATAGGCCTCGATAATGTGAATAGTAAGTGGAAAACGGGCTTAAGGCCGATTAAGGCCCATTATGGTGCAATCAGGCCCAATATGGGTAAATGGACCCAATGATTTAAATTAAGCCCAAAAAATATGAAATACAATTAATTGTATTGTATTTGACCTGAAGAATATTTATCCGCAGTATCGGAGATTAGATTGGGAGCAAATCGGACTGCGTGACGAGACGTCAGTGGAAAGGTCAGACTGTACAGAAAAATGAGGTAAGGGAATTGTGTGAGTAGCTAGAGGTAGCTATGCATATTTTAATAGCTTTTGTATACACTAAATATGTATGTATACACAAAATATGTATAAAGGTCCTAGAAATAAATTAAAGATTTTAAGGACTCGAAATAGGAAAAGACTATTTTACCCCTATTGAGGGAAATTCACCTAAGGATGGTGAAAGCATGACATGCATGAAATGCATGATTTAAGGAATTTTCAGATTTAAGGAATTTTCTTGGTTTTTAAGCAAAGCAAATCGATAGATTGGCCAGTATTTGCATAAATTTCACAATATAACACTACGTAAATGTTATTAAGATTTAAATGAAAATTATTTGGAAAATGGTCTAACTATCAAGTTTATATGGAAACAGATAGTGCTGGCACATAGCTCACACTATATCTCCGTTTGTGAGTGTGCATAAATCTGCTTGACCGATTGCTCGTACCAACTTGTGTGACATCATATGCATGAAATGTGCTAGAGCGATTGCTCGCACTGATTTTTATTTTTGTGAAATTCATGAGAGGTGGTAGAGCCTAGCTCGTACCCTGTTTTGACTGTTTTGACGGTTTTGACTGTTTTGATGTGATATGCATAAAATGGTGCTGGAGCGATTGCTCGCACTAGTTTTAATGATTTGACATGCATGAGAGGTGCTGGAGCTTAGCTCGCATCCTGTTTTGATATGATACTACATAAAAGTTGTGCTGGAGTGTAACTCGCACGAGATTTGATGTATTTATGGATAAAGCCGTACTGGAGCGCTGCTCGTACGAAGTTTTGATTTACTTGAGCATTCATCTGTGCTAGAGCATTGCTCACACATGATTTTATATGGATTTATAACTCATTTTAAAGTCATACTGGAATGCTACTCGTACGCAGATTTTACTAATTTTTATGAAATTGTGCTAGAGCTTCGCTCGCAAGAGATTTTTTGATATCATGAATATACATGGAGCCGTACTTGAGCTTCGCTCGCACAGGGATTTATATGACATGCATATAGCTGTGTTGGAGCCTTCTGTAGACTGTGTATCATAGTGAGATGATATGCCACACGTGCATACTGAGACAGAGATGGTATGGGTGGATAAGACCTATTGCAGGTACCCCTGACTGAGCTTAGGTTCACGGAGTACGTTGTACCGTGTATGTCACGCGGAGTACGCTGTACTGTGGGGATTGTTGGAGTGGAGTGGCATTAGCCACGAGGCAGCAAGCCTTGCCCTCGCAATCCTGATGTTATGTTGTTTTGGTGGGTAAGACCGACCCACCTCCCGTTTCAGGTGTGATACCCCGCACACTATGTACCATGTTGCCAGGGATCACTAGGTTATGGCCATAGTCCTTGTTGTTACTGATATAGTCACCTACATGTCTCACATGATATAACTATTGGTCGATAGACCAGGGTAGACCCGAGGGAGGGGTCAAGCCCCTGATTTTATGATTTTATGATATGTTACCCTGAAAGAAGGGTGGTTTTATAACCGAAGTTTTATAATGAATTTTAATGAATTGTTTTATGTGATTTTTGACCCTGAAGGGTTAGTTTATACTACAGTTTTAATGAAATGATTTGAATGCAGTAGCATGATGATGTTTTCCATGCTTTCATTTCAAATTCATGATTTGTCTTACATGACATGAAAGAATGCATGATCTTGATTTACTTCATGCTAATTATGATTTAAGGATGTCACATAAAATGTCATTGATGCATAAGTAGTATCATTTATATATGCACGAACAGTTTTATAAACTAAGTCATTAATGAAATACATGATTTTGTGCTTGAGATTTTAATGAAAAGAAATGGATTTTAAGGGCATGGCATTATGAGCATGTAGATAGTGGAGCTATCTACTTACTTGCATAATTACCTTACTGAGCGTGTGGTTTGCTCACCCCCTTATTTTTCCATCTTTTCATAGCACTCACAATAGTTAGTGAGCGGTTAAGGACTTACAATCTTGGTATCCGCTGCTTCCCATCGAGAGTCAAGTATACACATTTGTATAGTTTTGTATCTAAATATGTAATACACAATACTTTAAATGGATATGATGTCGGGGATGTAAGCTTATGTAAATACCATTGTAATGTATTTAGTTAAAGTCAAAGGATAGTAAACTCTGATATGTGAATGTGATTATGGAAATGGAATGGTAAATCGGTGAGAGGTGACTAACACTGAATCATAGCCCAACTATTTATAAGATGGTCATGATGAGAGAAAGGTAAGAATTAAATAATAAACGAGAAAATGAAAAATTTACTATGATTTAAGTAATTTGGGTCGTGACAGTTAATGGTATCAGAGCTTAAGTTGGCCTGATATGAGTCGGTGTTAGTGGTTAAGAAAATTTACATCCCCATGTACTGTGCATTGTTTAGATACAATTGTGTATATCGAGATGGAAATGCAGCTAAGAATTTGGTTTTGAATCAAGAATATAGACTCATTAACTGATAGCCGCTATGGTAGAGGGGCGAGTACACGAGCTCGAGGCCGTAGAGGTAGGCTTGAGAGTTGTACTAAGTCGCCACATGAGACTCAAGATGAGATTGAAGTGGAGGCTGATGTTGAGTATGCCCCACATAGTCCGATAGAGAGATCGGACAGAGTCCGACAAAGAGATCAGACAGAGTTCGACAGAGAGATTGGACAGTATTGAGACACGTTTTACGAGGTTGGAGCGGAGTGTGGTGAATATTTTGAGATCTATTTGCTTAGAGTATGCAAGGTATTTAAGGGCCAGTTGGAGCATTGATGGAAATTCACTCGACCCACTTTAAGAGTTAGACATCTATAATGTATGTGGAAAAGAATTTTATATGTATTCCGGTGACAGAATATCCCGGACATTGCTTAACGGAAATTACAGATAAAATTCTTTACTTTGACCCAGGAGAACTGGTTGATTAACGAGTATGAAACTCAGTTTATATACCTGGACAGATATGACCCCGACACTATGAACAGTGAGAGTCGAAATGTTTGAAAGTTCATGAAGGGCTCAGATTGTCAATTAGAGTTCGATTGGCCCCGTTAGATATCACTACCTATGCTGAGGTAGTGCGCAGACTACAGTTGTGTGAATAAGATCATAAGTTGCACGCCTCTGATATTGGGAAAGGTAGTAAGGGCCTAAATAGAGACAAAAAGAGAATAGAGAATGACAGAGATGTTAGAACGGGAAAAAAATAGTTTGGTAAAAGATTAGAGTTGATAAGTCACGGGGTAAGATAATTGGTAAGGCCCCAGTGTATCAAATTTCAACACTTTTGAGGGGTATTATGATTATAGGACCCTGACCTATTCCGTAGCAAGTGTAAACAGTGTAGAATATGTGGTGCTTACCATGGAAATAAGATGTTGGACGAGGGCGAGTGTATGCCTTGGACCAGGACACTACTGATGTTTCATCTGATGTGGTGGAAGATACCACACTGGTTGTGAATAATGAAGTAATTATTTTAATTGATCCTGGTGCCACGCATTTATTCATACTGCCTTCAGTTGCTTATAAGCTAGTGAAAGATCTGAAGCCTGTACCTTTAGGCAAGATGATGATGGTTAGATGATTTTCACTAACTGAATATGGGTATAAGGATTATAAGTTGAAAACGGGGGCAAAGGATACGTCAGCTGATTTTATTCAATAGATTATGAATAATTTTGAAGTAATTTTGAGAATAGATTGATTCGGCTGCAAACTATGTTGTTTAGATTGCTATCCTAAGATAGTGATATTTTCACCTTTGAAAAGTGTATTGTAAGTTTTAATAAGTATGGAAGTAGCTTTCGTGAGTTTTGGTATATGAAGTAATAAACTGACCACCGTAAGTATTCCCACCATAACCAACAGCTCAAGAGGTTTCAGTGTGTATGGATACCTCAAAATAAGGATTAGGCTGTGTATTGATGTAAAATGGGAAGATAGTCGTTTATGGATCCAGATAGTTCAGGGACCACAAAAGAAACTATCCGACCCATGATTTAAAGTTGGCAGCGATAGTGTTTGTACTAAGTATATGGCACTACTATGTACACGATGAGAAATTTTGGATATGCACTGATCGTAAAAGCCCCGAGTATCTGTTTTCACAAAAAGAGTAGAATATGAGATCATCAAGAGGGTTGGAGCTTCTAAGGATTATGATTGTGAACATTGTACCACCCAGGAAAGGTTAATGCAATGGCTGATGCCTTGAATTGAAAGAGCCTCGGGATGGTATCACATATGATGGTCAGGGAGTGTAAGCTGCTAGAACAGTTGTGAGCCTCAGTATTGATGTGATCCCTTCGGATGATGACGGTGATTTTGTGACAGCTAGCCTGAGGTTAGAACTAGATTTGAGTGACCAGATTTGCTAGGCTTAACGTGATGATCAGCATGGTGTCGATAGTGTGTGTCAAATTCAGAAGGGTATAGTGACAGAGTTCACAGTGAATGATGATGACTTACAAAGGTTCAGAGACAGTATAAGTGCTCCCCATGACCATAGTTGCTGAGATAGTGTTATTTTCAGAAGCTCACTCTTCGAGATATACAGTGCATCCGAGAAGTAATAAATATATTGAAATCTCTGGAAAAGGGTATTGGTGGTCAGATATGAAAAGAAATATTATAGAGTTTTAGCAAAGTGTCTCGTATGTCAGCAGAGTAAGGTAGAGTACTAGAAGTCTACAGAGTTATTGCTGCCTCTACCTATATTGACACGAAAATGGGAACAAGTTACCATGAATTTCGTGATGGTTTACAGAGGACCCGGATAAATCATGAGGCTATCTGGGTGATAGTCAATAGATTAATTTAGTTTACCCACATTCTAGTTATGGAAATCCCCACATACTCTAAGTGTGTAGGCGGATTTATGTGTATGGAAGATTGTGAAATATTATATAGCGTTCCAGTGAGCATGGTATCAGATAGGAATTCCCGCTTCACTTCTCATTTTTGAGAATATTTTTCAGGAAGCTATGGGAGCCCGATTGAGTGTTAGCACAACTTTTTGTCCTCAGACAGATGGTCAGTCAGAGAGGACTGTACAGGTTCCGGAGGATGTGATGAGAGTGTGTGCCATTGATTTTATAAGCTATTGGAAAGATCAGTTGTTACTAATCGAATTCGGCAATAATGACAGTTGTCACTTGAGTATCGGGATAACATTTTATATGAGGAATTGTATGGCAGTAGGGAGTTGTTCCCCGACTTGGATAAGAAGAAGTGGGTGACAGATAGGGAATTGTTTTTGAATTGGTAAGACAAACCTCTGATGATGTTCAATTGATTTGTGAGAAATTAAGAACACCTTAAAGCAGACAAAAAAGCTATGCTGACAAGAGACAGAAAACCATTAGAATTCACCAAAGGTGAATCAGTATTGTCAGAAGTTACTTGTCCTAAGGACATAACGAGATTCAGAAAGAAGACAAATTGAGTTTCGTTAGATCGAATTCTTTGAGATATTAGACAAATTGGGAGATAAGGCATGTAGGTTAGCGTTACCACCTGAATTAGCAGGCATCCACAATGTGTTCCATCTTTTGATGGTTCGAAAATACTATCCGGACCCAGCATATGTAATCGGATATGAGCTTTTACAGCTTAGCTCAATGAAAGTATAATGTATGTTGAAAAAAATGGATTCGAGTATTAGACGGAAGGAGAAAGTGTTGAGGTTTAATATGATCTCCCTAGTTAAGTATGTTGGTAGTATTACACTTCGAGAAAAAGGCACATGAGAATTAAAGAGTATGATGCGATAGACGTACCCAGAGTGGTTTATGTACCCATTTCACTTGGTTCTAATTTGGATGACCAAATTTCTTAAGTGGGGGAGATTGTAAGACCCGACTTTATTCAAAACACGAAATGAAAATATGCAAAAGGATTAAATGATATTCTCGAACACGTGAAAAGGTAAAACGGTTAAAAGATCAAAACCCGGTATAAAGTCGATAAGAAAATTTAATTAAAAATAATGGATTTGAGAAATCTTGATCAATAACGAAGAAATAATTAAATTTCTGGCTAAATTGATCAACATATGAATTTATAGGAATTAATCAGAATTTTCACCTCGGGAAATTATCCCGAAAATAATCAAAAAATATATCGAAAAGGTAAAATCGGACTGATAAATTCATTTACGGATTAAATGAATTTAATCTGATTTTTTTTTTATATTTTTAGGATTTTACTATTATTTTAATGAATAAAATAATAATAAAAATCTAATATAAAGAAAAAGAAAACGAATATGAAAATCGTGGACAGAGGAAACCAAAATGCAAAAAGGAAAGAAACGAAGACCGACGAGACCAATCCCTTCAGCCGATGGCCACCGGCGAGGGAGAAGCCCAAGCGAGGGCCAGTGAAGGCAGCCCAACACCGGGCGACTCACCAGCAGTCGTGACGAGCCATGGATCCAGCTAGAATCGACAGATCGAAAAAGGAGAGGCCGCAGGAGAGAAGCCTAAATTGGCAGCCATCTGTGCCGATTCGAGCCACCTCGAGGCCCGATGATGGAAGCCCAGGCGACGACGCATCGAACAGCACTGAAAACGGCCTGAGAACCGGTTGGACGGAGTCGAAACGACGAAATGATGCCTGAAACAGTACGGTCGGTTCAGCGCAGTGACGATATGCTGAACCGAACCGAACTGGTTCAGCCAAAAAGAAAAAAAAGAGAAAAAAATGAAAGAAAAAGAGGAAAAATTGGGGAAAAATCCCAGTGATGTAATTGAGCTACGGGTAAGTTGGTAAGCAGTCGAATTCATTAATTTAAAGTACAAAATATTTAATTTGATTAATATTCGACAGAAAATTTACCCGAAAAATATTTAATTGTGTAGCTCGACAATTGGCATCGACCGAGAGTTTGAGATAGCCTCAATTTATGTACTATCATGGAATCTCGAGTAAGTAACCCTTATTTACGAAAATTTACATCGTTATTCTTGTTAGAAATTTATCGCATAAATTACAGATTTAAATTATGCATTAAATGAATTATATTATGGAAATTGGGATAAATTGTCGTAAATAATTGATTGGGCTATCCGGGAATTTAGAATGAGGCTCAATAAATACTGATGGGCCTAATGAGCCCAATAGGCCTCGATAATGTGAATAGTAAGTGGAAAACGGGCTTAAGGCCGATTAAGGCCCATTATGGTGCAATCAGGCCCAATATGGGTAAACGGACCTAATGATTTAAATTAAACCTAGAAAATATGAAATACAATTAATTGTATTGTATTTGACCTGATGAATATTTATCCGCAGTATCAGAGATTGGATTGGGATCAAATCGGACTGCGTGACGAGACATCAGTGGAAAGTCAGACTGTACAGAAAAATGAGGTAAGGGAATTGTGTGAGTAGCTAGAGGTAGCTACGCGTATTTTAATAGCTTTTGTATACACTGAATATGTATGTATACACAAAATATGTATAAAGGTCCTAGAAATAAATTAAAGATTTTAAGGAATCGAAATAGGAAAAGACTATTTTACCCCTATTAAGGGAAATTCACCTAAGGATGGTGAAAGCATAACATGCATGAAATGCATGATTTAAGGAATTTTCAAATTTAAGGAATTTTCTTGGTTTTTAAGCAAAGCAAAACGATAGATTAGCCAGTATTTGCATAAATTTCACAATATAACACTACGTAAGTGTTATTAAGATTTAAATGAAAATTATTTGGAAAATGGGCCAACTATCAAGTTTATATGGAAATAGATAGTGCTGGCACGTAGCTCGCACTATATCTTCGTTTGTGAGTATGCATAAATGTGCTTGAGCAGTTGTTCGTAACAACTTGTGTGACATCATATGCATGAAATGTGCTAGAGTGGTTGCTCGCACTGATTTTTATTATTGTGAAATGCATGAGAGGTGCTGGAGCTTAGCTCGTACCCTATTTTGACTGTTTTGACGGTTTTGACTATTTTGACGTGATATGTATAAAATGTTGCTGGAGCGATTGCTCGCACTAGTTTTAATGATTTGACATGCATGAGAGGTAATGGAGCTTAGCCCGCATCCTGTTTTGATATGATACTGCATAAAAGCTGTGCTGGAGTGTAACTCGCACAAGATTTGATGTATTTATGCATAAAGTTGTACTGAAGCGTTGCTCGTACGAAGTTTTGATTTACTTGAGCATTCATCCGTGCTGGAGCATTGCTCGCACATGATTTTATATGGATTTATAACTCATTTTAAAGTCGTACTGGAGTGCTACTCGTACGCAGATTTTACTGATTTTTATGAAACCGTACTAGAGCTTCGCTTGCACGAGATTTTCTGATATCATGAATATGCATGGAGCCGTGCTTGAGCTTCACTCGCACAAGGATTTATATGCCATGTTGGAGCCTCATGTAGACTGTGTGTCACAGTGAGATGATATGCCACACGTGCATACTGAGATAGAGATAGTATGGGTGAATAAGACCTATTGCAGGCACCCCTGACTGAGCTTGGGTTCACGGAGTACGTTGTACCGTGTATGTCACGCGGAGTACGCTGTACCGTGGGGATTGTTGGAGTGGAATGGCATTAGCCACGAGGCAGCAAGCCTTGCCCTCGCAATCCTGATGTTATGCTGTTCTAGCGGGTAGGACCGTCCCACCTCCCGTTTCAGGTGTGATACCCCGCACACTAGGTACCGTGTTGCCAGGGATCACTAGGTTATAGCCATAGTCCTTGTTGTTATTGATATAGTCACCTACATGTCTTACATGATATAACTATTGGTCGATAGACCTGGGTAGACCCGAGGGAGGGGTCAGGCCCCCGATTTTATGATTTTATGAGATGTGACCCTGAAAGAAGGGTGGTTTTATAACCGAAATTTTATAATGAATTTTAATGAATTGTTTTATGAGATGATTAACCCGGAAGGGTTAGTTTATACTGCAGTTTTAATGAAATGATTTCAATGCAATAGCATGATGATGTTTTCCAAGCTTTCATTTCAAATTCATGATTTGTCTTACATGACATGAAAGAATGCATGATCTCGATTTACTTCATGCTAATTATGATTTAAGGATGTCACATAAAATGCCATTGATGCATAAGTAGTATGATTTATATATGCACGAACAGTTTTATAAACTAAGTCATTGATGAAATACATGATTTTGTGCTTGAGATTTTAATGAAAAGAAATTGATTTTAAGGGCATGGCATTATGAGCATGTAGATAGTGGAGTTATCTACTAACTTGCATAATTGCCTTACTGAGCATGTTGTTTGCTCACCCCCTTATTTTCCCATTTTTTCAGAGCACTCGCAATAGTTAGTGAGCGGCTAAGGACTTGCAATCTTGGTATCCGCTGCTTCCCATCGAGAGTCAGGTATACACATTTGTATAGTTTTGTATCTAAATATGTAATGCACAGTACTGTAAATGGATATGATGTCGGGGATGTAAGGTTATGTAAATACCATGGTAATGTATTTAGTTAAAGTCAAAGGATAGTAAACTCTGATATGTGAATGTGATTATGGAATTGGAATGGTAAATAGGTGAGAGGTGACTAACTGTCACAACTGTCATCCGTGACTTAACTAAAAATCATTACAAATTTTTCACATTTTTAACTTACCTTTCCTCTCTTTAATGGTTGGGCTGTGATTCGATGTTAGGTTCCTCGCATACCATATCATCCATTATCATATATTCATGTCAATATATTGTTACTGACTGTAACTTATTTTATAATACATATGAGATCATATAAAATCTAATATAAATACATTCCCCATAATATATATCGCATACATCACTGTGATGTTTCTATGTTTAGATACATAACCATACAAAACATGTATACCTGTCGATCAATAGGAAATAGCAGCGGACACAGGAATACTATCCCTCAAAAGCTCTCACTTTACTGCTGATGCTCTGTAGAGAGATGTAAAGAAAGGGGGGTGAGCATACAACGTGCTCAGTAAGGAAATTAGGCAAGCAAGTAGACATCTACACTGTCTACTCAAAATAATGCTATGCCTCAAAACATTATTTCCTTAACTCATTTTCAAAGCATGTCTTTAAATATTTATATACTTGTACAGATTAAATCTCATGTACAGAAATCATGCTTTCTTTCTCAAATGTAGGCATGTAGTGCAAAACAATGCATCTTTGTAATATCACAATGCCTTTATATAATCATGCCATGTAAATTTAAATCACAGTAAATATGGCATTAAATCATTCACAACACAAAATCGGAGTCCAACCCATCCCTCAGGTCTATCCGCAATTAAATCGTCAATCAAGTGATATATCATGTGAGACTCTGTGGTGAAAATGTAAATAGTATCCTGGACTATGATCATATCTGACAATGGTGATCCCAGGTAACACAATACTCGGTGTGCGGGGCATCACTACTGCAACGGGAGGGGGGTCAATCCATCACAAGCGCTAGCTATATCCTCCTCAACTCCACAACACCACACGGTACAATGTACTCCATGTCACATGCACGTACAACGTACTCCGTGGATCCTAGATTACAGTCGGGGTGCCTGCCATAGGTCTTAGCCCTCAAAACCATGGAATATCATACCACATCTCTAAATCCTCATGCGACCCTCTCATAGTGTGACACTCAGTCTACACAAGGAAATCAAGCATGGTTTTCAACATGTATTATATATCACATACAGTACGCGCCTTTGAGCGCGACTCACAATCGACACTCCGCTCAAACACTATTCACATCACAAACTCAACTCTAGTGTGAGTAAACCTCCAGCAACTAGGTCAATGCATAGTTCATGTTTCAAATCAAGTACGAGCAATAGCTCCAGTACCATGCTATGCACAATATCATCAAATCAAGTATGAGCAATAGCTCAAGTACTATGTCATGTATAAATCATGAAGAATCGAGTACGAGCCACGCTCCAGTACTCTGTCATGAATCTCATGTAAAATTCGAGTACGAGATAATCGCTCCAGCACTCTCTCATGCATAAATCACATAAAACTGAGTACGAGTAATATCTCTAGCACTCTATCATGCATGTCATGAAAATCTAGTGTGAATCATAATCCAGCACTAATATATGTGGAAAATATATGAAATTCAGTGCGAGCTGTACTCCAGCACGATTTATTCTCACATAATATGATAGATGACTCTTTAAAAAAGGGATGGTTTACAAAATATCAAAATCAGCACTATAAAGTGTGCTTAATTCACATCAACCTTAAAATCATTAGCCCATCTATTTATTTTTCTGTGAAACAGTAGTAAAACACTCAAAATGGTGGTTTCCATGTTTTTTACAACTTTTCACAAAAGTTGACTTTTTGACTAACTAGGGGTAAAATCATAATTTGTCACTATCGGGTCACAATAATTATTATTCACTTTCTCTAACCCTCAGAGTTTTTAAGTGAATGTAAAAGCAGATGAAAATACGTGCAGGTACCTCTAACTACTCACAAAAGTCCCTTACCTCGGATCACGTCAAGTGACCTCACTTTCTCGGTGCTGCTTGATCCAGCAGTCCGATTTGTTCTTCCAATAATCTCTGGAACTGCATATAACCATTTATCAGGTTAATTACACTTTTCCTACTGTATTTCACATTAAATACAGTCTATTTCCCTTAATAGGCTTTAATAAACCTTAATGGGCCTAACTATGCCTTAAGCCCTTTCCATTTTACTATTCATTTTCGTTGGGCCTATTAGGCTTGTGGGGCCCACCAACTCTTATTGGGCTTGTTTTAGACCCATTACATCACATTGGGCCTAAAATAATTGGGCTTGGCCCATTGGACCTCTCGACCACATGCCATGGCCGAGAGCACTCCTTACCGTCAGTCACACCATGGCATGCCACCCATGTCCATTTGTTTAGCCAATTCACTTAGGCATTTATCCAAACACTTGGTTGGCATGTCTTAAGCCTTTTCTATAGTTCATGTTGGCATTTTATCAAACACCTTATGTGCCAATATCATACCACCATCCATATGAACAAATTGATTATAACTAACCATGGCATAATCATGTATACATGCATATCCACCTATACATGTCTTAAAATCACATGGGCATTTATCAAAACTCATATACCAACTTTTTGACCATCACATGTTCATAATGTTTTCATGTGTTTCAATCCATAAAACATATACCAATCAACTCCATATAACTCATAGATTAACATATATGAAGTTGGAAGGTTGAAATTATACCTAGTATTTGTGTTCACACTTGGTCGAAACTTTGAACGGTTTGCACACTATGGCTCCTTGATAGCCAATTCCAACATATGTCACTCTCCTCTCAATTTGGAACAACTTTCATGAAGATTGCAAGTTCCAAATATGCCTTTTTCCCAGTGATTCTAGTGAGAGAAAGCTTAGAAAACTTTTCGGTTATGGTTTCTTCACTTTGCCGAAAATGAAAGGATGAAGATGATTATATGTTGGCTGGTATTTATAAGTCCATTACTTAGTCATTAAGCTAAAATCCAGCCACCTTAATTGACTTCCAAAAAGTTTAGGTAATGGTTATCATTTTAGACTTTGTTACCTTTCATTAATAGCTTTTAACTTATTCAAATGGGCTTTCAATTGGGCTTCTCGGTTTGGGCTTTTCCTTTGGGATTTTGGGCTGAACTTTTTACTACCTATTGGGACTTCAATTGTCTCAATATTCAGCTAACAAATTGGCCCAACAATTTGGCCCATTGGGCTTTCCAAATTCGGCCCACACTTATGATACCTTAATGGGCTTTAAAATTTCCAACTTTGGCCCCTTTCGTTTTTATCCATTAAATTAAATCTGAAATTCATACAAATAAATTTTTCTTAGTTCAGAGGATGAATATCTTGTATTCTAGCTAAAATTATTTTTTCCCAATTTTTTCTCCATTCTTAGGTAAATTCCTAACCATGGTTAGTCAACTATGGTAAAAGTCCACTTTCTTAACTATAGTTTACTTTTTCCTTAATCATTGACCAAGTTGACTTTTTCTCAAAATTTTGAAAGTGTCATATCTTATGCCTTACACTCTCGTCTTTACGTTTTGGCCGTTTTCGGGAAGTGCATAGACCCTAAACACCTCAAACGACTTAAAAGGTCTGTTTTGCCCCTTTTTGGCATTTACTCTACCTTTATGTGTTCAGGACCAAATCAAACTGACTTTCCTTCATGAACTTTCTATATTTTCACATCATAAGTTCTTCTCTTTAGTCAAAATGATTTAGATCCATTCGGTTTAACATGTAGCCCTCATAGCTCACATTAGGCCTTTATATAGCTTTTAAGTGTTAAAGCATTTCACTAACACTTAAATCTAGTAAATACTCTTCTTATGATTTAAATAACTCAATACATGTCTGTACATGTATAAATCATAAGGAACAAGCTACATAAAAATACGGGTCTGACACTAACACCGAATCATAGCCCAACTGTTTGTAGGATGGTCACGATGAGAGAAAGGTAAGAATTAAATAATAAACGGAAAAGTGAAAAAATTACTCTGACTTTTAGGTAATTTAGGTCGTGACATACATAGTCTTTGAGATATAGTGACCGCCTGTCTCACATAATATTACACAATACCACATGGTTTTTATACACTGAGTGTGATTGTGTTGTCCATGGTAGACCCGAGGGAGGGGTCAAGCCTTGTGGGATTTTGTTTAAAGAAATGATATTCTATTTGTGATGAGATTTGATGTGTTTTGGGAAAGTGATAAATCTTAAAGCATGTTTCATATTGAATTTCCCTTTTCATGATGAGTTTTAATAACGATGAGCATGAGAGGTTTTGCAGGATGATTTTACCATGTTTTACACGCTGACATAGTTTTATTTCCTCATGCTTCGATTATAAATGATTTATGCCATGACATTATCAGAATATAGATAGTATAGTTATCTACCATACTTGCATTATTGCATTACTGAGCGTGTGGTTGCTCATCCCTCCATATTTTTCCCTCTACAGAGCGTACATAGTAGCCCAGTGAGGACTGAGGCGTTGCATTGGGACATCCGCTGCACTCCATCGCCAAGAGGTATACACACAGAGGTTATTTTCGTATCTAAACATGTAAAGGCACAGTAGTCATTTTGAATTTTGATATGGGGGATATAAATGTCATAAAACATGCCATGTATAAGCTTATGACTTAACTTCAATATATGACATTGTTTTTGATTAATTGGAAATGAATGAGAAATGATGATTAATATTGACTCACAGCCCAACTGTTATTAGTGAGGGTTGTTCCCGACCGGGCAAGATAAAGGTTAAAGCGTAAAATTTGTAGTGATTTTTAGACGAAATGGATAGAAAGGGTCATGACAGAGATCGATCTCATGCTTAGGAGAGGATCGATCTCCCTAAGCTTGAAAAGTCAGTTTCTGAGGAGAAAAAGACAGGATAGATCGATCTCCATCGTTAGCAAATCGATCTTTAAGAGCAATTCTATAAATACAAGGCTCTGCAACCTCTGTTTTCCCGAGAGTTACCAAACCTTTCAAGAAACCAAAGTTAAGATAATCTTTCTACACTAGGAAACTTTATCTTTCAATCAGTTTTGAGTGAGATTCAGTTAAGCAAAGTTGTTCTTAGTAAAATGAGAACAACATAGTTGGAAACAAGAAGTTGGAACTAAAAATTGAAGGAACAATGAGGATTTTACCAATTTTGGTGGAAAAGAGGAAAAGTTCAAGCTAGGTAAGATTTAATACATGAAAAATATAGATAGTTATATGAGATATATGGTATAACACCATAATGGGAGAACGTGATGAGATAAAAGCATTGATTTGAGTCATGCAAGTGAAAACAAGTATATTAAATTATACTGATGTGGATAATTATTAACAGCTTCGAAGTTGATATTGGAAGCTGATCGAACTGCGAGGATTAGCAGCACCGAGGAAGTGAGGTCACGCGACGTGATCCGAGGTAAGGGAATTTCGTGGGTAGCTAGAGATAGCTACACGTATTTCGAATAGAATTTTGATAACTATATTCTATATGAAATTTCGTGTATAGAGAAATTTGGTAGGATCCGATACGTTTAAAAGCTTAGGAAGCATGTGGGTGATTAAATTCAATATGTTTTGAATGTGTATGGATAGAATGGCTAATGTTTTCATGTATATGCGAAAATAATACATTTAGTACCCATTTGATTTACGTGGGTGAATTATGATTTGAATAGCCATTTAACGGGTTTGTGTGAAAACCATAAGTGCTAGAGAATACTCGCACTTGATTTTGAGATATGCATCACATAGTACTTTAGTGTATTCTCGTACTAAATTTTAAATGCGATTTATGCATGATAGAGTACTGAGAGCATTGCTCGTACTCAATTTTATTGATTGATGCATTATAGAGTATTAGGAGCTTTGCTCATACTCAGTTTTACATGATAGAATATTGGGAGCATTGCTCGCACTCATTTTTCATTGATTTATGCATTATAGAGTATTAAGAGCTTTGTTCATACTCAGGTTTTTATATGACATAGTGCTGGGAGCATTGCCCGCACTAAAGTTATATCATTGTGATATGGTCGTGTTGGGAGATTACTCGCACGTACCAGATTTGAAAAAGAGCAAGAAACAGCCGTGTTGGGAGCTTGTGCTGACTGTTTGTCGCACCGATTATATGCTCACACGTGCAATATTTTGAGATATGGCTGAGGGCTATCGAAATTAGAACCCATAGTATGAGGACTAAGACTCCAACTATGAGGTATATCCAAGGTATGAGGACTAAGACTCATGGCGAGCATCTCGACCTTGAGATTTGGGTCCATAGAGTACTGTGTACCGTGTATGTCACTTGGAGTACGTTGTACTATGAGTTGTGAAATGACGGTAAGGATTTGACCCACCTCCCATTACAGCAATTGTGAGACCCCACACACCGAGTACTATGTAGCCTGGGATCACGAAAAATGAGTTATGATCATAATCTCGGAACATGTAGTTGCCTATCTCCATTCATGCAATGTAAATTGAGTTTCTTGAATGAACTATCACATGGTTTTTATAATGTGGACATGTGAATTTGTGTGTGATAAAGGGTAACCCGAGGGATGGGTGAGGTCCATATTTCCATGTTTTTAAACATGATGATATGCCATATTATTTTGATTTAATTGAATGACGCGATAAAAATGTGATTTGTGTGAAATTACATGAGAAATGCAATGTTTTGCATAAATTGCTGAGGTTGTTAAACCGACATGTTTTCAGATTTTATAACTGATGATTTGTGTATATATATATATATTTATATATTTATATATGTATTGCATAAAAGTTTCAAGCAGAGTGCATGCTTTAGATATGAATTGATAAGGAAATGATTTCAAGGCATGAGTATTGTATTTTGTAAATAATGTGGTTATCTACTTGCTGGCTTAATTTCCTTACTGAGCTGTAAGCTAACCTCCTTTTTATTTCCCTCTCTACAGAGCATTCACATTAGTCTGGCACGGCTGAGGACTAGTATTCCTTGATCCGCTTCATTTCGATCTTACGAGAGGTATACATGTTTAAAACATTTTGTACTAAACAATGTAAAAGCATAGTTATGTAAACGATTGTACAGTCGGGATGTATATGTACCAGTATTTGTATTAATGTATAAGAGTTTACATTATAGAAATGAATATTGACTTGTATGCATATTATGAATAAGTATGGTTGAGGTGACAAATATCAAATCACAGCCCAACTGTTTGGTACGAGTGATGACAGAAGGAGAGGTAAGTAAAAAAAAAAAAAAATTGTGGTGAATTTTGGTAGGTCATAGGAGGGGAGGTCGTGAAAATGGGCCAATAAGACCGATAGGCCCAGATGAAATGAATAGTAAACAAAAATGGGCTTAAGACAGAGTTAGACCCATTAAGGTGTAATAAGGCCCAATAAGAGTATTCGAGCCCAATACTTTAAATTAACCATACAGAAAGTGGAGTACGAGTTAATAAAGTTAATTGATGTGATTAGTAATTTGCTGCAGCTCCCGAAGATATATTCGGAGCCAGATACACGAATATTCGAAAAGCGGAAAAATGTGAAAAGAACAATCGATGTGATTCCAGGTAAGGGATCTTTGCAAGCTCTTAGAGATAGTTGTACGTATATTTTTCACAGTTTTCAAGTCTTTAAATTCTGTAGGGATTACAAATATAGAATAATATTTATGACACCCAAATAGGGAAAAATTACGAAAATACTCTTAGATCTAGAAATATTTGAAAATGCATAAAGTGTATGAAATGGATGTTTTCCATGAGAAAAAAGAGATTTTTTAAAGTTGAAATGATAGAATGGCTCACGATTTGACTGCATCCATTAAATTGCATGTTTTTCTAAAGTGTGATTTGATTGATGAGTGATTTGATGGGATGTTACATTCTCACTCTGTTTTGTACCATTTTGCTTATCGCACTTGGTTTTTAGTACCACTATTGTCTAAAATAGAGCCAACTGTCTATTTTGTATGTGTAAAATTGTAAGACCTGTAATTTTTCCTTGTACCACTTATGTTTCAACATTTTAAACATGGATATAGGTTATTGGAATCATAAGAAGGAGGGTATTACAATTTCAAGTTCAAGTGAAAGTAGAAAACGCTTTAAAAGTATTAAAGAGCCAAATGTGAGCTAAAGTGAGCTCAGCCTAAACCGTAGGGATTCTGACCATTTTGAATGAAGAAATGGACTCAGAACATCAAAGTATAGAGGGTTCAAGAAGGAAATTTAGTTTGGAAGAAATGGACTCAGAACATCAAAGTATAGAGGGTTCAAGAAGGAAATTTAGTTTGGTTTAGTCCCGATAAGGTTGAATAAGTGAAATTGTCAAAAAGGGTCTAAACGAGTTCGAAATGGTCCATTTGAGGTGTTTTTGACATATTCGCCTCCCAGAAACGATCAAAACATAAAGATGAGAGTGTGAACCATGGAAAATGACACTTTTGGATATTTGAGAAAAAGTCAAACGTGGTAAATGGTCTAGAAACGTTAATGATAGTTAAGAAAAGTGGACTTTGACCATAGTTGACTAACCATGGTTAGAATTTAACCTAAGTATGGTTAAAAAGTGGGGAAGAAATATTTTTGGTTAAAACACAAAATATTCATCCCCTGAAGTAATGAAAATTTATTTGGATGAAATTCGGATTAAATTAAATGGGTGAAACGCAATGGCAAAAAATTGGAAATTATAAAGCCCATTTAGGTGGAACAAGTATGGGCCAAATTTGGCAAGCCCAATGGGCCGAATTGTTGGGCCATTTGGTGCTCCCAATATGAAGTAAATTTAAGGCCCAATTGGTAGAAATATTTTCAACCCAAAAGCTTAAAAGAAAAGCCCAAAAGTTAAAACCCATTAGTAAAGGTTGCAAAATCCAATTTGGTAACCATCATCGAAACAAAGGTAGCAAAATCTAATTTGGTAACCATCACCCTAACAAAGGTAGCAAAATCCAATTTGGTAACCATCACTGTTAGGTTGATATATTTTGAAATGACAAAATAGTAATTCAAAACTAGTTATGATAAATCAAGGAAGGTTTAAAACATGGTAAGAAATTAATTGGAACAGACTGAGATATAATCGTTGCCACAAACTGGGTTTTAAGGATGAGAGATTGATCTCATGAGATGAGAGATCGATCTTGTAAGACTTGATATTTTCGAGTGCATTTAAAAATGCAAAAAGGATTTAAAGGATATCCCCGAACACGGGTAAGGGCAAAATGGTCAAAAGACCAAAATTCGATATTAATCGGGATAAGAAAATTTAATTAAAAATATGAGAATGAGAAATCTTGATCAATAACGAAGAAATAATTAAATTTCGGGTTAAATTGATCAAGATATGAATTTATTGGAATAAATCAGAATTTTCGTATCGAAAAATAATCCCGAAAATAATCGAAAAATATACCGAAAAGGTAAAATCGGACTGATAAATTCATTTAGTGATTAAATGAATAAAATATAAATTTTTAAAGATATTTGTGTATTTTAATATTATTTTATTGAATAAAATAATATGAAAAATAAATTATAAAAAAATAAATAAAATGTAAAACAAAAAAAAGGGAAAAGTCTGAAAACGTGAAACAGAGAGGAAAATGAAACGGAGAGAAGCGAGGAAGCCGAAACCGAGGAGATTCATCACCAGCGAGCCACCGGCGAGGCCTAGGGGCCGGCGAGGGTCGGCGAACGTAGCTCGACCTCGGGCGAACCCACAGGCGGCCTCGACGCGCGGCAAGGTGGTCGAAAAAACGCTGAAAACGAAGGAGATGCCACGGGGAAGAAACGTCGATCGGCGACCATCGGCGCCGATTCAACCCCAGCTGAGGCCCGATTTAGGAAGCCCAGGCCGTGGCGCGCCGATTAGTGGCGGAATCACTTCGGGAATCGGTGGGACGGCGCCGGAACGACCAAATGTTGCCTGAACAGACCGAACCGGACTGAACCGGCCTAACCGAACCAGACCGAACCGGCGGTCCGAACCGGGTTGAACCGGACCAGACCGGTTCAGCCAAAAAGAGAGGAAAAAAAAGGAAGAAAAAGGGAAAAAGAAAAAGAGAAAAAATTAGGAAAAATTCCAGTGATGCAATCGAGCTTCGGGTAAGTCGGTAAGCGGTCGAATTGACCGATTTAATTTTTGGAATATTTAATTTGATAAATAATCGACTGAAAGTTTACCCGAAAATATATTTGATTGTGTAGCTCGACAATTGGTATCAACCGAGAGCTCGAGACAGCCTCGATTTGAGTACTATCATGGAATCACGGGTAAGTAACTCTTATTTACGATAATTTACATCGTTTTACGTGTTGATGAATTACGGATTTAATTTCCGCATAAATGAATTAAATTCTGAAAAATTGGATAAATTGTCGTAAATATTAAATTGAGATATCCGAAAATTTAGAACGAGGCTAAATAAATACTGATGGGCCTAATGAGCCCAATAGGCCTCGATAAAGTGTGGTAAACGGGCTTAAGGCCGATTAAGGCCCATTATGGTGCAATCGGGCCCAATATGGGTAAACGGGCCCAATGATTTAAATTAAGCCCAGAAAGTATGAAATACAATTAAATTGTATTGTAATTGACCTGATGAATGTGTATCCGCAGTTTCAGAGATTGGATTAGAAGCAAATCGGACTGCGTGACGAGACATCGGTGTAAAGGTCAGACTGTACAAAAAAATGAGGTAAGGGAATTGTGTGAGTAGCTAGAGGTAGCTACGCATATTTTAATAGATTTTGTATACACTGATTATATATGTATACGCGATTATTGTATAATGATCCTAAAAGTGGTTTAAATGATTTTTAAGGATCGAAATAGGTGAAATGTCTATTTTACCCCTATTGAGTGAAGTTCACCTAAGGATGGTGAAAGCATGACATGCATGAAATGCATGATTTAAGGATTTTTATGATTAAGGAATTTTCTTGGTTTTAATCAAAGTAAATCGATAGATTGGCCAATGATTGCATAAGTTTCCCAAAATAACACTACGTAGGTGTTATTAATATTTGAATGAATTTTTTTTGAAAAATGGCCAACTATCAAGTTTATATGGAAACAGATAGTGCTGACACGTAGTTCGTACTATATCTGCGTTTGAGAATGTGCATAAATGTGCTTGAGCGGTTGCTCGCATCGACTTGTGTGACATCATATGCATGAAATGTGCTAGAGCATGGTGCTCGCATTGATTTTTATTATTGTGAAATAAGAGCTGCTGGAGCCTAGCCCGCACTCTGTTTTGACATGTTTTGATTTGTTTTGACGTGGTATGCATAAAATGGTGCTGGAGCTTAGCTCGCATCCTGTTTTGATTTAATTATGCATGAAGCCGTGATGGAGTGTAACTCGCATGAGATTTGATTTAATTATGCATAAAGCCGTGCTGGAGTGTAACTCGCACGAGATTTGATTTACTTGAGCATTCATTTGTGCTGGAGCGTTGCTCGCACAAAGTTTTATATGATTTTCATAATTCATTTGAATGCCGTACTGGAGTTTTTCTCGTACGAGGTTTTCACTGAGTTTTAATACATAACCGTACTAGAGCATTGCTCGTACGTGGAATTTACTTGAAATTATAATCAGTTTAAGTCGTACTGGAGCGCTGCTCGTACGTAGATTTCATTGATTTCTATGAAACCGTGCTAGAGTTTTGCTCGCACGAGGTTTTCTGATATCATGAATATGCATGGAGCCGTGCTAGAGCTTCGCTCGCACAGGGATTTATATTACATGCATATAGCCGTGTTGGAGCCTCCTGTAGACTGTGTGTCACAGTGAGATGATATGCTCATACGTGCATTCTGAGACAGAGATGATATGGGTGGATAAGACCTATTACAGGCACCCCTGATTGAGCTTGGGTTTACAGAGTACGTTGTACCGTGTATATCACGCGGAGTACGCTGTACCGTGGGGATTGTTGGAGTGGAGTGGCATTAGCCACGAGGTAGCAAGCTTTGCCCTCGCAATCCTGGTGTTATGCTGTTCTGGCAGGTAGGACGACCCACCTCCCATTTCAGGTGTGATACCCCGCACACTAGGTACCGTGTTGTCAGGGATCACTAGGATATGGCCATAGTCCTCGATGTTACTGATAATTACCTGATTGTCTCACATGATATAACTTGTGGTCTATTAGACCAGGGTAGACCCGAAGGAGGGGTCAGGCCCCCGATTTGACGAATTTATGATTTCTTATGATTTTATGATATGTGACCCTGAAAGAAGGGTGGTTTTATAACCGAAGTTTTATAATGAAATTTTAACGAATTGTTTTATGAGTTTGAAATGGAATTATGAGATTGTTTTATGAGTTGATTGATCCGGAAGTGTTAGTTTTTACTGCAGTTTTAATGTATTGATTTAAATGCAGTAGCATGTGAAGTTTTCCATGCTTTTAATTGAAATCCATGATTTGTCTTACATGACATGAAAGACTGCATGATCTTGATTAAATTCATGCTTAATATGATTTAATGATGTCACATAAAATGCTTTGAATACATGAATTATATGATTTATATATGCACAAATAGTTTTGGATAAACTATGGCATTGAATATGCATGACTTTGTGCGTGAAATTTTAAATGAAAAGAAATGGATTTAAGGGCATGGCATTATTAGCATGTGGATAGTGGAGCTATCTACTTACTTGCATAATTGCCTTACTGAGCGTGTGGTTTGCTCACCCCCTTATTTTCCCATCTTTTCAGAGCACTCACAGAAATTAGTAAGCGGCTGAGGACTTGCATGTTTGGTACTTCCCATCGAGAGACAGGTATACACATTTGTATGGTCTTGTATCTAAATATGTAATGCACAGTACTGTAAACGGACATTGATGTCGGGGATGTAAAGTTATAAATACCAATGGGTATGTATTTAATTAAAGTCAAAGGATAGTAAACTCTGATGTATAAATGTGATTATGGAAATGGAATTGGTAATAGTGTGAGGTGACTAACACCGAATCATAGCCCAACTGTTTGTAGGATGGTCACGATGAGAGAAAGGTAAGAATTAAATAATAAATGAAAAAGCGAAAAAAATTTACTCTGATTTTTAGGTAATTTGGGTCGTGACAGATCTGCTCAAAGGTTAAAGACACAGAACAAATACTGGGATGAGAGATCGATCTCTAAGGGTTATGAGATCGATCCTTGCTTAAACACAATGTTTATGAGATCGATCTGGTCAAGTTAGAGATCGATCTCCTCTAAGGCAAGGTTAAAGGTCTTAGATCGATCTATGTTCAAACAGAATGTTTATGAGATCAATCTGGTCAAGTTAGAGATCGATCTCCTCTAAGGCAAGGGTAAAGGTGATCGATCTATAGATCGATCTATCTTCAAACAGAATGTTTATGAGATCGATCTAGTCAAGTTAGAGATCGATCTCCTCTAAGGCAAGGGTAAAGGTGATCGATTTGTAGATCGATCTATGTTCAAACAGAATGTTTATGAGATCGATCTCATATGGATAGAGATCGATCTCCTCAAGACAGTAAGCTTATGAGATCGATCTGGTGTATTTAGAGATCGATCTCCTCCACACGAGAACACTTGTAAGATCGATCTATAGATAAATCCTCTTCAAACAGAGAGTTTATAAGGTCGATCTTCTGGTTCGACAGATCGATCTTCACTAACATATTATGAATTATGAGATCGATCTACATAATAATGAGATTGATCTCCTTGCTTTGAATTGCTTTGTAATTTTAGGAATTTGAATTGGAAGATCGATCTACTAAAGATAGAAGATCAATTTGTCACTCTATTGGAGGTTCCCAACGGCTCTTTCTGCAAAATCTTCAACGGAAAAAATTGCATTTAATGCTCACCAACTTGCTGAGCCTATAAATACAAGTCATTAAGACATTCAAACAGGGAGAAGTAAGCCTAAAAATTACTACAAGCATATTCTTTGTGTCTTCAATTTAGAGTGCATTAAATCTTCATTCAAAGCTTGTAACCAAGTGTTTTCTTATTGTACCTACCTTTGATCAATTCACTGTTATATTCATTCTCATTCAAAAGAAAAATGAGAGAGTTTCCTTGTGATTAAGTTCTGTAAAAGAGAGTGAATAGTCTTATTTGAGAAGAGGTAGAGAGGTTATTCCTTAACCTTGAAAAGGAAATTGTATTGATCACTTAATAGTGAAAGAGAAGCCTTGATAAGAAGGTTAAGAAGAGAGGATGTAGGCAAGCGTTTTGGCCGAACCTCTATAAATCTCTATGTTTGCTACTTCTCTTCCTTATCTCCTTTGTTTTACTGCACTTTATTCTATTACTTAATCTTGTCATTTATTTGGTTAATTGCAATTCTATCTAAAAGAGCTTAAATTTAGCATTTAGATTAGAAAAACTGATTCACCCCCCTCTCAGTTGAGCTAACAATCACCTAAACAAAGGTAGCAAAATCAAATTTGGTAACCATCACCTAAGCTTTTTAAAAGTCAATTATGGTGGCTGAAATTGGTGACTTTATGGCTAAGTCTTTAGGCTATAAATATCAGCCAACACATAATCATCTTTATCCTTTCATTTTCGGCAAAGTGAAGAAAAACCATAACCAAATAGTTTTCAACCTTCTCTCTCTAGAAATCGCCTACCTAGAGACATATTTGGAACAAGTGATCTTCATGAAAGTTGTTCCATATTGAGAGAAGAATAACATATCTTAGAATTAGCCATAGAGAAACCATATTGAAGGGGGAAAAAAATTAGCAAAGTTTCGGCCAAGTGAAGAACTATAAGCTAGGTAAGTTTTCAATCTTCCAACTTCATAAATGTTGATCTATGAATTATATGGAGTTGATTGGTGTATGAATTATATGGTAAAACATCACCAAAGGTGATGAACACATGTTGGCCGAAGGTTGGTAATTGTGTTTTGATGGGTAAGCATGTGATTTTAAGACATGTATAGGTTGATATGGATGTATACATGATTATGGCATGGTTAGTTTTAATCAAATTGTTCACAAGGATGGTTGTATGATGTTGGCATATAAGGTGTTTGATAAAATGCAAACATGAACTATAGGAAAGGCTTAAGACATGCCAACAAAGTGTTTGATAAAATACCTAAGTGAGCTAGGAAAGCATGGCAAGCCACGGTGATGGCCAAATCGGTATGGCTAGGCGTGATGGTGTTCGGCACACCATTTATGGCCGAGAGGTTTCATGGGCCAAGCACATGGTGCAATTGGCTAAATAAGGCCAATGGGTCTCGGATAAAGCCCAATAAATCTTAATGGGCCTGGTGAGCCTTCGATTGAATGAATAGTGAAGTGAAAATGGGCTTAAGATAGAGTTAGGCCCATTAAAGAGAAATAAGGTCCAATAAGAGTAATTGGGTCCAATAGTTTAAATATAACGTAGTGAAAGTAAAATACGGGTTATAAAGATGGATTGACATGATAGATAACTATCTGCAGCTCCAAGAGACATATCGAGAGCCGGATAGACCGATATACGAAAAGTGGAAAAGTTATAAGTGTATTCGACGGAAATCCAGGTAAGGGATTTACACGAGCTGTTAGAGATAGCTGCATGTATTTTCTTACCTACCGTATACAAATAAATACTATAGAGTATATAGATATTGAAATATCTAAATGAAAACCAAAGTATAGGAAAATTACCAAAATGCCACTAAGAGTGGCAAGAATTTGAAAATGCATGAAATGCATGATTTCAGTGTCTTTATTATAAAATACTATTTTTTTGATAGTATAATGATAGACTACCTTAGGATTTTACTGTCTGCATTAAATTACATGTTAGGATTTTACTGTCTGCATTAAATTACATGTTTTTCAAAGTTAAGCGCTTGAGTGGGAGAAATTCCATGATAGGTGACCATACGGGAAGTTATCCCTCTTGCACCGTTTTGCACCATTTTACGTACTGAACTCGATTTTTAGTACTGTTTTCACTAGAATTGAGCCATCTGTCTTGTTTATGTTATGAACTGTAAATGAAACCGTGTTGGAGCGGGGTGTTGACTGAGAGTCACTTTACCAGAACGGAGGCTTCTCTCGCTACTAAAGTGGAGGCATATCAGACTTACATGCTAACAGAGCAAGGCCCGGACTTACATGCTACCAAAGTGAGGCTCGATGTGCTATCACATGACACGCCTAAGTCTCAGTAACAGCAATTATCATATAAAATCATTTTACCTTCATGTAGAGCTCATTATGGTTTGCTCTCATAAAACTCATCTGAAAACCTTTTTGTACTCATCACAAAACATGTCAAAAACCAAGCTGAAACCGACAAAACCACGTACACATTTTTCAAATCTCAATACGTCTTAACGTAAGCACAAATCCCTTTTCACTTTTAAACTCAAACAGTTTTTAGAACAATTTCACACTTTGTTTACAACTTATAAAAAATTGGGCCCCAACCGGCTATAAAACCGTGTGCAATGAATCAGTCACAACTCGTAAAAACATGTTTGTTTCTCAAATAACGTTTCATGCTACAAATATTATTATAAATCACATACACAAATGAGTTTAAGTTTTCCTTTACCTCGTTGCACCTTGTATAACACAATTGTTCCCCCGAACGACGGACTAGTCTTGCATTCCTCTCTGGAACTCCCAGGTTGTCCCAACGATGTAAAAACATCATCAACAAGTCATCACATTGTCTCAATTCTCAACATCGAGCATAATTGCTCACATTCTCATTAAACATCTCAAGTAACCTCATTACACTCAAAAATTCACAATAGCTTCTCTAACCAAATTCTCATAATATCTCAATACCTCAATGATTCTATCAACCCTAATCATTTTCAGCCAATTCATCACAACATCTGAGCCACAATCGTAGAAATCCACTTCAAAATCAAGGATTAAAGCTTAAAAATTTACCTAAAACTTGTGAAGTGCTCAATTTACGCCTCAACTCAAATCGCCCTTTGATTTCCAAATATTTTGCTCCCCTTTTGATGAGGAACAACTTTCCCTCTTACCACAACCTCTGATTCGAACAAAAATGGGCGTTTTGGAGGAGAGAGAAAGCTAGGGATTCGGTAAAAATAGGGGTTTTTGATTTTTGGAGAGAGAAAAGATGAATTCCAGCAAAAACACAGGGGTCCTTATATAGGCAGAAGGTAGGAGATCGATTTGCTCTTGGGTAGAGATCGATCTGCCTTTAAATTGGGAACGTTTTAGGCAATTTTTATGCCTACCAGATTGATCTATCATGGGGTAAGATCGATCTCATAATCTTGAGGAGATCGATCTGCTCCTTGTGAGAAGATAGATATACTTTTTACAGAAACATTTTGAGATCGATCTGCTCCTATAGGAGATCAATCCCTTTAAGGTAGAATCACAAGGAGATCGATCTGCCTTCATAGGAGATCGATTTGCTCGTTTCAATTTTTCATTCCTTGTCACTTTAGCTTACCAGATCGATCCCCTATTCTCTAAGATCGATCTGGCCTCATAGTTTCACACTATGGTTGCACACTTGGCATAAAATCTTCATATATAATTGCCATAATTTACTCCATTGATTATTTCTCATTCAATACACATTCATCACTTAGAAATTTTCATTCCTTACCACTTCATTCCTACTCAAATGTCTTGTTCACGTGGCTGTTATAGTATCCCTTAGTTACAATTTTTTTTTTATTGTTGTTAATGTTTATATTTTTTTTAGCATCCAGTAGCCACCTGTTTTGCTCTGTTTTGTTGTCCCTGTACTGTTCATGTATGCAGAAGTGTTGGCAGGTATTTGGTTGTTGTGGATACCATTTGTTTGCCAGCTAAATAGTAAATGTAGTACTGAAGTCGTCGCTACCGGGAGCAAGAAGCTTGGGTGTGGGGTGCTCGATAGCTCCTAGGTGTTATAGTTGCAGCGTAAATAGACGAGCAACGTGAAAGAAGAAGTCAGAACAGCTGAGGCAATATATGCTATTGAGCTAGTAGTGCAGGAAGGCTGGGCTGATCATTGGCAGCCGCATCTATCCCCATTTGTCTACATGTTGCTAAGTTATTTCAGTCATTTTATGATAATTATGATTTTCATTTCTCTAAACTTCATGCTCTGTTTTTAAGTCAAATTACTGTTCATCATCTCTTATTGTTTTCTGTTTTAATTCATTTAAATCTCTACTTAAAAGTAAGGTTCAGGATTAATGATCACTGCATTTCACTGAGTTTCACTTCTCGACATTTAAAACTTGTGTCGATTTTATTTAGTTTTGTTTCATATTCACTGATTTACATGATGTTAAATTATTTTTGCTCTTAACTCTACTGCTGTTAGCTGATCATTATGTGCTTGTACAGGATTGGAATATAATAGGTGCTTTAGTGTTGTGGTAGAACTGTCTGGGACGTGCTTGCAGGATTAAGTCTGTTGCGGATAGACCTCGAGCAGGAGCCAGCGTGAAGGTAGATTCGGTATCGGCTCCTAGATAGAGGGTTGATGGCAGTACTACTCTAGCTGCAGGATTCTGTTGCTGTGCAGAGAATGAAGCTGGTGCAGATTGTGCCTTGGGTACAAGCTGTAGGGCAGAACGTCGTCGGTGTAGAATCATGCTGCTCGGCTAATAGTAATACATAGGGGCGGTATGCATAGCAGCAGTATATGGGATTTTTTTTTGTAGCACCTGGAATTAAGGAACAAGCACAATACAGTGCACGGTTGGGACACCAGCTGGAAGGGAATTTAGCTTAAGGCCACATTTGGCATTACATTTTTGCACATATCCATTTTTCATGCATGCCTATTACTATACTTTTATTATCCCTTTTAGTTTTATTTGTTAGCTTAGATAGGAGTCTTAAAGTAATTTGCATGTTAGTGTTCCTTGCTTATTAATATAAAACTTAGTTTTAATTAGGAATTAAGGGTTAAATTTAGTGTTTAGGTAGTGCATGTAGAATTAAAATTAGTAGTAGAATCATTTTATGAAGTTTTAAGTTAGTTTGAATTTAAATTTTAAAATGCAAAAATATTTATTTCTCATGCATTATTTAGATTTTATTGTTAAGTTAGTAATTAGCTATAGTTATGATTAATTTAGAATCAATTTTTTAGGCATTTAGACTTGTAGTTATTTTCTTAACTTTTTAGGATTTTATTTCATTAATTTTAAGTTAGTTTAATTTGTATTTTTATTAATTAGATTAATTACATGCATATTTTATTTTAGGATTGGTTAATTTTAGTTTCTTTATTTTCATATTTGCATTCTAGTTTATTGATTAATTTTAACTGTTTCAATTATCTTTTGTAGGTTATTACTTTAAGTGCTTGGAGCTTTGTAAGTAATTTTAGCTCTGTGTTATTTTCGTTATTTTATAATTTTTATTGTTTGTTTAGTACTTTTTAATTCTAGCCTTGTAGATCACCCTTTAAAAATTCATAATTTGCTGGGATATACTTAGGGTAAGATTAACCGGTACTTAATTAGGCTAATTAGATTCTCTGTGGGATGATAATCCAGGACTCAAATCCCATTATTACTTGTACAACCCTTGCACTTACGGATAACACATCTAGATCACTTAGAGTGGGCGTAGTCGACATCAAGCTTTTGGCATCGTTGCCAGGAAAGATAATTAGCCAGTAATTAATATCGTTGAAATTAAGCTTAGGTATAATTCTAGCTTGTAAATACTTAGGTTGTGAATATTTAGAGCTTTAATCTAGATCAATTAATTTTCTCTTTCATAAAAATTAAAAAAATGAAAAATTAAAAAACTTAAGAAAAAAATTTTCTGAGGACTTTTTGATGTTTGCATGTGTAGAGCCAAGAGTTATGATTGCTTTCCTTTAGATCCTGAAATTAAACGAACTCTTAGGAAAATCAGAAATGATTTTAGGAAATTAATAGTTCCACTGCAAAACACCATGGTAGAGAATAGAGAAATTAGAACCGTAGGAGATTATGCAGTACCGACTGTTGGAGGTTATTATACCGGCATTAGGCCACCAGCTGTCCCTGCAAACAATTTCGAAATTAAGCATTCAATCCTCCAGATGATCCAGATTTCACTACAGTTCAATGGGCTTCCTCATGATGACCCACATGCTCATCTAAGGCAATTTCTGGACATGTGCAACACCTTCAAGCACAATGGATTATCGGATGACGCATTGAGGCTTAGGTTATTTCCCTTCTCGCTTAGGGATAGGGCTCAACACTGGTTAACCTCCTTACCTCCAAGATCGATTTCCACTTGGGACGAGTTAGCCCATCAATTTTTAGCTAAGTTCTTTCCTCCCTATAAAATGGCCAAACTCCGTAGTGACATATCTTCCTTTGCCCAATTTGATTCTGAATCTCTTTACGAAGCTTGGGAATGATATAAGGAACTTCTTAGGAAATGCCCGTGGCTGCAAGTCTAGACCTTCAACAATGGACTAACTAGCAAAAATAGGACCATCGTTGACGCTGCTGCGGGAGGAGCTCTAATGTACAAAATGGAAGAGGAAGCTTACAGTCTCTTAGACAATATGGTTGCTAACAACTACCAATGGTCTTCAGAGAGGTAACTACCTAAGATGTCGATGGGTATCAATGAGTTAGACACGCTGTCCACCTTGATCTCAAGTAGTCAACCTTACGAAGAAGGTAGAGTCACTCAGTACCCCGCATAATCCTGCAACCAGTCCTCACCCTGTTCTTGCTATCCAAAGTCCTTTTCTTTCATGTGATCTGTGTGGTAGTACACACTCTATAGATAGGTGTCCGCTTAATTTAGAATCGGTTCAGTATGTTACCCCACCTCAGAAGCAACAGAATAACCAATTTTCAAACACCTACAATCTAGGGTGGAAGAACCATCCTAATTTTTCCTGAATTCAAAATCAAGGGCAATCTTCTAGTTCCAGACCTGTAGGACCCCCTGGTTTTCAAGCTCCACTTGTTCATGTACCACCACATTAGCAACTTCCATATCATTCACCTCATCACTCTCATCACACATACCCACCTCAACAATTTAAACATCATCCATCACCACCACCACCACCTATGTAGCCACATCACTTACTTACACCAGCACCAATAGCTAAGAAGAAGCCTACACTAGGGGAGATATTCACGACTATCCTGTAAAACCAAGCTGCCTCAATTAAGAACTTAGAATTTTAGGTTGGACAAATAGCTAGTGCTCTTAGCCAGCGTCCATAAGGGACCCTCCCTTGTAATACTGAAGCTAACCCTGTTAGGCAAAGGGAGGGTAAATAACATGTTAAAGCCATCACCCTTAGGAGCGGTAGAGAGCTAGATGATCCACAAGTTAAGTCCATCCCTATTAAGCCCACAGTGGTAGAGCCCTTAGGGTCTAAAGAGGCAGCTCAGTAAGAATAGGAACATCAGGATCAGGCTGCAAAGGAATCTAAGTTAGGTGCTTTTTCATCTATACCTTCTTCTTCTTCACAGCCTTCCTCTTCATTCGATGCTACACAGGTTCCCACTACAATTTCCTCAGTTAGACAACCATTACCTTTTCCTCAGAGGTTCCAAAACCAAAAACTTGACCAATAATTCGTTAAATTTCTTGAGGTTTTTAAGAAACTTCACATCAACATTCCTTTCACAGATGCTTTAGAGAAAATGCCGAGTTATGTGAAGTTTATGAAGGATATCCTTTTGAGGAAAAGAAGATTGGAAGATTATGAGATTGTGGCCCTAACTGAGGAATGCAGTGTAATTATTCAGAGGAAATTACCCCCAAGCTCAAAGATCCAGGGAGTTTTACCATACCATGCACCATAGGAGATCAATTTTTTGGTAGAGCTCTGTGTGATCTAGGAGCTAGTATTAATCTGATGCCCTAGTCTATTTACCAGAAGTTAGGAATAGGGGATGCCAAGCCTACCACAGTAACCCTTTAGCTAGCTGATAGATCCATTACGTATCCGAAGGGGATCATTGAGGATGTACTAGTTAAGGTGGACAAATTTATTTTTCGTGCAGACTTTATAGTGTTGGACAAGGAGGAAGACATGGAAGTCCCCATTATTTTAGGTAGACCTTTCCTAGCTACTGGTAGGACTTTTATTAACGTGTAAAAGGGGGAATTAACTATGAGAGTCCTAAATCAGGAGGTAACATTTCATGTTTTCAAACCTTTAAAGTTCCCTAATGACTCTCAAGAGTGTTTTAAGATAGAGGTTAAGGAGGATATAAGGCTTGATCATAAGAAATCTGAGAGAATGATGGAAGTAAATAGAGCTAAGGAGGATTTGACTGTCTGCATTCTGTCACCACTTTGGCTGACCCTCCGTGGACCCACACGGTCTGAGGGTGCCTGCCATAGGTCTTAGCCCACATCATTGTCAAGGGTGCCTGCCATAGGACTTAGCCCACATGGCTGTTTGTTTGGGGTGCCTGCCATAGGACTTAGCCCACATCATGGTTCGAAGGTGCCTGCCATAGGTCTTAGCCGCCCTATACCATGTCGGTAACCATCTCATGTCTCAAAATATGCGTGCGATATATCATCTCACTGTGACACACAGTCTATAGGAGGTTACAACACGATTTTCTATAAAACATGTCAAATCCTCGTACGAGCAATGCTCCAATATGACTTTCATGCACAGTAAATCAATATAAAATCACGTACGAGCAAGGCTCCAGTACGGCTTTCAAGCACAAAATCAGTAAAACTTAGTGTGAGCAGGGCTTCAGCACTATCAGCATAAATCAAAACATCGAAATCTAATGCGAGCTAGGCTCCAGCACTATTTGTACTCACACAAATACGATAGGTGGCTCCAGTTTAAATAAAGTATTTTTCAAAATTACAACTTAGTACATAATCCATACTGTTTCATGCAACAACTGAAAACAATAGCCAACCTATCCACATTTCATTCATATCAAAGCATTAAATCATGATACAAACATCAAAATCATGAAATTCATGCATTTTAGGATCCTTACTACCATTTTCATAATTTTCTCTACTAGGGGTAAAATCGTTATTTTTCCTTATTTTCAGAAATTTTCTCAAATTCTTAATGCATTATTAGATAGCTAGAGAAATTTGCGCCCTAAAGTTCCCCTCAAAATACGTACAGCTACCTCTAGGCACTTACAAAACCCCCTTACGTCGAATCACGTCGAGCGTAGTACAAGTTCCACCGCTGGAAGCTCATCCAGTCCTATTTGCTCCTAATCTAGTCTCTGGAGCTGTATTTAACCATTTATTGGGTTAAATACAATATATTTACCCACGTTTCACGTTTACAGGGCTTAATTTAAAGCATTGGGGCCCGTTTACTCTTATTAGTCCTGATTGCACCTTCATGGGTCTTAATCCGTTTTAAGCTCATTTTCGCTTACTATTTACATCATCAAGGCCTATTGAGCTCATTGGTCCCATCAATATTTATGGTGCCTCGTTCTAGGTTCTTTTGGATAGATCACACAATTATTTACGACAATCAATTTCCAATTCCAAAACATAATTCATTTTATACGAAAAAAATTCGTAACTTATGCGATACATTTCTAACGCGCATAATTATGTAAATTGTCGTAAATGAGATTTACTTACCCGAGATTCTGTTATAGCACGTAAATTGAGGTTGACTCGAACTCCCATTTATCACCAATTGTTACGCTATACATTTGTTTAATTAAATCGAATCAATTTCAGTCAATTATAATTTCCAATAAATTTCTCAAAAATTAAATCGATCAATTTTGATCGCTTATCGACTTACCCGTATCTCAATTGGATCACTAAATTTTTTCTTCTTTTTTTTCTTTTTTTCTTTTTCCTTTCTTTCTTGGTTGAACCGATCCGATCCGGTTCAGCACAGTTCACTTTTCACTGAACCGGTCGTACCGGTTTAGTCCTTACTTTGCCATTCACGGCATTTTCGACTGATTCTCGGGTCGTTTCTGCCACCAATCGGCACGCCTTGACCTGAAGAGGCTTCAGTTGGCTTGGCTGGGGACAAATCAAAGTCGGCACCGTCCAATTCCTCTTCTCCCCTTTCGGTCTCTTCCCTCTCCGATCTGTCGATTTCGACCTCATCAGCGCGCATGCTAGCGCCTGGTGCCTCTCACGTGGTTGGGCTTCCTTCGCCGACCCTCACCTACCCTTCTCTCTCGCCGATGGCTCATCGAAGCAGGGGTCTCCCTAGGCTTCGTCTTCCTTTCTCCTTTCGCGATTTTGCGATTCAGTTTCTCTTCTCTTTTTTTTTTTTTTGTTTCTTAACTTATTTTTTTCATTATATATATTATACATTATATTATTATTTTAGTAGAATAAATATATTATTTCTACACAATTTTCTTCTACACTAATATATTTATATATTAATTAATTAAATATATATTTATCTTATTTTATTATTTTTTCAAAGTATTATTATTCCCACATTTTCGAGATAACTTCCCGGGGTGAAAATTTTGGGTTATCGTAATAAATTCGTATCTTGATCAATTGGACTCGAAATTCAATGATTTCTTCTTTATTGATCAAGATTTCCTAAATCCATGTTTAAAATGACAATTTCTTACCGAATTAATATCGAATTTTGGGTTTTTGACCTATTTACCCTTTTTCCTGCATTTTACTTACATGTCTAACTACTTCATTCACATTTATATCATCCAAAAATCATATGTCTTATATTCCATTAACATATCATAGAGTCATACATACATGGGGTCTCACAATCTCCCCCACTAAGAAAATTTAGTCCTCCAAATTGGAACCAAATCAGTCCATGAACAACTTGGGATACTTCCCCGGTATCAAACTTTCTAACTCCCATGTAGCTTCTTCTGCAGTGTGATGCTGCCAAAGGACTTCCATTAAGGGAATCGTCTTCGATCTTAACACTCTATCCTTCCTATCCAATATTTGAATCGGCTTCTCTACATACGACATGTTCGTTGAGTTCTAACGACTCATATCTAATTAAATGTGTCAGATCCGGGTGGTACTTCCGTAACATAGAGATGTGGAAGACGTTGTGAACACCCAATACCTCAGGTGGCAACGCTAGCCTGTAGGCCTTATCTCCCACTCTATCAAGTATCTCGAAAGGTCTAATGTAACGAGGACCTAACTTTCGTTTCTTTTCGAACCTCGTTATACGCTTGAAAGGAGAAAGTCATAGAAATACCGATTCACCCACTGTAAATTCCAATGGTCCCTGTCTCTTATCAATATAACTCTTTTGTCTGCTCTGAGCTGACTGTAACCTTTCACAAATCAATTGGACATCCTCTGAGGCTTGTCTCACTAAGTCGGGAGCAAATATAAGTTGGTCACCAACCTCTTCCCATCCAATAGGGGAACAACATCTTCGGCCATAAAAAGACTCATACGGTGCCATTCCGATACTCGAATGATAACTGTTATTATAGGCGAACTCTGCGAGTGGTAAATGGTCATCCTAGAAGCCTCCAAAATCTAATGCACACGCCCTCAACATATCCTCCAGGATCTGTATCGTTCTTTGTGACTGACCATCTGTCAGAGGATGGAAAGCTATGCTAAAACTCAGTTGGGTCCCCATCGCTTCCTGAAAGTGTTCCCAAAAGTGGGAAGTAAAGCGGGCATCCCGATCAGAAACAATGCTCATTGGAACACCATACAACCTCACTATCTCGTGCACGTATAGTTCTGTCAATGTACTCGGAGTATCAGTGACTCTCATAGCTAGGATGTGTACTGACTTCGTCAATCTATCCACTATCACCCAAATCGTATCGTGTTTCCTGCGAGTCTTGGGTAAACCCATCACGAAGTCCATAGTGACATGCTCTCATTTCTAGGTCGGTGTAGGTAGAGGTTGCAATAGCCCTGCAGGCTTTTGATGCTCTACCTTCACCTGCTGACATACGAGACACTTTGCCACATATTCTACGACATCTTTCTTCATTCCTGACCACCAATACACTCTCCGGAGGTTCTGATGCATCTTGTTACTTCCCCGATGCAGTGTATACTTCGTCGATTGAGCTTCTGATAAAATCAACGTCCTGATCTCTGGATCATTGGGAACACATATCCTACCATTGAGCCTCAGTAATCCATCTGAACTCAACTTAAAATAAATCTCTGTGCCCCTCTGTCTCTGCCCGATAACATCACTGCACTGCTAATCAATCCACTGAGCTAGCCAGATACGATCCACCAAATTCGGTTCCAATTGTAGGCTAGCTAACATATAACCACTATCAGCATCAGGCAGGGTCACATTAAAATTGAGGCTCACGAACTGTTCCAACAGCTCATGTTCCTTAGTCATCTTATAAGACACAACCCTGAGGTTCTTCCTGCTCAAGGCATAGGCAACTACATTCACCTTACCTGGGTGGTACAGGATATCACAATCGTAATCCTTCAGGAGTTCGAGCCATATTCTCTATCTCATATTCAGCTCCTTCTGCTAGAACAGATACTTAAGGCTCTTGTGGTCCGTAAATACCTGAAACTTCTCACCATAGAGATAGTGGCGCCATATCTTTAATGCAAACACTACGGCCGCCAACTCTAAATCGTGAGTCAGATAGTTCCTCTCATGATCCTTTAACTGTCTGGATCTATAGGCAACTACCCTCACATCCTGCATAAGTACACAGCCCAGTCCTTGGTGTGATGCATCCGTATACACCGAGAAACCTCTTGAGCTGGTAGGAATGGTGAGAATCGGAGCTATGGTCAATCGACGCTTAAGCTCCTAAAAACTCCTCTCACATGCCTCATCCCATACAAACTCAACATCATTCCGCATGAGACACGTCAACGGAGCAGCTAGTCTGGAGAAACCCTCTACAAATCTCTGATAATAACCTGCCAATCCCAAAAAACTTCTGATTTTAGTAATTACCCTAGGTTGTTCTCGCTGAACAATTACCTCGATCTTGGATGGATCTCCTGACACCCCATCCCTCGATACAACATGACCTAGAAATGAGATTTGTTCTAACCAAAAGTTACACATACTGAGTTTGTTATATAACTTCTTTTCTCGGAGGGTCTGCAGAACTATCCTCAAGTGCTGCTCATGATCTTCCCTGGACTTGGAATAAACTAATATGTTATCGATAAACACAATCACACATTGGTCCAAGTATGGCTTAAACACATCGTTCATCAACGCCATAAATGCTACGGGGGCATTCGTCAATCCGAATGGCATAACAAGAACTCGTAGTGGCCATAACAGGTACGAAATGCCATCTTGGGTACATCTCCACTCCGTATCCTCAACTAATGGTGCCCAGACCTCAAATCTATCTTAAAAAAGACCTATGCTCCTCGAAGCTGATCCAACAGATCATTAATTCCAATCGTAGAAATTTATGCATTTCGCTTACAATAACAACTACTTTCATTACTTTTCAATGGACTTTTACAATACATTTTTTGAGGAAACTGACGGTAACACCATCTACTCCTGAAAACGTTACTGTCTTAGAAAAAAAGTCCAATACAACACAATTTGTAGCCAACCAATCCATTCCAAATATTACATCAAAATCATTCATATTTAATAGAATAGGATCGGTTGCCATCTCTTTCACCCCTATCTTCAGCCTACAATCCTTATATACATACTCAGTCAACTGATTGTCATTCATGGGCATTGAAATCAATAACATTCTATCTAATGATGTAGGCTCAACATATTTTGACAACTTACATGCAAATGAAGGCGATATGAAGGAATGTGTGGTACCAGGATCAAATAGTACGAATGCTTCTAAATAAAAAATTAGGATGGTATCTTTAATCACATCCGCTGGTACGTCTATGGTGTCCTAGTCTAGTACATGAACTCGCCATCTGCCAACAACCTGCTTTCCCTTCTCTGCAGCTGTGGCCCTCCTCTTAGGAGTATAAGTCTCGATAGGAGCTCTCTCTATCTCCTTGCCCTTCTGTGGGGCAGTCTCAACCATCTCGAGGCAATCTCGTACGATATACCCTGGCTTCCCACATCGATAGCACACTATTGAAGACAGTGGACAAGGCCTATTACCATAATATCTGTCACATCTCCTACACTTTTCGGTAGTCGATTGTGTCCCTCTAATAACTATACCTCTCAGTGGTGCTAAAGCTGGATATACCGAAGGCTTTACCTCAATTCGAGGTCTCTTATCAAACAGTCTCTGACCTCTTCTCTTGATCAGTCTATCAATTTTTGATCTCTTTCAGTCTCTATCTATACCTCTACTGATCTTTTCAAACTCAGAGGCATTTCGCTTAATGTCTTGTTCACATAACTGCGCCCTGTGCATAGCCTCTTCATATGTCGGGATATCAAATGGAACCAATCTAGACCTAATGACTGGTCTCAATCCATCAATGAACTTCCTCACCTTCCTCATCTCATTGCTCATCGTATCCGGGTCGTACCTTCCCAAGGATATAAACCTCGTCTCATACTCATCTACTAATTTATTCCCTAGAGTCAACCCAATAAACTCTATTTGTAACTTCCTCTGAGCAGTGTCCGAAACATACTGCCTCCGAAAGGCCTCCAAAAATACCTCCCATGTGATCTCAGTGTGTCAGGCTCTCAAAATCGATCTTGTAGAATTCCACCAATGTTCTGCCGCTCCCTTAAGCATGAATGCGACAAAAGTGACCATCTCTGTAGTTGTACACTCAAAGAACCCGTACCACTTTTCGATTTCACTCACCCAGTTCTCAACAACTAATAGATCCTTCACCCAACTGAATGACGGTGATCTAAACTTCTGAAACTCCCGTAATCTATCCAAATGACAATCATAACCCCAAACTCTGCTACCTTGCTGTGGAGCAATAGGTGATGTGGTATCTTGAACTGGTGGGGGTGTAGGTGTATCTGCAGCCTGAGGCATCTGTACTGGCTGTGTAGGCGTATCAGAAGCAACTGCTTGTCTAGCATCAACAGCTTGGGTAGCAGGGCCTTGCCTTTCCCCATCTCCCTACATAGATTGAGCGACTAGCTCCAAAATATTCTCCACACTCCACTCCAACCTAGCGAAGCGTGCCTCAATATCCCCTAGCCTCTCAGGAGACTCCTGTGGGGTCTGTCCAGTCTGTGGCTCTGTACAACTTTCAAGCCTCCCTCTACGGCCCTTAGCACATGTCCTCGCCCCTCTACCACTACGTGTGACAGGCATGATGCCTAAATTCCTACATCCGTAATTATTCATTAGTCTAACCCATCAGATATACATATTTATATCTAAACAAAGTATAGGACTATGGGGATGTAAATTTTCTTATTACTAACTCCGATTCATATCAGATCAACTTTGCTCTGATACCACCTCTGTCACGACCCCCTTTCTACCAAAAATCACTACAAATTTTTCACTTTATACCTTAACTTTCCCCGTCGTGAACAATTTAACACCAATTTGTTGAGCTATGACCCGGAATTAGTTACCTCTAACCACATACCATATCATTTAACATTTATATAAAATAACTATAAACACTTAAATTACGTTCACTGTAACTTTGTTAATTGTACGTGTTTACAAACATTAACATCCCCCATTAATTTACATTCCAAAAGTATTATTGTGTTGTACTTGTTTAGATACAAAACGATAGTAATGTGTATACCCCTCAGTGATGGGCAATAGCGAACATTGGGAGTGCAAGTCTCTGCTCACTCTCAACCACTATGGATGCTCAGGGGAGATGAAAAGTGAAAAGGTGAGCAACCACACACTCAGTAAGGAAATAATGTAAGCAAGTAGATAGCTACACTATCTACATGCTTATAATGTCATGATAAAAATCATTTACATTCGAAGCATGAGGTAAAATATGTGACGCCCCGAAAATGCAGAGGCGAGGCATTGCTTAGATGCTACCAAAGCAAGGCTACCCAACGTTACCGGAACGGGGGTCATCTCACATTACCAAAATGGAGGCATCTCTTGTTATCGAAATGGAGGAATATCGGACTTACATGCTACCAGAGCATGGCCCAGACTTACATGTTACCAGAACAAGGCCTGTGGTCCCTGGGTCGATTCCCAGGCGTCCCACTATATCGGTCTTACATGCTACCAAATCAAGGCTTGATGTGTATTCAACATGACCCGCCTAAGTCTCAATCATTAGCCATTATCATATAAAACGTTTTGCCTTCACGTAGAACTCATAATGGTTTTCTCTCATAAAACTCATTTAAAACATTTGTGTACTCCACACAAAACATATTAAAACCGAGTTCCAACTGGCAAAACACGCACACATTTTTCTCAAATCTCAATATTGCCTTAACGTAGAGCCCAAGTTACTTTTCACGCAAACTCAACAGTTTATAAGGCAATTTCACACTTAGCTTATAAACTCATAAAACAATGGGCTCCAACCGGCTATAAAAATCATGTTCACTTAAATTCCTCCTTCCTTGTCCTTTTTAGCCCACCAGATCGATCTTTCTTCTCTAAGATCGATCTGACCTCATAGTTTCCCACTTTAGTTAGACACTTACACATAAATCTCCAAATATAATTTCCACAATTCACTACTTTGATTATTTCTCATTCATTACTTATACATTTCACTCAGCTCAATAAATTACACTTCAAGTTCATATTACATAACTAAAATATATCTAAAATTCTCAGATCTCATAAAATAAAACCATGCCACATGAATATGTATAGAATATATGAAAATTCATAAAATCAGGCATGATAACACAAGGAAAACCATTATGTAAAACATTTCATGCTCATCATAATAAAACTCATCAATTTCATCTCAAATCATAGATTTCATCATAATTGATTTAAATCAAAGCTCATCAATTTGATCACAAATCAAAGCTAATCCCGCCTTTCGGGAATACCCTATGCATAAAAACACATTTCTTTTAAAACAAATCAAGGATGTCACCCCTCTTTTGGGTCTACCCAAGTTTATCAATAAAACATGATATCACGTGAGGCATGTAGGTTACATTACGGAGATAAATTGGGAATAATGGCCATATATAAATCCATGTGATCCCAGGCTACACGGATCCCGACGTACAGGGTATCACAACTGCAACGAGAGGTGAGGTCAGCCCTACACCTGCAATAACTCAACCAACTAGTCATCAAGTCTACACAATACAACATACTCCATGTGACATATACGGTACAACATACTCCGTGGACCCACACAGTCTTAGGGTGCCTACCATAGGTCTTAGCCCACATCATTGTCAGGGGTACATGCTCTAAGACATAGCCCACATGATTGTTTGTCTGAGGTGCCTGACATATGACTTAGCCCACATCATGGTTTGGGGGTGCCTGCCATAGGTCTTAGCCGCCCTATACCATGCAGGTAACCATTTCATGTCTCAAAAAACGCGTGCGATATATCATCTCACTGTGACACATAGTCTACAGGAAGATACAACACGATTTTCTGTAAAACATGTCAAATCCTCGTACGAGCAATGCACCAGTACAACTTTCATGCACAGTAAATCTATATAAAATCACATAGAAGCAAGGCTCCATTATAGCTTTCATGCACAAAATCAGTAAAATTTAGTGCGAGCAGGGCTCCAACACTGTCAGCACGAATCAAAACATCGAAATCTAGTGCGAGCTAGGCTCCAACACTATTTGTACTCACACAAATATGATAGCTGGCTCCAGTTTAAATAAAGTATTTTTCAAAATTAGAACTTAGTACATAATCCATACTATTTCATGCAACAACTAAAAACAATAGCCAACCTATCCTCATTTCATTCACATCAAAGCATTAAATATGATAGAAACATCAAAATCATGATATTCGTCCATTTTAGGATCCTTACTACCATTTTCATAATTTTCTCTACTAGGGGTAAAATCGTCATTTTTCCTTATTTTCAGAACTTTTCTCAAATTCTTAATGCATTATTAGATAGCTAGAGAAATTTGCGCGCTAAAGTTCCCCTCCAAATATGTAGAGCTACATCTAGGCACTTACAAAACCCCCTTACCTCGAATCATGTCGAGCGTAGTACAAGTTCCACTGTTGGAAGCTTGTCCAGTCTTATCTGCTCCTAATCCAGTCTCTGGAGCTGCATTTAACCATTTATTGGGTTAAATACAATATATTTACCCATGTTTCACGTTTACAGGGTTTAATTTTAAGTATTGGGGCCCGTTTACTCTTATTGGGCTTGATTGCACCTTAATGGGTCTTAATCCGTTTCAAGCCCATTTTCGCTTACTATTTACTTCATCAAGGCGTATTGGGCTCATTGGGCCCATCAATATTTATGGTGCCTCGTTTTAGGTTCTTTTGTATAGCTCACACAATTATTTACGACAATCGATTTCTAATTCCAAAACATAATTCATTTTATACGGAAATAAATTCGTAACTTATGCGATACATTTCTAACACTCATAATTATGCAAATTATCGTAAATGAGATTTACTTAGTCGAGATTCTGTTATAGCATGCAAATCGAGGTTGACTCGAACTCTCGTTTGTCGCTAATTGTTACGCTATACATTTGTATAATTACATCGGATCAATTTCAATCAATTATAATTTCTAATAAATTAATCAAAAATTAAATCGGTCAATTTTAACCGCTTACCGACTTACCCGTATCTCAATTGGATCACCAAATTTTTTCTTCTTTTCTTTTTTTCCTTTTTTTTTTCCTTTCTTTCTTGGCTGAACCGGTCTGGGTCAGTTCAGCATAGTTCCCTTTTCACTGAACCAATCATACCGGTTCAGTCCTCACTTCACCGTTCACGACATTTTCGATTAATTCCCGGGCTATTTCTGCCTCCAATCGGTGCGGCTCGACCTGGAGAGGCTTCGATTGGCTTGGCTGAGGACAAATCAACGCTGACGCCTTCCGATTCCTCTTCTCCCCTTTCAGTCTGTTCCTTCTCTGATCTGTCGATTTCGGCGTCGTCAGCACGCGTGCTTTCATGTGACGCCTCGAAAGCGAGAAAAACAGGACAAATTTAAAACTTAATTTCGTCAATACACAACTCTGAGTGCATTCCTGTGCAGTGTCATACATCATGATATATATATTATGAAAATTTCACCTCAGGATCTCATCATCTAGTATTTATATATCATACCATATACATCCGTCAATTCAGAGTTAATTAATCCTAATACATCCCACACATCATTGTTCATCAAGTGTCTGTACATATAACTTTAGTCTGGGTACATGAAATGTTAAAGTATACCTCAAACACAATGTACAGCCTGGAGCTCAAGTCCTCCACTAACCGCTACTCTGTACGTCGCAGGAAATTCTCTTCACTTGAAAAAATCTGGGGGATATTAAAAATAGGGTGATCTTCTAAATCGCTCAGTAAGAGCGTAACGGACTCATTAAACAAATCATCAATTACACAACACAATCATTTTGTTTTGTAGGTGAAACTCAATAAACTCAAAAGAAAACGTAGCATGAAATCATTAAAACATCATTATCTTCTCATTTCTCTAAGATCATGCAGAAACCTGAGAGCAAATGGCTCAGTACAAGACCATAGTTACAAGCATGTGGAAATAAGGATGCGATATTGGCTTTTCTCGTAAAAACGTGATAGAAATCATCTCAGTAATGATGCACGTGGCAAAGCCACAAAACACAATCTCATGTGTAAAACGGAGACTAGGCAAATAAAACTCAGATAAAAACATTTTCGTACTCATCACAAAACATGCCAAAAATTGAGCTTAAACCGACAAAACCATGCACACATTGTTCAAATCTCAGTATGCCTTAACATAGAGCCCATATCCCTTTTCACTTTTAAACACAACCAGTTTGTAAAACAATTTCACGCTTTGTTTACAACTCATAAAAATTGAGCCCCAACCGGCTATAAAACCATGTGCAATAAATAAATCACAACTCATAAAACATGTTTTTTTTTTCAAATAAAATTTCATGCTACAAATATCGTCACAAATCACAGACACAAATGAGTTTGAGTTTTTCCTTACCTCGTTGCACCTCGTATAGTGCAATCGTTTCCCTCGAACAACGGACTAGCCTCGCATTCCTCCCTAGAGCTCCTGGGTTGTCCCAGCGATGTAAGAACATCGTCAACTCATCATAACATTGTCTTAAATCTCAACATCGAGCATGATTGGTCACATTCTCATTATTTCTCAATACCTCAATAATTCTAATAACCCTAATCATTTTCAACCAACTCATCATAACATCTATAACCATAATCGCAGAAATCTACTTCAAAATCAAATATTAAAGCTTAAAAATTTACCCAAAACTTATGGAGTACTCAATTCATGCCTCAGCTCAAGTCGTCTTTCGATTTCCAAGTATGTTGTTCCCCTTACGATTAGGAACAACTTCCCCCTTGCCATTACCTCTGATTCGAACGGAAATGGTTGTTTTGGAGAAGAGAGAAAGCTAGGGATTCGACCAAAAATGGGGGTTTTCAGTTTTCTAGAGAGAGAAGATGAATTCTAAAAAAAACACAGGGGTCCTTATATAGGAAGAGGGTAGGAGATCGATCAGCTCTTGGGTAGAGATCGATTTGCTTTTGAATTGGGAACGTTTTAGGCAATTTTTATGCCTACCAGATCGATCTGTCGTGGGGGCAAGATCGATCTTATAATCTTGAGGAGATCGATCTGTATTTTACATAAATATTTAGAGATCGATCTGCTCCTGTAGGAGATCGATCCCTTAAAGGTAGAATCGCAAGGAGATTGATCTACTTCCATTGGAGATCGATTTGCTCGTTTAAATTTTTCATTCCTTGCCACTTTGGCCTACCAGATCGATCCCCTCTTCTCTAAGATCAATCTGGCCTCATAGTTTCACACTTTGGTTGCACACTTGACATAAAATCTCCACGTATAATTGCCATAATTTACTCCATTGATTATTTCTCATTCAATACTCATACATCACTTAGAAATTTCATTGCTTACCACCTTAATATATGAGTACATCACATTTAGCTCAATCAATTACACTTCATGTTCACATTTCATAATTAGATATGTATAGAATTCTCAGGTCTCACATCCTCCCCACCATTAAAGGATTTACTCCTCCAAATTCGACTCCACTCGTCAAACAGATGGGGGTACTTCTCATTCATGAGGCTTTCCAACTCCTAAGTTGCCTCTTCCATTGAGTGATGCTTCCATAAAACTTTCACTAATGGGATGCTTTTAGTCTAAAGCACCTTCTCTTTCCTATCAAGGATCCGGACGGGTTCTTCAATGCAGCTCATGTCCTCTTGTATGTTCATCTCTTCATACTTTATGACATGAGAAGGGTTTGGGTGGTACTTCCTCAACATAGATACATGGAAGACGTTGTGTATCTCAGACATTTGTGGGGGTAATACCAACCTGTAGGCTACCTCTCCCACTCTCTCAAGAATCTCGAATGGTCCAATGTATCAAGGACTCAATTTCCCTTTCTTTCCAAATCTTATGATACCCTTACTCGGTGATATCTTCAAAAATACTACATCACCAACATCAAACTTGAGTGGCCATCTATGAACATCCACGTAGCTTTTTTATCTACTCTATGTAGCCCGTAATCTCTCACGTATATGTTTCACACTCTGTACAGCCTGTTCAACAAGCTCAGGAGCATTTATCTTTCTGCCACCTACTTCTTCCCAAGCTACAGGCGATCTACACCTCCTACTATATAGAGCCTCAAAAGGTGCCATTCCAATACTCGCATAATAGCTATTATTATACGCAAACTCTACTAGGGGTGGGTGATCATCCCATGATCCCTTAAAATCCATTGTACACGCCCTTAACATATCCTCTAAGGTCTGAATAGTCCTCTCTGACTGACCATCTGTCTAAGGATGATAGGTGGTACTAAACCTCAATCAAGATCCCATGGACTCCTGAAAATGAGTCCAAAATCTAGAGGTAAATCGAGAATCTCTGTCAGAAGTAATACTTACTGGAGCCCCATGTAATCTAGCTATCTCGTTGACATATAACTCAGCTAAGGCATCCATAGTATCTGTGTTCTTGATGGCAAAGAAGTGAGCACTTTTTGTCAGTCTATCCACTATGACCCATATAGTGTCGCGACCTCTTCGGGTCCTCGGTAAACCTATAATAAAGTCCATGGTGACATGTTCCCATTTCCATGTTAGTACAGGTAAAGGCTGTAATAATCCTTCGGGCTTCTGATGCTCAACTTTCACTTGCTGGCACACTAAACATCTGGCCACATAATCTTCCATGTCTCGCTTTATACCTCTCCACCAGTATACTTTTCTCAAATCTCGGTACATCTTAGTAATCCTTGGGTCCATGGTGTATCGCGAGCAGTGGGATTCTCTCAGTATCTGTTTCTTCAGGGTATCATCATCTGATACACAAATTTATCCTCTAAATCTCAACAATCCATTCTCACTGACTATGAGATCCAACTACGAAGTCTGTTCAGCTTGGCTAACCATATAAATCAACCTCTGATCATCACGCTGTCCAGCTCTAATCTGATCCATGATCTAGGGCTTTATTCGCAGGTTAGCCAAAAATTCAGTCTCTACCTCTTTAACTTTGATCTAGAGTTTGGTGAACTGCTCTAATAAATCCAATTCCCTGACCATCATAGCAGATATCATACTCTTCCTGCTTAGGGCATCAACAACTATGCTCACCTTCCCCCGATGGTATAGAATCTCGCAGTCACAATCCTTAAGGAGTTCCATCCATCTCTTTTGTCTCATATTTAACTCTTTCTGATCAAACAGATACCTTAAACTTTTGTGGTCAGTGAAGATCTGAATCTTTTCCCATATAAGTAGTGTCGCCAGATCTTTAAGGCAAATACCACAACAGCTAACTCCAAATCATGCATGGGGTAATTCCGCTCATGATCTTTCAACTGTCGCGATCCATAGGCGACCACTTTTTTGTGCTGCATGAGCACACACCCCAATCCTTGATGGGAAGCATCACTATACATAGAAAACCCTCCTGATCCCTCAGGGGTAGTCAACACAAGTGTCGTTGTTAATCTCCTCTTTAATTCTTGAAAATTGAGCTCATATTGATCAGTCCATATGAACGGAGTCTCCTTGCGCGTGAGCTTGGTCAAAGGAGCGACAATCCTAGAAAATCCCTCAATAAATCTTCTGTAATAATCTGCCAAACCAAGGAAACTTCGTACCTCTGTAACTGTCCTTGGTCTTTCCCAAATAAGCACAACCTCCACTTTAATTGGATCAACTGAAACTCCTTCCTCTGAAACTATATGACTAAGCAAAGCTATTCGATCCAACCAAAACTCACACTTACTAAGCTTTCCATATAATTTCTTATCTCAGAGTATCTGAAGTACTAACCACAATTATTGTGCGTGCTCCTCATAAGACCGAGAGTACACCAAGATATCATCAATGAAGACTATCACAAACTTATCTAGATAGATTCTAAACACCTTATTCTTTAACCTCATAAAGACTGCAGGGGTGTTCGTCAATCCAAAGGGCATCACTACAAATTCATAATGGCCATACCTTATCTTGAAGGCCGTCTTAGGAATATCTTCCTCCTTAATCCCCAATTGGTGATAGCCCGATCTTAAATCAATTTTTGAGAAGACTGAGGCCCCTCTCAGCTGATCAAGCAGGTCATCAATCTTTGGCAATGGGTATTTATTCTTTACCATGGCTTTATTCAATAGTCGGTAGTCTATGCATAACCTGATACTACCATCCTTCTTCCTTACGAATAACATTGGTGCTCCCCACGACGAGACACTGGGTCTAATAAATCCTTGATTTAATAACTCTTGTAGTTATTTTTTCAATTCTTCTAGTTCCACTAATGCCATCCTATACGAAGGTCTAGAGATAGGCTGAGTATCTGGTACCAAATAAATGGTAACTCCAGCTCTCTCTGATGGTAAACCAGGCAACTCATCTGGGAAGACATCCCAAAATTCACACACCATGGGTATATCCTCAATCCTCGGATGTTCTCGGTTATTATCTAAAATGAGCGCTTCATAACCTTCACATTAAAAGCAAGTTTAATACTCTCAAAAGGTAACATCATAAATTTCAAATTGCTCATAAAAATTCCACACCTATATTTCCTCAACATTTCAAACGTACACTGTAAGGTTCAGGTAGGGAGAAAGTTATAATCTTAGTGTAGGAGTCTAAACTCACTCGGTTAGTTGCCAGCCAATCCATTCCCAAAATTACATCAAACCCATATATATTTAACATCATTAGATCTGCTAACATTACTCTATCTCCCACCTTTATTTCACATCCTCTATAGATCATATACGTTCTCTAAGACTCACGCATAGGGGTATTTACATGTAGGATATATTCTAGAGTTTCAAACTTCAAATCTAACCTGCATGCAAAAAGCTCAGACATAAACGAATGGGTGGACCTCGGATCAATCAATATATAAGCCTTATGATTACAAACAAAAAATGTACCTCTTATAGTTTCTGCAGAAGTGTTTGTTGTTTCCTTACCCAGAGCAAACACACATCCCACTGTGACGGGCTTCTTTCCTTTCTCTACAGCAGTGGCTCGTCTCGGGGGATTCACTCTCTGAGGCTGCTGTCTGGTAGGCTCTGAAGCATGTGGTCTCTGAGGTTAAGGATAGTCTTTTACTCTGTGACCCATGTCTCCACATTTGCAACATCCACGGATCAACCTAATACAACTTCCCTTATGCAGTCGACCACAGTCTCTACAAACTCTTATCTCAGGCCTAACATCTCGAGGGGTCTCCCTAATGATGGGATAAGCTTTGGGTTTCTCCAATTTGCCCTTCTGTACATCAATCCTTCCTCTTCTAAAGGAACCTCTTCGAATATCTGTCTGGGAAATCACTGGCCTCTTACCCTTATCCCTACTCATTGCTCTGAACTCATTTTGGGATTGTAAAATTTCGATTCCCCTCTCAATCTCTTGTGCTCATCTTAGAGCATCTCCAAACTCAATAATACATAGCCCTATCAATCGATCTCTAATGATGGGCCTTAATCCATATACAAATCTCTTAGTGCGAAGCTCTTCATCTTTAAAGGTCTCTGGATCATATCTCAATAGAGTGGTAAACTGACTCTTGTAATCATCCACAGACATATTGCCCTGTACCAGATTCAAAAACTTAGCCTGCATCTTTCTCTAGGCAGCTTGTGGTACATATTGGGCTCTAAAGGCCATCTGAAACTCTTCCCAGCTAATCACATCTTAGCGGGATATCAGAATACTCTGGGTAGTACCCCACCAATCTCAAGCTCTCCCTTTCAACATATAAGCACCCATACTGACCCTCTCAGCATCAGTGCACCCAAATAGTCAAATATGACTCTCAACTCAGTTAGCCACTCCTTAGCCTCTACAGGATCCTTTCTCCCCTTGAATGCGGATGGATTCATTTTCAAAAAGTCTTTCAGTCGCATCATACTTCTGTCATTGGGTTGAGTAGCGGGAGGCATCGGGTCGATCTGTACTGGGGGTGCGGGAGGTGCTTGTGGTGGTGTAGGAGTAGTACCCGAGGTATTAACTCTAAAATGTTACACAAATAGCGCTGCCATCTGCGCAAATCCATGTGATCCCAGGCTACGCGGATCCCAACGTGTGAGGCATCACAACTGCAACGAGAGGTGAGGTCAGCCCTACTCGTGTAATAACTCAACCAACTAGTCATCAACACTTTAGTTGCACACTTGACATAAAATCTCCACGTATAATTTTCATGACCCTCCATGACTTAACCAAAATCACTACAAATTTTTCGCATTTTAACTTACCTTTCTTTTCATCAATGGTTGGGATGTGATTCGATGTCAGTATCCTCGCTTACCATATCATTCATCCATTTTCATACATACAAGTCAATACACTATCTACTGACTGAAATTTCTTTTATAATATATGTGAGCTCATATAAAATCTAATACAATTACATTCGCCATAATATATATCATATACATCACTGTGCTGTTTATATGTTTAGATACAGAACCGTACAAAATATGTATACCTGTCGATCGATAGGAAAAACAGCGGACCACAAGAATCCTATCCCTCTCTCGAAATCGCTCTACTGCGGATGCTCTGTAGAGAGGTGTAAAAAAATGGGGCGAGCTCACAGCTCAGTAAGGAGTACAAAATATGTATACCTGTCGATCGATAGGAAAAACAGCAGACCACAAGAATCCTATCCCTCTCTCAAAATCGCTCTACTGCGGATGCTCTGTAGAGAGGTGTAAAAAAATGGGGCGAGCTCACAGCTCAGTAAAGAAATCAGGTAAGCAAGTAGACATCTACACTATCTACTCAAAATAACGCTTTCCTCGAAAAAATCATTTCCTTAACTCTGTTTAAAAGCATATCTTTAAAATATATACATATACTTGTACAGATTAAATTCCATGTACAGAAATCATGCTTTCATTCTCAAATGTAGGCATGTAGTGCAAAATAATGCATCTTTATAATATCACAATGCCTTTAGATAAATCATGCTATTGATATTCAAATCAAAGTAAATATGGCATTTAAATCATTCATAACACAACAATCGGATTTCGACCTATCCCTCAGGTCTATCCGTATCATAAATAAATCAGTCAGGTGATATATCATGTGAGACTCTATGGTGAAATGCAATAATATCCTAGACTATGGTCATATCCTATAATGGTGATCCCAGACTACACAAATCTCGGTATGCGGGGCATCACTGCTACAACAAGAGGGGGGTCAGTCCATCACAATCACTAGCTATAAACTCCTTAACTCCACAATACCACATGGTACAGTGTACTCCAAGCCACTTGCACAGTACAACGTACTCCGTGGACCCTACCTTAGAGTTGAGGTGCCTGCCATAGATCTCAGCCCTCAAACCATGGAATATAAATACCACGTCTCTAAATCCACATGCGAACATCTCACAGTGTGACACTCAGTCTACACAAGGAAATCAAGCATGGTTTTTCAACATGTCTTACATACCTCATAAAATATAGTGCACGCTTTTGAGCGGGACTCACAGTCGACACTCTGCTCAAACACTGTTTCACATCACAAACTCAAACTCTAATGCGAGTAAACCTCCAGCACTAGGTCATGCATGGTTCATGTATCAAATCAAGTATGAGCAATAGCTCCAATACCATGCTATGCACAAAACTCATCAAATCAAGTATGAGCAATAGCTCAAGTACTATGTCATGTATAAATCATGAAGAATCGAGTACAAGAACGCTCTAGCACTTTGTCATGCATCTCATGTAAAATTCGAGTACGAGCTAATCGCTCCACTCTCTCATAATCAGCACTAATACATGTGGAAAATATATGAAATCAAGTGCGAGCTGTGCTCTAGTATGATTTATCCTCACATAATTCGATAGATGGCTCTTTAGAAAGGGATGATTTTCAAAATATCAAAACCAGCACTATAAAAGTGTGCTTAATTCACATCAACCTTAAAACATTAGCCCATCTATTTACTCTTCTGCTAAATAGCAGTAAAACACTCAAAATTTATGGTTTCCATGATTCTTACAACTTTTCCCAAAAGTTGACTTTTTTTCCTAACTAAGGAAAAAATTGTAATTTGCCACTATCGGGTCACAATAATTATTATTCACTTTCTCTGACCCTCAGAGTTTTTAAGTGAATGTAAAAGCAGGCAAAAATATGTGCAGGTATCTCTAACTACTCACAAAATTCCCTTACCTGCAATCACTCGAGAAATTTTACTTTCTCAACGCTGCTTGATCTAGCAGTCTAACTCGCTCCTCCACTAATCTCTGGAGCTGCATATAACCATTTATCAAGTTAATTATACTTTTCCTACTATATTTCACATTAAATATAGTATATTTCACTTAATGTGCTTTAATAAACCTTAATGGGTCTAACTATGCCTTAAGCCCATTTTTATTTTACTATTTATTTTCGTTAGGCCTATTGGGCTTGTGGGGCCCACCAACTCTTATTGGGCTTATCCGAGACCCATTACATCACATTGGGTCGAAACCAATTGGGCTTGGCCAATTGGACCTCTCGGCCACATGACATGGCCGAGAGCATCCCATGCCGTCGGTCACACCATGGCATGCCGTCCATGTCCATTTGTTTAACCAATTCACTTAGGCATTTTCACAAAGACTTGGTTGGAAATGTTCTTAAGCTTCAGCTAGTTCATTTAGGCATTTTATCAAACACCTTGATTGCCAACTAAATTCATGTATCAATTAATCAAATTGATTAATTCTAACTATACCATAATCATGAACACATGTACATCAACTCATTTATGCCTTAAAATCATATGGGCATTCATCAATATATCACTACTCACTCTCAGTCAAACCATGTTCATAGTGATTTCATATGTTTCAATGCTTAAAACATACACCAATATGCTTAAAATCATTCATACATTAACATATATGAATTTGAAAGCTTGAAATTATACCTAGAATTTGTGTTTACACTTGGTCGAAACTTTAAAGCCTCATGGTTTGCACACTATGGCTCTTGATAGCCAATTCCAACATATGTGACTCTCCTCTCAATTTGGAACAACTTTCATGAAGGATACAAGTTCCAAATATCCTTAAATCCTAGTGATTTCTAGTGAGAGAAAACTTGGATAAATGTGTTCTAATGGTTTCTTCTTCTAGCCAAGAATGATATGTTGAAGAAGACCATGTGGTGGCTGATTTTATAAGCCATTTACTTAACCATTAAGCCTTACTTTCCAGCCATCTAAATTGACTTCATAAAGCTTAGGTAATGGTTACCAAAATAACTATAGTTACCTTTAACTAATGGGCTAGATATTTAATCCATTTGGGCCTTACAATTGGGCCTTTCGGTTTGGGCCTTCCTAATGGGATTTCAAGCTGAAATTTTTACTATACATCAGGCCTTTAATTGTCTAAATATTTGGCCTATCAATCGGTCCAACAATTTGGTCTAAGGGACCTAAGAAATTCGATCTACACTTAGTACACCTTAATGGGCTTTAAAATCTTCACTTTGTCCCATTACGTTTTTATCCATTAAATTTAATCTGGAATCCATCCGAATAGATTTTCCTTACTTAAGGGGATGATTATCTTGTATTCTGACCAAAAATATTTTTTCCCAAAATTTTCTCCATACTTAGGTAAATTTTAACCATGGTTAGTCAACTATGGTAAAAGTCCACTTTTCTTAACTATAATTGACTTTTTCCTTAGTCATTGACCAAGTTGACTTTTTATCAAAATTTTGCAAGTGTCATATCTTATGTTTTACACTCTCTTCTTTACGTTTTAGCCGTTTCCGGTAGGTAAATATGCCTTAAATACCTTAAATACTTTAAATCATTGAAAAGGTCTATTTTACCCTTTTTAGCTTTTACTCTTGTTCTTTGTGTTTGGGACTAAATGAAACTGACTTTCCTTCATGAGCTCTCTATGTTTTCTCATTTTAAGTTCTTATCTTCAGCTAGAATGATTCAAATCTACTCAGTTTAACCTGTGGCTCTTATAGCTCACATTAGGCTTTTATGTAGCTTATAAGTGTTAAATCATTTCACATACACTTTAAGTCTAGTAATTACTCTTCTTATGATTCATCTATAATAATAAAGTGTTCATACACATAGGAATCATAAGGAACAAGCTACATAAAAATACAGGTCTGACAATAATTGCCATAATTTACTCCATTGATTATTTCTCATTCAATACTCATTCATCACTTAGAAATTTTATTCCTTACCACCTTAATATATGAGTACATCACATTTAGCTCAATCAATTACACTTCATGTTGACATTTCATAATTAGATGTGTATAGAATTCTTAGGTCTCACATGGCGCCTGGTGGCTCTCAGCGGTCGGGCTTCCTTTTCCGGCCCTTGCCTACCCTTCTCTCTCGTCGGTGGCTTGTCGGAGCAGGGGTCCCCGCGGCTTCATCTTCCTTTCTCCTTTTACGATTTCGCGATTCAGTTTCTCTTTTCTTTTTTCGTTCCTTTACTTCTTTTTTTGTTATATATATTATACATTGTATTATTATTTTAATCGAATAAAATATATTATTTCTACACAATTTTCTTCTACACCAATATATTTATATAGTTAATTAATTAAATATATATTTATCTTATTTTATTATTTTTTCAGAGTATTATTCTCACATTTTCGAGATAACTTCCTGGGGTGAAAATTTTGGGTTATCGTAATAAATTCGTATCTTGATCAATTAGACTCGGAATTCAATGATTTCTTCTTTATTGATCAAGATTTTCTAAATCCATATTTAAAATGACTATTTCTTACCGAATTGATATCGAATTTTGGGTCTTTTGACATATTTACCCTTTTTCCCGTATTTTACTTACATGTTTAACTACTTCATTCACATTTATATGATCCAAAAAATCATATGTCTTATAATTCCATTAACATATCATAGAGTCGTACATACATGGGGTCTCCCATTTCATGCATGCCTTAAGCCTTTCCCATAGTTCATTAAGGTATTTCAACAAACACCTTACATGCCAACTATATAATCCCATTCAATTCAACAAATTGATCACATATAATCATTCATCTAGATAATTCCATATCTATACTTTTTACAGAATTTAAGTGCAATCAGGAAGTAAGAAAAATACGTACAGCTATCTCTAATAGCTTGCATAGATCCCTTACTTGGAATTCAGTCGAATGCACTTCTATCTTTTTCACTTTCAGTCGCTCAGTCTATCCGGCTCCGAATATATCTCCTGGAGCTACAGATAGTTACCAATCACATCAATCAATCTTAATAACTCGTATTCCACTTTCTCTACGATCTATTTAAAGTATTGGGCCAAATTACTCTTCTTGGGCCTCGTTGCCCCTTACTGGGCCCAACTCTATCTTAAGTCTATTTCGACTTTTCCATTAAGGTTCATTTGACATTTTAGGCCCATTAACACTTATTGGGTCGACAATAAGGCCTATTAACTCAATTGTGCCAATTGCATCATGTGTCTGGCCCATGAACCATTTCGCCCAATGCATGGTGTGCCATGCACCATGCTTTCCTAGTTCACTTAGGCATTTTGACAAACACTTGGTGTGCTTGCCTTAAGCTTTTCACTTGGTTCATTCAGGCATTTTATCAAACAACTTATATGCATGCTTCATAAACATATCCAATCTTACAAATTAGTTTCACTAAATCACACCATCATCATGTACACATCATACCCAACACATACATGCCATTAAACATCATGCATGGTCATCATAAAACTAAATACCCATTTCGGCCAAACTTGAATCTCTACCTTAGGTGATGTTTTTTCATGCAATTCATACACCAATCAACTCTATAAAATCCCTAGATTAACATATGTAAGATTAGTGGATTGAAAACTCACCGAGCTTGAACTTTCCAACTTGGCCGAGAATGAAGGAAGGGATATGTGTGAGACCCATATATGTATAACTTTGTAATATATGTAAATGGAATTATAAGACAAATGATTTTAAATCATGCAACTGTGAATGAATTGCAAATGAGAATGAATGAGTATCATGGGCGCATGTATAGGTTAAATAAGGGCTGAAGTGGCCACAAACTAAACAAATATGACTTAAAGCATCCGAACTAGAGATAAGGACTTAAAACACAGAACGATAAAGCATGGATTACAAAATTGTGTACCTATTCTGATTTTCAAGCAAAAACACACCAGTCCCATAACACAAAAATTATAGGAAATAAGTCTCTCCATGCACGAAGTAGGATTAAAATGCAAAATGATTATTGGAGCAATAGAATGGGAATTCACCAATGCAACAAAAGGGCTGTAGATGGGAGGCCAGATCGATCTCTCATTAAGTGCAGATCGATCCCTTGTGCAAAACAGTGCAATTTCATGTGAAATAGCCAAGGCAAGATCGATCTCCCTATCAAGCAGATGGATCTCCCCAATGACCAGATCAATCTGCATTTACCTCTGCCAAGCCCAGATCGATGCTCCCTTAAGTGCAGATCGATCTCTTCCCCATTGAACAGATCGATCTCACCCTGTAATACTTGAACATTTCAAGAGTAAAAACCAAAATCAGATTGATTCCCTACCTAACCAGATCGATCTCCTCACCCTTTCTCTATATAAACCTGACAGTAAAAAGCTTCAATCATCAGGAAACTTGATCTTTCTCAATTTTCACCCAAATATTAAGCTTTCTCTCTCTAAGATACCCATCTCTTTGCATAAAGATTTGAGAAAAAGACATTAGAGCAAAGTTGTTCACCTTGGGGAGGATAACAACATATCTTGAAGTCAACATCCAAATCATTGGATTGAAGGATCTAAGGAGTCTTCCAAACTTGGAAGAGAAGAAAGTCAAGCTAGGTAAGTTTCCAATGCACCAACTCCAAATGTGTTTACCTAAATGATGTTATGGGTAAATTGGTGTACATTTCAACGGTTGAAACTACCTAGGATATAATGAACCAACAATGACCTAGAAATAGGATGGTGTGAGAAATGAAATATGGTGGAGTTAATGATGAATGGGATATCTTAAGGTGATAATAGTGTTGTGAGTATGATTTTAAGATGGTGGTGTGAAATGAATTGTGAGATTGACCAAATGGTAAAATGTACATTTATGGCATTGGTGAAATGTATGAATGAATGAGAGAATTAAGGGTAGAGTATGCACTCCCAAGTGCCTAATAAGTAACTAAGGGAGTTACTAGATAAATTGGCTAGAAATGGCATAACAATGGCCAAATGCAATAGTGGGCCAACCTTAACGAAAAAGACTCAATGAGATATGTTGACTAGTTGAAGTTAGAATATGAGTGAGCAACATTAACTCAAGTGATTGGTAAATGAATGTAGCTCCCGAAGACATGTCCGAAGTAAGTTGAGCCCAATCGCGAGAGACAGGAAAGGAAGAGAGTCGCTTCCAACTAAATCGAGGTAAGGAAATTATGTGGACTCTTAGATATATCTGTTTGCATTTTGGGCACATTATGGTTTCCTAGAATATTTGTGGTAGTAGGAATGAAATGGGTGTTTAAAGGGCAAAGAAAGGGAATTTGAGAAATGTATATGAAAACAAGGGCATGATGCTTTGAAAATCCTTTTTATTTCTTTTTAGCATGTGATTGGTAGGTTGGCTAGCATTTTAAATAATTTGCACGAGAAATAACTTGATCTGGTTTTATAACCATGTTTTGCAAGGAATGAGCCACCTACATGAGTTTCTGGAAATGAAAATGTGCTAGAGCATTGCTCGCACGAGATTTGACATGGTTACACATGCATCAGTGCTGGAGCAATTGCTCGCACTAGAGTTTTACATGGTTTTTATGACATTGTGTTGGAGCCTAGCTCACACTAGTTTTCATACGAGTTTTGACATGGTGCTGGAGCATAGCTCGCACTAGTTGTCCATTATACTTGTTGTCGTGCTTGAGACGACTTGCACGTGGTTTTATGACATGTTGGGAGCCGTACTGGGAGCTCTGGGTAGGCTGTAAGACCCGATTTTATCGTATTTCCTTATGATTCACACATTTTATGGAGATTGTTATATGTTAATGGAATCATAAGACGGACGATTTGATCATATAAATATGAATGAAGTAGTCGAACATACATTAAATCTGAAAACAGACAATTAAGTTATTTCAAATTAAATTTATGAGATTTGAATTGTCCGGATAGAGATACGAATTTTAAATGTGAGATTATAGTGTATCCAAGAAGGAAAGTCGACTTAAATTGGTCCCGGACGTGTAGAAGGGTAAAACGGTCAAAAGACCAAAATCCGGTATAAATTCCATAAGAAAATTTCATTAAAAATATGGATTTGAGAAATCTTGATAAATAACGATGAAATAATTAAATTTTGAGTCCAATTGATCAATATACGAATTTATTGGAATTAATCAAAATTTTCACCCAGGACAATATATCGAAAATACGGATAAAATATATTGAAAAAGGGTTAAAATACAATAAATTAATTAAATTAATTAATTTAAATAAAATATGATTTTTGAAGATATTTTTGGATTTAAATAATATTTATTTGAATAAAATAATAATAAAATCAATTAAAATAATAATATAATAAAATAAATAAAAAAGAAGAAAATCGCAAAAACGCGAAATGGGAAAGGAAGCAGAGACCGAGGGAGTCGGTCCTCCGTCGTCGACGACCTCCGATGACCAGGAGGCCAGGCCAGCCCACAGAATGAAGCCGATCATCGCGCGACCCTCCAAGCACCGGGACGACTGCCAACAGCACCAGAATCCGGTGAATCGAGGGAGAGAAATCAATGGCGGAGAGAAGAGAAATCCAGCCATTTCATCTGTGATTGACCCCAAGACCCTAGCTGAGCGCTCCCCTAGTGCAAGCGCACCGATTGGCACCAGAATCGGTCGATGAAACGGCCACTAACGCCGGCGACGACAGTGAAAGAGAACGGCACCGACAACGAGGAGAGAACAGTCCGAACCGACCACTTTTTGGCCACCTCTGACCAAACTGACCCCAGATCAAGCTTCACGAGGTCCCGCGGAGCTACTGGCAATGAAAGCCGGTGAAGAACCGATCGGTGAAGCCCCTAACCTGCCGAACCTGACTGAACTGGCTGAACCGGACCGAATCAGTTCAGCCAGAAAAGAAGAAAAAGAGATAGAAAAGGGGAAAAAGAAAAAGAGGAAAAATTGGGGAAAAATTCGGTGATGCAATTGAGCTACGGGTAAGTAGGTAAGAGGTCGAAATTGACCGATTTAAATTTTAGAATATTGAATTTGATTAATATTCGACTGAAAATTTACCTAGAAATATGTAATCGTGTAGCTCGAAAATTGACGCTAAACGAGAGCTCGAGTAAGCCTCGATATGTGTACTATCAAGGAATCTCGGGTAAGTAACCCTTATTTACGACAATTGGCATAGTTATGTGTGTTAGAAATTTACCGCATAAATTACGGATTTATTTCGTATAAATGAATTAAATTATAAAATTTAAGATAATTGTCGTAAATAATAAATTAAGTTATCCGAGAGCTTAGAACGAGGACCAATAAATACTGATGGGCCCAATGAGCCCAATAGGCCTCGATAATGTGAATAGTAAGTGGAAAACGGGCTTAAAGCCGATCCAATAGGGGTAAACGGGTCCAATGATTTAAATTAAGCCCAGTAAAAGTGAAATATGAATTAATATATTTGAATTTAACCCGATAAATGATTATCTGCAGCTCCGGAGAACATATTGGGAGCTAAACGGATCGGGTGATCGGTAACGTTAGGAAAAGTCAGACTGTACAGAAAAATGAGGTAAGGGAATTTTACGGACTGCTAGAGGTAGCTTTATGCAATTTCAACTTCATTTCCAGTCTCTTAAATTGTCTGAAGGGTCTAGATTTCAGATAAAATTTTTAGTGCCCAGATGGGCAAATGACCAAAATACCCTTGTGAAGGGTAAAATTTTCAAAATTAGGAAAAGTTGGGAAGAGCAAGAACAAGAGGTTCTTGCTTGTTTTTGAGGTGGTTTGACACATGCATGGGTAGGCTGGCTACGTGATTTGACACATGCATCCGAAAATGCACATCATTGCGTAACTTTAATCAATGTTGATTTTCTCTAAAATTGATTTGAGAAATGTTGCCGCCTACGTGATTTTATGAAAATGTGACGTGCTAGAGCTTAGCTCGCATGAGTTTTGATTTGTGTGATGCATGCATTAGTGTTGGAGCAAGAGCTCGCACTAGAGTTTTACATGCATTGGTGTTGGAGTCTAACTCGCACCAGATTTTCATATGATTTTCGTGACAGGGTGCTAGAGTCTAACTTGCACCAGATTTTCACTTGAATTGTTATAATAAAGTGCTGAACCCTAGCTCGCACTAGTTTTACATGATTTTGATAGAGTGCTGGAGCTTAGCTCGCACTATTCCTATGAGATTTTATGAGACGCGTGCTAGAGCTGGCTTGCATGAGATTTTCCTTGATTTTATGAGAGTGCTGGAGCATCACTCACACTGATTTTATGAGACATGCGATGAGCCGTGCTTGGAGCGTCGGGTAGACTGTATGTCACGCTGATTAAATATGCTCACACATGCATTTTGAGACAGGCACGATTGTGGATATGAGATATGGGTCCACGGAGTACGTTGTACCGTGCAAGTAGCATGGAGTACACTGTACCGTGCTGGGATTGATTATGTGGCATATTCGGATGCGTGGCATCTTCAGATGTGAGTGATCGGACAGGGTCGACGGGATGGACTGACCCACCTGTCACGACCCAAATTACCTAAAATTAGAGTAAATTTTTCGCTTTTCAATTATTATTTAATTCTTACCTTTCTCTCATCGTGACCATCCTACAAACAGTTGGGCTATGATTTGGTGTTAGTTCCCTTACACTAATTACCATTCCATTTCCATAATCACATTCACATATAAGAGTTCAATATCTTTTGACTTTAACTAAATACATATACAATGGTATTTACATAACCTTACATCTCCGACATCATATCCGTTTACAGTACTGTGCATTTACATATTTAGATACAAAACTATACAAATGTGTATACCTGTCTCTCGATGGGAAGCAGCGGATACCAGGATTGCAAGTCCTTAGTTGCTCACTAACTACTGCGAGTGCTCTGAAAAGATGGGAAAATAAGGGGGTGAGCAAACCACACGCTCAGTAAGGCAATTATGTAAGTAAGTAGATAGCTCCACTACATACATGCTCATAATGCCATGCCCTTAAAATCCATTTCTTTTCATTAAAATCTCAAGCACAAAACCATGTATGTCATCAATGACTTAGTTTATAAAACTGTTCGTGCATATATAAATCATACTACTTATGCATCAATGGCATTTTATGTGACATCATTAAATCATACTTAGCATGAGGTAAATCAAGATCATGCCATATAAAACAAATTATGAGAAACAATTCTTTTCATGAATTTATGATTAACGCATGGAAAACTCATCATGCTACTGCATTTAAATCGCTTCATTAAAGCTGCAATTTAAAATAACCCAAAGGAGTTAAGCATCTCATAAAAATTCATTAAAACAATTCGTTATAAAATTCTGTTAAAATTCACATCTCAGTATAAATCACAAAATCGGGGGCCTGACCCCTCCCTCGGGTCTACACTGGTCTATCGAGACCACAAGTCATATCATACAAGACATGTAGGTGACTATATCATAAACAACAAGGACTATGGCCATATCCTAGTGATCCCTGGCTACACGGTACCTAGTGTACGGGGTATCACACCTCAAATGGAGGTGGGTCAATCCTGCTGCCAGAACAACATAACATCAGGATTTCGAGGGTAAGGCTTGCTGCCTCGTGGCTAATGCCACTGCACTCCAACAATCCCCACGGTACAGCTTACCCGATGTGATATACACAGTACAATGTACTCCGTGAACCCAGTCTCGGTCAGGGGTACCTGCAATAGGTCTTATCCACCCATACCATCTTTGTCTCAGTATGCACGTGTGGACATATCATCTCACTGTGACACAGTCTACAGGAGGTTCCAACACGGCCATATGCATGTCATATAAATCCCTGTGCGAGCGAAGCTCTAGCATAGCTCCATGCATATTAATGATATCTGAAAACCTCGTGCGAGCGAAGCTCTATCACGGTTTCATAAAAATCAATAAAATCTGCGTACGAGTAGCACTCCAGCACAACTTTTAAATAAGTTATAAATTAATATAAAACTTCGTACGAGCAAGCTCCAACACGGTGTTATGCATCAATAAATCAAATCTCGTGCGAGTTACACTCCAGCACATCTTGATGCATAAATAAATCAAATCTCGTGTGAGTTACACTCCAGCATGGCTTTATGAAATTATTATATTAAAACAGGATACGAGCTAAGCTCCAGCACCTCTCATGCATGTCAAATCATTAAAACGAGTGCGAGCAATCTCTCCAACACCTTTTTATGCATATCAAGTCAAAACAGTCAAAACAGAGTGCGAGCTAAGCTCTAGCACCTCTCATGCATTTCACATTAGTAAAATCAGTGCGAGCAACCGCTCTAGCACATTTCATGCATATGATGTCACACAAGTCGGTGCGAGCAACCGCTCAAGCACATTTTATGCACACTCACAAACTCAGATATAGTGCCAACTATGCTCCAGCATTATCTGTTTCCATTTAAACTTTATAGTTGCCCCATTTTCCAAAGAAATTTCATTTAAATAACACTTACGTATTGTTATATTGTGAAATTTATGCAATTACTGGCCAATTTATTGATTTTCCTTGCTTAAAAAACAAGAAAATTACTTGAATCAAAAAATTCTTTAAATCATGCATTCCATGCATGTCATGCTTTCACCATCCTTAGGTGAATTCCCTCAATACATATTCAGTGTATACATACATATTCAGTTTATACAAAAGCTATTAAAATACGCGTAGCTACCTCTAGCTACTCACACAATTCCCTTACCTTATTTTTCTGTACAGTCTGACCTTTCCACTGATGTCTCGTCATGCAGTTCGATTTGCTCTCAATCAAATCTTTGAAACTACGTATAAATATACATCAGGTCAAATACAATACAATTTATTGTATTTCATATTTTCTGGGCTTAATTTAAATCATGGGGCCCATTTACCCATATTGGGCTTGATTGCACCATAATGGGCCTTAAGCCCGTTTTCCACTTATTATTCACATTATCGAGGCCTATTGGGCTCATTGGGCCCATCAGTATTTATTGAGCCTCATTCTAAATTCCTGGATAGCTTATGAATTATTTACGACAATTATCTCAAATTTCCAGAATATAATTCATTTAATGCGAAAATTAAATCCGTAATTTATGCGGTAAATTTTAACACGCATAACGATACAAAATTGTCGTAAATAAGAGTTACTTACACGTGATTCAATGATAGTACACAAATCGAGACTGTCTCAAGCTCTCAATTGATGCCAATTGTCAAGCTACACAATTACATATTTTTCGGGTAAATTTTCAGTCGAATATTAATCAAATTAAATATTTCAAAATTTAAATCAGTCAATTTCGACCGCTTACCGATTTACCCATAGCTAGATTGCATCATTGAAAATTTTCTCCAATTTTTCCTCTTTTTCTTGTTCCTTTTTTCTTCCTTTTTTTCTTTTCCTTTTCTTTTTAGCTGAACCGGTCCGGTCCGATTCAACCCGATTCAGACCGGTTCAGTCTAGCCGGTTCAGTCCGATTCGACTAGTTCGATGCTTTACCGATCGGTTCTCCGTCCGCTTCCATCGCCAGCAGATCCACGGGGTCGTCCGGTGCACGGATCTGGGGTCGATTTCGTCTGAGGTTACCGGAAAGTGGCCGGTTCGGCTCTTCTCCTTTTCGCCGTCGGTACCATTTCTTTCTTCCTCCGCTTCCGACGCTGGCGGCCGTTCTACCGGCCGATTCAGCCGTTGATCAGCCTGTCTTGGCATGGGCCTCCTTCGACAGGCGGTGGCCTGGCCTGAATCGACGTCGGTCACCGGATTCGTCGTTTTGACTCTCAGTTCTCTCTCTTCCTCTCTCTCACCGCTGATCGCCGCCTCCTTCGGCCTCCACCAATGTCGACGATGGCTCGGCTGTCGATGGCTTCAGCCACCACCCTGGGTCAATCGCCAGTCTCCGATCATGAGGCAGAAGAGGCTCTGCCTCGTTGGTTTTTTCCCAGAAATCGCGAAACGCGATTTCTTCTATTTTATTTTATTTTATTTTATTTATTTATTTAAATTTTATTATTATTTTATTATTTATAATTTATTATTATTATTATTATAATCCATTAAAATATTATTAAATTCCCAAAAATATCTAAATTTTTTTATATTTTATTCATTTAATCAATAAATGAATTTATTGGTATTATTTCGTCTTTCGAGATTATTTTCTGAATACTTTCGGGATAATTTATCGAGGTGAAAATTTCGATTAATTCCTATAAATTCATATCTTGATCAATTTAACCTGAAATTTAATTATTTCTTCGTTATTGATCAAGATTTCTCAATCCCATAGTTTCAATGAAATTTTCTTCTCTAATTAATATCGAGTTTTAGTCTTTTGACTGTTTTACCCTTCACGTGTTTGGGAATACCATTTCAATCCTTTTACATTTTTCATTTCGTGTTTTAAATAAAATCGGGTCTTACAATCTCCCCCACTTAGGAAATTTGGTCCTCCAAATTAGAACCAAGTCAAATGGGTCCATAAACAACTCCGAGTACGTCTATCACATCATACTCTTTAATTCTCATGTAACTTTTTTTTCGAAATGTAATACTACCAATGGACTTGACTGGGGAGATCATCTTACACCTCAACACTTTCTCCTTTCGTCTAATACCCGAATCGATTTTTTCTTTAACATGCATTATACTTTCATTGAGCTAAGCTGTTGGAGCTCATATTCGATCACATATGCTTAGTCCGGATAGTATTTCCGAAGCATCAAAAGATGGGACACATTGTGGATGCCTGCTTATTCAAGTGATAACACCAACCTACAAGCCTTATCTCCCACTTTGTCCAATCTCTTTCTGAATCTCGTTACGTCCTTATGCTATGTTCTAAGGGCATGTAACTTTCAACAATACTAATTCACCCTTGGTGAATTCCAATGGTTTTCTTTCTCTTGTCAGCATAGCTTTTCTATCTGCTCTTAGGTGTTCTTAATCTCTCATAAATCAACTGAACATCCTCAGAGGTTTATCTTATCAATTCGGGAACAATTTTCTATCTGTCACCCACTTCTTCTTATCTAAGTCGGGGAGCAACCCCTACGGCCATACAATGCCTCATATAAAGTTATCCCGATACTCGAGTGATAGCAGTCATTATTGGCGAATGCGATTAGTAACAAATGATCATCCCAGGAGCTTATAAAATCAATGGCACATACTCTCATCATATCCTCCAGAACCTGTACAGTCCTTTCTGATTGACCATCTGTCTGAGGATAGAAAGTTGTGCTAACACTCAGTCGGGTTTCCATAGCTTTAAAATATTCCCAGAAGTGGGAAGTGAAGCAGGAATCCCTATCTGATACCATGCTCACTGGAACGCTATATAATGTTCCACAATCTTCCTTACATATAACTCCGCCTATAGACTTAGAGTATTTGGGGATTTCATAACTAGAAGGTGGGTAGACTTAATCAATCTATCGACTATCACCCAGATAGCCTCGTGATTCATTCGAGTCCTCTATAACCCATCACAATATTTATGGTAACTTGCTCCCATTTCCGTGTCAATATAGGTAGAGGTTGCAATAACCTTGCAAACATTTAGTACTCTACCATACTCTGTTGACATACGAGACACTTTGCTATAATTCTACAATGTCTCTTTTCATATCTGACCACCAATACCTTTTTCAGAGATTTCGATATATTTATTACTTCTCGGATGCACTGTATATCCCAAAGAGTGAGCTTCTGACAATAACACTATCTCATTAACTGTGGTCATGGGGAGCACTTATACTATCTTTGAACCTCTGTAAGTTGTCATCACTCACTGTGAACTCTGTCACTATACCCTTCTGAATCTGACCCACACTATCGACACCATACTGATATCACGCTAAGCCTGGCAAATTCGATCACTCAAATTCAGTTCTAACTTTAGGCTAGCTGTCACAAAATCACCGCCATCATCAGAAGGGATCACATCACTACTGAGACTCACAACTGCTCTAGTAGCTCACGCTCCCTGACCATCATATGTGATACCATCCCGAGGCTCTTTCTATTCAAGGCATCAGCCATTACATTAGCCTTTCCTGGGTGGTACAATGTTCATAATCATAATCCTTAGAAGCTCTAACCCTCTTGGTTATCTCATATTCTACTCTTTCTGTGAAAACAGATACTAGGGTCTTTTACGATCAGCGTATACCCGAAATTTCTTACCATTTAAGTGGTGGCACCATACTTTAAGTGTAAACGCTACGGCTGCCAACTCTAAATCATGGGTTGGATAGTTTCTCTGATGGTCCTTGAACTATCTGGATCCATAAACGACTATTTTCCCAATTTACATCAATGCACTGCCCAATCCTTATTTTGAGGTATCCATATACACTGAGAAACCTTTTGAGCTATCGGGTATGGTGAGAATAATTACGGTGGTCAGTTTATTACTTCAATATACCGAAACTCACCGAAGCTACTTTCATACTTATCATCCTACTGGCATGCAATCCTTTTCCAAATGAGACGTGTCAACTGAGCAGCCCATTTCGAGAAACTCTCGACAACTCGTCTATAAGACAGTTTCCAGTTGCTACTCATGCTCTTCCCTGGACTTCGAATACATTAAAATATCATCTCTAAAGATGACAACCAATCGGTCCAGGTAAGGTTTAAATACCTCATCGTAGTTGAGTTCCACTAAATATTTCAATCACCCATATCCTTGACCTATGTAGGCATAAACGTATATTGTCATTTCGAAATTGCTTCTATTCAAGATACTAACCTGCATCATTTCCTTTTTCTTATATTAATGGCTTTTATAAAATTTTAATTTTTTTAAACCTTCATGATTAATCGAATTCTATATTTCTTTATTGTACCAGTAAAGGTACCCAAATTTTAAATGTATATATTACGACTGTCGATTTCAATTTATAGGTTATGTGTGCGCTTCTAGACGTTGTCAAGTCTTCAGGCGGGGAGTATTTTGAAATACCTTTATTAACCCTCAAACTTGACCACATAGACTGGCTGTGAATATATACTCCCCTTATCCTTGGTCGCAATTCATATTCACTACATATCGTTAATCCAAATTACTTTACATATCAAGGATATCCTTACCTTGCATACGCCTCTTATTCCAATATATCTCGTATTCAGGATCTATCACATCTCAAAGCTTATCTCCTTTCATATATCACTTATAAAAAACTCTTTCATTACTTGTCAAACTTACAATACACTTTTCAGGGGTGAAAACATCACTATCTTAGGATAGCAACCTAAACAACATATTTTACAGCGAATCAATCTATTCTTAAATATTACTTCCAAATTATTCATATTCCATTGAATAAAATCGGCTGACATTTTCTAGTTTTCAACTTATAATCCCTATACCCATATTCAGTTAGTGATAATCAGCTAACTATCATCATCTTGCCTAAGGGTACAGGCTTCACATCTTTCCCTAGCTAATAAGCAACTGAAGGCGGTATAAATAAATGTGTGGCACCAGGATTAATTAAAATAATTACTTCATTATTCACAACCAGTGTGGTATCTTCCACTACATCATATGAAACATCAGCAGTGTCCTGGTCCAAGGCATACACTCGCCCTCATCCAACATCTTGTTTTCGTGGTATCTACCACACATCCTACATTGTTCAGTAACAGGTCGAGGTCCTCTAATCACAATACCCCTCATAAATGTTGAAATTAGATACACTAGGGCCTTACCAATCATCTTACCCCGTGACTCATCAGCTCTAAGCTTTTACCAAACTACTTTTTTCCCGTTCTAACATCTCTGTCCTTCTTTGTTATCTTTTTGTCTCTATTACGACCCTTACTACCTTTTCCAATCTCAGAGACGTGCAACTCATGATCTTATTCACACAACTGTAGTCTGTGCACCACCTCAGTATAGGTAGTGATATCTAACGGGGCCAATCGAACTCTAATTGACAATCCGAGCCCTTCCATGAATTTTCAGACATACCGACCCGCACTGTTCATAGTGTCGGGGTCATATCTGGGCAGGTATATAAACTGAGTTTCATACTCGTCAATCAACTAGTTCCTCTGGGTCAGAGTAAAGAATTTTATCTGTCATTTCCTTTAAGCAGTGTCTGGGATATTCTGTCACAGAATACATCAAAAATTATTTTCACCAATGGGTCGAGCAAACTTCCACCAATGCTCCTACTCGCCCTCAATTACCATGCATACTCTGAGCAATTAGCTCCATAATATTCTCCACACTCTGCTCCAACCTCACGAAGCGTATCTCAATACTGTCCGATCTCTCTGTCGGACTCTGTCTGATCTCTCTGTCGGACTCTGTGGGGCATGCTCAACATCAGCCTCCACTTCAACCTTATCTTGAGTCTCATGTGACGACTCAGTACGACTCTCAGGCCTACCTCTACGGTCTCGAGCTCATGTACTCGCCCCTCTACCATTGCGACTAGCAGTTAATGAGTCCATATTCTTACATTCAAAACCAAATTCTTAGCTGCAATTCTATCTCGATATACACAATTGTATCTAAACAACGCATAATACATGGGGATATAAACTTCCTTAACCACTAACACCGACTCATATCAGGCCAACTTAGCTCTGATACCAAAAACTATCAAGACTTAAATTGCCTAAAATCAGAGTAAATTTTTTATTTTATTTATTTATTTAAATTTATTATTAGTTTATTATTTATAATTTATTATTATTATTATAATCCATTAAAATATTATTAAAATTCCTAAAAATATCTAAAAAAATTATATTTTATTCATTTAATCAATAAAAGAATTTGTCGGTATTATTTTGTCTTTCGGGATTATTTTCTGAATACTTTCGGGATAATTTACCGAGGTGAAAATTTTGATTAATTCCAATAAATTCCTATAAATTCATATCTTGATCAATTTAACCCGAAATTTAATTATTTCTTCGTTATTGATCAAGATTTCTCAATCCCATATTTTTAATGAAATTTTCTTATCCAATTAATACCGAGTTTTAGTCTTTTGACTGTTTTACCCTTCATGTGTTCGAGAATACCATTTCAATCCTTTTGCATTTTTCATTTCGTGTTTTAAATAAAATCGGGTCTTACACCACCTCTCGGGGCAGTCTCCGGTCGTGGTGAGACCCCACACACTAGGATCCGTGTAGCAGTGGGATCACGAGGACATGTGGCCATAGTCCTAGCTATTTTCTCGAGATATATACATATATTGCCTAGTCTCACATGTTGATGTTTTGAGAAACTCATTTTATGGATTTTTGTGTGAGTCTGGATCACCCGAGGGAGGGGTTAGATCCTGATTGAGATAAGATTTTGATGAGAATGAAAATGGGTTTTAAATTGAACTTGCATGATGTTATTTCCATGCTATTTAAACCCATAAGTGATGTAAACTGGTTTTACATGACATTCATTGTATCGCATATTTCTATTGCTATGAAAAGCATTTGATTTCATGGTATTGTGTGAGTCAGGAACACCCGAGGGATGGGCTGAGTCCTGACTTTGTTGTAAAATTTTAATGAGAATGAAATGATTTAAAAGAGTTACATGTTGAATTTTCCATGCTCTTTGAATCCACATACGAAGTTGTTTTACATGACATCATAAATTATAGCATCTGTTTTGAAATGTGTGGAGAAAGGGTGGTTTATGTATGGCACACGTTCATGTAGGTAGTATGGTTACCTACTTGTTCGAAAGATTGAGATCAGACAGTATTGAGACACATTTCACGAGGTTGGAGCGGAGTGTGGAGACTATTTTGAGAGTTAATTGCTCAGAGTATGCATGGGATTTAAGGGTGAGTCGGAGCATTGGTGGAAGTCCGCTCGACCAATCTTAAGAGTTAGACATCCAGAGCTGACATGAGAAATATTTTTGGATGTATTCTGGTGACAAAATATCCCGGACATTGCTTAAAGGAAATTATAGATAAAATACTTTACTCTGATCTAGAGGAACTGGTTGATTGATGAATATGAAACTTAGTTTATATCCCTCGACAGGTATTAACCCGACACTATAGGCAGTGAGAGTCAGAAAGCCCAAAAGTTCATGGAAGGGCTCAGATTGTCAACTAGAGTTCGATTGGCCCTGTTAGATATCACTACCTCTGCCAAGGCAGTGCGCATAATATAGTTGTATGAATAAGATCATGAGTTGCACGCCTTTGAGATTTGGAAAGGTAGTAAGGGTCGAAATAGAAATAGAAGAAAATAGAGAATGACAGAGATGTTAGAACGGGAAAAAGGTAGTGGGTAAGAGATTAGAGTTGATGAATCACGGGGTAAGATGATTGGTAAGGCCCCAGTGTATCCAATTTTAGCACTTTTTAGGGGTATTGTGATTGGAGAACCCTGACCTACTACAGAGCAGTGTAGGATGTGTGGTAGATACCACGGAAGTAGGCCCTACACCTTATTGACTACAATAGGTGTTAATTGTGGTAAGACGAGCCATTTATTTAATGATTACTCAGAGTTGGGTGAGACTGCCCCACAGAAGGGCAAGGAGACATAGAAAACCCTATTGATATCTCTGCACCGAAAAGAGAGGCCACAGCCTCAGAGAAGGGGAAAGTAGGCTGTTAGACGAGGGCGAGTGTATGCCTTGGACTAGGACACTACTGATATTTCATATCATGTGGTGAAAGATACCACACTGGTTATGAATAATGAAGTAATTATGTTACTTGATCCTGGTGTCACGCATTTATTCATACCGCTTTCATTTGCACATAAGTTAGTGAAAGACGTGAATGCCTACACCCTTGGGCACAATGCGGATAGTTAGCATCCCAATGAAGGAGGGTTAACTAACAGAATAATTATGAAGAGATTATAGCCGATTTTATTCAATGGAATATGAAAATTTGAAGTACTATTTAAGAATAAATTGGTCGGCTACAAACTATGTTGTTCAGATTTCTATCCTAAGATAGTGATATGGTTACCCCTGAAAAGTATACTGTAAGTTTTGACAAGTAATAAAAGGGGTGTAGCGATTGAAATTAAAGGAGTAAATGATTGTACTCACGGAATGAGTAATGACAGAGTTTGTTATAAGTGATATATGAAAGGAGATAACCTTTGAGATGTGATAGATCCTGAATACAAGATATATTGGAATAAGAGGCGTATGTAAGGTTCGAATATCTCTGATATGTGAAGTAATTTAGATTAAGTGATATGTAGTAGATATGAATTGCGACCAAGAATAAGGGGTGGATATATCCATAACCAGTCCATGTGGTCAAGTCTGACGGTTAATAAAGGTATTTCAATCCCCGCCTGAAGACTTGATAGCGTTTAGAAATACACATCACCTATAAAGTGAAATCGACAGTCATAATATATACATTTAAAATTTGGGCACCTTTACTGGTACGATAAAGAAATATAGAATTCGATTAATCATGAAGGTTTAAAAATTAAAATTTTATAAAGGCCGTTAATATAAGAAAAAGGAAATGGCGTGGGTTAGTATCTTGAACGGAGGCAATTTCGAAATGACATTATACGTTGATGCATACATAGGTCAAGGATATAGGTGATTGAAATATTTAGTGGAACTCAACTGCGATGAGGTATTTAAACTTTACCTGGACCGATTTGTTATCATCCTTATTGATGACATTTTGGGTGTATTTAAAGTCCAGGGAAAATTATAAGCAACAATTGGAAAATGGTTTTACAGATGATTTGTTGAGAGTTCTCAAAATGGACTACTTTGTTGACACGTTAAACTTAGGAAAAAAATTGTATTTGAATGAGATGATAGACGTGACAGGAGTTTGGTGTATTGAAGTATGAACTGACCACCGTAATTATTTTCACAATACCTAATAGCTTAAGAGGTTTCGTAGTGTATATGGATACCTCAAAATAATGAATGGGCTGTGTATTGATGCAAAATGAGAAGATAGTCGATTATGGATCCAGACAACTCAAGGATCATGAAAGAAACTATCGGACCTATGATTTAGAGATTGGCAGCCGTAGCGTTTACACTGAAGGTATGGCGCCACCACTTATACGGTGATAAATTTTATGGATGCACTGAACATAAAAGCCCCGAGTATCTGTTTTCACAGAAAGAGTAGAATATGAGATAACAAATAGGGTTAGAGCTTCTGAGGGATTATAATCATCAATTGTACCACCCAAGAAAGGCTAATGTAATGGCTAATGCCTTGAGCAGAAAGAGCCTCGGGATGGTATTACATATGATGGTCAGGGAGCGTGAGCTACTAGACTAGTTGTGAGCCTTAGTAATGATGTGATCCCTTCTGATGATGACAGCGAATTATGTGACAGCTAGCCTGAGATTAGCACCGAATTTGAGTGATCGAATTTGACAGGCTTAGCATGATGATCGGCATGGTGTCGATAGTGTGGGTCAGATTCAGATTGGTACAGTGACAGAGTTCATAGTGAATAATGATGACTTACTAAGGTTCAGAGATAGTATAAGTGCTCCTCAGGACTACGGTTGATGAGATAGTATTATTGTCTGAAGCTCACTCTACGGGATATACAGTGCATCTGGGAAGTACAAAATATATCAGAATCTTTGAAAAGGGTATTGGTGGTCAGATATGAAAAGAGACATTATAGAGATTATGGAAAAGTGTCTCGTATGTCAGCAGAGTAAGGTAGAATACTAGAAGTCTGCAGGGTTATTGCAGCCTCTACCTGTATCGACATGGAAATGGGAGTAAGTTACCCTGGATATCTAGGTGATAGTCGATAGATTGACTAAGTCTACCTACCTTCTAGTTATGAAATCCCCAGATATTGTGAGTGCGTAGGCGAAGTTATAAGGAAGATTGTGGAACATTATGTAGCGTTCAGTGAACATGGTATGATATAGGGATTCCCACTTCATTTCCCACTTCTGAGAATATTTTTAGGAAGCTATGGGAACCCGATTGAGTGTTAGCACAGCTTTTCGTCCTCAGACAGATGGTCAGGCAGAGGGGATTATACAAGTTCTTGAGGATATGATGAGAGTGTGTGCCATTGATTTTATAAGCTCCTGGGATGATCAGTAGCTACTAATCGAATTCACCAATAATGACAGTTATCACTTAAGTATCGGGATGATTTTATATAAGGTATTGTATGGCCATAGGGGTTGTTCCCCAACTTAAATAGGAAGAAGTAGGTGACAGATAGAGAATTGCTCCTGAATTTGTAAGACAAACCTCTGAGGATGTTCAGTTGATTTGTGAGAGATTAAGAACACCTCATAGTATAAAGAAAAGTTATGCTGACAAGAGACAGAAAAGTATTGGAATTCACCGAGGGTGAATTAGTATTGTTGGAAGTTACATGCCCTTAGGACATAACGAAATTCGAAAAGAAGGCAAATTGAGTTTCATTAGATTGAATCCTTTGAGAGATTGGACAAAGTGGGAGATAAGGCCTGTAGGTTGGCGTTACCACCTGAATTAGCAGGTATCCACAATGTGTCCCATCTTTTGATGCTTTGAAAATACTATCCGGACCCAGCATATGTGATCGGATATGAGCTGTTGGAGCTCAATGAAAGTATTACGTATGTTGAAAAACTTGATACGGGTGTTAGACAAAAGGAGAAAGTGTTGAAGTTTAAGACGATCTCCCTAGTCAAGTCCTTTGGTAGTAGTATAGTATGGAAAAGTCACATGAGCATTAAAGAGTGTGACTCGATAAACGTACCCAGAGTTGTTTATGGACCCATTTGACTTGGTTCTAATTTGGAGGACCAAATTTCTCAAGTGGGGGAGATTATGTAAGACCCGATTTTATCACATTTCCTTATGATTCACACATTTTATGGAGATTGTTATATGTTAATGGAATCATAAGACGGACGATTTGATCATATAAATATGAATGAAGTAGTTGAACATACGTTAAATATGAAAATGGACAATTAAGGAATTTCAAATTAAATTTATGAGATTTCAATTGTCCGGACAGATATATGAATTTTAAATGAGAGATTATAGTGGGTCCAAGAAGGAAAGTCGGGTTAAATTGGTCCCGAACGTGTAAAAGGGTAAAACGTTCAAAAGATCGAAATCCGGTATAAATTCCATAAGAAAATTTCATTAAAAATATGGATTTGAGAAATCTTCATCAATAACGATGAAATAATTAAATTTTGAGTCCAATTGATCAAGATATGAATTTATTGGAATTAATTGAAATTTTCACTCGGCACAATATCCCGAAAATATACCGAAAAAAGGGTTAAAATCAATAAATTAATTAAATTAATTAATTTAAATAAAATATGATTTTTTAAAGATATTTTTGGATTGAAATAATATTTATTTGAATAAAATAATAATAAAATAAATTAAAATAATAATATAATAAAATAAATAAATAAATAAATAAATAAAAAGAATAAGAAAATCGCGAAAACGCGAAATGGGAAAGGAATCAGAGACCGAGGGAGTTGGTCATCCATCACCAACGACCTCCGGTTACCAGGAGGCCAGGTGACCCCACAGAATGAAGCTGGTCTACGCGCGACCCTCCAGGCACCGGGACGACCGCCAACAACGATGAAATCCGATGAATCCAGGGAGAGAAACCGATCGGGTAGAGAAGAGAAATCCAACCATTTTGTCGACGATCGACCCCAACCGACCCTTGCCGAGCACTCCCCCAGTGCAAGCCCACCGATTGGGACCAGAATAGGCCGGTGAAACGGCCACTAACGTCGGCGACGACAATGAAAGAGAACGACATCGACGACGAGGAGAGAACAGGCCGGACCAGCTACTTTTTGGGTACCTCTGACCAAACCGACCCCAGATCCGAGCTACGCGAGGTCCCGCAGAGCTGCTGGCAACAAAAGTCGGTGAAGAACCGGTCTACGAAGCCCCGAACCGATCGAACCTGTCTGTACTGACTGAACCGAATCGGTCTGAACCGGGCTGAGCCGGACCTAACCGGTTCAGCCAGAAAAGAAGAAAAAGAAAGAGAAAAAGGGAAAAAGAAAAAGAGAAAAAAATGGGGAAAAATTCGGTGATGCAATCGAGCTACGAGTAAGTCAGTAAGCGGTCGAAATTGACCGATTTAAATTTTGAAATATTGAATTTGATTAATATTCGATTGAAAATTTACCTGGAAATATGTAATTGTGTAGCTTGACAATTGATGCCAAACGAGAGCTTGAGTAAGCCTTGATGTGCATACTATCATGGAATCTCAGGTAAGTAACCCTTATTTACGACAATTGGCATAGTTATGCGTGTTAGAAATTTACCGCATAAATTACGGATTTATTTTGTATAAATGAATTAAATTATGAAATTTAAGATATTTATCGTAAATAATAAATTAAGTTATCCGAGAGTTTAGAACGAGGCCCAATAAATACTGATGGGCCCAATGAGCCCAATAGGCCTCGATAATGTGAATAGTAAGTGAAAAATGGGCTTAAGGCCGATTAAGACCCATTAAAGTACAAACGGGCCCAATAGGGGTAAACGGGCCCAATGATTTAAATTAAGCCCAGTAAAAGTGAAATATGAATTAATATGTTGGATTTAACCTGATAAATGATTATCTGCAGCTTCGAAAAACATATTGGGAGCTAAACGGATCGAGTGATCGGTAGCGTTGGGAAAAGTCAGACTGTACAGAAAGATGAGGTAAGGGAATTTTACGGACTGCTAGAGGTAAGTTTATGCAATTTTAACTTCATTTGTAGTCTCTTATATTGTCTGAAGGGTCTAGATTTCAGATAAAATTTTTAGTACTCGGATGGGCAAATGACCAAAATACCCTTGTGAAGGGTAAAATTTCTAAAATTAGGAAAAGTTGAGAGGAGTAAGAATAAGAGGTTCTTGGTTGCTTTTGAGGTGGTTTGACACATGCATGGGTAGGCTGGCTAACTTTTAAATAAAATGCACAGCATTGCGTAACTTTAATCAATGTTGATTTTCTCTAAAATTGATTTGAGAAATGTAGCCACCTACGTGATTTTATGAAAATGTGACGTGCTAGAGCTTAGCTCACACGAGTTTTGATTTGTGTGATGCATGCATTAGTGCTGGAGCAAGAGCTCGCACTAGAGTTTTACATGCATTGGTGCTGGAGTCTAACTCACACCAGATTTTTATATCATTTTTGTGACAGGGTGCTAGAGTCTAACTCGCACCAGATTTTCACTTGAATTGTTATAACAGAGTGTTGGAGCCTAACTCGCACTAGGTTTACATGATTTTGATAGAGTGCTGGAGCTTAGCTTGCACTATACTTATGAGATTTTATGAGACGCGTGCTGGAGCTTGGCTCGCACGAGATTTTCCTTGATTTTATGAGAGTGCTGGAGCATCGCTCGCACTGATTTTATGAGACATACGATGAGCCGTGCTTGGAGCATCTGGTAGACTGTGTGTCACACCGATTAAATATAATCGTACGTGCATTTTGAGACAAACACGATTGTGGATTTGAGATATGGGTCCACGGAGTACGTTGTACCGTGCAAGTAGAATGGAGTATGTTGTACCGTGCTGGAATTGATTATGTGGCATCTTCGGATGTGTGGCATCTTTAAATGCGAGTGGCATCTTTAGATGCGAGTGGCATTTTCGGATGCATGGCATCTTCAGATGCGAGTGGCATCTTCGGATGCGAGTGATCGGACAGGGTCGACGAGATGGACTGACCCACCTCTTGGGGCAGTCCCCGATCGTGGTGAGACCCCGCACACTAGGATCCGTGTAGCAGTGGGATCACGAGGACATATGGCCATAGTCTTAGTTATTTGCCTGAGATATATACATATATTGCCTAGTCTCGCATGTTGATGTTTTGAGAAACTCGTTTTATGGATTTTGTGTGAGTCTGGATCACCTGAGGGACGGGTTAAATCTTGATTGAGATAAAATTTTGATGAGAATGAAACTGGGTTTTAAGTTGAACTTGCATGATGTTATTTCCATACTATTTAAACCCATGAGTGATGTAAACTGGTTTTACATGACTTTCATTGCATCGCATATTTCTATTGCTGTGAAAGACATTTGATTTCATGGTGTTGTGTGAGTCAAGAACACCCAATTGATGGGCTGAGTCCTGACTTTGTTGTGAAATTTTAATGAGAATGAAATGATTTAAAAGAGTTGCATGTTGAATTTTCCATGCTCTTTGAAATCCACATGCGAACTTGTTTTACATGACATCATGAATTATAGCATCTGTTTTGAAATGTGTGGAGAAAGGGTGGTTTATGCATGGCACCACGTTCATGTAAGTAGTATGGTTACCTACTTGATCGTAGGATTGCCTTACTGAGCTTGATGTGCTCACCTCTTTCATTTTCTCACACAAATCATTTCCAGTAGACTTTGAGGCGACTGAGTACTGTATTCCTGGTATCCGCTGTTGCCCATCATTTTGTGGTATATACACTTGTACATATTGTACCTAAATAAGAATAGCACAGTAACATGTTTGTAAGTAACTGTCAAGGATGTATAGATAATGTAAACACTTGTAAATGAATGGAAAAGAATAAATGAAAAACTCATGTGTTTACCTTTTTCTGTAATAAGGAATTAAGTTATATGGTGGATGAATGGTGGGACTGGCATTGATGCACAGCCCAATTGTTAGTGGAGTGTGGTCACGATCAGAGGACAGGTAAGTATGAAAGAAAAACAAAAAATTTACTTTGATTTTGGATAGTTTTGGGTCGTGACATAGGCTGTGTGCCACGCCGATTAAATAGGCTCGCACCTTCGTATTGAGATGTGACAGGATATATTGTGATTATATGGGTCAACGGAGTACGTTGTACCGTGCAGGTAGCATGGGGTATGCTGTGAGACCCCGTATATGTATAATTATATATATGTACATAGAAATGTTGATGGAGTTATACTATGAATTCATAAGTGAAGTATATGTGATGTAAGTCCATAAGTTAATGTACACACATGTAGTAAGAGTTCTGATTGTACGTACAAGTTCCATTATATACGAATATGAAGAAATGGACTTAAACATGTAAAGAGTATGAGTAGAATGGAATATGAGTAGTATGGCAAAATGGAAGGAAGATTTGCATAAGTTGTGCACTTCCATTTGGTTTATATCATGTACCTTTGGATATACAAAGATCCTACATAAGTTTTAATGTGTATGAAGTATTATTGGATGCCATTTTCAGGTCTCAAAGATGATTGAATGAGAAAATGACTATGGCAGCAAATTAAGGATGTTTGAGTATGAGTTGCTACAGAAAAACTGTAAAAAATCTGGAAATATGATGGTCAGATCGATCTCATAGGATGAGAGATCGATCTGGAAGAGCCAAAATGCTCTTATTTTGACCTGTGGAACAGGACAGTTCGATCTCCAGTGGAGCCAAATCGATCTCCTAACACATTTTGTAAAATGCAGATTGATCCTTAATGGAACAGATCGATCTCCTTAGCTCTCGGGTTAGAAGCAGATCGATCTCCCCTAAGACCAGATCGATCTCCTTGACTCTCTGTTTGAAGCGAGATCGATCTCCCCTACTCGACAGATCGATCTCCTGCCTTGAAAATGTCTTGGAAAAGAGGGATTTTAAGAGGACCATATCAATCTTCACCCAAGGTAGATTGATCTCATCAAGCTGAATCTATAAATATGGAGCAGTTGGATCTGCATTTCCAAGACAAAAACCAATCTTTCCCATTTCCAACCTATGACCTAGCTTTCTCACTCCTAAATCCACACATTTTCAGTAAGATTTGAGGGAAATCTATTAGAGACAAAGTTGTTCACATCAAAGAGAAGAACAACTAGTTTGGAAGCATTTCCTCACTTGTTAGATTGAAGGATCAAAAGTGCATTTCCATTGGAGCAAAGAGGAAATCAAACTAGGTGAGTTTCTAAATGAAATAACTCAAGTACATTGTGTAGATATTGATTTTTGGAGTTTTTTGATATGCATAGAAAAGGTAGAATGAATCCACCATGACCTAGGAATGGTCTAGTGTGAGAAAGTGAAATGTGTTGAGATTAATAATGAATAGGATATGTTGAAGTTAATAATAGTGTTGTGGTATGATTTTAAGGTGTTGTTAGTGAGTAAATTGTGGGATTTACCAAAAAAGGGTAAAATATGGATTAAGGCATTGATAAATGCAAAGATGGGTTATATTGACTAATGAGGTCAAATGTGAGTTAACAAATTTAACTCAAGTGATTTGGATGATTGAATCGTAGCTTCCGAGGATACATCGGAACAAGGCGAGCCAAGAGTGCAAGAAGCTAAGAGGAAAAGAGAGTCGCACTCAAGTAAATTTGAGGTAAGGGAATTCTGTGGACTCTTAGAGATATCTGTGTGCAATTTGGGCACTTAAATGCTTTGCTAGAATGCATGAGATATTAGGAAATGATATTGGGTGATTGAAGGGTAAAAGTTGGGTGTTTGAGAAATATGCATGAAAATAAAAGCATATTGCTTTGGAAAATCATGTTTTATTGCTTTTTAGCAAGTGATTCGTAGGTTGGCTAGCATTTGAAATGAATTGCAAAAGAAATGAGTTGTTTTGGTTTGTTAACCACACTTTGCAAAGAAATGAGCCACCTATATTATTTTCGTGAGAATGAAAGCGTGCTAGAGTATGACACGCACGAGATTTGACGTTTTTATACACATGAGTGCTAGAGCTTAGCTCGCACTGGTTTTCACATGGATTTCATGCTGGTTTTGGCATGGTGCTTGGAGCTTAGCTCTCGCTAGATGCCTACCTTATTTGTTGCCGTGCTTGGAGCTTCGGGCAGATTGGGTGTTGGACCGATTAAATAGGCTCGCACGTGCATTTATCATATTTTGACATGTTGTTAGCTGTGTTAGGAGCTTCGGGTAGACAAGAGGTCGTACCGATTAAATAGGCTCACACGTGCGTTCGAGATGTGGCCTGATATGATATGTTGATGTGGGTCCACAGAGTACGTTGTACCGTGCAGGTAGCATGGAGTACGTTGTATCGTGTTGAGATGTGGTATGCCATCTTCGGACGAGATCTGCTATGGACCGACAGGCAGGATTTGACCCACCTCCCATGTGGAAATAGATAGTGGTGATATCCCGCACACCTGATCCGTGTAGCTGGTATCACAGGTTATGGCCATAGTCCTAGAGGTTATTACCCTTATTAAATTGCCTATCTCACATGTCTATTGCTTTGAGAATAAATCCATATTTGAAATGAATTGTGGGTCAGGACAGTCCGAGGGAGGGGCTGAGACCTGACAAGTGTTGGATGGTTTTGAGATGTTGATTTGTTAATGGTTTTAAAGTGCACCGAAGCATGATGATTAATGCCATGCTTTATTGTGAAAAATGCATGATGATTAATTCCATGCTTTATTGTGAAAAATGCATGATGGTTAATGCCATGCTTTATTGTGAAAAATGCATGATGATTTATACCATGCTTTGAATAGGATTTTGTGCACTAAATTTTAATAGCATGAATTGCTTTACATACCATTAACACAAGCATGAACTCGTATTTGAGAAAATGAGATGAACTAAATGCTTTTGAGCATGGCATCACGATCACATAGATAATGCAGTATCTACCTGTTCGCATGATTGCCTTACTGAGCGTGTGGTTTGCTCACCCCCCTTATTTTCCCCCTCTCTACAGAGATTTGAGTATAGAGTGAGCGTGACTGGAGGCTTTCCCTTTTTTGGTATCCACTGCATCCCATCGCTAAAGGTATACACAGTTGAATTATTTTGTATCTAAACTAGACATAGCACAATAGCATTTTGTACGTAAACATTAGGGATGTAAAGCAATGTAAACACTTTTAAACAGTAACTCTGATGTATTCATGAAATTATTTACTTTTGAAATTAAATTGTTATGGATGGATGAGGTGGACATTGACACACAACCCAACTGTTGAGAGTGTGGTTGTTCATGATCGAGGAAGGATGATTAATAAATGATGCATGAAAATGCAAAAAAGTTGTACGTATTTTGGTAAGTTAAGGGTCATGACATACGCTATACCGTGTGTGATATTATATATGCCGTCTTCGGACGATGGATTCTGCTATGGACCAGCGGGTTGGATCTGACCCACCTCCCATGCAGAAGCAGATAGAGGTGATACCCCGCACACTAGGATTCGTGTAGCCTGGGATCACAGAGGATATGGCCATAGTCCTAGAGGATATTTCCCTTATTATATTGTATGCCTATCTCACATGTTTATTGATGAATGATAAATCCATGTTTTTGAAATGTGTTTTATGGGTCAGGATAGTCCATGGGAGGGGTCGAGTCCTGATGAGTGAATGTGTCACGACCCTCAACTTACCAAAAATCGTCACAAATTTTTCGCTTTTCATGCATTATTTATTATTCGTCCTTACCTTACCTCGATCGTGATCAACTACACTCTCAACAGTTGGGCTGTGTGTCAATGTCTATCTTATCCAACCATAACAATTTGAGTTGCATTAAAATTTAGAAGTAAACACTTGTATAAATAAATCAGAGTTGTTGTTTACATGTGTTTACATTGCTTTACATCCCCAATCGTTACATTCAAAATGCTACTGTGCTATGACAAGTTTAGATACAAAATTATACAAGTGTGTATACCTGTCGTGATGGGATACAAGGGATACCAAAAAGGAAACCTCCAGTCGCCCTCAGTCTATAATCAATGCTCTGTAGAGAGGGGGAAAATAAGGGGGTGAGCAGTAAGGCAATCATGCGAACAGGTAGATACTGCACTATCTATGTGATCGTGATGCCATGCTCAAAACCATACAATTTCTCATTCACATCTCAAAAGCATTAGTTAATACTTGTGTTAATTGCATGTAAAGCAAATCATGCTATTTAATTCAGTGCATAAATCAAATTCAAAGCATGGAAAACCATCATGCGTATTTCACAAATAAAGCATGGAAAATCATCATGCATCAGTGCACTTTAAAGCCACCATCATGCTTTCTCATCTCAAATAAAATCAACACTTGTCAGGACTCAGTTCCTCCCTCGGACTGTCCTGACTCACAATACAGTTCAAAACATGGATTCATTCATAGATAAGAGACATGTGAGATAGGCAATATAATAGGGAAATCTCCTATAGGACTATGGCTATATCTTGTGATCCCAAGCTACACTGATCAGGTATACGGGGTATCACCTCTATCTGCTTCCACATGGGAGGTGGGTCACGTCTAACCCGTCGGTCCATAGCATATCTAAACATCGTCCGAAGACGGTATATCACAATCTCAACACAGTATAACGTACTCCATGCTACCTACATGGTACAGTCTCAGTGGACCCATATCAACACATCATATCACGCCACATCTCAAAATGCACGTGCGAGCCTATTTAATCGGTGCGACACCCAATCTACCCGAAGCTTCGAGCACGACTATCAATCATGTCATAAAACCACGTGTAAGTAATCTCAAGCATGACAATCAAATTTGTGGAATCTAATGCGAGCTATGCTCCAGCACCATGTCAAAACCAGTATAAAATATGTGCGAGCTAAGCTCCAACACAACATCATAAAAATCCATGTGAAAAGTAGTGCGAGCTAAGCTCTAGCACTTATGTGTATGAAAACACATCAAATCTCGTGCGAGTCATACTCTAGCATGCTTTAATTCTCACGAAATCCATGTAGGTGGCTCAATTATTTGCAAAGCATGGTTATAAAACCAAATCAAATCATTTCTTTTGCAAATCATTTCAAATGTTAGCCAACCTACCAATCATTTGCTAAAAAGCAATAAAACAAGGTTTTCAAAGCATCATGCTTTTGTTTTCATGCCCATTTCTTACAAAAACCCAACTCTTGCCCTTCAATCACCCATTTCATTTCCTATTACCACATGCATTCTAGAAAACACAATGTGCCCAAATTACGCATAGATATCTCTAAGAGTCCACATAATTCCCTTTCTCGATTTATTTGGGCACTCTCTTCCTCTTAGCTTCTTGTGCTTTTGGCTCAACTTGCTCCGGTGTATCATTGGGAGCTGCAAATCATTCACCAATCACTTGAGTTAATGTTGTTAACTCACATTATGACTTCAACTAGTCAATATATTTCATTGAGCCTATTTCGTTAAGTTTGGCGCATTTTTGCACTTGGCCATCATCAAGCCTTCTAACCAATTTATCTAGCAACTCACTTAGTTACTTGTTTAAGTCTTGATGTGAAATACTCTTCCCGTACTCTCTTATTCATTTATGCATTTTACCCAATGCCTTTAATGCACATTTTACCCTTTTTGGGTAAGCCCACAATTCATTCCATAACACCATCTAAAAATCATACCACAACACCATTATCACCTCAAGATATCCTATTCATCATTTATTCCAATACATTTCACTTTCTCACACTAACCTATTTCTAGGTTATAATTGTTCCATGGCATTCTAGGTAGTTCTACCATTAATATGCACACCAATCAACTCCAAAATCAATAACTAAACAAATAAACTTGGATTGGTACATTAGAAACTCACCTAGATTGATTTCCTCCCTGCTCCAAATGGAAATGTACCTTTGCTCCTTTAATCCCACAAATGGGGTAATACCTCCAAGCTAAGTTGTTCTTCTCTTTGATGTGAAGAACTTTGTATCCAATAGCCTTCCCTTAAATCTTCATGAAAATAGGTGGATTTAGGAGTGAGAAAGCTAGGTTTTGGATTGAAAATGGAAAGGAAATGGTTTGTCCCATGAAATGCAGATTTCAACTGCTCCTATTTATAGAATTGCTTGATGAGATCGATCTTCCGTACTAAAATTCCTTATTTTCACGACATTTGAAGGCATGAGATCGATCTGTCGAGGGCTTGAGATTGATCTGTCTCAGGCAGAGAGTTAAGGAGATCGATCTAGCTAGGGAGGAGATCGATCTGCTCCAACCCAAGAGCTAAGGAAATCGATCTAATTACATTAAGGATCGATCTCTTCATTACAGAATGTTTAGCAAATCGATCTAGCCCCTTGGAGATCAATCTTTCATGTTCCATTGCTCGAAAAGAGCATTTTTTGCTCTTACAGATCGATCTCTCATCCTATGAGATCGATATGGCATTCATATTTTCCAGATTTTACTGCAGTTTTTTTGCAGTAACTCACACCAAACATCCTTAATTTGCTGCCATAGTCATTTTCTCATCCAGCCACCTTTAAGACTTGAAAATGGCATCCATTCATACTTTATACACATTAAAACTTGTGTGCATTCATTGTATAACCAAAGGTATACAATACAAAACTAAATGGAAGTCTAAAGATTTATGCAACTCATGCAACTTCATTCCATTTTTACCATACCACTCAAATCTCAATATATTCACATTCCACTCATGGAAATACCTTCTTACACTTGCTATACACTTTAAAATTTGCGTGTATTCATTTTACAATCCAATATACACCATACATCATTAAATGTGAGTTTTACAAAAATTAAGGATATTACAGAATGATTTTGTATTAGCTTGTGTTATGAATTGGATGTTTTTTTTAGTGCACGTTGCATGATGATTTACCATGCTTTGACCTTGATTACGCATGATGATTTTTCCATGCTAAGCTTTAATAACTGTGCACTGATTTATATAGCGTGGTTAGCTTTACATGGCATAGACACAAGCATCAGCACACATATTGGAGCATGACAATAAATATATGGTTTAAGCATGGCATCACGATCATGTAGATAGTGCAGTTATCTACCTGTTCGCATGATTGCCTTGCTGAGCTCGTGGTTTGCTCACCTCCCTTATTTTCCCCATCTACAGAGCATTTACAGTAGATAGAGAGAGCGACTGAGGATTGGATTTTTGGTGTCCACTGCATCCCATCACACGAGGTATACACATTTGCATGGTTTTTGTATCTAGATATGTACAAGCACAGTAATATCTTTTAATGTAATTTTAGGGATGTAGAGAGTTTGTAGACACCTGTAAATGATAACTCTGATTAAGAAATACAAGTGTTTACTTTTAGATGAAATGAAATTTTAAATGATTTGGTTGGATGAGATTGACCTCGATACACAGCCCAACAGTTGGTGGTGTAGCTGTTCACGATTAGGTAAAGTAAAGGTAAAGATTAATCAATAAATAACGGGTCAAATATTAAATTTACAAATGGCCAAAATTTGTAGTGGATTTCAGTGGTTTGAGGGTCATGACAATATGGCTCTCCAATTCAGCTTCTTAGGTGCTGGTTTTGAGGTATGTTACTCTTCTCTCAATATGAAACAACTTTCATGAAGAACACTTGTTCCAAATATGCTTGTAGATGGGTGAAATCTAGTGAGAGAAAGCTTGAAAGTTTTATATTTAATGGTGGCCGATTATTTCAAGAAGAAGAACACAATTTTGCCTTTGCCAAATCTGATTTTTTACACTTAAATTTCAGCCAACATTTCATTAAAATCAGCCCATGGATTGGGCTTGCAAATTGGTTTGGGCTTGGTTAAGTTTTGGGCTTGAAATTGGGCTTTAACTATTCTTATTTGGCTTGTCTTAAATTTCCTATTGGGCTTTCATTTTGGGCTTATAATTTTCAGATTTTGGGCTTTAATTTTCTTGGTAATTGGGCTTATATTTATGCATTTAACTGGGCCCACATTTGGCCCAATTTTTTGCCCATTTCATTCATGCTTAATGGGCTTTAACCATTTTAACTATTTGGCCCAATATCATTTCTTCAATTTCAGCCCAATATAATTAAACCCAATTGCATTTCATTTATTTTCCTAAGTCCTTGGACGAATTTCGATGTGTTCTTAGCCCGAGATAATTTTCTTAAGCCTTAACCATAGTTGAGTTAAGTTCGCCATGCTTTGGTTACTAGTCAAAACTTAATCTTCAATTCTTGACTTTTGTCTTAATTTTGACCATTGAACACATTTGACTAAAGTCAACTAACCCAAATTTATGCATTTCAATGGTTGGTTAGTCCATCTTAATGTTTTGGACACCCTTGGTAGGTGAATGTGTTAAAAACACCTCAAACGATCCATTTTGAGCTCGTTTTGGCATTTTCACTACTTCGATCTTATCGAGACCAAACCAAACCAACTTTCATTCTTGAACTATCCTTCTTTAGATGTTTTAAGTTCTTATCTTCAGTCAAAATGGTTGGCATCCCTTCGTTTTAGCCTGAGCTCACAATAGATCAGAATTGGCACTTTTGTGCATTCTTGGTATTTTCTACTTTTACTTGAACTTGGAATTGAAATACAACCTTTCTTATGATTCCATTAACATATTTAAATGTTTACAATGATGAATCATAAGTAATACAGTAGAAAATTTTGGGTCTTACAGTGATCGCTGCATTTGTCCTGTGATCTTTTGCACACAGTGATCCAACAGCATAAAGGTATACACCTATGTGATATTTGTATCTGAATACATAGAACACAATGATGTACTCATGTATATATGGGGAGTGTATATGTAAGTCAATGTAAACGACTTTATATTAATGAAATGATGACTTTATGAATTACCATATTATTGTGGCATGAGATGTATGTAGTGTATGGGACTGAGTGGCTGATATTGACTCACAACCTAACCAATGGAAGTGTATGTGAAACGAAGTTAGTCATAAAAAATTTATAGTGATTTTTGAGAAAAATGGGTCACGACACCGAGTAATCTCAAGGTTTACGACCCCAACATCAACCTTAACCATCACTTTGTCTCAAAATCCAGTGTGAGTACGTCAGTCTGACACACAGTCTACATGAGGGCTCCAACACAGTTTTACTCACAATATCACATCAAAATCCAGTGCGAGCAGGTCTGTGTAACTCACAGTTAACACGACAGCTCCAGCACGATTTCACACATAAAATCGATAGATAGCTCAACTGTCACGACCCTCAACTTACCAAAATGCGTACAAATTTTTCGCATTTTCATGCATCATTTATTGTTTGTCCTTACCTCAATCGTGAATGGCAACTCTCCTCAATAGTTAGGCTGTGTGTCGACGTCTAACTCACTCCACCATACCAATTCAATATGTATATTATTTATGAGTAAACACTTGTATAAATTTATATATCAGAGTGGTTACATGTGTTTACATTGTTTTACATCCCCAATAATTACATACAAAATGCTATTGTGCTATCGTAAGTTCAGATACAAAATTACAACAGTGTGTATACCTTACGCGATGGGATGCAACGGATTACCAAAAGGGAAACGCCTCCAGTCACGCTCAATCTATACTCAACACTCTGTAGAGAGGGGGAAAATAAGGGGGTGAGCAAACCACACGCTCAGTAAGGCAATCATGCGAACAGGTAGATACTGCACTATCTACGTGATCATGATGCCATGCTCAAAAGCATTTAGTTCATCATTTATCTCAAAACATGAGTGTATGATTGTGTTAATGGTATGTAAAGCATTCATGCTATTAAAATCCAGTGCACAGTTCAATTCAAAGCATGGTATAAATCATCATGCATAATTCACAATAAAGCATGGCATTACCCATCATGCGTTTTCTCAAATAAGCATGGCATTAACCATCATGCATTTTCTCGAATAAGCATGGCATTAACCATCATGCATTTTTCACAATAAAGCATGGCATTAAACATCATGCATTCGTGCACTTTAAAAACCATTAACATCGATATCTCAAAACAAGTCCACACTTGTCAGGTCTCAGTCCCTCCCTCGGACTGTCCTGACCCACAAATCATTTCAAACATGGATTTATTCTCAAAGCAATAGACATGTGAGATAGGCAATTCAATAATAGGTAATAACCTCAAGGTCTATGACCACAACCTGTGATACCGGCTACACGGATCAGGTGTGCGGGATATCACCACTATCTGCTTCCACACGGGAGGTGGGTCAAATCCAGCCCGTCGGTCCATAGTAGATCTCGTCCGAAGATGGCGCATCACATCTCAACACGGTACAACGTACTCCATGCTACATGCACGGTACAACGTACTCCATGGACCCAATCAACACATCATATCACGCCACATGTCAAAACACGCGTGAGAGCCTATTTAATCGACACGACCTCTTGTCTACCTGAAGCTCCTAACACGGCCAATCAATCATGTCAAAACAATGCACGTGCGTGCTTATTTAATCGAAGTGACACCCAGTCTACGAGAAGCTCCAAGCATGACAACAAACAAGGTGGGCATCTAGTGCGAGCTAAGCTCCAAGCACCATGCCAAAACCAGTACGAAATCCATGTGAAAACTAGTGCAGGCTAAGCTCCAGCACTCATGTGTATAAAACACGTCAAATCTTGTGCGAGTAACACTCTAACACGCTTTCATTCTTACGAAATCATGTAGGTGGCTCGATTCTTTGCAAAGTATGGTTAACAAACCAAACCAACTCATCTCTTTTGCAAATCATTTCAAATATTAGCCAACCTACCAAATCATTTGGTAAAAAGCAAAAAACATGATTTTCAAAGCAATATGCTTTTGTTTTCATGCACATTTCTCAAACACCCAACTTTTGCTCTTCAATCACCCAATTTCATTTCCTAACATCTCATGCATTCTAGCAAAGCATTTAAGTGCCCAAATTACGCACAGATATCTCTAAGAGTCCACACAATTCCCTTACCTCGATTTACTTGGTGTGACTCTTTTCCTCTTAGCTTTTCAAGCTCTAGGCTCAACTCGCTCCGGTGTATCCTCGAAAGCTGCAATTCAATCATCCAAACCACTTGAGTTAAGGTTGTTAACTCACATTTGACCTCATTAGTCAATATAACTCATGTTTGCATTTACCAATGCCTTAATCCACATTTTACCCCTTTTAGGTAAATCTCACAATTTATCCACTAACAACATCTTAAAATCATACCACAACACTATTATTAACTTCTACATATCTCATTCATCATTAATCTCCAAACATTCCACTTACTCACACTAGACCATTTCTAGGTCATAATCATTCCCATGCATTTTAGATAGTTTCTACCCACAATGTTCACACCCAAACCAACTTCATAACCATCAACTAGACAAATGTACTTGGATTTGTGCACTAGAAACTTACCTCTTTGGATTTCCTCTTTGCTCCAATTAGAAATGTCCCTTGTTCTTTCAATCCAACAATTGGGTAAATGTCTCCAAACTATATTGTTCTCTTCCTCAAGATGAACAACTCTGCTTCTAATGGTCTCTCTTCAAATCTTACTGGAAATGGCTGATTTTAGAGAGAGAAAGTTAGGTTTTTGGGTTGAAAATGGAAGGGTGATGTTTTTTTATGAAATTTTCATATTTTCAACATTCCTTTTATAGAAATAGCTTGAGGAGATCGATCTATACTGAGAGGAGATTGATCTGGTCCCCTTAAATCCCTCTTTTTCACGGCATTTTAAGCATGAGATTGATCTGTCGAAGCTTGAGATCGATCTGCTCCAAACAACGAGCTAAGGAGATCGATCTGTAGGCTTGAGGATCGATCTTTTCATTACAAAATGTTTAGGAGATCGATCTTGCCCCATCGGAGATCGATCTGCCCTATTCCTTTAATCAAATACAAGCATTTTAGTTCACCCAGATCGATCTCTCATCCTATGAGATCGATCTGTCATTCATATTTTCAGATTTTCTACAATTTTTCTGCAGTAAACTTATACCAAAACATCCTTAATTTGGTCCCATAGTCATTTTCTCATTCAGTCATCTTTGAGACTTGAAAATGGCATCCATTCATACCTTATACCTATTAAAACTTATGTGGATTCTTTGTATAACCATAGTATATGGTATACACCAAATGAAAGTGCACAACTCATGCACATTTTCCTTCTCTTTTTACCACACTACTCATTCTATTCCGTTCACATTTTCACATGTTTAAGTCCATTTCTTCATACTCATTCATAATGTAACTTGCATGTACAATCACAACTCTTATTACATGTGTGTACCTTAAACTGATAGACTTACATCATTTATACTTCACTTATGAATTCATAGTATAACTCCATTTACATTTCTATGTACATATATACAATTATACATATATGGGGTCTCACATTCTCCCCCACTTAGAAAATTTGGTCCTCCAAATTAGAACCAATTATTTTGTGAACAACTCGGGATACTTCTCCCGCATCAAACTCTCCAATTCCCATGTGGCCTCTTCCACAATGTGATGTTGCCAAAGAACCTTCACCAAGGGAATTGTCTTTGTCCTCAACACTTTCTCTTTTCTGTCCAATATCCGAACCGGCGTCTCAACATATGTCATACCCTCGTTGAGCTCCAATGGCTCATACCTTATTACATGTTCCGGATTCGGGTGATACTTCCTCAACATGGATACGTGGAAGACGTTATGCACACTTGCCAACTCTGGCGGCAATGCCAATCTATAAGACTTGTCTCCCACTCTCTCTGAAATCTCGAAGGGTCTGATATATCTAGGGCTCAGTTTGCCCTTCTTACCAAACCTCATAATACCCTTCAAAGGAGAAACTTTCAAGAACACCGACTCACCCACATCAAACTCTAGTGGTCTCCGTCTCTTGTCAACATAACTCTTTTACCTACTCTGAGCTGTCTGTAACCTCTCACATATCAATTGGACGTCCTCTGAGGCTTGTCTAACTAAGTCGGGAGCAAAGATCTGTTTGTCACCAACCTCTTCCCATCCAATAGGGGAACGACATCTATGCCCATACAATGCCTCATATGGCGCCATCCCGATACTCGCATGAAAACTGTTATTATAGGCGAACTCTGCGAGTGGCAAAGGTCATCCCAGGAGCCTCCAAAATCCAATGCACATGCTCTCAACATATCCTTCAAGGTCTGTATAGTCCTCTCTGACTGACCATCTGTTTGAGGATGAAATGCGGTGCTAAAACTCAACCGGGTCCCTATCGCTTCTTGAAAACGTTCCCAAAAGTGGAAAGTGAAGCGGGCATCCCTATCAGAAACAATGCTCACTAGAATTCCATGTAGCCTCACTATCTCGCGCACATATAGGTTCGCTAACTGGCTCAGAGTATCGATAGCTCTCATAGCTAGAAAATGGGCTAACTTCATCAACCGATCCACAATCACCCATATGGCATCATGACCTCTCCGGGTCCTCAGAAATCCCATCATAAAATCCATGGTGACATGCTCCCACTTCCAAGTCGGTATCGGTAGAGGCTGCAATAACCTTGCAGGCTTTTGATACTCTACCTTCATTTGCTGACAAACGAGACACTTAGTAACATATTCAGCAATGTGCCTTTTCATCCCAGACCACCAATAAACCTTTCGAAGGTTTTGATACATCTTAGTACTCCCTGGATGTATCGTATACTTCGATGAGTGAGCCTTTGTCAAGATCAATCTTCTGATCTCTGCATCATCAGGGACACATATCCTACCTCTGAACCTTAACAATCCATCTAAACTCAACTCAAAGCTCATCTCTGTACCCCTCTGTATCTACCAAACAATATCACTGCATTGCTGATCAACTTGCTGATCCTACCGGATTCGATCTACTAGATCCGGTTCCAACTGCAGGCTAGCTATCATAAATCCACTATCAGCATCAGATGGGGCCATATCCAAACTGAGGTTCGTGAACTGTTCCAACAGCTTGTGTTCCCTGATCATCATAAATGATACCATCTCGAGATGCTTCCTACTCAATGCATCAGCAACCACATTTGCTTTACCCAGGTGGTACAGGATCTCACAATCATAATCCTTTACGAGCTCGAGCCATCTCCTCTGTCTCATGTTCAATTCTTTCTGTGAGAACAGGTACTTAAGGCTCTTATGATCTGTGTAGATCTGAAATCTCTCACCATAGAGGTAGTAGCCCCATATCTTCAGCGCAAACACCATTGCTGCCAACTCCAAGTCATGGGTCGGGTAGTTCCTCTCATGATCCTTCAACTGTCTAGACCTATATGCAACTACCTTCCCATCCTGCATCAATACACAGCCCAGTCCTAGGTGTGAAGCATCTGTATACACCAAGAAACCTCCTGAGCTGGTAGGAATGGTGAGTATCGGAGCTGTAGTTAATCTCCTTTTTAGCTCCTCAAAGCTTTCCTCACACTTATTGTCCTACATAAACTCCACATTCTTTCTTGTGAGACGTGTCAAATGAGCAGCTAACCTTGAGAATCCCTCCACAAACCATCGATAGTACCCAGCTAAACCCAGGAAACTCCTGATCTCCGTCACTATTTGGGGTCTCTACCATTGAACTACGGCCTCAATCTTAGATGGATCCACCGACACTCCGTCTTTTGATACTATATGACCCAGAAACGAGATCTGTTCCAACCAAAAGTCGTAGTTACTGACTTTAGCGTACAATTTCTTCTCTCAGAGGGTTTGTAGCACTATACTTAAATGCCTTTAATGCTTCTCTCTAGACCTTGACTACACTAGTATATCATCAATAAACACGATCACAAATCGATCCAAATACTGGTGGAATACCTCAATCACCAATGACATAAAAGCTGCGGGAGCATTCGTCAACCCGAATGGCATAACCATAAACTCATAATGTCCATACCGGGTGCGAAAAGCTGTCTTGGGTACATCTCCACTCCGTATCTTCAACTGATGGTACCTTAATCTCAGATCTATCTTGAAAAAGACCTGCGCTCCCTTAAGCTGATCCAACAAGTCATTGATACATGGAAGGGGATACTTATTCTTGATGGTGGCCTTATTCAATAACCGATAATCTATACACAGTCGAAGGCTTCCATCCTTCTTCCTTACAAACAGAATCAGTGCTCCCCAAGGTGAGACGCTCGGTCTGATGAACCCCTTCTCAAGCAACTCCTATAACTGTTTCCTTAATTCTTCCAACTCAACTTGAGCCATTCTGTACGGTGGCTTGGATATCGGCTCCGTACCAGGTGCCACGTCTATACCAAACTCGATCTCCCTATTTGGAGGTAACCCTGGTAATTCATCCGAAAAGACATCTAGAAATTCCTTAACCACTAGAATGTCTCCCAATTCCGGACGTGCCTTATCCGTCTCAAACACATAAGTGATGAACCCTTCACATTATTCTTTCCACCATTAGTAATCATAAATCATCAAATTCACACATAAGATTGATAAACAGATTTATCTTTCATACATCATGTATTAAGATTTTACTCATCACACTTACAATAATCATGTTCTTTAATTTCATTTCACAAAATTTACTACAAGGTTGTCTATCTTTGGAAACATCAAAGTTTTTGCATGACAATCCATAACAACATGATTTGCAACCAGCCAATCCATCCCTAGGATTACATCAAAATCACCCATATTTAGTAAAATTAAATCGGCTGCCATTTCTTTACCTCCTATCCTCATCTTACAATCTCTATATACATGCTCAGTCAACTGACTATCATTCAAAGGGGTAGATATCAATAACATCTTATCAAGCAGTGTGGGTTTTACATGCTTCAACAATTTACATGCAAAGGATGGTGATACAAAGGAATGCGTGGCACTAGGATCAAAAAGTACATAAGCTTCTAAATCAAGGATTTGGATGGTACCTTTTACCACATCCGATGACTGATCTGCAGTGTCCTAGTCTAGAGCGTGCACTCGCCCTCTGCTTACACCCACTGCTTGCTTCCCCTTTTCTCAGCTGTAGCCCTCCTTCTAGGAGTAGCTGTCCCGACTGGAGCTCTCTTTGGCTCCTTGCCCTTCTGTGGGGCTCTCTCTGTCATCTCTGGGTAATCTCTGATTATGTGCCCTGGCTTCCCACATCTGAAGCATACTGCCTGAGGTCCATAACATGGTCGAGTACCATGGTACCTATCATACTTGTTACACTGTTCTGTCGTAGGCTGTGGCCCTCACATCATAATTCCCTTAACTGGAGCAATGGCTGGATACATGGGAGTATTAACTGTCCTCTCTCAGATCTCCTCGATCCTTGATCTTTTTCCAGCAAACCTCTTACTTCCTTTATAGCTGAAGCCTCTATCCATCATTGGTCTCTTCTTATCTTTGTCCCTCATCTTACTAACCTTTCCAAACTCTGAGGTGATTCTATCAACATCTTGTTCACATAATTGCGCCCTGCGCACTGCCTCGTCATAGGTCAGTATATCCAGAGGAGCTAATCTGGACCTGATGGTCGGTCTCAATCCATCCACAAACTTCTGGATCTTCTCGATCTCATTACTCATTGTGTTGGGATCATACCTACCCAAGGAGATAAAGGTCGTCTCATACTCATCCACAGTTCTTCTCCCTTGGGTCAGTCCTAAAAATGCCATTCTCATCTTCCGCTGTGCGGTATCCGGAACGTACTGTCTCCGGAAGGCCTCCAAAAATATATCACAGCTGATCTCAGTATGCTGGGCTCTCAAAATAGGCCTGGTGGATTTTCACCAATGTTCTGCTGATCCCTTCAGTATAAAAGCTGCAAACGCTATCATCTTGGTAGTAGTGCACTCAAAGAACCCATACAACTTCTCGATTTCACTAATCCAATCCTCAGCTGCCACTGGGTCCTTAATTCCGCTGAAAGACAGTGGTCCAAACTTTTAGAACTACCACAGTCTTTCCAAATAGCAACTGTAACCCTAACCTCTACTAGCCTGTGGTGTAGCAACAGGTGTAGGCATATCCTGTGCAGGTGGGGTATCTGTAGTCTGAGGTCTCTGGGCTTCCATTGCCCGTGCCTCAGGAGCTGCCGCCTGCTCGGCAATACCCTGTGTAGCGGGACTCCGTCTACTGCCAACTCCAGGTAAGGATTGGGTGACCAACTCCAATATCATCTCAATGCTCTGCTCAATCCTCGCGAAGCGAGCCTCAGTACCCTCGGGCCTCTCCTCTGGACCCTGTGGAGCATGCTCAACCACAGCCTCCACTTCAATATCATCCTGAACCTCGTGTGTTTCTGGCTCAACATTACCCCCAAGCCTACGTCTATGACCTCGAGCCTGTGCTCTCATCCCTCTACCACGATTGGTATTAGGCATAATTATTCAATTCCCTACATTCACAACCAATTACTTAGTCAACCCATCGACACACACACAATTGTATCTAAACAAGCACAGTAACATGAGGATGTAATTTTTCAGCTTATTAAGTATTTTAGACACGACACATGTCAGACCAACTCAAGCTCTGATATCAACTTCTGTCACGACCCGTAACTTACCAAAATGCTACAAATTTTTTTGCATTTTCATGCATCATTTATTATTTGTCCTTACCTCAATTCTGAATGGTAACTCTCCTCAATAGTTGGGCTGTGTGTCGATGTCTAACTCACTCCACCATACCAATTCAATTTGTATATTATTTATGAGTAAACACTTGTATAAATGTATATATCAGAGTGGTTGCATGTGTTTACATTCTTTTACATCCCCAATAGTTACATACAAAATGCTACTGTGCTATCGTAAGTTTAGATACAAAATTACAACAGTGTGTATACCTTACGCGATGGGATGCAACGGATTACCAAAAGGGAAACGCCTCTAGTCACGCTCAATCTATACTCAACACTCTGTAGAGAGGGGGAAAGTAAGGGGATGAGCAAACCACACGCTCAGTAAGGCAATCATGCGAACAGGTAGATACTGCACTATCTACTTGATCGTGATGCCATGCTCAAAAGCATTTAGTTCATAATTTATCTCAAAACATAAGTGTATGATTGTGTTAATGGTATGTAAAACATTCATGCTATTAAAATTCAGTGCACAGATCAATTCAAAGCATGGTATAAATCATCATGCATAATTCACAATAAAGCATGGCATTACCCATCATGAGTTTTCTCAAATAAGCATGGCATTAACCATCATGCGTTTTCTCTAATAAGCATGGCATTAACCATCATGCATTTTTCACAATAAATCATGGCATTAAACATCATGTATTCGTGCACTTTAAAAACCATTAACATCGATATCTCAAAACAAGTCCACACTTGTTAGGTCTCAGTCCCTCCCTCAGACTGTCCTGACCCACAAATCATTTCAAACATGGATTTATTCTCAAAGTAATAGACATGTGAGATAGGCAATTCAATAATAGGTATTAACCTCAATGTCTATGGCCACAACCTGTTATACCGGCTACACGGATCAGGTGTACGGGATATCACCACTATCTGCTACCACACGGGAGGTGGGTCAAATCCAGCCCGTCGGTCCATAGTAGATCTCGTCCAAAGATGGCGCATCACATCTCAACATGGTACAACATACTCCATGCTACATGGACGGTACAACGTACTCCATGGACCCAATCAACACATCATATCACGCCACATGTCAAAACGCACGTGTCAGCCTATTTAATCGACACGACCTCTTGTCTACCCGAAGCTCCTAACACGGCTAATCAATCATGTCAAAACAATGCACGTTCTGGCCTATTTAATCGAAGTGATACCCAGTCTACCCGAAGCTCCAAGAAGACAACAAACAAGGTGGGCATCTAGTGCGAGCTATGCTCCAAGCACCATGCCAAAACCAGTACGAAATCCATGTGAAAACTAATACGAGCTAAGCTCTAGCACTCATGTGTATAAAACACGTAAAATCTCGTGCGACTAACACTCTAGCACGCTTTCATTCTCACGAAATCATGTAGGTGGTTCGATTCTTTGCAAAGTATGGTTAACAAACCAAAACAACTCATCTCTTTTGCAAATCATTTCAAATATTAGCCAACCTACCAAATCATTTGGTAAAAAGCAATAAAACATGATTTTCAAAGCAATATGCTTATGTTTTCATGAACATTTCTCAAACACCCAACTTTTGCCATTCAATCACCCAATTTCATTTCCTAACATCTCATGCATTCTACCAAAGCATTTAAGTGCCCAAATTGCGCATAGATATCTCTAAGAGTCCACACAATTCCCTTACCTCGATTTACTTGGTGTGACTCTTTTCCTCTTAGCTTCTCACGCTCTTGGCTCAACTTGCACCGGCGTATCCTCGAAAGCTGCAATTCAATCATCCAAACCACTTGAGTTAAAGTTGTTAACTCACATTTGACCTCATTAGTCAATATATCTCATCTTTGCATTTACCAATGCCTTAATCCACATTTTACCCCTTTTAGGTAAATCTCACAATTTATCCACTAACAACATCTTAAAATCATACCACAACACTATTATTAACTTCTACATATCTCATTCATCATTAATCTCCATACATTCCACTTTCTCACAATAGACCATTTCTAGGTCATAATCATTCCCATGCATTTTAGATAGTTTCTACCCACAATGTGCACACCCAAATCAACTTCATAACCATCAATTAGACAAATGTACTTGGATTTGTGCACTAGAAACTTACCTATTTGGATTTCCTCTTTGCTCCAATTAGAAATGTCCCTTGTTCCTTCAATCCAACAAATGGGTAAATGTCTCCAAACTATGTTGTTCTCTTCCTCAAGATGAACAACTTTGCTTCTAATGGTCTCTCTTCAAATCTTACTGGAAATGACTCATTTTAGAGAGAGAAAGTTAGGTTTTTGGGTTGAAAATGGAAGGGTGATGTTTTTTTTGAAATTTTCAGATTTTCAACACTCCTTTTATAGAAATAGCTTGAGGAGATCGATCTGCACTGGGAGGAGATCGATCTGGTCCCCTTAAATCCATTTTTTTCACGGCATTTAAAGCATGAGATCGATCTGTCGAAACTTGAGATCGATCTGTCGAAACTTGAGATCAATCTGCTCCAAACAAAAAGCTAAGGAGATCGATCTGTAGGCTTGAGGATCGATCTTTTCATTATAGAATGTTTAGGAGATCGATCTTGCCCCATTGTAGATCGATCTGCCATATTCCTTTGCTCAAATACAAGCATTTTGGCTCACCTAGATCGATCTCTCATCCTATGAGATCGATCTGTCATTCATATTTCCAGATTTTCTGTAGTTTTTCTGGAGTAAACTTATACCAAAACATCCTTAACTTGGTGCCATAGTCATTTTCTCATTCAGTCATCTTTGAGACTTGAAAATGGCATCCATTCATACCTTATACCTATTAAAACTTGTGTGGAATCTTTGTATAACCATAGTATATGGTATACACCAAATGAAAGTGCACAACTCATGCACATTTTCCTTCTCTTTTTACCACACTACTCATATTCTATTCCATTCACATTTTTCACATGTTTAAGTCCATTTCGTCATACTCATTCATAATGTAACTTGTACGTACAATCACAACTCTTATTACATGTGTGTACCTTAAACTGATGGACTTACATCATTTATACTTCACTTATGAATTCATAGTATAACTCCATTTACATTTCTATGTACATATATACAATTATACATATATGGGGTCTCACATCAATTCTGGTGAAAATAGTACTCAAAACCAAGTTTAGCATGAAAAATGGTACAAAACGGAGCAAGATGGGTAGCTTCCAATTTGGTCACCCATCCATGGAATTTCTCCCACTCAAGCACGCTTAACTTTGAAAAATGTGCAATTTAATGTAGATAATAAAATCTTGAGCCAGTCTATCACTATACATTTACTAACAACTTTTCATGATGAAAATACTGAAACATGCAATTTATGCATTTATGCTTTTTCGATAAATTTACAATATAATTTCATTTGTAAGTTGGGTCATTTTAGGAATTTCCTATTATTTGGTTTTCATCTAGATATTTTAATATCTATATACTTTATGGTATTTATTTGCATACAGGAGGTAAGAAATATACGTACAGCTATCTCTAATAGCTTTCATAACTAGCTGACCTAGATTCGAGTCGATTGCGCTTCTATCTTTTCACTTCCAATCACTCGGTCTATCCGATTTTGAATATGTCTCCTGGAGCTACAAATAGTTATCAATCATATCAATTAAGTCTAATAAATTCATATTTCACTTACACTACGGTTAATTCGAAGTATTGGGCCCAATTACTCTTATTAGGCCTCGTTGTCCCTTAATAGGCCCAACTCTATATTAAGCCCATTTTCACTTTCCATTAAGCCTCATTTGGCACATTAGGCCCATTAATACTTATTGGGCCATCCATTAGGCCAGTTAATAAAATTGGGCGATCAATGGTGTGTGTTCGGCCCTTGGTAGCATTTGGCCGAACACATGGTGTGCTATGGCCATCACGCCACCAAGGTTGAATGACCATCACCATTCAACGCCATCCTTACCTAGCTTAGTTAGGTATTTCAGCAAACACATGGTAGGCATGCCTTAAGCCTTTCACTTGGTTCATTCAAGCATTTTTACAAACACTTTATATGCAGGCTTCATAAACCTATCCAATCTTACAAATTGGTTTCTCTAATTCATACCATCATGTATACATCATAACCAACACATATGTCATTAAACATCATGCTTATGACTCATTAAAACTCCATGCCCATTTTGACCAATCTTTGTTCTATACCTTAGGTGATGTTTTTCCATACAATTCATACACCAATCAACTCCATAAATTCCATAGATTAATATATATGAGATTGGTGGAAAGAAAACTCACCTAGCTCAATGAACTAACTCGGCCGAAACTTGTGGGGTTGGTGTGCCTCCCCAATTTAGCTTCTTAGGTATTGGTTTTGAGGTATGTTAATATCCTCACAATATGAAACAACTTTCATGTAGAACACTTGTTCCAAATATGCTTGTAAATGGGTGAAATCTAGTGAGAGAAAGCTTGGAGGCTTATGGATTAATGGTGGCCGATTGTTCAATGAAGAAGATGTTGGCTTTGGCTAACAAGTTTTGATTTTTCACTTATCAATTTTTAGCCAATTACACCATAAAATCAGCCAATGAAATTGGGCTTGAATTGGTTTTAGGCTTTGTTAAGTTTGGGCTTGGAAATTAGGCTTGAACTATTTTAATTAGGTTTGGTCTTAACTTTCCTATTGGGCTTAAGTTTGGGCTTTCCAAATTAGATTTATTGGGCTGGATTTTCTTGGTAATTGGGCCTATTATTTAGCATAAATTTCAGCCAATCAATTGACCCAAGGTTTGGCCTAATTAGCTACACTAATCGGCCCATTAGTTTTCCATACATGTTGGGCCATTACACTTTAACTATTAGGCCCAATTGTATTTCTTCAATTTCAGCCCATTTTTATTAACCCCAATTGCTTTTTCTTTCTAAGTGTTTGGCTGAATTTCCAAGTATTCCTAGCCAAAGATAATTTTTCTCAAGCCTTAACCATGGTTAGGTTAAGTTAACCATGCTTTGGTTAAGTAGTCAAATCTTATTCTTCAATTCCAACTTTTCTCTTATCTTTGACCATTGACCACGTTTGACTAAAGTCAAATAACCCAAATATATGCATTTCAATACTTGGTTAGTCCATCTTGACGTTTTGGCTACCCTTGGTAGGTGAAAGTGTTAAAAACACCTCAAATGATTGCTTTTGAGCACGTTTAGGCCTTTTTTTTGGCATTTTCACCACTTCAACATTATCGAGACAAAAACAAATCAACTTCCTTTCTTGAACTATCCATATTTTGAAGTATTAAGTTCTTATGTTCAGTCGGATTGGTCAGAATCTCTTCAGTTTAGCCTAAGTTCACTATAGCTCATAATTGTCACTTTAATGCATTCATGGCATTTTCTACTTTCACTTGGACTTGGAATTGATATACAACTTTTATTATGATTCCAATGACATATTTCAATGTCTACATTGATGGATAATAAGTAATACAATGGAAATTTTTGGGTCTTACTGTCACGAGCCTTTTTCATCCAAAAATCGCTACAAATTTTTTGCTTTATACAATATCTTTCCCCGTCGTGACAATTTTAACACCAATTAGTTGAGCTATGACCCGGAGTTAGTTACCCCTTACCATAAACCATATCACTTAACATTTATATTCAATAACTGTAAACACTTAAATTGCTTACATTGAACTTTATTAATTCGTACGTGTTTACAAATTTTACATCCCCCAAATTTACATTCCAAAAGTATTATTGTGCTGTACTTGACAAAAGTATTACTGTGATGTACTTGTTTAGATACAAAACGATGTTAATGTGTATACCTCTCAGCGATGGGCAGTAGCGGACACTAGGAGTGCAAGTCTCTGCTCGCTCACAACCACTACGGATGCTCTGTAGAGATAGAAAGTGAAAGGGTGAGCACAATTTGCTCTGTAAGGAAATAATGTAAGCTGCTAGACAGCTACACTATCTACATGCTTATAATGTCATGATATAAAAATCATTTACATTTGAAGCATGAGTTAGAATAAAACCATGCCACATGAATATGTATAGAATATATGAAAACTCATAAAATCAGGCATGATAACACATGGAAAATCGTCATGTAAAAGCATCACATGCTCATCATAACAAGACTCATCAGTTTCATCACAAATCACAGATTTCACCATAAATCATTTAAATCAAAGCTAATCTCGCCCCTCGGGAATATCTTGTGCAAAAAAAAAATCACATTTCTTTTCAAACATAATCACGGGTGTCACCCCTCCTTCGGGTTTACTCGGGGTCTATAAACATAACAAGATATCACATTGGTATGTAGGTTACATTACAGAGACAAATTGGGAACAATGACCATATATAAATCCCTGTGATCCTAGGCTAATGGATCTCGGTGTACAGGGCATCACAACTACAACGAGAGGTGAGGTCAGCCCTACTCGTGCAATAATTCAACTAACTAGTCATCAAGACTACATGGTACAGCATACTCTGTGTGACATACACTGTACAACGTACTCCGTGGACCCACATGGTTTGGGGTGCCTACCATAGGTCTTAGCCCACATCATTTTTTGGGGTGCCTACCATAGGACTTAGCCCACATAACTGTCTGGGGTGCCTGCCATAGGACTTTGCCCACATCATGGTTCAGGGGTGCCTGCCATAGGTCTTAGCCGCCCTATACCATTTCGATAACCATCTCACATCTCAAAATACGTGTGCGATATATCATCTCACTGTGACACAGAGTCTACAGGAGGTTTCAGCCTGGTTTATGCATGTCATGATATTTAACATCTTGTGCGAGCAAAACATCAACACGGTTTTCTGTAAAGCATATAAAATCCTCGTATGAGGAATGCTCCAATATGGCTTTCATGCATGTTATCAAAAACTAGTGCGAGCAAAGCTCCAACATTATCAGCATGTGTCAAAACAACAAAATCTAGTGCGAGCTAGGCTCCAGCACTGTTTGTAGTTACACAAATATGATAGGTGGCTCCAGTTTAAATAAGTATTTTCAAAAATACAACTTAGCACATAACCCTTGCTATTTCATGAAACCACAGAAAGTAATAGCCAACCTATCCTCATTTTATTCATATCAAAACATTTAATCATGATATAAACTTCAAAATCATGAAATTCATGCAATTTTATGATCCTTACTACCCTTTTTCATAAATTTCTCTACCAATGTAAAATTATCTTTTCATTCTTTATTTTCGAAACCTTTCTAAAAAATTCTTATTGTATTATTAGATAGCTTATAGAAATTCACGCCCTAAAAATCCCCTCAAAATACCTATAGCTATCTCTAGGCACTTACAAAATTTCCTTACCTCGAATCACGTCGAGCGTAGTACCAGTTTCACCGCTGGAAGCTCCTCCAATCTAATTATCCCTTAATCTAATCTATAGAGCTGTAAACATTCATCAATCACTTCAGTCAACACTGATAACTCATTTTACGACTTCATCATAATCGATATATCTTATTAGACCTTATTGCATCAAGCTTGGCCACAATTACATTCGACCATGGCATGGTGGCCGAACACCCATCATACCACTCCTAGCCAATTTGGTTAGCAATTAACTTAGTTATTTGTCAAGCACTTGCCATGCATGCTTAAACCTTAGTTTTCCACTCATTCATGCATTTTGACAAACACCTTATATGAACATTTCATAACTTCACCAAATCTTATTAATTGATTCCATAAAACTATCTTAAACTCATGCATATAGCATCGTTATCACCTTAGTATAACCCATTCACCATTAAATCAACCTTATCACATTTTCTTACACTAAACCCATTTTTAGGTCATGGTTGATTTATCATGTTCAAGGTAGTTTCAACCAACAATACATACACCAATCAACTCATAACAATGTCTAGATAAACATATTTGGAGTTGGTGTATTGAAAACTCACATAGCTTGTCTTTTCTCTTGTCCGAAATTAGAAGATTCTTTTTCTCCTTCAATCCAACAAGTTGAATGCTAATTTCTAACTATGTTGTTCTTCTCATCACAATGAACAACTTTGCTCAAAGCAACTTTTTTCAAATCTTTTTGGAAGAGGGTGGTATTATAGAGTGAGAAAGCTTTTTCTTTTTGGGTAAAAATGGAGTAGGTGTTTTGTTTAAGGCTTTGTCGTCGAGTTTTTATAGAATAAGGGTGGTAAGATCGATCTCCTAGGGTAAGAGATCAATCTTCCCTTGGTTTGAGCTATCAAAATATTCAGGTATGTAAGTGTGGGATCGATATGCTCATTAGGAAGAGATAGATCCTTTCTTGGCAGAATCAAGTGGACATCAATCTGTTTTGAGAAGGGGATCGATCTGCTTGTGGGAAGGGATCGATCCTTGCTGGTAGAAGCAAATGGAGATCGATCTGCTCATGGGGAGAGATCGATCTGCTCTTGACAGAATCAAATGGAGATTAATCTGCACTTAGGAAGGGATCGATCCTTTCAAGACAGAACCAATCTGAGATCGATCTGCTTGAACAAGAGATCAATCTGCTTTGAATAGGGGATCGATCTGGCCTTCATTTGGAGCATTCCTCCTGCAAATGTTTCCAAAATTTCAAAGGAAAACTTGTCTTTGATTGCTTCACTAGTCATTTTGCATTATATTTACACTTAGCGTATGAAAAGATCCATTTCTTATGATTCACGTATTATTTAACTTGTGTGTACTGCTTGGAATCATAAAAGGTACATAGAACTCACTAGCCTTGTATTATCAATTCGTGTTTGACTACTTATATTAGTCTGAAAGTTTTAAATTCCATTCATTTAATTTATGGCCACTTCAGCCCTTACTTAGCTATTATATGAATTCATGAATACTGATGCATTCTCTTTGTAATTTCATTCTCATTTATATGATCAAAAATCATTCGTCTTACGATTCCATTAAGATATAATAAGGTCATACATACATGGGGTCTCACAAATCTCCCCCTCTAAAGAAATTTAGTCCTCCAAATTAGAACCAAATCAGTCTGAGAACAACTCCAGGTACTTCTCTTGCATCATACTCTCCAACTCCTTGGTAGCTTCCTCCGAAGTATAATATTGCCAAAGAACTTTTACTAAGGGAATGGTCTTCGACCTCAACACCTTCTCTTTTTTATCCAATATCCGAACCAACTTCTCAACATACATCATACTCGCATTGAGCTCCAATGGCTCATATCTAATCACACGCGCCGGATCCTGGTGGTACTTCTGAAGCATAGAGACATGGAAGACGTTATGAACACCTGCTAACTCTGGCGGCAATGCTAACCTATAAGCCTTATCTCCCGCTCTATCAAGTATCTCAAATGGCCTGATATACCAAGGGCTTAATTTACCCTTCTTATCGAACCTCATAATCCCTTTTCAGGGAGAAACTCTCAAGAATATCGACTCACCCACAGTAAACTTTAGTGGTCTCCGTCTCTTGTGTCACGCCCCAGAAGCGCGAAAAATAGGGCTAATTTAAAACTTTTTATCTAATTTCTAAGTTACATGTCGTGTCCTTGTCTAGTTTTAAACCTCTTTTATTTTACAAATTTTGGCAGCATAACGGCTGCATTATGACTTAACCCAACCTGTAGAGTTTAAAATGCAGTTTATAATTTTCAACCCACATTCGCAACATAGTTTCAATTCTATTCTAGGATTTCATAACATCCACAACATATATCTACTATGCGTAATAAAAACTCTGTATATAAATATAATCATTTACAACTATTACATCCCAACTATCATATACATTAATGTCTATGTTGTACATCATGTCTGGAACAAAAGTGAAGCTATACCTCATCGCTACAAAGGATTTGACGAAAGGTCGGACTGCCTCGTCCACAACCTTTAGCGCGTGAGTGTAGTAGAATCATTGTAAGTAATCTGGAAGATGGAGAAGAAGGGGGTGAGTTTTTCAGACTCAGTAAGAGATACATTTAAAATAGCTTTAAATACTCAAAACACGGTAAAACTCATGGTTTTACAAATCATCATAAACATGGGCTATATGCTTAGTTTCATATAAGCATTTGAAACATGCTTAAATCATTGTTTACACAGTATGCATCACTTGGATAAAACTCAAATATATTATGCATATCATATGGTGTAAAGAAGTAAAAAGCATCTCATCTCATCAAATCATACATATCGTATCTCAAGGGCTACCTTAGAACTTTATCATAGAAAGCATGTGCTAATAGCAAGCAGTATAAAAAAAGGTAGCATGAAATGTGCAAAAACATAAATATTCTTCTGTCAATTCATCGTGGAGCCAGGCATAATCATATACTCGTCCCGAAGGACATCATACATTAGGTCCTGTAGGACGTTCATCATAGGTACATATGGCCATTATATAGAGGAGCCGTAGGACTGGATCATGGTCGTACGCTGCCCTATCTCGTGCACCACCAAGTGTGGACTATATGCACGTACTCACGTGCACCACCAAATGTGGACTATACACGCATTTCAAGTCAGAGCCCAGCCCGTTCCCTGGCCGTCGGTTAGGAAGATCCTCGATCGTCTTCATACGCTACCTTATCTATGCAAGACCGATCCCAGATCACTCTGACCTTATCACATCATGCCTTTGTGGAACTCTAGCCCGCTTACCCCAAAAACATAGTTTTCATAAATCTTTACGGGCCTCTTACCCATTTCTTGTGGAAAACCATAGTTTCAAATCATTTCTTGGGACTTTAACCCATGTAATCATAAAAACATAGTTTGTAAACCCCTTCGGGACTTTAACCTATATCATGAAAACATTACTTTCGTAAAACATTCTCGGGACTCTTCCCCATCATTTCATGAAATCAAACCATGTTTTCTTCTTCATATTGAAAAATCACATTTTCATAAACGTGTGAAGTAAAATGTATCTCATGCATGTAACAAACACGTTGAAAAACTCAGGAACGATTTAGTTTCGGTTTCTAAGGCATTGCAGCATATTTCATAAAATTTCATTCAACTAACATGCATAAAGTCATTAGTAAGGTAGGTGGAGCACTAACACTACTCTAAATTATATCCCTTACTTCTTAGTGACTAAGGTAGATCGCTTTCCTCGATGCTCGAGTTTGCCTCGTAAAACATGTCGGTAGACTTATCTATTGCAAAACAAATTCAACTTATCACATATAGCTTGAATTCATGCCAACACAACCATATATGTGATTATATCGAAAGCTTTGACCAAAAGTTGACTTTTAATTGATTTTACTCTTTTTGCTCGGTTTTATCGATTTAAACCCCGTTTTAATCGTATTTAACTTGTTAGCTCCTTTTAATCTCATTTTCACTGCCCTTAAGGCATCCTTCAAGTTTTCAGCAATTTCATTAATCTCATACTTCACCCTTAATGATTGATTCTAGCTTTTTTTTTCGATAATTTGCTAGTCGACTGCTAGATCGTATATTTACTGTCTAAATTCAATTGTAACAACAATTATATTTCATCACATTTCATCATTCCAAAGAACTTAAACATGCTAACAACAACTAAATTAAATCATACAATTTATTCCAACCATTTTCCTTTCACTAAAAATCCCCTAAATCCGCCAACACCTAACATATATTCAAAACCAACCACATCCATCAATGTTCATCACTTTACCTCAACTTTCTCACACCTTTGACTGACCTTGACTTCAATATCAATTTCCATAATTATTCCTAAGTTGAAACACAATATAATTATAACTTAGAATCATTGAAAATCATCCAGAAATTCATCCTCTAAAATAGGACAGCTTTTGTTCTCAATCTTCTCTCCACCGTTTTAAGCATCAAATGACCCCCATTAAATCTGAAATATTTATATATGTTAGAGAGGAGGTAAATGAATATTTTGTCTAATTGGACCAAGGTCTGAAAATGAGTAGAAGGCTGCTGAAAAAATTCCACAAGTCAACAAACCAATTCACGTTACAAGCTCTACCATGTTTTTCTTTCCCTACCAATTCAGCTATCAAAAGACCTCCATAAATTCTGGAATTTTTATATATATTATAGGAGAGGTAGATGAAGTTTTAACCTGAAGGGATTGAGGTCTGAAAATGAGTGGAAGTTTGTTGAAAAATTCCCCTAAGTCAGATGATGAATCACAACTGCAACAGGGGAAAGAGCTACTATTTTCGGGTTTTTCAGCTATCAAATGGTCTCTAAAAATTCTGATATTTTTATATGTGTTAGAGGAGAGATAGATGAGGGCTTTATCTAGCAGGACTGAAGCCTAAACATTATGGGAAGTTAGCTAAAAAAATTCCACAATCCAGGTTGCAAGTGACGCCTGCGACAGGGGAAAAGAGAATGGAGCTCTCGGGTTTGGCTGGAATGAAGAGGGAAATTGGTTTTCTTTTGGAAGACAAAGGTGTTAGCTTGGTGTCGGCAGGAAATGGGTAGGAAAAATTTTCTAGAAGGAAATTAAATAATTTATTTGTTAGGGGTTGTTTGGGTGGTGTAACATCATGGGTTTATACTCTTAGTTTTAGAAAATTCACCAATTAAAATCCTGATAAGATTTCTTCAAACTTTCACTTCTTCATTGTCATACTATATTTATAGTATGTCTCATAAAAATTTGGGGGTTACTTGTTTAAGAAAATTTTCACGAACGAGCTCATTTTGCGCGATTAGGCCAATACCGAGCAAAAATGGAAATAAGGTTTTAGTTAGCTTTAAAAATTCATTTGAGCCCTTAAACCTCCTTATTTCTTTATGATTTTTATTTCCCCATGTCAATTTCACCTTATACCAATTTTCCATGGCCTCAGAATAATTTTTACAAATTTCAGGAATTTTATTCGGATTTATTTCCCTTATTAGGTTCGTTTTCCCGATTAAATTTAAAATCCAAATTCAGCTATCTTTTTCATTTCCAATCACTTAGTTTTCACTTCTACTCATCATTTCATGCATGAACATGATAATTTTAAGAAGTTCTCAAGTCTGGGACCTTACCTCGATTTTCTTTGTATGGGGCCCACACTACAACCGGTTACTTTGATCGTCTACGAGCCTACAAGACCTTACATAGGGCTATAATTTACTTCTCACAAGTAACATAAGATGGGAAAATTTAGGTTTCACATCCTGTCAGCATAGCTCTTTTGTCTGCTCTGAGCAGTCCGTAAACTTTCACAAATCATCTGAACGTCCTCAGAGGCCTGTCTTAGTAAGTCAGGAGCAAAAATCTGTCTGTCTCCAACCTCTTCCTATCCAATAGGGGATCGACATCTGCATCCATACAGTGCCTCATATGGTGTCATCCCAATACTCACATGATAACTGTTATTATAGGCGAACTCGGCTAGAGGTAAATGATCATCCCATGAGCCTCTAAAATCTAATACACATGCTCTCAACATATCCTTCAAGGTTTGTCTAGTCCTCTTTGACTGACCATCTGTCTGAGGATGGAAAGCGATGCTAAAACTCAACTGGATCCCCATCGCTACCTGAAAGTGTTCCTAACAGTGGGAAGTGAATCGGGCATCCCGAACAGAAACAATGCTCATTGGAACACCATGTAACCGAACTATCTCTCGAACATACAAGTTCGCCGACTGACTCTGAGTATCGGTAGCTCTCATAGCTAAGAAATGGGCTAACTTCGTCAATCGATCCACAATTACCCAGATGGCATCATAACCTCTATGGGTCCTCAGTAAACACATCACAAAATCCATGGTGACGTGCTCCCACTTCCATGTCGATATCGAAAGATGCTGTAGTAACCCTGCAGGCTTCTGATGTTCTACCTTTACCTACTGACAGACGAGACATCTAGCGACATACTTAGCAATGTCTCTCTTCATCCCAGACCACTAATAAGCCTTTCGAAGGTTCTCATACATCTTGGTACTTCCCAGATGTATCGTATACCTCGATGAGTGAGCCTCTATTAAGATCAACATCCTGATCTCTGGATTATCGAGAACACATATCCTACCCTTGAACCTTAGCAATCTATCTAAACTCAAATCAGAATCACTCTTTGTACCCCTCTGTATCTGCCCGATAACATTACTGCACTGTTGATCAATCCGCTGAGCCTGCTGGATACAATCTACCACATCTGGTTCTAACCGCAGGCTAGCTACTATACAACCACTATCAGTATTAGGCAGGGTCACATCTAAATTGAGGCTCGTGAACTTTTCTAATAGCTCATGTTCCCTTATCATCATGTACGATACCAACCGAGATAGTTCCTACGTAGTGCATCAACTACTACATTCGCCTTACTCGGGTGGTACAGGATTTCACAATCATAATCCTTTAGGAGTTCGAGACATCTTTTATGTCTCATATTCAGCTCCTTCTGTGAGAATAGATACTTAAGGCTCTTGTGATCCGTAAATACCTAAAACTTCTCACCAAAGAGATAGTGGCGCCATATCTTCAACGCAAACACTACGATCGCCAACTCTAAATTTGAGTCAGATAGTTCCTCTTCTGATCCTTCAACTGCTTGGATCCATAGGCAACTACATTCCCATCCTGCATAAGTACACAACCCAATCCCTGGTATGATGCATCTGTATACATAGAGAAATCTCCTGAGCTAGTAGGAATGGTGAGAATCGAAGCTATGGTCAACCGACGCTTAAGTTCTTGAAAACTCCTCTCACATGCCTCGTCCCATAGAAACTTAACATCCTTCCGCGTGAGACATGTCAACGGAGCAGCTAGTCTGGAGAAACCCTCTAGAATCTCCGATAATAACCTGCGAATCCCAAAAAAGTTATGATCTCAGTGACTGTCTTGGGTTATTCCCACTAAACAACTGCCTCAATCTTAGATGGATCTATTGATACCCTATCCCTCGATACAACATGACCCAGAAATGAGATTTGCTCCAACCAAAAGTTACACTTACTGAGTTTTGCATATAACTCCTTCTCTCGGAGGGTCTGCAGAATTATCATCAAGTACTGCTCATGATCCTCCCTACACTTAGAATAAACCAATATATCATCGATAAACACAATCACAAACTGGTCCAGGTATGGCTTAAACACATCATTCATTAAAGCCATAAATGTTACGGGGGCATTCGTCAATCCGAATGGCATAACTAAGAACTCGTAGTGGCCATAACGGGTATGAAATGCTGTCTTGGGTACATCTCTGCTCCGAATCCTAAACTGATGGTACCCAGACCGCAGATCTATCTTAGAAAAGACTTATGCTCCCCGGAGCTGATCAAATAGATCATCAATGAGTGGAAGGGGATACTTTTTCTAAATGGTTTCCTTATTCAACAACCGATAATCTATGCACAGTCGAAGGCTCCCATCCTTCTTCCTCACAAACAAAACCGAAGCTCTCCAGGGTGAGACGCTCGGTCTAATAAACCCCTTCTCTAGTAACTCCTGTAACTGGTTCTTCAGCTATTCCAACTCAATTGGAGCCATCTTATATGATGGTCGACATATCAGTTCAGTATTATGTACCAACTCTATAAAAAACTCTATCTCTCGGTCCGGTGGTAATCCTGGTAGATCATCCAGAAAGACATCAGGAAACTCTGCAACCATTGGAATGTCTCTCAATTCCAGACAGACCTTATCTGTGTCAACCACGTATGCAATAAACCCTTCACATTATTATTTCCACCGTTAGTAACATAATTCATCACTATAACAAGACTCATCAATTCCAGCATAGAAATTTATCCATATCGCTTACAATAACTACTACTTTCAATACTTTTCAACGGAATTTTACAATACATTTTTCGGGGAAACTTATAGTAACACTATCTACCCCTGAAAACATTACCGTCTTAGTATAACAATCTAAAATAGCATGATTCATAGCCAACCAATCCATTCCTAAGATTATATCAAAATCAATCATATTCAACAGAATAAGATCGGCTGCCATATCTTTCTTCCTATCTTCAACCTACAATCCCTATACATATATTCGGTCAACTGACTGACATTCATAGGCGTCAAAATCAATAACATTTTACTTAGTGATGTAGGCTCAACATATTTTGACAACTTACATGCAAATGAAGGCGATATGAAAGAATGTGTAGCACCAGGATCAAATAACACAAATTCTTCTAAATAAAAAATTAAGATGGTACCACTTATCACATCCTCTAATGCATCTGCAGTGTCCTGGTCTAGTTCATGTACTCACCCCATGCCAACAACCTGTTTCCCCTTCTCTACAGTTGTGGCTCTTCTCTTCAAAGCAGAAGTCTCGACAGGAGTTCTCTCTGACTCCTTGCCCATCTATGGGGTAGTCTCATTCATCTTAGGGTAATCTTGTACGATATGCCCTGGCTTCCCACAATGATAGTACACTACCATACACATCAGACAAGGCCTATTACCATGATATCTGTCACATCTCCTACAGTACTCGGTAGTTAGCTGTGTCCCTTAAATAACTATACCCCTTGGTGGTGCTAAAGCTGGATACACCGGAGGCTTTAACACCATCTTTTATACCTCCTCAATCTGAGGTCTCTTATCAAATAGTCTCTAGCCTCCTCTCCTAACCACTCTATCAACCTCGGATCTCTTCTGGTCTCTATCTCTACCTCTATTGATCTTCCCACACTCAGAGGCATTTCGCTCAATGTCCTGCTCACAAAATTGCACCCTATGCATAGCCTCCTCATATGTTGGGATATCAAATAGAACCAATCTGGATCTGATGACTCGTCTCAGTCCATCAATGAACTTCCTAACCTTCCTCGTCTCACTGTTCATCATATCTGGGTTGTACCTCCTAGTGACATAAACCTCGCCTCATACTCGTTTATAGATCAGGTCCCTTGAACCAACCTTATAAACTCTATCTGTAACTTTCTCTGAGCAGTTTCCAGAACATACTACCTCGGAAAGCCTCCAAAACTACCTCTCAAGTGATCTTAAGTGCCGGGCTCTCAAAATCTATCTGGTGGACTTCCAACAATACTCTGCCGCTCCCTTCAGCATGAACGCGGTAAAAGCAACCATCTCTGTAGTCGTACACTCGAAAAACCATACAATTTCTCGATCTCACTCACCCAATACTCAGCAACTACTGGGTTCTTCACCCCACTGAATGACGACGGTCTAAACTTCTGAAACTGTCGTAGTCTGAACAAATCATAACCATAACCCCAAACTTTACTACCCTTCTATGGAGAAACAGGTGACGCTATATCTTGAACTCGTGGAGGTGTAGGTGTATCTATTGCCTGAGGCATCTGTGCTAGTTGCGTAGGCGTATCAAAAGCAACTACTTGTCCAGCATCAGTAGCCTTGGTAGCTGGGCCCTGTTTCTCCCCAGCTCGCTGCATAGATTGAGCAACTAGGTCCGTAATAGTCTCCATACTCCTCTCGAACCTAGAGAAATGTGCCTCAATATCCTCTGGCCTCTTAGTAGGCTCCTACGGGATCTGATCAGTCTATGGCTCTGCACGGCTCTTAAGCCTCCCTCTACGACCCCTAGAAAGTGCACTCACCCCTCTACCACTGCCTGTGACAGGCATAATGCCTAAGTTCCTATATCTATAATTATTCATTAGTCTAACCCATCCAATAAGCACATTTATACCTAAACAAAGTACAGCAATATGCGGATGTAAATTCTCTTATTACTAACTCTGACTCATATCATGTTAACTCTGCTCTGATACCACCTCTGTCACGACCCTATTTCATCCAAAAATCAATACAAATTTTTTGCTTTATACACTATCTTTCCCTGTCATGACAATTTTAACATCAATTAGTTGAGCTATGACCCGGAGTTAGTTACCCCTTACCATAAACCATATCACTTAACATTTATATATAATAACTGTAAATACTTAAATTCCTTACATTGAACTTTATTAATTCGTACGTGTTTACAAATATTTACATCCCCCAAATTTATATTCCAAAAGTATTACTGTGTTGTACTTGTTTAGATACAAAACGATATTAATGTGTATACCTCTTAGCGATGGGCAGCAGCGGACACTGGGAGTGCAAGTCCCTGCTCGTTTTCAACCACTATGGATGCTCTGTAGAGATAGAAAGTGAAAGGGTGAGCATAACTTGCTCAATAAGGAAATAATGTAAGCAGGTAGACAACTATAATATCTACATGCTTATAATGTCATGATATAAAAATCATTTATATTCGGAGCATGAGTTAGAATAAAACCATGCCACATGAATATGTATAGAATATATGAAAACTCATAAAATCAGGCATGATAACACAAGAAAAATCATCATGTAAAAACATCTCATGCTCATCACAACAAGACTAATCAGTTTCATCACAAATCATAGATTTCACCATAAATCATTTAAATTAAAGCTAATCCCGCCCCTCTAGAATATCTTGAGCAAAAAAAACCACATTTCTTTTCAAACATAATCATGGGTGTCACCCCTCCTTTGGGTTTACCCGGGGTCTATCAACATACCAAGATATCACGTGAGGTATGTAGGTTACATTACGGAGATAAATTGGGAACAATGGCCATATATAAATCCCTGTGATCCCAGGCTAGCGGATCCCGACGTACGGGGCATCATAACTACAACGAGAGGTGAGGTCAGCCCTACATGTGCAACAACTCAACCAACTAGTCATCAAGACTACATGGTACAGTGTACTAGTGACATACACGGTACAATGTACTCCGTGGACCCACATGGTCTGGGGTGTTTGCCATAGGTCTTAGCCCACATCATTTTCTGGGGTGCCTACCATAGGACTTAGCCCACATAACTGTCTGGGGTGCCTGCCATAAGACTTAGCCCACATCATGGTTCGGGAGTGCATGTCATAGGTCTTAGCCGCCATATACTATGCCGGTAACCATCTCACGTGTCAAAATACGCGTGCGATATATTATCTCACTATGACATACAGTCTACAGGAGGTTTCAACATGGTTTATGCATGTCATGATATCTAACATCTCGTGCGAGCAAAGCATCAACACAGTTTTCTGTAAAGCATATAAATTCTGTATACAAACAATGCTCCAGTATGGCTTTCATGCATGTTATCAGTAAAAACTAGTGCGAGTAGAGCTCCAACACTATCAACATGTGTCAAAACATCAAAATATAGTGCGAGCTAGGCTCCGGTACTATTTATACTCACACAAATATGATTGGTGGCTCAAGTTTAAATAAGTATTTTCAAAAATACAACTTAGCACATAACCCGTGCTATTTCATGAAACCACAGAAAGTAATAGCTAACCTATCCTCATATCCTTCATATCAAAGCATTTAATCATGATACAAACTTCAAAATCATGAAATTCATGCAATTTTAGGATCCTTACTACCCTTTTTCATAAATTTCTCTACCAAGGTAAAATCATCTTTTCATTCCTTATTTCGAAATCTCTCTAAAAAATTCTTATTGCATTATTAGATAGCTTAAAGAAATTCACGCCCTATAAATCCCCTCAAAATACATATAGTTATCTTTAGGCACTTACAAAATCCCCTTACGTCGAATCACGTCGAGCGTAGTACCAGCTTCACCATTGGAAGCTCGTCCAATCCAATTTTCCCTTAATCCAATCTCTGGAGCTGCAAACATTCATCATTCACTTCAATCAACACTGATAACTCATTTTATGACTTTATCATAATCGATATATCTTATTGGACCTTATTGCATCAAGCTCAGCCGCGATTACATTCAGCCAAGGCATGGTGGTCGAACACTCATCATGCCAGTCCTAGCCAATTTGGCTAGCAATTAACTTAGTTATTTGTCAAGCACTTAGCATTATGCTTAAACCTTAGTTTTCCACCCATTCATGCATTTTCACAAACACCTTATATGCACATTTCATAACTTCACCAAATCCTATTAATTGATTCCATAAAACTCATGCACATAGCATCATTATCACCTTAGTATGACCCATTCACCATTAAATCAACCTTATCTCATTTTCTCACACTAAACCCATTTTTAGGTCATGGTTGATTTATCATGTTCTAGGTAGTTTCAACCAACAATACATATACCAATCAACTCATAGCAATGTCTAGATAAATATACTTGAAGTTGGTGTATTGAAAACTCACCTAGCTTGTCTTTTATCTTGTTCAAAATTGGAAGATCCTTTTGCTCCTTCAATCCAACAAGTTGAATGCTAATTTCTAACTATGTTGTTCTTCTCCTCACAATGAACAACTTTACTCAATGCAACTTTTAGGGGGTGGTATTCTAGAGTGAGAAAGCTTCTTCTTTTTGGGTAAAAATGGAGTAGGTGCTTTGTTTTTTTGAGAAAGAAGGCTTTGCCGTCGAGTTTTTATAGAATAAGGTTGGTGAGATCGATCTCTTACGGTAAGAGATTAATCTTCCCTTAGTTTGAGCTATCGAAATATTCAGGTATGTAAGTGTGGGATTGATCTGCTCATTGGGAAGAGATCGATCCTTTATTGGCAGAATCAAGTGGAGATCGATCCGTTTTGAGAAGGGTATCGATCTGCTTGTGGAAAGGGATCGATCCTTGATAGGCAAAAATAAAAGGAGATCGATATGCTCTTGGGGAGAGATCGATCTTCTCTTGATAGAATCCAATGGATATCGATATGCACTTAGGAAGGGATCGATCCTTTCAAGATAAAACCAATCTGAGATTGATATGCTTGAACAAAAGATTGATTTGCTTTGAATAGGGGATGGATCTGGCCTTCATTTGGAGCATTCTTGCTACAAAGTTTTCAAGAATTTCAAAGGAAAGCTTATCTTCGATTGCTTCACTAGTCATTTTGCATTCTATTCACACTTAGCGTATGAAAAGATTCATGTCTTATGATTCACGTCTTATGTAACTTGTGTGTACTGCTTGGAATCATAAAAGGTACATAGAACTCACTGGCCTTGTATTATCAATTCGTGTTTTAGTCCTTATATTAGTCTGAATATTTTAAATTCCATTCATTTAATATGTGGCCACTTCAACCCTTAGCCATTATATAAATTCATGAATACTCATGCATTCTCTTTGTAATTTCGTTCACATTTATATGATCAAAAATCATTCGTCTTATGATTCCATTAACATATAATAAGGTCATACATACATGGGGTCTCACACTTACAGCCCAGCATAACTTTCCTTCAGTCGCAGTAGACCATAATTTACATAGCATAGCAACAAGAAGAATAACAAAATAGTAAAATAGAAGTTTGAAGAACCAGCAATGCATAATAGTGATGGGAAGAAAACAAAGTACATAATTTAAGATTTAAAGTGCAAAAATCTAAAACAGTTAATGCAGAAGAAAAAAGAACTAAACAAAAACATCATACTAGATCATAAATTCAAAAAACAAAATTCAAAAGAAACTAATGGAGAATTTATCCAAAAAAATTTTAAAACAGTAAATGAAACTGAAAACAGAGCATTGAAAGGAAAACACAAAAACTTAATTTTATTTACTCTAAATTAGAAATAACCACTAAAATATTTAATAGGAACTATATTATACTAATTAAAACAGAAAACTAAAAACAAGAATTTGAGGAAATCAAAATAAGATAAACTGCAGTAATGAGGAAACTTAAGCTATATGTATCATAATTGCAAGCATATATAAACATGTTTGGCATAATTTATTTGTAAGTTTAAGCATTCTAAGAGTCATTTGATATATATTTTTTGAAATAAATATGCATATTTTTATACCCTTATATTTGCATGTATTCTTTATTCAGCGTAACCTCATCCCTATTCTCTTCATCCATAGATTATTTATACTAAACACCAAGGGTGTTTCTATTTTAAGTGGGTTTGGAAAGAATTATCCTGCCGCTTGTTTTATTCATTTTGTAGGTGTACAGACAATATATATATATATATATATCTTGGTTTATATTATAGACAGTTAATGTACATTTTATGCATTTAATTCCGGATATAACGATAGGCTACAATAAGTATGAAATGTGTTTTTAGGTTGTGTAAGACCCATATTTTGTACTATGTTCCTTATGATTCTTATGTGTAAACATTTGATTATTTTATTTGAATCATAAGAAGAGTATTTACTGAATTGAAAATACAAGTGAAACGACTAAATGTACAGAAGTCACGTAAACGGTAAATAAGGGACGAGACAGCCACAAGCTAAACCGAAGGGATTCAAATCCTTCTAACTGAAGACAAAAACTTAAAATGTAAACATATAGAGGGTTTAAGAAGGAAAGTTGGTTCAGTTTGATCCCGAATACGTTGAAATAAAGGAAAAACCAAAAGAGGGCTAAACGAGCTCTAAACGGTCCGTTCGAGGTGTTTTTAGCTATTTCACTTCCAAAAAATGACCAAAATGTAAAGATGAGCATGTTAACCATGAGAATTGACACTTTTAGATTCTTGAGAAAAAAGTCAAACGTGATCAATGGTCAAGGAAAGTCAAGGTTAGTTAAGAAATGCTGACTTTGACCATAGTTAACTAACCATGGTTAAAATTTAACCCAACCAAGGTTAAAAAAATTGGGGAAGCAATATTTTTAGCTAAAACACTCGATCTTCAATTCCTTAAGTATGAAAAATTAATTTAATGAAAATCCGAATTAAATTAAATGGGTAGAAATCGATGGGCCAATTGGTGGAAAACTTAAAGCAGATTAAGGTGGATCCAAAGTGGGCTGAATTTTGTAAGCCCATTAGGTCGTATAGTAGGGCCAATTGGTGGGCCCAATATTGATCCAATTGAAGGCTCAATTGGTAGAAAACTTTCCAGCCTAAAGTAAGCCCAAACCGAAAGCCCAATTGGAAAGCCCAAAAGTTAGGCCCATTAGCTAATAGTTAAGGCCCATTAGCTAATAGTTAAGGCCCAAATTGCCCAAGCCTAATACCATTACCAAGCCCAATTGGTGGGCTGAAAATTAAGACTAAATTGGTTAATTTGCTAAGTTAAAAATCAGCCAACACAACCCATCTTCTTCCTTAAGCTCTCGATCAAGACAAGAAACCACTAAAACATAACCATTCAAGTTTATCTCACTAGAAATCACTAACCTAGAGCATATTTGGAACAAGTGATCTTCCTGAAAGTTGTTCCAAATCGAGAGAGGAATAATATACATTGGAATTGGCTATCAAGGTGCCATATTGAAGGGGGAAAAATCAAGGATGTGAGACCCAGTACATGTATAGTTGTAACGTGTGTAATTGGATCAATGAATGCTAATGGACTTGTAATGTAAAGTGTAATATGATTTGTAATGTATATACAAGTTTCATGATGTATGAATATGAAGAAATGAGTTCTTATAAGTGATGAATGTGAATGGAACTCAATATGAGTAGTGTAGTAAATGGAAGAAAGTAAAGTTGTATGAATATAAATGCTTCCATTTGGTTTTATATAGTATACCTTTGGATATACAAGGAATGCACATAAGTTTCAATGTGAATAAGGCATGAATGGATGCCATTTTCAAGTCATAAAGGTGGATGGATGAGAAAATGGCCATGGCAGTAGATTAAGGATGTTTTGGTGTGAGTTACAGCAGGAAAACTGTAGAAAATTTAGAAAGTATGAAGGCCAGATCGATCTCATAGGATGAGAGATCGATTTGAAAGAGCCAGAATGCTCATATTTGGACAATGGAATTGAGCAGATCGATCTCCAATGGGGCCAGATCGATCTCCTAACCATTCTGTAATGAAAAGATCGATCCTCAAGCATACATATCGATCTCCTTACCTCTCTGTTTGGGAGTAGATCGATCTCAAGCTTCGACAAATCGATCTCATGCTCAAAATGCCATGAAAAAGAGGGATTTAAGGGGACCAGATCGATCTCTTATTGGTGCAGATCAATCTCCTTAAGTGATTTCTATAAAAGGAGTGCTGAAAATCTAAAAATTTTGGGAAAAACACTATCATTCCATTTTCAACCCAAAAACCTAACTTTCTCTCTCTAAAATCAGCCATTTCCAGTAAGAATTTAGGGGAGGCCATTAGACACTAAGTTGTTCATCTTGAGGAAGAGAACAACATAGTTGAAACCCAAAATCCCATTGTTGGTATTGAAGGAGCTAAGGGCATTGACATTTGGAGCACGAAGAGAAATTGGATTTGGTAAGATTCTAACACTCCAACTCTGGTACATTATTTATTTAATTGATTTTTGAGTTGTTTGGCATGAGTATGGATGGTTGGAAACACCTAGGTTGTGTTAGAAACAAATGTAACCTAGAAAATGGATTGAACCTAGTGTGAGAAAGTGAAAGTCAAATGAGTGGATGAATTATGGGTATACTAAGGTAGCTATTGAAGCAATATGAATAATGTGGAGTGGTTAAATGAAACCACATTGTGAGTTTGGAGGAAATTGTGAAAATGAGTATGTAAATGCTTGATAAATGCCATAGTGAGGGAATTCATGAAAATTGAACATTATGAGCTTAACATCAATTTAATATCGATTTAGAATGAGTTAATAGGCCTAAAAGGAATCCATAGACTCGAGAAATGGAACGAGGCCTTATGAGCGTTAATAGAAACTATAGGTCAAATCGACTATAGTGAGCGCACGATGTCCTGTTATATGGATCGAATATAATGTGAAATATGATTGTGTGCAGTCCTGAAGAGTTTGTTGAAGACAAATCGGACCGCACGAGTGAGTAGCGCTAAGGAAACAAAATCACACATTGCGATTCCAAGTAAGGGAATTTTGTGAGTAAATAGAGGTAGCTGCTCGTATTTTGTGGGTATATAGGGTGTTTATGAAATACATGAAGGTTTAAGGAAATGGTTGTTGATATGCATGAATAGCTATGAGAATTTGTATGAGATTTGGGTTTTGAAATGATCCTTAAAAAAAGGGATAGTAAGGCTAATAATTGCATAAATCACGTGTTTTGAATGTTTCATAAAACACCACACTTTGTTTTGAGCAAATCAAATGATAGGCTGGCTAGTGTTTTATTGATGTTATGGAATAACATATGTGAGGTGCTAAACATGTTTGTGATGTGTTTTGAATGCATATGAGCCGCCTATCGAGCTATGTGAATTAAATCGCGCTGGAGCCTCGCTCGCGCTAGATTTTGATGCTTTGATTTACGTGAAACGTGCTGGAGCTTAGCTCACGCCTTGATTTGGAAACTATGATGATGTTTATAAACTGTACTGGAGCTTCTGCTCATACGTGGCTTTTGAGTGGTTTTTCTTATGAGTATAATCGTACTAGAGCTATGAGCCGCCTATCGAGCTATGTGAATTAAATCGAGCTGGAGCCTCGCTCGCGCTAGATTTTGATGCTTTGATTTACGTGAAACGTGCTGGAGCTTAGCTCACGCCTTGATTTGGAAACTATGATGATGTTTATAAACTGTACTGGAGCTTCTGCTTGTACGTGGCTTTTGAGTGGTTTTTCTTATGAGTATAATCGTACTAGAGCTATGCTCGTACATGGTCTCTTTAAGGTAGGATGCATGAGTCATGCTAGAGCTTTGCTCGCACAAGTTTGCACATTGTGATACATATGAGGTCGTGAAAGTTGGTAAGATCCTCAAGCCCAACATCCTTAAACCAACATCCTTAAGCCCGAGGAGGCGGGGAGGCTCTGTTAGGCGGGGAGGCTCTATTCGGTGGGGAGGCTCTCTTACGGTAAGATCCTTAAGCCCTACATCCTTAAGCTGACATCATTAAGCCCGAGGAGGCGGGGAGGCTTTGTTAGGCAGGGAGGCTCTGTTCGGTGGGGAGGCTCTCTTACGGATGGATCCTTAAGCCAACATCCTTAAGCCCTGGAGGGGCGGGGAGGCTCTGTTTGGCAGGGAGGCTCTCCTACATGGGTACGGAAAGATCCTTAAACCAACACCCTTAAGCCCTGGAGGGGAGGAGAGGCTCTGTTCGGCAGGGAGGCTCTCCTACATAGATACGGAAAACTCTTTGCAAGAGGTAGGTAAGACCTAGGAATGTTACCCCCAATCACAATATGAGTCAGCGGAGTACGTTGTACCGTGTATATCACATGGAGTACGATGTACCGCGCGATGGTTATGTGATGAGAAAGTCTGGCGACACCTTCGTGCCAGCACGATACCCTGCACACCTAGATGCATTTGGTCTGGGATGATTTATGATGTAGTTGGTCCACATAGGCACTCTTGATATAGTGACCTGGTTTCTATTCCATATGTGTGATTGTGATTATCCAAGGTAGACCCGAGGGAGGGGTCGAACCTTGTGGGATTTGATTTATGAAATGGTAATGATGTTTGTGATTGAGAAAGTGGTTTTTGATAGGATTGTTTGTGTTTGAGAAAGAGTTTTATGATGTAATTTAAAAAGGAGGTTTCTTAAATGAATTGCCCTTTTTATGAGTTTAATGAGATGAGTATGAGATGTTTTCACATGTTGATATTCCATGTTTTATATACCAATTTTACATGATTTTGATACATGATATATATGTATACTCATATGGCATAGTTTTATTCCTCATGCTCTTATTGTAAATGATTTATGCATAACACTATCAGCATGTAGATAGAGTAGTTATCTACCATGCTTGCATTATTGCCTTACTGAGCGTGTGGTTGCTCATCCCTCTCTATTTTCCCCCTCCTACAGAGCGTGCGTAGTAGCCTAGTGAGGGCTGAGGCATTGTGTTTTTGGACATCCACTGCTTCCATCGCTGAAAGGTATATACACAGGATTCTTTTTATATGTTAATCTGGGAATTATTCTAAGATGAATGGTATATGTTTTATTGATCAAAACACACAAAATCACTAAGAACCTCAGTTGGTTGAAAATGGGTATGTGTTTTGATGAGTACCCATGTGATTTTAAGGTATGAATGGATTGGTGTGATGATGGCATGACCGTCGGCCATGGGCGGCATGATGGCTCTCGGCCACATGCCATGGCCAAGAGGCCAAATGGGCCAAGCCAACTTGGTTTCGACCAAATAATGATTGGTGGGCCTCGACCAAGCCCAATAAGTGTTAGTGGGCCACACAAGCCCAATATGCTCAGATGAAATAAATAGTAAAGTGAAATGGGCTTAAGACAGTTTTAGGCCCATTCAGGTGCAATTAGGCCCAATAAGAGTAAACAGGCTCATTAAGTGAAATAGACTGTATTAAATATTAAATACAGTTGAAAAAGTATAATTAACTTGGTAAATGGTAATATGCAGCTCCAGAGATTATATTAGGAGTTAATCGGACTGCGCGATCGAGCAACGTTGGGAAAGTAGAATTACTAGACGTGATTCAAGGTAAGGGAATTTTGCGGGTAGTTAGAGATACCTACGCTTATTTTCGTCAGCGTTTACATTCACTTAAAAAGTCAATATGGGTAAATTATTTTCATTAGTTGTTTGTTACATCACATTTCAAATTATCATTTTAAGGGTCAGAGAAAGTGAATAAAATTTATAGGGACCCAATATAGGTAAATTATCATTTTACCCTTGTGAAGGGTAAAATTAGAAAAATTAAGAAAAGATAAATAAAGCATGGAAAACCTGTTTTTGAGTGCTTTTATTGTTGTTTAGCAGAAGCATGGATAGACTGGCTAATATTTTTGTGAAATACACAAAATAGCACAATTATGGTGCTGATTTTACTGATTTGAAATATCTCGTTTAAAGTGAGCCATGTATCGAGTTGTGTGAAAACAAATCGTGCTGGAGCATTGCTCGCACTGGATTTTATATGTTTTCTGCATGAAAACGTGATGGAGTGATTACTCGCACTAGATTCCCATGATAGGCATGGCATAGTACTGGAGCATTGCACGTACTAGATTTTGATACGATTTATGCATGGCATAGTACTGGAGTGTTGCTCGTACTTGATTTGAAATGTGAATTATGCATGACATAGTGCTGGAGTGTTACTCGCACTAGTGTTTGATTTTGTGATGTGCACAAGACAATGTTTGAGTGGGGTGTCGACTAAGAGTCGCGCTCAAGGCGCGCACTGTAATTGATGTGATATACATGACATGTTTAAGGTCGTGTTGATTGCCTCATGTAGACTAAGTGTCACACGGATGAGATGCTCGCACATGCATATAGAGACGTGACATTGACTATCGACTTGAGATAGAGTCCACGGGAGTAGTTGTACCGTGCATGTGACATGGAGTACGATGTACCGTGCGGTGTTTAGGGTGGATATGTGGAATTGTAGAGTTGTTAGCTGGCCGTTAGGATTTGACCCACCTTCTGTTGCAACAGTGATGCCCCACACACTAGGATCCGTGTAGCTTAGGATCATAGTATTGGATATGGCCATAGTCCTAGATATTATCATAGTAATCTTCTAATCTCACATGATCATATCACATGGTTTTATATGAACTCGGGTAGACCATAGAGATAGGTCAAGCCCCAATGCATTATTTTATGATTTTTCATAAATGTGAATATTTATAAATGAAGGTAGACCTGAGGGATGGGTGGAGACCTAATAGATGTACTTTGACATGATGAAATGCCATATTTTATGTGATTTAAATGAAATGCCATGATATGTTTATAGGCATTATATGGGATTATATAAAATGCAAAGTTTTGCATGAAATGCCTATATTTATGAACTCAACATGATTTCAATCTATATAAGTAAATATATATACCGACTGCATAAGTTTTACAATTCATGCTTTAACTGTGAAATGAGGAAAAAAAATGTTTTAAGGCATGGCATTTTAAATATGTAGATGGTGTAGTTATCTACTTACTTGCCTAATTACCTTACTGAGCTAGTGAGCTCACCCCTTTCATTTCCCTCTTCTCTACAGAGCACTTATAGTAGCTAGCGAGCGACTGAAGACTCGTATTCTAGTATCTGCTGCATTCCCATAGAGCGAAAGGTATACACATTTGTATCCTTTTGTATCTAAACAAGTAACAGCACAGTATTGTATACGGATGTAATATTGGGGATGTAAATGTATGTAAATATACATGAGCTCACTTATGATATAAAAGTATTTACAGTCAATCGATAGTTATATTGACATGCAAGTATGATATAGAATGGATGGTAAGGTAAGTATGGATGGTGTGACTAATGTCCAATCATAGCCCAACTATTGGTGGTTAAATTGTCACGAAGGGAAAAAGGTAAGTAAAAAGCGAATAATTTGTAGTGATTTTAGTAAAAAGAGGTCGTGACAGGTTGCATTAGATATTGATTATAGCCTGTATTTGAAATGTAATGTAACAAACAACTTAAGGATAGTCATACTCTTTTGTAGTCATTTGATGGATGAATTAATTATGGATATTAGGATGTATGTTATACATGTATATTGGAGTTTAAATTGGAATCATATCACACATATTTGAATAGGATCGGGACTAAAGAAAATTATTAATTGAGTTGATCAAATAAGATCAACCAAAGCCATTAGATACTACACTAGTTGTTGAAAAACCTAAGGAAAAAAATTTAATCCAGTTTCCATCGAATTCGAGCCCTTACAGCAAGTCTTCCCTCATTTCATTTTATTTCTACTTAAGCCTCATGAGCATTTTACTTTGTTTCTTTTAAAACCTTACAAATTTTGTTTAATCACTTAATGACACATTTTAAATTTCTCATTTATTATTTCACCCTCAATTCATTTATATAATTAAATTTTCAGAATCTAACATTTAAAATTTATCAAATTAATCACCCACAACTTGTTAAAATATCTTAATCATTTTAATAAATCATTTAATGTTACGTCCCGGAATTGCAAAAATGCAGACTAACTTTTTCCTTTCTTCCTACTTATTGTCAATATGCAGTGTAGGTTTCGATTAACTTAGTTAGTTAATCCTTTAATATTATAAAGATGATTCTTGTAATCTGTAGTCCCAGTCTAAACCTTAAAGTGATATAATTAAGAGATTCATTAATCCAACTTAACCATCTTCAAGCTATTACATTCATTCTCATTTGATTTCATCCATAATCATGCAAAAGAATAATGGCGTATACACCAAATACATCACCTTAAAAGAAGGCTATAGTTGATATCTAATCTAGCCTAGCTGACTAAATTAGACATTTATTACAGCCTAGTAGTTACATCCCAACCAAAAATAACTTACAAATAAATAACTAAACTTGGTCTGTGCCCTACTGTCTGGAAACAAAAGTACAAAAGATGTGGATACCATGCGTGAATAAGAGGTAAGCCGAGAGAGGCCCCTGAAGCTGATCCACCTAATGCGGTACTCATGAGTCATTGTAATGGTAGTCTGAAAAAAAAGGGGTGAGCTAACGCACTTAGTAAAAAACATGCTTGTAAGCACAATAATATCAAAAATGATGATGCAGTAAACGAGTGCAATTCAAATCATACAATCATTTCCAAAATACATATAAAAGGAAATTCATAAAATAGGCATACTTCAAATATACTTATCAAAACATACTTATCAAAAATTATCAAATTGTATATTGAATCAAATCAAATATTGATTCAAAATCAACTACTGAGTTAAATGGTAAAGTCTAAGCTGAACTCATGTAGTTGATATACAACTAAAATTAAAAGTAACCTATCGCCATGGTCAGGGTCTTCAATAACACATGGACAAATGAGCAGTAGGAAACTATAGATGTGTCAAGGTCTAACAGCAACTGAAAGAAAGTGTCACTTGGCACAACAAAGGGTACCACTTGGGACAGACGTGTAAGGATGCTTCATAGCTCGTGACCCGATAAGGTTACCACTTGGTACATTCGTGTAAAGATAGTACTAAACTCACGATTTGACATGCACATTGTCCGTCATCTCAAAATAACTTTCAAAAACTTATGGTGACCCATTCGATCTCACTTTAGATAAAACATCAAAAGTGATCTAAGTTTTCTTATCAAATAGTTAACATAGCATATAGGTTGTCAAAACATGCATAGATGAATTGCAAAGTCGATGAGTGGTCATTTTGAGGTTTAAAAGTACACTTTAGGTCAAAATCTGAAGAGGGGATTGATCCTCTTGGCCCCAAATGGCAGAATACTTCTACCTTGTTTGAAAAGTAGAAAGGATTGATCTTACCTCATAGGGGATCAGTCCTTAAAAGTCAAAAAGGCTTTTTCTAGAAAATTTTGATGAGGGACTGATTCCTCGTCTTAGGGGATCGGTCCCTAATGCATAAAATGCAATTTTGGCTAGCTTTTTAAGTCCTAAGCCTAACCAAAACTATTTCCAAACATCAAATACATTTCATGGAAACCTTTTTAATGCCAAAACATTCATGATGTACTTGTAAAACCTATCATGCACTAAAGCTTTTCCCAAAAAAAAATTGGATTTGGACCTAAGTTTTCAACACATTGCTAAAATAGGCTAATTTAATGGGTGTTTTAGCCTTTTGTGCATTAAACATGTCTCTTTTAACACTATCACACCAACAAACATATCCCTTACCTCTTATATGCAGCTCTTAACTCAAATGAGGTCCTAATACTTTCCTCAACTCTAAGCACTCTTTAAAACATTTTGACTACACTTCCATAAAGAATCGATTAATTATTTTAATCTCATTTACATAGTTCCTACACATTAATAGGCCTACTCTTGGCCAAACCCTCCACATTATTCTCAATGGTTTTTAGATGAAAACATAAACCCATACTTAATATATGTAGAATAATCCTTAAAGCTCAAAAACTCTTACCTTAATCCCTTATAGATGCCAAACCTTAACCCTTCATTCTTGAAACTCTTTAATCACAATCTAAATTACAAATAACCTTTAAACCTCTTGTCATAGCTTAAAAACTATAAACCTTTTAAGATCTAACTCAAATCTTCAACATACCTCAAGACTCCAAATCTTCTTCTAACATTTCATCATCAAAATAGCTTTTTCTAAGGCCCAAATTGATATATAAAGATGAGATGGTTGAGATGAAGCTTGTGGGAAAGTTTAAGGGTTTCTCTCTTATTCTTTCATGTCATGACCTCATTTTACCCAAAAACACTATAGATTTTTCACTTTTTCTTTACTTTTTTCCCTTCGTGACTATTTTATTAATAGTTGGGTATGATTCGGCATTAGTCATATCATGTTATCATATCTCATCATACATTTCTTATCACATTCACATATTAGGATCCTCTATCTTACCACTGTAAATGCTTATATTTCATAACATACATTTACACGACCTTACGCATTTTTCAAACATTTACATGCCCGATATTACATCCATGTTCATCATTGTGCTGTTACATGTTTTGGTACAAAACTATATGAATGTGTATACCTTTCGATTGATGGGAAGCAGCAGATGTCAGAATGCAAGCCCTTAGCCGCTCTTTAGCTACTGAAAATGCTCTGTAAAAAGGGGAAAAATGAGAAAGGTGAGCTCACTAGCTCAGTAAGGCAATTATGCAAGCAAGTAGATAACTATACTATCTACATGATCATAATGCCAGACTTTAAATCATTTTTTCCATTTCATGCTTGAAACTTGAGTTCATGCATACACCTATGCAACGTACATAATCACTTTCATACTTATGGAATTCATGAAAAATCACGCACAAAAGGGCTTTTTATGTAAATCAGCTATGGACATGTACTTTTCACATTTAACACATTTAAAACAACCATCAGGACTTAACCTTTCCCTCGGGCTATTCCGATCCATATGAAACCATATAAAACATGTGGTCATGTAACATATATCAAGGCTCCACTTGTCCCTTGAGATACCTTGATCCATATAAAAACATATGAATTCATGTATTTATATAAACCATAAAGCATGCGAGAACTGGAAGGTATTGTGGTAAGCATATAGGAACTATGGCTATATACTAATTTGTGATCCCAGGCTACATGAATCCTAGTGTGCGGGGCATCATGTTGTAATGAGAGGTGGGTCAAATCTTACCTGTCAACCTATAATATCATATAGTCTGAAGACTACACGATACAACGTACTCCGTGCTATGTACACAGTACAACATACTTCATGGACCCCATATCATGTCAATCACCCATGCCATGTCTCAAATTGTATGTGCGAGCATATCATATCAGTGTGACACATAGTCTACACAAGGCTCTAATGTAAGACCCAATTTTTATCGTAATTTCTTATGATTCAAATGATGTAAACATGATTTTATGTAAATTGAATCATAAGAAGAGTTTTACATGAATGAAAAACGCAAATGGAATGAATAAAAGATTCTCGAATGCATTTAAAGGTCAAATGAAGGATTGAAATGGTCACAAATTAAACGAATGGGATTTGGACCATTCGGATTGGAGATAAGAATTTAAAACATGAAATGAGAAAGGGTTCGTGAAGGGAAGTTGGATTGGTTTGGTCCCAAACACGTTGAAGGGTAAAACGGTCAAAATACCCAAAATTCGATGTCAATTCGGTAAGAAATTGACACTGTAAACATGGATTCATGGAATCTTGATCAATAAAGGAGCAATAATTAAATTTCAGGTTAAATTGATCAAGATATGAATTTATTAGAATAAATCAGAATTTTCACTTCGAGAAATTATCCCGAAAATATTGAAAAAATACATCGAAAAGAGAAAATAAGACAGATAAATTCATTTATTGATTAAATGAATAAAATAAGATTTTTAGAAGATATTTTTGGATTCTTAATGTATTTTAATTGAATAAAATAATAATAAAATAATTAAAAAAAGAAAAAGAAAAGAATCATGATTCTTCAAAGGGGGAAACAGAAGACCAAGAGAGACCGAGCTTCCCCCACTGTCTCACCAACAGAGGTGATCGTCGACGAGCCTAGGCGAGGTGGCCGAAAGAGGGTGAGCACGAGCCACCGTTGACACCACCAGCTCGGAGGAACGACGACCGACGAGAGAGAGAGAGGGAGAGAGAGAGAGAAATGGTGACCCCGAGGGAGAAAAGAGAATTTCGTCGGTGTTGGCGTCGATTTAGTCCCGACCACCACCAGCCGAAGGATCCTCAAGAGAAGACCGATCGATCAGTGGCTGAATCGGCCAGTGGAATGGCCTGCAGCGCCATCAACGACGGCAGAAAGGAAATGGCACTGACGTCGAAGGGAGAAGAGGCCAGACCGGCCACTTTCCAGCTAGTCTTGGCGAAATCGACACTAAATCCATACACCGGACAACCTCGCGGATCTGCTGGAGACGAAAGCTGGTGAAGAACCGGTCAGCAATGCTCTGAACGACGAAGGAGAAAATTAAACCGGACTGAACCGGCTGAACCGAACCGATTTGAACCGGGCTGAACCGGACCGAACCAGTTTAGCCAAAAAAGAAGAAAAAGAATGAGAAAAAGGGAAAAAGAAAAAGAGGAAAATTTGGGAAAAAATCTAATGATGCAAACGAGCTACAGGTAAGTCGGTAAGCGGTCAAAATTGATCGATTTAATTTTCAAAATATTTAATTTGATTAATATTCGATTGAAAATTGAATCGAAAAAATATGTAATTGTGTAGCTCGACAATTGATGTCAAACGAGAGCTCGAGTCAGCCTCAATTTACGTACTATCATGAAATCTTGGGTAAGTAACTCTTATTTACGACAATTTACATAGTTTTACGTGTTAGAAATTTACCGCATAAATTACGAATTAATTTCGTATAAAATGAATTAAATTTTGGAATTTAAGATAAATTGTCGTGAATAATTAATTGAGCTATCTGAAAGTTTAGAACGAGGCCCAATAAATACCGATGGGCCCAGTGAGCCCAATAGGCCTCGATGATGTGAATAGTAAGTGAAAAATGGGCTTCAGGTCGGTTAAGGCCCATTATAGTACAATCGGGCCCAAATGGGTAAACGGGCTCAATGATTTAAATTAAGCTCAGAAAATATGAAATACAATTAATTATATTGCATTTGACTTGATGAATATTTATACGCAGTTTCAGAAATTGGATTACGAACAAATCGGACTGCGTGACGAGACATCAGTGGAAAGGTCAAACTGTACAGAGTAAATTGAGGTAAGGAAATTTTGTGACTAGCTAGAGGTAGCTACACATATTTTTAATAGCTTTTGTATACAGTAAAAATGTATAAAGGTCCTAGAAATGGATTAAAAATTTTAAGGACTCGAGATAGGTAAAAGACTATTTTACCCCTACTGAGGGAAATTCACCTAAGGATGGTGAAAGCATGACATGAATGAAATGCATGATTTGAGAAATTTTCGTGACTTTTTAGCAAAGTAAATTGGTAGATTGGCCAGTATTTGCATAAATTTCATAAGATAACACTACGTAAGTGTTATTTGAATTTATATGAAATTCTTTGAAAAATGGGCCAACTATCAAGTTTATATGGAAACAGATAGTGCTGGAGCATTGCTCGCACTATATCTGAGTTTGTGAGTGTGCATAAAAGGGTGCTAAAGTGCTCGCACTAATTTGTGTGACATCATGTGCATAAAATGCGCTAGAGCGGCTGCTCGCATTGATTTTTACTATTGTGACATGCATGAGAGGTGCTGGAGCTTAGCTCGCATCCTGTTTTGATATGATAATTGCATAAAGCCATACTAGAGCCTTGCTTGTACGTGATTTAATCGATTTAATTGCATAAAAGCCATGCGGGAGTGTAACTCGCATGAGATTTGATTTATTTATGCATGAAACTATGCTGGAGCATTACTCGCACGAAGTTTTGATTTACTTGAGCATTCATTCGTGCTGGAGCATTGCTCGCATGAAGTTTTGAATGATTTATGCATGATGCTGTGCTGGAGCTTTACTCGTACGAGGCTTTGATGGATTTTATGCATAAAACCGTGCTAGAGCTTGCTCGCACATGATTTTATATGGATTTATAACTCTTTTAAAGTCGTACTGGAGTGCTGCTCGTATGCAGATTTTACTGATTTTTATAAAACTTTGCTAGAGTTTCGCTCACACGAGGTTTTCAGATATCATGAATATGCATGGAGCCGTGCTGGAGCTTTGCTCGCACAGGGATTTTTATGACATGAATATAACCGTGTTGGAGCCTCCTGTAGACTGTGTCACAATGAGATGATATGCCCACACGTGCATACTGAGAGATAGGTTGGGTGGATAAGACCTACGGCTGGTACCCCATGACTATGATTTGGGTTCACGGAGTACGTTGTACCTTATATGTCATGCGGAGTACACTCTATCGTGGGGATTGTTGGAGTGGAGTGGCATTAGCCACGAGGCTGTAAGCCTTGCCCTCATAATCCTAGTATTTATGTTGTTCTGGCAGTATGACTAAACCACCTCCCGTTTCAAGTGTGATGCCCGCACACTAGGTACCGTGTAGCTAGGGATCACTAGGATATGGCCATAGTCCTCGATGTTACTGATATAGTCACTTACATGTCTCACATGATATAACTTTTGGTCTCGATAGACCAGGGTAGACCCGAGGGAGGGGTCAGGCCCCCGATTTTGTGATTTTCACTGAGATGTGATTTTCTACTATGATGCTAGATTTTTCAAAGGATTTTATGACATGTGAGCCTAAAAGAAGGGTGATTTTATAACAGAAATTTTTATATTGAATTTTTATTGAGTTTGAGATTGATTTATGAGATGATTGACCCGGAGGGGTTATTTTATACTGAGCTTTAATGAAGTGATTTAAATGCAGTAGCATGAGGAGTTTTCCATGCTTTAATTACAAATTCATGAAAAGAATTGTCTCTCATGATTTGTTTTACATGACATGAAATAATGCATGATCTTGATTTACTTCATGCGAATTATGATTTTACATAAAATGCCATTGATGCATGAGTTGCATGATTTCTATATGCACGAATAGCTTTTATAAACTATGGCATTAATGTATGCATGATTTTGTGTGTGAGATTTAAACAAAAAGAAATGGATTTGAGGGCATGGCATTATGAGCATGTAGATAGTGGAGCTATCTACTTACTTGCATAATTGCCTTACTGAGCGTGTGGTTGCTCACCCCCTTATTTTCCTCCTTTACAGAGTACTTTCAGTAGTTCGAGCGCAGTTGAGGACTTGTATCTTTGGTATGCGATGCGTCCCATGGAGAGACAGGTATACACATTTGTATAGTTTTGTATCTGAACATGTAAATGCATAGTAATATAAACGGATATGATGTCGGGGATGTAAGGTTATGTAAATACCCTCGTGAATGGATTTAGTTAAAGTTATAGGATAGTAAATCCTGATGTGTGAATGTGAATATGAAAATGGGATGGTAAATAGGTGAGAGGGGACTAACACCGAATCATAGCCCAATTGTTGGTAGGATGGTCACGATCAGAGAAAGGTAAGAATTAAATAACAAACAAAAAATTTGTAGTGATTTTTAGGTAATTTGGGTCGTGACATCTAACACGACCTTATGCATGTCATATCAAATCTCGTGTGAGTAAAGCTCCAACACGGTTTTATACATACCATAAGAAAATCTCGTGCGAGTAAAGCTCCAACACGACTTTTATGCATATCATGTCAAATATAGTGCGAGCAATGCTCCAACACGTTATCATACATATCATATCAAAATACAGTGCGAGTAGGGCTCCAGCACGCTTTATGAATGATATATTATCAAAACCCAGTGTGAGCGAAGCTCCATCACATATCGTTTCTGCACAAACCCCAATAGGTGGCTCAATTTCAAAGAAATAGTTTCACACTCATAATCAACACTAGAAATGTGCTCTTTTATGTAAATCACGTAAACACTAGCCAACCTATCCTTGTACTTGCTAAAAAGTAGTAAAAACAGTTGAAAACATGCATTTCATGCATTTCGTGACTTTACCAAATTTTGGTAAAATTACCCTTAATAGGGGTAAAATCGTAATTTTCTCATATCAGGTCTCTATAAAATTTATTTAATTTCTAGAACCCTCAGACTTTTTAAGTCCCTGTAAATGTCCTCAAAAATACGCTTACCTATCTCTAACTACTCATAAAATTCCCTTACCTCGAATTACGTCGAGCGTGTCTACTTTTCCAACGCTGCCAAATCACTTGGTCCGTTTAGCTCCCAGTATAATTTTCGGAGCTGCATGTAATTATTTATCACATTAATTACAGCTTATTTATTTGTAATTCACTTTCACTATAGTCGATTTAACTTATTGGGCCCGTTTACTCTTATTGGTCCTTATCACACCTTAATGGGCCTAATCTTGTCTTAAGTCCATTTTCACTTCACTATTCATTCTATTAAAGCCCATTGGGCTCCCTAGGCCCATTAACACTTATTGGGTTTTATCTGAGGCCCATTAGCCTTATTGGACCGAGACCATATCAGCTTGGCCCATTACATCTCTCGGTCCTGGCATGGTGGCCGAGCACCCCACTCCACCTTTGGCCAAGAGCTAGCCATCACCACGCCAACCTTGCCATCATCTCACTTAGGCATTTCATCAAACAATTGGATGGCATGTCTTAAGCTATTTCCATGGTTCATTAAGGCATTTCATTAAACACCTTATATGCCAACTACATCCAACTATCTAATTTAACAAATTGATCAAAATTAATCATACTATCATCATCCATGCATATTAACTAATCCATCCATGCATTTAAACAACATGGGTATTCATCAAAAGTCTCAATACCCATTTCGACCAACATGTGTTCTGTTTTAGGTTATTTTGCTATACAATTCATACACCAATCAACTTAGAATAATCCATAGATAAACATACTTGAAGTGGGAAGCTTGAAAACTTACCTAGCTTGGTGTTTCATTGTGACGCCTCGGAAACGCGGAAAATAGGGCAAATTTAAAACTTTTTACTCATCAAATCACAATTAAGGGTGCATTCATGTGCAGTGTCATACATAATTATGCTTATTATACATCAGGATCTTATTATAAATTAGTATATATCACATCATATACATTACTCAATTCTAAGTTAATTAATCCTAATACATCTCATACATCATTGTACAACAAGTGTCTGTAAATATAACTCTAGTCTGGATACATGAATATTGAATATATATACCTCAACACACAAAATACGGCATGGAGCTCAAGTTCTCCACTAGCCTCTAACCCGTACGTCGCAGGGAACTCACTTCACTTGAAGAAATCTGGAGGGGGAAGAAAAACAGGGTGAGCTTCTAAATTGCTCAGTAAGGGGGGTAAGGGACTCATCAATAAAATAATGATTTGTACAGCACAATCATTTTAATTCATAGTTAAAAACTCGTAGGAAAATGTAGCAAACTCAATAAAGTATCAATTCTCATCTCATTCTTTAAAATCGTGTGAAAACATGAGAGTACATAACTCAGTATAAACCACAGTTACAAGCATGTGAAAATCATGATGCGATAATGGCCTTTCTCATTAAAATGTGATAAAAATCACCGCAATGAAATGCACGTGGCATAGCCACAAAAACAAAACTCATGTGTAGAAAAAGGAGACTAGGCAATAAAACTCAAATAAAATTTTTCATGGCACATAAAATATATAATCTCCTCTGGGTGCGTATCCCAGGCATCCTCGTAAGAGGGAACGTCGAGAATATGGCGTATGCATGGTATATTGGACTTATATGTCACCAGAACAAGACCCGACCTTACATGCTACCAGAGCAATGCCTCGCCTCATGCACACTATCACGTGGTCCCTAGGTCGGTTCCCAGGCGGCCCACTCTCTCGTTCTTACATGCTACCAAAGCAAGGCCACCCAGCGTTACCAGAACGGGGGTCATCTCACGTTACCAAAACGGAGGCATTTCTCGTTACCAAAACGGAGGAATATCGGACTTACATGCTACCATAGCAAGGCCCGAACTTACATGCTACCAGAGCAAGGCCTCCCAACACTACCAAAGCGGAGGAATAATCAAACTTACATGTTACCAGAACAAGGCCTGTGGTCCCTGGGTCGGTTCCCAGGCATCCCACTATATCAGTCTTACATGCTACTAAAAGCGAGGCCTGATGTGTATTCAACATGACACGCCTAAGTCTCAAACATTAGCCATTATCTTATAAAACGTTTTGCCTTCACGTAGAACTTGTCAGGACCTGTTCTCAATCCATGACTTTATCCAAAAATCACTATAAATTTTTCGCATTCTTAACTTACCTTTCCGCTCTTCAATGGTTGGGCTGTGATTCGATGTAAGAGTCCTCACTTACCACATTATCCATTTCATACATACATGTCAATATATTATTACTGACTATAACTGCTTTTATTATACATGTAAGATTATATAAAATCTAATACAAATACATTCCCCATAATATATATCGTATACATCACTGTGCTGTTTCTATGTTTAGATACACAACTGTACATAAAGGTATACCTGGCGATCGATAGGAACTAGCAGTGGACTTTGGGATACTATCCCTCGATAGCTCTCGCTCTACTGCTGATGCTCTGTAGAGAGATGTAAAGAAAGGGGGGTGAGCATACAACGCGCTCAGTAAGGAAATCAGGCAAGCAAGTAGATATCAACACTATCTACTCAAAATAATGCTATGCCTTGAAAACATTATTTCCTTTACTGGCTTTAAAAAGCATGTCTTGAAATATAATATATATACTTGTACAGAATAAATCCCATGTATAGAAAAATCATGCTTTCTTTCTCAAATGTAGGCATGTAGTGCAAAACAATGCATCGTATATAAATCATGCCTTTATGTAAATCAAGTCATGTATATTTAAATCACAATAAGTATGGCATCAAATGATTCACAACACAAAATCGGAGTCCGACCCATCCCTCAGGTCTATCCGCAGTTTAAATCATTCAATCAATGTGATATATCATGTAAGACTCTGTGGTTAAGTGCAAATAGTATCCTAGACTATGATCATATCCGAAATGTGATCCCAAGCAACACAGTACTCGGTGTGCAGGGCATCACTGCTACAACGGGAGGGGGGTCAGTCCATCACAACCGTCAGCTATATCCTCCTCAACTCCATAACAACACACGGTACAGCGTGCACCTCGCGCCACTCAGACACGGTACAAAGTACGACCGTGGACCCGTCCTCACGGCCAGAGTGCCTACCATAGGTCTTAGCTCTCGCACCCGTGGAATATCAACATCACAGTCAGGGTGCCTACCATAGGTCTTAGCCCTCACGCCTGTGGAAATATCATACCACATTCACAAATACCCTCATCTGGCCATCCTCTCAAAATGTGACACTCAGTCACACAAGAATGCGGCATGAATTGGTACCATGTATATAATATCACATGCAGTGTGTGCCCTCGAGTGCGACACACAGTCGACACTACGCTCGAACACTGTTTCACATCACAAACTCAACTCTAGTGCGAGCAATCTCCAGCAACTAGGTCAATGCATAGTTCATGTATTAAATCAAGTACGAGCAATAGCTCCAGTACTATGTCATGTATAAACCATGATGAATCGAGTACGAGCAACGCTCCAGTACTCTGTCATGTATCTCATGTAAAACTCGAGTACAAGCTAATCGCTCCAACACTCTGTCATGCATATATCATATAAAACTGAGTACGAGTAAAACTCCAGTACTCTATCATGCATGTCATGGAAATCTAGAGCGTATAAAAATCCAGCACTAATGTATGTGGAAAACATATGAAATCCAGTGCGAGCTATGCTCTAGCATGATTCATTCTCACATAATATGATAGATGGCCCTTTAAAAGGGATTGTTTATAAAATATCAAAATCAGCACTATAAAGGTCACATCAACCTTAAAATCATTAGCCCATCTATTTATTTTCATGCTAAACAGCAATTAAACACTCACAATAATTGTTTCCATGCTTTTTGTAACTTTTCACAAAAGTTGACTTTTTGACTAACTAGGGGCAAAATCGTAATTTGCCACTATCGGGTCGCAACAATTATTATTCACTTTCTCTGACCCTCAGAGTTTTTAAGTGAATGTAAAAGCAGACGAAAATACGTGCAGGTATCTCTAACTACTCGCAAAAGTCTCTTACCTCGGATCACGTCACGTGACCTCACTTCCTCGGTGCTGCTAAATCCCGCAGTCCGATCAGCTTTCAATGTAAACTTCGGAGCTGTAAATAACCATTCCTCAGGTTAATTATAATTTTCCTATTGTATTACACATTAATGCAGTCTATTTTCCCTTAATGGGCCTTAATAATCCTTAATGGGCCTTAATCCGTATTAAGCCCGTTTTCCACTTATTATTTCCCTTCATCAGGGTCTATCGACTCATTGGGCCTATCAATACCCATTGGGCTTTATTCCAAGCTCTTTGGATAGCCCGTATATCATTTACGACATTTAATTCAAAATTCCGAATATAATTCACTAAATACGGAATTTAATCCGAAATGTGTAAAATAAATCTTAAATACGCAATAATGACATAAATTGTCGTAAATGAACTTTACTTACCCGAGAATATGCGATGGTACGCAAATCGAAGTTCGATCAGACTTTCGTTCGGAATTTATCGTCAAACTGCATAATTTATTATATTTAACTCCGGGTCAATTTTTGATTAAATATAATTTAAATAAATTCATCGGAAATCAAATCGGTCACTTTTGACCCGTATCGACTTACCCGAAGTCCGGTGAAATCCTGAAAATTTTCCTTTTCCTTTTTCTTTCTTTTTCCTCTTTTTCCCCTTTTCTCCTTGGCTGAACCGGTCCGGTCTGGTTCAGCACAGAACCTTCTCCCCTGAACCGCCGACCAGTTCAGGCATCCTTTGGTCGTGCCGGTGTATTTCGGCCGGTTCCCGAAGCATCACCACCGCCGTTCGGCACGCCTAAGCCTGGGCAACACTCGGCTGGGCTCGATCGGGACCAAACACCGCCGATGGCCGCCGGATTCCTTCTTTTCCTCCGCGGCTTCACCTCTTCGATTCGCCGACGTCCGGCGTCAGTGGATGGAGTGACCGATGCCGATGGGTGCGCACGGTCCTCCTCTTCCTTTTCCGACCTCTGTCCTGGCCGTGGGGTCACCGGTGGTGGCCGTCCGGTGATTTCTCCCTCGAGTCGGCTTGCTTCCGTTTCCTCTGTTCTCTCTCCCCGATTTTCAATCCGTTTCTCTTTTTTTTATTATATATTTTTATTATTATTTTATTATAAAATAATAATAAAAATCCCATAAATATCCCAAAAATATCTAAAAATATCTCAAAAAATCATAATAAATTCATTTTAATCCGTAAATGAATTTATCAGTCCGATTTTGCCTTTTCGGTATATTTTTCCACTATTTTTGGGCCATTTTTCGAGGCAAAAATTTGATATATTCTAATAAATTTATATCTTGATCAATTGGGCTCAAAATTAAATATTTTCCTCGATTTTGATCAAGATTCCTCAATTTCATATTTTTAATGAAATTGTCTTATCGAAATTATACCGAATTTTAGTCATTTGACCGTTTTACCCCTGCACTCGTTCGGGAATCAACTTAACCCTTATCTCGTTGTTATGTAGCTTACATGCATTTTTAAATTTCTCAAATTGTTGATTGCATGTTAGTAAATACTCTTCTTATGATTCAACTATGTAATAAAGTGTTCATACACATAGGAATCATAAGGAACATGCTACAAAAAATCTGGGTCTGACAGAACTCATAATGGTTTTCTTTCATAAACCTCATTTTAAGCATTTATGTACTTAACACAAAATATGTTAAAACCGAGTTCCAACCGGTAAAACCAAGCACACATTTCTCAATCTCAGTATGCCTTAACATAGAGCCCAAATCTCTTTTTCACATTTTAAACACAAAACGGTTGTAAAACATTTTCACACATAGTTTACAACTCATAAAAATTGGGCCCGAACCGGCTATAAAATCGTGTGCAATCTCTCATTCACAACATATAAAACATACTTGTTTTTTTAATCACAATTCATGCTACAACATTTCATAAGTCACATACACAAACGAGTTTAAGTTTCCCTTACCTCTTTGCACCTCGTATAGTGCAATCATTCCCCTGTATCACGGACTAGCCTCTCATTCCACTATGGAACTCCCGAGTTGTCCAAACGATGTTAAAAACATCAATACCCCAACTCAATCGCATTATTGAGCACACATTTGCTCATATTCTCATTAATATCTCAATCAACTCAATTCTCACTACTCTATCACCATTCATGGTCTCATCCACTACATCTCAACCTTCTACATTTCTCATGCATAATACCTATGCCAAAATCACCTCATTGCCTAAATTTCCAATTTATAGACAAAAATCCCAATTTACCACAATTGCATAATAACATCTCCACTCCAACCAAATCACAATTTCATCAATCTCTAACCATCTCCTAGCTATTTCAGCACAATGCCCATGCCCATAATCACCAAAAATCATTTTAAAGTTCAAGATTGAAGTTTAGAGATTACCCAAACTTGTGGAGTGCTCAACTCACACCTCGATTTGATTCGTCTTTCGATTTCCAAGTATGTTGTTCTCCTTTGGATAAGGAACAACTTCCCTTCTTACCGCAACTCTTGATTTGAACAGAAATGGGCGATTTAAAAGAGAGAGAAAGTTAGGGCTTGACTGAATGGAGGTTTGGAAGAGAGAGAAAAGATGAAGTGCAGGAAAACACAAAGGTCCTTTTATAGACGGAGGGTAGGAGATCGATCTGGCTCTTGATGAGATCGATTTGCATTTGAATTTGGGGACGATTTGGGGTAATTTTATGCCTAGGAGATCGATCTGTCGTGGGGTAAGATCGATCTCCTAATGGCTTTATGAGATCGATCTGGTCCAATTATGAGATCAATCTCTAGTTTACAAAATGCTTCATGAGATCGATCTGCTCCTTGAGGAGATCGATCTTTTCATTACAGAATCATAAGGAGATCGATCATCTTCCATTGGAGATCGATCTGCTCGCTTAAATTCCTCATTCCTTGTCAGTTTTGACCTACCAGATCGATCCTCTCTTCCCCAAGATCGATCTGACCTCATAGTTTCACACTTGGGTTAAATACTTAACATATAAATCTCCAAATATAATCTCCACAATTCACTACTTTGATTATTTCTCATTCATTACTTATACATTTCACTCAGTTCAATAAATTACACTTCAAGTTCATATTACATAATTAAAATATGTCTAAAATTCTCAGATTTCACATTCATTCTCGGCCGAAACTTCAAGGGATTTCAGGTTGCTCAATTTAGCTCTTTGATTGTTAATTTCAAGGTATGTTACTCCTCTCTCAATTTGGAACAACTTTCATGAAGATCACTTATTCCAAATATGCCTTTAGGTTAGTGATTTCTAGAGTGAGAAAGCTTGAAAGCTTATGTTTCCATGGTGTTTTATTTTTGGCCGAAAATTGAAAGCGAGAAGAAGAAGACTAAAATTTTGATTTTTTCCTTAGCCAAATTTCATCCATTTAACCTTAATTTTCAGCCCACCAATTGGGCATGCTATTGGTTTTGGGCTTGGTAACTTTTGGGCTTAGGTTTTGGGCTTAAACATTTCCTAATGGGCTTTGGTTTTGGGCTTACCTTTTGGGTTTTCGATTTTGAGCTTTTCTTCAATGTTATTAGGCTAGATTTTAATAGGTAATTGGGCCTACATTTTGCTTCAATTTGGGCCCATCAAATGGCCCAACAATTTGACCCAATAGCTTGTACAATTTCGGACCATGCTCGATTAAGCTTAATGGGCTTCAAAAATTCCATTAGTTGGCCCATCAATTTCTGGCCATTTAATTTAGTCCAAAATTAAATTAATTTTCCATGCTCAAGAAGCTAAAGATTGAGTGTTGTAGCCAAAAATAATTCTTCCCACTCTTTAACCTTGGTTAGGTTAAATTTTAACCATGGTTAGTTCTTATGGTCAATGTCAACATTTCCGAAGCTGACTTTGACTTTCCTTGACCATTAACCACATTTAACTTTTGTTCATGTCACGACCCAAAACTACCTAAAATCAGAGTAAATTTTTTTTTTCATTTTTCTTTCATACTTACCTGTCCTCTGATCGTGACCACACTCCACTAACAATTGGGCTATGCGTCAATGCCAATCCCACAATTCATTTACCATATCCCTATTTAAGGAAAGGTAAACACATGAGTTTTTCATTTATTCTTTTCCATTCATTTACAAGTGTGTACAGTATCTATACATCCCTGAAAGTTACTTACAAACATGTTACTATGCTATTCTTATTTAGATACAATATGCAAGTGTATATACCTCAAAATGATAGGCAGTAGCGGATATCAGGAATGCAGTACTCAGTTGTCACAAAGTTTACTGGAGGAAATCTGTGTAGGAGTGAAAGGGGTGAGCACATCAAGCTCAGTAAGACAATCCTACGAACAAGTAGGTAACCATACTACCTACATGAATGTGGTGCCATGCATAAACCACCATTTCTCCACACATTTCAAAACAGATGCTATAATTCATGATGTCATGTAAAACAAGTTCGCATGTGGATTTCAAAGAGCATGGAAAATTCAACATGCAACTCTTTTAAATCATTTCATTCTCATTAAAATTTCACAATAAAGCCAGGACTTAACCCATCCCTCGGCTGTTCCTCACTCATACAACACCATGAAATCAAATGCTTTTCACAGCAATAGAAATATATGATACAATGAATGTCATGTGAAACCATTTTACATCACTCATGGGTTTAAATAGCATGGAAATAACATCATGCAAATTCAGTTTTAAACCCAGTTTCATTCTCATCAAAATCATATCTCAGTTAGGATCCAACCCTTCCTTCGGGTGATCCAGACTCACACAAAAATCCACAAAACGCGTTTCTCAAAAACATCAACATACGAGACTAGACAATAGATATATATATATCTCGGGCAAAGAACTAGGACGATGGCCATATGTCCTTGTGATCCCACTGCTACATGGATCCTAATGTACGAGGTCTCACCACGATCGGGGATCGCCCCGGGAGGTGGGTCAGTCCATCCCGTCGGCCCTGTCCGATCACTCGCATTCGAAGATGCCACTCGCATCCTAAGATGCCCCTCGCATCCGAAGATGCCACTTGCATCCGAAGCTGCCACATAATCAATCCCAGCACGGTACAGCGTACTCCATGCTACTTGTACGGTACAACGTACTCCATGGACCCATATCTCATATCCACAATCGTGCCTGTCTCAAAATGCATGTGCGAGCATATTTAATCGGCGTGACACACAGTCTACCCGACGCTCCAAGCACGGCTCATCGCATGTCTCATAAAATCAGTGCGAGCGATACTCCAAAACTCTCATAAAATCAAGGAAAATCTCATGCGAGCCAAGCTCCAGCACACGTTTCATAAAATCTCATAAGATCTAGTGCGAGCTAAGCTCCAGCACTCTGTTAAAATCATGTAAAACTAGTGCGAGCTAGGCTCCAGCACTCTGTTATAACAATTCAAGTGAAAATCTGGTGCGAGTTAGACTCTAGCACCCTGTCACTAAAATCATATAAAAATCTGGTGCGAGTTAAACTCCAGCACCCTGTCATGAAAATCATATGAAAATCTGGTGCGAGTTAGACTCCAGCACCTTGTCACAAAAATTACGTTAAAATCTGGTGTGAGCTAGGCTCTAGCACCAATGCATGTAAAACTCTAGTGCAAGCTCTCGCTCCAGCACTAATGCATGCATCACACAAATCAAAAACTCGTGTGAGCTGAGCTCTAGCACGTCACATTTCTATAAAATCACATAGGCGGCTACATTTCTCAAATCAATTTCAGAGAAAATCAACAGTCATTAAAGCTATGCAATGCTGTGCATTTTATTTAAAAGTTTGCCAGCCTACCCATGCATGTGTCAAACCACCTCAAAAACAAGCAAGGACCTCTTGTTCTTGCTCCTCCCAACTTTTCCTAAATTTGGAAATTTTACCCTTCACAAGGGTATTTTGGTAATTTGCCCATCCGGGACATTAAAATTTTTATCCTAAATCTAGACCCTTCAGACACTTTAAGAGACTGCAAATGAAGTTGAAATTGCATAAAGCTACCTCTAGTAGTCCGTAAAATTCCCTTACCTGGAATCACACGCGAGCTTACCCTGTCTCAACCGTACCAGGTCTCTCAGTCCAATTCGCTCCGACCAAGTCTACGGAGCTACATATAACCACGCATTTGGGTCAGTTCTAATATTCTTATCCGTATTTCACTCTTACTGATCGAATCTAAAGTACTGGGCCCGTTTTACTTTATTGGGCCGATTGCATCTTAATGGGCCTCGACCCATTTCCAACCCGTTTCCACTTATTAAATCCTTTCTTCAGGTCTATTGGGTTCTCAATACCCATTGGGCTTTGTTCCAAACTCTTTGGATAGCTCGTATATCATTTACGACAATTAATTCAATAATCCCAATATAATTCACTAAATGCGGAATTAAATCTAAAATTCGTAAAAAAAATCTTTAATACGCGAATAATTACATAAATTATCGTAAATGAGCTTTACTTACCCGAGATTATGCGATGGTGCACAAATCGAAGCTCGATCGGGCTCGCGTATACGATTTATCGTCGAACTGCACAATTTTATATTTAATTTTGGGTTAATTTTTTATCAAATATAATTTAAATAAATTTTCCAGAAATCAAATCGGTCACTTTTGACCTCTTATCGACTTACCCGAAGTCCGGTGTATCCTCGAAAATTCTTTCCCTTTTTCCTTTTTCTCTTTTTCTTCCTTTTTCTCCCTTTTCCTCTCTTTCTTGGCTAAACTGGTTTGGTCCGGTTCAGACCGGTCAGTTCAGTCGATTCAGTCCGGTTTGGCTTTCTTCTTCGTCGTTCGGAGCTCTATCGGTCGGTTCTTCATCGGCTTCTGCCTCCATCAGCTCCACGGGGTAGTCTGATTCACGAGTCTGGCCTCAGTTTCACCAACGGTGGTCGAAAAGTGGCCAATCCGGCCTATTCTCTCCTCCGGCATCGATACCCATTTCTTTCTCTCGCCGTTGCCGGCTCTGGCCGCCGTTTTCGCCACCATTCGGCTCAGCTTCACGTGGGGGTCCTTTGGCTGGCGGTGGTCGGGGCTAATCGACGCCGGTGACTGTCGAATCCTTTCGCCGACCTTCTCTCGCTGTTCTTCGATTGCTGGTGCTGGTGGAGGTTCAGTTCTCGTTTGGGCTTCCTCGGTGCCTCCAAGTCACCGGTGGTCATTCGTCAGAGAGGCAGAAGGCATCGGCCTTCTTCGCTTTCGTCTTTTCTTCTCTGTTTTACGAAAATCTCAGTTCTTTATTTATTTATATATTTAATATTTTAATCAATAAAATCTTATTTTCTCCCTAAAAAATCTAAAAAAAAAATTTGATTTTATTCATTTAAACAATAAATTAATTTATCAGTCTTATTTTGTCTTTTCGGTATATTTTTCCTATATTTTCGGGATAATTTCTCGAAGTGAAAATTTCGGTTTATTCCAATAGATTCATATCTTGATCAATTTGACTCGAAATTTAATTATTTCTTCGTTATTCATCAAGATTTCTCAAATCCATATTTTTAATGAAATTTTCTTATCAAATTTATACAAAATTTCAATCTTTTGATCGTTTTACCCTTTTAAACATTCGGGATCAATCCAATCCAACTTCCCTTCATGAACACTCACTCATTTCGTGTTTTAAATCTTTATCTCCAGTCTGAATCTCATTCGTTTAATTTGTGACCATTTTCAATCCTTTATAAGAAATTACGATATAATTTTGGGTCTTACAGTTCAGAAATCCAAAAGTGTAGTTTCTCATGGTTAACACTACCATCTCTGCGTTTGGGTTGCTTTCAGGAGGTGAATTGCTAAAAACACATCGAACGGTCCATTTCGAGCTCGTTTAGCCTTTTTTGGCATTTTCACTACTTCATCATGTTCGGGACCAAACCAAACAACTTTCCTTTGAACTACCCTTATTTTGATGTTTTAAGTTCTTATCTTCAGTCAGAATGGTTGGCATCCATTCGGTTTAGCCTGTGGCCATTATAGCCCTTATTTGGCCTTTTCATGACTTATAAGCATTTGTTTGCTTCATTTGCACTTTCATTTCAGTAAGCACTCTTCTTATGATTCATCTAACATAATTAACTGTTTACACATGTGAATCATAAGGAATATAATACAAAAATTTGGGTCTTACATTTCTTCCCTTTCTTCTCTTTCTATCTTTTTTATCCTCTCATTTCTTCTTCTTTTTCTTTGTTATGGTTGAAAATAAGAAAAATAAGGGAGAGAGAAACAAAGTTAGGTATTAATTGGATTAAATCAACCTTTCCATCCATTGTGGGAGCAGGTATGCTTATCTGAAGATATAAGGAATGATCCCTCCTTCATAAATGGCCTTTTTTCTTAAGGGTTTAAGTTAGGGAATAGATTATTTCTCTTAAGCGATCGATCCCTCTCTTCCAAAATGCCAAAATCTACAATTCCTGGTAAAAGGATCAATCCTTTAAGGGAGGGGATTCATCTCTCATACTTGAACTGTACCTTTTTGCATTTTTCAGCTTCCAATTCATTCCCAATTGCATACCAAAATCATTCTAAGCCATTATCTAAGACTTCCAACCTTCCCAACACATCAAACACATCCATACACGCTTGTTTAGTTCAGTTTCTCATTATCCTTCATCCATTCCAATAGTTTTCCATTGATTTCACCCTTTGTAATCTATATTACCCATAATATACAACATAAGCCAAGATACACACTTAATTGCCATAAATTCAATTTTATTCATTCTTGCACTAACTTGTCTTAATACAAGTCTCATTTAATAACATAATACATTACTTATACAAATGTTATGGAATTGATGGGCTTCAAATCCTACCTACATTAGGGAATTTGGTCATCCAAATTCATCTAAGCTTAATTAAATAAGTCTTAATGCTTCACCTCCATTCAACACTCCAATTCTCATGTGGCTTCTTCTGCAGAATGGTGCTACCATAGCACCTTCACTATGGGAAAGCTCTTTAATTGAAGCGCCTTCTCCTTTTAATCTGAGATTCAGATTAGCTTTTCTACATAGGTCATGTCTTCTTGATCTCCAATGGTACATACTCGAGGATATGAGAAACGAGCCAATAATTTCTTTTCGCCAACTTCTTTCCAAGCTATTGGAGATTGGCATCTCCACCTATACAGAGCCTTGTAAGGCGCCATTTTAATGCTAGCATGGAAACTGTTATTGTAAGCAAACTTTGCTAACGGCAAATGGTCTTTCCATGAACCTTTAAAATCTATAGCACATGCTCTCAAAATATCCTTCAAGGTTTGAATCGTCCCCTAGGACTAACCTTTAGTTTAAGGATTCAAACATGTACTAAGGTTCAACTTCGATTCCATTACTTCTTGGAAATCCTCCTAAAATCGAAATGTGAATCGAGAATCCATATTGGAAGATGCTCACAGGAGTGCCATGAAATCTAATTACTTATCACATACAGATTTGCTAGAATGTTCAAAGAATTTGCTGTCTTGATAGCTAGAAAGTGAGCTAACTTGGTCAACCTGACAACTATCAACCAAATTGTATCATGTCATTTCTTTATCCTTGGTAAGAACAAGATGAAAGCTATGGTGACGTGGTCTGATTTCCTTGTTGTATTCACTACTGACTTCTGATGCTATATATTCACTTGTTATCACACCAAACATCTCGTAACATGATCGGTAATGTACCTTTTCATCCCTACCCATCTATACGCATGACATAAGTCATGGAACATTTTTTCTTGCCCGGGTGCATAGTGTATTGGGAACTATGTGCCACTTGTAGTATCAGTTGCTTCAGATCATCATTACTTAGAATATAGATCATGTACTTAAATCGAAGTAAACCATCACTACTAACTGCATACTCTGTTTACGGATCCCAATTTAGCTTACTAGCAATCTCAACCAATCTTTGATCGTTCCACTGCGCCAACCTAATCTGATCTATCAAACTCAGTTCTATCTGAAAACTTGGCAACTAGCAGCTCTTAGTAAGTTCTGTACTGATCCTAAGCTAATAAACTGTTCTAGAAGATCTCACTCCTTAACCATCATATAAGATACCATCCCTTTTCATCTTAAAGCATCCGCTACTACATTCGCCTTTCTAGGATAGTAAAGGATCTCACAGTCGTGGTCCTTTAAAAGTTTCATTCATTGTCACTGCCTCATGTTAAGCTTTTTCTTATCAAACACTTACTTCAAGCTTGTGTGATCAGTGTAGATCTAAAATTTTTCAGCATATAAATAATGCCGCATAATCATAAGAGTAAAAACCATAGTGGGTATCAGGTAGCTCTTCTAATAATCCTTCGGTTAGTGAGAACCATAAGCAACTACCTTTCTATGCTGCATTATTACATAAGTTAAACCTTGTAAAGAAACATCACTGTAAATCGTGAACCCTCCTGATCCACTCGAAATAGTTAGGATCAGTGTTGAGGTCAACCTTATCTTCAGTTCTTGAAAACTCTCTTCGCAATTGCCTGATAGTTCAAACTTTAACATCCTTGTAAGTGAGTTGAGTCATCAATGTGGCCACCATAGAAAAACTTTCCATAAAATGTTTATAGTACCCAGCCAATCCCAAGAAACTTCGCATCTTTGTGACACTCTTTGGCCTTTCCCATTCCAGTATCATCTCAACCTTGGATGGATCCATTGACACCCCATTTTTAGACATAATGTGACCCAAAAATGCTATATCCTCTAACCAAAATTCACACTTACTTAACTTAGTATACAACTGTTTCTTTTAAAGGGTGTGTAGTACTATCCTCAAGTGTCGTTCATGCTCTTCTCAGGACTTCGAGTACACCAAGATGTCATCAATGAAGATGATGAAAAATTGGTCTAAGTAAGGTTTAAACAGCTCATTCATCAAATTCATAAATGTCGTAAAAGGTGCATTCGTTAGGCTAAATGGCATTTACCCAAAGTTCAAAATGGTCGTAACGAGTCCTAAAAGCAATCTTCGAAATCTTGGACTCCTTAATCTTCAACTAGTGATACTTCATCCTCAAATTAATCTTAAAAACACCAATGCACCTTGAAGCTGATAAAAAAGGTTATTGATCTTAGGCAGTAGGTAAGTGTCACCCATGTTTTCTCAAGACTTCGAGTACACCAAGATGTCATCAATGAAGATGATGACAAATTGGTCTAAGTAAGGTTTAAACACTTCATTCATCAAATTCAGAAATGTCGTCGATGCATTCGTTAGGCCAAATGGCGTTACCCAAAGTTCAAAATGGTTGTAACGAGTCCTAAAACCAGTGTTCAAAATCTTGTACTCCTTAATCTTCAACTAGTGATACTTCAGCCTCAAATTAATCTTAGAAACACCAATGTACCTTGAAGCTGATAGAAAAGGTCATTGATCCTAGGTAGCGGGTACTTGTTCTTCACTATAACCATATTCAATCGCCCATAATCGATGCACAACCTCAATCCACCATCTTTCATTTGGATAAAAAGAATAAGAGCACCCCAAGGGGAAACGCTCAGATTAATAAACCTTTTGCCCAAAAAATCTTGGAGTTACTTCTTCAGCTCTTCCAATTCAACCAAGGCCATGTGATAAGGAGGCTTGTATGTTGGCTGAGCATTTGGGGCCAAATCGATGGCGAACTCTAACTCGCTATCAGGTGGACACCCTAGCAATTCCTCTAGGAATACATCTAGAAAATTTCTGACCGGGGGAATATCCTAGAGTTCTCGATGTAGCCTTTTTAAGTCTTCCACAAAGGAAATAAACCCTTCAAATTAAAACATACAAATAATCTAATTTCATTTTTTACTGGCAAAACATACATCATATCTGTCGATTAGAGTGCAGGTTGCAATCTTAGAGTAGTAGTCCAAGCTAATACGATTGGTAGCTAATCAATCTATGCCTAAGATAACATCAAAGTCCTAAATACTAAGCAAAATTAGATCTGCTACCATATCCTTTATCTCTCACCCTGATCTTACTGTTATTGTAGGCCAAATCTATCATTTGGCTCTCTCGCATAAGGGCATAAATATGCAATACACTGAAGGCTGAGGCTTTATGTGCAACTTACCAATGAATGATAGTGATACAAATGAATGCATATAGCCACGATCAAATAGTACATGTGTTTCAATACCAAAGACAATAAACTTACCCTTAAAAACTTCAGTGGAAGCTTCAGCTGACCCTTTATCTAATGCAAAGAATCATCCTTAGGTCACCAGCTTCTTACCCTTCTCTGTTATTGTGGCCCTCTTTGATGAAGCGGGTCTATTAGGCTACTTATAGGCATCCTTCAGTATGGGGTAGTCCTTAATCATGTGTCTCATGTATCTACAGTTGAAACAAGCCATTGTGAGCCAATGGAGTCATAAAACCATGATACTTTCCATAATTCTTAAAAATTGGGCCTTGTTGTAAGGGGATTCTGATGGTCAGTGTTGTCTGAGTGGTGATGAAGGGAGTCGTAAGCTTACCAACCTTAGTTCGAGGATCACCAAACTTTCGCCTCTTGAACTCTCTCGATCTAGTGACATCAGATCTTTTCCCTTTATCTTTGCCCTTACCCTAAGACCCATATTCAACTTGAGCAACTTTTAATCCTTGCTATACAATTTGGGCCGATTGAGGTTTAATCAAATATGGTCAGATAAAAAGGTAGCAGTCTATCTCTGATTGCTGATCTCAACCCTGATAAGAATCCTCAGTCTTTTGTTCCTTATTCCATTTTGTCTCGAGGTTAAATCTACTCGTGGCGGTGAAGCGAGATTTATACACATCGACAAACATGCTCCCTTAAACCAAGTTAAGGAAGTAAACTTGTATCCTCTTTCTTACAGTTTAGAGGATGTATTGCCTGTTGAATGCCATCAGGAAAGCTTCTTGGTAACCATTGAATGTTGAACCGTCAAGATTGTACAGGTGAACTTCCATCAGTGCTCGATCTCTTTCTTAAGTACATAGGCCACCAATAATAGCTTCTCAGTGGGGGTGCAATCCAAGTACTTAAAGGACTTCTCTACTTAATACACCCAATTCTCAGCTTCCATCGGGTCCTTATTGCCCTTGAACACTGAGGGATTCATCTTTAGAAAATCCTTTAATAGGATCACTATTCTCTTGGATCTAACCTTGGCCTAGGTTGTGGTGAAGCTTGTGGTAGGAACTGTGGCTGAGGTGTTGGAGGTGCTTGTGGTGGTGGTGCTTAAGGCAAAAGAGGCAGTGCTTACCGACCATTCATCTCAGAGTTGGTTACCCTAAAATGGTGGGTCTCGAATTTGTGGAAGTAGTGAAAATACCAAAAAGGGCCTAAACGAGCTCGAAATAGACCGTTCGAGGTGTTTTTAGCAATTTCACTTCCCGGAAGTGACCTAAACGCAGAGATGGGAGTGTTAACCATGAGAAAGTACACTTTTGGATTTTGAACAAAAGTCAAACATGGTCAATGGTTAAGGAAAGTGAAAGTCAGCTTTGGAAATGTTGACTTTGACCATAAGAACTAACCATGGTTAAAATTTAACCCAACCAAGGTTAAAGAGTGGGAAGAATTATTTTTGGCTAAAATACTAAATTTTTAGCTTATGAAGCATGGAGCTGAAAATTAACTTAATCTAATTTTGGATTAAATTAAATAAGCATAAATTGATGGGCCAACTAATGGAATTTTTAAAGCCCATTAAGTTTAATCGAGCATGGGCCAAAATTGTACAAGCTATTAAGCTGAATTGTTGGGCCATTAGATGGGCCCAAAAGAAGCAAAATGTCGGCCCAATTACCTATGAAAATCCAACCAATAACATTGAAGAAAAGTCTAAAATCGAAAGCCCAAAAGGTAAGCCCAAAACCAAAGCCCATTAGGAAATGTTAAAGCACAAAACCTAAGCCCAAAATTTACTAAGCCCAAGACCAATTGCAAGCCCAAATGGTGGGCTCAAATCTAAGGTTAAATGGCTGAATTTGGCTAAGGGAAAAATCAAATTTTAGACTTCTTCTTCCTTACAATTCTCAGCCAAAAACAAAACACCATGGAAACATAAGCTTTTAAACTTTCTCACTCTAGAAATCACTAACCTAAAGGCTTATTTGGAATAAGTGATCTTCATGAAAGTTGTTCCAAATTGAGAAAGGAGTAACATACCTTGAAATCAGAAATTAAAGAGATGAATTGAGCAACCTGAAATCCCTTGAAGTTTCGGCTAAGAAGGGAACACTAAGCTAAGTGAGTTTTCAAGCTTCCAACTTCAAGTATATTTACCTATGGATTATTCTAAGTTGATTGGTGTATGAATTGTAGAGCAAAACAACTTAAAACACCATGAACACATGTTGACCAAAATGGGTATGGTAAGTTTTGATGAATACCCATGTTGTTTAAAGGTGTATATGGATTGGTTAAGATGCATGGAAGATGATGGTATGATTAATTTCAATCAATTTGTTGAATTGGATAGCTATATGAAGTTGACATGTAAGGTGCTTGATAAAATGCCAACGTGAACGATGGAAATAGCTTAAGACATGTCATCCAAGTGTTTGATGAAATGCCTAAGTGAGATGATGGCAAGGTTGGCATGGTGATGGTTAGCTTTTGGCTAAGGGTGGCATGATGGTGCTCGGCCACCATACCATGGCCGAGAGGTGTAACGGGCCAAGCTAATGTGGTCTCATCCCAATAAGGCTAATAGGCCTTGGATAAAGCCCAATAAGTATTAATAGTGTAAGACCCGATATTTTCAAGTGCATTTAAAAATGCAAAAGGACTTAAATGACATTCCCGAATACGTGCAAGGGCAAAATGGTCAAAAGACCAAAATTCGGTATTAATCGAGACAAGAAAATTTAATTAAAAATAAGAGAATGAGAAATCTTGATCAATGACGAAGAAATAATTAAATTTCGGATTAAATTGATCAAGATATGAATTTATTGGAATAAACCGGGATTTTCGTATCGAAAAATAATCCCGAAAATAATCGAAAAATATACCGAAAAGGTAAAATCGGACTGAGAAAATTATTTACAGATTAAATGAATAAAATATAAATTTTTTTAAGGATATTTATGCATTTTAATATTATTTTATTGAATAAAATAATATTAAAAGTTAATTATAAATAAATAAATAAAAAAAAAAAAAAAAATGAAATTCTGAAACAGAAAGAAAAGAAACAGAGGCGAAAAACGAAGCGAGACCGAGGGAAGAAGAGAGACTCACCGGCGAGCCACCACCGGCGAGGCTGAGGGGCCGACGAGGGTCGGCGAAGGTCGGCCGACCTCGGGCGAACCACCAGCGGCCAGGACGCGCCGTGGAGTCGCCGGAAAACGCCGAAAAGCGAAGGAGATGCCGCGGGGGAGAAACGTCGATCGGCGGCCATCGGCGCCGATTCGACCCAGGCCGAGGCCTGATTTGAGAAGCCCAGTCCATGGCGCGTTGAACGGCACCGGAATCGGCCAGAGAACCGACCGGACGGCGCCGGCACGACCAAAGGGAGCCTGGACCGGCCGAACCGGACAGAACCGGCCGAACCGGACCAGACCGAACCGGCGGTCCGAACCGGGTTGAACCGGACCAGACCGGTTCAGCCAAAAAGAGAGGGAAAAAAGGAAGAAAAAGGGAAAAAGAAAAAGAGAAAAAATTGGGGAAAATTCCAGTGATGCAATCGAGCTTCGGGTAAGTCGGTAAGTGGTCAAATTGACCGATTTAATTTTCTGAATATTTAATTTAATTAATTCCGACTGGAAATTTACCCGATAAAATATATTTAATTGTGTAGCTCGACAATTGGCATCCACTGAGAGCTCGAGACAGCCTCGATTTGTGTACGATCATGGAATAACGGGTAAGTGACCCTTATTTACGACAATTTTATATCGTTATGCGTGATTGATATTTAACGCATGAATTACGGATTTAATTTCCGCATAAATGAATTAAATTCTAGAAATTGGGATAAATTGTCGTAAATAATTCATAAGCTGTCTGAGAATTTAGAACGAGGCTAAATAAATATTGATGGGTCCAATGAGCCCAATAGGCCTCGATAAAGTGTGGTAAACGGGCTTAAGGCCGATTAAGGCCCATTATGGTGCAATCGGGCCCAATATGGGTAAACGGGCCCAATGATTTAAATTAAGCCCAGAAAATTATGAAATACATTAAATTGTATTGTATTTGACCTGATGAATGTGTATCCGCAGTTTCGGAGATTTGATTTAGATTTGGAGCAAATCGGACTGCGTGACGAGTCATCAGTGGAAAGGTCAGACTGTACAGATAAATGAGGTAAGGGAATTGTGTGAGTAGCTAGAGGTAGCTACGCATATTTTAATAGATTTTGTATACACTGATTATGTATGTATACACGATTATTGTAAAATGATCCTAAAAGTGGTTTAAATAATTTTTAAGGATCGAAATAGGTGAAATGTCTATTTTACCCCTATTGAGGGAAATTCACCTAAGGATGGTGAAAGCATGACATGCATGGAATGCATGATTTAAGGATTTTTATGATTAAGGAATTTTCTTGATTTTAATCAAAGTAAAGCGATAGATTGGCCAGTAAATGGATGAATTTCACAAAATAACACTACGTAGGTGTTATTAATATTTAAATAGAAATTTCTTTGGAAAACGGCCAACTATCAGTTTATATGGAAACAGATAGTGCCGACACGTAGTTCGCACTATATCTGATTTTGTGAATGTGCATAAATGTGCTTGAGCAGTTGCTCGCACCGACTTGTGACATCATATGCATGAAATGTGCTAGAGCATGGTGCTCGCACTGATTTTTAATATTGTGAAATGAGAGCTGCTGGAGCCTAGCTCGCACTCTGTTTTGACATGTTTTGACATGTTTTGACATGTTTTGATTTGTTTTGATGTGGTATGCATAAAATAGTGCTGGAGCGATTTCTCGCACTACTTTTAATGATTTGACATGCATGAGAGATGCTGGAACTTAGCTCGCATCCTGTTTTGATTTAATTATGCATAAAAGCCGTGCTGGAGTGAAACTCGCACGAGATTTGATTTAGTTATGCATAAAGCCGTGCTGGAGTATAACTCGCACGAGATTTGATTTACTTGAGCATTCATTTGTGCTGGAGCGTTGCTCGCACAAAGTTTTATATGGTTTTCATAATTCATTTGAATGCTGTGCTGGAGTTTTTCTCGTACGAGGTTTTCACTGAATTTATATACATATCCGTACTAGAGCGTTGCTCGTACGTGGAATTACATGAAATTATAATCAGTTTAAGTCGTACTGGAGCGCTGCTCGTACGCAGATTTCACTGATTTTTATGAAACCGTGCTAGAGCTTCGCTCGCACGAGGTTTTCAGATATCATGAATATGCATGGAGCCGTGCTTGAGCTTCGCTCGCACATGGATTTATATTACATGCATATAGCCGTGTTGGAGCCTCCTGTAGACTGTGTGTCACAGTGAGATGATATGCTCACACGTGCATCCTGAGACAGAGATGTTATGGGTGGATAAGACCTATTACAGGCACCCCTGATTGAGCTTGGGTTCACGGAGTACGTTGTACCGTGTATGTCACGCGGAGTACGCTGTACCGTGGGGATTGTTGGAGTGGAGTGGCATGAGCCACGAGGCAGCAAGCCTTGCCCTCGCAATCCTGGTGTTATGCTGTTCTGGCGGGTAGGACGACCCACCTCCCGTTTCAGGTGTGATACCCCGCACACTAGGTACCGTGTTGCCAGGGATCACTAGGATATGGCCATAGTCCTCGATGTTACTGTTAATTACCTTATTGTCTCACATGATATAACTTGTGGTCTGTTAGACCAGGGTAGACCCGAAGGAGGGGTCAGGCCCCCGATTTGATGAATTTATGATTTCATATGATTTTATGATATGTGACCCTGAAAGAAGGGTGGTTTTATAACCGAAGTTTTATAATGAATTTTATTGAATTGTTTTATGAGATGGACCCGGAAAGGGGTTTTAACTGCCGTTTTAATGTTTTGATTTAAATGCAGTAGCATGTGAAGTTTTCCATGCTTTCATTTGAAATCCATGTTTTGTCTTACATGGCATAAAAGACTGCATGATCTTGATCTAATTCATGCTTAATATGATTTAATGATGTCACATAAAATGCTTTGAATGCATGAGTTACATGATTTATATATGCACAAATAGTTTTGGATAAACTATGGCATTGAATATGCATAACTTTGTGCGTGTAAATTTTAAATGAAAAGAAATGGATTTAAGGGCATGGCATTATGAGCATGTAGATAGTGGAGCTATCTACTTACTTGCATAATTGCCTTACTGAGCGTGTGGTTTGCTCACCCCCCTTATTTTTCCATCTTTTCAGAGCACTTATAATAATTATTGAGCGGCTGAGGACTTGCATGCTTAATATCCGCTGCTTGCTGCTTCCCATTGAGAGACAGGTATACACATTTGTATGATTTTGTATCTAAATATGTAATGCACAGTACTATAACTGGATATGATGTCGGGGATGTAGAGTCATGTAAATACCATTGGGTATGTGTTTATTTAAAGTCAAAAGGATAGTAGACTCTGATATATGATTATGGGAATGAAATGTTAAATAGTGTGAGGTGACTAACATCGAATCATAGCCCAACTGTGTTGTAGGATGGTCACGACGAGAGAAAGGTAAGAATTAAATAATAAATGAAAAAGCGAAAAATTTACTCTGATTTTTAGGTAATTCGGGTCGTGACAATTTTTGGTATCAGAGCTTGAGTTGGCCTGATATGAGTCGGTGTTAGTGGTTAAGGAAGTTTACATCCCCATGTACTGTGCATTATTTAGATACAATTGTGTATATCGAGATGGAAGTACAGCTAAGAATTTGGTTTTAAATGCAAGAATAGACTCATTGACTGATAGCCGCTATGGTTGAGAGGCGAGTACACGAGCTCGAGGCCGTAGAGGTAGGCCCGAGAGTTGTACTGAGTCGCCACATGAGACTCGAGATGAGAATGACGTGGAGGCTGATATAGAGCATGCTCCACAGAGTCTGATAGAGAGATCGGATAGAGTCTGACAGAGAGATCAGACAGTATTGAGATACGCTTCACGAGGTTAGAGCGGAGTGTGGAGAATATGTTGCGAGCTAATTGCTCAGGGTATATATGATATATGAGGGCGAGTTAGAGCATTAATTGAAGTTCGCTCGACCCATTTGAAGAGTTAGACGTCCAGAATGGACATGGAAAAAAAATTCTATATGTATTCCGGTGACAGAATATCCCAGATATTGTTTTAAAGGAAATTACAGATGACATTATTTACTCTGACCCAGAGGAACATGTTGATTGACGAGTATGATACTCAGTTGATATTCCTGGGCAGATGTGACTCGGACACGATGAACAGTGAGAGTCGAGATGTTTGAAAGTTCATGGAAGGACTCAGATTAACAATTAGAGTCCGATTAGCCCGTTAGATATCACTACCTATGCCGAGGCAGTGCGCAGACTACAGTTGTGTTAAATAAGATCATGAGTTGCACGCCTCTGAGATTGAGAAAGGTAGTAAGGGCTGAAATTGAGACAAAAAGAGAATAGAGAATGACAGAGATGTCAGAACGGAAAAAAAGGTAATTGGTAAAAGCTTAGAGTTGATGAGTCACGGGGTAAGATGATTGGAGGCCCCAGTGTATTTAATTTCAACACTATTGAGGGGTATTGTGATTCAAGGACCCCGACCTGTTACGTAACAGTATAACAGAGTAGCAGTGTGAACAGTGTAGGATATGTGGTAGTTACCACGAAAATAAGATGTTGGACGAGGGCGAGTGTATGCCTTGGACCAGGACACTACTGATGTTTCATTGGATGTGGTGGAAGATACCACACTGGTTGTGAATAATGAAATAATTATTTTAATTGATCCTGGTGCCACGCATTTATTTATACCGCCTTCAATTGCTTATAAGTTAGTGAAAAAAATGTGAAGCCTATACCTTTAAGCATGAAGAGGATGATAGTTAGTTGATTTTCACTAACTGAATATGGGTATAGGGATTGTAAGTTGAAAATAGGGGTGAAAATATCACTGAAAAGTGTATTGTAACTTGACAAGTAAGGAAAGAGTTTGTTACAAGTGATATATAAAAGGAGATATATTGGAATAAGAGACGTATGCAAGGTAAGGATATCCTTGATATGCAAAGTAAATTGGATTAAGCGGTATGTAGTCAAGTCTGAGGGATAATAAAGGTATTTTAAAATACTTCCCTGCCTGAAGATTTGACAGCGTCTGGAAGCGCACGTATAATCTATAGATTGAATTCGACGGTCATAATATATACATTAAAATTTGGGTACCTTTGCTGGTACGATAAAGAAATATAGAATTTGATTAATCAAGAAGGTTTAAAATTTAAAATTTTATAAAAGCCGTTAATATAAGAAAAAGGAAATGACGTGAGCTAGTATCTTGAACGAAAGCTATTTCGAAATGACATTGTACGTTTATGCGTACATAGGTCAAGTATATGAAAAATTGAAATATTGAGTAGAACTCAACTACGTTAAGGTATTTGAACCTTACCTGGACCGATAGGGTTATCGTTTTTAATGATGATATTATGATGTATTCGAAGTCCAGGGAAGAGTATGAGTAGCAACAGGAAACTGCCTTACAGACAAGGTTTTATGAGTTTCTTGAAATGGGCTGCTCAGTTGACACGTCTCGTTTGGAAAAAGATTTCATACGAGTGTTATGATATATATGAAAGTAGCTTCGGTAAAGTTTTGGTATATTGGAGTAATGAACTGACCACCGTAAGTATTCTCACCATAACTAATAGCTCAAGAGGTTTCAGTGTGTATGGATACCTCCAAATAAGGATTGAGCTATGTATTGATGTAAAATGGGAAGATAGTCGTTTATGGATCCAGACAATTCAAGGAACGTGAGAGAAACTATCTGACCCATTATTTAGAGTTGGCAGCCGTAGCGATTACACTGAAAGTATGGCGCTACCACTTATACGGTAAGAAATTTCGAGTATGCACTGATCGTAAAAGCCCCAAGTATCTGTTTTAACAGAAAGAGTAGAAAATGAGATAACCATGAGGGTTAGAGCTTCTAAGGATTATGATTGTGAATATTGTACCACCCAAGAAAGGCTAATGTAATGGCTGATGCCTTGAACAGAAAGAGTCTCGGGATGGTATCACATATGATGGTCAGGGAGCGTGAGCTGCTAGAGCAGTTGTGAACCTCAATAGTGATGTGATTCCTTCTGATGATGACGGTGATTGTGTGACAGCTAGCCTGAGGTTAGAACCAGATTGTGTGACCGGATTTGCCAGGCTTAGCGTGATGATCGGCATGGTGTCGATAGTGTGGGTCAGATTCAGAAGGGTATAGTGACAGAGTTCACAGTGAGTGATGATGACTCACAGAGGTTCAGAGACAGTATAAGTGCTCCTCAGGACCATAGTTGATAAGAAAGTGCTATTGTCAGAAGCTCACTCTTCGGGATATACAGTGCATTCGAGAAGTAATAAATATATCAGAATCTCTGAAAAGGGTATTGGTGGTCAGGTATGAAAAAGAGATATTGTAGAGAATTGCGAAAAAGTGTCTCCTATGTCAGCAGAGCAAGGTAGAGTAAAAGAAGTTGCAGGGTTATTGCAGCCTCTACCTATATTGACACGGAAATGGGAACAAGTTACCATGGATTTCGTGATGGGTTACAGAGGACCCGAATGAATCTCGAGGATATCTAGGTGATAGTTGATAGATTGATTTAGTTACCCACCTTCTGGTTATGAAAATCCCTAGATACTCTAAGTGTATAGGCGGATTTATGTGTGTGGAATATTGTGAAACATTGTGTAGCGTTCCAGTGAGCATGGTATCAGATAGGGATTCCCGCTTCACTTTCCACTTCTGGGAATATGTTTTTTGAAGCTATGGGACCCTGATTGTGTGTTAGCACAGCTTCCACCCTCAGACAGATGGTCAGTCAGAGAGGACTGTACAGGTTCTGGAGGATGTGATGAGAGCGTGTGCCATTGATTTTATGAGCTCCTGGGATGATCAGTTGCTACTAATCAAATTCGCCAGTGATGATAGTTGTCACTTGAGTATCGGGATGGGATTATATTCGGCATTATATGGCCGTAGGGAGTTGTTCCCTGACTTTGATAAGAGAAGTGGGTGACAGATAGAAAATTGTTCCCGAATTAGTAAGACAAACCTCTGAGTATGTTCAGTTGATTTGAGAGAGATTAAGAACACCTCAGAGCAGATAGAAAAGACTATGCTGACAAGAGACAGGAAATCATTGGAATTCACCGAGGGTGAATCATTATGTTGGCAGTTACTTGTCTTAAGGACGTAACAAGATTCGGATAGAGATATTGGACAAAGTGGGAGGTAAGACCTGTAGGTTGGCGTTACCACTTGAATAAACAGGCATCCACTATGTGTCCTATCTTATGATGTTTCGAAAATATTATCCGAACCCGATATATGTAATCGGATATGAGCTTCAACGGTTTAGCTCAATGAAAGTATAACATATGATTGGAAATCGATTCGGGTATTAGACGGAAGGAGAAAGTGTTGAGGTTTAAGATAATCTCCCTAGTTAAGTATGATGGTAATATTACACTCCGGAGAAAGTCACTTGAGGATGACAGTATATGATGCGATAGACATACCCGGAGTTGTTATGGACTCATATTACTTGGTTCTAATTTGGAGGACCAAATTTCTTAAGTGGGGGAGATTGTAAGACCCGATATTTTCAAGTGCATTTAAAAATGCAAAAGGACTTAAATGACATTCCCGAATACGTGCAAGGGCAAAATGGTCAAAAGACCAAAATTCGGTATTAATTGAGACAAGAAAATTTAATTAAAAATAAGAGAATGAGAAATCTTGATCAATGACGAAGAAATAATTAAATTTCGGATTAAATTGATCAAGATATGAATTTATTGGAATAAACCGGGATTTTCGTATCGAAAAATAATCCCGAAAATAATCGAAAAATATACCGAAAAGGTAAAATCGGACTGAGAAAATTATTTACAGATTAAATGAATAAAATATAAATTTTTTTAAGGATATTTATGCATTTTAATATTATTTTATTGAATAAAATAATATTAAAAGTTAATTATAAATAAATAAATAAAATAAAAAAAAAAAAAAAAATGAAATTCTGAAACAGAAAGAAAAGAAACAGAGGCGAAAAACGAAGCGAGACCGAGGGAAGAAGAGAGACTCACCGGCGAGCCACCACCGGCGAGGCTGAGGGGCCGACGAGGGTCGGCGAAGGTCGGCCGACCTCGGGCGAACCACCAGCGGCCAGGACGCGCCGTGGAGTCGCCGGAAAACGCCGAAAAGCGAAGGAGATGCCGCGGGGGAGAAACGTCGATCGGCGGCCATCGGCGCCGATTCGACCCAGGCCGAGGCCTGATTTGAGAAGCCCAGTCCATGGCGCGTTGAACGGCACCGGAATCGGCCAGAGAACCGACCGGACGGCGCCGGCACGACCAAAGGGAGCCTGGACCGGCCGAACCGGACAGAACCGGCCGAACCGGACCAGACCGAACCGGCGGTCCGAACCGGGTTGAACCGGACCAGACCGGTTCAGCCAAAAAGAGAGGGAAAAAAGGAAGAAAAAGGGAAAAAGAAAAAGAGAAAAAATTGGGGAAAATTCCAGTGATGCAATCGAGCTTCGGGTAAGTCGGTAAGCGGTCAAATTGACCGATTTAATTTTCTGAATATTTAATTTAATTAATTCCGACTGGAAATTTACCCGGAAAAATATATTTAATTGTGTAGCTCGACAATTGGCATCCACTGAGAGCTCGAGACAGCCTCGATTTGTGTACGATCATGGAATAACGGGTAAGTGACCCTTATTTACGACAATTTTATATCGTTATGCGTGATTGATATTTAACGCATGAATTACGGATTTAATTTCCGCATAAATGAATTAAATTCTAGAAATTGGGATAAATTGTCGTAAATAATTCATAAGCTGTCTGAGAATTTAGAACGAGGCTAAATAAATATTGATGGGTCCAATGAGCCCAATAGGCCTCGATAAAGTGTGGTAAACGGGCTTAAGGTCGATTAAGGCCCATTATGGTGCAATCGGGCCCAATATGGGTAAACGGGCCCAATGATTTAAATTAAGCCCAGAAAATTATGAAATACATTAAATTGTATTGTATTTGACCTGATGAATGTGTATCCGCAGTTCCGGAGATTTGATTTAGATTTGGAGCAAATCGGACTGCGTGACGAGTCATCAGTGGAAAGGTCAGACTGTACAGATAAATGAGGTAAGGGAATTGTGTGAGTAGCTAGAGGTAGCTACGCATATTTTAATAGATTTTGTATACACTGATTATGTATGTATACACGATTATTGTAAAATGATCCTAAAAGTGGTTTAAATAATTTTTAAGGATCGAAATAGGTGAAATGTCTATTTTACCCCTATTGAGGGAAATTCACCTAAGGATGGTGAAAGCATGACATGCATGGAATGCATGATTTAAGGATTTTTATGATTAAGGAATTTTCTTGATTTTAATCAAAGTAAAGCGATAGATTGGCCAGTAAATGGATGAATTTCACAAAATAACACTACGTAGGTGTTATTAATATTTAAATAGAAATTTCTTTGGAAAACGGCCAACTATCAGTTTATATGGAAACAGATAGTGCCGACACGTAGTTCGCACTATATCTGATTTTGTGAATGTGCATAAATGTGCTTGAGCAGTTGCTCGCACCGACTTGTGACATCATATGCATGAAATGTGCTAGAGCATGGTGCTCGCACTGATTTTTAATATTGTGAAATGAGAGCTGCTGGAGCCTAGCTCGCACTCTGTTTTGACATGTTTTGACATGTTTTGACATGTTTTGATTTGTTTTGACGTGGTATGCATAAAATAGTGCTGGAGCGATTTCTCGCACTACTTTTAATGATTTGACATGCATGAGAGATGCTGGAACTTAGCTCGCATCCTGTTTTGATTTAATTATGCATAAAAGCCGTGCTGGAGTGAAACTCGCACGAGATTTGATTTAGTTATGCATAAAGCCATGCTGGAGTATAACTCGCACGAGATTTGATTTACTTGAGCATTCATTTGTGCTGGAGCGTTGCTCGCACAAAGTTTTATATGGTTTTCATAATTCATTTGAATGCTGTGCTGGAGTTTTTCTCGTACGAGGTTTTCACTGAATTTATATACATATCCGTACTAGAGCGTTGCTCGTACGTGGAATTACATGAAATTATAATCAGTTTAAGTCGTACTGGAGCGCTGCTCGTACGCAGATTTCACTGATTTTTATGAAACCGTGCTAGAGCTTCGCTCGCACGAGGTTTTCAGATATCATGAATATGCATGGAGCCGTGCTTGAGCTTCGCTCGCACATGGATTTATATTACATGCATATAGCCGTGTTGGAGCCTCCTGTAGACTGTGTGTCACAGTGAGATGATATGCTCACACGTGCATCCTGAGACAGAGATGTTATGGGTGGATAAGACCTATTACAGGCACCCCTGATTGAGCTTGGGTTCACGGAGTACGTTGTACCGTGTATGTCACGCGGAGTACGCTGTACCGTGGGGATTGTTGGAGTGGAGTGGCATGAGCCACGAGGCAGCAAGCCTTGCCCTCGCAATCCTGGTGTTATGCTGTTCTGGCGGGTAGGACGACCCACCTCCCGTTTCAGGTGTGATACCCCGCACACTAGGTACCGTGTTGCCAGGGATCACTAGGATATGGCCATAGTCCTCGATGTTACTGTTAATTACCTTATTGTCTCACATGATATAACTTGTGGTCTGTTAGACCAGGGTAGACCCGAAGGAGGGGTCAGGCCCCCGATTTGATGAATTTATGATTTCATATGATTTTATGATATGTGACCCTGAAAGAAGGGTGGTTTTATAACCGAAGTTTTATAATGAATTTTATTGAATTGTTTTATGAGATGGACCCGGAAAGGGGTTTTAACTGCCGTTTTAATGTTTTGATTTAAATGCAGTAGCATGTGAAGTTTTCCATGCTTTCATTTGAAATCCATGTTTTGTCTTACATGGCATAAAAGACTGCATGATCTTGATCTAATTCATGCTTAATATGATTTAATGATGTCACATAAAATGCTTTGAATGCATGAGTTACATGATTTATATATGCACAAATAGTTTTGGATAAACTATGGCATTGAATATGCATAACTTTGTGCGTGTAAATTTTAAATGAAAAGAAATGGATTTAAGGGCATGGCATTATGAGCATGTAGATAGTGGAGCTATCTACTTACTTGCATAATTGCCTTACTGAGCGTGTGGTTTGCTCACCCCCCTTATTTTTCCATCTTTTCAGAGCACTTATAATAATTATTGAGCGGCTGAGGACTTGCATGCTTAATATCCGCTGCTTGCTGCTTCCCATTGAGAGACAGGTATACACATTTGTATGATTTTGTATCTAAATATGTAATGCACAGTACTATAACTGGATATGATGTCGGGGATGTAGAGTCATGTAAATACCATTGGGTATGTGTTTATTTAAAGTCAAAAGGATAGTAGACTCTGATATATGATTATGGGAATGAAATGTTAAATAGTGTGAGGTGACTAACATCGAATCATAGCCCAACTGTGTTGTAGGATGGTCACGACGAGAGAAAGGTAAGAATTAAATAATAAATGAAAAAGCGAAAAATTTACTCTGATTTTTAGGTAATTCGGGTCGTGACAAATAGGCCCAATGAGCCTAATAAGCCCAGATAAGATGAATAGTAAAGTGAAAATGAGCTTAAGACAGACTTATGCTCATTAAGGTGTAATAAGGCCCAATAAGAGTAAAGAGGCCCAATAAGTTAAATCGATTATAGTGAAGTGAAATACAGATGAATAATCTGTAATTAATGTGATAAATAATTACGTGTAGCTCCAGAGATTATACTGGGAGCTAAACGGACCAAGTGATTCGGCAGCGTTGTAAAAGTAGGCACACTCGACCTGATTCGAGGTAAGGGATTTTATGAGTAGTTAGAGATAGCTATGCGTATTTTCAAAGACATTTACAGGTACATAAAAAGTCTGAGGGTTCTAAAAATAGAATAAATTTTATAGAGACCTGATATAGGTAAATTACGATTTTACCCATATTAAGGAAAATTTTATCAAAATTGGGGAAAGTCACGAAATGCATGAAATGCATGTTTTCGACTGTTTTTATTGCTGTTTAGCAAGTACATGGATAGGTTGGCTAGTGTTTGCATGATTTACATAAAAGAGCACATTTCTGGTGTTGCTTGTGATTTTGAAACTCTCTCTTTGAAATTGAGCCACCATTTGGGTTTGTGTGGAAACGATATGTGTTGGATCTTCACTTGCACTGAGTTTTGATATTATGCCATACATAAAAGGTGATAGAGCCTTGCTCGCACTGTATTTTGATATGATAGGTGTGATAACGTGCTAGAGCGTTGCTCGCACTATATTTGACATGATATGTATAAAAGTCGTGTTGGAGCTTTACTCGCACGAGATTTTCTTATGATATGCATAAAATCGTGTTGGAGCTTTACTCACATGTGATTTGATATGACATGCATAAGGTCATGTTGGAGCCTCATGTAGACTGTGCCACACTGATATGATATGCTCGCACATGCAATTTAAGATATGGCATGGGTGATTGACATGATATGAGGTCCACGGAGTATGTTGTACCGTGTACGTAGCACGGAGTACGTTGCACCGTGCAATCTTCAGACTATATGATATTATAGACTGGCGGGTAGGATTTGACCCACCTCTCGTTACAGCGTGATGCCCCGCATATTAGGATCTGTGTAGCATGGGATCACAGATCAGGATATGGCCATAGTTCGTATATTCTTACCACAATACCTGTCTTTTCTAACCTGCTATATATTTGTATATAAATACATGAATTCATATGGCCTTATATGGATCAAGGTATCCCGAGGGATAGGAGGAGCCTTGATATATGTTACATGAACGCATGCTTTATATGGTTGCATATGGATCGGATAGCCTGAGGAAAGGGTTGAGCCTGATCCTTTTTTAATGTATTAAATGTGAAAAGTACATGTTCGTAACTGATTTGCATGAAACGCCCTTTTCTGCGTGATTTTCATGATTTCCATAAGTATGAAAGTGATTATGTATGTTGCATATTTGTACGCATGAACTCATGTTTCAGGCATGACATGGAAATAGAATGATTGAAGGTATGGCATTATGATCATGTAGATAGTGTAGTTATCTACTTGCTGGCATAATTATCTTACTGATCTAGTGAGCTCACCCTTTTCATTTCCCCCTTCACAAAGAATTTTCAGTAGCTAGAGAGCGACTGTGGACTTGCATTTCAACATCAGCTACTTCCCATCAATCGAAAGGTATGCGCATTCATATAGTTTTGTACCTAAACATGTAACAACACAGTTATGAATATGGATGTAATATTGGGGATGTAAATGTTTGTAAAATGTGTAAGGTTATGTAAATACACATTATGAATATAAGATAGAGAATCCTAATATGTGAATGTGATAAGAAATGTATGATGAGATATGGTAACATGATATGACTAATGTCGAATCATTGCCCAACTGTTAATAAGATGGTCACGAATGGAAAAAAAAGGTAAAGAAAAAGAAAAAAAATTATAGTGTTTTTGTAAAAAGAGGTCGTGACAGCCTTGTTCAAGCCCTTGCTCATGCTTAGACATACGAGAGAATAGACTCGGCTTCCGGAGCAGGTGGTAGAGGTGGTAGAGCCTTTTTTCGAGGTCTACCCCATCGTCCACTCATGGTACTTTACCAATCTGTATCCAAATAATCAATTTGATACAACTTTTCAGATTTATACTTGATCTAAAAACCAGACATGCACAGACACTCAAGATGTAACTATAATCTTATCCTACATGTACTAACATGAACTAGATAACTTAGGCTCTGATACCAACTCTGTAACACCCTGGAATTGCAGACATGCGGATGGACTTTTTCTTGTTTTCTTACTTGTTGTTTATGTGTAGTGTAGGCTGTGATTAACTTCGTTAATTAATCGTTAAATATTATGAAGATGCTTCCTATAGTCTGTGGTCCCAGTCTAAACCTCAGAGTGATGTAAATTAAAGATTCATTAATCTAACTGAATCGTCCACAAGCTATTACATTTATTCTCATTTGATTTCATCCATAATCATACAAAAGAATAGTGGCGTATACACTAAACACATCACCCTAAAAGGAGGATATAATCGATATCTAATCTAGCCCAGTTAACTACATTAAACATTTATTACAGCTTGATAGTTACATCCCAACCAGAAATCCTTTACAAATATACTATTAAACTTGGTATGTTCCTTACTATCTAGAGACAAAAGTACAAAAGAAGTGGATACCTCACTTGACTAAGAGGTGAGCCGGGAGAGACTCTTGAAGCTGATCTACCTAATGTGGTACTCTACGAATCATTGCAAGGTCAATTTAAAAAAAAGAAAGGGTGAGCTAATGCACTCAGTAAGAAACATTCTTATAAGCACAATAGTATAAAAAATGATGATGCGGTAAATGAATGCAATTCAAATCATGCAATCATTTCGAAAATACTTATCAAAGCAAATACATAGCATAAGCATGCTTAACAAAATTTATCAAATAGAATACTGAATCAAATCAAATACTGAGTCAAATGGTGGAGACTAGGCTGAACTCATGTAGCTGACATGCAATTAAAACTGAAAGTAACCTACGACCATGGTCGGGGTCCTTAGTAACTCATGGACAAATGAGCACTAGAAAGCTATAGACATATCTATGTTTAATATCAACTAAACGAAAGTGTCATTCGACACAACAAAGGGTACCACTAAGTACAAGCAAGTAAAGATGCTTCGTGGCTCGTGACCCAACACGGTTGCCACTTCGTACACCCTTGTGAGGATACCACAAGGTTCACGACCTGAAATGCACGCATACGCTAAAGGTTACTTGTCGTCTAAAAATAGTGTTCAAAAGCTTATAGTGAGCCATCTGATCTCATCTAAGATAAAACATTAAAAGTGACCTCAGTTTTTCTTATCAAAATATCTAACATAACAAATAGTTTGTCAAAACATGCATAGATGCGTTGCAAATCAATTTCGAAATTCAATGGGTCATTTCGAGGTTCAAAAGTACACTTTAGTTCAAAATCAGAATAGGGGATCTATCCTTTTGTTGTACGGGATCGGTTCTTAAATGGCAGACTGTAACGCCCCGTAAACGTGAAAATTAGGGCTGATTAAATTTTTTTTTTATAACTTAACCTTATACTTAAGGTGTATTCCTGTTCAGTGCCAGTTCCTAACTTATCATTCATTTCTTAAATCGTTACTTATTGTAGCATCATGAATTACCTACTTTTTCATTCTCATACATATGAAAAAGTAATTACATCCCAAATGTTCCTTTACATACAAGTATTTGTACTATACATAATGTCTGGATACAAATGAAATATACCTTGATTGTGTACAAGAGATAGCTTGGGTAGAGTCTCATCCACCAGCCTATATCGGGTATGCAGCAGGCAAGGAGATGATTACTGTAAATAATCTGGAAGAAAGGAAAAATGCGGTGAGCTTCAGATAGCCCAGTAAGGAGTACGTTAAAAATAGTAATAATATTCAAAAAGTTTAGAAAAATAATAATAGTAGATAACAAAGTGCCATCGAACGGTTAAAAATCATATCTCGTATACTTAAAATCATATACATTTTCATACCAAAATATAATTCATATACATTTCTTACTTCCATCAAAATCTCAAAAATTTCATGTTTACATAACTAAGCATAGGTAATAGATGGATCGTAACAAAATCGAAGTATGGAGACTATGCATTCACTATTACTGTCTGAGGGTAATCACTACTTCATCCTCAAAAGAGGGCATCCTTCGAAGAAGGAACAAAATACCTATGGCCATGGTAAGGCTGTAGACTGGATCAGGGTTGTACAACGTCACATAAACACCACACAGGCGAAAACACATACTGCCACGAAGGCGACATGACAGACACATAGAAATATGCACGATATAGTCTAGGCCCAGCCCGTTCTGTCACGACCCTTTTTCATTCCCTTTTACCAAAAATTTCAATAAATTTTTTGCGTTTTACTGTTACCTTATCTGATCGTGAACAATTCACCACATACAGTTGGGTTGTGAGTCAATAATAACCATCACTTATCATTCATTCACAATTTAATGAAACGATGTCATACATTCGAAGTTAATCATTTACTTATACAAAATGTGATTACTGACATCTACATCCCCCCATAATTACAACTCAATCGTTACTATGCCATTACATTGTTTAGATACAAAAAGAATCCTGTGTATATACCTTTCGATGATGGAAGCAGCGGATGTCCAAAACACAATGCCTCAGTCCTCACTGGTCTACTAAGCACGCTCTGTAGGAGGGGGAAAATAGAGAGGGATGAGCAACCACACGCTCAGTAAGGCAATAATGCAAGCATGGTAGATAACTACTCTATCTACATGCTGATAGTGTTATGCATAAATCGTTTATAGTAGGAGCATGAGGAAGTAAAACTATGCCATATGAGTATACATAGTTATCATGTATCAAAATCATGTACATTAGCATATAAAACATGGTAAAAACATCATGTATAAATCATCTCATGCTCAATCTCATTTAAATTCATAAAAAGGGCAATTCATTAAGAAACCTCCTTTTTGAAACCCACATCATAAAGCTCTTTCTCAAACACATACAATCCCATCACAAACCATTTTCTCAATCACAAACATCATCATCGTCTCACAAATCAAGTCTACAAGGCTCAACCCCTCCCTCGGGTCTACTTGGATAGTCACAATTACCCTTATAGATTAAAATCATGTGGTAGTAAGTAAATCAAGCAAGGAGATAGGTCACTATATCTCAACTGACTATGTTGACCAACTATGTCACATATCATCCCAGACCACACGGATCCCGGTGTGCGGGGTATCATGCTGGTATGAAAGTGGGTTAGTTCTCCGCCAAACTTTCTCAAATCAAGTAACCACCACGGGGTACATCGTACTCCATGTGATATACACGGTACATCTTACTCCGTGGACCCATAACATGGTTGGGGGTGCCTGCCGTAGGTCTTATCTACCCCACACCAACTGTAACCTCTATAGTCTCAAGTGCACGTGGGAGTACTCTCAATACCACGTCCTAGCCCCTCATGGCCTTACTCGCCCCTATTGGGTTCCCTGATTCAGGTTCTAGCCCCTCACCCTCACCCCACTCAAGAGGTCTGTTAGGCTTGTTGTGTTCCCTGAATGGATTGTGCCAGGTCCTAGCCCTTCACCCCACTCAAGAGGTCTGTTAGGCCTGTTGGGTTCCCTGAACACCAATCTATATCTCTCACCACGGCCTCATACATACCACAATGTGAAAACCAGCGCGAGCTATGCTCTAGCGCGCATTCATGCATCAAAACCAATCACTTCGTACGAGCAACGCTCTAGTACGGCATTTATGCATAAAAATATGAAGAAACCACGTACAAGCATAGCTCCAGTACGGTTATATGCATAAGAAAACCATCGAAAACCACGTACGAGCAAAAGCTCCAGTACGATTTATAAAACATCGTCAAAATTCAAATCAAAGTGCAAGCTAAGCTCTAGCACGTTTCACACAAGTGAAAATATCGAAATCCAGCGCGAGCGAGGCTTAGCGCGATTTATGTCATACAAATACGATAGGCGGCTCATACACAATCAAACAATCCCGGCAACCGGGTTTAGCACTTCACAAATGCCTTTTCCACAACATCAATAAAACACTAGCCGGCCCATCTACAAGCTTGCTTAAAACAAAGCAATTACGTTTTGAAAAAATCAAAACATTAGATTTATGCAATTATTAGCCTTACTATCCCATTTCATAGAATCCACTTCAAAACCAAAATCATGCATATACTTATCATCATTCATGAATACCATTAATCATTTACTTGAGCAACCATGCATTTCATAAAACACCCAATATTCACCCATAAGTTCAAAGTACGAGCAGCTATCTCTATATACTCACAAGATTCCCTTACCTGGAATCGCGATGCGTGATTCCACTCCCTTAAAGCTGCTTACTCGTACAACTCGATTCATTTCCAATGGACTCTTCGGAACTGCACAAAATCATATTCCGTATTATATTCGATCTATATAATAGGACATCGTGCGTTTACTATAGTCAATTCGACCTATAGTTTCTAGTGACGCTCTTAAGGCCTCGTTTCATCACTCTACTCATATCTCAAGTCTATGGATTCTTTTAGGCCTTTTAACTTATTCTAAATCGATATTAGGCTCATGGTTCACAATTTCCCTACTACGGCCTTTCATCTAGCCTTAGTTATACTCATCCTCATAAATTCACTAAACTGACTTTATAGCTTCATTTACCCATTTCACATCATTTACATTATTTAATAGCTACCTTAGCATACCCACAATTCATCAACTCATTTGATTTTCACTTTCTCACACTAGGTTCAATCCACTTTCTAGGTTACATTAGTTTCTAACAAAACCTAGGTGTTTCCAACCATCCATACTCATGCCAAACCACTCCAAAATCATTTAAATAGACAATGTACCAGAGTTGAAGTGTTAGAATCTTACCAAATCCAATTTCTCTTCTTGCTTCAAATGTCAATGTCCTTAGCTCCTTCAATACCAACAATGGGATTTTGGGTTCCAACTATGTTGTTCTCTTCCTCAAGATGAACAACTTAGTGTCTAATGGCCTCCCCTCAAATCTTACTGGAAATGGCTAATTTTAGAGAGAGAAAGTTAGGTTTTTGGGTTGAAAATGGAAGGCTGGTGTTTTTCCCGAAATTTTTAGAATTTCAACACTCCTTTTATAGAAATAGCTTGAGGAGATCGATCTGCACCAAGAGGAGATCGATCTGGTCCCCTTAAATCCCTCATTTTCATGGTATTTTAAGCATGAGATCGATCTGTCGAAGCTTGAGATCGATCTACTCCCAAACAGAGAGCTAAGGAGATCGATCTGTATGCTTGAGGATCGATCTTTTCATTACAGAATGGTTAGGAGATCGATCTAGCCCCATTGGAGATCGATCTGCTATATTCCATTGCCCAAATAAGAGCATTCTAGCTCTTCCAGATCGATCTCTCATCCTATGAGATCGATCTGGCCTTCATACTTTCCAGATTTTCTGTAGTTTTTCTACTGCAACTTACACCAAAACATCCTTAATCTGTTGCCATAGTCATTTTCTCATCCATCTGCCTTTATGACTTAAAAATGGCATTCGTTCATACCTTATACACATTGAAACCTGTGTACGTTCCTTGTATATCCAAAGGTATACTATATAAAACCAAATGGAAGCATTCATATTCCTGCAACTACCTTCCACTTACCACACTACTCATTTTGAGTTCCATTCACATTCATCACTTATAAGAACTTATTCCTTCATATTCATACACAATGAAACTTGTATGTACATTACAAATCATATTACACATATGTACATTGAATCCATGGACTTACATCAATCATACTTTATATTACAAGTCCATTCACATTTATTACACATTACAACTATACATGTACGGGGTCTCACTCGTTCATAGATCGTCGGCTAGAATTCCCTTGGGTCCTTTTAAATCGACCCTCAGTTTACCCTGACTCGCACATTTTAGAGCCTATAGTCTCGAAATCAAACTTATCATCATTTACAGAAATTATTTTCAAATTTATTTGTACAAAGCTTACAAAAATCATATTTCCAAAAATTTTACATATACATACACATGTTTATTACACAAATATTCGTAGCTTTCGATTTATACGAAAATCATGCACTCAAACTAAATAAACACTGGCTATAGTCATTTCTGAAATTTGTGCTTATTTATAAAAGAATTGTTTATGCCATAATTACATATTTGTAAGTAAAGAGTACCGTTACTAAAATAAATTGCATTGTTTACCTAAACGAGGCTGGGGTAGCACAAATTCTCGGGTACCAAGTTTACCTAGTTTTACGTGCCAAGGCTTCGGGCTACCCAAAATAATTCCAAAACCATCAAATGATACTCAAATCCGTCTTATTACACTTAAATAAACTGCAACCTACATAAAACTCACTAGATTTGGTTGTTTTGCCAATTTTCCCTACTTTCTTAACTTTATCAATAAAGTGCCGGTTTAAGCTATTTCGTAGTTTCTTTCCTTTAAATTTCTAACTCATTAACCTAATGACTTAAACACTTATTCCAAGCTCCAATTAAAAATTCACAATCTATCAAATTGTCAAATTTCCACACTTTCACAGTTCTCCACTAAACTGAGCTACAAACAAAGTTTTTCGGTATTAATTTAACAATCTACAACATCAAACTCAACCAAATTTTATCCCTACTCTAACAACTAAGAGCTGGCCGAACCAACACATGCTCCAAGAAAATTTTTCTTCAACTTCTACTTAAGCAAAAATCTTCCAAAAATAACCAACAACAACATACTTCAAGATCATCATCTGTCACGGCCTCTTTTTACCCAAAACACTACAAATTCTTCATTTTTTCTTTACCTTTTTCCTTTCGTGACCATCTTATTAACAGTTGGGCTATGATTCGACATTAGTCATATCATGTTACCTATCATATCATACATTTCTTATCACATTCACATATCAGGATCCTCTATCTTATAACTATAAATACTTGTGTTTCATAACGTGTATTTACATGACTTTTGTCACGACCCTCAACTTACCAAAATACGTACAAATTTTTTGCATTTTCATGCATCATTTATTATTCGTCATTACCTCAATCGTGAATAGCAACTCTCCTCAATAGTTGGGCTATGTGTCGACGTCTAACTCACTCCACCATACCAATTCAATTTGTATATTATTTATGAGCAAACACTTGTATAATTGTATATATATCAGAGTTGTTACATGTGTTTACATTGTTTTACATCCCCAATAGTTACATACAAAATGCTACTGTGCTATTGTAAGTTTAGAAACAAAATTACAATAGTGTGTATACTTTACGCGATGGGATGCAGCGGATTACTAAAAGGGAACGCCTCCAGTCACGCTCACTCTATACTCAAATCTCTGTAGAGAGGGGGAAAATAAGGGGGTGAGCAAACCACACGCTCAGTAAGGCAATCATGCGAACAGGTAGATACTGCACTATCTACATGATCGTGATGCCATGCTCAAAAGCATTTAATTCATCATTTTATCTCAAAACATGAGTTTATGATTGTGTTAATGATATGTAAAGCATTCATGCTATTAAAATCCAATGCACAGTTTAATTCAAAGCATGGTATAAATCATCATGCATAATTCATAATAAAGCATGGATTACCCATCATGCGTTTTCTCAAATAAGCATGGCATTAACCATCATGCATTTTCACAATAAGACATGGCATTAAACATCATCCATCTGTGCACTTTAAAAACCATTAACAATCAATATCTCAAAACAATTCAACACTTGTCAGGTCTCAGCCCATCCCTCAGACTGTCCTGACCCACAAATCATTTCAAACATGGATTTATTCTCAAAACAATAGACATGTGAGATAGGTAATTCAATAATAGGTAATAACCTCAAGGTCTATGGCCATAAACTGTGATATTGGCTACACGGATCAGGTGTGCGGGATATCACCACTATCTGCTTCCACACGAGAGGTGGGTCAAATCCTACTCACCGGTCCATAGCAGTCTCGTCGGAAGACGGCACATCACATCTCAAGATGGTACAACGTAGTCCATGCTACATGCACAGTACAACGTACTCTGTGGACCCAATCAACACATCATATCAAGCCACATCTCAAACCGAACGTGTGGGCCTATTTAATCGGTATGACCTCTTGTCTACCTGAAGCTCCTAACATGACTAATAAATCATGTCAAAACAATGCACGTGCGAGCCTATTTAATCGATGTGACACCCAGTCTACTCAAAGCTCTAAGCATGGCAACAAGCAAGGTGGGCATCTAGTGCGAGACAAGCTCCAAGCACCATGCCAAAACCAGTATGAAATCCATGTGAAAACTAGTGCGAGCTGAGCTCAGCACTCATGCGTATAAAACACGTCAAATCTTGTGCAAGTCATACTCTAGCACGCTTTCATTCTCACGAAATCATGTAGGTGGCTCAATTCTTTGCAAAGTATGGTTAAGAAACCAAAACAATTCAAATCTTTTGCAAATCATTTCAAATATTAGCCAAACTACCAAATCATTTGCTAAAAAGTAATAAGACATGATTTTCAAAGCAATATACTTTTATTTTCATGCACATTTCTCAAACTCCCAACTCTTTGCCCTTCAATCACCCAATTTCATTTCCTAATTTCTCATGCATTCTAATAAAGCATTTAAGCGATCAAATTACGCATAGATATCTCTAAGAGACCACACAATTCTCTTACCTCGATTTACTTGGTGCGACTCTTTTCCTCTTAGCTTCTCACGCTCTTGGCTGAACTCGCTCCAACGTATCCTCGAAAGCTACAATTCAATCATCCAAACCACTTGAGTTAAAGTTGTTAACTCACATGTGACCTCATTAGTCAATATAACTCATCTTTGCATTTACCAATGCCTTAATCTACATTTTACCCCTTTTAGGTAAATCTCACAATTTATCCACTGACAACATCTTAAAATCATACCACAACACTATTATTAACTTCTACATATCTCATCCATCATTAATCTCCATACATTTCACTTTCCCACACTAGACCATTTCTAGGTCATAATCATTCCCATGCATTTTAGATAGTTTCTACCCACAATGTGCGCACCCAAATCAACTTCATAATCATCAACTAGACAAATGTACTTAGATTTATGCACTAGAAACTTACCTCTTTAGATTTCCTCTTTGCTCCAAATAGAAATGCCCCTTGTTCCTTCAATCCAACAAATGGGTAAATACCTCCAAACTATGTTGTTCTCTTCCTCAAGATGAACAACTTTGCTTCTAATGGTCTCTCTTCAAATCTTACTGGAAATGACTGATTTTAGAGAGAGAAAGTTAGGTTTTTGGGTTAAAAATGGAAGGGTGATTTTTTTTTCTAAAATTTTCAGATTTTCAACACTCCTTTTATAGAAATAGCTTGAGGAGATCGATCTGCACTAGGAGGAGATCGATCTGGTCCCCTTAAATCCCTCTTTTTCATGGCATTTTAAGCATGAGATCGATCTGTCGAAGCTTGAGATCGATCTGCTCCAAACAGAGAGCTAAGGAGATCAATCTATAGGCTTGAGGATCGATCTTTTCATTACAGAATGTTTAGGAGATCGATCTTGCCCCATTGGAGATCGATCTGCCCTATTCCTTTGCTCAAATACAAGCATTTTGGCTCATCCAGATCGATCTCTCATCCTATAAGATTGATTTGTCATTCATAATTCTAGATTTTTTGCAGTTTTTCTGCAGTAAACTTATACCAAAACATCCTTAATTTGGTGCCATAGTCATTTTCTCATCCAATCATCTTTGAGACTTGAAAATGGCATCCATTAATACCTTATACTTATTGAAACTTGTGTGGAATCTTTGTAATACTAAAGTATATGGTATACACCAAATGAAAGTGCACAACTCATGCACATCTTCCTTCTCTTTTACCACACTACTCATTTTCCATTTTACTCCCATTCTTCTCATATTTAAGTCCATTTCTTCACATTCATACATAATGTAACTTGTATGTACAATCACAACTCTTATTGCAAGTGTGTACATTAACTTATGGACTTACATCACATATACTCCACGTTACAAGTATATCATCATACTTATGATTTCATTTACATTTCTATGTACATATACTCAATTATACATATACGGGGTCTCACATTCTCCCCCACTTAGAAAATTTGGTCCTCCAAATTGGAACTAATCATTCCGTGAATAACTCAGGATACTTCTCGCGCATCAAACTCTCCAATTCCCATGTGGCCTGTTCCACAGTGTGATGTTACCAAAGAACCTTCACCAAGGGAATTATCTTTGTCCTCAACACTTTCTCTTTTCTGTCCAATATCCGAACTGGCTTCTCAATGTATGGCATACCCTCATTGAGCTCCAATGGCTCATATCTTATCACATGTGCTGGGTCTGGGTGATACTTCCTTAACATGGATACATGGAAGATGTTTTGAACACTTGCCAACTCCGGTGGCAATGCCAACCTATAAGCCTTGTCTCCCACTCTCTCCAAAATCTCGAAGGGTCCGATGTATCTAGGGCTCAACTTGCCCTTCTTACCAAATCTCATAATTCCCTTCGAAGGAGAAACTTTCAAGAACACTGACTCACCCACATCAAACTTTAGTGGTCTCCATCTCTTGTCAGCATAACTCTTTTACTTGCTCTGAGTTGTTCGTCCTCTCACATATCAATTGGATGTCCTCAAAGGCTTGTCTAACCAAGTCAGGAGCAAAGATCTGTCTGTCACCAACCTCTTCCCATCCAATAGGGGAACGGCATCTATGCCCATACAATGCCTCATATGGTGCCATCCCGATACTCGTATGAAAACTATTGTTACAGGCGAACTCTGCGAGTGGCAAATGGTCATCCCAGGAGCCTCCAAAATCCAACGCATACGCTCTCAACATATCCTCCAAGGTCTGTATAGTCCTCCCTGACTGACCATCGATTTGAGGATGAAATGCGGTGCTAAAACTCAACTGGGTCCCCATCGCTTCCTGAAAATGTTCCCAGAAGTGGAAAGTGAAGCGGGCATCCCTATCAGAAACAACGCTCACTAGAATTCCATGTAGCCTCACTATCTCGCACATATATAGGTTCACTAACTGGCTCAGAGTAGCTCTCATAGCTAGAAAATGGGCTAACTTCGTCAACCAATCCACAATCATCCATATGGCATCTTGACCTCTCTGAGTCCTCAGCAATCCCATCACAAAATCCATGGTGACGTGCTCCCACTTCCATGTCGGTATCGGTAGAGGCTGCAATAACCCTGCAAGCTTCTGATGCTCAACCTTCACCTGTTGACAACCGAGACACTTAGCAACATATTTAGCAATATGTTTTTTCATTCCAAACCACTAATAAACCTTTCGAAGGTTTTGATACATCTTAGTACTCCCTGGATGTATCGTATACTATGATGAGTGAGCCTCTGTCAAGATCAACCTTCTGATCTCTGCATCATCAGGAACACATATCCTACCTCTAAACCTCAATAATCCATCTAAACTCAACTCAAAGTTCATCTCTGTACCCCTCTGTATTTGCCCAACAATATCACTGCATTGCTGATCAACTCGCTGAGCCTGTCTGACTCGATCTACCAGATCTGATTCCAACTGCAGGCTAGCTATCATAAATCCACTATCATCGTCAGGCGGGGTTATATCCAAACTGAGGTTCGTGAACTGTTCCAACACCTCCTGGGGCAACTGTACCAACTGGAGCTCTCTCTAGCTCCTTGCCCTTCTGTGGGGCTCTCCCTATCATCTCTGGGCAATCTCTGATTATGAGCCCTGGCTTTCCACATCTGAAGCATACTACCTGAGGTCCATAGCATGGTCGAGTTCCATGGTACCTACCACACTTGCCACACTATTTCGTAGTAGGCCATGGTTCTCCAATCACAATTCCCTTAGTTGGAGTAATTACCGGCTACATAGGAGTATTAATTATCCTCTCCATAATCTCATTAATCCTCGACCTCTTTCCAGAGAATCTAAAATCGATCTCATACTCATCCACAGTCCTGCTCCCTTGGGTTAATCCCAAAAATGCCATTTTCATCTTTCGTTGTGCGGTATCCAGAACGTACAGTCTCCGGAAGGCCTCCAAAAATATATCCCAGCTGATCTTAGTATGTCGGGCTCTCAAAATAGGCATGGTGGACTTCCGCTAATGATCTGCTAATCCCTTCAGCATAAAAGCGGCAAACGCTACCATCTCGGTGGTAGTGCACTCAAAGAACCCATACAACTTCTCGATTTCACTTATCCAATCCTCAGCAGCTACTGGGTCCTTAACTCTGCTAAAAGATGGCGGTCCAAACTTTTGGAATTGTCGCAGTCTATCCAAATCACAAGCGTAACCCCAGCCTCTACTAGCCTGTGGTGTAGCAACAGGTGTAGGCATATCTTGTGCAGGTGGGGTATCTGTCATCTGAGGTCTTAGGGCTGGCCTTGCCCGTACCTCAGGAGCTGCCGCCTGCTCGGCATCACCCTGTGTAGCGGGACTCTATCTACCGCTAACTCCAGATAAAGATTGGGTGACCAACTCCACAATCATCTCAATACTCCGCTCATCCTCGCAAAATGAGCCTCAGTACTCTCGGGCCTCTCCTCTGGACCCTGTGGAGCGTGCTCAACCTTAGCCTCCACTTCAATATTATCCTAAACCTCGTGGGTTTCTGGCTCAACATTACCCCCAAGCCTACCTCTACGGCCTCGAGCCTGTGCTCTCATCCCTCTACCGTAACTGGTATTAGGCATATTTACTCAGTTCCCTACATTCACAACCAATTACTTAGTCAACCCATCGACACATACACAATTTGTATCTAAACAGCACAGTAATATGGGGCTGTAATTTTCCAACTTATTAAGTATTTTAATCACGACACACGTTAGACAAACTCAAGCTCTGATACCAACTTCTGTCACGACCCTCAACTTACCAAAATACGTACAAATGTTTCGCATTTTCATGCATCATTTATTATTCGTCCTTACCTCAATCATGAACAGCAACTCTCCTCAATAGTTAGGCTGTGTGTCGACGTCTAACTCACTCCACCATACCAATTCAATTTGTATATTATTTATGAGTAAACACTTGTATAATTGTATATATATCAGAGTTGTTACATGTGTTTACATTGTTTTACATCCCCAATAGTTACATACAAAATGCTACTGTGCTATCGTAAGTTTATATACAAAATTACAACAGTGTGTATACCTTAAACGATGGGATGCAGCGAATTACCAAAAGGGAACGCCTGCAGTCACACTCACTCTATACTCAAATCTGTAGAGAGGGGGAAAATAATGGGGGTGAGCAAACCACACGATCAGGAAGGCAATCATGCGAACAGGTAGATACTGCACTATGTACGTGGTCGTGATGCCATGCTCAAAAGCATTTAATTCATCATTTTATCTCAAAACATGAGTGTATGATTGTGTTAATGGTATGTAAAGCATTCATGCTATTAAAATCCAGTGCACAATTCAATTCAAAGCATGGTATAAATCATCATGCATAATTCATAATAAAGCATGGCATTACCCATCATGCATTTTCTCAAATAAGCATGCCATTAACCATCATGAATTTTCACAAAAAGGCATGGCATTAAACATCATGCATCTGTGCATTTTAAAAACCATTAACAATCAATATCTCAAAACAATTCAACACTTGTCAGGTCTCAGCCCATCCCTCGGACTGTCCTGACCCACAAATCATTCCAAACATTGATTTATTCTCAAAACAATAGACATGTGAGATAGGCAATTCAATAATAGGTAATAACCTCAAGGTCTATGGCCATAACCTGTGATACCGGCTACACGGATCAGGTGTGCGGGATATCACCTCTATCTACTTCCACACGGGAGGTGGGTCAAATCCTACCTGTCGGTCCATAGCAGATCTCGTCCGAAGATAACACATCACATCTCAACACGGTACAACGTACTCCATGCTATATGCACGGTACAACGTACTTCATGGACCCAATCAACACATCATATCAAGCCACATCTCAAAACGTACGTGTGAGCCTATTTAATCGATACGACCTCTTGTCTACCCGAAGCTCCTAACACGGCTAATAAATCATGTCAAAACAATGCACGTGCGAGCCTATTTAATCGATGTGACACCCAATCTACTCGAAGCTTTAAGCACGGCAATAAGCAAGTTGGGCATCTAGCACGAGACAAGCTCCAAGCACCATGCCAAAACCAGTATGAAATCCATGTGAAAACTAGTGCGAGCTAAGCTCTAGCACTCATGCGTATAAAACACGTCAAATCTCGTGCGAGTCATAATCTAGCACGCTTTCATTCTCACGAAATCATGTAGGTGGCTCAATTCTTTGCAAAGTATGGTTAACAAACCAAAACAATTCAACTCTTTTGCAAATCATTTCAAATATTAGCCAACCTACCAAATCATTTGCTAATAAGCAATAAAACATGATTTTCAAAGCAATATGCTTTTATTTTCATGCACATTTCTCAAACTCCCAACTCTTTGCCCTTCAATCACCCAATTTCATTTCCTAATTTCTTATGCATTCTAATAAAGCATTTAAGTGCCCAAATTGCACACAGATATCTCTAAGAGTCCACACAATTCCCTTACCTCGATTTACTTGGTGTGACTCTTTTCCTCTTAGCTTCTCACGCTCTTGGCTGAACTCGCTCCGATGTATCCTCGGAAGCTGTAATTCAATCATCCAAACCACTTGAGTTAAAGTTGTTAACTCACATTTGACCTCATTAGTCAATATAACTCATCTTTACATTTACCAATGCCTTAATCCACATTTTACCTCTTTTAGGTAAATCTCATAATTTATCCACTAACATCTTAAAATCATACCACAACACTATTATTAACTTTTACATATCTCATCCATCATTAATCTCCATACATTCCACTTTCTCACACTAGACCATTTCTAGGTCATAATCATTCCCATGCATTTTAGATAGTTTCTACCCACAATGTGCACACCCCAATCAACTTCATAATCATCAACTAGACAAATGTACTTGGATTTGTGCACTAGAAACTTACCTCTTTAGATTTCCTCTTTGATCCAAATAGAAATGCCCCTTGTTCCTTCAATCCAACAAATGGGTAAATGCCTCCAAACTATGTTGTTCTCTTCCTCAAGATGAACAACTTTGCTTCTAATGGTCTCTCTTCAAATCTTACTGGAAATAACTAATTTTAGAGAGAGAAAGTTAGGTTCTTGGGTTGAAAATGGAAGGGTGATGTTTTTTTTTGAAATTTTCAGATTTTCAACACTCCTTTTATAGAAATAGCTTGAGGAGATCAATCTGCACCAATAGGAGATCGATCTGGTCCCTTTAAATCTCTCTTTTTCACCGCATTTTAAGCATGAGATCAATCTGTCGAAGCTTGAGATCGATCTGCTCCAAACAGAGAGCGAAATAGATCGATCTGTAGGCTTGAGGATCGATCTTTTCATTACAGAATGTTTATGAGATCAATCTTGCCCCATTGGAGATCGATCTGCCCTATTCCTTTGCTCAGATACAAGCATTTTGGCTCATCCAGATCGATCTCTCATCCTATGAGATTGATTTGTCATTCATAATTCCAAATTTTCTGCAGTTTTTCTGCAGTAAACTTATACCAAAACATCCTTAATTTGGTGCCATAGTCATTTTCTCATCGAATCATCTTTGAGACTTGAAAATGGCATCCATTAATACCTTATACTTATTGAAACTTATGTGGAATCTTTGTAATACCAAAGTATATGGTATACACCAAATGAAAGTGCACAACTCATACACATCTTCCTTCTCTTTGACCACACTACTCATTTTCCATTTTACTCCCATTCTTCACATATTTAAGTCCATTTCTTCACATTCATACATAATGTAACTTGTATGTACAATCACAACTCTTATTGCAAGTGTGTACATTAACTTATGGACTTACATCACATATACTCCACGTTACAAGTATATCATCATACTTATGATTTCATTTACATTTCTATGTACATATACTCAATTATACATATACGGGGTCTCAAAACCTTACACATTTTACAACAATTACATCCTTGATATTACAATCATATTCATCACTGTGTTTTCATATGATTAGGTACAAAACTATACGAATGTGTATACTTTCGATCGATGGGAAGCAACAGATATCGAAATGCGAGTCCTCAGCCGCTCTCTAGCTATTGAAAATGCTCTGTAGAGAGTGGGAAATGAAAAGGGTGAGCTCACTAGCTCAGTAAGGCAATTATGCAAGCAAGTAGATAACTACACTATCTACATGATCATAATGTCATACCTTAAATCATTCTTTTCCATGTCATGCTTAAAGCACGTTTTTCGTGCAAAAACTAACGCAACATACATAACCATTTTCGTACTTATGGAAATCATAAATCTAACGCACAAAAGGGCGTTTTATGCCATTCATTTATGGACATGTATTTTTTACATTTAACACATTTAAAAAAAAGTATCAAGACTCAACCCTTCCCTCGTGTCACGACCCTCTTCTCGTGACTTAACTCACTACTAACAGTTGGGTTGTAATTTAAATATCCATATCCACATCTCATTCATTCATAATTTAAAATTCATTTAATAAAATAGAAACTGTTCTTTTTATAAATATCTAGAAGTGTTTATATCAGTTTCTATTATATACATCCCTTGAATACAAAAGATAACTTTACTGTGCACTAATTTACAGGATACAAAATTTTTCTCTTACAAGTGTATACCTCTGTACTGTTAGAGAACTGGAGAACACTGTAGCAGGAACAACTGCAATAACTCACTACTGCGTAGGATCTGTGGAGGAGGAAATAAGGGGGTGAGCTAACACACTAGTAAGGAAAATATGAAAGCAGGTAGAGAACTACACTATCTATATGCTTAAAACATAAACATTTATTTTCCTTATAAAACATATGCATTCTTTGAAAATAGCTCCCATCAATTGCAAAATCATTAATTCGCCAGATGGTTACATGCATATTCTTTTCAAAACACACAGAATCACACAACTCAAACTTTAAAAACCACACAGCTTCACTTTTCATTTCACACAGTACACACTTATAAATCTCTTTGCACTTAGCAAATTACTTAGTAAATCAATTTACATGAGACATAGTATGGGATATTATATCACCCTGTATCACACTGCAGGGGGGACATATGTCACCTCACATAGTAGCAACAAAATGTCATATCGTACAGATAAAAGACTTATGGCCATAGTCCGGATTCCAAGCAACACTGATCAGGTGTGCAGGAACCCATGTTTGGGGAGGCGGATCAACTATCCCTTCATGAAATCACTAAGACATCATGGCACATCGTACTATGTGGCTAACGCTCACGGTATAGCGTGCTCCCATGGATCCTTATCATCCATTTCCATTGTCTCAAAATCACGTGCAAGCAGGTCTATACAAGATCACTCAGCAATACACGACGGCTCCAGCACGGTTTTACTCATCACACAGCAAGCTTATGAAACCACGTGCGAGCAACTCAGTGTAAGATCACACAGCATAACTAAGGCATCGAGCACGATTTTGTTTATCACACAGAAAGCTTATTAAACCATATGTGAGCAACTCAGCATAAGATCACACAGCATACCTGAGGCATCAAGCATGGTTTTGCTTATCACACAGAAAGTCCATAAAATCACGTGCGAGCAACTCAGAGTAAGATCACTTAGCAGTACTCGATGAATCTAGCATGATTCCCAAAATCTAGTGCAAGCTTTCGAGATGATCACACACCTTCCCTCAGCTCTAGCACCTTTTGCTTTTCTCAAAAATCCTTTTTAAATGTTGTGCGAGCAAGGCTGGTAAATCTACCGTTGCCACTTAGCTCTAGCACAAATTCACGCAGAAAAGAAATAGATGGTTCCATTCACTAAGTATAAGTGAGAGGGCAATCTCCCTTCAATCACTCGTTAAATGCTTTTCATGTAAAATAACTAAATCGAGAGCTAGTCTATTATTACTCTTTCTCAAAACACTTGCAAAACATCTTTTTCATAATAAGAACATTGAAGTCATGCAATTCATGCTTATAAGCTTCTTCTCATACATAGTTTCCACCTAGATATTCCAATATCTATATACTTTATCGTATTTATTTACACACAGCAGGTAAGAAACATATGTATAGCTATCTCTAGTAGCTCGCATAAATCCCTTACCTCGAATCACACTTGAATCACTTTCCTTTGATTTCCAATGCTCTTGATCCGGTCTTATCAGCTCAAATTTTATCTCCAAGAGCTGCAAGCATTTGCTACTCACATTAGTATATTTTAATATACTCAATTCTCATTTGCATGAATTTTAAATCGATACATTGGGCCATTTTACCTTAATATGGCCTCGTTACATTTTCTTGGACTTTACTCTCTCTTTAAGTGCATTTCGATCATTCTATTCGTTAATTAAGAATCTATTAGACTCTTTAGGTCTATTAATTCACACTGAACCAACATTACTCTCATAATGCCTTGAGTTCATCATTTTCTTTCTCTATGGCATTTTATCAAACACCTCTTATGCCCATTCTCAATCACCATCCATTCCAACATATGGATTTCATAAAGTTATCTTAGAATCATCTATACATGTTTAATAACATCTCTACATTCCTAAATCATCATCAACTCCATGTCATTCCAACTTTCTTTCACTAAGCTCATTCTAGGTCATGGTTGTTTAAGCATGGACATGAACATTTCAGCCAACATTATATACACCAATCAACTCATCAAAATGTTTAGATTAACATACTAGAAGATGGTGTATTGAAATCTTACCTAGCTTGAATTTTTCCTTTTTTTCCCAAATTGGGGGAAAAATCACTTTTCTCCTTCAATCAAAGTTTCAGCTTCCAATCTTTGACTATGTTGTTCTCTTCCTCATTAGGAACAACTTTGCTCAAAGGAACTTCTCTCAAATCTGATTGAAAGGTGATGATTTCTAGAGTGAGAAAGCTAGGTTCTTGTTACAAATGGAGGAAATTTGGGTTGTCTCGTGGAAATGAAGATTCAGCTGTCGGGTTTTTATAGAATTTGCCTCATCAGATAGATCTGCTAGGATGATAGATCGATTTACCCTTGTTTAACTCCTTCAAAATTTGACTTGCAGGCTAGGGGATTGATCTGCCTTCTTGGATGAGATCGATCTACTTAAAGGAATGAGATTGATCCTTGCTCATGGGATGGGATCGATCTTAGTCATGCAGAAGGCTTCAGAGATCGATCTGGCCTTAAGAAGAAATCGATCTTTGCTAACCAGAGGTAACTAGATATCGATCTGCCTTATGGGAGTAGATCAGTCTTGTCCAAGCAGAAGCAACTTGAGATCGATCTGCTTTGAATGAGGGATCGATCTCCCTATTGCAGAATGCTTGGCATTGTATTTCAAGGTAATGAGATCGATCTCCCAGTGCAATGAGATCGATCTGCCTTGCATCTGCAGTATTCCAATTGCAATTTTCCCAGATTTTTCAAAGTTAAGCTCACATTCAATTGCTTCTATACTCATTTTGCATTTCATTCACACTTAGAACTTAAAAATGTCCATTTCTTATGATTCATACATAATGTAACTTGTTTGTACATTCAGGAATCATAAAGAATACATAGAAATTTACGAGCCTTACACCTCAGGCTATCCCGCTACGTATAAAATCATATAAAACAAGTGTTCATTCAACATATATCAAGGCTCCTCCCGTCCCACTGGGTACCTTGATCCATATAAAACCACATGAAATCATGTTTTTATATATACCATATAACATACGAGATTAAGCAAGTATTGAGCTAAACATATAGGAACTATGGCCATATCTTGATCTGTGATCCTAGGCTACACGGATCCTAGTGTACAGGGCATCATGTTGTAACGAGAGGTGGGTCAAATCCTACCCGTTAGCCTATAATATCATATAGTCTGAAGACTCATATAGTCTAAAGACTACACGGTACAACGTATTCCATGCTACGTACATAGTACAACGTACTCCGAGGATCCCATATCATATCAATCACCCATACCATGTCTCAAATTGGATGTGCAAGCATATCATATAAGTGTGACACATAGTCTACACGAGGCTCTAGCACGGCTTTATGCATGTCATATCAAATCTAATATGAGTAAAGCTCCAACACGGTTTTATGCATATCATATTAAAATATAGTGTGAGCAATACTCTAGCACAGCATCACACATATCATATCAAAATACAGTGCGAGCAAGGCTCCAACACATTTTATGCATGGTACAATATCAAAACTCTGTGCGAGCGAGGCTATAGCATGTATAGTTTCCACACAAATCAAATAGGTGGCTCAATTTCAAAGAAATAGTTTCACACACAAAATTAGCACCAGAAATATGTTCTTTTATGTAAATCAGGCAAATACTAGCCAACATATCCATGTACTTGCTAAAAAAGCAATAAAAATAGTCAAAAACATGAATTTCATGCATTTCGTGACTTTTCCCAATTTTGGTGAAATTTTCCTTAATATGGGTAAAATCGTAATTTACCCATATCAGGTCTCTATAAAATTTATTCTATTTCGAGAACCCTCAAACTTTTTAAGTCCCTGTAAATTTCATCGAAAATATGCCTAGCTACGTCTAACTACTTACAAAATTCCCTTACCTCAAATCACGTCGAGCGTGCCTACTTTTCCAACGCTGCTAAATCACTCGATCCGTTTAGCTCCTAGTATAATCTCTAGAGCTACACGTAATTTTTTATCACATTAAATACAACTTATTTATCTGTATTTCACTTTCACTACAATCGATTTAACTTATTGGGCCTGTTTACTCTTATTGGGCCTTATTCACCCAAATAGGCCAACTATATCTTAAGCTCACTTTCACTTTACTATTCATTTCATCTGGGCCTATTGGGCTCACTGGGCCTATTAACACTTATTGGGCTTTGTCTGAGGACTATTTCCTTATTGGACCGAGACCACATTGGCTTAGCCAATTTTACCTCTCGGCCATGGCATGGCTGTCGAAAGCTAGCCATCATCATGCCAACCTTGCCATCTTTCACTTAGGCATTTCATCAAACATTTGGATGGCATGTCTTAAGCTATTTCCATAGTTCACGTTGGCATTTTATCAAACACCTTACATGCCACTTCATACAACTATCCAATTCAACAAATTGATCAAAATTAATCTTACCATCATCATCCATGCATCTTAACTAATCCATCCTTGCATTTAAACAACATGAGTATTCATCAAAATTTAAATACCCATAGGATGAGAGATCGATCTGGAAGAGCCAGAAAGCTCTTATTTGAGAAAATGGAATAGAGCAGATCGATCCTTAATGGAACAGATCGACCTCCTTAGCTCTCGGGTTGGAAGCAGATCGATCTCCCCTAAGACCAGATCGATCTCCTTAAGCTTCTGGTTGACAGCAGATCGATCTCCCCTACTCGACAGATCGATCTCCTACCTTCAAAATGTCTTAGAAAAGAGGGATTTTAAGAGGACCAGATCGATCTCCACCCAAGGCAGATCGATCTCATCAAGCTGAATCTATAATGGAGCAGTTGTGTAAGACCTGATATTTTCGAGTGCATTTAAAAATGCAAAAGGACTTAACTGGTATTCTCGAAAACGTGCAAGAGCAAAATGGTCAAAAGACCAAAATTCGATATTAATCGGGATAAGAAAATTTAATTAAAAATATGAGATTTGAGAATCTTAATCAATAACGAAGAAATAATTAAATTCGGGTTAAATTGATCAAGATATGAATTTATTAGAATAAATCAAAATTTTTGCTTCGAAAAATAATCCCAAAAATAATCGAAAAATATACCGAAAAGGTAAAATCGGACTGATAAATTTATTTATGGATTAAATGAATAAAATAATATTTTTTTAGATATTTTTGGATTTTAATAATATTTTAATTGATTAAGATATTATTAAAAATAAAATAATAATAAAAATAAAAAATAAAGTAAATGTAAATGTAAAAAAAAAATTTGCGTATCACGAAAATAGAAGAAAGAAACGAAGCCGAGCCGACCTCTGCCTTTACCGACGAAAGGAAAACCATCGGCGACGGCGAGCCCAGGCAAGAGGCAACCCAGCTGAGGCCATCGCCGACGCTGGTAGGCAGAAGAGAGGCGGTGAACGGCGAGAGAAAATGAAACAGAGGCAACCGAGAGGGAGAAAGGTGATTCCCGGCAACCAGCGACGACTCGAGGCTGGCCACCACCAGCTGAGTGTCCCCCAGGTGCAGGCGGCTCGATTTGTGGTAGTACCGGCGGGTATAACGGTGGCTAACGTCAGAAACGACGAGAAAGAGAGAAGTTGTCGACCACGGAAAGGAGAACAGGCCGGACCGACCACTTTCCAATGACCCCAAACGAAACCAACCCCAGACCCGAGATGCGGACGAACCAGCGGAGCCACTGACGGTGTAAATCGACGGAGAACCGGCCAGCAAGGCACTGAACCAGCTGAACCGGAGTGAACCGATGGTCTGAACTGGGTTGAACCGAACCAGACCGAACCGGTTCAGACAAAAAGAAAAGGAAAAAAAGGAAGAAAAAGGGAAAAAGAAAAAGAGGAAAATTTGAGGAAAATTTTAGTGATGCAATCGAGCTACGGGTAAGTCGGTAAGCGATCGAATTGACCGATTTAAATTTCAGAATATTTAATTTGATTAATATCTGAGTGGAAATTTACCCAAAAAAATATTTAATTGTGTAGATCGACAATTGGCATCAACCAAGAGCTCGAGATAGCCTCGATTTGCGTATTATCATGGAATCTCGGGTAACTGACCCTTATTTATGATAATTTGCATCATTATGCGTGATTGATATTTATCGCATAAATTACAGATTTAAATTTTGCATTTAATGAATTAAATTTTGAAAAATTGGATAAATTGTCGTAAATACTAAATTGAGATATCCAAAAATTAGAACGAGGTCCAATAAATATTGATGGGCCCAACAAGCCTAATAGGCCTTGATGAAGTGTGGTAAACGGGCTTAAGGTCGATTAAGGCTCATTATGGTATAATTCGGGCCCAATATGGGTAAACGGGCCCAATGATTTAAATTAAGCCCAAAAAATTTTGAAATATAATTAATTGTATTGTATTCGACCTGATGAATGTGTATCCGCGGTTCTGGAGATTGGGTTGGAAGCAAATCGGACTGCGTGACGAGTCATCAATGGAAAGGTTAGACTGTATAGAAAATGAGGTAAGGGAATTGTGTCAGTAGCTAGAGGTAGCTACGCGTATTTTAAATAGTTTTTTTCTACACTGATTATGTATGTATACACGATTATTGTATAATGATCCTAAAAGTGGTTTAAATGATTTTAAGGATCGAATTTGGTGAAAAGACTATTTTACCCCTATTGAGGGAAGTTCACCTAAGGATGGTGAAAGCATGACATGCATGAAATGCATGATTTAAGGAATTTTATTGGTTTTAATCAAAGCAAATCCATAGATTGGCCAGTAATTGCATGAATTTCACATGATAACACTACGTAAGTGTTATTTGTATTTAAATGAAAATTTCTTTGGAAAATAGGCCAACTATCAAGTATATATGAAAACAGATAGTGCTGACACGTAGTTCGCACTATACCTGCGTTTGTGAATGTGCATAAATGTGCTTGAGCGGTTGCTCGCACCGACTTGTGTGACATCATATGCATGAAAAGTGCTAGAGCATAGTGCTCGCACTGATTTTTATAATTGTGAAATGAGAGCTGCTAGAGCCTAGCTCGCACTCTGTTTTGACATGTTTTGACATGTTTTGATTTGTTTTGATGTGGTATGCGTAAAATGGTGCTGGAGCGATTGCTCGCACTAGTTTTAATGATTTGACATGCATGAGAGATGCTGGAGCTTAGCTCGCATCCTAGTTTGATATGTTATTGCATAAAAGTCGTGCTGGACTGTAACTCGCACGAGATTTGATGTATTTATGCATAAAGTCATACTGGAGCATTGCTCGTATGAAGATTTGATTTATTTGAGCATTCATTTGTGCTGGAACGTTGCTCGCACAAAGTTTTATATGGTTTTATAATTCATTTGAATGTCGTACTGGAGTTTTTCTCGTACGAGGTTTTCATTGAGTTTTTATGCATATCCATACTAGAGCATTGCTCGTATGTGGATTTTACTTGAATTTATAATCAGTTTAAGTCGTACTGGAGCGCTGCTCGTACGCAGATTTCATTAATTTCTATGAAACCGTGCTAGAGCTTTGCTCGCATGAGGTTTTCTGATATCATGAATATGCATGGAGCCGTACTAGAGCTTTGCTCGCACAGGGATTTATATGACATGCATATAGCCATGTTGGAGCCTCTTATAGACTGTGTGTCATAGTGAGATGATATGCTCACACGTGCAGATTGAGACAGAGATGGTATGGGTTGATAAGACCTATTGCAGGCACCCCTGATTGAGCTTGGGTTCATGGAGTACGTTGTACCGTGTATATCACGCGGAGTATACTGACCGTGGGGATTGTTGGAGTGGAGTGGCATTAGCCATGAGGCAGCAAGCCTTGCCCTCGCAATCTTGGTGTTATGTTGTTCTGGCGGGTAGGACGACCCACCTCCCGTTTCAGGTGTGATACCCCGTACACTAGGTACCGTGTTGTCAGGGATCACTAGGATATGGCCATAGTCCTCGATGTTACTGATATAATCACCTGCGTGTCTCACATGATATAACTATTGGTCGATAGACCATGGTAGACCCGAGGGAGGGGTCAGGCCCCCGATTTTATGATTTTATGATTTGTGACCCTAAAAGTGAGGTGATCTTATAACTGAATTTTATAACGAATTATTTTATGAAATTGAGATTTATTTATGATATAATTGACCCGGATGGGGTTATTTTATTCTGCATTTCAATAAAGTGATTTAAATGCAGTAGCATGTGGAGTTTTCCATGCTTTTATTCAAATTCATGATTTGTCTTACATGACATGAAAGAATGCATGATCTGGATTTACTTCATGCTCATTATTATTTAATGATGTCACATAAAATGCCTTTGATGCATGAATTACATGATTTCTATATCCACAAATAGTTTTGATAAACTAAGTCATTGATGTTTGCATGACTTTGTGCTTAATGATTTTAATGAAAAGAAATGGATTTTAAGGGCATGGTATTATGTACATGTAGATAGTGGAGCTATCTACTTACTTGCATAATTGCCTTACTGAGCGTGTGGTTTGCTCACCCCTATTATTTTCCCATCTTTTCAGAGCACTCACAGAAATTAGTAAGCGGCTGAGGACTTGCATGCTTGGTATCCTCTGCTTCCCATCGAGAGACAGGTATACACATTTGTATAGTTTTGTATCTAAATATGTAATGCACAGTACTGTAAACGGATATGATGTCGGGGATGTAGAGTTATAAATACCATTGGGTATGTATTTATTTAAAATCAAAAGAATAGTAAACTCTAATATATGAATGTGAATATGGAAATGGTTGGTAAATAGTGAGAGGTGACTAACACCGAATCATAGCCCAACTGTGTTGTAGGATGGTCACGATGAGAGAAAGGTAAGAATTAAATAATAAATGAAAAAGTAAAAAATTTACTCTGATTTTTAGGTAATTTGGGTCGGACAGTTTTGGTATCAGAGCTTGAGTTGGCCTGATATGAGTCGGTGTTAGTAGTTAAGGAAGTTTACATCCCCATGTATTGTGCATTATTTAGATACAATTGTGTATATCGAGATGGAAGTGCAGCTATGAATTTGGTTTCAAATGCAAGAATATAGACTCATTAACTGATAGCCGCTATGGTAAAGAGGAGAGTACATGAGCTCGAGGCCGTAGAGGTAGGCCTGAGAGTCGTACTGAGTCGTCACATGAGACTCGAGATGAGATTGATGTGGAGGCTATTGTTGAGCATGCCCCACAGAGTCCGACAGAGAGATCAGACAGAGTTTGACAGAGAGATCGGACGGTATTGAGACACGCTTCGCGAGGTTAGAGCGGAGTGTGGAGAATATTTTGAGAGCTAATTACTCAGAGTATGCACGAGATTTGAGGGGGAGTCGAAACATTGGTGAAAGTCCGCTCGATCCATCTTAAGAGTTAGACATCTAGAGCTGATATGAGAAATAATTCTTAATGTATTCTGGTGACAGAATATCTCTGACAGTACTTAAAGAAAATAACAGATGAGATTCTTTATTCTGACCTAGAGGAATTGGTTGATTGACGAGTATGAAACTCAAATTATATTCCTGGGTAGATATGACTCGAACACGATGAACAGTGAGAGTCGAGATGTCTGAAAGTTCGTGGAAGGGCTCAAATTGTCAATTAGAGTCCAATTAGCCCGTTAGATATCACTACCTATGACGAGGCAGTGCGCAGACTGCAATGTGTGAACGAGATCATGAGTTGCATGCCTCTGAGATTAAGAAAGGTAGTAAGGGCTGAATTTGAGACAAAAGAGAATAGAGAATGACAGAGATGTCAGAACGGGAAGAAAGATAGTTTGGTAAAAGATTAGAGTTATTGAATCATGGGGTAAGATGATTAAAAGGCCCCAGTGTATCCAAATACAGCACTTATGAGGGGTATTGTGATTAGAGGACCCCGACCTGCTCCATAGCGGTTAGAGCAGTGTAACAGTGTAAGCAGTGTAATATGTGTGGTAGTTACCACGGCAATAAGATGTTGGACGAGGGTGAGTGTATGCCTTGAACCGGACACTATTAATGTTTCATAGGATGTGGTGGAAGATGCCACACTGGTTGTGAATCATGAAGTAATTATTTTAATTGATCCTGGTACCACGTATATATTCATACCGCCTTCAGTTGCTTATAAGCTAGTGAAAGATGTGAAGCCTGTACCCTTAAGAAAGATGATGATGGTTAGATGATTTTCACTAACTGAATATGGGTATAGAGATTGTAAGTTGAAATTAGGGGTGAAAACATCCCTGAAAAGCATATTGTAAGTTGTAACAAGTAATGAAAGAGTTTGTTATAAGTGGTATATGAAAGGAGATAAGCTTTGAGATGTAATAGATCCTGAGTATAAGACATTTTGGAATAAGAGGCGTATGCAAGATAAGGATATCTTTGATATGTAAGTAATTTGGATTAAAGCAATTAGTAGCGAATATGAATTGTGACCACATGGACTGATATGTAAAGTAATTGTGGTCAAGTCTGAGGGTTAATAAAGGTATTTCAAAATACTTCCCTGCCTGAAGATTTGACAGCGTCGGTAAGCGCACACATAACCAAAAATTGAAATCGACAGTCGTAATATATACATCTAAAATTTGGGTACCTTTACTGGTACGATAAAGAAATATAGAATTCAAGTAATCATGAAGGTTTAAAAATTAAAGTTTTATAAAATCCGTTAATATAAGAAAAAGAAAATGACGCGGGTTAGTATCTTGAATGGAAACGATTTTGAAAGGACATTATACGTTTATGCGTACATAGGTCAAGAATATGAGTGATTGAAATATTAAGTGGAACATTATGTAGCGTTCCAGTGAGCATGATATCGATTCCCACTTCACTTTCCACTTTTGGGAATATTGTTTTTGGAAGCTATGGGAACCTGATTGAGTGTTAGCACTGCTTCCATCCTCAGACACATGGTCAGTCAGAGAGGACTGTACAAGTTCTGGAGGATGTGATGAGAGTGTGTGCCATTGATTTTATAAGCTCCTGGGATGATCAGTTGTTACTAATCGAATTCGCCAATAATGACAATTGTCACTTGAGTATCGGGATGACATTATATGAGCCATTGTATGGCTGTAGGGGTTGTTCCCTGATTTGGATAAGAAGAAGTGGGTGACAGATAGAGAATTGTTCCCGAATTTGGTAAGAAAAACCTATGAGGATGTTCAGTTGATTGTGAGAGATTAAGAACACCTCAGAGCAGACGAAAGGCTATGCTGACAAGAGATAAGAAATCATTAGAATTCACCGAGGGTGAATCAGTATTGTGGCAGTTACATGTCCTAAGGACGTAACGAGATTCAGAAAGAGATATTGGACAAGTGGAAGATAAGACCTATAGGTTGGCGTTACCACTTGAATAAACAGGCATCCACAAGTGTCCCATCTTTTAATGCTTCGAAAATACTATCCGGACCCAGCATATGTAATCGGATATGAGCTTCAACAGTTTAGCTCAATGAAAGCATAACGTATGATTGGAGAATCGATTCGGATATTAGATGGAAGGAGAAAGTGTTGAGGTTTAAGATAATCTCCCTAGTTAAGTATGATAGTAGTATTACACTCTGGAGAAAGCCACTTGAGGATGACAGTATATGATACGATAGATGTACCCGGAGTTGTGTATGGACCCTTTTGCCTTGGTTCTAATTTGGAGGACAAAATTTCTTAAGTGGGGGAGATTGTAAGACCTGATATTTTCGAGTGCATTTAAAAATGCAAAAGGACTTAAATGGTATTCTCGAAAACGTGCAAGGGTAAAACGGTCAAAAGACCAAAATTCGGTATTAATCGGGATAAGAAAATTTAATTAAAAATATGGGATTTGAGAATCTTGATCAATAACGAAGAAATAATTAAATTTCGAGTTAAATTGATCAAGATATGAATTTATTAGAATAAATCGAAATTTTTGCTCCGAAAAATAATCCCGAAAATAATTGAAAAATATACCGAAAAAGTAAAATCGGACTGATAATTTTATTTACTGATTAAATGAATAAAATAATATTTTTTAGATATTTTTGGATTTTAATAATATTTTAATTGATTAAAATATTATTAAAAATAAAATAATAATAAAAATAAAAAATAAAGTAATGTAAAAAAAAAATTCGCGTATCGCGAAAACAGAAGAAAGAAACGAAGCCGAGCCGACCTCTGCCTTTACCGACGGAAGGAAAACCACCGGCGACGGCGAGCCCAGGCGAGAGGCAACCCAGCTGAGGCCATCGTTGACGCTGGTAGGCGGAAGAGAGGCGGCGAACGGCGAGAGAAAACGAAACCGAGGCAACCGAGAGGGAGAAAGGCGATTCTCGGCGATCGGCGCCGATTCGAGGCCAGCCACCACCAGCCGAGCATCCCCCAGGCACAGGCGGCTCGATTTGTGGCAGTACCGACGAGTATAACGGTGGCTAGCATCGAAAACGGTGAGAAAGAGAGAAGTTGCCGACGATGAAAAAGGAGAACAGGCAGGACTGGCCACTTTTCGACGACCCCGAACGAAACCAACCCCAGATCCGAGATGCGGATGAACCAACGGAGCAACTGACGGCACAAACCGACGGAGAACCGGCCAGCAAGGCACTGAACCGGTCGAACAGGAGTGAACCGATGGTCTGAACCGGGTTGAACCGAATCGGACCGAACCGGTTCAGCCAAAAAGAAAAGGAAAAAAGGAAGAAAAAGGGAAAAAGAAAAAGAGAAAAAATTGAGAAAAATTTCAGTGATGCAATCGAGCTACGGGTAAGTCGGTAAGCGGTCGAATTGACCGATTTAAATTTCAAAATATTTAATTTGATTAATATCCGACAGGAAATTTACCCGAAAAAATATTTAATTGTGTAGCTCGATAATTGGCATCAACCGAGAGCTCGAGACAGCCTCGATTTGCGTATTATCATGGAATCTTGGGTAAGTGACCCTTATTTACGACAATTTGCATCATTATGCGTGATTGATATTTATCGCATAAATTACGGATTTAAATTCCGCATTTAATGAATTAAATTTTGAAAAATTGGATAAATTGTCGTAAATACTAAATTGAGATATCCGAGAATTTAGAACGAGGTCCAATAAATATTGATGGGCCTAACGAGCCCAATAGGCCTTGATGAAGTGTGGTAAACGGGCTTAAGGTCGATTAAAGCCCATTATGGTATAATCCGGGCCCAATATGGGTAAACGAGCCCAATGATTTAAATTAAGCCCAGAAAATTTTGAAATACAATTAATTGTATTGTATTTGACATGATGAAAGTGTATCCACAGTTCCGGAGATTAGATTGGAAGCAAATCGGACTGCGTGATGAGTCATCAATGGAAAGGTCAGACTGTATAGAAAATGAGGTAAGGGAATTGTGTCAGTAGCTAGAGGTAGCTACGTGTATTTTAAATAGTTTTTTTATACACTGATTATGTATGTATACACGGTTATTGTATAATGATCCTAAAAGTGGTTTAAATGATTTTAAGGATCGAATTTGGTAAAAAGACTATTTTACCCCTATTGAGGGAAGTTCACCTAAGGATGGTGAAAGCATGAAATGCATGATTTAAGGAATTTTATGATTAAGGAATTTTATTGGTTTTAATCAAAGCAAATCGATAGATTGGCCAGTAATTGCATGAATTTCACATAATAACACTACGTAAGTGTTATTTGTATTTAAATGAAAATTTCTTTGGAAAATAGGCCAACTATCAAGTATATATGGAAACAGATAGTGCTGACACGTAGTTCGCACTATACCTGCGTTTGTGAATGTGCATAAATGTGCTTAAGCGGTTACTCGCACTGACTTGTGTGACATCATATGCATGAAATGTGCTAGAGCATGGTGCTCGCACTGATTTTTATTATTGTGAAATGAGAGCTGCTGAAGCCTAGCTCGCACTCTGTTTTGACATGTTTTGATTTGTTTTGACGTGGTATGCATAAAATGGTGCTAGAGCGATTGCTCGCACTAGTTTTAATGATTTGACATGCATGAGAGATGCTAGAGCTTAGCTCGCATCCTATTTTGATATGTTATTGCATAAAAGCCGTGCTGGATTGTAACTCGCACTAGATTTGATGTATTTATGCATAAAGTTGTACTGGATCGTTGCTCGTACGAAGATTTGATTTATTTGAGCATTCATTTGTGCTGGAGCGTTGCTCGCACAAAGTTTTATATGGTTTTATAATTCATTTGAATGTCGTACTGGAGTTTTTCTCGTACGAGGTTTTCACTGAGTTTTTATGCATATCCATACTAGAGCATTACTCGTACGTGGATTTTACTTGAATTTATAATCAGTTTAAGTCGTACTGGAGCGCTGCTCGTACGCAGATTTCATTGATTTCTATGAAACTGTGCTAGAGCTTCGCTCACACGAGGTTTTCTGATATCATGAATATGCATGGAGCCGTGCTAGAGCTTTGCTCGCACAAGGATTTATATGACATGCATATAGCCGTGTTGGAGCCTCCTATAGACTGTGTGTCACAGTGAGATGATATGCTCACACGTGCATATTGAGACAGAGATGATATGGGTGGATAAGACCTATTGCAGGCACCCCTGATTGAGCTTGGGTTCACGGAGTACGTTGTACCGTGTATATCACGCGGAGTACGTTGTACCGTGGGGATTGTTGGAGTGGAGTGGCATTAGCCATGAGGTAGCAAACCTTGCCCTCGCAATCTTGGTGTTATGTTGTTCTGGTGGGTAGGACAACCCACCTCCCGTTTCAGGTGTGATACCCCGCACACTAGGTACCGTGTTGCCAAGGGTCACTAGGATATGGCCATAGTCCTCGATGTTACTGATATAATCACCTGCGTGTCTCACATGATATAACTATTGGTTGATAAACCATGGTAGACCCGAGGGAGGGGTCAGGCCCCCGATTTTATGATTTTATGATTTGTGACCCTAAAAGTGAGGTGATCTTATAACTGAATTTTATAACGAATTGTTTTATGAAATTGAGATTTATTTATGATATAATTGACCCGGATGGGGTTATTTTATTCTGCATTTCAATAAAGTGATTTAAATGCAGTAGCATGTGGAGTTTTCCATGCTTTTATTCAAATTCATGATTTGTCTTACATGACATGAAAGAATGCATGATCTGGATTTACTTCATGCTCATTATGATTTAATGATGTCACATAAAATGCCTTTGATGCATGAATTACATGATTTCTATATGCACAAATAGTTTTGATAAACTAAGTCATTGATGTTTGCATGACTTTGTGCTTAATGATTTTAATGAAAAGAAATGGATTTTAAGGGCATGGCATTATGAGCATGTAGATAGTGGGGCTATCTACTTGCATAATTGCCTTACTGAGCGTGTAGTTTGCTCACCCCCTTATTTTTCCATCTTTTCAGAGCACTCACAGAAATTAGTAAGCGGCTGAGGACTTGCATGCTTGGTATCCACTGCTTCCCATCGAGAGACATGTATACACATTTGTATAGTTTTTTATCTAAATATGTAATGCACAGTACTGTAAACGGATATGATGTCGAGGATGTAGAGTTATAAATACCATTGGGTATGTATTTATTTAAAATCAAAAGAATAGTAAACTCTGATATATGAATGTGAATATGGAAATGGTTGGTAAATAGTGAGAGGTGACTAACACCGAATCATAGCCCAACTGTGTTGTAGGATGGTCACGATGAGAGAAAGGTAAGAATTAAATAATAAATGAAAAAGCAAAAAATTTACTCTGATTTTTAGGTAATTTGGGTCGTTACAAGTTGGATCTGCATTTTCGAGACAAAAACTAATCTTTCCCATTTTCAACCTAAAACCTAGCTTTCTCACTCCTAAATCCACACATTTTCAGTAAGATTTGAGGGAAAGCTATTAGAGACAAAGTTGTTCACATCAAAGAGAATAACAACATAGATTGGAGGCATTTCCTCACTTGTTGATTGAAGGATCAAAGGTGCATTTCCATTGGAGCAAAGAGGCAATCAAGCTAGGTGAGTTTCTAAATGAAATAACTCAAGTACATTGTGTAGATATTGATTTTGGAGTTGTTTGGTATGCATAGAAAGGATAAAAACTACTTAGGAAGTAATGAATCCACCATGACCTAGAAATGGTCTAGTGTGAGAAATTGAAATGTGTTGAGATGAATGATGATTAGGATATATTGAAGTTAATAATAATGTTGGGGTATAATTTTAAGGTGTTGATAGTGAATAAATTGTGAGATTTACCTAAAAGGGGTAAAATGTGGATTTAGGCATTGGTAAATGCAAAGATGGGTTATACTGACTGATGAGGTCAAATGTGAGTTAACAACTTTAACTCAAGTGGTTTGGATGATTTGAATCACAGCTTCCGAGGATACACCGAAACAAGGAGAGCCAAGAGCGCAAGAGGCTAAGAGGAAAAGAGTCGCACTCAAGTAAATTGAGGTAAGGGAATTGTGTGGACTCTTAGAGATATCTGTGCGCAATTTGAGTGTTTAAATGCTTTGCTAGAATGCATGAGATGTTAGGAAATAAAATTGGGTGATTGAAGGGCAAAAGTTGGGTGTTTGAGAAATGTGCATGAAAATAAAAGCATAGTGCTTTGGAAAATCATGTTTTATTGCTTTTTAGCAAGTGATTGGTAGGTTGGCTAGCATTTGAAATGAATTAGAAAAGAAATGAGTTGTTTCGGTTTGTTAACCACACTTTGCAAAGAAATGAGCCACCTACATTTTTTCGTGAGAATGAAAGCGAGCTAGAGTATGACTCGCATGAGATTTGACGTGTTTTATACACATGATTACTAGAGCTTAGCTCGTACTGGTTTTCACATGGATTTCATACTAGTTTTGGCATAGTGCTTGGAGTTTAGCTCGCACTAGATGCCCACCTTATTTGTTACCGTGCTTGGAGCTTCGGGCAGACTTGGTGTCACACCGATTAAATAGGCTCGCACGTGCAGTTTGTGATTTTAACATGTTGATAGCCGTGTTAAGAGCTTCGGGTAGATAAGAGGTTGAACCGATTAAATAGGCTTACATATGCGTTTTGAGATGGGGCGTGATATGATGTGATGATTGGGTCCATGGAGTACGTTATATCGTGCATGTAGCATGGAGTACATTGTACCGTGTTGAGATGTGATATGCCGCCTTCGAATGAGATCTGCTATGGACTAGCGGGCTGGATTTGACCCACCTCCCGTGTGGAAGCAGATAATGGTGATATCCCGCACACCTGATCCGTGTAGTCGGTATCACAGGTTATGGCCATAGTCCTAGAGGTTATTACCTTTTATTGATTTGCCTATCTCGCATGTCTAATGTTTTGTGAATAAATCCATGTTTGAAATGATTTGTGGGTCAGGACAGTCTGAGGGAGGGGCTGAGACCTGACAAGTGTTGGATTGTTTCGTTAATGGTTTAAAGTGCACTGAAGCATGATGATTTATGTCATGCTTTATTGTGAAAAATGCATGATGGTTAATGCAATGCTTATTTGAGAAAAATGCATGATGGTTAATGCCATGCTTATTTGAGAAAAATGCATGATGGGTAATGCCATGCTTTATTGTGAATTATGCATGATGATTTATACCATGCTTTGAATTGAATTGTGCACTGGATTTTAATAGCATGAATGCTTTACATACCATTAACACAAGCATGAACTCATAATTTGAGAAATGATGAAATATCTACTTTGAGCTCATCACGTTCACGTAGATAGTGCAGTATCTACATGTTCGCATGATTGCCTTACTGAGCGTGTGGTTTGCTCACCCCCTTATTTTCCCCTCTCTATAGAGATTTGAGTATAGATTGAGCATGACTGGAGGCGTTCCCTTTTGGTAATTCACTGCATCCCATCGCGTAAGGTATACACATTGTTGTAATTTTGTATCTAAACTTACGGTAACACAGTAGCATTTTGTATGTAACTATTGGGGATGCAAAACAATGTAAACACGTGTAACAACTCTGATATATATACATTTATACAAGTGTTTACTCATAAATAATATGCAAATTGAATTGGTATGGTGGAGTGAGTTAGACGTCGACACACAGCCCAACCATTAAGGAGAGTTGCTGTTCACGATTGAGGTAAGGACGAATAATAAATGATGCATGAAAATGCAAAAAAAAAAATTGTACGTATTTTGGTAAGTTAAGGGTCGTGATAGAAGTTGGTATTAGAGCTTCAGTTGGCCTGACGTGTGTCGTGTCTAAAATACTTAATAAGTTGGAAAATTACATCCCCATGTTACTGTGCTTGTTTAGATACAATTGTGTGTGTGTTGATGGGTTGACTAAGTAATTGGTTGTGAATGTAGGTAATTGAGTAAATATGCCTAATACTAGTCGCGGTAGAGGGATGAAAGCGCAAGCTCGAGGCCGTAGAGGTAGGCCTGGGGGTAATGTTGAGCCAGAAACACATGAGGTTCAGGATGATATTGAATGGGAAGCTGAGGTTGAGCACGCTCCACAGGGTCTAGAGGAGAGGCCCGAGAGTACTGAGGCTCGCTTCGCGAGGATTGAGCGGAGCATTAAGATGATATTGGAGTTGGTCACCCAATCCTTACCTAGAGTTAGCAGTGGACAGAGTCCCGCTACACAGGGTGATGCTGAGCAAGCGGCAGCTCCTGAGGCACGGGTAAGGCAAGCCCAGAGGCCACAGACGACAGATACCCCACCCACACATGATGTGCCTGCGCTGGTTGCTACACCAGGCAGTAGAGGTTGGGGATATGGATGCGATTTAGACAAATTATGGCAGTTTTAGAAGTTTGGATTGTCGTCTTTCAGTGGAGTTAAGGACCAAGTAGCTGCTGAGGATTGGATAAATGAGATCGAGAAGTTGTATGAGTTCTTTGAGTGCACTACTACCGAGATGGTAGCGTTTGCAGCTTTTATGCTGAAGGGATCAGCAGAACATTAGTGGAAGTCCACCAGGCCTATTTTGAGAGCCCGACATACTGAGATCAGCTGGGATATATTTTTGGAGGCTTTTCGGAGACAGTATGTTCCGGATACTGCCCAGCGAAAGATGAAAATGGCATTTTTGGGACTGACCCAAAGGAGTAGGACTGTGGATGAGTACGAGACGACCTTTATCTCCCTGGGCAGATATGATCCCAACACGATGGGTAATGAGGTCGAGAAGATCCAAAAGTTTGTGGATGGTTTGAGACTGACCATCATGTCTAGATAGGTTCCTCTGGATATATCGATCTATGAGGAGGCAGTGCGCAGGGCACAATTGTGTGAGCAAGATGTTGATAGGATTGCCTCAGAGTTTGGAAAGGTTGGTAAGATGAGGGACAGAGATAAGAAAAGACTAGTGATAGATAGAGGCTTCAGTTATAAGGGAAGCAAGAGATTTTCTGGAAAGAGGCCGAGGATCGAAGAGATCTAGGAGAGGACAGTTAATACTCCCATGTATCCGACTATTGCTCCAGCTAAGGGAATTCTGAATGGAGGGCCACGGCCTACGACAGAGCAGTGCGATAAGTGTGGCAGGTACCATGGTACTCGACCATGCTATGGACCTCAAGTAGTATGCTTCAGATGTGGGAAGCCAGGGCACATAATCAGAGATTGCCCAGAGATGACAGAGAGAGCCCCACAGAAGGGCAAGTTGTCAGAGAGAGCTCCAATTGGGACAACTGCTCCGAGGAGGAGGGCTACAGTTGAGGAAAATGGGAAGCAGGCAATAGGTGTGAGCAAAGGACGAGTGCACGCGCTGGACCAGGACATTACGGATCAATCTTTGGATGTGGTTAAAAGGTACCATCCAAATATTTGATTTAGAAGCATATGTATTATTTGATCCTAGTGCCACGCATTCCTTTATATCACCATCGTTTGCATGTAAATTGTTGAAGTATGTAAAACCCACACTACTTGATAAGATGTTGTTGATATCTACCCCTATGAATGATAGTTAGTTGACTGAGCATGTGTATAGAGATTGTAAGATGAGAATAGGAGGTAAAGAAATGGCAGCCGATTTAATTTTATTAAATATGGGTGATTTTGATGTGATCCTAGGAATGTATTGGTTGGCTGCCAATCATGTTGTTATGGATTGTCATGCTAGAACCTTGATGTTTTCAGGATTAGACAATCTATTGCAAATTTTGATGAGAAGAAATGAAATGACATGATCTTTATAAATGAGAAGAGCATGATTTTAATGCATAATATTTGAGAGATTGATTCTGTTATCAATTATTTATGTGAATGTGATGATTGTGTTACTAATGGTGGGAAGAATATTGTGAAGGGTTCATCGCTTATGTGATTGAGACAGATAAGGCACGTTCGGAATTGGGGGACATACCAGTGGCTAAGGAATTTCCAGATGTCTTCCCGAATGAATTACCAGGGTTACCTCCAGATAGGGAAATGGTGTTTGGTATAGATTTGGCACCTGGTACAAAGCTGATATCCAAGCCACCATACATAATGGCTCAAGTTGAGCTGGAAGAATTAAGGAAACAGTTACAGGAGTTGCTGGAGAAGGGGTTCATCAAGCTGAGTGTCTCACCTTATGGAGCACCGGTTCTATTTGTAAGGAAGAAAGATACAAGCCTCTGATTGTGTATAGATTACCGATTTTTGAATAAGGCCACCATTAAGAATAAATATCCCCTTCCACGCATCGATGACTTGTTGGATCAGCTTAAGGGAGCGCAGGTTTTTTCCAAGATAGATCTGAGATCAGGGTACCATCAGTTGAAGATATAGAGTGGAGATGTACCCAAGATAGCTTTTCATACCCGGTATGGACATTATGAGTTTATGGTTATGTCATTCGGGTTGACGAATGCTCCTGCAACTTTTATGTCGTTGATGAACGAGGTATTCCACCAGTATTTGGATCGATTTGTTATTGTATTTATTGATGATATACTGGTGTACTCAAGGACTAGAGAGGAGCACGAAAGGAATTTAAGGATAGTGCTACAGACCCTCCAAGAGAAGAAGTTGTACGCTAAACTCAGTAAGTGCGACTTTTGGTTGGAACAGATCTCTTTTCTGGGTCACATAGTATCGAAGGATGGAGTGTCAATGGATTCATCAAAGATTGAGGCAGTGACACAATGGCAGAGACTCCAGACAGTGACAGAGATCAGAAGTTTCCTGGGTTTAGCTGGATATTATCAAAGGTTTGTAGAGGGATTTTCGAGGTTAGCTACTCCTTTGACCCGTCTCACAAGGAAAAATGTGGAGTATGTGTGGGCGATAAGTGTGAGGAAAGCTTTGAGGAGTTGAAAGAGAGATTAACCATAGCTCCGATCCTCACCATTCCTACCAGCTCAGGATGTTTCTCGATGTATGCTGATGCTTCACACTTAGGACTAGGTTACGTATTGATGCAGAATGGGAAGGTAGTAGCCTATGGATCAAGGCAAATAAAGGATCATGAGAGGAACTACCCAACCTATGACTTGGAGTTGGCAGCGGTGGTGTTTACGCTGAAGATATGGTGCCACTACCTTTATGGAGAGAAATTCCAAGTGTTTACGGACCACAAGAGCCTTAAATACCTGTTCTCACAGAAAGAGTTGAACATGAGACAGAGGAGATGGCTCGAGCTCTTAAAGGATTATGATTGTGAGATCCTATAAAGTAAATGTAGTTGCGGATGCATTGAGTAGAAAGCATCTCGGGATGGTATCACTCATGATGGTCAGGGAACATGAGCTGTTGGAACAATTCACGAACCTCAGTTTGGATATGACCCCGCCTGACGCTGATAGTAGATTTATGATAGCTAGCCTGTAGTTGGAATTGGATCTAGTAGATCAAATTCGACAGGCTCAGCGAATTGATCAGCAGTGCAATGATATTGTCGGGCAGATACAAAGGGGTACAGAGATGGACTTTGAGTTGAGTTCAGATGGATTTTTGAGGTTCAGAGGTAGGATATGTGTTCCTAATGATGCAGAGATCAGAAGGTTGATCTTAATAGAGGCTCACTCATCAAGGTATACGATACATCCAGGGAGTACCAAGATGTATCAAAACCTTCGAAAGGTTTATTGGTGGTCTGGGATGAAAAATCACATTGCTGAATATGTTAGTGTCTCGTTTGTCAGCAGGTGAAGGTAGAGCATCAGAAGCCTGCAGGGTTATTGCAGCCTCTACCGATACCGACATGGATGTGGGAGCATGCCACCATGGATTTTGTGATGGGATTACCGATGACCCGCAGAGGTCATGATGCCATATGGGTGATTGTGGATCGATTAACGAAGTCAGCCCATTTTCAAGCTATGAAAGCTACCGATACTCTGAGCCAATTAGCGAACTTATATGTGCGCGAGATAGTGAGGCTACATGAAATTTTAGTGAGCGTTGTTTCTGATAGGGATGCCCGCTTCACTTCCCACTTTTGGGAACATTTTCAGGAAGTGATGGGGACCCAGTTGAGTTTTAGCACCGCGTTTCATCCTCAAACAGATGGTCAGTCAGAGAGGACTATACTGACCCTGGAGGATATGTTGAGAGCGTGTGCATTGGATTTTGGAGGCTCCTGGGATGACCATTTGCCACTCGCAGAGTTCGCCTATAATAACAGTTTTCATGCGAGTATCGGGATGGCACCATATGAGGCATTATATGGGCGTAGATGTCGTTCCCCTATTGAATGGGAAGAGGTTAGTGACAGACAGATCTTTGCTCCTGACTTAGTGCAGCAGGCATCTGAGGACGTTCGATTAATATGTGAGAGATTACAGATAGCTCAAAGCTGATAAAGGAGTTATGCTGACAGGAGACGGAGACCACTAGAGTTTGATATGGGTGAGTCAGTGTTTTTGAAGGTTTCTCCTTCAAAGGGAATTATGAGATTTGGTAAGAAGAGCAAACTGAGCCCTAAATACATCGGACCCTTCGAGATTTTGGAGAGAGTGGGAGACAAGGCTTATAGGTTAGCATTGCCACCAGAGTTGGCAAGTGTTCACAATGTCTTCCACATATCCATGTTAAGGAAGTATCACCTGGACCCGATGCATGTGATAAGATATGAGCCATTGGAGCTCAATGAGGGTATGACATTCGTTGAGAAGCTAGTTCGGATATTGGATAGAAAAGATAAAGTGTTGAGGACAAAGACAATTTCCTTAGTGAAAGTCCTTTGGCAACATCATACTGTGGAAGAAGCCACATGGGAATTAGAGAGTTTGATGTGGGAGAAGTATCCCGAGTTATTCACGGATTGAATTGGTTCCAATTTGGAGAACCAAATTCTAAGTGGGGGAGAATGTGAGACCCCGTATATGTATAATTGTAATATGTACATAGAAATGTAAATGGAGTTATACTATAAATTCATAAGTGAAGTGTATGTAATGTAAGTCCATCAGTTTAAGCTACACACTTGCAATAAGAGTTGTGATTGTACATACAAGTTACATTACATATGAATATAAAGATATGAACTTAAACATGTGAAGAGTGGGAGTAAAATGGAAAATGGGTAGTGTGGTAAAAGAGAAGAAAAATGTGCATGAGTTGTGCACTTTCATTTGGTGTATACCATATACTTTGGTTATACAAAGGTTCCACACAAATTTCAATAGGTATAAGGTATGAATGGATGCCATATTCAAGTCTCAAAGATGATTGGATGAGAAAATGACTATGGCAACAAATTTAAGTTGTTTTGGTGTGAGTTGTTGCAAAAACACTGCAGAAAATCTAGAAATATGAAGGCCAGATCGACCCCATAGGATAAGAGATCGATCTAGAAGAGCCAAAAAGCTCTTATTGAGCAATGGAATAGAGCAGATCGATCCTTAATGGAACAGATCGATCTCCTTAGCTCTCGGGTTGGAAGCAGATCGATCTCCCCTAAGATTAGATCGATCTCCTTAAGCTTTTGTTTGACAACAGATAGATCTCCCCTACTCAACAGATCGATCTCCTACCTTCAAAATGTCTTGAAAAAGAGGGATTTTAAGAGGACCAGATCGATCTCCACCCAAGGCAGATCGATCTCATCAAGCTGAATCTATAAATATAGAGCAGTTGGATCTGTATTTCTGAGACAAAAACCAATCTTTCCCATTTTCAACCTAAAACCTAGCTTTCTCACTCCTAAATCCACATATTTTTAGTAAGATTTGAGGGAAAGCTATTAGAGACAAAGTTGTTCACATCAAAGAGAGGAACAACATAGTTTGGAGGTATTTCCCTACTTGTTGGATTGAAGGATCAAAGGTGCATTTCCATTGGAGTAAAGAGGAAATCAAGCTAGGTGAGTTTCTAAATGAAATAACTTAAGTACATTATGTAGATATTGATTTTGGAGTTGTTTGGTATGCATAGAAAGGATAGAAACTACCTAGGAAGTAATAAATCCACCATGACCTAGAAATGGTCTAGTGTGAGAAAGTGAAATGTGTTGAGATTAATGATGAATATGATATATTAAAGTTAATAATAGTGTTAGGGTATGATTTTAAGGTGTTGATAGTGAATAAATTGTGAGATTTACCTAAAAGGGGTAAAATATGGATTTAGGCATTGGTAAATGCAAAGATGGTTATATTGACTAATGAGGTCAAATGTGAGTTAACAACTTTAACTCAAGTGGTTTGGATGACTTGAATCGCAGCTTCCGAGGATACACTGAAATAAGGAGAGCCAAGAGCACATGAGGCTAAGAGGAAAAGAGTCACACTCAAGTAAATTGAGGTAAGGGAATTGTGTGGACTCTTAGAGATATATGTGAACAATTTGGGCGCTTAAATGCTTTGCTAGAATGCATGAGATGTTAGGAAATGAAATTGGGTGATTGAAGGGCAAAAGTTGGTTGTTTGAGAAATGTGCATGAAAATAAAAGAATAGTGCTTTGGAAAATCATGTTTTATTATTTTTAGCAAGTGATTGGTAGGTTGGCTAGCATTTGAAATGAATTGCAAAAGAAATGAGTTGTTTCGATTTGTTAACCACACTTTGGAAAGAAATAAGCCACCTACATTGTTTTCGTGAGAATGAAAGTGTGCTAGAATATGACTCGCACGAGATTTGACGTGTTTTATACACATGAGTGCTAGAGCTTAGCTCACACTGGTTTTCACATGGATTTCATACTGTTTTTGGTATGGTGCTTGGAGCTTAGCTTGCACTAGATGCCCACTTTATTTGTTGTCGTGCTTGGAGCTTCAGGCAGACTTGGTGTCACACCAATTAAATAGGCTCGCACGTGCAGTTTCTGATTTTGACATGTTGATAGCCGTGTTAGGAGCTTCGGGTAGACAAAAGTTCATTCCGATTAAATAGTCTCACACGTGTGTCTTGAGATTTGGTGTGATATGATGTGATGATTAGGTCCACGGAGTACGTTGTACGTGAATGTAGCATGGAGTACATTGTACCGTGTTGAGATGTGATATGCCGTCTTCGGATGAGATCTGCTATGGACCTGCGGGCTAGATTTGACCCACCTCCCATGTGGAAGTAGATAGTGGTGATATCCCGCACACCTAATCCGTGTAGTCGGTATCACAGGTTATGGCCATAATCCTAGAGGTTATTACCTTTTATTGAATTGCCTATCTCGCATGTCTATTTTTTGTGAATAAATCCATGTTTGAAATGATTTGTGGGTCAGGACAGTCCGAGGGAGGGGCTGAGACCTGACAAGTGTTGAATTTTTTTGTTAATGGTTTAAAGTGCATAGAAGCATGATGATTTATGCCATGCTTTATTGTGAAAAATGCATGATGGTTAATGCCATGCTTATTTGAGAAAAATGCATGATGATTAATGCCATGCTTATTTGAGAAAAACGCATGATGGGTAATGTCATGCTTTATTGTGAATTATGCATGATGATTTATACCATGCTTTGAATTGAATTGTGTACTGGATTTTAATAGCACGAATGCTTTACATACCATTAACACAAGCATGAACTCATAATTTGAGAAATGATGAAATATCTGCTTTGAGCATGGTATCACGTTCACGTAGATAGTGCAGTATCTACCTGTTCGCATGATTGCCTTTCTGAGCGTGTGGTTTGCTCACCCCCCCTTATTTTTCCCCTCTATACAGAGATTTGAGTATAGATTAAGCGTGACTGGAGCCGTTCCCTTTTGGTAATCCGCTGCATCCCATCACGTAAGGTATACACATTGTTAGAATTTTGTATCTAAACTTACGGTAGCACAGTAGCATTTTGTATGTAACTATTGAGAATGTAAAACAATGTAAACACATGTAACAACTCTAATATATATACATTTATACAAGTGTTTACTCATAAATAATATACAAATTGAATTAGTATGGTTGAGTGAGTTAGACGTGGACACACAACCCAACCATTGAGGAGAGTTGATGTTCACGATTGAGGTAAGGACGAATAATAAATGATGCATGAAAATGCAAAAAAAAAAAATTTGTACGTATTTTGGTAAGTTGAGGGTCGTGGCAATCTCATTAACTGTGGTCATGGGGAGCACTTATACTATCTCTGAACCTCAGTAAGCCATCATCACTCACTGTGAACTCTGTCACTGTACCATTCTGAATCTAACCCACACTATCAACACCCTGCCGATCATCACGCTAAGCCTGTCAAATCCGATCACTCAAATCTGGTTCTAATCTCAGGCTAGCTGTCACACAATCACTGTCATCATCAGATGGGATCACATCACTACTAAGGCTCACAACTGCTCTAGTAGCTCACGCTCCCTGACCATAATCTGTGATACCATTTTGAGGCTCTTTCTGCTCAAGGCATCAACCATTACATTAGCCTTTCCTGGGTGGTACAATTTCTACAATCATAATCCTCTAGAAGCTCTAACCCTCTATGTTATCTCATATTCTACTCTTTCTGTAAAAACAGATACTCGGGGCTTTTATGACCAGTGCATACCCGAAATTTCTTACCGTGTACATAGTAGTGCCATATACTTAGTACAAATACTACCGCTGCCAACTTTAAATCATGGGTCGAATAGTTTCTTTCATGATCCTTAAATTTTATGGATCCATAATCGACTATCTTCCCATTTTGCATCAATACACAGCCCACTCATTATTTTGAGGTATCCATATACACTGCGAAACCTCTTGAGCTATTGGGTATAGTGAAAATAATTACGGTAGTCAGTTCATACTTCAATACACCAAACTCCTGTCACGTCTATCATCTCATTCAAATACAACTTTTTCTTAAGTTAAACATGTCAACAAAGTAGTCCATTTCGAGAACTCTCAACAAATCATCTGTAAAAACAATTTCCAATTGTTGCTTATGATTTTCCCTGGACTTTAAATACACCCAAATATCATCAATAAGGATGATAACAAATCGGTCCAGGTAAAGTTTAAATACCTCATTCTTCAATGCCCTAACGAGTACAAGGAATTGTCTTGGGCACATCCACATTCCACTAAATATTTCAATCACCCATATCCTTGACCTATGTACGCATAAACGTATAATGTCATTTTGAAATCGCTTCTGTTTAAGATACTAACCCGCGTCATTCTCTTTTTCTTATATTAACGGCTTTTATAAAATTTTAATTTTTAAACCTTCATGATTAATCGAATTCTATATTTCTTTATCATACAAGTAAAGGTACCCTTATTTTAAATGTATATATTACGACTGTCGATTTCAATTTATAGGTTGTGTATACTTTTAGACGCTGTCAAGTCTTCAGGCGGGGAGGTATTTTGAAATACCTTTATTAACCCTCAAACTTAACCACATGGACTGGTTATGGATCTATCCACCCCTTATCCTTGGTCGCAATTCATATCTACTACATATCATTTAATCCAAATTACTTCACAGATCAGAGATATTCTTACCTTGCATACGCCTCTTATTCCAATATATCTTGTATTTAGGATCTATCACTTCTCAAAGCTTATCTCATTTCGTAGATCAACTATAACAAAACTCTTTCATTACTTGTTAAAACTTACTGTACACTTTTCTAAGGTGAAACATCGCTATCTTAGAATAGCAATTTCAACAACATAGTTTACAGCCAATCAATTTATTCCCCATATTACATCAAAACACTCATATTTTATAGAATGAGATTGGTCTGCATGTTCTTTTCCCCCACTTTCAACTTACAATCTCTACAAACATATTCAATTAGCAGATTATCCTTTATTGGGGTGCTAACTATCAGCAATTTGCCTCATGATATAAGCTTCACATATTTCACTAACTTATATGCAATTGAGGACAATATGAATAAATGTGTAGTACCAGGATCAATTAAAATAATTGCTTCAATATTAATAATCAAAATGGTACCTTGCACCACATCAAATGAAGCATCAATAATATCTTGGTCCAAGGCATACACTCGCCCTCATTCAACCGCCTATTTTAGTGGTAACTACCACACATCCAACACTGCCCATTAGCAGGTCAGGGTCCTCTAATCACCATATCCGTGTAAGTACTGAAACTGGATACACTGGGGCTTACCAATCATCTTACCCCATAACTCACTAACTCTAAATTTCCTACCAAATCGTCTCTTTCCCGCTTTGGCATCTCAGTTATCCACTATTTCCTTTTTGTCTCTATTTTAGCCCTTATTGCCTTTCTCAAACTCAGAGGCATGCAATTCCTAATCTTATTCACGCATTGTGATCTACGCACTGCCTCATCGTAAATAATGATATCTAACAAGGCCAATCAGACTCTGATAGACGGTCTGAGTCTTTCTATGTCTTTCAGACTTTTCGATTCTCACTGTTCATAATGTTGGATTATACCTGCCCAGGGATGTAAATTGAGATTCATACTGGTCGATTGACCTATTCCTCTGGGTCAGAGTAAGGAACTCTATCCGTAAATTCCTCTGAACAATGTCTGAAATACACTGTCTCTGTGCATCCAGAATTATCTCTCATATCAGTCCTGGATGTATAACTCTTAAAATGGGTCGAGCGGATTTCCACTCATGCTCCAGCTCGCCCTCCAACATAAACGCATCGAGTCACTTTCTCAGTCAACACACACCGATAAAACCCATACAAGTTCGCTATCCCATTCACCCAATCCTTAGTAACTATTGGTTTCTTTACTTCACTAAATACCAGAGGGGTGTGAGAATCTCTATAGTCTGAGGTATCTATTCAGGTTTTACCCTGCATACCCTTAACTACCTGCACAGACTGAGTAAACAACTCCAAAATATTTTCTACACTCCACTCCATCCTCGTGAAGTGTCTCAATACTATCTGGTCTCTTTATAGGACCCTGTGGAGTATGCTCAACATCATTCTCCACCTCAACCTCCTCATGGGTCTCATGGGTTGACTCAGCACGACTAGCAAGCTCAGGCCTACCTCTACGGCCTCTGCCTCGTGCCCTACCTCCTCTACCGCGACTAGTATTCGGCATAATGCCTATATTCTTACATTCACAACCATTTCTTAGTTAAAACTCATCTCAATATACACAATTGTATCTAACCAAGCACAGTAACACATGGATGTAATTTCTTAATTACTGACAGTTACACACATCAGAACAATTTCGTTCTGATACCACCATTTGTCACAACCCAAAAATCAGAGTAACTTTTTCATTTTTCTTTCTTACTTACTTGTCCTCTGATCATGACCACACTCCACTAACAATTAGGTTGTGCGTCAATGCCAGTCCCACCATTCATTCACCATATAACTTAATTCCTTATTAAAGCAAAGGTAAACATATGAGTTTTTCACTAATTCTTTCCTATTCATTTACAAGTGTTTACAGTGTCTATACATCCCCGAAAGTTACTTACAAACATGTTACTGTGCTATTCTTATTTAAATACAATATGTACAAGTATATATACCTCAAAATGATGGGCAGCAGCAGATATCAGGAATGCAGTACTCAGTCGCCTCAAAGTCTACTGAAAGAAATCTGTGTAGGAAAATGAAAGGGGTGAGCACATCAAGCTCAGTAAGGCATTCCTACGAACAAGTAGTTCCATACTACCTAAATGAACGTGGTGTCGTGCATAAACCATCCTTTCTTCACACGTTTTAAAATAGATGCTACAATTCATGATGTCATGTAAAACAAGTTCACATATGGATTTCAAAGAGCATGGAAAAACTCAACATGTAAATCCATTTAAATCATTTCATTCTCGTTAAAATTTCACAACACAGCCAGGACTGCACCCATCCCTCGGGTGTTCCTGACTCACGCAAAATGATGAAATTAGATGCTTTTTAAGCAATAATAATATGCGACACAATGAATGTCATGTAAAACTAGTTTACATCACATCTGGGTTTAAATAGCATGGAAATAACGTCATTCAAATTTCAGTTTACATCCCAGTTTCATTCTTATCAAATTCACATCTCAGTCAGGATTCAACCCCTCTCTCGGGTGATCCAGACTCACACAAAAGTTCACAAACATGATTTTCAAAACATTAAGTAACAACATGCGAGACTTGGCACATATATATATCTTAGGCAAATAACCAGGAGTATTGGCCATATACTTGTGATCCCACTGCTACACGGATCCTATGTGCGGGGTCTCACCACAATCGAGAACCGTCCCGGGAGGTGGATCAGTCCATCCCGTCGGTCATGTCCGATATCTAGTATCTGAAGATGCCACTCGCATCCGAAGATGCCACATAATCAATCCTAGCATGGTATAGCGTACTCCATGCTACTTGCACGGTACAACATACTCTATAGGCTCATATCTCATATCCACAATCGTGCCTGTCTCAAAACGCACGTGCAAGCATATTTAATCGACGTGACACACAGTCTACCCGATGCTCCAAGCACGGCTCATCGCATGTCTCATAAAATCAGTGCGAGCGATGCTCCAGCACTCTTATAAAATCAAGGAAAATCTCATGTGAGCAAAGGTCCAGCACGCGTTTCATAAAATCTCATAAGATCTAGTGCGAGCTAAGCTCCAGCACTCTGTCAAAATCATGTAAAACTAGTACGAGCTAGGCTCCAGCATTGTGTCATAAAAATCAAGTGAAAATCTGGTGGGAGTTAGACTCCAGCACCCTGTCACGAAAATCATATGAAAATTTGGTGCGAGTTAGACTCTAGCACCTATGCATGTAAAACTCTAGTGCGAGCCCTTGCTCCAGCACTAATGCATGCATCACACAAATCAAAACTCGTGCGAGCTAAGCTCTAGCACGTCACACTTTCATAAAATCACGTAAGCAACTCTGTTATCTCAAACAATTTTCACAAGAAATCACATTGTTGAAAATATGCAATGTTGTGCATTTTTATTTAAACGTTAGCCAGCCTACTCATGCACATGTCAAAACACCTCAAAAACAAGCAGGAACCTCTTGTTCTTGCTTCTCCCAACTTTTCCTAAATTTGGAAATTTTACCCTTCACAAGAGTATTTTGGTCATTTGCCCATCCGGGGCACTAAAATTCTTATTTTAAATCTAGACCCTTCAGACAATTTTAGGGAATGTAAATGATGCCGAAATTGTGTAAAGTTACCTCTAGCAATCCGTAAAATTTCCTTACCTGGAATCACGCGCAAGCTTATCCTATCTCGCCAATACCAGGTCTCTCAATCCAAATTCGCTCCAACCAAGTCTACGGAGCTGCATATAACCACGTATTTGGGTCAATTCTAATATACTTATCAGTATTTCACTTTTACTGATCGAATCTAAAGTACTGGGTCCATTTTACTTTATTGGGCCTGATTGCACCTTAATGGGCCTCAACCCATTTTCAACCTATTTCCACTTTTTGAATCCCTTTTTCGAGTCTACTGGGCTCATTCAATCTCTTTGGATAGCTTGTATATCATTTACGACGATTAATTCAAAATTCTGAATATAATTTATTTTATTCAGAATTTAATCCGTAAAATCCGTAAAATAATCTTAACTCTGCATTAAGGACTCAAATTGTCGTAATTAAAAGTGTTCTTACCTAATAATATGCGGGGTACGAAAATTAGAGCTCAATCGACTCTCGTTCGAGTTCTGTCGTAGAACTGCACCATTAGATTAATCCGGGTTAATTTCCATTAAATAAAATATTAAATTTATTTTTGGAATTTACCCGTAGGTCAATCTCGACCATCTCGACTTACTCGAATCTCGAGACATCCCCAGTAAAATTTATTTCCTTTTTCCCCTTTTTCTTTCTTTTTCTTTTCTTTTCCTTTCCTCCCTTTTCCTTCCTTTTTCCTTCCTTTTCCTTCCCTTTTCCTCTCAGCCAAATGGTGCCGTTTTCGGTACCTCGCCGTCGTCAGCGTTCCCGACTGTTTCGTCGGCCGCTACCGGTACTAAAAGGATCGGCTCATCCTCCCATCACGCCGGTGGCCATCGATCACGCCCAGCTACCGTGGATCGCCAGAACCGACTCGATTTCTTCCTCGAATTTTCGTTCGCCGATTCACCGGAATCCTGCGTCGTCGGGGCGCGTTACCAGTACCGATAGGTTCGCTGGGCTATCTTCTATCTCCTTCGGCCCTCATCTGGGCTCGTCAGTCGTAGGTGGCTCATCGGTGGCTCGGGTCTTCGACTATCGTTTTCTATCGGTTTTCTGTTTTTGAGTTTTCCCAATTTTTGTTTTTCAGTTCTCTTCTCTTTTTTATTTTATTTGTTATTATAATATACTTTATTATTATTTTAATGAATAGAATACATTTTTTTTTACAAATATCTTCACTATTCATTTAATTAATATATTTAATCAATTAAATATATTTTTATTTTATTTAATTATTTTTCTGTTATAATTTTTCATATTTTCGGTATAATGTCTCGGGCGAAAATTACGATTTATCATAATATTTTCGTATCTTGACCAATTGGACTCGAAATTCGATAATTTCTCCTTCATTGATCAAAATGTCCTAATTCCCTATTTTAATTAAAATTTTCTTATCGAATTTACAACAAATTTCAGTCTTCTTACCGTTTTACCCTTCTACACGTTCAGGACCAATTTAGGCCAACTTTCCTTCTTAGACCCACTATAATTTCTCATTTAAAATTCGTATCTCTGTCCGGACAATTCAAATCTCATAAATTAAATTTGAAATTCTTTAAATGTTTGTTTTTGGATTTTACGTACGTTCGACTATTTCATTCATATTTATATGATCAAAATCATCCGTCTTATGATTCCATTAACATATAACAATATCCATACAATGTATGAATCATAAGGAAATACGATAAAAATTGGGTCTTACATAGCACCCTGTCACGAAAATCATATGAAAATCTGGTGCAAGTTAGACTTCAGCACCACTGAATGTAAAACCCTAGTGCGAGCCCCTTCTCCAGCACTAATGCATGCATCACTCAATTCAAAACTAGTGCGAGCTGAGCTCTAGTACGTCACATTTTCATAAAATCACGTAGGCGGCTCTGTTATCTCAAAACAATTTTCAAAAGAAATCAAATTGTTGAAAATATGCAATGCTGTGCATTTTTATTTAAAAGCTAGCCAGCCTACCCATTCACTTGTCAAAACACCTCAAAAAACTAGCAAGAACCTCTTGTTCTTGCTTCTTCCAACTTTTCCTAATTTTAAAAATTTTACCCTTCACAGAGGTATTTTGGTCATTTTCCCATCTAGGCACCAAAATTCTTTTTTTAAATCTAGACCCTTCAGACAATTTTAAGGAATGTAAATGAGGTCGAAATTGCGTAAAGTTACCTCTAGTAGTCCGTAAAATTCCCTTACATGGAATCACGAATGAGCTTATCATGTCTCGAATGTACTAGGTCTCTCAGTCCAATTCGCACCAAACCAAGTCTACGGAGTTGCATTTAACCACGTATTGGGTCAGTTCTAATATACTTATCAGTATGTCACTCTTACTTATCGAATCTAAAGCACTGAGCCCGTTTTACTTTATTAGGCCCGATTGCACCTTAATGGGCCTCGATCCATTTTCAGCCCGTTTCCACTTATTAAATCCCTTCTTCAGGTTTATTAGACTCATTTGGCTTACCAATACTCATCGGGCTTCGTTCCAAACTCATTGGATAGCCCGTATATCATTTACGACAATTAATTCAAAAATCCAAATATAATTTATTTTATGCAGAAATTAATCCGAAATTCGCAAAATAAATTCCAATTGCGCAATAATCATATTGTTGTCGTAAATGAGCTTTACTTACCCGAAATCATGAGATGGTACACAAATAAGAGTTCGATCGGTTTCACGTACGCGATTTATCGTCGAACTGCACAATTTTATATTTAATTTCGGGTTATTTTTCATTAAATATAATATTAAATAAATTTCTCGAAAATCAATTCAGTCAATTTGACTGCTTATTAACTTACCCGAAATCTGAGGTATCTCCGGGAATTTTCCTCTCCTTTTTTTCTTTTCTTTTTCTTTTTCTTTTTCCCTTTTCTTTTCTTTTCTTTTTTTTTCTTTCCCTTTCCTTTCCGGCTATGGTGTCGTTTTGCTCTCCTCACCGTCGCCGGCATTCTCGGCCATTTCGTTGGTCGCTACCGGTACCAACAAGACCAGCTCATCCTCCCGATCACGCCGGTAACCTCTGATCACACCCAGCTACCATGGATCGCCGAAATCGAGCCTCTTTTTCCCGTTGGCTTTTCCTCCTCCGTTCGTTGGACTCTGACGTCGATACAGCGCATTGCCGGTACCAGTAGGTTCGCCTGAAGCACCTCTTCCTTCTCTAGCCCTCGCCTGGCCTCATCGGTCGCTGGTGGTTCGTCAGCTTCTCAGACACACCTTCGGCTTCTCTGTTTTCTAATTCCGTTTTCTTTTATTTTCTCTCTCTTCGAACCAAATTCCCTTTTTTTATAATTTATTTTATTATTATTATATTCATTAAAATACTATAATTTTACCAAAATATCTAATAAACTATATATTTTATTATATAATTAATTTATTCAATTTATTTAATTTAATTTTCCCTTTTTTCGGTATATTTTCTTTGTATTTTTTCGGGATATTGTCCCGAGTAAATTTTCGGTAAATCTTAATAATTCCGGATCTTGATCAATTGGACTCGAAATTCGATAATTTCTCTTTCATTGATCAAGATGTCCTAAATCCCTATTTTTAATTAAAATTTTCATATCAAATTTACACCGAAATTTTTTATCTTTTGACCATTTTACCCCTGCATTTGTTCGAAACCAATTTAACCCGACTTTCCTTCATACACCCACTATCTTTTCTTTTTTTAAATTCTTATTTTCCATTAACTTGATTTCGATCCCTTTCGCTTGGCCTATGGCCATTTCGACCCTTATTTGGCTACTACATACATTCACCGATATTTCGTTTTATTCCATTTGCAAATTTAATTCAGTCAAAGCTCTTCTTATGAGTCAATTAATATGTGGAAGTGTACATCACATGAATCGTAAGGAAATGCATCAACATGTACTTAAAAAGTGGGTCTTACATAATCTCCCCCACTAAAAGAATTTGGTCCTCCAAATTAGAACCAAGTCAACCAGCAAGCAACTCCGGGTACTTCTCTTGTATCAAACTCTCTAACTCCCAAGTCGCTTCCTCCGGAGTGTGATGCTGCCACAGTACTTTCACCAGGGGAATCGTCTTCAATCTCAATACCTTCTCCTTCTTATCCATAATCTGGGTCGGTCTCTCAACATAGGACATACTCTCACTGAGCTCCAGTGGCTCGTATCTAATCACATGCGACGGATCCGGCTGATACTTCTGAAGCATGGAGACGTGGAAGACGTTATGAACATTCGCTAGCTCTGGTGGCAATGCTAGCCTATAAGCTCCTCCCACTCTCTCGAGTATCTCAAAAGGTCCTATGAAGCGAGGGCTCAGCTTCCCTCTCTTTTCGAATCTCATAATACCCTTGGAAGGAGAAACCTTCAAAAATACTGACTCCCCTGCTGTAAACTCCAATGGTCTACGTCTCCTATCAGCATAACTCTTCTGTCGACTCTGAGTTGTTCTCAACCTCTCACAAATCAACTGGATATCCTCAAAGGCCTGACGTACCAAATCAGGAGTAAACATCTGTTCGTCACCAACTTCCTCCTATCGAATAGGAGATCGACATCTACGGCCATACAAAACCTCATACGATGTCGTCCCGATACTTGAATGATAACTGTTATTGTAGGCAAACTCTGCGAGCGATAAGTGATCATCCCAGGAGCCTCTAAAATCAAGCACACAAGCTCTCAACATATCCTCGAGGGTCTATATAGTCCTCTCTGACTGCCCATCTGTTTGAGGATGGAAAGTTGTACTAAATATCAACTGGGTCCCTATAGCTTCCTGAAAGTGTTCTCAAAAATGGGAAGTGAAGCCCTGTCCGACACAATACTCACTGGGACACCATGCAGTCTCACAATCTCACGCACATATAGCTCTGCCAATCTACTCAGAGTATCGGTGGCTCTCATAGCTAGGAAATGTGCCGACTTCGTCAATCTGTCAACTATCACCCATATGGCATCATTCCCTCTACGAGTCCTTCGTAAACCCATTACAAAGTCCATGGTGACATGCTACCATTTCCAAGTTGATATAGGTAGAGGCTACAATAACCCTACAGGCTTTTGATGCTCTACCTTCACCTGCTGACAGATGAGACATCTTGCAACAAACTCTGTTATGTCTCTCTTCATCCCCGACCACCAGTATACCTTTCGAATATTCTGATACATCTTTGTACTACCCGGATGCAAGGTATACCTCGACGAATGAGCCTTTGTCAAGATCAACCTCCTGATCTCAGGATCATCGGGAACACATATCCTGTCTCGAAACCTCAATAATCCATCCGAACTCAACTCAAACTCAGTCTTCATACCCCTCTACATCTGCCTGACTATCTCAATACACTGATGATCATCACGCTGAGCCTATTGGATCCGATCCATCAAATTCGGCTCTAACCGCAAGCTAGCAATCATATAACCACTATCAGCATTAGGCAGGGTCACATCCAAATTGAGGCCCGCAAACTACTCTAACAACTCGTGTTCCCGTACCATCATATAAGAAACCAACCCGAGATGCTTCCTGTTCAACACATCAGCCACTACATTCGCCTTACCCAGGTGGTATAGGATCTCACAATCGTAATCTTTCAAAAACTCAAGTCACCTTCTCTATCTCATGTTCAATTCCTTCTGCGAAAATAGATACTTGAGGCTTTTGTGATCGGTAAATACCTGGAATTTTTCACTATACAAATAGTGGCGCCATATCTTCAATTCAAACACTACGGTCGCCAACTCTAAGTCGTGGGTCGGGTAGTTCCTCTCATGATCCTTCAGCTGCATGGATCTATAAGCGACTACACTCCCGTCCTGCATCAATACACAATCCAGTCCTTAGTAAGAAGCATCCGTGTAAACAGAAAAACCTCCTGAGCTGGTAGGAATGGTAAGAATCGGAGCAGTGGTCAATTGACACTTCAGCTCCTTAAAACTCTCCTCACATCTGTCGTCCCACTCAAATGCAATACTCTTCCGAGTGAGACGTGTTAACAGAGCAGCCAACCTCGAAAACCCCTCCACAAATCGTCTATAATATCCAGCTAAACCCATAAAGCTCTTGATCTCCGTAACTGTCTGAGGCCTCTGCCACTGAACTACTGCCTCAATCTTTGATGGGTCCACTGACACATCATCCCTCGACACAATATGTCCCAAAAAGGAAATCTGCTCAAGCCAAAAATCACGCTTACTAAGCTTAGCATACAACTTCTTCTCACAGAGGGTCTGCAATACAATCCTCAGGTGCTGCTCATGCTCCTCTCTAGATCTCGAATAAACCAGGATGTCATCGATGAACACGACCACAAATCGATCTAAATACGGTCGAAACACCTCATTCATCAATGACATAAAAGCTGCGGGAGCATTCGTAAACCCAAATGGCATAACCAAAAACTCAAAATGACCATAACGGGTGCGAAAAGCTGTCTTGGGTATGTCTCCATCCCGTACTTTTAACTAATGGTACCCAGATCTCAGATCAATCTTAGAAAAGACTTGTGCTCCCCGTAGCTGATCCAGTAAATCATCAATCCTATGAAGGGGATACTTATTCTTGAAGGTAGCCTTGTTCAAAAATTGGTAGTCGATACACAATCGAAAGCTCCCATCCTTCTTCCTCACAAATAGAATCGGTGCTCCCCACGACGATACACTCGGTCTGATGAACCCCTTCTCTAACAATTTCTGTAACTGTTTCCTTAACTTCTCCAACTCAATTGGAGCCATCCTGTACGGTGGTCTAGATATCGGCTCTATACCAGGTATCAAATCAATACTGAACTCTGTCTCCTTCACAGGCGGTAACCCTGATAAATCATCCGAAAAGACATCTGAAAATTCTCTGACTACTGAAATGTCTATCAATTTCGGACGTGCCTTAGCCGTATCTACCACGTACGCAATATAACCTTCAAAACATTAATTATCCCATTAGTACTTCATTCATTTGAACACCCAAAACTCTATTTTCATTTATTTCAACAAAATTGTACAGTACATTTTTTCTAGAGTATGAAATGTGACTGTTTTAGCAAAACAATCTAAAACAGCTCGATTAGCAGCCAACCAATCCATTCCTAGGATTACATCAAAGTCTCTCATATGCATTAAGATTAGACCGGCTGACATCTTTCATCCATCTAATTTCAGCTCACAATTCCTCAATACATACTCCACTAATTGACTAGTGTTCATGGGTGTAATTAAGGACAGCTTACTACTCAGAGGGATAGGCTTTACATAATTAAACAATTTACATGCAAACAAAGGCGATACAAATGAATGCGTAGAACCAGGATATATTAACACATATGCTTCTAAATCATAGATCAGAATAGTACCTTTCACCACATCTAACGACTGATCTGCTATATCTTGGTCTAGAGCATGCACTTGCCCTGTACCAATCACTTGCTTCCCATTCTCTGTTGCTGTCGCTTTCCTCTGCGGCGCAGAAGTCTCACCGGGAGCCCTTGTTGAACCCTTGCCCTTCTGATGGGCACTCTCAACTATCTTTGGGCAGTCTCTGATCATGTGTCCAAGCTTCCCGCATCTAAAGCATACTACTGTGGTACCATAATAAGGTCTATCTCCATGATATCTACCACACCTACTACATCTCTCAATCATAGGTCATAGCCCCCTTCACAATCCCTTTTTGTGGAGAAGAAGTAATGGCCGGATACATGGGAGATCTAACTGGCCTCTCCTGAACCTCCCTTATCCTCGACCTCTTCCCTGATAATCGTCTGCCCCCTCTATAACCGAAACCGCTGTGCTCTACCGGTCTCTTCCTCTCCCTATCTCTAACTCTGCCAACCTTCCCAAACTCTAAGGCACTCCTCTCAAAATCTTGCTCAATCACCTGCGCCCTGCGCACTACCTTATCATACGTCGGGATATCTAATGGGATTAACCTAGACCGAATCGTTGGTCTTAATCCATCCATAAATCTCCGGACCTTCCTAACCTCACTACTCATAGTGTCAGGGTCATATCTGCTTAGGGAAATGAACCTCGTCTCATACTCATCCACAGACCTGCCCCCTTTGGTCAAACTCAAAAACTCAGTCTGTAGCTTCCGTTGCACTGTGTTCGGTACGTACTGCCTACGAAAGGCCTCCAAAAATATCTTTCAGCTAATCTCTATATGTCAAGCTCTCAGAATCAGTCTGGTGGACTTCCACTAGTGTTCCATCGATCCCCTAAGCATAAATGCAACGAACGCTACCATCTCAGTAGGGGTACACTAAAAGACCCCGTATAGCCTTTCCATCTCACTCAACCAATCCTCAGCTACTACAGGGTCTTTCGCCCTGCTAAATGCAGACGATCTGAACTTCTAAAACTGTCGCAGTCTGTTCATGTCACAACTATAGCCCCAACCTCTAGTACTCTGCTGTGGGGCAACAGGAGAATCTATGCCCTAGACTGGTGAGGGTGTAGGAGTATCTGTATCCTGAACTAGTTGTACAGGCGCATCAGGAGCAGCTGCCTATCCAGCATCACCCTGTCCACCTCTATCTCCATGTAGAGACTGCGTAAAAAACTCCAAAATCATCTTGAGGCTCCGCTCTATCCTAGCAAAATGTGCCTCTGTAGTCTGAGCAGGTCCCTCTATAGTACCCCTCTCTGTAGGACCCTATGGAGCATGCTCAACCTCAACCTCTTTTTGAGTCTTATGAGGCAACTTGGCACGTCTAGCAGGTGCAGGCGTACCCCTATGGCCTCTGCCTCGTGCCCTACCTCCTCTACCGCGATTGGTGTTTGGCATAATGCCCAAATCCTGCATTCTCAATCATTTCTTAGTTAAAACCCATCTCAATATACACTATTGTATCTAAATAAGCATAGTAACATTGGGGATATAACTTCCTAATTATTGATACTGACACACATCAGACCAATTTCGCTCTCATACCACTAATTGTCACGACTAAAAAATCAGAGTAAATTTTTCATTTTTTTCATACTTACCTATCCTCTAATCGTGACCACACTCCACTAACGATTGGGCTATGCGTCAATGCCAGTTCCATCATTCATTCACCATATAACTTAATTCCTTATTAAAGGAAAGGTAAACACTAGTTTTTCACTAATTCTTTCCCATTCATTTACAAGTATTTACAGTGTCTATAAATCCCCGAAAGTTACTTACAAACATATTACTGTGCTATTTTTATTCAGATACAATATGTACAAGTGTATATACCTCAAAATGATGGGCAGCAGCGGATATCAGGAATGCAGTACTCAGTCGCCTCAAAGTCTACTGGAAGAAATCTATGTAGGAAAATGAAAGGGGTGAGCACATCAAGCTCAGTAAGGCAATCCTACGAACAAGTAGGTAACCATACAACCTACATGAATATGGTGTCATGCATAAACCACCATTTCTCCACATAATTTGAAATTAAACGTTCACGTATACCCATATGCCACACAAATGAATGTCATGTAAAACCAGTTTACATCACGCATGGGTTTCAATAGCATGAAAAATAACTTCATGCAAGTTTCAGTTTAAAACCCAGTTTCATTCTCATCAAAATCATATCTCAGCCAGGATCCAAACCCTCCCTCGGGTGATCCAGACTCACACAAAAGTCCACAAAACATGATTCTAAAAAAATCAAGTAATAACATGCGAGACTAGGCAATATATATATATAATCAGGCAAATAACCAGGACTATGGCCATATCCTCGTGATCCCACTGCTACACGGATCCTGTGTGAGGGGTCTCACCACTATCGGGAACCACCTCGGGAGGTGGGTCAGTCCATCCCGTCGATCCTGCCCGATCACTCGCATCCGAAGATGCCACATAAATATCATATAACACGGTACAATGTACTCCATGCGATATGCACGGTATAACGTACTCCGTGGACCCATATCTCATATCTATACTCGTGACCTGTCTCAAAACGCATGTGCGAGCCTATTTAATCGGTGTGACACACAGTCTACCCGGCGCACCAAGCAGGGCTCATCGCTTGTCTCATAAAATCAGTGTGAGCGATGCTCCAGCACTCTCATAAAATCAAGAAAAATCTCGTGCGAGCCAAGCTACAGCACGCGTTTCATAAAATCTCATAAGATCTAGTGCGAGCTAAGATCCAGCACTCTGTCAAAATCATGTAAAACTAGTGCGAGCTAGGCTCCAGCACTCTGTCATAAAAATCAAGTGAAATTCTGGTGCGAGTTAGACTCTAGCACCCTGTCACAAAAAACATATGAAAATCTGGTGCGAGTTAGACTCCAGCACCACTGCATGTAAACCCTAGTGCGAGCCCCTGTTCCAGCACTAATGCATGCATCACTCAATTCAAAACTCGTGCAAGCTGAGCTCTATCACGTCGCATTTTCATAAAATCACGTATGCGGCTCTGTTATCTCAAAACAATTTCCAAAAGAAATCACATTGTTGAAAATATGTAATGTTGTGCATTTTTATTTAAAAGTTCGCCAGCCTACCCATGCACGTGTCAAAACACCTTAAAAACAAGCAGGAAACTCTTGTTCTTGCTTCTCCCAACTTTTCCTAATTTTGGAAATTTTACCCTTCACAAAGGTATTTTTGTCATTTACCCATCCGGGCACCAAAATTCTTATTTTAAATCTAGACCCTTCAAACAATTTTAGGGAATGTAAATGAGGTTAAAATTGCGTAAAGTTACCTCTAACAGTCCGTAAAATTCCCTTACCTGGAATCACGCGCGAGCTTATCCTGTCTCGACCATACCAGGTCTCTCAGTCCAATTCGCTCCAAACCAAGTCTACAGAGTTGCATATAACCACATATTGGGTCAGTTCTACTATACTTATCAGTATTTCACTCTTACTGATCGAATCTAAAGCACTGGGCTTATTTTACTTTATTGGGCCCGATTGCACCTTAATGAGCCTCGACCCATTTCCAGCCCGTTTCCACTTATTAAATCCCTTCTTCGGGTCAGTTGGGCTCATTTGGCTTACCAATACTCATCGGGCTTTGTTCCAAAGTCATTGGATAGCCCGTATATCATTTACAACAATTAATTCAAAAATGCGAATATAATTTATTTTATGCAGAAATTAATCCGAAATCCGTAAAATAAATTCTAATTGCACAATAATCATATTGTTGTCGTAAATGAGCTTTATTTACTCGAAATTATGTGATGGTGCGCAAATCGGAGTTCGATTGGGCTCACGTACGAAATTTATCGTCGAACTGCATAATTTTATTTTTAATTTTGGGTTATTTTTCATTAAATATAATATTAAATAAATTTTCCGAAAATCAATTCAGTTAATTTGACCGCTTACCGACTTACTCAAAATCTGAGGTATCCCCGAGAATTTTCCTCTCTTTTTTTTCTTTTCTTTTTCTTTTTATTTTTCCTTTTTCTTCTCTTTTCTTTTTTTTCTTTCCCTTTCCTTTCTGGCTACGGTATCGTTTTGCTCTCCTCACCGTCGTCGGCGATCCCGACCGTTTCGTCGGCCGCTACCAGTACCAACAGAACCGGCTCGTCCTCCCAATCACACCGGTACCCTCCGATCACACCCAGCTGTTGTGGATCACCGAAATCGAGCCCTTTTTTCCCGTCGGCCTTGCCTCCTCCGTTCGTTGGACTCCAGCGTCGATACGGCGCATTGCTGGTAACAGCAGGTTCGCCTGAAGCTCCTCTTCCTTCTCCGGCCCTCGCCTGGTCTCGTTGGTCGTCGGTGGTTCGTCGGCTTCTCGGACGTGCCTTCGGCTTCTCTATTTTTTGTTTCCGTTTTCTTTTGTTTTCTCTCTCTTCGAACCAGATTCCCTTTTTTTATAATTTATTTTATTATTATTATATTCATTAAAATGCTATATTTTTACCAAAATATATAATAAACTATATATTTTATTATATAATTAATTTATTCAATTTAGTTAATTTATTTTTCCCTTTTTCTGGTATATTTTTTCCGTATTTTTTTGGGGATATTGTCCCGAGTGAATTTTCGGTAAATCTTAATAATTCTGAATCTTGATCACTTGGACTCGAAATTTGATAATTTCTACTTCATTGATCAAGATGTCCTAAATCCTTATTTTTAATTAAAATTTTCATATCGAATTTACACCGAATTTTTTGATCTTTTGACCGTTTTACCCCTGCACTTGTTCGGAACCAATTTAACCCCACTTTCCTTCATACACCCACTATCTTTTCTTATTTTAAATTCTTATTTTCCGTCAACTTGATTTCGATCCCTTTCACTTGGCCTATGACCATTTGACTACTACATACATTCACTGATATTTCATTTTATTCCATTTGCAAATTTAATTCAGTCAAAGCTCTTCTTATGATTCAATTAATATGTGGAAGTGTACATCACATGAATCATAAGGAAATGCATCAACAAGTACTTAAAAAGTGGGTCTTATAGTGGAGAGGTGCAAAACGTGTTTGGTGAGGTTGGAGGTAACAATGTTAGTCTAAAACTTACTCCTAAACAACTTATACTCGCATGCAAACTGGAAATTACAGATTTTGTTGGTTGTTGAAAATAATTTTTGGAAATGAAAGGCTGTGTGCGTGGAAGACAAAGGAGATTAACATGGGAGTTGCATGCAGGCTTGGAAGGGTGATTTCGGTGACTGGTGGCGTGAGGAAATGGTGGTTGGTGTAAGGGAGGGAGTGCACTGAAGAGAGCTTTTCTGGTTTTGGCTTGGGTAAAAAAAAACGTGTAAGGGGGAAAGATGAGGGATAACCAGAGAAAAAAAATGTTTAATTTCCTATTTATATTTTCTAGGGTATTTTCAAATTTGTATATGGTTTTTAATAATTTAATAAATTAATTTGCAGATTATAATTTAATCTACATGAATTCTGGTTTTCTATTTCTAATGTACGTGTAATTACATTTTTCAGATTTATGTTTATGCTAATTTCCTGAAATTTGACTTTATGTCTATGATAATTATACATACATGTTCCAAAAAAATAATTTTTACATAAGGTTTATATCTATATATTTCAGATTTTGCAAATAAACATAGGTACATTTCCTATCTTAATGTTAATAGTTTAATATTTCAGATTTTATAAATAAACATAAGTATATTTCTTATCTTAATGTTACTAGTCTTAATATTTCAGATTTTATTAACTACATTATTAAATTTATTTGCCTCATAATTAATTAAATTAGCTTACTCAAATTTAAGAATGTCACTACTTAATTATCATACATTTTTTTATTTAACCGAATTTAGCATGGTTTCCTATTAATTTCGGTCACTACTTAAGATTACTTACATGAATTAAATTTATTTCTGCATTCATGTACATTTAGCTTAATGTCTAATGGTAGATTATCTTAATCTATCCTAATTTATCACATAAATATATTTCTTCTAATAAAATTGTGCTCATGAACCTATTCATGCATATACATTATGCATTTAAATTGTGTTCTTCCTATACAATTTATCCTTGTTATATTTTATTTGTATTGGATTATAAATTTTCAGATTTTAATATTTATATTCACCTATTATGTCAATGTCTTGCCTGTTCTTACATTTCCTAAACTAACATATAACAAAATTATTATTTTGAGTAGTGTGAACCGAAATAATCACTATCCTAACTCGATATATCCTATCTCTTAATTAGATTATATCCTCCTATCCACAGATTAATTTCGACTTAACATAAAAATAAACGAAACATTGGTATAAGAAAATTTGCGGTCTTACAAGTATACAATTCCTTCTCTCAGAGGGTCTGTAACACAATCCTCAGGTGCTGCTCATGTTCTTCCTTGGACATGGAATAAACCAAAATGTCATCAATAAACACTATGACGAATCGTCCAGGTATGGCTTGAACACATCATTCATCAAAGCCATAAAAGCTACAGGAGCATTTGTCAATTCGAATGGCATAACCAAAAACTCATAGCGGTCATATCGGGCTTGAAAATTTGTCTTGGGTACATCATCACCTCGAATCTTCTACTGATGGTACCCAGACCTCAAATCTATCTTAAAAAATATTTGTGATCCACGAAGTTGATCCAACAAATCATCTATGCGTGGAAGAGGATATTTGTTCTTGATGGTGGCCTTATTCAACAACTTGTAATCAACACACAGTCGGAGGCTTCCAACCTTCTTCTTCACGAATAAAATCGGTGCTCCCCAAGATGAAACACTCAATCTAACAAGCCCCTTATCCAACAACTCATATAACTACTTCTTTAACTCTTCCAGCTCAACTAGGGTCATTCGGTATGGTGGTTTCGAAATCAGCTCTATACCAGGCACTAAATCTATGCAAAACTTCATATCTCTATCTGGTGGTAACCCTAGTAAGTCATCCTAAAAGACATCAGGAAACTCCCTGACCATTGAAATATCTGTCAGCTCCGGACGTGCCTTACTCGTATTAACCACGTATGCAATAGAACCTTCAAAACATTATCCATACCGTTAGCACCAAAATTCATTCTCTCCATTACAATAACTATACTCTTCCATTTACAAATACTACATTCTTTCATTCCTTTGTAGTAAACTTTACATTACACTTTTCAGGGGTAAAAAACATTATCGTTTTAGAATAATAATCTAAAACAGCATGGTTTGCAGCCAACCAATCCATTCCCAGTATTACATCAAAATCACTCATATCAGCATAATGAGATCGGCTGACATATTCTTTTCCCCTACTTTTAGCTTACAATCTCTATACACATACTCAACTAGCTGACTATTATTCATGGGTATACTAATCAGCAACATTCTACTTAATGGTGTAAGCTTCACATATTTTAACAACTTATATGCAAATGTAGGTGATACAAATGAATGTGTGACACCAAGGTCGAACAAAGCAAATGCTTCAAGATCAAAAATTATGATATTACCTTTTATTACTTCCGTTGAAGCATCTGTGGTGTCCTAGTCCAATGCATGTACTCGTCCTCGGTCAACCACATGTTTCCCTTTCTCTTCAGCTGTGACTCTCCTTCTCAAAGCAGAGGTATCAGTAAGAGCTCTCTCCATCTTTTTACCCTTCTGTGGGGCAGTCTCAATTAAGTCCGAGCAATTCTTCATTAAATGCCCTGCCTTACCACATCTGTAACATTCTCCTGTAGCCATATAACAAGGCCTACTACCATGGTACCTACCACACTTACGACACTGATCTGTAGTGGGTCATGGTCCTCCAATAACTATGCCCTTCACTGGGGCTATGGTCGGATACACATGAGGTCTAACAGTTTTCTCCCATATCTCTTCGATCCTTAGCCGCTTGCCAAAAAGTCTCCTTCCTCCTTGGAAACTGAAACCTCTATCACTCACTGGTCTCTTTCGATCTCTATCTCTAACTCTACCAATCTTCTCGAGCTCAGAGGGATTTCACTCATAATCCTATCCACATAGCTGCGCCCTGCGCACTGCCTCCTCAGAAGTAGAGATGTCTAAAGGAACCAGTCTGGACTTGATGGCCGGTCTCAATCCATCCATAAACTTTTGGACCTTCTTAGTCTCACTATTATCATGTTCGGGTCATATCTTCCCAAGGATATGAACTTCGACTCATACTCATCGATGGATCGGTTCCCCTAAACCAAACTCATGAATTCCATCTGCAGCTTCCTTTGGGCCGTATCCAGAACACATCCAGAAAGATTTTCCAACTAATCTCAAAATGTTGAACCCTCAATATCAGTCCGGTGGACTTCCACCAATGCTCTGTCGCTCCCTTCAGCATGAACACAGCAAAGGCAACCCTCTCGATCGTCGTGCACCGAAATAACTCATACAGCTTATCAATCTCGTTTACCCAGTCTTCAACAACTACTGGGTCCTTTACCCCATTAAATGACGGCAGTCTAAACTTTTGAAACTGTCGTAATCTATCCAGTTCACAATCATAGCCCAAATTACTACCACTCTGCTGTGGAGCAACTAGAGAAGGCGTATCCTGAATTGGAGTAGGTGTGGGAGTATTTGTTGTCTGACGCATCTGTGTAGGCTATGTAGACGTGTCAGGAGCAGCTGCCTGTCCAGTAGCAGTCTGTACATCCGAGCCCTAACTACCTTGCATAGTCTAAGCAAATAGGTCCATCATATTCTCTATTTTTATACTTTTTTTTTCATTTTTTTCAATATATACTCCTTCACTATCACTTAATACCCATATGTACATAGCTCACAATATATCCCAATGACTTTTCATGATTTCGGGGTAAGGGATAGGAACAAAGTATTTAAGCTACAGAAAAATTGTGCAGGTGTATTTACAAAGAAAAGCTTATTTGGCCCAGATGGGTGACTAGGGATAAAATATGTACAAGGATGGCTAGAAAGGCTCAAACGATCCAAAGATGACCTAAATCCTCTCCCTAATTAAGTGTAATCTAATATTTTACCTCGAGATAAGATCAAACAAATTCTAGAATATGATGCACAAAATCAACTGAACAAATGCAATCCTATGTCCACATAAGCTTTCTCTAAATAAATATATCGATTCATGACATGACATGTGTATAAGATGAGGAAATCACAATAAGAATCAAGACAAATTCAAGAATTCAACTTCATGCTTTTTCTATAATCATGCTTCTCATTCAATCAAAATCAGACTAAATCATGGGGTCATATCATCGGAATATTGGAAAACTACATGCAAAGCACTAAATCATCCCAAAATTAAATAATTTAAGCTCATATTTTTGAAAAAAAAATTTAAAAATGTTTTCTCAGATTTTCAAAAAAAAATTGAAATTTTTTCCAATTTTGCCCAAAATTGCTCAAGTGATATCCCCTCCCCCAAACTTAAAGTGCACAGTATCCTCAGTGTGCAGATAATATAAGAATTTATGCTCAAGAACAGAGTACTCCCCTTCTGATGATGATGAACAATTGAAGCTTGATTGAAAACGTAATGCTGTAAAAGCAATCTGCAAAATAAATAAAGAAGAAACAACAAAAAAGAGAAAAGAACTATACAAAAAGTGCAAAGAAAAATGAAGCTAAGTAGCAAGATCAGAAGTACGAGGGTCAGCTAAAGTGGTCACAGAGTGCTGTCGATAAAATCCTCCCCCGAAATAATATTTCAGTCTGCCCCCATTAACCTTAAAGGATTGCTTCAGAGTTTCATCCATAATTTCAATGCCTCCATGAGGGAATACTTGTGTAATGGTAAAGGGTCCTGACCATCTAGACTTAAGCTTTCTTGGAAACAACTTCAAGCATGAGTTAAATAACAGAACTTGTTGGCCTGGCTCGAAGTGTCTCTCCTTGATTTTTCTATCATGCCATCGCTTAGTCTTTTCCTTGTAGAGCTTGGCATTCTCATAAGCCTGCAACCTGAACTCATCTAACTGATTGAGCTGTAGCAGCCTCTTCTCTCCTGCTCCATCTAAATTGAAATTCAAGTTTTTAAGGTTCCAATAGGCATTGTGCTCAAGCTCCACTGGTAAATGACAGGCCTTACCATAAACAAGCTGATAAGGGGACATTCCTAAAGGTATTTTGAAGGCTGTCCTATAGGCCCAAAGTGCATCATCTAACCTAATGGACCAGTCCTTCCTACTTGGGTTCACTGTTTTCTCCAATATCCCCTTAATTTCCCTATTGGACAACTTTACTTGGCCACTCGTCTATGGGTGATAAGCAATGGCTACCTTATGTTTGACCCCATATTTCTTTAAAAGCCCATCAAAACTTCGATTGCAAAAGTGGGATCCTCCATCACTAATGATAGCCCTAGGTGTGCCAAATCTTGTGAAAATATTCTTCTTCAAAAACCTTATCACCACCTTGGCATCATTAGTCGGTAAAGCCATCGCTTCAACCTATTTCGACACAGTCTACATCCACTAGAATATAGATATTGCCATATGATGGAACAAAAGGTCCCATGAAGTCAATTCCCAACACATCAAAAAGCTCTACTTCTAAAATATTAGTCAGAGGTATCTCATTTCTTTTGGAAATATTACCTACCCTCTGACATCTATCACATTTCAATAGAAAGTAGTAGGCATCCTTAAACAACGTGGGCTAGTAATATCCAGATTGTAAAACCTTGGCAGTTGTCCTTTCTCCTCCAAAGTGCCCTCCATAATCAGAAGAATGGCAATGTCTAAGTATATCTTCCACTTCTTCCATGGGGACACACCTCCTTAAAATTTGGTCTTTACATTGTTTGTACAAGAAGGGTTCATCCCAAACATAATACTTAACATCACTCAAAAACTTTTTCTTTTGCTGGGCAGTCAAATCAGGTGGCATCACATTGCTCACCAGGTAATTCACAAAATCAGCGTACTAGGGCAATTTGGAATACCCGAAAGTAAATAACTGCTCATCAGGAAAGGACTCGTTAATAGTTGTACCATCTTCTTTAAGTCCACTCTCCAATCTAGATAGATGGTCAGCAACCTGATTCTCCGTTCCTTTCTTGTCCCTAATCTCCAAGTCAAACTCCTGTAGTAGGAGGATCCATCTAATCAGTCGAGGTTTTGCATCCTTCTTGGAGACTAAGTACTTAATGGCAGCATGATCAGTATAAACTATTACCTTAGTACTAATGAGATAGGAGCGAAATTTATCAAAAGTAAATACTACAGCTAACAGCTCCTTCTCGGTAGTAGTATAGTTCAACTGAGCCTCATTTAGAGTTTTACTTGCATAGTAGATAGCATAAAAGACTTTTCCTTTTCTTTTTCCTAGTACAGCCCCAAAAGCATCACTTGCATCACACATAAGCTCAAAGGGTAAACTCCAATCTGAAGCTATGATTACAGGGGCTGTAACTAATTTTTCCTTCAAAGTCTTAAATGCTTCTAAGCATCATTCATTAAAGCAAAATGTAGTGTCTTTTTCTAGGAGATTACATAAAGGCTTAGATATTTGAGAAAAATCCTTAATGAACCTTCTGTAAAATCCTGCATGGCCTAGGAAACTTCTGATTCCTGTAACAGAGGTAGGGGGAGGTAACTTCTCAATAATTTTCACCATAGCTTTATCCACTTCTATACCCCTAGCAGAAGTTTTGTGCCCAAACACTATATCTTCTTTCACCATAAAGTGGCATTTCTCCCAATTAAGCACTAAATTCGTTTCTTCACACCTGCTCAGTACTAATGCCAAATTATGCAAACACAAATCAAAGCTATCCCCGAATACAGAAAAACCGTCTATGAAAACTTCAAGAAAATCTACCACCATATCATGAAATATGGCCATCATGCAACGCTGGAAGGTAGCAGGTGCATTGCATAGGCCAAAAGGCATTCTCCTAGAAGCAAATGTCCCATAGGGACAAGTGAAGGTAGTCTTTTCTTGGTCTTCTGGGGCTATTGCTATCTGATTGTACCCATAATATCCGTCCAACAAGCAATAAAATTCGTGACCAGCTAATCGATCTAACATTTGGTCAATGAAGGGTAAAGGGAAGTGGTCTTTTTCCAGTGGCTTTGTTGAGTTTCCTATAGTCCATGCATACTCGCCAACTAGTGACAGTCCTAGTAGGGATGAGCTCGTTATTCTCATTTTCAATCACCGTCATCCCTCCCTTCTTAGGGACACATTGTACTGGGCTCACCCAGGCACTGTCAGAAATGGGATAGATGATCCCTGCGTCTAACCACTTAATGATCTCCTTCTTGACAACTTCTTTCATTACAGGGTTTAATTGACGTTGGTGCTCTACTGATGACCTATACCCTTCCTCCAGTAGTATCTTATGCATACAGATAGAGGGACTAATACCTTTAAGATCAGAGATAGACCAGCCTATAGCCTTCTGATGCTCTCTCAAAACTTGTAGTAATTTTGCTTCATGATCGCTGGAGATAGCAACAGACACTATTATCGGTCGAGTGGAGGATTCACCTAAGTAAGCATACCTAAGGTGTGAGGGTAAAGGTTTGAGCTCTAATGCTGAAGGATCACTGGTGGATGGAAAGATATTTGAAGCTGGAATAGATGAAGGGTCTAGAGTCTCAAATTGGGCAATTTCCTCAAAAGGAGTGACCTCTAATAATTGTAAAGTCTCATAGACCTCATCATCATCTTCACTGTATTCTCTAAGATCAACAGATTTCACTAAGGAGGCTTCTAGAGGGTTTAAAGGATGAGTCTTAGAAAACTCCTCAGTGATGTCCTTATCTACTAAATCCATCCTAAAACAATCGTGAGAATCATCAGGGAATCTTAGAGATTTGAAAACATTAAACTTTACTTCCTGATCTTGGACTCTCATCGTTAACTCCTCCTTCTATACATCAATTAAAGTTCTACCAGTCGCTAGGAGAGGTTTACCTAGTATAATGGGGACTTCCCTGTCTTCCTCCATGTCCAACACGATAAAATTCACAGGAAAAATAAATTTGTCCACCTTTACTAAAACATCCTCAATGACCCCCTTCGGATATTTAATAGATCGATCAACCAGCTGAAGGGTCACTATAGTGGGCTTGGCATCCCCTATTCCTAACTTATGATAGATAGACAAAGGCATTAGATTTATATCGGCTCCTAAATCACACAGGGCTCTACTAAAGAATAGATTTCCAATAGTGCAGGGTATGGTAAAACTCTCGGGATCCTTGAGCTTGGGGGGTAATTTCCTCTGGATAATTGCACTACATTCCTCAGTTAAGGCCACCGTCTCATATTCTTCCAATCTTATTTTTCTAGAGAGGATATCCTTCATAAACTTCACATAGCTTGGCATTTGCTCTAAGGCATCTGCAAAGGGAATGTTGATGTGAAGTTTCTTAAAAACCTTAAGGAATTTGGCAAATTATTGATCGAGTTTTTGATTTTGGAGCCTCTAAGGAAAAGGTACCGATGGTCTAACAGGGGAAGGTGTAGTGGAAACATGTGTAGCATCAGAGGATGAGGAAGGTTGTGACAAAGAAATAGGTACAGACGAAGAAGCACCTAGCTTTGTTTCCTGTGCAGCTTGATCAATTGGTTCCTGCTCTTTCTTAGCTGCTTCTTTAGAACCTATGGGTTTTTCAACTATGGGCTTTTCAGGTCTGGACTTATTTGGTGGATCAACTAGCTCTTTGCCACTTCTAAGGGTGATGGCTTTCACATGTTCTTTACTCTCCCTTTGCCTAACAGGATTGGCTTCAGTGTTACTAGGAAGGGTCCCTTAAGGACGCTGACTAAGAGCATTCGCTATTTATCGCACCTGAACCTCTAAGTTCTTCATTGAAACGGCTTGATTTTGTAGGATCATTGTGAACATTGCCTAAAGCGAGGCCTTCTTTTCAGTTACTGGTAAGTGCTGGGGTTATGGTGGTGGTTGATGAAAGTGAGGTGGATGGGAGTGATTAGGTGGGTGATGTGGATATGACTGATGTGGTGGATGGTGTAAAAATTGATACTGTGGTGGTACATGAACCTGTGGAGCTTGAAAACCAGGGGGTCCTACAGGTCTAGAATTAGAAGATTGCCCTCGGTTTTGGCTTCAAGAAAAGTTAGGATAGTTCCTCCACCCTGGATTGTAGGTGTTTGACAAGGGGTTGTTCTCTTGCTTCTGAGATGGGGCAACGTACTGAACTGATTCTAGGTTAAGCGGACACCTATCTACAGAGTGTGTACCACTACACAGATCGCATGAAAGAAAAGGACTTTGGACAGAATACACAGGATTAGGACTAGTGGAAGGATTATGCTGGGTACTAAGCGACTCTACCTTCTTCGTAAGGTTAGCTATTTGAGAGGTTAAGGTAGACAACGTGTAGAGCTCACAGATACCCGTCGACTTCTTAGGCAGTTGCCTCTTCGAAGACCATTGATAATTGTTAGCAGCCATCTTGTCTAACAGCTCGTAAGCTTCCTCCTCCGTTTTGCACATCAGGGCTCCACCCGCAGCAGCGTCAACGATGGTCCTATTTTGGCTCGTAAGTCCGTTGTAGAAGGTCTGGACTTGTAGCCACAAAGGTAGGAGCCATGATGAGGGCACTTCCTAAGAAGCTCCTTATATCGTTCCCAAGCTTCGTAAAGAGATTCAGAATCGGACTGGGCAAAGGAAGATATGTTGCTACGGAGTTTGGCCATTTTAGAGGGAGGGAAAAACTTAGCTAGAAATTGATGGGCTAACTCGTCCCAAGTAGAAATAGATCCTGGAGGCAAGGAGGTTAACCAGTGTCGCGCCCTATCCCTAAGTGAGAAGGGGAATAATCTAAACCTAAGTGCATCATCAGATAATCCATTGTACTTGAATGTGTTGCACAGGTCCAGAAACTGCCCGAGGTGAACATGTAGGTCATCATGAGAAAGCCCACTGAAGTATAAAGAAGTCTGGATCATCTGAAGTATTGAAGGCTTAATTTCAAAATTGTTTGTAGGGACAGTTGGTGGCCTAATGTCGGTATAATACCCTCCAATGGTCGGTACCGCATAATCTCCAACGGTCCTAATTTCTCTATTTTCTCCCATAGTGTTTTGTAGCGGAGCTATTAATTTCCTAGAATCCTTTCGAATTTTTCTAAGAGTTCGTTCAATTTCAGGATCTAAAGGAAAGTAATCATAACTCTTGGCTTTACGCATGCAAACATCAACAAGTTCTCAAGATTTTTTTTTTTGTGAGAGAAAAATTAATTAATCTAGATTAAACTTCTAAATATTTACAACCTAAATATTTACAAACTAGAATTAAACCTAAGCATAATTTCACCGATATCAATTACTGGCAAATAACCTTCCTCGGGAACGGCGCCAAAAACTCGGTACGAGACTACACCCACTATAAGTGACCTAGACGTTCTATCCCCAAGTGCACGGGTCGTACAAGTAATAATGGGATTTGAGTCCCGGATTATAGTCCCACATAGAAGTTGAATTGCTTAATTAAGTACCGGTTAATCTTATCCTAAGTATATTCTAGCAAATAATAAATTTTAAGGGAGTGATCTACAAGGCTAAAATTAAAAGTACTGAAAACAATAAAAATTATAAACTAAAGAAAATAAAACCGAGTTAAAATTACTTGCAAAGCTCCAAGTAATTAAAATCAAATACCTATAAAAGAAAATTAAAACAGATAAAATTTAATTAATTCAATTAAACTATAATGCAAATATAAAAATAAAGAAACAAATTAATTAAACTAAAATTAAGTCATCCTAGAATAAAATATGCATGTAATTAAACTAATTAATAAAAATGCAAATTAAGCTCACCTAAAGTCTAATTCTATTAACCTAAGGAAATTCCTAATTATAACTCTAAATCTAAATGTCTAAAATGGTGGATCTAATTAAATGTAACTATAGCTAATCACTAACCTAATAAAATGTCTAGATAAATAATAAAATAAAATTTAAATAATAACTATAATTTATAACTAAAAACTAATTATCTAAACTAAAATAACATCTTAAAACAATAAAGTAGAGAACATACCAATCAATAAACTAACCCATTAATATACTAATATACTATGCTAATTAATCATCATGAAATTAGAATAAATAAATAAAGAAAGAAATAGCAAAGCACAACTTGGTAAATTATAAAACTATTACAACTCCTTCAAGCCGCCTTCATGCCCATGTACCTGTTCCTGCTTTCGGTACCAGCCTCAATCTGTACAGCTTCCTGCACGTACATGTTGCTGCCCAGGTGATGGCCTTTACTGCTACATCCAAACGCTAGCTGCATCCTGCTCCATCCCTTGCAACACAGCATAACACGTCACCAATTGCTTCAAGCTTCATTTTCATTTCTAGGTCTGGCCACTGCTGGTTCGTGCTGTCTCCAGGCATTGCTCCAGGCCACTGTCCAGGTCTTGCTCCCGGTACCATTCCTCGGCATGCCCAGCTCAGCTCCTGGTTCAGTCCTACACTGCAGTGGCAGCAGTACTTTCCCAAGCAGGATCAGTCACCACGTCTTGCTACTCTGCTTTACATGTCACAGCATTCGGCTTGGCCCTTCTCTGCTTCATGCATCATATCATTCTTGCAGCAATCAGCAGCTCACCATGCCCCGAATCTGCAATAGCACATAGCAGCTCACACACCCGAAACTCTTGGCAACTATATATGAGACAAAACAAGAAGACAGGGGCTGGACCCGATCGTGATTACACAAACTCTGCACCCTTCAGTTGCAAACTATCAATATCTACATAGTCGCTCAGTAGTGGTGATGGAGTTCAACATTTAACAACTTGAAACAGAAGGCCAAATTGAGATTAGAACTGAATAACAGCACATGAAGACAATGAACAGTACATTAATAATTAAACAGAGCCGAACAGAGGAAAGAATTGCTGATCCTGTCCACTGCAACCGCGCATGCTGGCTTAGTTCTGCACCGATGCCAACTGTCCCACCAGCTTTAGCATTAACTAGCAACTACTTCAGCTAGTTCATGGCTACACAGATTCTCCAAGCGTCGAATATGAGTGAGCTAGGTAGTCGGGAAGGGACTGGGAATATTTTCTGCATCAGACCTTCACCATCCACTGACTTTGTGCTTCTCTAACCCGTAGCTATCAAGCAACACTCACAAGAAATTTAATCCAAACTAAATATGCATAACATAAGTTCGAAGCTATTTAATGGAGATAAACGATAATGGACCGAGTTTCCAGACTGATTCACTTGAAAGTTTTTAAACTTAAAACAGAAAGTTAACAACTTTTAAATGATGTATGCGAAGAAGAGAAATAACAAAGAGAAATTTACTATGAAACATGACCTCCTCGGGTCTACCAGGGAAAGAAAAAAAACAAAAAAAAAAGAAAGAAAAATTTAACTTAACCATAACATAAATCGGACAGTGATGAATGGTGCATTTCGAAAGGAAATAATACAAGCTGGATAAAAGGGATTAAACGAGGGACACCAAGCTTTAGAATATAGCAAAGGGATGAACCATATAGCTGTTATTCATCAGCTCAAACGCCCTCGAATCCATCGAAATGAACAATTAAAAAAAAGGAAAAACAAACTAGTGGAAGAAGAGAAACAGAACATGCAATGGAAGAAATTTCTTTAGGTTGTCATGAACAGTAAAAATTACTAGAACAAAATGGTGGCTGTTAACAAAAACTAACGTGAGAACTAAAGAAAACAAGAAAATAAAACTAAAACTATTCTACCTTAACTTCTCCTCCAATTGCTATCATGTTCTATTTATACACACACTTAGGGGTACAATGGTAATTTTTTATCCTAGATGAGTTGGCATTGTTTGGCCACTTGTCTTCATTTTATTTGCTGCAGAGTAGATATTTTCACGTCATCCATCTTCTAGTACACTTGACTGTGAGATGTGGCTCGGCGTGTGTCTTCCAGAAGGTTGACACGGTGTCCATCGATCTTATCGTTTCAGAGCAAATAAAATACTAACACCCGGCATCCCACCTGTCCAGACGATTGGTGACTCGATCTGCAAATTGGAAGTGGTCCAGTTTCCTTTAGCCCGTTTTCAATCAATTTTTGACTGAAACGACAGAGTTTCATCTGTATTTAATTTACCTGCACATTAAAGAATTTTAATTAAATAAAGGGGATAATTAATAAAATAAATTAGGGATTTAAATAATTAATTAGGAAATTAAGCACAAATAATTCTATTTAAATAGAATTATCAAATGTATACCTCTATACTGCTGGAGAACTGGAGAACACTGTAGCAGGGACAACTGTAGTAACTCATTACTACGTAGTATCTGTGGAGGAGGAAATAAGGGGGTGAGCTAACACGCTCAGTAAGGAAAATATGAAAGCAGGTAGATAACTACACTATCTACATGCTTAAAATATAAACATTTATTTTCCTTCTAAAACATATTCATTCTTTGAAAATAGCTTCCATCAATTGCAAAATCATTAATTCGCTAGATGGGTACATGCATATTTCATTCTCAAATCACACAGCTTACTCATCAATCCACACAATACATACTGAGAAATTTGCTTTATATTTAGTAAATCACTTAGAAATCAATTTACATGAGACATATAATGGGATATTATATCACCCTGTATCACACAGCAAGGGGGACACATGTCACCTCACACAGTAGTGACAAAATGTCATATCACACAGATATAAGACTTATGGCCATAATTCGAATTTCAGGCAACACTGATCAGGTGTACGGAAACCCTATGCTTAGGGAGGCGGATCAACCATCCCTTTAGCCCACACAGAATCACTAAGATATCACGGTACATCGTACTCTATGGCTAACGCTCACGGTACATCGTGCTCCCGTGGATCCTTATCACCCATTTTCATTGTCTCAAAATCACGTGTGAGCAGGTCTGTGCAAGATCATTAAGTAATACATGACAGCTCCAGCACGGTTTTACTCATCACACAACAAACTCATAAACTCTCGTGCGAGCAACTCAGCCTAAGAACACATAGCATACCTGAGGCATCGAGCACGGTTTTGCTTATCACATAGAAAGCTTATCATACCACGTGCGAGCAACTCAGCGTAAGAACACACAGCATAACTGAGGCATTGAGCACGATTTTTCTTACAATCACTTTAAATCAAGGGGGTCACATGCGAGCATAGTCAGAGTAAGATCACATAGCAGTACTCAATGGCTCTAGCATGGTTCCCAAAATCTAGTACGAGCTCTCGAGTGGATCACCCAACTTCACTCAGCTCTAGCACCTTTTTATTTTCTCAAAAGTCCTTTTAAAATGTTGTGCGAGCAAGGCTGGTAAATCTACTGTTGCCACTTTAGCTTAAACACAAGTTCACACAGAAAAGGAATAGATGGCTCCATTCACTAAGTATGAGTGAGAGGGTAATCTCCATTCAATCACTTGTTAAAAGCTTTTCATGCAAAATACTAAACCGGGAGCCAGTCTGTTATTACTCTTTTGCAAAACACTTGCAAAACATCATTTTCACAACAAGACATTGAAGTCATGCATATACACTTCTTCTCATCACGTAGCTTTCATGTAGACATATCAATATCTATATACTTCATAGCATTCATTTGCACACATCAGGTAAGAAACATACGTATAGCTATCTCTAATAGCTCGCATAAATCTCTTACCTTGAATCACGCTCGAATCGCTTTCCTTGGTTTTCAATGCTCGTGATCCGATCTTATCGGCTCCAACAATGTCTCCAGGAGCTATAGTGATTTACAACTCTCATCAGCATACTTCAATATGCTTCATTTTCACTTGCATGAAGTGCAATTCAATGCATTGGGCCATTTTACAACAATTTGGCCTCGTTACGTCTTATTGGACCTTATGTTTCTCTTAAGTCCATTTCGACTATTCTACTCGTTTTCTCAAGAATCCTTTAGACTCACCAAGTCTATTGATTCATATTGAAGCGACATTAATCTCACAATGCCTTAAGTTCGTCATATACCTTCTCTATAGCATTTTATCAAACACATTTTCAATCATCATCTTTTCCAACTTATGTATTTCACAAAACTATCTTAAAATCATCTATACATGCTTACTAACATCTCTACATGCTTAAATCATCATCAACTCCATGTCATTTCAACTTTCTCTCACTAAGCTCATTCTAGGTCATGGTTGTTTAAGAATGTAAATGAATATTTCAGCCAACATTATATACACCAAATCACTCATCAAAATGTCTAAATTAACATACTAGAAAATGGTGTATTGAAATCTTACCTAACTTGACTTTTTCCTCTTTTTGCCAAATTGGGGGAAAACCACTTTTCTTCTTCAATCCAAGGTTTAAGCTTCCAATCTTTGACTATGTTGTTCTCTTTCTCACTAGAAACAACTTTTCTCAAAGGAACTTCTCTCAAAAGTGATTGGAAAGTGTTGATTTTTAGAGTGAGAAAACTAGGTTATTGTTAAAAATGGAGGAAAAATGGATTGCTCTCGTGAAATGCAGATTCAGCTGCCCAGTTTTTATAGAAATTGACTCATCAGATCGATCTCCTAGGTGAGAGATCGATCTGCCCTTACTTAAATTCCTTCAGAATTTTGACAATGCAGGTAGGAGATCGATCTGTCCATTTGCATGAGATCGATCAGCTCAAAGGGAACGAGATCGATCTGCTTATTTGCTAAGCGTGGAATGGGATCGATCTGTTTCAGGCTGAAGGCTTTAGAAATGGGTCTGACCTTAAGATGAGATCGATCTGGCTTATCCAGAGACAAACAGAGATCGATCTGCCTTATGGGAGGAGATCGATCTGGTCCAAGCCGAGGCAACTTGAGATCGATCTACTTGAGTGAGGGATCGATCTCCCTCTTGCAGAATGCTTGGCATTATGTTTTTCAGGCCATAAGATCGATCTCTCCTTGCAATGAGATCAATCTTCCCTATCCCTGCAGCATTTCAGCTGCAATCTTTCCCAAATTTTCAAAGTTAAACTCGCATTCCATTGTTTTCATGCTCATTTTGAAATTCATTCACACATAGCACTTAAAAACATCCATTCCTTATGATTCATGTATATTGTAACTTGTCTGTACATTCCAGAATCATAAAACATTACATAAAAATTTACGGGTCTTACAAAAAATTTCTGGACGGTCTTCAAATTTAGCATTCTTATTAGGTTAGCAAATTTCTAGGCTGGGGCAGCCTACAGCCCTGTTTTTGTAAAATACATAAAAAAAATATTTTCAGCCCATTTTCTTCCAAATTTTCACTTCTCATGTGTTCTACTAAGTCCCTAGTATGTGCTATAAAAATTTTAGGCCCACTTGTTTAAGAAAATTTTCCTGTTTTAGTCAATTTGGCCAAATTTAGTCATTACCGATTGAAATTGCTTAAGGTTTTCAGTTTAGTTTAACAATTAATTTGATCACCGAAACCTCAAGATTTTCACTCAATTTTAATCCCCCCAGTCAATTATGCCTTAAACTAATTTCCTATTGTCTCGAAATAATTTTTATGAATTTATGAAATTTATTCCGAATTTATTTCACTTACTATGCTCAATTTCTTAGTTTAGTGTTATCTCGAGTTTTAGTAACTTTTTCACTTCCAATACCTTAGCTTCACATTTTAACCACCAAAACATACCTATACATGCAATCTTTGAGAAAATCTTAAATTTAAAACCTTACATCGATTTTTGTGCCCCGAGCTCCGAGCCACTAACTCGAGTGCTTTGATTATTCTGGGTCTGCATAATATTATTCCAAATATCTTAATTTCCTTCTAACTTCCAAATAAATAATAAAATAAAAATTTTTGGTTTCACACAGAATGCTTTCTACCTTGTTCAATAAGCAGAAGTGATCAATCCTTACCTCATACGGAATTAGTCTCTCAAAGTCAAAAAGCTTCTTTTTTTGAAATTTTTTTTATTAGGGATCAATTCCTTATCTTAAGGGATTGGTCCCTAATGCACAAAATGCAATTTTGGTTGGGTTTTTAAGTCCCAAGATAACCAAAACCATTTCAAAGCACCAAATACATTTCATGGAAGCCTTTTTCATGCCAAAACATTCATGATGTGCTTACAAAACCTATCATGCTCTAAAGCTTTTCCAAAAAACTAATGGATTAGGATCTAAGTTTTCAACAAATTGCTAAAATAGGTTGATTTAATGGTTTCCTAGTCTTTTATGCATTAAACATGCCTCTTTGGACACTATCACACCGACAAACATATCTCTTGCCTCTTATGTACAGCTCTTAACTTAAATGAGATCCTAACACTTTTCTCAACTCCAAGCACTCCTTAAAACACCTTAGCTGCACTTTCACAAAACATTCATTAATTATCTCATTAATATAGTTTCTACACATTAATAGGCATACTCTTGGCCAAACCCTAAGGTTAACAATCTACATTATTCTCAATAGTTTCCTTTAGATCAAAACATAAATCCATACTCAATATATATATATATATAATAGATCCTTAAAGCCCAATAACTCTTACCTTAATCCTTTGTAGATGTCAAACCCTAGCTTTCCCCTCTTGAAACTTTTCAATCACAATTTACATTACAAATAACATTTAAACCTCTTGTCATAGCTTAAAAACCATAAACCTTTTCAGATCTAACTCAAATCTTCAACCTACCTCAAGACTCTAAATCTTCTCTCTAAGATTTCATCATCAAAGTAGCTTCTTCCAAGCCCCAAATTGAGATATGATGATGAGATGGTTGAGATGAGGGTTATGGCAAAGTCTAGGGGTTTTTCTCTTCTTCTTTCTTCCATTTCTTCTCTTTCTCTTTCCTTTCTCCTCTCTTTTCTTCTTCTTTTTCTTTGTTTTGGTAAAAAAAATAAGCAGAATGGGGGAGAGAGAAACAAAGTTAGGGATTTAAATGGATTAAATCAACCATTCTTGTCTATAGCGGGAGTAGGCAAGCTGCTCTAAAGGCAAAGGGATCGATCCGTTGAGGGAGGGGATCGATGCCTCCTTCATAAAATGGCCTTTTTCGTAAGGGAATGGACCAACCATTTTCTTCCAGAATGCCAAAGTCTACAATTCTTGGTAAGAGGATCGATCCCTCATACCAGAACTACACTTTTCAATAGTTTTTCAATTTCTAATTCATCCCTAATTCATACCAAAATCATGCTAAGCCATTATCTCATACTTCCAACCTTCTTAACACATAAAACACATCCATATACGCTTGTTTAGGTTGGTTTCTCAACATCCTTCATCCATTCTCATTATTTTCCATTTATTTCCCCCTTTTAAACCTATATTATCCATTAGGGGTGTAATCGAGTCGAGCCGAGTCGATACAGTGAGGTGCTCGAGCTCGAGTTCGACTCGAAAACTCGGTGCTCGATACTCGGCTCGAGCTCGATCAAGCCTTATTTTTTAAACTCGATCTCGGCTCGAGATCGAGTTCGAACTACTCGAGTTCGCTCGATTAGGCTCGATTATATAAGTTCGATTTTTTGCTTGAACTCGAATTCGATTCTAAGGCTCGACTCGAGCTCGCTCTTACACTTATTATATAAATATTATTATATAATAATATTTATTATTAAAATATATAAAAAGCTCGATTAGGCTCGCGAGCTACTCGAGCTAGGTATCTAAGTGCTCGAATTTGACTCGCTCGATAGCTCGAGTAGTTCGAGCTCGACTCGACAAAAATCGAGTCAAATTCAAGTTTTGCTCGAGTCGAATCCGAGTAGCTTGCGAGCACCACTGTATCACTTACACCCCTATTACCCATAATACACAACACAAGCCAAGAGACATACTTAATTGCCATAAATTCTGTATCATTCATTCTTGCACTAACTTATCTTAATACAAGTCTCATTTAATCACATACATACATTACTTATACAAATGCTATGAAATTGGTTGGTCTTACATTTAATTTACTCGAACGTGTCCAATGACAACCATAATTTATTTTTCCATCACCTAATTAATTCCATTAATTCACTTCCAACTAATTCACTACAACATTAAACCATAAAATCTTAATAATCACCTTTTTATCTTAAATTTCATAATCTTAATTTCATTATGATCTCCATATTTGATCCTCCAAATTATAAATTCTTGTGTTCAATAATTAATTTCATAATTCTCCAATAAATTGCATCAATACATAAAGCTTAAAATAAATTTACTCACAAATAGTTGAAATTTGCTATTGTCACACCTAAAATTATAATTTTTTTTTAATTATTATCCAAGTCCGACTTGATCTGAAGGAAAATTTTTTTTTTACATAAAATCAAATTTTTCTTTACATCAAAATAATCCATTCCAAAATAACCAACGCAATTCCGATCACACCTCCTTTGCCGCCTCTGTTCACCGCTCTCCTCCACTCGCGAACCGCACAAATCACCTGCTTTCCATCCTGTACAGAAATTCTTTGCTTCCATACCTCAGTTGCCAAGAAACAAAAAACCAGAAATCCAAAGCCGAAAATCCGGAATCCATGTCGAAGCGGAGCCACCTACACTTGACGGATCTCGGCTGCATCGCCTGCGAAGACTTGACCAAGTTCGGCGCTGGCAAAGAAGGCTGGCTTGCTCCGGACGCCAGCACCACTATCCTCTGTGCTCTGGAAGCCCATTCTCTCGCCATCGCCAATCGATATCTTATTCTCATCCTCGGGTGGTCCGACCCAGATGATCCTCGGATCAAGATCCGACCCGAACTATCACCTATCGAAGCCGAGCACATTACGGCCATCGAGTGGCTGGTTTTCGAGGAGATTAAAGTGATTGCAGTTGGGACCTCTCGAGGGTTCCTCTTGGTTTACTCTTTGCATGGTGATTTGATTCATAGACAGGTAATTTTTTCTTTATTTTGATTTTTTTTGGGGTTTCGGTTTGTTTGTTATTGCCAGTTGCTTTAGAGGTTGGTTTAAAACAAAATTATGTAATTTGATTAAATGAACAATGACTGGAATGCAATTTTTATTATAAAGATAGTAATTACTTTAAAAAAAGTAGAATTATGCATTTCTAAAAAAGTTACATTTTTTTTTAATTCTTCAAATTTTTTTTTCTTTTTGCGTTTTGTTCCGAAGGCCAGTAGTAGAAGCAACAAAAAAAATTTGTAGCTTGATGGCTTTCAATTTATTGAATGTTGGGTTTTTTGTTGTGTCTACTTTTATAATTTTTATGCTTTGTTAACTTCAATACGACATGTCTATTTTGTCAGTAGTCGTTTTATTGAAGACAACGTTTTGCTGCTTACCAAGCATGATGTGGTAGAATGAAAATGCTAACAATTTTAACTTCAATGGATGATGCATTTGAAGAAAGTGAGTGCAATAGACAATTATTGGTGTTTTTGTAGATTTTTATGTAAACTTATAAGCTGTCTGTGTTTTTTCACTGACGAGTTGAATTAAGTCTTCTTGTGTCAACATCAGTGCGATCTAATGCTATTAGTTTGACATCAGTTAAAGTTAAATTCTTGTTGGAATGGTGAACTCATTAATCTAATAGTGATTGCAGATGGTTTATCCAGGATGCGTCTTAAAGTTAAGAGTTCATGGGACTAAGAAAGATCTAACGCAAGATATTTTGTCAGAGGAGGTCTGTGTTGTCATAACTGGGGTAATTGCTCGTTTTGATGGGACTGATATTCAGGCAAGTTATATTGCTGCTATATGGGTCATAGTTATTCTGGAACATGGCAAGAATCTTGCCTTTCCTGTTTATCTGATACAGAAGCAAAGCATTAGAAATATGTACGTGTTGGACATGTTTGACTAACTTAGATACCTTCCCTCTGGTAACATAGAGTATGCTTCAAAGGTGGTTTCAAGAAACACATTCTCGTTTTTGGGATCAGAAACAAAAGAAAGATTCAGAGGATAAAGGAAACTCTTATGGGAGGTTACCTTGCCAATTATGGAATGTTAATAAGTATGGGTCATGTGTTGATGCTGCAATCACTGGTATAATGCCTCCTCCTCTCCTGGAAGTCCAGGTGATTTTTTATGCTGCTTAATATTATGAACTGATGCTAACTGTGAAATTATGTACTATCAGGCCATTTGATCTTCAAAATGTGCATATCGAAACTGGTTTTGCTGGTTTATTTTCACTTCTTGCTCCTTATACTGCATTTTTATTTATGCCTTTGGTGGCTTTTTCAAAGAATATTATGGAAGCTTTCTGAACTTATTCTGGTATTTGAATTCAGCTTCTTTTATTGTTGGGCAGTCAAGTCAACGTTACTATTGTGCAGTCACCATTGGAGATGATGCTGTGATCTCAGCTTTCAGGTTAGTTTCTTTGCATTTTGACATATAAGATGGTTTATATTTCCTTACAAAAATAGATTCTTCTGTGGGTATTTTCTCCATTATTCATTTCTGTTGTTTTTTTATTGATAAATATTTGTTTAATTATGTTCAAGGCTTTCTGAAGATAGGAACCGTTCCTTGGTAGGAGCTATATTGTCAAAAGTTGTACCGGCAACATTTTCCACAATCACTTCTTTTACCAAAATGATATGGCGGAGTGAACACACATCAAACAGGAAGTCAAAAGAGATGCCTCAATCATTTGCTCGAGGTGAAGTTTGTTAAACGTGTATATTATTCTTCATTTTGTTCTTGTATTATCTTCCATGGTACTGGACTTACGTTATGTGAATCTCTGAAAATATGTGCTTTTTTTTTATGTCCATTGATTCTTATAATAATTCTTTAAGAAATATTTTCTTAGTATAAAATTTTAGGTGATAAAATCTGATTAACTGTGGGCAGTAATATTTACTGTTGCTGAGATCATGTAACTGATCTTTAGTTCTCATTTTGTGCTTTGGTACTATCACAAGTATCCATGACAACACTCTTGTTTCTAAGCCTTTGCTTGCATGTTTTTCTCATTGTTATTTTTTTTTTTTTTTTTTTTGGGGGGGGGGGGGGGGGGGGGGGGACTATGACTCCTTATTTTATTCACTAAGCCATTCACAATTTGTCCTTGTCATTCTTGTGACATGTTTATTTTCTGTTCAATTATGGGCTCATACCAAGCAACAGATTTCTTTGTAGTTTGTTCTGATGTGCAATTAAATATTTAGGTGGATAGGGTGAGTCTATTGTCCAATACAACTTTTCAGTTTCTATCATATTCTCATATAAAAAATGTTTAAGTTCATTATGTCTTTTGATGTGTTCTGAATCGTAACATAGTTAGCCTACAAATCTTAGCTGTTACTTCAGTTTTCCCTATTGATTTTCCAGACCTATTAAATAAGTTACTGATTTCATGATTTATACCAGCTTCTCCTTTGACATGTTTGAAGGATCATCCAAGAAAAGGCGAAAAGCTGACCTTATCACCCAGTGGCACTTTGGCTGCTATTACAGATTCACTTGGTCGTATATTGCTGTTAGATACTCAGGCACTTGTAGTAGTGCGACTATGGAAGGTTTCTTCTTCATCTAGAATTTCAATTTCTTGGAAAGCAATGGCTCTTTTTTTTCCTTTGTGTGAGTAGTGTTTTTCATAAATTCTTTCAGGGATATCGTGATGCTAACTGCTTTTTCATGGAGATATTAGTCAATAGAGATGCTATAGGGTCAAGTTCCTCTTACCATGAACCAAGAAAGGGTGACTATTGCCTTTGTTTAGCCATTCATGCACCTCGAAAAGGAATTATTGAGGTGTGTTCAAAATTTTCACTTGGTTCTTGTTATTTATTTATTTGGAATCTGAGATTAAAAGTTTAAAACTTTGAGGCCCAGCAAATCTAAGGTAAATAAACTTTGGAATACAGAGTCCATTGTGGTTGTCATGTTAAGAACTTGAAAATCTATTTCAATATTGTGGCAATTATGATAAGAGCAGGAATAGTCACTAACATTTAACATCACAGTTGTTACGATGCATTGCTATTTACCAATGGGTTCATATCATCAAACTATCCATGAGTATGAGGTGCGTAGCGGCTACATAAAAAATCTAATGCGGACCTTCACACTAGATGGATGGGATTCAACAATTACAGAATTGTAGTGACTATAATTGTGTGACTAGTTTGATGTATTGCCCCTAAACTATGCTGACTTCATAAATCAAACTTCTTATTTAACTTTTTCATGAATGGATTAAATGTTACTACTTTTTCCTTTATCAGGAGTTAAATTTGACAGATTTGTAACTTTGCTCTATTGCTGTTATAGATTGAGTAGTATGGGAGAGTGAAAACTGGAGTACTTTCCGGATGGTTTTCTTTATACATTTGTTAGTACTTTATTTAGTGGGGCTCACTTTTAGCAATAAAAACCTGTAATTTTTAATGTTTTGTACTTAATATGGAAGTTAGACATAAACTTTGTGTTAAATGGTTGAGTATCTGAACATGTTTACTTGATTGCACCACGCACAGGTCTGGCAGATGAGAACTGGACCACGTCTCCTAACTATCCAGTGTGCTAAAGGTTGTAGATTATTACAGCCAACTTACAGATTCGGATCGTCATTGGCCTACCCTTATGTTCCCCTGGAAGTGTTTTTGTTAAATGGAGACTCTGGTCAATTGTCAGTGTTGAATCGTTTTCTTAATTGAGTTTCATATAGAAAGTTCATTTCTTCGCTTATATCTTTGTTTATCTCCCCTGTAACTGCAAATTAAGGTTGTATTTCTGTTGTTACTTGTAGAAAGAATGATAACACTAATCATGCATGCCTCTTACTTTCATACAACTGCTAGTGAACTGGAAAAGAATGGCTTAATTTGATAAAGAAACAACTTTGTAACTGAATGATAATTTAAGGTTTAAAGACAGACGTCTTCACGCTAACAATGTGTAATTTTAGATGTTGATACGCAATGGAATTGCATGCTGAATCAATGTCTACAGTCAAGAATTTGGTTCTAATGGATTTTTTTGATCAAGAACATTTAAATTATGCAATTAAAATATCAAGAATCTTGTGATTCTTAAAATTTGGATATTGTGATCTAAGGTTATAATAAGTATTAAGATCAAGAAATTCAAGAGAACACGAGCAAAACTTCAAATAATTCATGACAATAATCAAAGCTAAAAGATTGCTAAAGGCTTTGATTGAAACTATTGAAGAACGTTTGATTTTGAGGCTTTGATTGAACCTGTTAAAGAACATTTGATTTGGAGTCAAACCTTAGAGGATGATCAAAGTTTGCTCAAAGTCATCCAAATATAAGATTAGCTTCGTTAAGAAGTATGGATCAAATGACTAATGGGTCGTCATCACCTTTGGGCCGATTGGCTAACTTAGATTCGACTAGATTTTATCTTGGGTTGAGTGCATACCTTAAACTTCACATTTTTATTGTTAGATTTTAAGCTTTTATCTATTGAGATTGCATACCCTGACATATTTCTTTAGGTTTATTATTTTATTAAGGAAATAAATTATATTAGGATGATCTTAAAAAATGTGTTTTAGGTACCGATAAAATAATGACATCTCATATTTTTTTAAAAGACATGTAATAATTATTTTACATTCAACCTAACTCTGATTAAATTAATTTACTTAGAGTTAACTCGCATTAAATATATTTACTTCCCTATATTAACTCAAATTGATGGGAAAAAAATTAAAAACTCGTAATTAACAAATAGTTATTAACATCTAATAAAAAGATCAATTTGAAAAGTGACAATTAATTTGTAGAATACAAAAAAGGAACCGTGTTTGGCGGAATACTTTTAGAAGTAGTTTCAAATATAATAGTATAATTATTTACAAAAAAAATATAATAGTATAATTCGTTTGGTTCTTCAAAATGTGAGTCATTTCTTAATAATCTATTGGTGTTGGTTAGACAATAGACCCAACCCAATGACATAAGCTGACTCTCATCAAGAGAAGGGTGCCACGTGGCATGGTTAAACTATGCAAGAACTCCGAATCATTCTCTTGAAGCTTATCTTATTCATCATAAATGATTCGCTTGCCTCGAAATGAGCTGGCCTAATAGGGAAATCCCAATTTATTAGGCCTTTTGATATAATCAAATAGAAAGCTACAAGGGCGTCATATTCTATGAGCCCAAACTATGTGATTGGATAAATCCTCCTCTATCTGTTACTTTTTCTCCCCCCACTTCTTCAAACATCGATTCGTATTTTTCATAAAGAAATCTTTGATCAATGATAGAACAAGATCCATTTTGCATTATGTATAAGGGATTCCCCGGTTTGGATTGAAAAAGCAATGTCACTCAATCATTATCAAACTGACAACTATCTTTTTCTGTTTGTGAGGATCCCACAATAACACCTCATATTTCTAATAGGCTATGAACTAGATCAAATCATTTTCAACGAACCCATAAGAAGTGATCTCCTTTTTTTCATCAAGTCTGGGTAGAGACCAAAGGTATTGAGCGATCGATCCTGTAGAACAACTCAAAAGATAAAGAAGTATTGTTAATTTCTTTATGCTCATTCCAAGCTCGATGTACCATTTGTACAAATAAGAATCCCCTTCGTTACATGATTTCTTCTTCATATAGGTAGATATAGGATCTATAGGGCAATTACTTAGAAGTACATTTTATACAATAGCCCTTCCTATCTGATAGAAAAGGATCTTATGATCTTGAATCGATCTTACTTGGAATCGCAAATCCTAAGTTTGTCTATGAATAGCAGATCTAATTGTATTAGTGTCTATAATGGATTTCTTTTGTGTAATAATAATCGATAGGGCCTCATTGGTAATTGCAACGAGATCTCGTGCATTGGAACCCATGGTTATGGACCCGAATCCATTAATATGGAACATTTTCTTTTCCAAGTGAAATCCCCTAGTATATGAAAGAGTGGAAAAGTGCTTTCTTCGTTGCAGAATAAGAAGCCTTCATATCTTAATACATGTATTAAATTTATTCGGGACTATTAGAGTAGGATCCATTTTTTTGGGGAATATGAATAGAAGCAAGAACAATAATATTTCTATTGGAACATCTTGGACAATCCTTGGAGAGATAGTTCACTAATAGACCGAAAGATAAGTAATTCACCTCATTCACATCTAGATCATGAATGTTTGGAATCCATATTATGCAAGGAGAAATTGCTTTTGCTAGTTTGAATTAAAGGGTGATATAAAATCGATTTATTTCCGACATCATATCCATAGTTAACACATTCATCATAGTTAGAAGCTGTAGTTCCGTATCAAGGTCACAATTGATACCTTCACTATCATCAATAGCATTACTAGCATCAATATCGTCACTATCATCAATAGCATTACTAGCATCAATATCGTCACTATCATCAATATTGATATCTTCAATAAGAAAACCTTTAAGCTTGTTATCTAGGAACTTGTTTAGAAATACTGTAATGAAAGGAATATAGAAGTTTGTCGCTAGGTATTTGGCCAAATAGGATTGTCCAGTTCCTATAAAACCTATCACTAAAATAACCCTGAAGGGAGATAGGGCTAAGCGGAGCGAAAAAGGATTTCCATGAGACAGGAAATGAAAACTATTAGTCCCACATGTAGTTCGCCAATAGGTGATTGTTTGATAATAAGCAAGGAATATTCGCCTTTTTGCTAAACAGGATGTATTGAACTCATAATTCATTAGATACTTTTTATGAATGTAAAATAAGTATCGCAAGTAAATTAGTCCTGGTTATTAAATCATTTTATAACCAGAGTCATTCTTTGATAAATGATCATTATGAGATAGATTCAATAGAATTTGATCAATTCTTTTTACCGTCGTTAAGGTGGAAAATTGAACAAAGAATTCTTTTTCTTTATCATCAATCAAATAACTATTCGTGACCCAGGATTCTATTTTATCATCAATCCAATCACTGCTCATGTTTTTTTTTATTGTCAATGAATGGATCTCTTTACTTGTATGACTTAGATGTCTTATATTTCTCGAAAAATGATTCGATTGATGAGATTGAAATGCAAATATTTCTTCTTTGAATGTATTGATTTGACCCCATAAGTGGGACCACCACCTCATAGCATGTTACTGCCAAAAATATAACCCCGCATTTCTTTTAGAGAATCTCCTAATTGTTTAAAAGCAACTAGAAAAGATTTTTTAACAAGAAAAATTCAGTTCAGATGTAGGATACCTATCCAGAAGTTTTTGTAACTTAATCATATATGATGGAATCATCAAAGATTTGACCTTTTTGAACTCTGTTTGTAGATGACTACAGGCTCGGGAAGCAAACAAAAGATGTGTACGAACGAGATATCTAGCAACAAGAAGAAGGAAAAGGATTGAATAGAGGAACTCCTGAACATTTGGCAATCTCAGATGTGTCGATATCAATGGTGACTCATTAGTTAAATGAATCATTTCTTGGGATAAAAAAATATGTAAACATCTACTCAAAATCTCACTTATCAGGTTTCCATTATGGAAAACACAATTTTTTTCTGAAGAATTCACCATGATATATATGATCCATGCATAATATCATGAAAAATGGATACAAATTTTTGATTGCTACTTAGTATCGACAATAAGTCAAAAAAAAGTATCCAAAAATATTAAATTTAGATATTTTTACCCTACATCAATAAGGAACCATGGCATATATGTTTGGAATAGACTCCGTTTTTTTTCATTTTTTGGATGGAAAATATTTCTCTAAACATAGAGTATGAATCAAACCCATGTTTGAATTAAAATTGAGATGCTGATGCAAGTTCTTCTCTTCTGAATAAGATGGATTCATATATGAAAGAGGTTGACAATAAGTTTTTTCAAAATTGACTATTTGTCCCTCTATTAAAGGTGTTCCAAAAATGTCTACAATCGAGTAAATAGCTCTACGAAGTAATGGATTGGATCGAATTGCAAACTAGAAAGATTTGTACAAGTTATACCTTTCGTCACCACTTTGTGAAAAATAATTAGATATGAATATGTTAAATGCCTGCGACTTGATTGGTGAAGGCGAAATAGTATCTCTCACAAAAAAAAAAACCATGTTTTTTTTATTACCGCATAAAGAAAATATTTTGTTGCAAATGATCAAGATATTGAGGAATTGTCCATATGTAATAACATAGGCACCACCATGACACCATGTGGCACACCTGTCCTACAGCAGATCCTCTCGCGGGGTCTATAACAAAGTCTGTCGCAGAACCTCTGCAGTGGCCACGTGGTAGCCACGTAGGTCTTCCGCTGGGGATGTGTAGAACCTTAGCGTAAGGGTCTCTCACTTGGCGATAGACCTCTTTCTGCGGCAAACCCCTAACGAGAGGATAATCTCTCATAAGGAGGCTTATATTCAGAAGCCTAGATGCATGCCTGGCTGGAGGGCTTACTAATGCTCAACCATTAGATAAAACCCAGGGCTGCCCAAGAATGTTAATGAAGCATCTAAACTAGGACTACAAGGGTAATAACCTATCCACATATCTCTATAAATAGTATGATAGTATTCTCTAAGCTCATCTAATCTCTACTTTTCATACTAAGACTATCAAAACCATTTTCTAACTTAAGTATCAGAGTGCGCGGGTATGGACATATCCTATGCCTTTCTGACCTTTTGGATTTTGTAGTGTTCTTAGTACACGTGGACACAAAGATCAAGATTCCTACATCAACATTACTTTATTATTGTTTTGAGCAATAATAATTTGCATCATTTGTGGAAAATCGATATAAGAGCCAAGTTTTTGTTATACATGTCAAGTGTACCAAAAATAAAATACTCTAAACTGCTAGGAGATAGCAGAGTAGAGGTCGAATCCACAAGGATTGAAGTAAATCAAATTAAAACAGTTAAAGCTTAATTTATAATATAAAAATCGACTGGGTTAAACTTTATAATGTCAAAGCAATCTTTAATAAATAGAAAGAAAATAACGAAAATCAATTATAAAGAATTAGTTTTAATTAAATCAAAAGACTCTGGTTAGTATGTTTCTTGATTTTCTTGGTTTAGAGATGTTGATCAATGATTTTAAAGCACTTTATCAATTTGAGCATTCAACCGTCACATAACAATAAGCTTTGTTACACCATATTTCTTTACTTCTTAATTAGTCAAACAAGCTCTGCAACTAATCCCTAACTAAATTAACTACCTAGATGTCACGACCCAAATTACCTAAAATCACTACAAATTTTTTTTGCTTTTTCTTTCATTTCCTTACCCGTCGTGAATAGTTTCACTCCTAACAATTGGGCTATAATTCGGTGTTAGTCACCTCTCACCTATTTACCATTTCATTTCCATAATCACATTCACATATCAGAGTTTACTATCTGTTGACTTTGACTAAATACATACACATTGATATTTATATAAATTTACATCCCCGACATCATATCCATTGACAGTACTGTGCAATTACATATTTAGATACAAAATTATACGAATGTGTATACCTGGTCTTGATAGGACGCAGCGGATACACAAGACTAGTGTCGCTCTCTTCTACTGAATGTACCTTGTGGGGTGGAAAATGAAAGGGTGAGCGAAACTTGCTCAATAAGGCAATAATGTAAGCAGGTAGATATACTATCTACGTGCTGATAATGTCATGATATAAAATCGTTTACATTTGGAGCATGAGGTAAGATTAAAACGATGCCACATGTATATATATCATATAAGAGAAATCATGAAATCGACATATAAAACAACCATGGAAAAATCATCATGTATGACATCTCATGCTCGTCACATTAAAACTTATTAGTTTTCATCATAAACTCATCACGTTAAAACTTATTTGTTTTATCACAAAATTCATCACTTAAAAACTTATTTGTTTCATTATAAAACAACCACATCAAGGCTAAACCCATCTCTCGGGAATACCTTGATTCATTAAATCGTATCTCGTTTAAAAACATAAATAGGGACCTTACCCATCCTTCGGGTCTGTCCTGATCTATTCAGACCGTATGATATCATGTGAGGCATGTAGGTTACTGTATGAAAATCGAGGACTATGGCCATAATATGTCCCTGTGATCCCAGGCTACACGGATCTCGGTGTATGGGGTATCACAACTGTAACGGGAGGTGGGGTCAAATCCTACCCGCCAGAATATCAAGTAACATCATCGAGTCATCATGACTGCACGGTACAGCGTATTCCATGTGACATACACGGTACATCGTACTTCGTGGACCCATATCATAGTCTGGGGGTGCTTGCCGTAGGTCTTATCCACCCTAATACTATGTCGATAACCAACCCATGTCTCAAAGTATACGTGCGAGCATATCAACTATCTGCGACACACAGTCTACAGGAGGCTTTCGCACGACCATATGCATGTCAACTCACGTCTAGTGCGAGCGAAGCTCCAGCACAACACTATGCATATCATGATATCTAAAATCTCGTGCGAGCGAAGCTCCAGCACGATTTTGTACACACACAAATTTTTCGTACGAGCAATGCTCCTGTACGACTTTTCATGAGTAATAAATCAATAAACTTTAGTGCGAGTAAGACTCTAGCACTCTTTTTACTCGTGTGAATATGATAGGTGGCTTAATTTTGATAAAACATCTTTTAAAATTGTAACCGGTACAGATCGGAACCCTTTCGTATAATTCATGAAATTAACAGCCAACCTATGTGTAAATTTGCTTAAACCAAAGCAATACATTCATATAAAACATTAAAACATGATAATCATGCAATTTATTTGCCTTACTACCCTTTTTGTAAATTTTACTCCCAAGGGCAATATCGTCTTTTTCTTTATTCACCTATGCCCCGGTTTTCGCAAAAATTATTATTTCTTTTCTAGATACTATATGAAATTTTAGGCCCTGTAAATCCCCTTAAAAATACGTATAGAAATCTCTATGCACCTACAAAATTCTCTTACCTCGATTCACGCGCAAACTTATCTCGTCTCGATAATATCCGATCTCTTAGTCCAACTGCGCGTCAATCAAGTCTACAAAACTGCATATAACCACATATTTTGGGTTAATTCACTTATCTTTATCAGTATATCACATTTACTGATCGAATCTAACGTACTGGGCCCGTTTTACTTTATTGGGCCCGATTGCACTTTAATGGGCCTCGAACCCGTTTTCAGCCCGTTTATACTTATTAAATCCCTTCCTTGGGTTTACTGCGCTCATTCAGCTTACCAATAATCATTGGGCTTCGTTCCAAACTCATTGGATAGCCCGTATACTATTTACGGTAATTACGTTGCAATTTCGATTAATATTCCTTTTTATACAGAATTAATCCGTAAATTCCGTAAAATAATCTTAACTCTGCATTGAGGACTCTAATTATCGTAATTAAAATATACTTACCTAATATGATGCGGGGTACGAAAATCGGAGCTCAATCGGCTCTCGTTCGGGCTTTGTTGTAAAACTGCACAATTATATATTTAATTTCGGGTTAATTTCTGATTAAATATAATTTAAATAAATTTCTCAAAAATCAAATTGGTCACTTTTGACCTCTTACCGATTTACCCGAAGTCCGGTGTATCCCCGAAAATCTTTCCTTTTTTTCTTTCTTGGCTGAACCGGTTCAGTCCGGTTCAACCCAGTTCAGACCGGTCCGATTCAGCCCGGTTCAGTCCGGTTCATCTCTTTGCTGAACCGATCCGTACCAGTTCAGGCCTTCCCGTTGCCGTTCATGGCATTTTCGACCGGTTCTCGGCTCGTTTCTGGCGCTATTTGGCTCGTCTTTGGTCGGGCAATCTTCGACTGGCCTCGATCGAGACCAAATCACCGCCGGTGGCCGTCGTTCCTCCCTTCTCCCTCTCAGCCTTCTCTCCCTCGATCCGTCAGATTTCGGCGATTTTACCGGCCGATACCGGTCTCAAAAGAGCCGCATCCTCTTCCCGATCATGCCGGTGCCCACCGTTCGAGCCCAGCTGCAGTGGATCGCCAGAATCGAGCTCCTTTCTCCCGTCGGTTTCTCCTCCTCTGTTCGCCGGATTCGGCTGTCCTTGGCGCATGTCGCCGGTGCCAATTGCTTCGTCGGCCTCTCCTCTTCCTCTTAGACTCTTCGTCGGGGCTTGATGATCGTCGGTGGCTGGATCGTGGATCTCGGGTTTTCAGTTGCTTCCGTCGGTTTCCATTTCGGTTCTTCGTGATTTCAAATTTCAGTTTATTATTATTATTATTATTATTTATAAATTATTTTATTATTAAAATAATCATTAAATATTCTAAAGTATTCTAAAATATCTACTAATATATTATTTTATTCCAAATTAATTAATTTAATTTATTTATTATATTTTTAACCATTTTTTCGATATAATTTCTCCGTATTTTTAGGATATTGTCCTGAGCGAAAATTTCGATTAATTCTAGTAAATTCATATCGTGATCAATTTAACTCGAAATTTAATTATTTCTTCGTTATTGATCAAGATTCTGAAATCCATTATTTTTAATTAAATTTTCTTGTCGAATTTATTTCGACTTTCGATCTTTTGACCGTTTTACCCTTCACGTATTCGAGAATTCCATTTCAGTCCTTTTGCATTTTTAATTTCTTGTTTTAAATCCTTATCTCCAGTCCGAATCCCGTTCGTTTAATTTGTGACCATTTCAATCCTTCCTTTCACGAATACACTCATTTCGTGTTTTAACTAAATTCGGGTCTTACATAATCTCCCCCACTTAAGAAATTTTATCCTCCAAATTAGAACCAAGTTAATTGGGTCCATAAACAACTCCGGGTACATCTATCGCATCATACTCTTTAATTCCCTTGTGACTTTTTCGGAGTGTACTACTACCAAAGGACTTTAATTAGGGACATCATCTTAAACCTCAATACTTTCTCCTTCCATCTAATACTCGAATCGATTTTTCAACATACGTTTTACTTTCATTGAGCTGAGCTGTTGGAGCTCATATCCGATCACATATGCTAGATCTGGATAGTATTTTCGAAGCATCATAAGATAGGACAGATTGTGGATGCCTGCTAATTCAGGTGGTAACACCAACCTACAGTCCTTGTCTCTCACTTTGTCCAATCTCTTTCTGAATCTCGTTATGTCCTTATGCAATGTCCTAAGGGCATGTAACTTCCAACAATACTAATTCACCCTCGGTGAATTCCAATGGTTTCTGTCTCTTGTCAACATAGCTTTTCTATCTATTCTGAGGTGTTCTTAATCCTTCACAATTAACTGAACATCCTCAGAGGTTTGTCTTACCAATTCGGGAACAATTTTCTATCTGTCACCCACTTCTTCTTATCCAAATCGGGGAAACAACCCTTACGGCCATACAAAGCCTCATCTGAAGTCATCCCGATACTCAAGTGACAATTGTCATTATTGGTGAATTCGATTAGTAACAATTGATCATCCCAGGAGCTTATCAGATAAATGGCACACACTCTCATCATATCCTCCAGAACCTGTACAGTCCTCTCTGACTGACCATTTGTCTGAGGACAAAAAGCTGTGATAACACTCAGTCGGGTTCCCATAGCTTCCTGAAAAATGTTCCCAGAAGTGAGAAGTGAAGCGGGAATCCCTATATGATATAATGCTCACTGGAACGCTACACAATGTTCCACCATTTTTTCATACCCATAAATCCGCCTACACACTCAGAGTATTTGGGGATTTCCTAACCAGAAGGTAGGTAGACTTAGTCAATCTATTGACTATCACCCAGATAGCCTTATGATTCATTCGGGTCCTCTGTAACCAATCACAATATCCATGGTAACTTGTTCCCATTTTTGTGTCAATATAGGTAGAAACTACAATAACCCTGCAACTTCTTTTGCTCTACCTTACTCTGCTGACATACGAGACACTTTTCCATAATTTCTACCATGTCTCTTTTCATATCTGACCACTAATACCCTTTTTCAAAGATTTCGATATATTTATTACTTCTTAGATGCACTGTATATCCCGAAGAGTGAGCTTCTGACAATAACTCTATCTCATCACTGGGGTCCTAGGGAGCACTTATACTGTCTCTGAACCTCAGTAAGCCATCATCACTCTTTGTAAACTCTGTCACTGTACCCATCTGAATCTGACCCATACTATCGACACCCTGCCGATCATCACGCTAAGCCTGTCAAATCCGGTCACTCAAATTCGATTCTAATCTCAGGCTAGCTGTCACACAATCACTGTCATCATCAGAGGGGATCACATCACTACTGAGGCTTACAACTACTCTAGCAGCTCACGCTCCCTGACATCATATGTAAATACCATCCCGAGGCTCTTTCTGCTCAAGGCATTAGCCATTACATTAGCCTTTCCTGGGTGGTACAATTTTCACAATTATAATCCCTCAGAAGCTCTAACCCTCTTTGTTCTTGTAAGACCCGATATTTTCGAGTGCATTTAAAAATGCAAAAGGATTTAAATGGTATTCTCGAAAATGTGCAAGGGTAAAATGATCAAAAGGATCGAAATTTGGTATTAATCGGGAGAAGAAAATTTAATTAAAAATATAGGATTGAGAAATCTTGATCAATAACGAAGAAATAATTAAATTTCGGGTTAAATTGATCAAGACATGAATTTATTGGAATAAATCGAAATTTTCACATCGAAAAATAATCCCAAAAATAATCAAAAAATATACCAGAAAGGTAAAACCGGATTGAGAAATTCATCGAACGAGCCACCACCGACGGGACCGAGGGGCCGACGAGGGTCGACGAAGGTATCTCGACCTCGGGCGAGCCACCGGCGGCCGTGACGCGCCCCGAAGTCGTCAAAAAATGAAAGAGAGGCCGCAGGGAAGAAACTTCGATCGGTGGCCATCGACGTCGATTCGAGACAAACCAAGGCCCGATTTTTGAAGCCCAAGTGATGGCGTACCGAACGACACCAAAAATGGCTCGAGAACCGATCGGACGACGTCGAAACGACCAAATGGTGACTGAACCGGTCAAACCGGACTGAACCGGTCGAATCGAACTAGACTGAACCGACGGTCTGAACCGGGTTGAACCGGACCAGATCGGTTCAGCTAACAAGAAAAGGAAAAAAGGAAGAAAAAGGGAAAAAGAAAAAGAGGAAAAATTTGGGAAAGGTACACCCGAAGGAGGGGTCAAGCCCCCGATTTGACGATTTTATGATTTCATGATTTCATGATTTATGATTTGTGACCCTGAAAGAAAGGTGATTTTATAACCGAAGTTTTATAATGAATTTTAAATAAATTGTTTTATGAGATGATTGACCCGGAAGGGTTAGTTTTACTGCGATTTTAATGAATTGATTTAAATGCAGTAGCATGATGATGTTTTCCATGCTTTCATTTGAAATCCATGAATTGTCTTACATGACATGAAAGACTGCATGATCTTGATTAAATTCATGCTTATTATGATTTAATGATGTCACATAAAATGCTATGATGCATAAGTAGTATGATTTATATATGCACGAACAGTTTTATAAACTAAGTCATTGATGGTTGCATGACTTTGTGTTTGATGATTTTAATGAAAAGAAATGGATTTAAGGGCATGGCATTATGAGCATGTAGATAGTGGAGCTATCTACTTACTTGCATAATTGCCTTACTGAGCGTGTGGTTTGCTCACCCCTCTTATTTTCCCATCTTTTCAGAGCACTCGCAATAGTTAATGAGCGGCTGAGGACTTGTATGTTTGATATCCGCTGCTTCCCATCGAGAGACAGGTATACACATTTGTATAGTTTTGTATCTAAATAGGTAATGCACAGTACTGTAAACGGATATGATGTTGGGGATGTAGAGTTATAAATACCATTGGGTATGTATTTAATTAAAGTCAAAGAATAGTAAACTCTGATATATGAATTTGAATATGGAAATGGAATGGTAAATAGGTGAGAGGTGACTAACACCGAATCATAGCCCAACTGTGTTGTAGGATGGTCACGATGAGAGAAAGGTAAGAATTAAATAATAAATGAAAAAGCGAAAAATTTACTCTGATTTTTCGGTAATTTGGGTCGTGACAGTTAATGGTATCAGAGCTGAGTTGGCCTGATATGAGTCGGTGTTAATGGTTAAGGAAGTTTACATCCCCATATACTGTGCATTATTTAGATACAATTGTGTATATCGAGATGGAAGTGCAGCCAAGAATTTAGTTTAAATGCAAGAATAGACTCATTAACTGATAGCCGCTATGACAGAGAGGCGAGTACATAAGCTTGAGGCCGTAGAGGTTGGCCCGAGAGTTGTACTGAGGCGCCACATGAGACTCGAGATGAGATCAACGTGGAGGCTGGTATTGAGCATGCCCCATAGAGTCCGATAGAGAGATCGGACAGAGTCCGACAGAAAGATCGGACAGAGTTCGACAGAGAGATCGAACAGTATTGAGACACGCTTCGCGAGGTTGGAGCGGAGTGTGGAGAATATTTTACGAGCTAATAGCTCAGAGTATGTATGAGATTTGAGGGCGAGTCGGAGCATTGGTGGAAGTTCGCTCGACCCATCTTAAGAGTTAGACGTCCAGAATGGACATGGAAATAATTCTAGATGTATTCCGGTGACAGAATATCCCGGATATTGTTTTAAGGAAATAATAGATGATATTCGTTACTCTGACCCAGAGGAACTGGTTGATTAACGAGTATGAAACTCAGTTTATATTCCTGGGCAGATTTGACTCGGACACGATGAACAGTGAGAGTCGAGATGTCTGGAAGTTCATGGAAGGGCTCAGATTGTCAATTAGAGTTCGATTAGCCCGTTACATATCACTACCTATGCCGAGGCAGTGCGCAGACTACAGTTGTGTAAATAAGATCATGAGTTGCATGCCTCTGAGATTGGGAAAGGTAGTAAGGGTCGAAATTGAGACAGAAGAGAATAGAGAATGACAGAGATGTCAGAACAGGAAAAAGGTAGTTTGGTAAAAGCTTAGGACTGATGAGTCACGGGGTAAGATGATTGGTAAGGCTCCAATGTATCTAATTGCAGTATTTTGAGGGGTATTGTGATTTGAGGATCCCGACCTGCTCTGTAGCAGTGTAAACAGTGTAGGATGTGGTAGTTACCACGAAAATATGATGTTGGATGAGGGCAAGTGTATAACTTGGACCAGGACACTACTGATGTTTTATTAGATGTGGTGGAAGATACCACACTAGTTGTGAAAAATGAAGTAATTATTTTAATTGATCCTGGTGCCACGTATATATTCATACCGCCTTCATTTGCTTATAAGCTAGTGAAAGATGTGAAGCATGTACCCTTGAGCAAGATGATGATAGTTAGTTGATTTTCACTAACTGAATATGGGTATAGGGATTGTAAGTTGAAAATAGGGGTGAAAACATCCCTGAAAAGTATATTGTAAGTTTGACAAGTAATGAAAGAGTTTGTTATAAGTGATATATGAAAGGAGATAAGCTTTGAGATGTGATAGATCCTGAATACGAGACATATTGGAATAAGAGGCGTATGCAAGCAAAGGATATCCTTGATATGCAATGTAAGGATTGTGACCACATGGACTGATATGTAAAGTAATTGTGGTCAAGTCTGAGGGTTAATAAAGGTATTTTAAAATATTTCCCCGCCTGAAGATTTGACAGCGTCGATAAGCGCACACATAACCTATAAACTGAAATCGATAGTCGTAATTTATACATTTAAAAATTTGGGTACCTTTACTAGTACGATAAAGAAATATAGACTTCGATTAATCATGAAGGTTTAAAAATTAAAATTTTATAAAAGCCGATAATATAAGAAAAAGGAAATGACGCGGGTTATTATCTCAAACGGAAACGATTTGGAAATGACGTTATACGTATATGCGTACATAGGCCAAGAATTTGGGTGATTGAAATATTGAGTAGAAACTCAACTACGATGAAGTATTTAAACCTTACCTGGACCGATTTGTTGTCATATTGAGCGATGATATTCCGATGTATTCGAAGTCCAGAGAAGAGCATGAGTAGCAACAGGAAACTGTCTTACAGACGAGTGTTATGAGTTTCTTAAAATGAGCTGCTCAGTTGACACATCTCATTCGGGAAAAGATTGTATACGAGTGGGATAATAAGTATGAAAATGGCTTCGGTGAGTTTTGGTATATTGAAGTAATGAACTGACCACCGTAATTATTCTCACCATGACTAACAACTCAAGAGGTTTCAGTGTGTATGGATACCTCACAATAAGGATTGAGCTGTGTATTGATGTAAATGGGAAGATAGTCATTTATGGATCCAGTTAGTTCAAGGATCATGAGAGAAACTATCCGACCTATGATTTAGAGTTGGCAGACGTAGCGTTTACACTAAAAGTATGGCGCTACCACTTATATGGTAAGAAATTTCGGTATGCACTGATTGTAAAAGCCCCGAGTATCTGTTTTCACAGAAAGGGTAGAATATGAGATAACCATGAGGGTTAGAGCTTCTAAGGATTATGATTATGAACATTGTACCACCCAAGAAAGGCTAATGTAATGGCTGATGCCTTGAACAGAAAGAGCCTCGGGATGGTATCACATATGATGGTCAGGGAGCGTGAGCTGCTAGAGCAGTTATGAGCCTCATAGTGATGTGATCCCTTCTGATGATGACGGTGATTTTGTGACAGCTAGCCTGAGGTTAGAACCGGATTTGAGTGATCGGATTTGCTAGGCTTAGCGTGATGATCGGCATGGTATCGATAGTATGGGTCAGATTCAGAAGGGTATAGTGACAGAGGTCACAGTGAGTGATGATGATTCACAGAGGTTCAGACACAGTGTAAGTGCTCCCCAGGACCACAGTGATGAGATAGTGTTATAGTCAGAAGCTCACTCTTCGGGATATACAGTGCATCCGAGAAATAATAAATATATCGAAATCTTTGAAAATGGTATTGGTGGTCAGATATGAAAAGAAATATTGTAGAATTGTAGCAAAGTGTCTCGTATGTCAGCGGAGTAAGGTAGAGTAAAAGAAGTTGCAGGGTTATTGCAGCCTCTACCTATATTGACACGGAAATGGGAACAAGTTGCCATGAATATTGTGATGGGTTATAGAGGACCCGAATGAATCACGAGGCTATCTAGGTGATAGTCGATAGATTGTTTTAGTTACCCACCTTTTGGTTATGAAATCCCCAGATACTCTGAGTGTGTAGGCGGATTTATGTGTATGAAAAATTGTGGAACAATATGTCGCGTTCCAGTGAGCAAGGTATCAGATAGGGATTTCCGCTTCACTTCCCACTTCTAGGGAACATTTTTCAGGAAGATATGGGACCCTGATTGAGAGTTAGCACAGCTTCTGTCCTCAGACAGAAGGTCAGTCAGATTCCTGTACAGGTTCTGGAGGATGTGATGAGAGCGTGCGCCATTGATTTTATAAGCTCCTGGGATGATCAGTTGTAACTAATCGAATTCGCCAATAATGACAGTTGTCACTTGAGTATCGGGATGACATTATATGAGGCATTGTATGGCCGTAGGGATTGTTTCCCGACTTGGATAAGAAAAAGTGGGTGACAGATAGAGAATTGTTCCCAAATTGGTAAGAAAAACCTCTGAGGATGTTCAATTGCTTTGTGAGAGATTAAGAACACCTCAGAGGATATGGCCATAGTCCTCGATGTTACTGATATAATCAGCTGTTTGTCTCACATGATATAACTTGTGGTCTGTTAGACCAGGGTAGACCCGAAGGAGGGGTCAAGCCCCCGATTTAACGATTTTATGATTTCATGATTTCATGATTTATGATTTGTGACCCTGAAAGAAGGGTGATTTTATAACCGAAGTTTTATAATGAATTTTAAATAAATTGTTTTATGAGATGATTGACCCGGAAGGGTTAGTTTTACTGCGGTTTTAATGAATTGATTTAAATGTAGTAGCATGATGATGTTTTCCATGCTTTCATTTGAAATCCATGAATTGTCTTACATGACATGAAAGACTGCATGATCTTGATTAAATTCATGCTTATTATGATTTAATGATGTCACATAAAATGCTATGATGCAGAAGTAGTATGATTTATATATGCACGAACAGTTTTATAAACTAAGTCATTGATGGTTGCATGACTTTGTGTTTGATGATTTTAATGAAAAGAAATGGATTTAAGGGCATGGCATTATGAGTATGTAGATAGTGGAGCTATCTACTTACTTGCATAATTGCCTTACTGAGCGTGTGGTTTGCTCACCCCCCTTATTTTTCTATCTTTTCAGAGCACTCGCAATAGTTAATGAGCGCGAGGACTTGCATGTTTAGTATCCGCTGCTTCCCATCGAGAGACAGGTATACACATTTGTATAGTTTTGTATCTAAATATGTAATGCACAGTACTGTAAACGGATATGATGTTGGGGATGTAGAGTTATAAATACCATTGGGTATGTATTTATTTAAAGTCAAAGAATAGTAAAATCTGATGTATGAATGTGAATATGGAAATGGAATGGTAAATAGGTGAGAGGTGACTAACACCGAATCATAGCCCAACTGTGTTGTAGGATGGTCACGATGAGAGAAAGGTAAGAATTAAATAATAAATGAAAAAACGAAAAATTTACTCTGATTTTTAGGTAATTTGGGTCGTGACAGTTAAAAATATCCGACTCTTTCTGTGAAAACAGATACTCGGGGCTTTTATGATCAGTGCATACCTAAAATTTCTCACCGTATACATAGTAGTGTCATATACTCAATACAACCACTATCGCTGTCAATTTTAAATCATGGGTCGGATAGTCCTTTCATGATCCTTGAGTTGTCTGGATTCATAATTGACTATCTTCCCCTTTTGCATCAATACAACGCCCATTCATTATTTTGAGGTATCCATAGACTTATGAGAAACCTCTTAATCTGTTGGGTATAGTGAGAATAAATGCGGTGGTCAGTTTATTACTTCAGTACACCAAAATTCCTGTCTCGTCTATCATCCCATTCAAATACAACTTTTTCTAAGTTAAACGTGTCAATGAAGTAGTCCATTTCAAAAATTCTCAACAAATCATCAGTAAAAACAATTTTCAATTGTTGTTTATAATTTTCCCTGGATTGTAAATACACCCAAAATATCATCAATATGGATGATAACAAATCGGTTCAGGTAAAGTTTAAATACCTCATTGTAGTTGTGTTCCACTAAATATTTCAATCACCCATATCCTTGACCTATGTACGCATAAACGTATAATGTCATTTCGAAATCGCTTCCGTTCAAGATACTAATCCGCGTCATTTCTTTTTTTTTTTTTATATTAATGGCTTTTATAAAATTTTAATTAATTTTTAAACTTTCACAATTAATCAAATTCTATATTTCTTTATCGTACAAGTAAAGGTACCCTAATTTAAGATGTATATATTACGACTGTCGATTTCAATTTATAGGTTGTGTATACTTTTAGACGCTGTCAAGTCTTCAGGCGGGGAGGTATTTTGAAATACTTTTATTAACCCTCAGACTTGACCACAATTACTTTACATATCAGTCCATATGGTCACAATTCATATTCGTTACTATTTGCTTTAATCCAAATTATTTCACATATCAGAGATATTCGTACCTTGCATACGCCCCTTATTCCAATAGATTTTGTATTCAGGATCTATCACATCTAAAAGCTTATCTCCCTTCGTATATCACTTATAACAAACTCTGTAATTACTCATTCTGTGAGTACAATCATTTACTCCTTTAATTTCAATCGCTACACCCCTTTTTCGACTTATAATCTCTTAATAATTATTTCGTTAGTTAACCCTCCTCTATTGGGGTACTAACTATCAGCATTGTGCCCACACGTCTTTTACTAACTTATATACAAATGAAGGCGATATGACTAAATATGTGGTCCCAAGATTAATTAAAATAATTACTTCACTATTCTTAACTAGTGTGGTAACTTTCACCACATCATATGAAACATCAGTAATGTCCTGGTCCAAGGCATACACTCGCCCTCATCCAACAACCTACTTTCCCCTTTCTCTTCAGCTGTGGCCTCCCTTTTTCGGTGCAAAGATATCAACATGGTTTTCTCTGTCTCTTTGCCCTTCTGTGCGGTAGTCTCACCCAACTCTGAGCAATCGTTAAATAAATGGTCTGTTTTACCACACTTAACGCCTATTTTAGTCAATAAAGTGTAGGTATAGCCCTACTTTCGTGGTATCTACCATACATCCTACACTACTACACTGCTTACACTGTTACACTGGTACACTGCTTACACTGCTTCGTAGCAGGTCGGGGTCCTCAAATCACAATACCCCTCAAAAGTGCTAAAATTGGATGCATTGGGGCCTTACCACTCATCTTATCCCATGACTCATCAACTCTAATCTCTTACCAACTGGTCTCTTTTTTTGCTCTGACATCTCTGTCATTCTCTATTCTCTTTTGTCTCTATTTCGGCCCTTACTACCTTTCCTAATCTCATAGGCGTGCAACACATGATATTATTCACGCAACTGTATTCTGCGCACTGCCTCGATATAAGTAGTGAGCCAATCGAACTCTAATCGACAACTTGAGCCCTTCCATGAACTTTTGGGCTTTTTTACTCTCACTGCCCATAGTGTCGGGGTAATATCTGGGCAAGTATATAAACTGAGATTCATACTCGTCAATCAACCAGTGTCTTTGGGTCAGTGTAAGAAATTTTACCTGTAATTTCCCTTAAGTAGTGTCCGGGATATTCTGTCACCAGAATACATCCAGAAATATTTCTCATGTCAGCTCTGGACATCTAACTCTTCAGATGGGTCGAGCGGACTTCCACCAATGCTCAGCCTCGCCCTCCAACATAAACGTATTTAAAAGTCACCTTCTCAGTCGACATACACCGAAAGAATCCATACAACTTCGCTATCTCATTCACCCAGTCCTCGGTGACTATTGGTTTCTTTACTTCGCTATATACCGGAGGAGTGTGAAAATCTCTATAGTCTGAGGCATCTGTTTAGGCTTTACTCTGCCTATCCTCAACTACCTGCATAGACTGAGTAAACAACTCCGAAATATTTTCTACACTCCTCTCCATCCTCTCGGAGCGTGTCTCAATACTGTTTGGTCTCTTATAGGACCTTGTGGAGTATGCTTAACATCAGCCTCCACCTCACTCTCATCTTGAGTCTCATGTGATGACTCATTCGACTATCAAGCCTATCTCTACAACCTCGAGCATATATACTCGCCCCTCTACCATAGCGGCTATCAGTTATAAAAACTATATTCCTGCATTCGAAACTAAATTCTTAGCTGCAGTTCCATCTTGATATACATAATTGTATCTAAACAATGCACAGTAGTACATGGGGATGTAAATTTATTTAACCACTAACACCGACTCATATCAGACCAACTCTGCTCTGATACCACCTTTTGTCACGACCCAAATTACCTAAAATCACTACAAATTTTTTTTTATTTTTTCTTTCATTTCCTTACCCGTCGTGAACAGTTTCACTCCTAATAGTTGGGCTATGATTCGGTGTTAGTCACCTCTCACCTATTTACCATTTCATTTCCATAATCACATTCACATATTAGAGTTTACTATCTGTTGACTTTGACTAAATATATACACATTGATATTTATATAACCTTACATCCTCGACATCATATCCATTTACAGTACTGTGCAATTACATATTTAGATACAAAATTATACGAATGTGTATACCTGGTCTTGATAGGACGCAGCGGATAACTGAAACGCAAGACTAGTGTCGCTCTCTTCTACTGAATGTACCCTGTGGGGTGGAAAATGAAAGGGTGAGCGAAACTTGCTCAGTAAGGCAATAATGTAAGCAGGTAGATAACTATACTATCTACGTGCTGATAATGTCATGATATAAAATCATTTACATTTGGAGCATGAGGTAAGATTAAAATGATGCCACATGTATATATATCATATAAGAGAAATCATGAAATCGACATATAAAACAATCATGGAAAAATCATCATGTATGACATCTCATGCTCGTCACATTAAAACTTATTAGTTTTCATCATAAACTTATCACGTTAAAACTTATTTGTTTTATCACAAAATTCATCACTTAAAAACTTATTTGCTTCATTATAAAACAACCACATCAAGGCTAAACCCATCTCTTGGGAATACCTTGATTCATTAAATCGTATCTCGTTTAAAAACATAAATAGGGACCTTACCCCTCCTTCGGGTTTGTCCTGGTCTATTCAGACCGTATGATATCATGTGAGGCATGTAGGTTACTGTATGAAAATCGAGGACTATGGCCATAATATGTCCCTGTGATCCCAGGCTACACGGATCCCGGTGTGCGGGGCATCACAACTGCAACGGGAGGTGGGGTCAAATCTTACCCGCCAGAATATCAAGTAACATCATCGAGTCATCATGAATGCACGGTACAGCGTACTCCGTGTGATATACACGGTGCATCGTACTCCGTGGACTCATATCATAGTCTTGCGGTGCCTATTGTAGGTCTTATCCACCCCAATACTATGTCTATAACCAACCCATGTCTCAAAGTATACGTGTGAGCATATCAACTCTCTGCGACACACAGTCTACAAGAGGCTTTCGCACGACCATATGCATGTCAACTCACGTCTAGTGCGAGCGAAGCTCCAGCACAACGCTATGCATATCATGATATCTAAAATCTCATGCGAGCGAAGCTCCAGCACGGTTTTGTACACATAAATTTCTCGTACGAGCAATGCTCCAGTACGGCTTTTCATGAGTAATAATCAATAAACTTTAGTCCGAGTAAGACTCTAGCACTCTTTTTACTCGTGTAAATATGATAGGTGGCTCAATTTTGATAAAACATCTTTTAAAATCGTAACCGGTACAGATCGGTACCCTTTCGTATAATTCATGAAATCAACAGCCAACTTATGTGTAAATTTGCTTAAACCAAAGCAATACATTCATATAAAACATTAAAACATGATAATCATGCAATTTATTTGCCTTACTACCCTTTTTTGTAAATTTTACTCCCAAGGGCAATATCGTCTTTTTCTTTATTCACCCATGCCTCGGTTTTTGCAAAAATTATTATTTCATTTCTAGATACTATATGAAATTCTAGGCCCTGTAAATCCCCTCAAAAATACGTATAGAAATCTCTATGCACCTATAAAATTCTCTTACCTCGATTCACGCACAAACTTATCTCGTCTCGATAATATCCGATCTCTCAGTCCAACTGCGCATCAACCAAGTCTACGAAACTGCATATAACCACATATTTTGGGTTAATTCACTTATCTTTATCAGTATATCACATTTACTGATCGAATCTAACGTACTGGGCTCGTTTTACTTTATTGGGCCCGATTGCATTTTAATGGGCCTCGAACCCGTTTTCAGCCCATTTATACTTATTAAATCCCTTCCTCGGGTTTACTGCGCTCATTCAGCTTACCAATAATCATCGGGCTTCATTCCAAACTCATTGGATAGCCCGTATACTATTTACGGTAATTACGTTGCAATTTCGATTAATATTCCTTTTTATACAGAATTAATCCGTAAATTTCGTAAAATAATCTTAACTCTACATTGAGGACTCTAATTATCGTAATTAAAATATACTTACCCAATATGATGCGGGGTACGAAAATCAGAGCTCAATCGGCTCTCATTCGGGCTTTGTTGTAAAACTGCACAATTATATATTTAATTTCGGGTTAATTTTTTATTACATATAATTTAAATAAATTTCCCAGAAATCAAATTGGTCACTTTTGACCTCTTACCGGACTTACCCAAAAAATCTTTCCTTTTTTTCTTTTTCTCTTTTTTTTTTTCCTTTTTTTTCTTTCTTGGCTAAACCGGTTCAGACCGGTCCGGTTCAGACCGGTCCGGTTCAGCCTGATTCAGTCCGGTTCACCTCTTTGTTGAACTGATCCGTACCGATTCAGGCCTTCCCGTTGTCGTTCACAGTGTTTTCGGCTGGTTCTCGACTCGTTTCTGGCGCCATTTGGCTCGTCTTTGGCTGGGCAATCTTCGACTGGCCTCTATCGGGACCAAATCACCGCCGGTGGTCACCGTTCCTCTCTTCTCCCTCTTGACCTTCTCTCCCTCGATCCGTCGGATTTCGACGATTTCGCCAGCCGGTGCCCGCCGTTCGAGCCCAACTGCCGTGGATCGCCGGAATCGAGCTCCTTTCTCCCGTCGATTTCTCCTCCTCCGTTCACCGGATTCGGCTGTTCTTGGCCCGCGTCACCGGTGCCAATTGCTTCGCCGGCCTCTCCTCTTCCTCCTCGACTCTTCGTCGGGGCTTGATGATCGCCAGTGGCTGGATCGTGGGTCTCGGGTTTTTAGTTTCTTCCGTCGGTTTCCATTTCGGGTTCTTCGCGATTTCAAATTTCAGTTTTTATTATTATTATTATTATTTATAAATTATTTTATTATTAAAATAATCTTCAATATTCTAAAGTATTCTAAAATATCTACTAATATATTATTTTATTCCAAATTAATTAATTTAATTTAATTTATTTATTATATTTTTAACCATTTTTTTGGTATAATTTCTCCATATTTTCGGGATATTATCTCGAGCAAAAATTTTGATTAATTCCAGTAAATTCATATCTTGATCAATTTAACCCGAAATTTAATTATTTCTTCGTTATTGATCAAGATTCTCAAATCCATTATTTTTAATTAAATTTTCTTGTCGAATTTATTTCGGCTTTCGGTCTTTTAACCGTTTTACCCTTCACGTATTCGAGAATTCCATTTCAGTCATTTTGCATTTTTAATTTCTTGTTTTTAATCCTTATCTCCAGTCCGGATCCCGTTCGTTTAATTTGGGACCATTTCAATCCTTCCTTTCACGAATACACTCATTTCGTGTTTTAACTAAATTCGGGTCTTACACTAGAACAATCTCTTTAGATAAAATTCATAACAACATTAGAATTTGTGAAAGACATGAGTTTTTTTTTTTTTGGCTAAAATGGAAGATATGAGTTGAGTTAAGCAACAAACACATAAGCTCAATTTATTTAGCCTAAACAAGAATTTTCTCTATCTCTGTAAGACCCGAATTTAACTAAATACGAAAATTAAATAAGAAAAGATGAGGAGTATTTGTGAAGGAAGTCGGGTTAAATTAATCCCGAACACGTGTAAGGGCCAAATGGTCAAAAGACCGAAAGCCGGTATAATTTCGATAAGGGAATTTAATTAAAAATATGGATTTAAGAAATCTTGGTCAATAAAAGTGAAATAAAATTATTTCGGATTAAATTGATCAAGATAGTAATTTATGAAAATTAATCGGGATTAATCGGGATTTTTAGTTCGGAAAAATAATCCCGAAAATAATCGAAAAATATATCGAAAGGTCACCCGAGACAATATCCCGAAAATACGGAGAACTCATACCCGAAAAAGGATTAAAATAAATTAAATTAAATTAAATTAAATTAATTAAGAATAAAATAATAATTTTAAGAGGTATTTGGGTAGTTTAATATATTTTATTGAATAGTAAAATAATTAAAATAAATAAAAATAATAATAAAATTAATAAAAATAAAACAAAAAAAAAGAAGAAGAATTGAAACAAAAAAAAAAAAAAAAGAGAGGAGAGAGAAAAGTTATCGGGGAGAGAGAAGCAGGGGCGGAAAACGGAGCAGCCGAACCCGAGAAGCCCTGCGGGCCGTCCGGCGGCCAACGGCCAGACCAAGGGCCGGCGAAGGAAGCCCGACGCCAGGGGAACCTTCAGCCACCGGAGACGCGCCGTTTGGAGGCCGGAGGACGCCGGAAAACGGAAGAGAAACCGCGGGAAGAGAAGTGGCCACCGGCGGCGAACGGCGGCGATCTGGCCGGAACCAAGGCCCGATCCCGAAAGCCCAGGCGACGGCGATCCTTTCTGCACCGGTATCGACCGACGAAACGGCCGGAATCGGCGGCGACAGCCAAGGGAAGAGAACCGGTCCGACGGCGAGAGGGAGAAGTGCCGGACCGGCGGCATTCCGGCGACGTTGAGGCGAACCGAGGCCAGATTCGGGCTGCGGACTACCTCACGGAGCCACTGGCGGTGGAAGCAGGCAGAGAACCGGCCGGAAAGAGGGCGAACCGGTGGTGAACCGGCCAAACCGGGGTGAACCGGCGGTCTGAACCGGTCCGAACCGGACTGAACCGGTTCAGCCAAAAAGAGGAGAAAAAAGGGAGAAAAAGGAAAAGGAAAAAGAGGAAAAATTTGGGAAAAATTTCGGTGATGCAATCGAGCTTCGGGTAAGTCGATAAGCGGTCAAATTGACCCGATTTAAATTTGGAATATTTTATTTAATTAAATTTCGACCGAAAAGTTTACCCGAAAATGTAATTAATTGTGTAGCTCGACGATTGGCATCCACCGAGGGATCGAGACAGCCTCGATTTACGGACTAGCATGGAATCTCGGGTAAGTGACCCCTATTTACGACAATTTCCTCGTTATGCGTGATATTGATTTAATTTACGCATAAATTGAATTAATTTATGGAAATTTAGATTAATTGTCGTAAATGTTAAATTTAGCCATTTAAGAATTAGAACGAGGCCCGATAAATTATTGGTGGGCCCAATGAGCCCAATAGGCCTCGATAAGTGGGAATTTAGTGAAAAACGGGCTTAAGGCCGAGTAAGGCCCATTACGGTACAATCGGGCCCAATAAGGGTAAACGGACCCAATGATTTAAATTAAGCCCAGAAAGTAATAAATACAATTAAATTGCATAATATCTGACCTGAGGAATATTAATACGCAGTTCCAGACATTTGATTGGGAGCATAACGGACTGCGCGACGGGACTACATTGGAAAAGAAAAAGGTCAGACTCGATGAGAATCGAGGTAAGGAAATTCTGCGGACTGCTAGAGGTAACAGTACGCAATTTTAAATTCATTGGCAGTCCTTTAAAATAATCTGAAGGGTCTAGAGGTCGAAGAATAATGTTAGTGCCTCGAATGGGCAAATTACTAAAATACCCTTGTTAAGGGTAGAATCTAAAAATTTAGGAAAAATTGGGAGGAGCAAGGACAAGAGGTTCCTGCTCGTTCTGGAGGTATTTCAACGCATGCATGAGTAGGCTGGCTCACTGTTAAAGAAAAATGCATAGCATTGCATATCTTAATTGTTGTGATTTCTGTGAAAACTATTTGGAAATAACCGAGCCGCCTACATGTTTTATTTACATGTGACGTGCTAGAGCTCAGCTCGCACGATGTTTGATTTGTGTGATGCATGCATTAGTGCTGGAGCGAGAGCTCGCACTAGAGTTTTACATGCATAGGTGCTAGAGTATAACTCGCACCAGATTTCACATGCTTTTGCGTGACACGGTGCTAGAGTCTAACTCGCACCAGATTTTACATGATCTTCATGACTGGGTGCAGAAGTTTAACTCGCACCAGACTTTATAAGATTTTCATACGATTTATATACAGAGTGCTGAGCCTAGCTCGCACTAGTTTTACTGGATTTGTGGAGTAGCGCTGTCTGCCCTTGGAGTCAGCCAAAAGGCCCAACAGGCTCAATAGACCTCTTAAGTAGGGTGAGAGTGAGGGATGAGGTTGGCGGCCTTGTGGAGGTGTAAAGCGGGCTCTGCCAAGTTTATTTGATTCGATGAGAGTGCTGAGCATCGCTCGCACCGATTTTTATGAGAACATACGATGAGCCGTGCTTGGAGCATCAGGTAGACTGTGTGTCACCGACTTAATAGGCTCGCATGTGCATTTTGAGACATGGCAACGAGTATTGAGTTATGAAAACCTCTGTGGGAAGCAGGCCATCCGGGCTGGAGTACCTAGAGTGATATGGGTCCATGGAGTACGATGTACCGTGCAAGTAGTATGGAGTACGATGTACCGTGGGGTATCTTCGGATACGGTATCTTTGTGATACAGGGTATCTTCGGATACGGTATCTTTGTGATACGGGGTATCTTTGTGATACGGTATCTTTGTGATACGGGGTATCTTCGGATACGGCATCTTCGGATGCGTGAGATCGGATAAGACTGACGGGTTGGATTGACCCACCTCCCGGGCAGTTCCCGATCAGGGTGAGACCTCGCACACTGGGATCCGTGAAGCTAGAGGGACTCACGAGGACATATTGGCCAGTCCTGGTTATTACCGATATACAGTATTGCCTAGTCTCGTATCTTGTATATATATATACGTATGTTTTCGATATCGATGCTTTTGAGAAACTCAATTTTCAGGGTTTTGTGTGAGTCGGGATCACCCGAAGGAGGGGTTGAGTCCTGACTTTACTGTGAAATTTTAAACGAGAAAGATATGATTTTGAATATACTTGCATGATGGATTTTCCGTGCAATGTGTTTTACATAACATCATAATTCATAGCATTTGTTTTAAAATGTGTGGAGAAAGGGTGGTTTATGCATGGCATTACGTTCATGTAGGTAGTATGGTTACCTACTTGTTCGTAGGATTGCCTTACTGAGCTTGATGTGCTCACCCCTTTCATTTTCTCCCACAGATGATCTCCAGTTGAAGTTGAGGCGACTCAGTACTGCATTCTGGATATCCGCTGCTGCCCATCAACATAAGGTATATACACTTGTACTTATTGTATCTACATAAGCATAGCACAGTAACATGTTTGTGAGTGACTTTAGGGGATGTATAAATAATATAACAATTATGAATGACTGGAGAAGAAATAAGTACTAGGGTAGATGTATGGTGGGACTGGCATTGACGCACAGCCCAATTATTAAGTGGAGTGTTGGTCACGATTCGAAGACAGGTGAGAATTTAAGTAAGAAAATAATAAAAACGCGAAAAATTAACTCTGATTTTTGGGTAGTTTGGGTCGTGACAATTATTTTGGTATCAAAGCAACAATTGGTCTGATGTGTGTCAGTGTCAGTAATTAGGAAATTACATCCCCGTGTTACTGTGCTTAGTTGGATACAATAGTGTATATCGAGATGGGCTTGACTAAGAAATGGTTGAGAATGCAGGAACGCTTAATATGAGTCGCGTTAGATGAGATAGTGCACGAGGCAGAGGTCGTAGAGGTAGACCTGAGTCTGCTAAGTCGTGCTGATTTTGGCTATGAGAATCAGTATGAGATTGAAATAGAGGCGAATGTTGAGCATGCCTCACGGAGTCCGACAGAGAGATCGGACAGTATTGAGACACACTTCGCGAGATTGGAGCGGAGTGAAGATTATTTTGAGGAGCAAATTGCTCAGATTATGTATGAGATCAGAGGGCGCAGCGGAGCATTGGTGGAAACCCGCTCAACCCATCTTAAGAGCTGAGATGAGAAATGTTTATGGATGTATTCCGGTGACAGGATATCCCGGACATGACTTAAAGGAAATTTCGGATTAAAGTCCTTACTTTGACCCAGAGGATTTGATTTAATTATGAGTATGAAACTCGATTTTATTCTGGGCAGATATTACCTCGACACTATGAACAAGTGACTGTCGAGATGTCTAAAAATTTATGGAAGGGCTCAGATTGTCAATTAGAGTCTGATTGGCCCGTGAGATATTACTTGCACCGAGGCAGTGCGCAGATTTACAGTTGAGTAAATAAAAACATGAATTGCACGCCTCTGAGATTGGAAAAGGTAGTAAGGGCTGAAATAGAGACAAAAAAGAGAATCGAGAAATGTCAGAGATGTTAAAATGGGAAAATAGAAATTGGTAAAAGATTTAATTTGACGAGTTATGAAGTAAGATGATTGGTAAGGCCCCAGTGCATCCAATTTTGGCACTCTTGAGGGGCATTGTGATTTGGAGAATCTCGATCTACTACGAAGTAGAGTAGCAGCATGATCACTGTAGAATGTGTGGTGGATACCACGGAAGGAGGGTCTATACCTACACTGTATGGATGAAAATGGCCGTTAAATGTGGTATGACGGACCATTGATTTTGATTGCACAGAAATTGGGCGAGATCGTCCCACAGAAAAGTAAAGAGACAGAGAGAAAAAAAATTTCGTTGATATAGCTGTAACGAAGAGGGAGGACATAACCGAAGAGAAAAAGGAAAGTAGGTTGTTGGACGAAGGCGAGAGGATGTTTTGGACCAGGACACTATTGATGTTTCATGGATGTGGTGTAAGATACCACACTTATTATGAATAATAACGAAGTTCATATGTTCATTGATCCTGGTACCACACATTTATTCGTACCGCCTTCATTCACATATAAGTGAGTAAAAGGTATGAATGCCTACATCATTGGGCACGATACTGATAAATGAGTATCCCAATAGAGGAGGATTAATAAACGGAATATGGATATTGAGATTTTCAGTCGAAAACAGGGGTGCAACAGTTAAAATTAAAGGAGTAAAGGATGTACTTACGGAATGAATAAAGACAAGAGTTTTATTATAATTGATACGCAAAGGAGAAAATCTTTAAGATAAGGTAGATTCTAAATACAAGACGTATTGGAGTAAGAGGCGTATGCTAGGTAAGAACATCCTTACGATATGAAGTAATTGGGATTAAGCAATTAGTAAGGAATATAAATTATAACCAAGGATAAAGATGGGTATAACCATAACCAGTAGTTGTGGTTAAGTCTGAAGGTTAATAAAGGTATTTCAAAATACCTCCCCGCCTGAAGACTTGACAGCGTCTAAAAGTATATATATATATATATATATATATATATATATATGACCTATAACGTGAAATCGATCGGCGTAATAAACACCTTTAGCATTAGGATACCTCTACTAAGACAATAAGAATATTAAAATTCGACAAATCATAAAGGTTAACATAGTAAAAATTTAGTAAGACCCGTTAAGGTAAGGAAAAGGAAATGACGCAGGTTAGCACCTGAAAACGTAAGCGGTTGAGAAGGATCTTATACGCTTATACGTAAATAAGTCAAGGTTTAGATCGAGTTGTAATCAGCAGTATCGATGATATATTGGGTGTAGTTAAAGTCTAGGGCGATTGATAAGCAACAATTGAGGAAATTGCTTTTGCAGATGGTTGCTGCAAGTTCTAAAATGGATATACTTGGTTGACACGTTTAACTATGAAAACGTGGTCTCAGAAAGAGATGATAAATAAGATTATTGTTGTGACGTGAATTTGGCGTGATGAAGTATGAACTGACCACCGTGATTAATTTCACCATACCCAACAGCTCAAGAGGTTCTCAGTGAGTATGAATACCTCGAAATAATGAATGAGCTGTGTATTGATGTATAATGGGAAGATAGTCAATTTTGGAGTCAGACAACTCCTTGATCACGAAATAAACTATCTGACCCATGATTTAAAGTTGGCAACAGTATTTGTACCGAGGATATGGTACTATTAGGTACACGATGAGGAATTATGGATATGCACTGATCATAGAGCCCGAGTATCTGTTTTCACAGAAAGGGGCGAATATGAAAATACATATTGGGTTAGAGCTTCTGAGAGATTTTGATTTATGAAAATTGTACCACCCAAGGAAAGGCTGATGCTTTGAGCAGAAAGAGCCTCGGAATGGTATTACATTATGATGGTCAGGGAGCGTGAGCTGCTAGATGCAGTTGTGAACCTCAGTATTGATGTGATCCCTTCTGATGATGACAGTGATTGGTATGACTATGTGACGGCTAGCCTGATGATTAGAACCGGATGAGAGTGCCCGGATTTACCAGGCTTAGCGTGATGATCGACCGGATGTCGATAGTTTGGGTCTGATTCAGAAGGGTACAGTGATAGAGTTCACAGTGGGTGATGATGAGTTACTGAGGATTCCGAGACAGTATGAGTGCTCCCCAGGACCACAGTTGATGAGATAGTGATATTGACAGAAACTCACTTTACGGGATATACAGTGCATACGGAAAGTAATGATTATATATTGAAATCTCGAAAAGGGTATTGGTGGTCAGATGAGGAAAGAGATATGATAGAGGTTGTGGGAAAAAGTGCCTAGTATGTCAACAGAGTAAGGTAGAGTATTAAAAGTCTGCAGAGTTATTGCAGCACCTACCTATATCGACACGGCACGGAAATGGGAGCAAGTCTCCATGAATTTTGTGATGGGTTACAGAGAACCCAGGTGATATTACGAGGCTATTTGGATGATAGCCGACAGAATGACTAAGTTCACCCACCTTCTGGTTATGAACTCCCCAAATACTCAGAGTGTGTATGAGGATTTATGTGTAAGGCAGATTGTGGAACATTATGTAGCGTTCCAGTGAGCATGGTATCATATAGGGATTCCCGCTTCACTTTCTACTTCAGGAAATATTTTACAGGAAGCTATGGGAACCCGGCTGAGTATTAGCACAGCCTTCCATCCTCAGACAGATGGTCAGTCAGAAAGGACTGTACAAGTTCTGGAGGACCCGATGAAAGCGTGTGCCATTGATTTTATAAGCTCCTGGAATGACCAGTTGATTTCTAATTAAAGTCGTCAAAAACGACAGTTGGCAGTCGAGTATCGGGATAACAAGTTATGAGACAGTGTATGGCTGTAGGGGTTGTTCCCCAAATTGGATAAGAAAAAGTGGGTGACAGATAGAATCATTTCTGACTTTGGATAATAAGTCTCTGAGGATGTTTAGTTAAGGATGAGAGATTAAGAACACCTCAGAGCAGATAGACAAGTATTGGAAATTTCCCTTGGTGAATTATTATGGTTGAAAGTTACATGTCCTAAGAGAATAAGGACATAGCGAGCTTTTGGAAGAAGGTAAATTGAGATGCGCTGGATGGAACATTTTGAGAGATTGGACAAGTGGGAGATAAGACCTGTAGGTTGGTGTTATCACCTGAGTTAACAGGCACCCACAATGTGTCTCAGCTTTTGATGCTTCGGAAATACTATCCAGATCCAGCGTAGGTGATAGGATATGAGATTCAAAAGTTCAGTTTGAGGAAAATACAAGTATATTGAAGAAGTTGATTCGGGCATTAAACAGGAAAGAGAAAGTATTGGGGTTTAAGATGATCTCCCTAATTAAAGTCCTTTGGTAGTAATACACTCCGGAGAAGGTTACATAAGAATTTAAGAGTATGATACAATCGATATACCCGGAGTGGTATATGGACTCATATGGCTTGGTTCTAATTTGGAGGACCAAATTTCCTTAAGTGGGGGAGAGTTGTAAGACCCGAATTTAACTAAATACGAAAATTAAATAAGAAAAGATGAGGAGTATTTGTGAAGGAAGTCGGGTTAAATTAATCCCGAACACGTGTAAGGGCCAAATGGTCAAAAGACCGAAAGCCGGTATAATTTCGATAAGGGAATTTAATTAAAAATATGGATTTAAGAAATCTTGGTCAATAAAAGTGAAATAAAATTATTTCGGATTAAATTGATCAAGATAGTAATTTATGAAAATTAATCGGGATTAATCGGGATTTTTAGTTCGGAAAAATAATCCCGAAAATAATCGAAAAATATACCGAAAGGTCACCCGAGACAATATCCCGAAAATACGGAGAACTCATACCCGAAAAAGGATTAAAATAAATTAAATTAAATTAAATTAATTAATTAAGAATAAAATAATAATTTTAAGAGGTATTTGGGTAGTTTAATATATTTTATTGAATAGTAAAATAATTAAAATAAATAAAAATAATAATAAAATTAATAAAAATAAAACAAAAAAAAAGAAGAAGAATTGAAACAAAAAAAAAAAGAGAGGAGAGAGAAAAGTTATCGGGGAGAGAGAAGCAGGGGCGGAAAACGGAGCAGCCGAACCCGAGAAGCCCTGCGGGCCGTCCGGCGGCCAACGGCCAGACCAAGGGCCGGCGAAGGAAGCCCGACGCCAGGGGAACCTTCAGCCACCGGAGACGCGCCGTTTGGAGGCCGGAGGACGCCGGAAAACGGAAGAGAAACCGCGGGAAGAGAAGTGGCCACCGACGGCGAACGGCGGCGATCTGGCCGGAACCAAGGCCCGATCCCGAAAGCCCAGGCGACGGCGATCCTTTCTGCACCTGTATCGACCGACGAAACGGCCGGAATCGGCGGGGACAGCCAAGGGAAGAGAACCGGTCCGACGGCGAGAGGGAGAAGTGCCGGACCGGCGGCATTCCGACGACGTTGAGGCGAACCGAGGCCAGATTCGGGCTGCGGACTACCTCACGGAGCCACTGGCGGTGGAAGCAGGCAGAGAACCGGTCGGAAAGAGGGCGAATCGGTGGTGAACCGGCCAAACCGGGGTGAACCGGCGGTCTGAACCTGTCCGAACCGGACTGAACCGGTTCAGCCAAAAAGAGGAGAAAAAAGGGAGAAAAAGGAAAAGGAAAAAGAGGAAAAATTTGGGGAAAATTTCGGTGATGCAATCGAGCTTCGGGTAAGTCGATAAGCGGTCAAATTGACCCGATTTAAATTTGGAATATTTTATTTAATTAAATTTCGACCGAAAAGTTTACCCGAAAATGTAATTAATTGTGTAGCTCGACGATTGGCATCCACCGAGGGATCGAGACAGCCTCGATTTACGGACTAGCATGGAATCTCGGGTAAGTGACCCCTATTTACGATAATTTCCTCGTTATGCGTGATATTGATTTAATTTACGCATAAATTGAATTAATTTATGGAAATTTAGATTAATTGTCGTAAATGTTAAATTTAGCCATTTAAGAATTAGAACGAGGCCCGATAAATTATTGGTGGGCCCAATGAGCCCAATAGGCCTCGATAAGTGGGAATTTAGTGAAAAACGGGCTTAAGGCCGAGTAAGGCCCATTACGGTACAATCGGGCCCAATAAGGGTAAACGGGCCCAATGATTTAAATTAAGCCCAGAAAGTAATAAATACAATTAAATTGCATAATATCTGACCTGAGGAATATTAATACGCAGTTCCGGACATTTGATTGGGAGCATAACGGACTGCGCGACGGGACTACATTGGAAAAGAAAAAGGTCAGACTCGACGAGAATCGAGGTAAGGGAATTCTGCGGACTGCTAGAGGTAACAGTACGCAATTTTAAATTCATTGGCAGTCCTTTAAAATAATCTGAAGGGTCTAGAGGTCGAAGAATAATGTTAGTGCCCCGAATGGGCAAATTACTAAAATACCCTTGTTAAGGGTAGAATCTAAAAATTTAGGAAAAATTGGGAGGAGCAAGGACAAGAGGTTCCTGCTCGTTCTGGAGGTATTTCAACGCATGCATGAGTAGGCTGGCTCACTGTTAAAGAAAAATGCATAGCATTGCATATCTTAATTGTTGTGATTTCTGTGAAAACTATTTGGAAATAACCGAGCCGCCTACATGTTTTATTTACATGTGACGTGCTAGAGCTCAGCTCGCACGATGTTTGATTTGTGTGATGCATGCATTAGTGCTGGAGCGAGAGCTCGCACTAGAGTTTTACATGCATAGGTGCTAGAGTATAACTCGCACCAGATTTCACATGCTTTTGCGTGACACGGTGCTAGAGTCTAACTCGCACCAGATTTTACATGATCTTCATGACTGGGTGCAGAAGTTTAACTCGCACCAGACTTTATAAGATTTTCATACGATTTATATACAGAGTGCTGAGCCTAGCTCGCACTAGTTTTACTGGATTTGTGGAGTAGCGCTGTCTGCCCTTGGAGTCAGCCAAAAGGCCCAACAGGCTCAATAGACCTCTTAAGTAGGGTGAGAGTGAGGGATGAGGTTGGCGGCCTTGTGGAGGTGTAAAGCGGGCTCTGCCAAGTTTATTTGATTCGATGAGAGTGCTGAGCATCGCTCGCACCGATTTTTATGAGAACATACGATGAGCCGTGCTTGGAGCATCAGGTAGACTGTGTGTCACCGACTTAATAGGCTCGCACGTGCGTTTTGAGACATGGCAACGAGTATTGAGTTATGAAAACCTCTGTGGGAAGCAGGCCATCCGGGCTGGAGTACCTAGAGTGATATGGGTCCATGGAGTACGATGTACCGTGCAAGTAGCATGGAGTACGATGTACCGTGGGGTATCTTCGGATACGGTATCTTTGTGATACAGGGTATCTTCGGATACGGTATCTTTGTGATACGGGGTATCTTTGTGATACGGTATCTTTGTGATACGGGGTATCTTCGGATACGGCATCTTCGGATGCGTGAGATCGGATAAGACTGACGGGTTGGATTGACCCACCTCCCGGGCAGTTCCCGATCAGGGTGAGACCTCGCACACTGGGATCCGTGAAGCTAGAGGGACTCACGAGGACATATTGGCCAGTCCTGGTTATTACCGATATACAGTATTGCCTAGTCTCGTATCTTGTATATATATATATACGTATGTTTTCGATATCGATGCTTTTGAGAAACTCAATTTTCAGGGTTTTGTGTGAGTCGGGATCACCCGAAGGAGGGGTCGAGTCTTGACTTTACTGTGAAATTTTAAACGAGAAAGATATGATTTTGAATATACTTGCATGATGGATTTTCCGTGCAATGTGTTTTACATAACATCATAATTCATAGCATTTGTTTTAAAATGTGTGGAGAAAGGGTGGTTTATGCATGGCATTACGTTCATGTAGGTAGTATGGTTACCTACTTGTTCGTAGGATTGCCTTACTGAGCTTGATGTGCTCACCCCTTTCATTTTCTCCCACAGATGATCTCCAGTTGAAGTTGAGGCGACTCAGTACTGCATTCTGGATATCCGCTGCTGCCCATCAACATAAGGTATATACACTTGTACTTATTGTATCTACATAAGCATAGCACAGTAACATGTTTGTGAGTGACTTTAGGGGATGTATAAATAATATAACAATTATGAATGACTGGAGAAGAAATAAGTACTAGGGTAGATGTATGGTGGGACTGGCATTGACGCACAGCCCAATTATTAAGTGGAGTGTTGGTCACGATTCGAAGACAGGTGAGAATTTAAGTAAGAAAATAATAAAAACGCGAAAAATTAACTCTGATTTTTGGGTAGTTTGGGTCGTGACAATCTCTAAGTGATTTCAAACATTAACTAATTACAAACTTAAGTTTTAATCTTGCAGTAGATTATTAATACTAATTAGATAGCTAGCCTTTTCTATCAAATTAAATCAACAATCATAAAAAGATGTTGCATAAAATTTTGATACTCAATCAATAATATATTATAAGATCATGCTTTTTACAACATCATGTAACCAAGTTTTAGTCAAGAAAACATACCACCCAAATAAAAGAACTATTCATTATTCATACTTAAAGAAAACATCAACAAATAAACAAAAGAATCAACTACTATTCTAAATATCAAGTGAACGTACAACTAAATATTAAAGAAGAAAATTTTGATAATCAATTTTATAATACAAAGGCACAATTCGACAAACTTTTAATAAAGAAAAGAAAATAAAATAAAAGAAAAGAATCATGAAATGAAGAAAAAAGAAATCACAATCTATACCAAATATAAAGGTAATGCAACCTTATAATATAAAGATGAAGAGGAAGTCGACAACATGTAATATTAAAGAAAGTAATAAGCATTTTATAATTTTAAAAAGAATTTGATAAACATATAAATTATAAAGAGCAAGAAGCAATCGACACACAATTATGAGAAGCAAGAACATGATAATCTTAAAGTTCAAGAAAAGAAATTGACAAACTCAATTATAAAGAAATTAAAAGCAATCGGCCAAGAGAGAAATTTTTTAATGAAAAATAGACTTTATAAAATATTAAAGGAGTTTTACAAATTTATAAAACCAAAACTAGGCCAATTGATGATTTAATTAGTCCCCCCCTTTTTTTTATAGTGAGGGAATGATATAGTTCTTACTTCATGTGAAACTTTAATTACAATTATTAATAATTTTCTAATAATAATCTTTAATTTATCTTAAAGTGTTGACTTATCTTGCCAACTCATCAATGCTCTTCTCTCTCCTTGCAATTATCTCTTCGAAAAAGATTTTAATTATATTTGTCAATTATCCATGTTGCAATCCTACTTTGACTAGGAGTTTGACTTCTTTAATTTTAGTGTTGACTTTGCAAAGACTTTTGACCCATCAAATGAACTCCAATTTAGATGATCTTAGACATTCCATGAAGCTTAAGAAGTCCTTTAGAACTTTGTTGAAGATCACCATTTCCCTAAAAATTCAGACAGAGGCAAAATTACCAAAATATCTCTAGTAGTTAGAAATTGCTAAAAGTGTCCTCCTAGCTCCATTTTCTCTGAATTGTTTATTTTTGTTGCTATAACATAAAAAAAAAACAATTAAATAGCACTTTTAAACACAAAATAGAGCTAAAAGAATGTTATTAGATAATATAAACATCGAAGTAGGAACTTATCATTTTGACAAAAATGGTAAGGACTTGTTCGACAACAGCTAAGAATTTGAGAGATGAAGATTATGTGAGTTCGCTTAATTGTCAGCCAAGAAAGGTGATAAGTGCTTATTATGTTACATTATATTGTTTAATAATATTCTTCTAGCTTTTTTTTGTGCTTAAAAGTTCTCATTAATGTTCATTTGATGTTTTAGGGAACAAAATGTCACACCCCGACTCCGGGTGCCTTCCATCCATACATGTATTACTTACGGTTGGGCTGTGAGTCGATGTAACTACAAATTCTATACATTTAATAGTAGAAATAATTGAAACTTTGATTCACACACTCCCAGGCATGTGTGGTGATATACAAAATCGATTGTATGATATAATATCTTTACATAACATCCCCATACAATTTTTTTCTTTTTCACATTTTCAATGTATAACTGTGCGATACAATATAATAGATACAAAATACTTATGTGTATATAATTCCTTATACCTTAGCAATTGGTAGGAGCTGACCAACACAAAAGGATCTGGAGACCACTGCATTGTTCCACTTCTTAGTATGTGGAGGGGAAAAAATAATGGGATGAGCAAACCACAACTTAGTAACGAAAATGATGTTAACAGTAGATACTGTACTATCTACATAGCCCATGCATGATAAAAGAAATCATCTTTCATTATAAATGAAAATAACAATGAAAAATGAATTTAAACATTCTTTTCTCACAGGCATTTTTGTAGACTCAATATTTCCATTTAGAAATATATCATAAAACAGTGCCATCACAGCACAAGCATTTAAATCAAGATATTTATCAAATCATAATATCTCTTTTCTTTTCACAAATCATTTCTTTTCATCAAATATCTCTCTTTTATGATTTTCTCAATTTCTCTTATCTTTGAGACAGGTAGGGAACTTTAGGCAAACAAATATCCATGACATATGGCTATAGTCAGTGATCTCAGGCCTCACTGATCAGGTGTGCACAGGGCATCACTCGCCTGAAGGGGGATGGGTCAGTCCTACCCTTCGGCTTATCTCAATCATCATCATCATCTTCCTCATCACATCACATATACTCACGGTACGACGTACTCCATGTGTCATCTACGTGATACTCGTACTCGCGTGCACCCAGCACGGTACATAGTATTCCCCGAAGAACTACACGGTACAACGTACGCCCGTGGGCGTAGTCCATCCACCTTAGACCAATGGACTTCTCATCCTAAACCATGTCTCATATACCACCGCTTCCAGCACTGTGTCATCTCAAAAATCATTGTGCGAGCTAGGCTCCAGCACATTATCATCATCATAAAACCACGTGCGAGCTACGCTCCAGCACGATTTATCAAATCATGAAAACATATGGGAGTAAAATCTCCAGCATAGTCAAAATTAACAAGACGGGTGTGAGTTAAGGCTCAAACACCAATTCACATATCAAATCTGATAGGTGGCTATTTTTCTCTTTTAAAGACTCAAATCAGGTTTATTAATGTAGCATGTCGTTCCATGCTAAACATGTAAAACTAGTCAGCCTATCCATTATCATTTCTCAGTCATGAAAACAACATTTAGTTCTAAAAACATTAAAAACATGCATATCGGACTGTTTTCCTTCCCACATCCCATTTTCATAATTCATACCATAATACATTTCAATTCACTTATGGCTCAGTAGCTAAACGTAATATTACTAGCGTCATAATTACTAAAATCGCTGTAAAATACATACGAATATCTTTATCGCTAACAACAATCCCTTACCTCGAATCGCACTTGTATTTCCTTCGATTCGTTTGCTCCGTTCGTGATCCGGGTTAATTGAATCTCAACGTATTCCAATCTACATGCATAAATCATTAAGTCCTCCTTCTTCTAAACATCCACATTGTTATTTACTTACTTACTCATGCTTTCACAACCTTTTATCATATTTTACCCTAATATTTCTTTGTAAATCCATCAAAAATCATTCGCTCAACACCACTAATATCACATTGTTCCAAGATTATCACAATAGTAAACACAATCTATTTCTTTTCTAGGTACATTTTAGGTTAAGTGAGTCCTACACATCTTAGCCATTTTCTACTAACACAATATGCATTCATCAACTTCTAAAATCACCTAAAACATCATGCTTGGAGTTGAGAGTTTTAAAGACTTACCCAACTTAGCTTTTTCTTTGGTCAAACTTGTGGTAGTCTATTCTCCTTCTCTTGATCAAACTAATATGTGATTTTTGGATATGTTGTTCTCCTTACTTCAAGGAATAACTTCCTCTTCTTGAGCTCCTTCCAAATCTGGCTGGAATGTAGTGATATTTAGAGTGAGAAGGCTTGATTGTTTGAGAGAAAAGGAGAGGTACGGGTTTGGTAGGAAGAGGATCTGATTTTTTTGTCCAATCCCGTGCTCTTTTTATAGTTGCAGAGACATGAGATCGATTTGGTCCCTTGTTGAGATCGATCTCTGCATGGTTTGGTAGTCCTTTTACCTACTATAACTACTACCAGATCAATCTTCTAGTAAGGGGAGATCGATCTGTTAGTGAAGAGAAGATCGATCTGTTAGTGAAGAAGGGGGATCGATCTGTTGTAAGGCGAGACGTTTGGAGATCGATCTGTTCCTTGTGAGAGATCAATTTCTTCTAGACAAAAGTTTAGGGAGATCGATCTGCCTTGTTCCAATTGGCTGATAGTTAACATTTCGTGAGAGGGGATCGATCCCTCCTTCATGGGAGATCGATCTGCTCCTCCCCTGCATCCCTATTACTGCAGTTTTCTGTAGATTTCCATTGTATAATTCATCCTTAATTGCCTAATACCTCATTTTACATTCTGTACACGACCAACGTATAATAGTATCCATTCCATATAATTCATAGGCAATAAAACTTATGCACACAAATTAAAATCATGAATTGTACATTAGATTCCATAACTCCTGCATCCTTTATTTATTGTACACATGTAGTAGTGTGCATATACACCATAGCTTCATAAGAAGTACATAGAAAACTACAAGCATTACATTTCTCCCCTCCTTAGAAAATTTGGTCCTCCAAATTGAATCAAGTTCATTCCTAAAAAATTTGGGGATATTTCTCCTTCATCAGATCTTCTAATTCCCAGGTGGCTTCCTCTGATGTATGATGTTTCCACAGGACCTTAACCAATGAAATTGACTTGTTCTGCAATACTTTCTCCTTTTTATCCAATATCCGGATCAGTTTCTCTATATATGACATATTTCCCTTGAGCTCCAATGGCTCATAGCTAATTACATGTGCTGGATCCGGATGGTACTTCCTGAGCATGGAAACATGGAAAACATTGTGGAACTTTGCTAGCTCAGGTGGTAAGGTTAGTCTATAAGTCCTATCTCCCACTCTATCCAAGATCTCAAAGGGATCGATGTAACGAGGACTTAGTTTTCCTTTCTTCTCGAACCTCGTTATTCCCTTAGAATGAGATACTTTCAAAAATACAGACTCACCCACTGCGAACTCAAGTGGCCTCCGTCTCCTATTAGCATAGCTCTTTTATCGACTTTGAGCCGTTCGCAACCTCTTACATATTATCCGAACATCCTCTAAGGCTTGTCTAATCAAATCAGGAGCAAGCTACTGTCTACCACCAACCTCTTCCCAACCAATAGGTGATCGACATCTACGACCATATAGTGCCTCATATGGGGCCATACCAATACTTGAGTGATAACTGTTGTTATAGGCGAACTCAATCAGTGGCAAGTGATCGTCCCATGAGCCTCTAAAATCCAGTACACACGCTCTCAACTTATCTTACTGGGTCTGTATAGTCCTCTTTGACTAACCATCTGTCTGAGGATAGAAAGCGGTGCTAAAGCTCAATTGGGTCCCCATCGCTTCCTGAAAATGTTCCCAAAAGTGGGAAGTGAAGCGGGCATCCCTATCAGAAATAACACTCACTGGGACTCCATGTAGTCTCATTATTTCCCGTACATACAAGTTCGCTAATACACTCAAAGTATCTGTAGATCTCATGGCTAAAAAGTGTGCCGATTTCGTTAACCGATCTACTATAACCCAAATAGCATCATGGTTCTTACGGGTTCTCGATAATCCCATCACAAAATCCACGGTGATGTACTCCCACTTCCATGTCTGTATCGGTAGAGGTCGCAATAATCCTCCAGGTTTTTGATGCTCCACCTTAACCTGCTGACAGATGAGACATCTAGCAACGTACTCAGTTATATCTCTTTTCATTCCAGACCACCAATATACTTTTCGAAGATTTTGATATATTTTATTGCTCCCTGGATGTACTGTGTATCTTGATGAGTGGGCCTCTGATAAAATCAACTTCCTAAGCTCTGGATCATTAGGGACACATATTCTATTTTTGAACCTTAGTAGTCCATATGAACTCAATACAAAATCAGTGCCCTCACCTTTTTGAATTTGGCTAATTACATCAATACACCATTGATCATTCTGCTGAGCTTGCCAGATTCTCTCAATCAAATTCGGTTCAATCTCAAGCTGGCTATAATCCCATGACTGCCAATCTCAGGTGGGGTCACATCCAAACTAAGGTTTGTGAATTATTCTACACCATTGATCATTCTACTGAGCTTGCCAAATTCTGTCAATCAAATTCGGTTCTAATCTCAAGCTGGCTATAATCCCATGACTGCCAATCTCAGGTGGGGTCACATACAAACTAAGGTTTGTGAATTGTTCCAACAACTCATGCTCCCTAACCATCATATATGATACCAACTCGAGACTCTTTCTACTCAATGCATCGGCAACCACATTTGCCTTCCCTGGGTGGTATAAAATCTCATAATCATAGTCCTTGAGGAGTTCTAACCACCTTCTCTATCTCATATTTAACTCCTTCTGTGAGAACAGATAATTAAGACTCTTGTGATCCATAAAGATTTAAAATCTCTCACCATACAAGTAGTGGCGCCATATCTTCAATGCAAATACTACAGCCGCCAACTCTAAATCGTGAGTGGGGTAGGTCTTCTCATGATCTTTCAGCTGTCTGAATCCATAAGCAACTACCCTTCCATTCTGCATCAAAACACAGCCCAGTCCTTGGTGTGAAGCATCTGTATAAACAGAATAGCTCCCTGAGCTGTTAGGAATGGTGAGAATTGGTGCGGTGGTTAATTTGTGCTTAAGTTCCTGAAAACTCCTCTCACATGCTGCATCCCATATAAATTCCACATTCTTCCTCGTAAGACGTGTTAACGAAGCAACCAATCTAGAGAAACCTTTTACAAGTCTTCGATAGTAACCTGCCAAACCCAAAAGCTTCTGATCTTTGTGATTGTCCTGGGCGGTTCCTATTGAACAATGGCTTCAATCTTAGATGGATCTACTGACACCCCATATTTCGATATAACATGGCCCAAAAAAGAAATCTGTTCTAGCTAAAAGTCACATTTACTAAGTTTGGCATACAACTTTCTCTCTCGGAGGGTTTGTAGAACAATCCTTAAGTGCTGCTCGTGATCTTCCCTGGATTTAGAATACACCAATATATCATCAATGAATATTATCACAAATTGATCAAAGTATGGCTTGAATACCTCATTCATTAGAGCCATAAAGGCTGTTGGTGCATTTGTCAACCCAAAATGCATCACCAGAAATTCGTAATGACCATAGTGGGTGCGAAAAGCTGTCTTGGGCACATCTTCCTTCTGAATCTTCAATTGATGGTACCCAGACCTCAAATCTATCTTGGAAAAGATTTGTGCTCCCCGAAGCTGATCCAACAAATCATCAATGCGTGACAAGGGGTACTTATTCTTGATGGTAGCCTTATTTAACAACCGATAATGAATACACAACTTAAGGCTCTCATCTCTCTTCTTCACAAACAATACCGGGGCTCCCCATGATGAGACGCTCGATCTTATAAACCCTTTAACTAGCATATCTTGCAACTGTTTCCTTAATTCCTCTAGTTTAACTGGAGCCATCCTATATAGGGGTTTGGATATTGGATCTATTCTAGGTGTCAAGTCTATACCAAATTCCATTTCTCTATCCGGTGGTAATCCTGGTAGGTCGTCTAGAAAGACATCAGGGAATTCTCTAACCATTGGAATGTCATCTATATCTGGATGTGTTTTGTTCAAATCCACCACATAAGCAATAAAACCTTCAAAATAACATTTATGTCATTTATGTACCAGTGCATTTTACTTGCTACAAAATCAGACTTTATTATTTCTCATAAAATTTTAAAAAAAATTTCTCGGGTAAAGAAAATGTGATGGACTTAGAGTGACAGTCTAAGATAGTATGATTGGTAGCTAACCAATTCATTCTCAAGATTACATCGAGGTCATACATATTCAATAAAATCAGATTAGCTGTCGTGCACTTGTCTCCTACCCTTACTTTCCAGTCTTTATATACTTATTCAACTAATTGATTTACTCCCATTGGAGTACTTATTAATAAAGTCCCATTTAAATACGTGGGTTTTACAAAACCTATTAACTTTGATGCACATGCAGGCGATATGAAGAAATGTGTAGCACCAGAATCAAATAAAGCTATAGCTTCCAAATTGAAAATCAAAATTGTACCTTTTATCACCTTAGAAGAGGTATTTGATGATGTCTGGTCTATCGTATATACCTTTCCTTGACCCACAACTTGCTTCCATTTTTCTTCAATCGTGACTCTCTTCCTTGCAGGAGGTGTAACTGTTGGAACTTCTTCCCTTTTTCTTCAGCCGTGACTCTCTTCCTTGCAGGAGGTGTAACTGTTGGAACTTTCTCTGGCTCTCTGCCTCTCTACGAGATTGCCTCAACTGCTTTTGGACAATCCCTTGCATAATGCCCAACTCTACCACATCTGAAGCATCGTGTACCCTAAAAATGACAGGGCCTACTACCATGATATCGGCCACATACTCTGCACTGATTGATAGTCGGTCGGGATCCACCAATCATTATACCACTAGCTGATGTTGGAGTCGGATGCATAATAGGTCTAACAACCTTCTTCTGTGACTCATCTGCCTCTCTCCGACGCTTGCCAGGATATCTCCGACCAAACCTGGCACCCTTGCCATCTCTTAATTTCCTTGGACACTTGTCCTTACCCCAACTAAACTCTGAAATATGCAGGTCATAGTCCTACTCACACAACTAGGCCCGGCGTACAACTTCTCTATATGTAGCAACATCAAACGGAGTCAGTTTAGCTCTAATCAAAGGCCTTAGTTTGTCAATAAATTTACGGACCCTGATAGCTTCATTCCTGATGGAGTCCGGATCATACCGGCTCAATGATGTGAATCGTGACTCGTACTCATCCACTGTCCGGTTCCCTTGAGTCAGATTCAAAAATTTCATTTGTAACCTATGTCGAGCGGTATCTGGGATATATTATTCTCTAAAAGCACCCAAAAACATATCCCATGTGATTGCTGTACCTTGAGCTCTCAACATAGGCCTGGTGGACTTCCACCAGTGCTTTGCTTCGCCTCTCAATATAAAGGCCACAAGCACTACTCTTTCCGTAGCTGAACATCTACAGAAGTTAAACAACTTCTCCATCTAACTTATCCAATCCTTAGCCACTGCTGGATCCTTTACCCCACTAAAAGAAGGAGGCTTAAAGTCCATAAAATGCCTCAACCTCTCCATATCACAGTTATAACCATGCCTGAAATTATCATCATCATACTGTTGTGGGGCCACTGGAGGAGGAACTGGACGAATAGGGAGACCTTATGGTCTATCGGGTTCGAGTTGTGCGAGTGCAGCATTCTCAAGTTTAGGTGCAGCTGCTAGGGGATTCGATGCAGCCTGTCCTACTGTACCTGGTATACCCTCCAATCTAGACATGATTTGACCCATCATGGTCATCATCGTACGCATGCCTTCCTCTAATCTGGCTACCCGATGATCGAAAGCCTCTACCTGATCATGGGGTTCTTGACTAGAGGATGATCTACTATGCCTCTCAGTCCTATCATTCTGCCCCTGAGCTCGTGAGCTCTCTCCCCTCTTACGGTGTCTCTCAAGCATAACTCACAAGCCTGCTGACTTTCCTGCATTTATAGCAAACTCTTAGATCACTACCAGCTCCACACACACATTTGTATCCAAATATCGCACAGTAAGTTAGGGATGTACATTGTCTTAGTCCTAGACATCGACTCACATCAGACCAACCTTGCTCTGATACCAAATTTTGTCACACCTAGACTTCGGGTGCCTTCCATCCAACATGTATTACTTACGGTTGGGTTGTGAGTCGATGTAACTACAAATTCCATACATTTATAGTAGTAATAATTGAAACTTTGATTCACACACTCCCAGGCATGTGCGGTGGTATACAAAATCAATTGTATGATATAATATCTTTACATAACATCCCCATACAATTTTTTTCTTTTTCACATTTTCAACGTATAACTGTGCGATACAATATGATAGATACAAAATGCTTATGTATATATAATTCTTTATACCTTAGCAATTGGTAGGAGTTGACCAACACAAAAAGATCTGGAGACCACCGCACTGTTTTACTTCTCAGTATTTGGAGGGAGAAAAGTAGTGGGATGAGCAAACCATAACTGAGTAAGGAAAAGGATGCTAACAGGTAGATATTGTACTATCTACATAGCCCATGCATGATAAAAGAAATCATCTTTCATTATAAATGAAAATAACAATGGAAAATGCATTTAAACATTCTTTTCTCACAGGCATTTTCATAGACTAAATATTTCCATTTAGAAATATGTCATGAAATAGTGCCATCACAGCACAAGCATTTAAATAAAGATATTTATCAAATCATAATGTCTTTTTTCTTTTCACAAATCATTTCTTTTCATCAAATATCACTCTTTTATGATTTTCTCAATTTCTCTTATCTCTGAGACAGGTAGGGAACTTTAGGGAAATAAATATCCACGACATATGACCATAGTTAGTGATCCCAGGCTTCACTGATCAGGTGTACACAGGGCATCACTCGCGTACACCCAGCACGATACATAGATTCCCCAAACAATTACACGGTACAGCTTACGCTCGTGGACCCAGTCCATCCACCCTACACCGATGGACTTCTCATCCTAAACCATGTCTCATATACCAGGCGAGTAGAATCAGCGTGACACAGTCTCCGTAAGGCTCCAGTGTGGTATCTCTCAGTATGACCAACCGCTTCCAGCACTGTGTCATCTCAAAAATCATTGTACGAGATAGGTTCAAGCACATTATCATCATCATAAAATCACGTGCGAGCTACGCTCCAGCACAGTTTATCAAATTATGAAAACATATGAGAGTAAAATCTTCAACATAGTCAAAATCATCAAGACGGGTGTGAGCTAAGGCTCCAACACCAATTCACATCTCAAATATGATAGGTGGCTATTTTTCTCTTTTAAAGACTCAAATCAGGTTTATTAATGTAGCATGTCATTCCATGCTAAACATGTAAAACTAGCTAGCCTATCCATCAACTTTTCTTAGTCACGAAAACAACATTTAGTTCTAAAAACATTAAAAACATGTATATCAGGCTGTTTTCCTTCCTACATCCCATTATCACAATTCATACCATAATACATTTCAATTCACTTATGGCTCAGTAGCTAAACATAATATTACTAGCGTCATGATTACTAAAATCGCTGTAAAATACATACGAATATCTCTATCGCTAATATACAATCCCTTACCTCGAATCGTACTTGTATTTCCTTTATCTTGTTTGCTTCGTTTGCTATCCGGGTTAATCGAATCTCAACGTATTACTTGCATAAATCATTAAGTCATTTTTCTCTCTTTCTTCTAAACATCCACATTATTATTTACTTATTTACTCATGCTTTCACAACCTTTTATCATATTTTACCCTAATATTTCTTTGTAAATCCATCTAAAATCATTCGCTCAACACCACTAATATCATAGTGTTCCAAGATCATCACAATAGTAAACATAATCTATTTCTTTTCTAGGTACATTTTAGGTTAAGTGAGTCATACACATCTTAGCCATTTTCTAATAACACAATATGCATTCATCAACTTCTAAAATCACCTAAAACATCATGCTTGGAGTTGAGAGTTTTAAAAACTTACCCAACTTAGCTTTTTCCTTGGTCAAACTTGTGGTAGTTTATTCTCCTTCCCTTGATCAAACCAATATGTGATTTTTGGGTATGTTGTTCTCCTTACTTCAAGGAACAACTTCCCCTTCTTGAGCTCCTTCCAAATCTGGCTGGAATGTAGTGATATTTAGAGTGAGAAGGCTTGATTATTTGAGAGAAAAGTATAGGTGCAGGTTTGGTAGGAAGAAGATCTGATTTTTTTGTCCAATCCCGTGCTCTTTTTATAGATACAGAGACATGAGATCAATCTGTCCCTTGTGGAGATCGATCTCTGCATGGTTTGGTAGTCCTTTTACCTACTATAACTACTACCAGATCGATCTTCTAGTAAGGGGAGATTGATCTGTTAGTGAAGAGAAGATCGATCAGTTAGTGAAGAAAGGGGATCGATCTGTTGCAAGGCGAGACATTTGGAGATCGATCTGTTCTTTGTGAGAAATCGATTTCTTTCAGACAGAAGCTTAATGAGATCGATCTGCCTTGTTCCAATTGGCTGATAGTTAACATTTCGTGAGAGGGGATCGATCCTTCCTTCATGGAAGATCGATCTGCTCCTCCCCTGCATCCCTATTACTGCAGTTTTCTGCAGATTTCCATTGTATAATTCATCCTTAATTGCCTAATACCTCATTTTACATTCCGTACGCGACCAACGTATAATAGTATCCATTCTATATAATTCATAGGCAATAAAACTTGTGCACACAAATTAAAATCATGAATTGTACATTAGATTCCATAACTCTTGCATCCTTTATTTATTGTACACATGTAGTAGTGTGTATATACACCATAGCTTCATAAGCAGTACATAGAAAACTATAGGCATTACACAAAAATAAGCTATTGGGAGAAAGTGAAGTTAAAAGGATACTTTTTTGAAATTTTTGACCTGCAAAGGTATTTTGGTAATTTCGCCTCTGTCTGAATTTTTAGGCAAAATGTGATCTTCATCAAAGTTGTAGATAACGTCTCAAGCTTTTTCGAATGTCTAAAATCTTTTAAATCGGAGTTTGTTTTATGAGTCAAAAATCTTTACAAAGTTAGCACTAAAAATTAGGAAGTTAACTCCTATTCAAAGTGGGATTACTATAAGGATAATTGACATATAAAATTAAAGTTTTTATGGAAGAGATAATTACAAGGAAAGAGAAAGAGGCTTGATGAGTTGAAAAAACAAGTCAATACTCCAAGATACTTAAAGATTCTTTTTAGATAATGATTAGAAATTGTAATTAGAGTTTGACGTGAAATAGGATTTGTATAATTTCCTCATTATATAAAGTGACCATAGGGGCTAATTAATTAATTGGCCTAGTTTTTATTTTATAAAGTTGCAAAATTATTCTTTTATTTTATAAAATCTTTCTTTTCTATTAAATCATTAAGGGGTCGATTGCTTCTTTTTATTTAATATTTCATAATGCGATTTCTTCTTTTATATTCTTTTTGCTGAATTGTTTCTTTCTATCTCCAAAATCGATTTCTTGCTTTCAATTTAATATTGTGTGCTGAATCTCTCTTCCTTTTAATAATTGCTCTAGTTAAATTTATTTGGTTTTTATATTAAGTTGCGTTATCTAGGATTTATATCATAAAGTTGTGATTTCTTTAATATTTGGTATTGCCGAATTGTTTTCACTTTAATATTGCTTGTGTCGATATCTTTCATCTTTATATTATTAAGTTGTGTTATTCTTATCTGTTTAACATTGTAGTTTGCATTAGTTAATAATTGCATGGTATTTGATTCTTTTCTTTATATGTTATTGATTTCCTTAATTATGTATAGTGAATAAATTATTTTAATTTGGTTGGTATGTTTTCTTGATCAAAACTTTGTTACATGATGATACGATTCGGAGGATGCGAGTTTTCTTATTCTTCGCTATTGAAGTACAAAAATTTGGGCTAAATTTTTCATTTTTCTTTAACATTTGTTTGCGTTGTGAACACAATCCTACACTAGTACTGTAAGACCCGAAATTCGGTGTCATTTCTTATGAAGTTGTTATTATAAATATGGATTCATGTAATCTTGATCAATAAAGAAGAAATAATTAAATTTCAAGTCAAATTGATCAAGATATCAATTTATCACGATAGACCTGAAAAGTTTCCACCTCAGGAATTATTTCGAGAATATGAAAAGAATATTTCCAAGAAAATAAAAATAAATGATAATGTTTATATATACATATAAAGTATATATAGAAAAATAGGTGTCTAAAAATATATGGGTTTATACGAATATCAATGTATATAATAATATTATAAGTCAAAGATATTTTGTATATATTATATTATATTAAAAATTTAATATAATATATATTAAAGAAACGTGATAGAGTCGCACAACCCAAAGCAAAGGGAATCAAAAATGCGATAGAGTCACACGACCCCAAAGCAAAGGGAATCGAAAAAAACTTGATTCCTCAGCCTTCTCCTCCGACAAACGGAGGGGGCTGACAGAGAGAAAGGACCCAAGCGATAGGCCAATGAGGGAGCCCGAGACCACTGCCGACACCGATAGAGGGAGAAACGATGACCGACGATCGAGAGAAAAAGGGAGGAGGAAACCGAGAGGAAAAGAGAGAAAATAAGGGAAAAAGAGGTGAACGAAGGCCGGAGGAAGGGAGATCACCTCGCCACCGGCCAGGGGAAGGGTCGAATAGCCACCGTTGGTGACGTAGAGGCGCCGAACGGTGAAAGAGAAAATCATCAGCGAAGTCGAATAGAGAAAGGGCCGAACCGACCACTTTCTAGCCAGTTGAGGCTTGGCCACCACCAGATCCATGCATCGCGAGTCCTCACGGATCTGCTGGAAGTGGAAGCCGATGAAGAATCGGTCGAAAGAGTTTCGAACGACGATGAGGACACTGAACTAGTTTGGACCGATTTAGTGAAAAAAATGGACTGAACCGGTTCGAACCAGTTCAATCAGAAAAAAAAAAAGAAAAAGGGAAAAAAATTCGGCAATGCCTTGGGTTAAGGAGAAGCTGGTAAGCGGTCGGAATTGATCGATTTAATTTTCAAAAAATTTATTTCAATTTATATTTGACCGAAATTGATCGGTTTATATATATAAATGTGTAGCGCGACAATAGGAGATGAACGTGTGAGACCCCGTATATGTAAAGTTGTAATGTGTAATGAATGTGAATAGACTTGTAATGTAAAGTATGATCGATGTAAGTCTATGGATTCAATGTATGTATGTGTAATATGATTTGTAATGTACATACAAGTTCCATTGAGTATGAATATGAAGAAATGAGTTCCTATAAGTGATGGATGTGATTGAAACTCAAAATGGGTAGTGTGGTAAATGGATGGAAGCTGCATGAATATAAATGCTTCCATTTGGTTATATATAGTATACCTTTGGACATACAATGAATGCACACAAGTTTCAATGTGCATAAGGTATGAATGGATGCCATTTTTAAGTTATAAAGGTGGATAGATGAGAAAATGGCCATGGCAGCAGATTAAGGATGTGTTGGTGTGAGTTACAGCAAGGAAACTGTAGGAAATCTGGAAAGTATGAAGGCCAGATCGATCTCATAGGATGAGAGATCGATTTGGAAGAGCCAGAATGCTCTTATTTGGGCAATGGAATAGAGCAGATCGATCTCCAATGGGGCCAGATCGATCTCCTAAGCATTCTGTAATGAAAAGATCGATCCTCAAGCACCCAGATCAATCTCCTTAGCTCTCTGTTTGGGAGCAGATCGATCTCATGCTTCGACAGATCGATCTCATGCTTAAAATTTCATGAAAATGAGAGATTTAAGGGGACCAGATCGATCTCCTCTTGGACCAGATCGATCTCCTCAAGCTATTTCTATATAAGGAGGGCTGAAAATCTAAAAATTTCGAGAAAAACACCAATCTTCCATTTCTAACCCAAAAACCTAACTTTCTCTCTCTAAAATCATCCATTTCCAGCAAGAATTGAGGGGAGACCATTAGACATTAAGTTGTTCATCTTGAGGAAGAGAACAACATAGTTGGAACCCAAAATCCCATAGTGGGTATTGAAGGAGATAAGGGCATTGACATTTGGAGCAAGGAGAAAAATCATATTTGGTAAGATTCTAACACTCCAATCCAAGTACATTGTCTATTTAATTGATTTTGGAGTTGTTCGGCATGAGTATGTATGGATGGAAACACCTAGGTTGTGTTGGAAACTAATGTAACCTAGAAAATGGAATGCCTCTAGTGTGAGAAAGTATGATTTAGGGAGTTGGTGGTTTATGGGTTATGATAAGTTGTTAAATGAGTAATGTGGGTGATTTGGAATGGTTATGTGGAGTTATAATGTGGGTTTAAGTGAAATTATGAAAATGAGCATGTAAATGCTTGACAAATGCCATAGTGAGAAAATCAATGAAATATGAACACTATGAGCTTGATATCGATTTAATATCGATTTGGAATGAGTTAATGGCCTAAAAGAATCCATAGACTCGAGTTTTGGGTAAAGTAATGAAACGAGGCCTCATAAGCGTTAATAGATGCCATAGATTAAATTGACTATAGCAAGCACAAGGGTTGCATTATATGGATCGAATATAATGTGAAATATGATTGTGTGCAGTCTCGAAAGTTGTTGAAGATGAATCGAACCGTACGAGTAAGCAGCTTAAGGAAGTGGAATCACGCATCGCGATTCCAGGTAAGGGAATTCTGTAAGTATATAGAGGTAGCTGCTCGTATTTTGTGGGTGTATAGGGCTTTGGAAATGTGCATGGATTTATAGAAATGTGTTTTGAAGATGTATGGATGTGACTATGAATAATTGTATAAGATTTGGTGGTTGAAATGGTATTGTAAAGAAATGGGATAGTAAGGCTAATAATTGCATAAATCTAATGTTTTGATGTTTTTCAAAACGAAATTGCTTGGTTTTAAGCAAGCTTGTAGATGGGCCGGCTAGTGTTTTATTGATGTTGTGGAAAAGCATTTGTGAAGTACTAAACCCGATTGCCGGGATTGTTTGATTGTGTATGAGCCGCCTATCGTATTTGCATGACATAAATCGCGCTAGAGCCTCGCTCGTGCTGGATTTCTATGTTTTCACTTGTGTGATACGTGCTTGAGCCTAGCTCGCACTTTGATTTGAATTATGATGATGTTTTATAAACCGTAATGGAGCTATGCTCGTACGTGGTTTCTTCATATTTTATGCATAAATGCCTTACTAGAGCATTGCTCGTACGAAGTGATTGGTTTTGATGCATGAATTTTTGCTAGAGCATAGCTCGCGCTGGTTTTCACACTGTGGTATGTATGAGGCCGTGGTGAGAGATACAGATTAACTCAGGGAACCCAACAGGCCTAACAGACCTCTTGAGTGGGGTGAGGGGCTAGGACCTGAATCACGGAACCCAATAGGGGCGAGCAAGGCCATGAGGGGCTAGGACCTGGTATTGAGGTTACTCCCACGCGTTCTTGAGACTATAAAGGTTACACTTGGTATGGGGTAGATAAGACCTACGGGAGGCACCCCCAACCATGTTATGGGTCCGCGGAGTACGATGTACCATGTATATCACATGGAGTACGATGTACCGCGTGGTGGTTACTTGATTTGAGAAAGTCTGGCGGAGAACTAACCCACCTTCGTGCCAGCATGATACCCCGCACACCGGGATCCGTGTGGTCTGGGATGATATGTGACAATTGGCCAACGTAGTCACTTGAGATATAGTAACCTGTCTCCTTGCTTGATTTACTTACTGCCACATGATTTTAAATCTCTAAGTGTGATTTGTGATTGTTTAAGGTAGACCCGAAGGAGGGGTCGAGCCTCATGGAATTGATTTGTGAAATGAAAATGAGGTTGTGATTGTGAATTGATGTGATGAGATTGTATGTGTTGAGAAAGAGTTTTATGACGTGGGTTTAAAAAGGAGGTTTCTTAATGAATTGCCCTTTTTATGAATTTAAATGAGATTGAGTATGAGATGATTTATACATGATACTTTTACCATGTTTTATATGCCAATGTACATGATTTTAATACATGATATATATGTATACTCACATGGCATAGTTTTACTTCCTCATGCTCCTACTATGAACGATTTATGCATAACACTATCAGCATGTAGATAGAGTAGTTATCTACCATGCTTGCATTATTGCCTTACTGAGCGTGTGGTTGCTCATCCCTCTCTATTTTCCCCCTACAGAGCGTGCATAGTAGCCCAGTGAGGACTGAGGCGTGGTATTTTGGACTCCGCTGCATCTCCATCGCTTAGAGGTATATACACAGTGATTCTTTTTGTATCTAAACAATGTAAAAGCACAGTATTCTTTTGCGTTGTAATTATGGGGATGTAGATGTCAGTAAAACATGCTTTTGTATAAGTACAAGATTAAATGCAAATGTATGACATCGTTTTATTTAACTGAGAATGAATGAGAGGTGGAGTTTATTATTGACTCACAGCCCAACAGTGTGTGGTGAGTTAGTTCACGACCGGGTAAGGTAACAGTAAAACGCAAAAATTTTTTAGTGATTTTCGGTTAAAGAGAATGGAATTGGGTCGTGACAGAACGTGAGTTCGATCGAACCTCGTTTTACGAGTCATCATGAAACTCGGGTAAGTGAATATCATTTGCTATAACTTGTATAGTTATACGAGTTAGAAATTAATCGCATAAGTTACGGATTTAGTACCATATAAATTACTTTATGTTTGGAATTGAAAATCGACTAACGTAAATAAGGTAAATGGGCCTCGAACAAAGCTCAATAAGTGTTAATAGGCCCAATAAGCCCAATGGCCCAGATGAAATGAATAGTAAAGTGAAATGGGCTTAAGACAGTGTTAGGCCCATTAAGACGCAATTAGGCCCAATAAGAGTAAATAGGCCCATTAAGTGAAATAAACTGAATTAAAGGTGAAATACAAATGAAAAAGTGTAATTAACTAGATAAATGGTTATATGCAGCTCTAGAGATTATATTGGGAGCGAATTAGATTGCGCGATCGAGCAACTCTGAGAAAGTAAAATTATTCGACGAGATTCCAAGTAAGGGAGTTTTGAGAGTAGTTAGAGATATCTACGCGTAGTTTTATCTACTTTTACATTCACTTAAAATGTCTGAGGGTCAGAGAAAGTGAATAAAATTTATAGAGACCCAATATGGGTAAATTATGATTTTACCCCTACTAAGGGTAAAAAGTCAAAAGTTAAAAAAAGTTCTAAAAAGCATGGAAAATGTGTTTTTGAATGTTTTTACAGCTGTTTAGTAGATGCATAGATAGATTGGCTAATGTTTTCATATTATATGCGAAAACAACACAATACAATGTCGATTTGATTTAATTGAGTGAATTTCATCTAAATAAGCCAACTATCGAGTTGTGTGAAAACAAATCATGCTGGAGCACTGCTCGCACTGGATTTTATATGTTTTCTACATAAATTAGTGCTGGAGTGTTACTTGTACTAGATTCTTATGAGATGCATAACATAGTACTGAAGAATTGCTCGTACTTGATTTTAATGTGATTTATGCATGATAGAGTACTGGAGTGATACTCGTACTCAGGTTTACATGAATTGTACATAGCATAGTACTGAAGCATCACTCGTACTTGATTTTACATCATTATACATGATATAGTGCTGGAGCATTGCTCGCACTAGATTTTATATGAATTGTGCATGAGGTCGTGCTGGAGTTTACTTGAACTACCAGTTTTGGAAGAGATGACATGAAACAGTCGTGTTGGAGGCCTCGTATAGACTGTTTGTCACACGTGCAAGTATCTCGTACTTGCATTTTGAGACATGGCAATGAGTATCGAAAATGAAATAGGGTCCATGGAGCACTTTGTACTGTGTACGAAACACAGAGTACGCTGTGTGAGACATATGAATTTTATGTACTTTAGCTATGAGGTTACAATATGAGATTTATCATTTGGTGAATGTGGTTATGACATTTCGATGTACACGCAAGTTCTAAATCTAATGAAGTGTAAGAAGATAAAGTTTTAAGTCTTAAATGTGTATAGATTGAAATATGGTCTATGGAGTAGATTGTGGTAAGTTTTGCCTTGAGTTTCCTGGAAGAGATCGATCTTCATTTTTTTCAAACTGGAAGAGATCGATCCCCCCTTAGAAAACAGATCGATCTCCATTTATTCTGTAAAGAACAGATCGATCCCTACCCTCTGTTAGATTGATCCTATAGTTGGTAATTGAGTTGTTGGAGTAGTTGAAACCAACCAGAGATCAATCTCCACTTAATGCTAGATCGATCTCACACACTCTATCTATAAAAGGATCACAAGATTTTTGCCTGAAGCCGAGTCTCTCTCACCTGCAAACACCAACACTCACCATTTTCACCCAAACCAAGCTTTCTCTCTCTAAGATTCACTACGTTCTGGATAGAGTTAGAAAAAGAGGTAAGAGGCAAAGTTGTTCCTCTTAGTAAAGAGAACAACATACTAGAAAATCAAGGTTTGGTTTGAACAAAAGGGAAGAGACAAGCATTCGACAAGTTGCTCAAGAGACGACAAGCTAGGTGAGCTTACAAGACCTTTGTTTTTAGGCATTATCATTTTATATGTACATTGGTGAATATATATATATATATATATATATATATATATATTTAGTTGGAAATGTTTAAGTCATGAAGGAACTAACAAATGGGTGTAGTTAGAGGAAATGTGGATGTCATGTGATGGTCATGAGCTAGCTTAGATGTAGTTTAGGGTGTATAGGTGTAAATAGGATAAAGAAGGGAAATGTTGAGTTAGAATGAATAAGAGAAAGAAATCAACAATGATAATGATGTATTTTGATGATTTAGTGATGTTTGGACAGCTCGAGAATCTGACACAGGAAACGAGGCTAGTCCAAGACCCGGGGGACATTACACCATTAAAGGTACAAGAGGTAAGTGAAATAAAATGTTTGTGTGTGTGAGTTTCTAAATGATGAAAATACCTTGATAGCATGAAAAAGGTTTGATGAAAGAGCATGTTTATGAGAAATAAGTTGATTTGATATTTTGATGAATGTGTGAGTGTTTTATCGGTTTGAGCTCGGTTTGGATGAATTTTGTGTAATTGTGAACACAATGCTTTATAACATAAATGAGTTTTCGAGATAACCACTATGAGCTCTACATGAAGGCAAAACGGTTTTAATACTATAATGGCATATTTTATTGAGACTAAGGCTTGTCACGAGATGTACATCGATACTCTACTTTGATAACGTTGAGTAGCCTTGCTCTGGTAGCATGTAAGACCGGTCCTTGCTCTAGTAGCATGTAAGACCGATGCCTCCGTTCTGGTAACATGAGATGACCCCAGTCTGGTAGCGGTGGGTTGACTTGCTTTGGTAGCATGTAAAATCGAGGTTGTACGACTCTGATCAAGTCTACAGCGATATCATGGCCATGGATAGATGTCGACGTTTTCCCTCTTTTGAGGATGTCCTCCTTGAGGATGATTTGATGTGACATGATGTGCTTATGACATTTTTATCTGAGTTTTATTAAATGCCTAGTCTCAACTACTTTGATGAATGACGTGTTTTAATGACTGTGATTTCTATCACGAATTGAGATTTGATGTTATTGTGAGATCTGCATCTTTGTATGATGTTCCTTATGATTTCCATATTGTATGACATTATTATATGTTAATGGATTCATAAGATGGCTGATTCGGATCTGATAAATGTGGATGAAACGAAATAACGTAAGTAAAATCGAATAAGGATAAATCGGGAAAGCAGGGAACCCACAAGTTCGTTTAAGGAATTTAATCGAGTTGACTGAAAATAAGGAATTTAAAATAGGGAAAAGATTGTTGATTTATGAAAGAAAGTCGATTTAATTTGGTCCCGAACACGTGCAAGGATAAAATGGTCAAAAGACCAAAATTCGGTATAAATTCGATAAGTAATTTTCATTAAAATATGGGATTCGTGAAATCTGGATCAATACCGAGGAAAATATTTAAATTCGAGTCCAATTGATCTAGATATAAATTTATGGGAGTTAATCGAAATTAATTCGAAATTAATCGAGATTTTTAATTCGAAAAATTATCTAAAAAATAATCAAAAAATATACCAAAAAGATGAAAATAGACTGATAAATTCATTTATTGATTAAATGAATAAAATAATAATTTTAAAGATATTTTTAGGGATATTTTGATTATTTTAATACATTTTAATGTATTAAAATAATAATAAATAAATTAATAAAAAAAGAAATCAAAAATCTGAAAAAAAGTTGGGGAGAGAGAAACCGAAACAGAACCCAGGAAACCCGATAGCAACTCGAGGAGCCCGACGAGCCACCGGCGACCGATGAGCCCAGGCAAAGGTCGGAGAAGATAGAGCAACGTCCGGCGGTTCCAACGGTACCGGTAACGCGCGCCGACGTCCCATATTTTTGGCGAATCGACGAACGGAAATTCGAGGAGAAATCGTATCGGTTTCGGCGAATGACGGTGTCCCAGTGCTGATTCGACCCGGCTGAATGATCCCCTGGCCAAGGCGGCTCTTTTGAGCCCAGTGGCGGCCGACGAGACGGCCGGGATTGTCGGCGACGGCAAACGTGCCAAAACGGCACCGTAGCCGAGAAGGAAGAAAAGGAAAAAGAAAAAGAAAGAAAAAAGAAAAAGAAAAGGAAAAAATAGAAAGAAAGGAAAGAAAAGGGAAAAAGGAAAGAAAATTACCCGGGGATGACTCAAAATTTGGGTAGGTGACCGAGGGTCAGGATTGACCTGAGGATAAATCCCGAGAATTCAATTTAATATTATTTAAGTGGAAAATGACCCGAATTTATATAATTGTGCAGTGTTACTACAGAGTTCGAACGAGAGTCGATTTAGCTCCGATTTTCATACCCCGCATCATATTGGGTAAGTGCATTTTAATTACAATAATATGAGTCCTTAAATGCAGAGTTAAGATTATTTTACGAAATTTACGGATTAATTCGGCATAAAAGGAATTTTATTCGAAATTTCAACGTAATTATCGTAAATAGTATCTGGGCTATCCAATGAGTTTGGAACGAAGCCCGCTGATTATTGATAAATCAAATGAGCCCAGGAAACCCGAAGAAGGGATTTAAAAAGTGGAAATAGGCTGAAAAAGGGGTCGAGGCCCATTAAAGTGCAATCAGGCCTAATAGAGTAAAACGGGCCCAGAGCTTTAAATTCGATCAGTAAGAGTGAAATACTGATCAATATATTTGAACTAAAAACCATGTGGTTATATGCAGCTCCGTAGACGAGCGAATTGGACTGAGAGACCTGGTACGGCCGAGTCAGAATAAGCTCGTGCGTGATTCAGGTAAGGGAATTTTATGAGCACTTAGAGGTAGCTGTACGTAGTTTCGAGGGGATTTACATTACGTTAAATTCATTAGGCTGCCTGAAAACAGAATAATAATTTTTACGAAAAAATATGGAAATAGTGGTAAATTACTATTTTGCCTCCAGTTAGGAAAATTTCAAAAAGGGTAGAAGGCTATGAAATTTCATGAAATTCATGATTTTAATGTTTTCATGATGATATTGCTTTAATTCAAGCAATTTATGGATAGGTTGGCTATTATTTTTCATGTTTTAAGTGAAAAGGCACAGGTTAGGTGCCAATTGATATTTATTTAACATGTTTTGATGAAAATGAGCCACATATCAGTGTTATATGAGTTGAAACTGTGCTTGAGCACTGCTCGCACTGGATTTTATATTTTAACTCATACAGTGCTAGAGCCTTGCTCGCACTATTTTACAGATTTATTTCATATGACTACCGTACTGGAGTTTTTCTCGTATGAGGTTTTCATTGAGTTTTTTTATACATATCTGTACTAGAGCAATGCTCGTACGTGGATTTGAATTGAATTTATAATCAGTTTAAGTCGTACTGGAGCGCTGCTCGTACGCAGATTTCATTAATTTCTATGAAACCATGCTAGAGCTTCGCTCGCACGAGGTTTTCAGATATAATGAATATGCATGGAGCCGTGCTAGAGCTTCGCTCGCACAGGGATTTATATGACATGTATATAGCCGTGTTGGAGCCTCCTGTAGACTGTTTGTCACAGTGAGATGATATGCTCACACGTGCATACTGAGACATACTTGACATGGGTGGATAAGACCTATTACAGGCACCCCTGATTGAGCTTGAGTTCACGGAGTACGTTGTATCGTGTATGTCATGCGGAGTACGCTGTACCGTGGGGATTGTTGGAGTGGAGTGGCATTAGCCACGAGACAGCAAGTCTTGCCCTCGCAATCCTGATATTATGCTGTTTTGGCGGGTAAGACCGACCCACCTCCCGTTTCAGGTGTGACACCCCACACACTAGGATCCGTGTGCCAGGGATCACGAGGTTATGGCCATAGTCCTGGATATTACCGATATAGTCACTTACATGTCTCACATGATATAACTTTTGGTCTTGATAGACCAGGGTAGACCTGAGGGAGGGGTCATGCCCCGATTTTTGTTTGATTTCAATTGAGTTTTGATTGTTCCCATGAAGGGATTTTATGAAACTTTCATTGATTTGTAACCCTGTGAGAAGGGTGATTTTATAACGAAAATTTGAAAATAAAGAATTTTGTTGGAATGGATTTTGATTTGTTGAGTGTATCATATTTTGACCCAGATGGGGTGTTTTAAAACGTATCGATCCATTTGAGCATGAGATGTTTTCACATGAGAATTATTCCATGTTTTATATGTCGATTTCCTATTTTAAAACAGATGATATTATATATATGGCATATCATTGTTTTTACCTCATACTCACATATATCCTGATTTCTTATCAGCATGTAGATAGTGTAACTATCTACCCGTTTGTATTATTGCCTTACTGAGCATGTGGAGCTCACCCTTTCATTTTCCACCCGCTTTCAGTGTTCCCACTATAGAGATAGCGGGTGTAGAGAGTAGACGACATAGCTGATTTCTGTGATTCCCATCGACTTTCAAGTATACATCATGTACAGAATTTTGTATTAGTATGCTTACAGCACAGTATTGTATATGAAGGAATATTTGGGGATGTAAATATAGAATCATGTGATGTATAAACATACCGACCACTCTATTATAATATGATTGATGTTAGTATATATATATGTACCTGTGATATTTTAATGATTAAAAAGGGTATATCGATATTGATTCACAGCTCGACCTGTTTAGAGGGATATGTCACGAGGAGGTAAGAAAGATTTTCCAAAAATGAAAAATTTGTACTGATTTTGGTAGTATTGGGTCGTGACAGTAAAAGTGGTATCAGAGCGGAGGTTGGTCAGATGTGAATCAGTATCGATAAGTATGCAATTAAGAGTTAGAGTTGGTCGAATAAGAGTCGATAGTGGTTGTTAAGGAAAATTACATCCCCTTAGTACTGTGCTGTAAGAGATATCAAAGTGTATACTAGATGGGAATTTACTTAACGAATGATCTTGGATTACAAGATTTACATTATGCCGGTCACCCGCAGTGGTAGAAGGGCTAGTACATGTGCTAGAGGTCGTAGGGGCAGGCCTAGAGGCCGTGGTGATGGTATATAGACTGGTCAGGTACCCGAGGGTACTGTTGTGAGACCAGATGAAACTGAGGCATGCTTCGCTAGACTTGATCGGATTATTGAGAGCTTGGCTGAGATTGTAGCACAGCAGACAGCCCTCGGGGTAGAGATAGGCAAGATCCAACGGGACAGGCAGCAGCTGATCCCGAGATGCCGGCACAGGTCACAGAGTTACTCGAGATTCAGGCTCAGGTTGCAGAGGTAATGAAACCCCAGCTAGCTCAGGATGCTGGATATGAGTGTGATCTGGCAAGATTTAGACATTTTCAGAAGTTTAGACCTCCAGTCTTTCATGGGAGGAAGGACCCAGTAGTAGCTGAGGATTGGGTATATCAGATGGAGAAGCTATATAGGCTTTTCAGGTACACTACTACTGAGAGGGTTGCTTTTGCTGTATTTATATTTCAGGGAGCGGCAGAGCATTGGTGGAGATCTACCAAGCCTATTTTGAGAGCTAAAAAATGGGTCGAGGCCCATTAAAGTGTAATCTGGCCCAATAGAGTAAAATGGGCCCAGAGCTTTAGATTCGATCAGTAAGAGTAAAATATTTATCAGTATATTTGAACTGAACCCATATGTGGTTATATGTAGCTCCGTAGACGAGCGAATTGGACTGAGAGACCTGGTACGATCGAGTCGAAATAAGCTCGTGCGTGATTCCGGGTAAGGGAATTTTATGAGCACTTAGAGGTAGCTGTATGTAGTTTCGAGGGGATTTACATTACGTTAAATTCATTAGGCTACCCGAAAACAGAATAATAATTTTTGCAGAAAAATATCGAAATATTGACAAATTACTATTTTACCCCTAGTTAGAAAAATTTCAAAAAGGGTAGTAAGGCTATGAAATTGCATGAAATTCATGATTTTAATGTTTTCATGATGATATTGCTTTAATTCAAGCAATTTATGGATAGGTTGGCTATTATTTTCATGTTTTAAGTGAAAAGGCACAGGTTAGGTGCCAATTGATATTTATTTAACATGTTTTGATGAAATTGAGCCACCTATCAGTGTTATATGAGTTGAAACCGTTCTTGAGTACTGCTCGCACTGGATTTTATATTTTAACTCATACACAGAGTTCTGGAGCCTTGCTCGCACTATTTTACAGATTTATTTCATATGACTACCGTACTGGAGTTTTTCTCGTACGAGATTTTCATTGAGTTTCTATACATATCCGTACTAGAGTAATGCTCGTACGTGGATTTGAATTGAATTTATAATCAGTTTAAGTCATACTGGAGCGCTGCTCATACGCTGATTTCATTGATTTCTATGAAACCGTGCTAGAGCTTCGCTCGCATGAGGTTTTTAGATATCATGAATATGCATGGAGCCGTGCTAGAGCTTCGTTCACACAGGGATTTATATGACATGTATATAGCCGTGTTGGACCCTCATGTAGACTGTGTGTCACAGTGAGATGATATGCTCACACGAGCATACTGAGACATACTAGACATGGGTGGATAAGACCTATTACAGGCACCCCTAATTGAGCTTGGGTTCACGGAGTACGTTGTACCGTGTATGTCACGCAGAGTACACTGTACCATGGGGATTGTTGGAGTGGAGTGGTATTAGGTAGGAGACAACAAGTCTTGCCCTCGCAATCCTGATATTATAGTGTTCTGGCGGGTAGGACCGACCCACCTCCCGTTTCAGGTGTGACACCCCGCACACTATGATCCGTGTGCCAGGGATCACGAGGTTATGGCCATAATCCTGGATATTACTGATATAGTCGCTTACATGTCTCACATGATATAAATTTTGGTCTTGATAGACCAGGGTAGACTCGAGAGAGGGGTCAAGCCTCGATTTTTGTATGATTTCAATTGAGTTTTGATTGTTCCCATGAAGGGATTTTATGAAACTTTCATTGATTTGTAACCCCGTGAGAAGGGTGATTTTATAACGAAAATTTGAAAATAAAGAATTTTGTTGGAATGGATTTTGATTTGTTGAGTGTATCATATTTTGACCCAGATGGGGTGTTTTAAAACATATCGATCCATTTGAGCATGAGATGTTTTCACATGAGAATTATTTCATGTTTTATATGCCGATTTCCTGTTTTAGAACAGATGATATTATATATATGGCATATCATTGTTTTTACCTCATGCTCACATATATCCTGATTTCTTATTAGCATGTAGATAGTATAGCTATCTACCCGTTTGTATTATTACCTTACTGAGCATCTGGAGCTCACCCTTTCATTTTCCACCCACTTTTAGTGTTCCCACTATGGAGATAGCAGGTGTAGAGAGTAGACGGCATAGCTGATTTCTATGATTCCCATCGACTTTCAGGTATACATCATGTACAAAATTTTGTATTAGTATGCTTACAGTACAGTATTGTATATGAAGGAATATTTGGGGATGTAAATATAGAATCATGTGATGTATAAACATATTGACCACTCTATTATAATATGATTGATGTTAGTATATATATATATATGTACGTGTGATATTTTAATGGTTAAAAAGGGTATATCGATATTGATTCACAGCCCGACCTGTTTAGAGGGATATGTCACGAGGAGGTAAGAAAGATTTTCCAAAAGCAAAAAATTTGTACTGATTTTGGTAGTATTGGCTCATGATAGTTATGATGAAAATGTGAACTTTATCACGTAAATTATGCTGATGCAAACTGATACCATTGTTATTATCATTATTTTCATAAACGTTTTACATGTTCGAGTACTTCTGTCATGTTTTTACATGCCTAAATGATGAGTTGTGATGTGATGATGATTTTATAAAATCTCCCTTATCCTCCTTACTGAGCGATTTGAGAGCTCACGCTTTTTCCTCCCCCCTCCAGATTACTTGCAGTGAGCGAGCTAGTACCTGCCGCGTACGTGACATAGGCCGGTGGATAAGATCTCCCCAGGCTATCGCTTGTACATGCACAAGGTATAAATTTAGTTCATTTTGTATCCAGACAATGATGTAATACAAATATTTGTGTTAAGTATTATTAGGATGTAATTAGGACGATATGAAGAGAATGAATTGAGTTTTTGTGGGTTGATCCTTTTTGGATATTATGTATTTAATTTTATGAAGTAGAAAATTGTGTAATCTTAGGGATAACGATTTGTTATAAACACAAGTGATTAAATGACACTGTACAAGAATGCACCTTGAGAAAGAAGTTTAATGCAAGAAAAAATTTAAAATTGCCCTATTTTTTTCGCTTTCAGGCTGTCACAGATTTGTTTGGTATCAGAGCAAAGGTTGCCTAGTACTGTCAGTGTCGAGTAATTGAAAATAGATTACATCCTAATAGTCTGTATTATTTGGTAATGAATTGAATTTAACGAGTAAAATTATGATCGATGCTTAATGTATATGCTCAGGTACGTAAGAGATAAGAGATGAGCGAGAGACGAGGTCGTCTTGGGAGGCAGGCACAGCCACCTCTACCACCTGAACCACAGCCAAAGAGTCCTAACTCTCGAATTAATCGGCTTAAGCAGGATGCACGATAAGGGTTTGAGCAGATGGCGGCGCTATTTACTCAACATTTCGGGGCTAATGCCTTAGGTACCACACTTACCCTGGTTCCTACACCACCACAGGATCCACCCGCGCATCCTATACAAACTGACCCAGTACCACCCGTCGCTCAACCTCTGGCACAAACCAGGCTTGATGATGGAGGTAAGAGCCAGTTAAAGGAATTTCTTAAGATGAATCCGCTGGTATTTAAAGGGGTGAAGGGTCCAGCAGAGGCAAATGAGTGGTTGACCGAGATGAGGATCATCTTTGATTTTCTAGGATGCATTGATGCAGAGAGGGTTATTATGGGTACCTACATGCTTAAAGAACAAGCCCGATGTTAGTGGAATACCACCTAGAGTATATTGACTGCTATCCATCCAGTGATTAGATGAGAGACTTTTTAGTCGGCCTTCAGGACTCAATATATCCCTCGAGCTGCCCAGAGGAAGCTGCAAGCAGATTTTTTGAATCTAGTACTAGGGAGTATGACAGTCGATGAATATGAGAACCGGTTCACTGCTTTGTTGAGGTATGATCCGGAGACTGTCAAGGATGAGGAGCGTCGAACAAAATAATTTATTTATGGGCTGAGACCAGCCATTTGAGATAGACTGATGGGGCTCTACATTACTGAGTTTAATGATGCTCAGAGATGGGCACATGAGGTTGAGAGGGGACCTGAGTTAATAGAGTCTTAGTCTGAGTCCCAAGTGATAACCAGGGACAAGGGTAAGAGACCTGCAGCTTCCCACACGGACTTCAGAACGGGTTCTTTTAAGAGACATATTGCGAGGAACCTAAAGGGAGAGTAGATAAACCCAGGTTTCCTCCCAGTACTAGGGAGACCCCTCGAGGTGCCAGGCTAGAGGTTAAAGTTTGCAGATATTCACTACAAGAAAACGTACTTTCAGCGACGAAAAATTAGCGACGGAATAATTTCGTCGGTAAAAAAATAAAGTTGCGATGGATTTACAATGGAATTCCGTCGCTATAGGTTTCAAATATATTATCTATATTTTTTGACAAATTTTGCTTCGAAATTCCTTCGCGAAAGCCTATCGAACTTTTCCTGTTTTTTTTATATATTTATTCCGTCGGTGAAATAAATCAGCAACGGAATTCCATCGCTAACGTTATCCGTCGCTGACATGATACAGCGATGAAATTTCGTCGCTGGAGCATGACGAATTTCTCCAATTTTTTTAATATTTATTCCGTCGCTGAATTAAATCAGCGACAGAATTCTGTCTCTGATGTTTTTCGTCGCGGACAGGCTTCAGCGACGGAATTTCGTCGCTGTAGTCCCTCGAATTTCTCATTTTTTTCTAAAATACTTATTCCGTCACTAAAATCAGTTTGAGACGGAGTTTCGTCGCTGATTGATTTCATCGCTGACAGCCTACAGCGAGGGAATTTCGTCGCTGGGGCATGACAAATTTCTCCTTTTTCTAAAAATATTTATTCTGTCGCTGACTTATTTTAGCGACGAAAATTCGTCGCTGATATGAATCAGCGACGGAATTCGGTCGCTGAATCCTCTTCAATTTTTTTCTATTTTTTAAACTTTTATTCCGTCACTAAAATATTTCAGTGACGAATTTTCGTCGCTTAATCTTTCTGTTGCTGAAAGGCTCCAGCGACGAAATTTCGTCGCTGAAGTCCATAGAATTTCTCCTCAAATTTTTTAATATTTAATCCGTCGCGAAATTGATTCAGCGACGAAATTTTGTCACTGATATTTTTTGTTGCTGAATCCTGTTTAATTTTTTCCTATTTTTTTATTTATTCTGTCGGTGAATCCCTGAATCAGCGATGGAATTCTGTCGCTGAATTTCGTCGCTAAAAAGCCCTGAGCACTTTGAATTTTTTGAGCCCTATTTTCACTGCATCAGTCTTCTTTCTTCAATTTCTTCATTTTCACTCGCTTTCTTCAGTCTGTCAAACCCAGCCCCCACCGACCTCTGACCAGCTTCACCGCCCTCTTCCCTTTCCCCTTCCATTATTGCTCCTATTACCGACCTCTGACCAGCTTCACCCAGTGGCCACGGACCTCTGACCAGATTCAAAATTGCTTCTGCAATCTGCACGCCTTGGTCCAGTGCCCCCGAATCCAAGCTTCCCTTTCTGACGCTCACCCAGACCACGCCCCCAATCCTGTCACATTTTGACGGTGAGCCTCTCCCTCCAACGCTGGTAAGAATTTTTGAAGGTAGAATTTTTTTTTTTACCATTTTATGTTTATTTTTTCTTTTTATTTTTTATTTTTATTGTTTTAATTAGCATTCAAAGTATTGGCTATGTGATTGTATCAAATTCTTCAACTAATAGGCGCCAGTAACAGTAGAGGATGAAATTGCATAAATTACAACAAATTACAGAAAACAGATTTAGGGTTTCTAGCTAGGGGTCGACATTGAGCAATTTAAGTTTACTGTGTGTGATTTCTAGTAATTGATGCTTAATTACTGCTATATTGGTGTAAAATAGGTGATAATTTTAGTCAATTTTATAAGTTGATACATGCATGAGGATTAGGGTTCTTAGCTAGGTGAATTGGGGATTATGGGCTAGAAGTGCTCGGTTTTATGCAATGTAAGTGAGAAAGGTGAAATTTTTGGAAATTCCTTAGTGTTACTACAATGTTAATGTTGCATGCGTGTTAATTTTAACAAATTTCCAGAAAATGTAACATTGCATCTGCCTAAATATATGGTTAGCTAGATGAAATTTAAATTCTGAGAATTAATTATATGAAATGTTATGTTCAATTGAAAAGTTAATGTGATACATGTATAAAAGCTACTACAATAATGCATAATCGTAACAAATGAAGACATATGGGATTAAGGTAATGTTTGGCTAGATGTAGTAAGATTTAGAGAAATGAATTTGCTGGAAATTTAGAATAATGCAGTAAATAATAATATGAATAAGCTATAGTAATGATGCATCTATGGAAAATTAAATTATATAGATGGGGTACAATAAGTTGTGATATTCGGCCACATTAGATGCATGTAGGAGAATTGTTCAAAGTGGCAATGTAAAATTAGATTATGTAATCTGAAATTCCAATGTATCATATGAAATTTTGTGGATTAAATTTAACAAGTAAGATTGGAAGATTAGGAAAATATGTCAATTCAATGTCTAATTAGGTGAATTGGCTAGAAAATTTATAATGATTTAAAAAGGTAATGTAATGCTCAGTTTAGGTAGAAAACTAAGAGAATTTATGCATGCTTTTAGTTAGGAGAGTTAGACCATATGTTAGTATGAAAATAATACACAACTGATGCATGATAGGAAATAAAATGAAATGCAGAAAATTGCAAAAAATATAAATCCTTTAGCTGGAAATTTATAAGGAATTGTTTGTTAATAAGTTTGCATCAATTAATCATGAAAAATTTCCATGAGTATGGAAGGGGTAGGTTCGACTAAATGGGACTTTAGGGACAATGATGTTATATTATCTTTGAATCCGGTTTAATTTAGTTGATTCATGATTGATAATCAGTCTTTCTCCTACCTTACTATTGGCTATACCCCCTTATCTATTTTTCATGCCTACACACCATAGAAATCGACACCCCATTGACCAATAGTGCATGTCATTCATGGAATCTTCTCCAAGAACTATAATTTCCTTTTACTGTGGTACGTGTTTTTCTTATTTCTTCTTTCAGCTGTCTGTGAAATGATTAAAACAATGTGATAAGAGTCAAGTTATTTTCATTTTCTTAATTGATTTATAATTATTTTAGCGAAAGTTATGAATATAAGTTTACTGATTTTAGTGTTGAAAAAAAAAATTGGTTTTATGATATTGTGGTTGCTGATGTGATTGGAAAACATGATTGTTAGTTGTGGATAACTAAGGTTGTTGAGATGATTTAATATGCATGAATTGTATTGATGATTTGGACTACTATATAGTATTATTTGTAGGTTGGGTAAGACAAATTGCACTCGTTATGCTGCCGAAATTTCTAATGAAACTTAGGACTTTAAATAAAATCCTCCACATATTCAGTTCCAAGATTTAAATCTATATATATTAATGTTAGCTAATTTGATTTATTTTGTAATAATTTATATTTTTAGTTTATTTATTTTGTTATTGTGGATGTTAAATTTGGTTATATGCACGTTACATACTAACAATGTTTATTTTTTTTTTTACTCCAGGTTATATTTTCAAATTCAACTGTCATATACGACATACATTAAAGGTAAGTTCAATTTAAATTCCATGTTTATAATATGTATTACAATATGATTTCTGTATTTTTTAGTTGTATATATTATTTGAAAATTAATAAATAATTAAAGTAAATATGAACGAAAAATAAATAGGTATATTTTAATGAACAATTACGTTTTCGAGTTATTTAGGGTTATTCATTCGAGAGGTACAAAATAAAAAAAATTATTATAAAATTTTTCCTCTGATTTGCTTAAGTTAAAAAATTTGATTTTACTTAATTGACAAAAATTATTTGCTGAGAGAGTGTAATTTGTTATTCTATATTTTCAGATACTGTATTCTATGTGAAAAATGGATAAGGATAGATCTTAGATGTATTGTCGATTAGATGTAGATGGATTCATTAGAGATGAATTTCTGAATGGAGTTGAAGAGTTTATTAGTTTTGCATTTTGTCACCCGGAGGTAGTTAATGGAAATCGAATTAAATGTCCTTGTAGCAAATGTATGAATAAACAATTCTTAGAAGTTGATAAGGTGCGTAAACACCTTTATTACAAAGGTTTTATTGTTAGGTATACCACTTGGGATAAACACGGAGAAATTGAAGAAGGACAGTCATCGCAAAATATAAATGAAACAGTTGATCCACTATCTGGGGTGAGACCTGAGGAACAAAATCCATATGTTAGAATGGTTACAGATGCTTTTCATATGGCTGATGACGTAATTGGTAATTCTGTGAATAATTCAAGAAGTGAGGAGCAACATCCAGATTCATCTGCTACATACTTCTATTCTCTATTGAATGATGCAGAAGAACCACTATGGCCTGGTTGTTCAATGCACACAACATTATCGGCTGTTTCACAACTTTTGAACTGGAAGTTAGAGTTTAATATAAGTGAAGCATGCTTCAATCGTTTGTTGGGGATTATGAAGCCTATGTTACCAGAAGATGATAATTTGCCACAAACCAACTATGAAATGAATAAGAAGCTAGAAAAATTGGGTCTTAGTTATGTTAAAATAGATGCATGCAAGAATAAATGTATGTTGTTTGATAAAGAATATGCAGAGCAGGAGTATTGTCAAACATGTGGTCATCCTCGATATAAACCTATCTCAACAGTTGGTGGACGAGGGAAAAGGAAACCTTATAAGGTTTTACATTATTTTCCATTAATTTCGAGGTTGTAAAGGCTTTTTATATCGTCAGTAACTACTAAGTTTATGACATGGCATGTTGAAAGTCAAAATACTAACGGAGTGCTCAATCATCCTATTGATGGGGAGGCATGGCAAAAATTCGATCGTATTCACCAATCGTTTGCTGTTGATCCTCGGAATGTAAGACTTGGTTTGTGTGCTGATGGATTTTGTCCTTATGGGCCGGCATCGAGATCATACTCTTGTTAGCCAGTAATGCTTGCTGTTTACAATTTACCTCCATGGATGTGCATGAAGCAACCATATTTGTTTCTCAATATGATAATTCCGAGAAGGAAAAGTCCATCACATAACATTGATGTTTTCTTGAGACTCTTAATTGATGAGTTAAAGGTGTTGTAGGAACATGGTGTTGAGACTTATGATGCTCACAGAAAACAGCATTTTATGTTAAGGGCTACATTGTTATGGACGATTAATGACTTCCCTGCTTATGGAATGTTGTCTAGGTGGAGCACGCATGGTCAATTATCTTGTCCTTATTGCATGGAACGTACAAAGGCCTTTAGGTTACAGTATGGACGAAAGCCTTGCCTTTTCGATTGTCATCATCAATTTTGGCCTCCTAATCATCCTTTTAGGAGGTAACGTGATAAATTTAGTAAAAGGGTAGATCATGATCCTCCAGTGCAAAGATTGTCAGGTGAAGAAGTATTGTAACGATTAGATGCCATCGAAGATTTACCATACGTTCAAAAATGTGGTCTACAAAAACCTCTAGGGTTTGGGGTTTCTCATATTTGGGTGAAGAAGAGTATATTCTGGGAATTGTCTTATTGGCATACCAATCTTACTCGACACAATTTGGATGTCATGCATATTGAGAAAAATGTTTTTGACAATTTGTTTAACACCCTGATGGATGTTAAGGGTAAAACTAAAGATAATATAAAGGAAAGAATGGATATGTCCTTCATTTGCAAAAGAAAAGAATTAGAATTGGTGAAAAGTGATGGAAAAACATTAAAGCCAAAAACTTCATTCAGTCTAACCAAGGAGGAGCAAAAAAGATTGTGCTTGGGTTAAAGAGTTAAGGCTTCCTGATGGGTTTGCATCAAATATAGCTTGGTGTGTTAATGTCGATGAATGCAAGTTCTACGGAATGAAATCCCATGACTGTCACATTTTTTTGCAGTGCTTACTTTCCATAGCTATTCGTGATTTTTTCCCCAATCCAATTTGGGATGCAATCACAGAGCTATCTCATTTTTTCAGAGATGTATGCTTACTAAAAATATGTGTAGATCACATGCAAGTTTTGCAAAGGAACATTGTACAAACCATTTGCAAACTAGAAAACATCTTTCCCCCTTCATTTTTTTGATTGTATGGAGCATCTTCCAATCCACTTGCCTTATGAGGCTATGGTGGGCGGTCCAGTGCAATATCGATGGATGTATCCTTTTGAGAGGTAATCATTTATAGTTAATCATTATTCAATTTTATATTTAATTTATCATCCCAAATATTCTATCTGAAAAAGTTAATAAAATTTAATTACTTACAATATTCACTTTAGGTTTTTGCATCAATTAAAAAAGAAAATGAAAAATCCAGCCCATCTAGAAGGGTCAATATGTATGGCATACATAACGGAGGATATTGGAAACTTTCGTGCATTGTATTTTGAACCTGAAGTTCAAACAAGATTGACTCGTCCACCACGTAATGATGATGGAGGAGATGTCGATCCGATGGGATGTTTGTCCATTTTTAGATGTTCGGGTCGATCAATTAGGCCGATAAAAAATAATGCTCGATTCTTGGAGGAAGATGAATACAATGCTGCGTGTATATACGTGTTGATGAATTGTGAGGAAATAGTCCCCTATATTGAGTAAGTTATCTAAATCTAACCCATCGCTTAATTTAGAATTATATGGTTGATATAGTTGTTATCTTATTTAGTTTCAAATGTCATTGTAGGACATTTGATGTTATGATTAAAAGAGATCATCCGAGTATCAACGATGCACAATTAGAGAAAGCAAGTCATGATCATTTTCCAAAATGGCTTAAACAATTTTAAGTACTACAAACATAAAACAATAAGTAGTTTGAACTTAAGTTTTAAAATTTTAATGATTTGTTTCGCAGGGTTTCAGGTATTTGAACATGCCAATCAAACAGATGCACGTATTATTAAGATTTCTCATGGTCATGGACGTATGATAAGGAGTTATCAAGGTTATTTTGTAAATGGTTTCAAGTTTCATACGTTGGATTATAGTCGATCTTGAAAAACTATGAACAATGGTGTATGTGTCAAAGGCAGCTGCTATAATGATTTTGATCGTGATTTTTATTGCATACTGATAGATATAATCGAATTAGAGTACTTTGGAATTGGTAATAAAGTTGTGTTATTCAAGTGTAATTGGTTTGATACAGATTGAGGTCTTCATATTGATCCCCATCATGGTCTTGTTGATATCAAGCATAAATCTATACTTGCCAGTAACAAACCATTTTATTAGCTGAACAGAGCCAACAAGTGTACTTTAGTTCTTATCCTTAAATAAAAAAAGATCATCATCATTGGTGGGCCGTATTCAAAACAAATGCACAAAGTAGATTTAACCTTCGACGAAATGACGGTGGACAGATTTTAGATTTGAACGAAGGAGTTTACCAAGAAGTGGAAGTTTCGAACCCTAGAATAGTTGCATATTCAGATGAACTGGACAACCCTACTATTCATATTAGTGGCGCATATGAAGAAGTCAATCAATTTGCAGAAGAAGAAGAAGAGGAGGAGGAAGAGGAAGAGGAAGAGGAAAAAGAGGAAGAAGAAAAAGAAGAAGAGGAGGATGAAGTATGGAATGATAAAGCAGTTGGTAATGATAGAGAAGATGACAGTGATTATATAACGAATAGTAAGAATTAAACATTTGATTGTAAAATATAAATTATTGTACTGCATTTACTTATTTTTGAACATATTTTTTGTATCTGTCTTGTAGATGAGAAGATTGAAAAAGTTAGCACAACGATCATCTATCTCCAGGTCTCCTTCACCTGCAATGGAGATTATACATGGATTGGAGTTTGACTATAATCTTCAGTCTGACATTCAGCCTCAATATCAGCATCCTACTTAGTCTCATGCTCAGTCTCATGATCGACCTTTAGCTCACCGTCCAAATTAGCCTCGTTCTCTGTCACGACCCTTTTTTTCAATCTCTTTAACCCAAAATCACTGAAACTTTTTCGCATTTTACTTTTACCTTACCCGATCATGAACTAACTTACCACCACACTGTTGGGCTGTGAGTCAATAATAAACATCACATCTCATTCATTCTCAGTTAAATAAAGCGATGTCATAAATTTAATAGTTAGTCATTAACTTACACAAGTTATGTTCATTGACATCTACATCCCCCATAATTACAACTCAATCGTTACTGTGCCATTACATTGTTTAGATACAAAAAGAATCTTGTGTATATACCTTTCGGCGATGGAAGCAGCGGATGTCCAAAAACACAATGCCTCAGTCCTCACTGGGCTATTACGCACGCTCTGTAGGAGGGGGAAAATAGAGAGGGATGAGCAACTACACGCTTAGTAAGGCAATAATGCAAGCATGTTAGATAACTACTCTATCTACATGCTGATAGTGTTATGCATAAATCGTTTATGGTAGGAGCATGAGGAAGTAAAACTATGCCATATGAGTATACATATATATCATGTATCAAAATCATGTACATTGGCATATAAAACATGGTAAAAACATCATGTATAAATCATCTCATGCTCAATCTCATTTAAATTCATAAAAAGGGTAATTCATTAAGAAACCTCCTTTTTAAACCCACATCATAAAGCTCTTTCTCAAACATATACAATCCTATCACAAACCATTTTCTCAATCACACACATCAATACCAATTCACAAATCAAACCCCACGAGGCTCGACCCCTCCCTCGGGTCTACCTTGGACAATCACAATCACACATATGTAATAAAGCCAGGTCACTATATAAAAAGTGTCTATGTGACCAACTACATCATAAATCATCCCAGACCACACACATCCAGGTGTGCGAGGTATCGTGCTGGCACGGAGGTGGATTATCCCTCGCCAGACTTTCTCATCACATAACCATCGTGCGGTACATCATACTCCATGTGATATACACGGTACAGCGTACTCCGCGGACTCATATCGTGATTGGGGTGCCATTCCTAGGTCTTACCTACCCTATACCAAGTGTTTTCCATATCCATGTAGGAGAGCCTCCTTACCAAACAGAGCCTCCCCGCCCTTCCAGGGCTTAAGGATGTTGGCTTAAAGATCCTTCTGTACCCATGTAGGAGAGCCTCCCTACCGAACAGAGCCTTCCCTCCCCTCTAGGGCTTAAGGATGTTGGCTTAAGGATCCCACCGTAAGAGAGCCTCCCCATCGAACAGAGCCTCCTCGCCTTCTCGGGCTTAAGAATGTTACCTTAAGGATGTTAGCTTAAGGATGTAGGGCTTAAGGATCTTACCGTAAGAGAGCCTCCCCACCGAATAGAGCCTCCCCGCCTAACAGAGCCTCCCTGCCTCCTCGGGCTTAAGGATGTTGGCTTAAGGATGTTGTGAGACCCCGTATATGTAAAGTTGTAATGTGTAATGAATGTGAATGGACTTGTAATGTAAAGTATGATCGATGTAAGTCCATGGATTCAATGTATGTATGTATAATATGATTTGTAACGTACATACAAGTTCCATTGAGTATGAATATGAAGAAATGAGTTCTTATGAGTGATGAATGTGATTGAAACTCAAAATGAGTAGTGTGGTAAATGGATGGAAGCTGCATGAATATAAATGCTTCCATTTGGTTATATATAGTATACCTTTGGACATACAATGAATGCACACAAGTTTCAATGTGCATAAGGTATGAATGGATGCCATTTTCAAGTTATAAAGGTGGATAGATGAGAAAATGGCCATGGCAGCAGATTAAGGATGTGTTGGTGTGAGTTGCAGCAAGAAAACTGTAGGAAATCTGGAAAGTATGAAGGCCAGATCATCTCATAGGATGAGAGATCGATCTGAAAGAGCTAGAATGCTTTTATTTGGGCAATGGAATAGAGCAGATCGATCTCCAATGGGGCCAGATCAATCTCCTAAGCATTCTGTAATGAAAAGATCGATCCTCAAGCACCCAGATCGATCTCCTTAGCTCTCTGTTTGGGACCAGATCGATCTCATGCTTCGACAGATCGATCTCATGCTTAACATTTAATGAAAATGAGAGATTTAAGGGGACCAGATCGATCTCCTCAAGCTATATCTATAAAAGGAGGGCTGAAAATCTGGAAATTTTGGGAAAAACACCAATCTTCCATTTCTAACCCAAAAACCTAACTTTCTCTCTCTAAAATCAACCATTTTCAGCAAGAATTGAGGGGAGACCATTAGACATTAAGTTGTTCATCTTGAGGAAGAGAACAACATAGTCGGAACCCAAAATCCCATTGTGGGTATTGAAGGAGATAAGGGCATTGACATTTGGGGCAAGAAGAAAAATCATATTTGGTAAGATTCTAACACTCCAATCCAAATACATTATCTATTTAATTGATTTTGGAGTTGTTTGGCATGAGTATGGATGGATGGAAACACCTAGGTTGTGTTAGAAACAAATGTAACCTAGAAAATGGAATGCCTCTAGTGTGAGAAAGTATGATTTAGGGAGTTGGTGGTTTATGGGTTATGATAAATTGTTAAATGAGTAATGTGGGTGATTTGGAATGGTTATGTGGAGTTATAATGTGGGTTTAAGTGAAATTGTGAAAAAGAGTATGTATATGCTTGATAAAATGCCATAGTGAGGGAATTCATGAAATATGAACACTGTGAGCTTAATGTCGATTTAATATCGATTTGGAATAGGTTAATAGGCCTAAGAAGATCCATAGACTTGAGTTATGGGTAATAGAATGAAACAAGGCCTTATGAGCGTTAATAGAAACTATAGGTCGAATTGACTATAGTGAACGCACGGTGTCCTGTTATATGGATCGAATATAATGTGGAATATGATTATACGCAGTTTCGAAGAGTCCGGTGGAGACGAATCGAACCGTACGAGTAAGCAGCTTAAGGAAGTGGAATCACGCATCGCGATTCCAGGTAAGGGAATTCTGTAAGTATATAGAGGTAGCTGCTCGTAATTTGCGAGATTTTAGGGTGTTTATGAAATGCATGAACGTTTGAGAAATTGGTTGTTTGGTATGCGAAAATAGTTGTGAATATTGGATGATTTGGTTTACATGGATGTATAAAAAGGGATAGTAAGGCTAATAATTGCATAAATCAAGTGTTTTGAATGCTTTCACAAAACATGCGTTTGGTTTTAAACGAATTGATAAATAGGTTGGCTATTGTGGTTTGATGTTTGTAGCACATGTGAAGTGCCAAATATGTTTTGAGATAGTTTTGAAAGCTTATGAGCCGCATATCATGTTTATGTGAATTAAACCGTGCTGGAGCCTAGCTCGCATCGGGTATTGATGTTTTCATTTGTATGAAACGTGCTGGAGCTTAGCTCGCACCTTGATTTGGAAACTATGATGATGTTTATAAATCATACTGGAGCTTCTGCTCTTACGTGGCTTTTGAGTGGTTTGTCTTATGAGTATAACCGTACTAGAGCTATGCTCGTACGCGTCTCTTTATGATAGGATGCATGAGTCGTGCTAGAGCTTTGCTCGCACAAGTTTGCACATTGTGATACGTATAAGGTTGTGAAAGTTGGTAAGATCCTTAAGCCCTACATCCTTAAGCTAACATCCTTAAGCCCAAAGAGGCGGGGAGGCTCTGTTCGGTGGGGAGGCTCTCTTACGGTGGGATCCTTAAGACAACATCCTTAAGCCCTGGAGGGGCGGGGAGGCTCTGTTAGGCAGGGAGGCTCTCCTACATGGGTACGGTAAGATCCTTAAGCCCTACATCCTTAAGCCAACATCCTTAAGCCCGAGGAGGTGGGGAGGCTCTGTTAGGCGGGGAGGCTCTCTTACGGAAGGATCCTTAAGCCCTACATCCTTAAGCTAACATCCTTAAGCCCAAGGAAGCAGGGAGGCTCTGTTAGGCGAGGAGGCTCTGTTCGGCAGGGAGGCTCTCCTTCACAGATATGGAAAACTCTTGGTATGGGGTAGGTAAGACCTAGGAATGGCACCCCCAATCATGATATGAGTCTGTGGAGTACGCTGTACCGTGTATATCACATGGAGTACGATGTACCGCGTGATGGTTATGTGATGAGAAAGTCTGGCGAGGGATAATCCATCTTCGTGCCAGCATGATACCCCGCACACCTGGATGCGTGTGGTCTGGGATGATTTATGATGTAGTTGGTCCACATAGGCACTTTTGATATAGTGACCTAGTTTTTATACACATGTGTGAATTGTGAAATGAAAATGTGGTTGTGATTGTGAATTGATTTGGTGGTATTTATGTGTTGAAAAAGAGGTTTATGATGTTGGTTTAAAAAGGAGGTTTCTTAATGAATTGCCCTTTTTATGAATTTAAATGAGATTGAGCATGAGATGATTTATACATGATGTTCTTTTTACCATGTTTGATATGCCAATGTACATGATTTTGACACATGATATATATGTATACTCATATGGCATAGTTTTCTTCCTCATGCTCCTATCATAAATGATTTATGCATAACACTATCAGCATGTAGATAGAGTAGTTATCTACCATGCTTGCATTATTGCCTTACTGAGCGTGTGGTTGCTCATCCCTCTCTATTCCCCCCTACAGAGCGTGCATAGTAACCCAGTGAGGACTGAGGCATGGTATTTTGGACTCCGCTGCATCTCCATCGCTTAGAGGTATATACACAGTGATTCTTTTTGTATCTAAACAATGTAAAAGCACAGTATTCTTGCAAGTTGTAATTATGGGGGATGTAGATGTCAGTAATCATATTTTGTATAAGTAAACGATTAACTTCGAATGTATGAAATCGTTTTATTAAATTGTGAATGAATGGTAAGTGATGTTTATTATTGACTCACAGCCCAACAGTGTGTGGTGAGTTAGTTCACGACAGGGTAAGGTAATAGTAAAACGCAAAATTTTTTTAGTGATTTTTGGTTAAAGAGAATGGAATTGGATCGTGATAGATGTAGGGCTTGAGGATCTTACCAACTTTCACAGCCTCATATGTATCCCAATGTGCAAACTTGTGTGAGCAAAGCTCTAGCACGACTCATGCATCCTATCATAAAGAAACCACGTACGAGCATAACTCTAGTACGGTTATACGCATAAGAAGAACCACTCAAAAGCCACATACGAGCAGAAGCTCCAGTACGGTTTATAAACATCATGATAGTTTCCAAATCAAGGTGCGAGCTAAGCTCCAACACGTTTCATATAAATGAAAACATCAATACCCGGTGCGAGCTAGGCTCCAGCATGGTTTAATTCACATAAACATGATAGGCGGCTCATAAGCTTTCAAAACCAGTCTCAAAACATATTTGGCACTTCACATGTGCTATCACACAACATCAAACCACAATAGCCAGCCTATCTATCAATTCGTTCAAAACAAAACACATGTTTTGTGAAAGCATTCAAAACACTTGATTTATGCAATTATTAGCCTTACTATCCCATTTCTTCACAATACCATTCCAAACAACCAAATCTCATACAAATACTCGTAGTAGTTTCCATACATTGTCAAACACATTTCTATAAATGCATGCACATTTCCAAAGCCCTATATACCCATAAAATACGAGCAGCTACCTCTATATACCTACAGAATTCCCTTACCTGGAATCATGACGCGTGATTCCGTTCCCTTAGCGCTGCTCACTCGTGCGGTCCGATTTGTCTTCAACGAACTCTTCGAGACTGCACACAATCATATTGCACATTATATTCGATCCATATAATAGGACATCGTGCGTTCACTATAGTCAATTCAACCTATAGTTTCTATTAACACTCATAAGGCCTCGTTTCATTACTTTACCGATAACTCGAGTCTATGGATCTTCTTAGGCCTATTAACTTATTCCAAATCGATATTAAATCGACATTAAGTTCATAGTGTTCATATTTCATGAATTCCCTCACTATGGTATTTTTAAGCATTTACATACTCATTTTCACAATTTCCTCCAAACTCACAATGTGGTTTCATTTAATCACTCCACATCATTCATATTACTTCAATAGCTACTTTAGCATACCCACAATTCATCAACTCATTTGACTTTCACTTTCTCACACTAGGTTCAATCCATTTTCTAGGTTACATTTGTTTCTAACACAACCTAGGTGTTTCCAACCATCCATACTCATGCCAAATAACTCCAAAATCAATTAAATAAACAATGTACCAGAGTTGGAGTGTTAGAATCTTACCAAATCCAATTTCTCTTCTTGCTCCAAATGTCAATGCCCTTAGCTCCTTCAATAACAACAATGGCATTTTGGGTTCTAACTATGTTGTTCTCTACCTCAAGATGAACAACTTAGTGTCTAATGGCCTCCCTTCAATTCTTAATGGAAATGGCTGATTTTAGAGAGAGAAAGTTAGGTTTTAGGGTTAAAAATGGAAGGATGGTGTTTTTTTCGAAATTTTTAGATTTTCAATACTCCTTTTATAGAATTCACTTGAGGAGATCGATCTGCACCAAAAGGAGATCGATTTGGTCCCCTTAAATCCCTCTTTTTCATGGCAATTTAAGCATGAGATCGATCTGTCGAAGCTTGAGATCGATATGCTCCCAAACAGAGAGCTAAGGAGATCAATCTGTATGCCTGAGGATCGATCTTTTCATTACAGAATGGTTAGGAGATCGATCTGCTCTATTCCATTGTCCAAATAAGAGTATTTTGGCTCTTCCAGATCGATCTCTCATCCTATGAGATCGATTTGGCCTTCATACTTTCCAGATTTTTTGCAGTTTTCCTGCTGCAACTCACACCCAAATGTCCTTAATTTGCTACCATAGCTATTTTTCTCATCCATCCACCTTTATGACTTGAAAATGGCATCCATTCATACCTTATACACATTGAAACTTGTGTGCATTACTTGTATATCCAAAAGTATCACATTCCAAACTAAATGGAAGCATAACTTCATTCCATTTTACCACACTACTCATTTTGAGTTCCAATCACATTCATCACTTATAAGAACTCATTTCTTCATATTCATACTCAATGAAACTTGTATGTACATTACAAATCATATTACACATATGTACATTGAATCCATGGACTTACATCAATTATACTTTACATTACAAGTCCATTCCCATTTATTTGATCCAATTACACACATTACAACTATACATGTACGGGGTCTCACATTCTCGACCTTTCATGCAACCAATTCCAGCTTCAAGTCGACCTGATCCAGCTCCTGATGATGATGAGAATGACAATGACGATGATGATGATGCCATTCCAGCTCCTCCATCAGCGTTAGAACAACAATTACCCTGGAAAAGAATATCTACTGAGGAATATTCACAGGAGGCTACACAAACTGTGGGTGGTAGTGGGAGTGGGAGTGGGAGTGGGAGTGGTAGTGGTCGAAAAAGAACAAGAGGCCCAAATCAGAGCCTTGAAACATCGCAAAATCCAGAGCATAGGTTATTCCTGACGCCACTTGGTAACAGGTATATTGCTTCTAATTTTGTTTTATTTTCATACAACTATGATATTAACTATGGTATAATATTTAAGATATCTTTTTTTTTTTTGCAGTTCTTTTGAAGACTCGAAGGGTGTGAGGACTATATCAAATTTAATTAAACAACATTACTCGGAACCATGGCCAACATGGAAAAGGGTTCCAAATGAAGTGAAAGCACAGATGTGGAATAAATTTCAAGTATATTACTTTGAAGTAAATAACTTGATAATTTTTTTAAACGTATCAAAATGATAATTATCATTTGTTTTTCTTTGTAGGAGAAGTTCAGGTGCTCTGCTAACCAAACCAATAATGTCTATACAATTTAGGAGCACTTATGCAAGTCACGTTTTAGAGACATGCTGCAGTTGGAGAGAAGAAAAGCAATGCAATATTTTAATACGGATAAAATATCTGACTGCAAAGGGTACAACAAGTCGAAGTGGATTTCAGTCCAAATATGGGATCAATTAGTTTAGAATGAATGGGGGACTGAAAGGTGGGAGGAGAAGTCAAAAAAAGAAAAACAGAATCAGTTGACAGAAAAAGAAGGAACGATAACAAAGCATACAAGCGGTTTTGTATCTTTTTCAGTCCATGAATATAGAATGGTAAGTCCAAATAATAAAATCTATTTTACTGTTTTATTTATTTTAATGTTATTTTTATTCCTTACAAGAATTTCACATCTTTCTATGAAAAATTGCATATCTTTTAATGTAGGCACAACGTCTAGGTCGAGTACCGACATAAAAAGAATTGTTTGATCGGACGCATAGACATTTAGGTGGAGATAGTGATTATGGGGACAACAAGTCCAAATTTGTCAGTGTACGTAATGCATTCTATTGGCTTCTAATATGGTTTTATCGTTATTAAAGTTTACTGTTTATTATCCTTCTTCTAAATATATTGTAGGAAAAGTACGCTACTTCATTGACTCAGAAATACGGTGAGGATATAAGCACCCATCCTCATTTTGATCGAGCTGCATGGTGTGAGGTAATTCGAGGGATGGAGACTACACGTACACATACATACGAATTTGGGACTAGGCCACATCGCCTTGATTTGCAAATGGGTACAAACTTTGCATCTGCTTCTGTTTCCACCCAATCTTCTTGAGCATCTCATTCAGCTTATGGTCCTTTTCCTTGTCCTACTCCTGGTGTAATTGGTACTCCTGACACAAATTCAGAGGTGCAGCAAGTGAAAGAGGACGTCAGAGTCATTTCAAACAAGATTGATAATTTTGAAGGAAAGTTATCTGATTTTATGGATCAGATGATGAACATGATAGCAAGGAATGCCAATAACGTAGGAGCACGGGGCTCTGGACCATCTGGATCTGGGGGTCAGACTAATCACTGAGAGTACCCATTTTTTTAAAATTTTATTTGGTTTTCTTATGAATTCTGTATTTTATTTGCGAAGATTATCTGATCGAACTGTATATGATAGTGCTTTCAATGAATAGTTGATGTTTGGTTCAAAATATAGTTATGATATATATTTTATGTTTGTTTTTATTGATTTCTACATGTCTGTTTCATTATTTTAGACTTGAATTTAAGCAACAAGAATATCACCAATATATAGTAAAATTAGCTACAGAAATCCGTCGCTGAAGCCTTTCAGCGACAAAAATTTTATTCAATTTAATATATATTACATATAAAATAGCTACAGAATTCCGTCGCTGAATACTTTTAGAGACAGAGTTCCGTCGGTGAAACATTTCATCGACGAAAAGTATTAGCGACAGATTTTCGTCGCTGAAACATTTCAGCAACGGATTTTTAATTTATATAAATATATATTACCGATGAAAATCTGTCGCTGAATCATTTTACCGACGAAATTTTTGCTTAATTGAAAAATTAAAAAAGCGTCGAAATTTCGTCGGAAAAAAAATTCAACGACGAAAATTATTTACGACGAAATTAAAAATGGAATTTTTCTCCCAGCGACGGAATACTTTCAGCGACTTCAATTTTACCGACATCGCTAATTCCGTCGCAGATGCTAATTTCCAACGGAAAGATAAAATTAGCAACGAAAAATCTGTCGCTAAATCCATCGCTGTTGAGGGTTTTTTTGTAGTGATTATGGCCGACCACATGAGGGAAGTTGTTCCCGAACCATACAAGGATTTTTAGATGCGGAGATATGGGTCATAGAGTGAGAAATTACCCACAGCCACAAAAGCCACATTCTCAAAAGCCTCCTAGACAGCAGCCTCAGAGGATGATTCCCTAGAGATGGGCTACTGTTGCTGATAAGGGTAAGAAACCGGTCACAGAAGGATGTGTGTTTGCTTTGGATAAGGAGATCACAAACACTTCGTTTGAGACTATACAAGGTACGCTCCTTATCTGTAATCATGAGGCTCATTTGTTGTTTGACTCGGGATCCACACATTCTTTTATTGATGTACACTTTGCATGTAAACTGAGTTTAAAGCATGAATCCCTAGATTATATTTTACATATAAATACCCCTATACGTGAGTCCCAGAGGACTGATATGGTATATAAAATGTGTGAGATAAAGGTGAGAGATAGGGTAATGTTAGTAGATCTAGTTTTTGTTAAGTATGCATGATTTTGATGGGATTCTAGGGATGGATTGGTTAGCTGCCAATCGTGCGAGTCTGGACTGCTATACTAAGACTGTAACCTTCTCCCAACTTGAAAAATTTAGTGTATGTTTGAATGTTAAGGAATGAAAATGTGTGAAGTTTATTGTGAGGAATTTTAGAATATAATGATGTTACCATAAAAATACTGATTAAATTATTGATGTGAAGGTTACATCGCACTCATCTTTGATATGAGTCGGGAACATCCAAGGATAGAGGACATACCGGTAGTATGTGAGTTTTCGGATGTATTCCCAGATGAATTGTCTGGCTTACCACCGAAAAGAGAGCTGGAGTTCACTATCGATTTGTGCCAGATACCCAGCCAATATCTAAACCTCCCTATAGGATGACATTAGTTGAATTGGAAGAGTTAAAGAAACAGTTGCAAGAACTGCTTGACCAGGGTTTTATTAGACCCAATGTGTCACCATGGGGAGCTTCAGTTTTGTTTGTGAGGAAAAAGGATGGTAGCCTCAGATTGTGCATAGATTATAGATTATTGAACAAGGATACAGTGAAGAACAAATACCCCTTGCCAAGAATAGACGATTTGTTTGATCAGCTGAGAGAGGCTTCTGTCTTTTCTAAGATTGACTTAAGATCGAGCTATCACCAGTTAAGAATTAGGAAAGAGGATATTTCAAAGACAACCTTCAGAACTAGATATGGCCACTACGAGTTTTTAGTGATGCCCTTTGGTTTGACGAATGCCCCTGCTGCTTTCATGAGTCTAATGAATGAGGTATTTTGAGACCATCTAGATCAGTTTGTGATAGTCTTCATTGATGATATCCTTGTGTATTCTCGATCTCACGAGGAACATGTACAACATTTGAGGATTGTGCTGCAGATACTCAGAGATAGGCAGCTTTATTGAAAGGTCAGTAAGAGTGAGTTTTGGCTGGATCAAATAGCTTTCCTTGGTCATATTGTATCTAAGGACGGGGTGTCAGTTGATCCATCTAAGATAGAGGGTATACTTAATTGGGAGAGACCAAGGATAGTTACAGAGATTTAGAGTTTTCTGGGGCTTGCAGGGTATTATAGAAGGTTTGTTGAAGGATTTTCCAAGATTACCGCTCCTTTGATCAAGCTCACACGCAAGGAGATTAAAAAGGAGAGTAGTCGCCTATGGTTAACGACGACTATGTTGACTATTCCAGCGATGCCTCTCAACAAGGATTGGAGTGTGTGTTCATGCAGCATGGGAGAGTAGTCACCTATGGTTCGCGACAGTTGAAGGATCATGAGAGGAACTACCCCACACATGATTTGTAGTTGGCCGCAGTGGTGTTTACATTTAAGATCTGGCGGCATTACTTATATGAGGAAAAGTTCCAGATATTTACTGACTACAAGAGCCTAAGATATATATTCGACCAAAAGGAGTTAAACATGAGACAAAGGAGATGGATGGAACTCCTTAAAGACTATGATTGTGAGATACTTTATCATCCGAGGAAGGCGAACGTAGTTGCTGATGCCCTAAGCAGGAAGAGTATGGTATCTGCTATGATGATCAGGGAATGAGACTTGTTAGAATAATTCACCAGACTCAGGGTTAGAGTTGAGGACGTAAAAGTAGGATTTATGGCTAGCCTACAGATAGAGCCTGGTATTATGGATAAGATTAGAACCGGGCAGCGAAATGATCAGAGGCTATTGAATATTGTTAGCCAAGCTGAATAGACCTCGTAACCAGATTTCATGGTTAGTGACAATGGGTTATTGAGGTTTAAGAGTCGAATTTGTGTTCCGGACGGTGATACCCTGAAGCAACAAATACTGAGAGAGTCTCACTGCTCACGATACACCATGCACCCGAGAAGTACCAAGATGTACCAAGATTTGAGAAGGGTATATTGGTGGAGTGGTATTAAGCAAGATGTGGCAGAATATGTGGCCAGAGCATATCACCATGGACTTTATCGTGGGATTATCAAGGACCTGAAGAGGTCATGATGTAATACGGGTGATAGTGGATAGATTAACGAAGAGTGCCCACTTCCTTACCATTAAGAGCACGGATACATTGAGTACCTTAGCCGAGTAATATATTAGAGAGATAACTAAACTACATGGGGCTCTAGTGAGTATTACATCTGATAGAGATTCTTGATTTACCTCTAGGTTTTGGACTCATTTTCAGGAGGCCATGAGATCTCGGTTGAGTTTTAGTACCGCCTATCATCCTCGACTGATGGTCAGTTCAAGCAGACTATACAGACCTAGGAGGACATGTTGAGGGCGTGCACGATGGATTTTAAGGGATCATGGGATGATCACCTGCCCCTTACTGAGTTTGTGTACAACAATAGCTATCATGCGAGTATTGGTATGGCACCTTATGAGGCTCTGTATGGTAAGAGATGTAGATCCCCTATAGCTTGGGAAGAAGTGGGTGACAAGAAAGTAATTACTTTCGAACTTATTGAACAGGCAGTTCATAATGTGAAGATCATTTGTGATAGATTACGAGTTGCTCAAAGTCGACAGAAAAGTCACATAGATGTGCGTAGACAGGCACTCGAGTTTCGAGTTGGAGATTCTGTATTCCTTAAGATATCTCCAAGTAAGGGTATCATGTATTTCGGGAAGAAAGGGAAATTGAGTCCTTGATACATAGGACCGTTTGAGACTTTGAAGAGAGTGGGAGACGCTGCTTATCGGTTGGCTTTACCTCCACAGTTTTTCAGGATACACAATGTCTTTCACGTATCCATGTTAAGGAAATATAATCCGGATCCCTCCCACATCATCGAGTATGAAGCACTGGATATTTAGGGAGATATGAGTTATATGGAAGAACCCATCCGGATACTTGACAGGAAGGAAAAGGTACTTTAGACGAAAAGGATTCCATTGGTTAAGGTCCTCTGGAAGCACCACTCAATGGGGAAGCAACTTGGGAACTAGAGAGTCTTATGAAGGAGACGTACCCTCAACTATTTAATAGATCGAATTAAATTTGGAGGACCAAATTCTCCAAAGGTGAGGAGGATGTGAGACCTGTGAATTCTATGTACTTTAGCTATGAGGTTACAATGTGAGATTTATAATTTGGTGAACGTGGTTATGACATTTCGATGTACACGTAAGTTCTAAATCTAATGAAGTATAAGAAGATAAAGTTTTTAAGTCTTAAATGTGTATTGATTGAAATATGGTCTATGGAGTAGATTGTGGTAAGTTTTACCTTGAGTTTCCTACAAATTTATGCAGCAGTAGTGAAATCTATGAAGGCTAGATCGATCTCTAAGGATGAGAGATCGATCTAGTAAGGCTTTTGAGGGGCTGGATCGATATCAAGTGAAGAAGGATCGATCTCATAAGGGAACAGATCGATCTCCTACTGCCTCTGCCTAACAAAATTGATCTGGTCATAAGGGCAGATCGATCTTCATTTGTCTCTACCTGGAAGAGATCGATCCCCCCTTAAAAAACAGATCGATCTCCATTTGGTTCTGTAAAGAACAGATCGATCCCTACCCTCTACCAGATCGATCCTGTAGTTGGTAATTAAGTTGTTGGAGTAGTTGAAACCAAGCAGAGATCAATCTCCACTTAATGCCAGATCGATCTCACACACACTCTCTCTCACCTGCAAACACCAACACTCACCATTTTCACCCAAACCAAGCTTTCTCTCTCTAAATTCACCACGTTTTAGACAGAGTTAGGAAAAGAGGTAAGAGGCAAAGTTATTCCTCTTGGTAAAGAAAACAACATATTAGAAAATCAAGGGTTGGTTTGAACAAAAGGGAAGAGACAAGCATTCTACAAGTTGCTCAAGAGAAGACAAGCTAGGTGAGCTCAGAAGACCTTTGTTTTTAAGCATTATCATTTTATATGTACATTGGTGAATATATATATATATATATATATTTAGTTGGAAATGTTCAAGTCATGAAGGAACCAACAAATGGGTGCAGTTAGAGGGAATGTGGATGTCATGTGATGGTCATAAGCTAGCTTGGATGTGGTTTAGGGTATATAGGTGTAAATAAAATAAAAAGGGAAATGTTGAGTTAGAATGAATAAGAGAAAGAAATCGACAATAAGAATGATGTATATTGATGATTTTGTTATGTTTGGACAGCTTGGGAATTCGACACGAGAAACGAGGCTAGTCTGAGACTTGGGGGACATTGCACCACTCAGGGTGCAAGAGGTAAAGAAAATAAAATGTTTGTACGTGAGTTTCTAAATGATGAAAATACTTTAATAGCATGGAAAAGGTTTGATGAAAGAACATGTTTATGAGAAATGAGTTGATTTGATGTTTTGATGAATGTGTAAGTGTTTTGTCGGTTTGAGCTCGATTTTGATGAATTTTGCATAATTGTGAACACAATATTTTATAACAGAAATGAGTTTTTGAGATAACCACTATGAGCTCTACGTGAAGGTAAAACGGTTTTAATACAATAATGGCATATTTTACTGAGACTAAGGCTTGTGATGAGATGCACATCGATACTCCGCTTTGATAGCGTTGAGTAGCCTTGCTCTGGTAGCATATAAGATCGGGCCTTACTCTAGTAGCATGTAAGACCGATGCCTCCGTTCTGGTAACATGAAATGACCCTGCTCTGGTAGCGATGGGTGGCCTTGCTTTGGTAGCATGTAAGATTGAGGTTGTACGACTCTGATCAAGTCTACAGCGATATCATAGCCATGGATAGATGTCAACGTTTTCTCTCTTTAAAGGATGCCCTCCTTGAGGATGATTTGATGTGACATGATGTGCTTATGATGTTTTTATCTGAGTTTTATTAAATACCTAGTCTCGACTACTTTGATGAATGAAGTGTTTTGATGACTGTGATTTCTATCACGAATTGAGATTTGATGTTATGACGAAATTGTGAACTTTATCACGTAAATTATGCTGATGCAAACTGATGCCATTATTATTATCATTATTTCCATAAACGTTTTACATGCTTGAATACTTCTATCATGTTTTTACATGCCCCAATGATGAGTTGTGATGTGATGATGATTTTATAAAATCTCTCTTATCCTCCTTACTGAGAGATTTGAGAGCTCACCCTTTTTCCTCCCCCCTCTAAATTACTTGCAGTGAGCAAGCTAGTGCCTGTCGCGTACGTGATATAGGTGGGTGGACAAGATCTCCCCAGTCTATCGCTTGTACACGTACAAGGTATAAATTCAGTTCATTTTGTATCTAGACCATGATGTAATGCAGACATTTGTGTTAAGTATTATTGGGATGTAATTAGGATGATATGAAGAGAATGAATTGAGTTTTTGTGGGTTGATCCTTTTTGGATATTATGTATTTTTATTTTATAAAGTAAAAAATTGTGTAATCCTAGGGATAACGATTTGTTATAAACACAAGTAATTAAATGACATTACATAGGAATGCACCTTGAGAAAGAAGTTTAATGCAAGAGAAAGTTTAAGATGACCCTATTTTTCGCGCTTTTAGGCTGTCACATGTTGTACCGTGAGTATATGTGTTATGGAGTTGTGGAGTTGTTAGTTGGCGGGGAGGATTTGACCAACCTACCATTATAGCAGTAATGCCCCACACACTAGGCACCGTGTAGCTTGGGATCATTGAAATTGGGATATGATCACAGTCCTCGAAATTATACCTATAGTCGCCAATCTCACCTGATTTTTCTCACTTAATGTGTCACATGATTTTATATGAAATTGGGTAGATCCGAGAGATGGATCGAGCCTCGACATGTGACCTTGTGGTTTTATATAACTATAAATGTTTATGAAACAGGGTAAACCCAAGGGATGGGTTGAGCCCCGATTTACATATTTTACATGACGAAATGCCATATTTTCTTATGATTTGAACGAAATGGAATGATATGCTTTATAAGCTTTTTATGAGAATGCAACATTTTTGCATGAATTACCTGTGTTTATAAACAAGCTTGATTTCAGTAGACACTGATGAATGTGTACATACTTTACATAAGTTTTACAGAGAAAGATACATGCTTTAAATGTGAAATAAAAAGGAATATTTTAAGACATTATATTCATGTAAATAGTGTGGTTATCTACTTGCTTGCCTGATTTCCTTACTGAGCTAGTGAGCTCACCCCTTTTATTTTCCCCTTCTCTACAGAGCACCTGCAGTAGCTAGAGTACGGTTGAGGACTTGCATTCCTTTTGTCTGCTGTATTACCATCGAGCGAAAGGTATACATACGTACGATTTTATATATGAACATAAAACAACACAGTGATGTAAACAAATGTGATCTTAGGGATGTATTTGTATATAAATATATGTGAGCTCACTTATATGTTAAAAGTAATTATAGTCAATAGATAGTTCATATTGACATTTATGCATGATATAGAATGAATGATATGGTAAGTAAGGAAGGTGTTATTAATACCAAATTATAGCCCAACGAATGTTAGAATCGTCCTGAAAGGAAAGGTAAAGAAAAATAATAATAAAATTATAGTGATTTTTGGTAAAAGAGGTCATGACAGAATGATATCAGAGCAGAGTTGGTCTGATATAAGTCAGTGTTAGTGGTTAGGAAAGTTTACATCCCTATATTACTGTGCTTTATTTAGTTACAAATGTGTATTCTGAGATGGGATTTGTATGAGTAGTGGTTGTGAATGTAGGAATTGAGTCATCAAGGCTAATGGTAGACGTGGTAGAGGGGCGAGATGTCGGGTTAGAGGCCGTAGAGGTAGGCCTGAGAGCCGAGATGAGTCTTCTTCTGACCATGAGTCATAAGGTCCTATTGAGGTATCAGAAAGTATCAAGGCATGTTTTACGAGATTAAAGCATAGCCTAGAGATTATGATGGAGATGTTTACACAGGCTATGCATGAGAGGCATGGTCTGGATGTAGGGACTGCTACTGGACAGGCAACTATTCCTGATACACCTACATAGTTTGCACAAACGCCACAGCCTACTGATACTCCTACACCCCCACCAGTTTAGGGTATATCTTCTTTTGCAAACCCACAATAGGTCAGTAGTGGATTGGGGTATGGTTGTGAGCTAGGTCAGTTACGACAGTTTCAGAAGTTTATACCGTCGTCATTCAGTGGGGTAAAGGACCCCGTAGTCGGTGGGGATTGGATAAGAGACATAGAGAAGTTGTACGGGTTCTTTTAGTGTACGACTTCAGAGATGGTTGCTTTTGTCGCGTTCATGCTGAAGGGAGTGGCAGAGCATTAGTGGAAGTCCACTAGACTGATACTGAGAGCTCGACACTCTGACATTAGTTGAGAGATATTTTTGGATGCCTTCAAGAGGCAGTCTGTTCCAGATACAACGCAACGAAAGCTGCAGATGGACCTTTTGGGGTTGATCTAGGGGAGTCAGTCAATCGATGAGTACAAGACGAGGTTATATCCCTGGGAAAGTACGACCCCGATACGATGTGTAGTGAGACCAAAAAGGTTTGGAGATTTATTGATGGATTGAGACTGGCGATACGGTCTAGATCAGTTTCACTAGATATCTTTACGTACGATGATGCAGTGCGTAACTCTGTGAACAGGATTATGAGAGGAATGCCTCTGAGTTCAGAAAGGTTAGCAAGAGTAGAGATAGAGATAGGAAGAAATTGATGAGTGATATAGGGTTCAGTTATCAAGGAGGTATGAGACTCTTTGGGAAGAGGCAACGAATTGAAGAGGTACAAGAGAGGACTGTGAGACCTCCTTTTTATCCGACCATAGCCCCGACAAAGGGTATAGTAATTAGAGGACAACGGCCTACTACAGAGCAGTGTGGTAGATGTGGTAGATACCGTGGCAGTAGACCTTGTCCGATGACTATTGTAGTTTGTTACCTTTGTGGTAAGACAGGGCATGTTATGACGAACTGCCCGACGATGATTGAGATTACCCCACAGAAAGGCAAAGAGCCGGAGAGAGTTCTATTGATACCTCTACTCTGAGGAGGAGAGCCACAACTGGGTAGAAGGGGAAGTAGGTGGTTGGTCAAGGGTGAGTACATGCTTTAGACCAGGGCACAACTGATGCTTCATCGGATGTGATTAAAGGTACTATCCTAATTTTTGATAATGAAGCATACGTTTTGTTTGATCCTGGTGCCACACATTCATTTATATTGCCTTCATTTGCATGTAAGTTATCAAAATATGTGGATCATACATCATTAAGTAGAATGATGTTGCTTAGTACGCCTATGAATAATAGTCACCTAGTCGAGTATGTATTTAGAGACTGCAAGCTAAAAGTAGGGGAAAAGAATATGTCAGTTGATCTTATTCAGTTGAATATGAATGATTTTGAGGTAAACTAATCCATTCCCAAATTGGTTAGATGTAAACCATGCTGTTTTAGATTGTTATTCTAAGGTGGTTATGTTTCCTACCCTTACAAAATATATTGTAAAGTTTACTAAAAAGAAATGAAAGAAGTAGTTGCAGTATTTAGTAAGATAATTTATTATGCTAAATAAGAAATCAACATTATGAAGGTTTCATTGCGTACGTGGTTGATACGGATAAGGCGCATTCGAAGTTGGTAGATATCCCTGTGGTTAAGAAGTTCCCTGATGTCTTTCTGGATAAACTACCAGGGTTACCACCAGATAGAGAGATGGAGTTCTGTATATATTTGGTGTCTGGTACCAAGCCGATATCCAAACCACCGTACCGAATGGCCTTAGTTGTGTGGGAGGAACTCAAGAAGTAGTTGTAGGAACTGTTAGATAAGGGGTTTGTCAAACTGAGTGTTTCGCCTTGGGGAGCACTTGTTTTATTTGTGAAGAAGGATGGAAGCCTCCAATTGTATATTGATTATAGATTGTTGAATAAGGCTACCATCAAGAATAAGTATCCCTTTCCCTGTATATATGATTTGTTGGATCAACTTCGGGGAGCACAGGTCTTTTCTAAGATTGATCTGAGGTCGGGGTACCATCAGTTGAGAGTTAGGAGTGGAGATGTACCTAAGATAGCATTTCAGACCCGATATAGCCACTATGAGTTCATAGTTATGCCATTCGGATTGACTAATGCTCTTGCAACTTTTATGGCTTGGATGAATGATGTATTCAAGCCATACTTGGATCAGTTTGTTATCGTCTTTATCGATGACATCTTGGTGTATTCGAAATCCATGGAAGAACATGAGCAGCACTTGAGGATTGCTTTATAGACCCTCGGATAGAAGGAGTTGTATGCTAAACTTAGTAAGTGTGACTTCTGGCTAGAGCAGATTACGTTTTTAGGCCATGTTATATCGAAGGATAGAGTGTCAATGGATCCATCCAAGATGGAGGCTGTAGTTCAATGGGAACAGTCAAGGACAGTCACAGAGATGAGGAGTTTTTGAGGTTTAGCTGGTTGTTATAGAAGGTTTGTGGAGGGATTTTAGAAGTTAGCTGCTCCGTTGACCCGTCTCACTCGGAAGAATGTTGCATTCGTGTAGGATGATGATTGTGAGAAGAGTTTTCAGGAGTTGAAGCGTCGTCGATTGACCACCGCTCTGATTCTCACTATTCCTACCAAGTCAAGAGGTTTTTAGTATATACGGATGCTTCGCATCAAGGATTGGGCTGTGTATTGATGTAAGACGAGAAGGTAGTTGCTTATGGATCTAGACAACTGAAGGACCATGAGAAGAACTATCTGACCTATGATTTGGAGTTAGCAGCAGTAGTGTTTGCGTTGAAGATATGGCGCCATTACTTATATGGTGAGAAGTTCCAAATTTTGACTAACCACAAGAGCTTTAAGTATCTGTTCTCGCAGAAGGAGCGAGTATGAGACAGAGAAGATGACTAGAGCTTCTGAAGGGCTATGATTATGAGATACTTTATCATCCGGTTAAGGCTAATGTTTAGCTAACGCTTTGAGCAGGAAGAGCCTTGGGATGGTATCGTATATGATGGTTCGGGAACACGAGCTGTTGAAGCAGTTCGCTGACCTCAGTTTGACTGTAGCCCTTTCTGATATTGATACTAACTGTGTGATAGCTAGCCTGAGATTGAAACCAGATTTGGTAGATAGAATACCAATCAGATTCAGATTGATACAGGTATGGATTTTGAGTTGAGTAGTGATGGGCTATTGAGGTTCAAGGGTAGGATATGTGTTGTCAATAATCCAAAGCTTAGGAGACTGATTTTGTCGAAAGTTCATTCTTCTAGGTACACGTTACATTTGGGGAGTAACAAGATGTATCAGAATCTCCAAAAAGTGTATTGGTGGTTAGGGATGTATAAGGACGTGGTAGAGTATGTGGCGAGATGTCTTGTTTGTCAGCAGATGAAGAGAGAGCATCAGAAGCCTGTAGGATTATTGTAGCCTCTACGTATACCGACATGGAAATGAGAACATATCACTATGGATTTCGTGATTGGTTTATCGAGGACCTACAGGAATCACGATGCTATATAGGTGATCGATGATAGATTGACGAAGTTAGCCTACTTCCTAGTTATGAGAGCTACTGATACTCTGAGTTTATTAGCAGAGTTGTATGTACGCGAGATGGTGAGGGTACATGGTGTTCCATTGAGCATTGTTTCGGATAGCGATTCCCACTTCACTTCCCACTTTTGAGAATATTTTTAGGAAGCCATGGGAACCCAGTTGAGTTTGAGCACAACTTTTCATCCTCAGACAGATGGTCAATCAGAGAGGATTATACAAACTTTAGAGGACATGTTGAGAGCATGTGTGTTGGATTTTAGAGGCTCCTGAGATGATCATTTTCCACAAGCTGAATTCGCCTACAACAATAATTGTCATTCGAGTATCGAGATGGCATTGTATGATGCTTTATATGGCCGTAAATGTCGTTCCCCTATTGGATGGGAAGAAGTGGGTGACCGAAAGATATTTGCTCCGAATTTGGTCACACAAGCCTCTTAGGATGTTCGGTTGGTATGTGAGCGATTACGAATAGTTCAGAGCAGACAAAAGAGATATGCTGACAGGAAACGGAGACCATTAGAGTTTACAGTTGGTTAGTCATTATTTCTAAAAGTTTCTCCTTCCAAGGGTATAGCGAGATTCGGGAAGAGAGGTAAATTAAATCCTCGTAACATTGGACCCTTTGAGATTTTGGATCGAGTGGGAGATAAGGCCTATTTGTTGGCGTTGCCATCGTACTTATCAGGTGTCCATAATGTCTTCCACATTTCGATGCTTCGGAAGTATCACCCGGATTCGACACATATGATTCAGTATGAGCCATTGGAGCTCAGAGAGGATATGTTATATGCGGAGAAGTCGATTCAGATATTAGATAGGAAGGAGAAAGTATTGTGGTTGAAGACGATCGTTTTGGTTAAGGTTTTCTGACAGCACCACACTTTAGAGGAAGCTACTTGGGAGTTGGAGAGTCTGATGAGAGAGAAGTATCCCCATCTATTTGAGAACTGACTTGGTTCTAATTTGGAGGACTAAATTTCTTAAGGTGAGGAGGATTGTAAAACCCAAAATTCGGTGTCATTTCTTAAGAAGTTGTCATTATAAATATGGATTCATGTAATCTTCATCAATAAAGAAGAAATAATTAAATTTCAAATCCAATTGATCAAGATATCAATTTATTGCGATAGACCCAAAAAATTTCCACCTCAGGAATTATTTTCGGGAATATGAAAAGAATATTTTCAAGAAAATAAAAATAAATGATAATGTTTATATATACATATAAAGTATTATAGAAAAATGTGTAAGACCAGATTTTTATCGTAAGAGCAAATGGAATGAATAGAAATTTCCAAGTGCTTTTAAAAATGCAAAAGGATTGAAATGGAATTCCCGAACACGTGCAAGGGTAAAACAGTCAAAAGACCGAAAGCCTGTATAAATTTGAAAAGAAAATTTAATTAAAAATAATGGATTTGAGAATCTTGATCAATAACAAAGAAATAATTAAATTTTGGGGTAAATTGATCAGGATATGAATTTATTTGAATAAACCGAAATTTTCACTTCGAAAAATAATCCAGAAAGTATTCAAAAAATTTTCCCGTAAGACGAAATAATACCGATAAATTCATTTAATTGGTTAAATGAATAAAATATAAATTTTTAAGATATTTTTTGGATTTTTAATAATAAAATAATGAATAAAATAATATTAAAATAAATTATAAAAAAGGATTTCCCGAAAATCGCGAAACTGAGGAAAACAAAAAATGAAGCAGAAGCCGACCTTTGCCTCCATCGACGGACAAAGACCACCGGCGACTGGGAGCCACCGAGGGAGCCAGCCGAGAGGCAGCTTCCATTGGCACCAGCGGCTTGAAAGAGGCGGCGATCGATGGCCGAAAGGAAATCGAGAGCAGACCCGAGAGAAGGAGAAAGAAAATCCGGTGGCCGACGTCGATCTAGGCCTAACCACCGACAATTGAAGGTGCCCCACGCCAAGACTGACCGATCAGCGAGTGAATCGACCTGTGGAACGGCGGCTAGCGCCGAAAAATGACGAGGGAAGAAAAGTCACCGACGCCGAAAAGGAGAAGAGCCCGACCGACCACCTCGGATGAAACCGACCCCAGATCCGAGCTCCGGACGATCCCACGGAGCTACTGGTGGTGGAAGCCGACGGAGAACCGACCGACGAAGCCCTGAACCAATCGAACCGGATTGAACCGGCTGGACTGAATTGGTCTGAACCGGGTTGAACCGGACCAAACAGGTTCAACCAAAAAGAAAAGGAAAAAGAAAAAAAAAGGAAAGAAAAAGAGGAAAGATTGGGGAAAAATCCCAGTGATGCAATCGAGCGACGGGTAAGTCAATAAGCAGTCGAAATTGATCGATTTAAATTTTGAAATATTTAATTTGATTAATATCCGACTGAAAATTTACCCGAAAAAATATTTAATTGTGTAGCTCGACAATTGATGCCAAACGAGAGCTCGAGTCAGCCTCAATTTGCGTATTATTATGGAATCACGGGTAAGTAACCCTTATTTACGACAATTTTTCATCATTATGCGTGTTAGAAATTTACCGCATAAATTACGGATTTAAATTCTGCATGAAATGAATTAAATTCTGGAATTAGAGATATATTATCGTAAATAATTCATTAAGCTATTCAGGAACTCAAAATGAGGCTCAATAAATACTGGTGGGCCCAATGAGCCCAATAGGCCTCGATACTGTGAATAGTAAGTGAAAAATGGGTTTAAGGCCGATTAAGGCCCATTATGGTACAATCAGGCCCAATATGGGTAAACGGTCCTAATGATTTAAATTCAACCCAAAAAATATGAAATATAATTAAATATATTGTATTTGACCTGATGAATATTTATTCGTAATTTCGGAGATCGGATTCGGAGCAAATTGGACTGCGTGACGAGACATCAGTGGGAAAGGTCAGACTGTATAGAAAAATGAGGTAAGGGAATTGTGTGAGTAGCTAGAGGTAGCTACACGTATTTTAATAATTTTTGGTATACACTGAATATGTATGTATACACAGAATATGTATACAGGTCCTAGAAATAAATTAATGATTTTAAGGACTTGAAATAGGTAAAGACTATTTTACCCATATTGAGGGAAGTTTACCTAAGGATGGTGAAAGCATGACATGCATGAAATGCATGATTTAAGAAAATTTCTGGTTTAAGGAAAGCAAATCGGTATATTGGCCAATAATTGCATAAGTTTCCCAAAATAACACTACGTAAGTGTTATTGGTATTTAAACAAAATTCTTTGGAAAACGGGCCAACTATCAATTTTATATGGAAACAGATAGTAATGGTGCATAGCTCGAACTGTATCTGTGTTTGTGAGTGTGCATAAAATGTTCTTGAGCGGTTGCTCGCACCAACTTGTGTGACATCATATGCATGAAATGTGCTAGAGCGGTTGCTCGCACTTATTTTTATTATTTGTGATATGCATAAGCGGTGCTGGAGCCTATCTCGCACTCTGTTTTGACTATTTTGACGATTTGACTGTTTTGACTGGATATACATAAAAAGGTGCTGGAGCGATTGCTCGCACTAATTTTAATGATTGACATGCATGAGAGGTGCTGGAGCTTAGCTCACATCCAGTTTTGATATGATATTGCATAAAAGCCGTGCTGGAGTGTAACTCGCACGAGATTTGATGTATTTATGCATAAAGCCGTACTAGAGCATTGCTCGTATGAAGTTTTGATTTACTTGAGCATTCATTCGTGCTGGAACTTTACTCGCACGAAGTTTTATATGGATTTATAACTTATTTTAAAGACGTATTGGAGTACTACTCGTACGTAAATTTTACTGATTTTTATGAAACCGTGCTAGAGCTTCGCTCGCACGAGATTTTTAGATATCATGAATATGAATGGAGCTGTGTTGGAGCTTCGCTCGCACAGGGATTTATATGACATGCATATAGCCGTGTTGGAACCTCCTGTAGATTGTGTGTCACAGTGAGATGATATGTTCACATGTGCATACTGAGACAGAGATGGTATGGGTGGATAAAACCTATTGTAGGCACCCCTGACTGATCTTAGGTTCACGAAGTACGTTGTACCGTGTATATCACACGGAGTACGCTGTACCGTGGGGATTGTTGGAGTGGAGTGGCATTAGACACGAGGCAGCAAGCCTTACCCTCGCAATCCTGATGTTATGTTGTTCTGGCGGGTAGGACCGACCCACCTCCCGTTTCAGGTGTGATACCCCGCACACTAGGTACCGTGTTGCCAGGGATCACTAGGTTATGGCCATAGTCCTTGTTGTTACTGATAGTCACCTACTTGTCTCACATGATATACCTTGTGGTCTCGATAGACCAGGGTAGACCCTAGGGAGGGGTCAGGCCCTCGATTTTATGATTTTTTTTCTATGCCAATATATGTTTTAGAGGATTTTATGATATGTGACCCTGAAAGAAGGGTGATTTTATAACCGAAGTTTTATAATGAATTTTAATGAATTGTTTTATGAGATGATTGACCCAGAAGGGTTAGTTTATATTGCAGTTTTAATGAAATGATTTGAATGCAGTAGCATGATGATGTTTTCCATACTTTCATTTCAAATTCATGATTTGTCTTACATGACATGAAAGAATGCATGATCTTGATTTACTTCATGCTAATTATGATTTAAGGATGGCATATAAAATGCTATTGATGCATGAATTACATGCTTTCTATATGCACAAATAATTTTGATAAACTATGTCATGGATATATGCATGATTTTGTGTTGGAGATTTTAATGAAAAGAAATTGATTTTAAAGAAATGGCATTATGAGCATGTAGATAGTGGAGCTATCTACTTGCATAATTGCCTTACTGAGCGTGTGGTTTTTCTCACCCCCTTATTTTCCCATCTTTTCAGAGCACTTGCAATAGTTAGTGAGCGGCTGAGGACTGGCATTCTTAGTATCCGCTGTTTCCCATCGAGAGACAGGTATACACATTTGTATGGTTTTGTATCTGAACATCTAAATGCACAGTACTGTAAACGTATATGATTTCGGGGATGTAAGGTTATGTAAATACCATTATGTATGTATTTAGTTAATGTCAAAAGATAGTAAATTCTGATATGTGAATGTGATTATGGAAATGGAATGTTAAATATGTGAGAGGCGACTAACACCAAATCATAGCCCAACTGTTTGGTAAGATGTTCACGATGAGAGAAATGTAAGAATTAAATAATAATCGAAAAGCGAAAAATTTATAGTGATTTTAGGTAATTTGGGTCATAACAATTTTTGGTATTATAGTTAAGTTGGCCTGATATGAGTCGGTGTTAGTGGTTAAGGAAGTTTACATCCCCATGTACTGTACATTGTTTAGATACAATTGTGTATATCAAGATGGAATTTTATCTAAAAATTTGGTTTTGAATGCAAGAATATAGACTCATTAACTGATAGCCCTTATGGTAGAGGGGCGAGTACACGAGCTCGAGGCCGTAAAGGTAGGCCTAAAAGTCGTACTGAGCCATCACATGAGACTTAAGATGAGATTGACGTGGAAGCTGGTATTGAGCATGCCCCACAGAGTCTGACAGAGGGATCGGACATAGTCCGACAGAGAGATCGGGTAGTATTAAGACACGTTTCTCAAGGTTGGAGCGGAGTGTGGAGAATATTTTGTGAGCTAATTGCTCAAAGTATGTATGAGAATTGAGGGCGAGTCGGAGCATTGGTGGAAGTCCGCTCGACCCATCTTAAGAGTTAGACATCCAGATTAGACATGAGAACATAATTCTAGATGTATTCCAATGACAGAATATCTCAGACACTGCTTAAAGAAAATTACAGATAAAATTCTTTACTCTGACCCAAAGGAACTGGTTGATTTATGAGTATGAATCTCAGTTTATATACCTGCCCAGATATGACTCCGACACTATGAACAGTGAGAGTCGGGATGTCTGAAAGTTCATGAAAGGGCTCAGATTGACAATTAGAGTCCGATTGGGCCGTTAGATATGACTACCTATGCTGAGGCAGTGCGCAGACTGCAGTTGTGTGAATAAGATCATGAGTTGCATGCCTCTGAGATTGAGTAAGGTAGTAAGGGCCGAAATAAAGACAGAAAGAAAATAGAGGATGACAGAGATGTCAGAATGGGAAAAAGGTAGTTTGGTAAAAGCTTAGAGCTGATGAGTCACAGGGTAAGATGATTGGTAAGGCCCCAGTGTATCATATTTCAACACTTTTGAGGGGTATTGTGATTTGAGGACCCCGACGTGCTACGGAACAGTGTTGGATATGTGGTAGTTACCACGAAAATAAGATGTTGGATGAGGGCAAGTGTATGTGTTGCACCAGGACACTACTGATGTTTCATCTGATGTGGTGGAAGATACCACACTGGTTGTGAATAATGAAGTAATTATTTAATTGATCCTGGTGCCATGCATTTATTTATACTGCTCTCATTTGCATATAAACTAGTGAAAGATGTGAAGCCTGTACCCTTAGGCAAGATGATGATAGTTAGCTGATTATCACTAACTGAATATGGGTATAGGGATTGTAAGTTGAAACAAGGGAAAAAGGATATGTCAGCCAATTTTATTCAATGGAATATGAATAATTTTTGAAGTAATATTTAAGAATAGATTGATTTGGCTACAAAATATGTTGTTTAGATTGCTATCCTAAGATAGTGATGATTTCACCCTGAAAAAGTATATTATAAGTTTGACAAGTAATGAAAGAGGAGTAGCGATATGTAAAGTAATTGGGATTAAGCAATATGTAGTGAATATGAATTGCGACCAAGGATAAGGAGAGGATATATCCACACCCAGTCCATGTGATCAAATCTGAGGGTTAATAAAGGTATTTCAAAATATTTCACCGCCTGAAGACTTGACAGCGTCTAGAAGTGCACACATAACCTATAAATTGAAACTGACAGTCGTAATATATACATTTAAAATTTGGATACCTTTACTGGTAGAATTCGATTAATCATGATGTCACGCCCCGGAAGTGCGGAAAATAGGGCTAATTTAAAACGTTTTACTCATTAATTCACAATTAAGGGTGCATTCATGTGCCGTGTCATACATCATCATAATTATCATGCCTCAGGATCTCATCATAATATAGTGTATATTGAATCATATACATTACTCAATTCCAAGTTAATTAATCCTAATACATCCCATACAATGTTATACATCAAGTGTCTGCAATTACAATAATTATCTGGGTACATGAAAAGATAAAAGGTACCTCAAAATACAATATATATGGCCTGGAGCTCGAGTCCTCCACTAGCCACTACTCCGTACGTCGTAGGGAGATCTTTTTTCACTCGAAGAACTCTGGGGGGGAAAGAAATCAGGGTGAGCTTCTAAATCGCTCAGTAAGGGGGGTAAGGGACTCATTTCATAAACCAAAATGCACATCACAAAATATTTATTTGTATGTGAAACTCATTTGAAAACCATAGCATGAAAGTACTCAAAACGATATTCTCATATCTCAAATCATGTGAAAACATGAAGTAAAAAGGCTCAGTCTAGAGCAATAACAAAGCATGTGAAAATAATGCGAGAAACGCTTTCTCAAATACGTGATAAAATCACTATAATAATAATGCACGTGGCACAGCCACTAAACACACGTGGCATAGCCACTGATTTAAATTCACACGTGGCATAGCCACTAAACACACGTGGCATAGCCATTGATTTAATTTCACACGTGGCACAGCCACTGGATAGGGTTTCACGTGGCAATGGCACTAATTAGGGGTTCTCACGTGGCAACGGCCACCAATAGGGTTCTCACATGGCAACGGCCACCAAATGGGGTTTCTCACGTGGCAACGGCCACCAAATGGGGTATCACGTGGCAACGCCACCAATGGGGTTTCTCACGTGGTAACGGCCACCAATAGGGTTTCTCACGTGGCAACGGCCACCAAATAGGGTTTCACACGTGGCAACGGGCACCAAATGGGGTATCACGTGGCAACGGCCACCAATGGGGTTTCTCACGTGGCAACGACCACCAATAGGGTTTCTCACGTGGCAACGGCCACCAAATAGGGTTTCACACGTGGCAACGGCCACTAAGTATACGTGGCACAGCCACAGAATGGGTTATTCTCACGTTACTAGAACGGAGAAGAAATCGGGCTTACATGCTACTAGAGCAATGCCCGGTGTGTACTCAAAATTACACACCTAAGTCTTATCACATAAGACTGGTTTGCCTTCACGTAGAACTCATAGTGGTTTTTCTCTCATAAAACTCATTTGAAAACTGTTTTGTACTCAACACAAAACATAATAAAATCGAGTTCCAACCGGCAAAACACACACACATTTCTCAAATCTCGATATTGCCTTAACGTAGAGCCCAATTCATTACTCACACAAATTCGACGATTTATATAGCAATTTCACACTCAGCTTATAAACGCATAAAACAATGGGCTCCAACCGGCTATAAAAACCGTGTGCAATTATAACTCAACACAACACTCAACATGCTTGTTTTATAAACCACAAATCATGCTATAATAGTTTACAAATCACATACACAAATGGTTTAGATTTCCCTTACCTCTTTGCACCTCGTATAGTGCAATCGTTTCCCCCGTATCACGGACTAGCCTCGCATTCCACTCTGAAACTCCCGAGCTGTCCAAACGATGTTAAAACATCAATACTCAATTATCTCATAAACCTCAATTCTCAAAATCGAGCATAATTGCTCATAACTCCTCAAATCTCTTGATTCTCGTAGCTCTACCCCAAACTACACTCTCATTCACAACATCTCGACGTTCTACGTTTCTCATGCCAATCATCTACGCTAACTCACCACATTGTCTAAATTTCTATTTATAGCTCAAATTCTCAAAATTACCAAAATTGCCAAATATCAACATTACTCCAACTACATTGTAATTTCATCAATCCCTAATCATTTCTCAGCTATTTCAACGAAATGCTAACAACTAACATCACCAAAATCACCTCAAATAGAAGGATTGAAGTTTAGAAATTACCCAAAACTTGTGGAGAGCTTATCTCTTGCCTCGATTCGATCCGTCTTTCGATTTCCAAGTATGTTGTTCTCCTTTTGATGAGGAACAACTTTCCTTCTTGCCACAACTTCTGATTTGGCCGGAAATGGGTGCTTTGGATGAGTGAGAAAGTTAGGTTTCGGTAAAAATGGGGGTTAGAAGAGAGAGAAAGTGAAATTGCAGGAGAAAAACAGGGGTTCCTTATATAGACTGGGGGTAGGAGATCGATCTGCCTCTTGATGAGATCGATCTGCATTTGAATTTTGGGACGATTTGGGGCAATTTATGCCTAGGAGATCGATCTGTCGAGGGGTGAGATCGATCTCTTTATGGCTTTATGAGATCGATCTGCTCCTTGAGGAGATCGATCTTCTCCCAAACAGAATCATTTGGAGATCGATCTCTTCCTCATGAGATCGATCTTCTCTCAAACAGAATCATAAGGAGATTGATCCTCTTCCATTGGAGATCGATCTGCTCCTTAAATTCCTCCTTCCTCGTCATTTGTAACCCACCAGATCGATCTCCCCTTCTCCCAGATCGATATGTCCTCATAGTTTCACACTTATTTTAACACTTAACATATAAATCTCCAATTATCATTCCCACAATTCACTTAGCTCAATAAATTACACTTCAAATTATTATTACATCAATAAAATATGTCTGAAATTCTCAGATCTCACATCCTCCCCACCTTAAAAGAATTTAGTCCTCCAAATTCAACTCAACTAGTTAAAGAGATAGGGGTATTTCTCCTTCATGAGACTCTCTAGTTCCCACGTTGCCTCTTCCCTTGAGCGATGTTTCCACCAAACTTTCACTAATGGGATGCTCTTGGTTCTCAGTACCTTCTCCTTTCTATCGAGAATCCGGACGGGTTTCTCAGTGTAGCTCATATCCTCTTGAATGTCCATCTCGTCATACTCTATGACATGAGAAGGGTCCGGGTGGTACTTCCTCAACATAGACACATGAAAAACATTATGTATTCCGGACATCTGTGGGGGTAATGCCAATCTGTAGGCTACCTCTCCCACTCTCTCAAGAATCTCGAATGGTCCCACGTATCGAGGACTCAATTTCCCTTTCCTCCCAAATCGCATGATACCCTTACTTGATGATATTTTCAGAAATACTGCATCACCAACCTTAAACTCGAGTGACCGTCTACGCACATCCGTGTAGCTTTTCTGTCTACTTTGTGCAGCCCGTAACCTCTCACATATGAGTTTCACACTCTGTACGGCTTGCTCAACAAGCTCGGGAGCATTTATCTTTCTGTCACCGACTTCTTCCCAAGCTACAGGGGATCTACACCTCCTACCATATAGAGCCTCAAAAGGTGCCATTCCAATACTCGCATGATAGCTGTTATTGTATGCAAACTCTGCTAGGGGCAGGTGATCATCCCATGATCCCTTAAAATCCATCGTACACGCCCTCAACATATCCTCCAGGGTCTGAATAGTCCTCTCTGACTGACCATCTGTCTGAGGGTGATAGGCGGTACTAAAACTCAATCGAGATCCCATGGACTCCTGAAACTGGGTCCAAAATCTGGAAGTAAATCGGGAATCTCTATCAGAAGTAATACTCACTGGAGCCCCATGTAATCTAGCTATCTCGCTGACATACAGCTCAGCTAAGGCATCCACAGTATCTGTGCTCTTGATGGCAAGGAAGTGGGCACTCTTGGTCAATCTATCCACAATGACCTACATAGCGTCACGACCTCTTCGGGTCCTCGGTAAACCCATAATAAAGTCTATAGTGACATGCTCCCATTTCCATGTAGGTACAGGTAAGGGCTGTAGTAATCCTCCAGGTTTCCGATGCTCAGCTTTCACTTGCTGGCATACTAAACACCTGGCCACATACTCTGCCACGTCTCGTTTCATACCACTCCACCAATACACCTTTCTCAAGTCTCGGTACATCTTAGTACTCCCTGGGTGCATGGTGTATCGCGAGCAGTGGGATTCTCTCAGTATCTGTGTCTTCAGGGTATCATCGTCCGGTACACAAATCCGTCCTCTGAATCTCAACAATCCATCCTCGCTGATGGTGAGATCCGACTGCGAACTCTGCTCAGCTTAGCTAACCATATCTATCAATCTCTGATCACTGCGCTGCCCAGTTCTAATCTAATCCATGATCCTGGGCTCTATCCGCAAGCTAGCCAAAAATCCAGTCTCTACCTCTTTAACTCTGATCCGAAGTTCGGCGAACTGCTCTAACAAATCCCATTCCCTGATCATCATAGCAGATATCATACTCTTCCTGCTCAGGGCATCAGCAATTACATTCGCCTTACCCGGATGATAAAGAATCTCACAGTCATAATCCTTAAGGAGTTCCATCCATCTCCTTTGTCTCATGTTTAACTCTTTCTGATCAAAGAGATATCTCAAACTCTTGTGATCAGTGAAGATCTGGAATCTTTCCCCATATAAGTAGTGTCGCCAGATCTTCAAAGCAAATACCACAGCGGCTAACTCCAAATCATGCGTGGGGTAATTCCGCTCATGGTCTTTCATCTGTCGCGATCCATATGCGACCACTCTTCCGTGCTGCATAAGCACACACCCCAATCCTTGGTGAAATGCATCACTATACACTGAAAATCCTCCTGATCTCTCAGGAATGGTTAACACAGGTGCCGCTGTCAACCTCCTCTTTAATTCCTGAAAACTGAGCTCACATTGATCAGTCCATATAAATGGAGTCTCTTTGCGCATGAGCTTAGTCAAAGGAGCGGCAATCCTTGAAAATCCTTCCACAAATCTTCTGTAATACCCTGCCAAACCAAGGAAGCTTCGTACCTCAGTAACTGTCCTCGGTCTCTCCCAATTAAGCACAGCCTCCACCTTGCTTGGGTCCACTGATACTCCTTCCTCTGAGACTATATGACCAAGGAAAGCTATTCGGTTCAGCCAAAACTCACACTTACTAAGCTTTCCGTATAATTGTTTATCTCGGAGTATCTGAAGTACTAACCACAAATGCTGTGCATACTCCTCATACGACCGAGAGTACACCAGGATATCATCAATAAAGACTATCACAAATTTATCTAGATAGTCTCTGAACACCTCGTTCATCAGTCTCATAAATACTGCAGGGGCGTTCGTCAATCTAAAGGACATCACCAGAAATTCATAATGGCCATACCTTGTCCTGAAGGCCATCTTTGGAATATCTTCTTCCTTGATCCTCAATTGGTGATAGCCCGATCTCAAATCAATCTTAGAAAAGACTGATGCCCCTCTCAGCTGATCAAGTAGATCATCAATCCTGGGCAGTGGGTATTTATTCTTCACTGTGGCTTTATTCAACAACTGATAGTCTACGTATAATCTGAGACTACCATCCTTCTTCTTGACAAATAAAACCGGTGCTCCCCATGGTGAAACACTGGGCCTAATTAACCCTTGATCCAATAACTCCTGTAGTTGTTTCTTCAATTCCTCAAGTTCTACTAATGCCATCCTGTAGGGAGGTTTAGAGATCGACTGAGTATCTGGTACCAAATCAATGGTAAACTCCAGCTCTCTCTCTGGTGGTAAACCTGGCAATTCATCTGGGAAAACATCCAGAAATTCACATACCACAGGTATATCCTCAATCCTCGGATGTTCCCGCTCATCGTCTGAGATGAGTGTCTCATAACCTTCACATGAACAATCATATTTAATATTCTCCAAAATAATATCAAAATTCTTAAATTACTTACTAGAAATCCACATAATCATTTCCTCAATATCTCAATCGTACACTGTAAGGTTCAGGTAGGGAGAAAGTTACAATCTTAGTGTAGCAGTCTAAACTCACTCGATTGGTCGCCAACCAATCCATTCCCAGAATTACATCAAACCCATGTATATTCAACATGATTAGATCAGCTAACATCACTCTATCTCCCACCTTTATCTCACATCCTCTACAGATTAACTCAGTTCTCTGAGATTCATGCATAGGGGTATTTACATGTAGTATATATTCTAGAGGTTCAAACTTCAAGTTTAATCTACATGCAAAATGCTCAGAAATAAACGAATGCGTGGATCCTGAATCAATCAACACATGAGCCTTATGATTACAAACAGAGAGTGTACCTCTTATAGTTTCTGCCGAAGTGTCTGCGGTCTCCTTATCCAGGGCAAACACACGTCCCTGTGCCACAGGTTTCTTCCCTTTCTCTGCCGCAGTGGCCCGTCTCCGGGGATCCACTCTCTGAGGCTGTTGTCTAGTGGGCTCCAAGACATGTGGTTTCTGAGGTTGAGGGCAATCCTTCACCATGTGACCTATGTCTCCACATCTAAAACATCCATGGATCGACCCAGTACAACTTCCCTCATGCATTCGGCCACAATCTCTGTAAAACCTTGTCTCAGACCTGACATCTCGAAGGGTCTCTCTAATGTTAGGGTAACCTCTGGGTCTCTCTAATCTGCCCTTCTGTACCTCAATCCTTCCTCTTCTGAAGGAACCTCTCTGAGCCTCTGTTTGGAAAATCGCTGGCCTCTTGCCCTTATCTCTATTGATCGCCCTGAGCTCATTCTGGGATTGTACCATCTCAATTCCTCTTTCAATCTCCTGTGCTCGTCTTAGAGCATCTCCAAACTCAATAATACATAGCCCTATCAATCTATCTCTGATGACGGGCTTCAACCCATACACAAACTTCTCTGTGCGAAGCTCTTCACTCTTGAAGGTCTCTGGGTCATATCTCAATAGCGCTGTGAATTGGCTCTCATAGTCATCCACAGACATGTCACCCTGTACCAAACTCAACAACTCAGCTTGTTTCTTTCTCTGGGTGGCTCGTGGTACATATTGGGTCCTAAAGGCTGTCTGAAACTCTTCCCAACCAATCACATCATGGTGGGACATCAAAATACCCTGGGTAGTACCCCACCAATCTCGAGCTCTCCCCTTCAGCATATAGGCACTCATACTGACCCTCTCAGCATCGGTGCACCCCAAGAAATCAAATATAATTCTTAATTCCGTCAACCACTCCTCAGCCTCTGTAGGATCCTTCTTTCCCTTAAATGCGGGTGGATTCATCTTCAGAAAATCCCTTAGTCGGACCACACTTCTATCCTCAGGCTGAGTGACGGGAGGCACTGGGGGTATGGGAGGTCCTTGTGGTGGTGTAGGAGTAGTACCCGAGGCATTAACTCCAAAGTGTTCGGTGAATAACGCTGCCATCTGCTCAAAACCTTGCCTCACATCGGTCTCAATCCGATTAAATCGAGAGTTAGGACTCTCTGGTTGTGGGACAGGTGGCGGAGGGGACTCTGCCTGCCTCCTCGAACGACCTCGTCCTTTACTCATTCTCTATCTCAACTCGTCTCCTGCGCGTACATATCACAATCGATTGACATCTCAATCCTCAATTTCAGTTCATGACCAGACTATTACAGACACTTGGGATGTATTCTATTTCACTCAACCGACACTGACAGTACTAGACACCCTAAGCTCTGATACCAAGAAAACTCTGTCACGCCCCGGAAGTGCGGAAAATAGGGCTAATTTAAAACTTTTTACTCATTAATTCACAATTAAGGGTGCATTCATGTGCAGTGTCATACATCATCATAATTATCATGCCTCAGGATCTCATCATAATATAGTGTATATTGAATCATATACATTACTCAATTCCAAGTTAATTAATCCTAATACATCCCATACAATGTTATACATCAAGTGTCTGCAATTACAATAATTGTCTGGGTACATGAAAAGATAAAAGGTACCTCAAAATACAATATATATGGCCTGGAGCTCGAGTCCTCCACTAGCCACTACTCCGTACGTCGCAGGGAGATCTTTTTTCACTTGAAGAACTCTGGGGGGAAAGAAAACAGGGTGAGCTTCTAAATCGCTCAGTAAGGGGGGTAAGGGACTCATTTCATAAACCAAAATGCACATCACAAAATATTTATTTGTATGTGAAACTCATTTGAAAACCATAGCATGAAAGTACTCAAAACGATATTCTCATATCTCAAATCATGTGAAAACATGAAGTAAAAAGGCTCAGTCTAGAGCAATAACAAAGCATGTGAAAATAATGTGAGAAACGCTTTCTCAAATACGTGATAAAATCACTATAATAATAATGCACGTGGCACAGCCACTAAACACACGTGGCATCGCCACTGATTTAATTTCACACGTGGCACAGCCACTGGATAGGGTTTCATGTGGCAACGGCCACTAATTAGGGGTTCTCACGTGGCAACGGCCACCAATAGGGTTTCTCACGTGGCAACGGCCACCAAATGGGGTTTCTCACGTGGCAACGGCCACCAAATGGGGTATCACGTGGCAACGGCCACTAATGGGGTTTCTCAGGTGGCAACGGCCACCAATAGGGTTTCTCACGTGGCAACGGCCACCAATAGGGTTTCTCACGTGCCAACGGCCACCAAATAGGGTTTCACACGTGGCAACGGCCACCAAATGGGGTATCACGTGGCAACGGCCACCAATGGGGTTTCTCACGTGGCAACGACCACCAATAGGGTTTCTCACGTGGCAACGGCCACCAATAGGGTTTCTCACGTGGCAACGGCCACCAAATAGGGTTTCACACGTGGCAACGACCACCAAATAGGGTTTCACACGTGGCAACGGCCACTAAGTATACGTGGCACAGCCACAGAATGGGTTATTCTCACGTTACCAGAACGGAGAAGAAATCGGGCTTACATGCTACCAGAGCAATGCCCGGTGTGTACTCAAAATTACACACCTAAGTCTTATCACACAAGACTGGTTTGCCTTCACGTAAAACTCATAGTGGTTTTTCTCTCATAAAACTCATTTGAAAACTGTTTTGTACTCAACACAAAACATAATAAAATCGAGTTCCAACCGACAAAACACGCACACATTTCTCAAATCTCGATATTGCCTTAACGTAGAGCCCAATTCATTACTCACACAAATTCGACGGTTTATAAAGCAATTTCACACTCAGCTTATAAACCCATAAAACAATGGGCTCCAACCGGCTATAAAAACTGTGTGCAATTATAACTCAACATAACATTCAACATGCTTGTTTTATAAACCACAAATCATGCTATAATAGTTTACAAATCACATACACAAATGGTTTAGATTTCCCTTACCTCTTTGCACCTCGTATAGTGCAATCGTTTCCCCCGTATCACGAACTAGCCTCGCATTCCACTTTGGAACTCCCGAGCTGTCCAAACGATGTTAAAACATCAATACTCAATTATCTCATAAACCTCAATTCTCAAAATCGAGCATAATTGCTCATAACTCCTCAAATCTCTTGATTCTCGTAGCTCTACCCCAAACTACACTCTCATTCACAACATCTCGACGTCCTACGTTTCTCATGCCAATCATCTACGCTAACTCACCACATTGTTTAAATTTCTATTTATAGCTCAAATTCTCAAAATTACCAAAATTGCCAAATATCAACATTACTCCAACTACATTGTAATTTCATCAATCCCTAATCATTTCTCAGCTATTTCAACGAAATGTGAACAACTAACATCACCAAAATCATCTCAAATTGAAGGATCGAAGTTTAGAAATTACCCAAAACTTGTGGAGAGCTTATCTCTTGCCTCGATTCGATCCGTCTTTCGATTTCCAAGTATGTTGTTCTCCTTTTGATGAGGAACAAGTTTCCTTCCTGCCACAACTTCTGATTTGGCCGAAAATGGGTGCTTTGGATGAGTGAGAAAGTTAGGTTTCGGTAAAAATGGGGGTTGGAAGAGAGAGAAAGTGAAATTACAGGAGAAAAATAGGGGTTCCTTATATAGACTGGGGGTAGGAGATCGATCTACCTCTTGATGAGATCGATCTGCATTTGAATTTTGGGACGATTTGGGGTAATTTATGCCTAGGAGATCGATCTGTCGAGGGGTGAGATCGATCTCTTTATGGCTTTATGAGATCGATCTGCTCTTTGAGGAGATCGATCTTCTCCCAAACAGAATCATTTGGAGATCGATCTCTTCCTCATGAGATCGATCTTCTCTCAAACAAAATCATAAGGAGATCGATCCTCTTCCATTGGAGATCGATCTGCTCCTTAAATTCCTCCTTCCTCGTCATTTGTAACCCACCAGATCGATCTCCCCTTCTCCCAGATCGATCTGTCCTCATAGTTTCACACTTATTTTAACACTTAACATATAAATCTCCAATTATCATTCCCACAATTCACTTAGCTCAATAAATTACACTTCAAATTATTATTACATCAATAAAATATGTCCGAAATTCTCAGATCTCACACATGAAGGTTTAAAAATTAAAATTTTATAAAAGCCATTAATATAAGAAAAAGGAAATGACGTGGGTTAGTATCTTGAACGAAAACGATTTTGAAATGACATTAGACATTTATGCGTATATAGGTCAAGAATATGGGTGATTGAAATATTGAGTGGAACTCAACTACGATGAGGTATTTAAACCTTGCCTGGACCAATTGGTTGTCATCTTTAGCGATGATATTTTGATGTATTCGAAGTCCAGGGAAGAGCATGAGTAGCAACAGGAAACTGTCTTATAGATGAGTTGTTCAGAGTTTCTCGAAATGGGCTGCTCAGTTGATACGTCTCATTTGGAAAAAGATTGCATATGAGTGGGATGATAAGTATGAAAGTAGCTTCAGTGAGTTTTGGTATTTTGAAGTAATAAACTGACCACCATAATTATTCCCACCATAACCAATAGCTCAAGAGGTTTTAGTGTGTATGGATACCTCGAAATAAGGATTGGGCTGTGCATTGATGAAAAATGGGAAGATAGTCATTTATGGATCCAGATAGTTCAACGACAATGAGAGAAACTATCCGACCCATGATTTAGAGTTGGCAGCCGTAGTGTTTACATTGAAAGTATGGCCCCACCATTTAAATGGTAAGAAATTTTGGGTATGCACTGATCGTAAAAGCCCCAAGTATCTATTTTCACAGAAAGAGTAGAATATGAGATAACCAAGAGGGTTAGAGCTTCTAAGGATTATGATTGTGAACATTGTACCACACAGGAAAGGCTAATGTAATGGTTGATGCCTTAAGCAAAAAGAGCCTCGAGATGGTATTACATATGATGGTCAGGGAGCGTGAGCTGTTTTAACAGTTGTGAGCCTCAGTAGTGATGTGATCCCTTCTAATGATGATCGTGATTGTGTGACAGCTAGCCTGAGGTTAGAACCAGATTTGAGTGATCGAATTTGCCAGGCTTAGCGTGATGATCGACATGGTGTCGATAGTGTGGGTCAGATTCAAAAGGGTATAGTGACAGAGTTCACAATGAGTGATGATGACTTACAGAGGTTCAGAGACAGTATAAGTGCTCCTCAGGACCATAGTTGTTGAGATAGTGTTATTGTTAGAAGCTCACTCTTTGGGATATACAGTGCATACGGAAAGTAATAAATATATCGGAATCTCAGAAAAAGGGCATTGGTGGTCAGGTATGAAAAGAGACATTGTAGAGATTGTGGACAAGTGTCTCGTATGTCAGCAGATTAAGGTAGAGTACTAGAAGTCTGCAGAGTTATTGCAGCCTCTACCTATATTGACACGAAAAAGAGAACAAGTTACCATGAATATCGTGATGGATTACAGAGGACCCAGATGAATCACGAGACTATCTGGGTGATACTCGATAGAGTGACTAAGTCTACCCACCTTCTGACTATGAAAATCCCCAGATACTCTGAGTGCATAGGCGGATTTATATGTAAGAAAGATTGTGAAACATTATGTAGCGTTCCAGTGAGCATGATATCAGATAGGGATTCCCGCTTCACTTCCCACTTCTGGGAATATTTTTTTAAAGCTTCGGGAACCTGATTGAGTGTTAGCACAGTTTTTCATCCTCAGACAGATGGTTAGTCAGAGAGGACTGTACAGGTTCTGGAGGATATGATGAGAGCGTGTGCCATTGATTTTATAAGCTCATGGGATGATCAGTTGTTACTAATCGAATTCACCAATAATGGTAGTTGTCACTTGAGTATCGGCATAACATTTTATATGAGGCATTGTATGGCCGTAGGGGTTATTCTCCGATTTAGATAAGAAGTGGGTAACAGATAGAGAATTGTTTCCGAATTGGTAAGACAAACCTCTGAAGATGTTCAGTTAAATTGTGAGAGATTAAGAACACCTCAAAGCAGACAGAAAAGCTATGCTGACAAGAGATAGAAAACCATTGGAATTCACCGAGGGTGAATCAGTATTGTTGGCAGTTACATATTCAAGAACGTAACGAGATTCGAGAAGAAGGCAAATTGAGTTTCGTTAGATTGAATCCCTTGAGAGATTGGACAAAGTGGGAGATAAGGCCTGTAGGTTGGCGTTACCACTTGAATAAACAGGCATCCACAATGTGTCCCATCTTTTGATGCTTTGAAAATACTATCCGGACCCAGCATATGTGATCGGATATGAGCTCCAACAGCTTAGCTCAATGAAAGTATAACATATGTTGAAAAAAAAAATAGATTCGGGTATAGACGGAAGGAGAAAGTGTTGAGGTTTAAGACGATCTCCCTAGTCAAAGTCCTTTGGTAGTATTACAGTCCGAAAAAAGTCACATGAGAATTAAAGAGTATGATGCAATAGACATACCCGGAGTTGTGTATAGACCCATTTTGTCACAACCCTCAACTTACAAAAATACGTACAAATTTTTCGCATTTTCATGCATCAATTATTAGTCATCCTTCTTTGATTGTGAACAACCGCACTCTCAACAGTTGGGCTGTGTGTCGACGTCTAATTCACTCCACCATACCAATTCAATTTGTATATTATTCATAAGTAAACACTTGTATAAATGTATTTATATCAGAGTTGTTACATGTGTTTACATTGTTTTACATCCCCAGTAGTTACATACAAAATGTTACTGTGCTATATCTAGTTTAGATACAAAATAATCCAAGTGTGTATACCTTTAGCGATGGGATGTAGCGAATTACCAAAAGGGAAACGCCTCTGGTCACGCTCAATCTATACTCAACACTCTGTAGAGGGGGGGAATAAGGGGGTGAGCAAACCACACGCTCAGTAAGGCAATCATGCGAACAGGTAGATACTGCACTATCTACGTGATCGTGATGCCATGCTCAAAAGCATTTAATTCATCATTTATCTCAAAACATTAGTGTATGATTGTGTTAATGGTATGTAAAGCATTCATACTATTAAAATCCAATGCACATTTCAACTCAAAGCATGGTATAAATCATCATGCATAATTTACAATAAAAGCATGGCATTACCCATCATGCATTTTCTCAAATAGCATGGCATTAACCATCATGCATTTTCACAATAAAGCATGGCATTAAACATCATGCATCCGTGGACTTTAAAACCATTAACAAATCAATTCAACACTGGTCAGGTCTCAGCCCATCCCTCGGACTTTCCTGACCCACAAAACATTTCAAAAATGGATTTATTCTCAAATAGTAGTAGACATGTGAGATAGGCAGTTCAACAACAGGTAATAACCTCAAGGCCTATGTACATAACCTGTGATACCGGCTACACAGATCAGGTGTGCGGGATATCACCACTATCTGCTTTCGCACGGGAGGTGGGTCAAATCCTACCCGTCGGTCCATAGCAGATCTCGTCCGAAGATGGCACATCACATCTCAACACGGTATAATGTACTCCATGCTACATGCACGGTACACGTACTCCGTGGACCCAATCAACACATCATATCACGCCACATCTCAAACGCACGTGTGAGCCTATTTAATCGGTATGACCTCTTGTCTACCCGAAGCTCCTAACACGGCTAATTAATCATGTCAAAATAATGCACGTGTGAGCCTATTTAATCGATGTGACACCCAATCTACTCGAAGCTCCAAACACGGTAATATGCAAGGTGGGCATCCAGTGCGAGACAAACTCCAAGCACAATGCCAAAACAATTATGAAATCCATGTGAAAACTAGTGCCTCTAGCACTCATGTGTATAAAACACGTCAAATCTCGTGCAAGTCATACTCTAGCACGCTTTCATACTCACGAAATCATGTAGGTGGCTCAAAACTGTGCAAAATATGGTTAACAAAACCAAAACACACTCATTTCTTTTGCAAATCATTTCAATGTTAGCCAACCTACCAATCATTTGCTAAAACGTAATAAAACATGATTTTCAAAGCAATATGCTTTTGTTTTCATGCACATTTTATCAAACTCCCAACTTTTGCCCTTCAATCACCCAACATCATTTCCTAATGTCTCATGCATTCTAGCAAAGCATTTAATGCCCCTAAGTCACGCACAGATATCTCTAAGAGTCCACACAATTCCCTTACCTCGATTTACTTGGTGTGACTCCTTTCCTTTTAGCTTCTCACGCTCTTGGCTCAACTCGCCTCGGCGTATCCTTGGAAGCTGCGATTCATTCATTCAATCAATTGAGTTAATGCTTTTAACCCATAATTGACCTCACTAGTCAATATTATTCACTTATGCATTTTACAAATGCCTTAATCCACATTTTACCTCTTTTAGGTAAATCTCACAATTTATCCACTAACCACATCTTAAAATCATACCACAACACTATTAATAACTTCTACATATCTCATTCATCATTAATCTTCATACATTCCACTTTCTCACTCTAGACCATTTCTAGGTCATAATCATTCCAATGTATTTTAGATAGTTTCTAACCATCCATACTCATGCCAAACAACTCCAAAATCAATTATATAGACAATGTACCATAGTTGGAGTGTTAGAATCTTACCCAATTTGATTTCTCTTCTTGCTCCAAATGACAATGCCCTTAGCTCCTTCAATACCAACAATGGGAAAATGCCTTCAACTATGTTGTTCTTCTCTTTGATAGGAACAACTTTGCCTCTAATGGTCTCTCTTCAAATCTTACTGAAAATGGCTGATTTTAGAGAGAGAAAGTTAGGTTTTTGGGTTGAAAGTGGAAGGTTAGTGTTTTTCCCAAAATTTTCTGATTTTCAGCACTCCTTATATAGAAATAGCTTGAGGAGATCGATCTGGTCCAAGAGAAGATCGATTTGGTCCCCTTAAATCCCTCTTTTTCACGATATTTTAAGCATGAGATCGATCTGTCGAAGCATGAGATCGATCTACTCCCAAACAGAGAGCTAAGGAGATCGATTTGGGTGCTTGAGGATCGATATTTTCATTACAGAATGCTTAGGAGATCAATCTGCTCTATTTCATTGCCCAAATAAGAGCATTCTGGCTCTTCCAAATCGATCTCTCATCCTATGAGATCGATCTGCCCTTCACAATTTCCAGATTTTCTGCAGTTCTTCTGCAGTAACACTTACCAAACTTCATACATTTTGTTGCCATGATCATTTTCTCATCCAATCATCTTTGAGACTTGAAAATGGCATCCATCCACACTTCATACACATTAAAACTTGTGTAGAACCTTTGTATGACCAAGGGTACTTAACATAAACCAAATGGAAGTGCATACTCATGCAAATCTTCATTCCATTTACCACATTACTCATAATCCATTCTATTCACACTCTCCACATGTTTAAGTCCATATCTTTACATTCACACATAATGTAACTTGTACGTACAATCACAACTCTTATTACATGTGTGTACATTAACTTATGGACTTAAATCGCATATACTTCACTTATGAATTCATAGTACAACTCTATTTACATTTCTATGTACATATATACCATTATACATATACGGGGTCTCACATTCTCCCCCACTTAAAAAATTTGGTCCTCCAAATTAGAACCAATTATTCTGTGAACAACTCGGGATACTTCTCCCGCATCAAACCTATCCAATTCCCATGTGGATTCTTCCATAGTGTGATGTTGCCAAAGTATTTTCACCAAGGGAATTGTCTTTGTCCTCAACACTTTCTCTTTTCTGTCCAATACCCGAACTGGCTTCTCAACAGAGGTTATACCTTCATTGAGCTCCAAAGGCTCATATCTTATCACATGCATCGGATCCGGGTGATACTTCCTCAACATGGATACGTGGAAGATGTTATGCACACTTGCCAACTCTGGTGGCAATGCCAACCTATACGCCTTATCTCCCACTCTATCAAGTATCTCAAATGGCCCTATATATCGAGGGCTCAACTTTCCATTCTTCCCGAATCTCATAATTCCCTTCGAAGGGGAAACTTTCAAAAACACTGACTCACCCACCTCAAACTCTAGTGATCTCCGTCTCCTGTCAGCATAACTCTTTTGCCTACTCTGAGCTGTCCGTAACCTCTCACATATTAATTGGACGTCTTCAGAGGCTTGTCTAACTAAGTCGGGAGCAAAGATCTGTCTATCACCAACCTCTTCCCATCCAATAGTTGAACTGCATCTACGCCCATACAATGCCTCATATGGTGCCATCCCGATACTCACATGAAAACTGTTATTATAGGCGAACTCTGTGAGTGGCAAATGGTCATCCCAAGAGCCTCCAAAATCTAATGCACACGCTCTCAACATATCCTCCAGGGTCTGTATAGTCCTCTCTGACTGACCATCTGTCTGAGGATGAAATGCGGTGCTAAAACTCAACTGTGTCCCCATCGCTTCCTGAAAATGTTCCCAAAAGTGGGAAGTGAAGCGGGCATCCCTATCAGAAACAACGCTCACTGGAATTCCATGTAGCCTCACTATCTCGCGCACATATAGGTTCGCTAATTGGCTCAGAGTATCGGTAGCTCTCATAGCTAGAAAATGGGTTGATTTCGTCAACCGATCCACAATCACCCATATGGCATCATGACCTCTCCGGGTCCTCGGCAATCCCATCACAAAATCCATGGTGACATGCTCCCACTTCCATGTCTATATCGGTAGAGACTGCAACAACCCTGCAGGCTTCTGATGCTCTACCTTCACCTGCTAACAAACGAGACACTTAGCAACATATTCAGTAATGTGCTTTTTCATTCCCGACCACCAATAAACCTTTCGAAGGTTTTGATACATCTTGGTACCCCCTGGATGTATCGTATACTTCGATGAGTGAGCCTCTGTTAAGATCAACCTTCTGATCTCTGCATCATCAGGAACACATATCCTACCTCTGAACCTCAACAATCCATCCGAACTCAACCCAAAGTCCATCTCTGTACTCCTCTGTATCTGCCCGACAATATCACTACAATACTGATCAACTCGTTGAGCCTGTCGAATAGGATCTACCAGATCCGGTTCCAACTGCAGGCTAGCTATCATATATCCACTATCAGCGTCAGGCGGGGTCATATCCAAACTGAGGTTTGTGAACTGTTCCAATAGCTCGTGTTCCCTGATCATCATAAATGATACCATCTTGAGATGCTTCCTACTCAATGCATCAGCAACCACATTTGCTTTACCTGGGTGGTATAGGATTTCACAATCATAATCCTTTAACAGCTCGAGCCATCTCCTCTGTCTCATGTTCAACTCTTTCTGTGAGAACAGGTACTTAAGGCTCTTATGATCTGTATAAACCTGAAATCTCTCACCATAAAGGTAGTGGCGCCATATCTTCAGCGCAAACACCATCGCTGCCAACTCCAAGTCATGGGTCGGGTAGTTCCTCTCCTGATCCTTTAACTGCCTTGATCCATAGGCTACTACCTTTCCATCCTGCATCAATACACAGCCTAATCCTAGATGTGAAGCATCCGTATACACCGAGAAACCTCCTGAGCCGGTAGGAATGGTGAGTATTGGAGCTGTAGTTAATCTCCTTTTCAACTCCTCAAAGCTTTCCTCACACTTATCGTCCCACACAAACTCTACATTTTTCCTCGTGAGACATGTCAAAGGAGCAGCTAACCTCGAAAATCCCTCTACAAACCTTCGATAATATCCAGCTAAACCTAGGAAGCTTCTGATCTCTGTCACTATTTGGGGTCTCTGCCACTGAACTACGGCCTCAATCTTAGATGGATCCATTGATACTCCATCCTTCGATACTATGTGACCCAAAAAAGAGATCTGTTCTAACCAAAAGTCGCACTTACTGAGTTTAGCGTACAACTTCTTCTCTCGAAGGGTCTGTAGCACTATCCTTAGATGCCTCTCATGCTCCTCTCTAGACCTTAAATACACCAGTATATAATCAATAAACATGATCACAAATCGGTCCAAATACTGGTGGAATACCTCATTCATCAACGACATAAAAGCTGCGAGAGCATTCGTCAACCCGAATGGCATAACCATAAACTCATAATGTCTATACCGGGTGTGAAAAGCTGTCTTGGGTACATCTCCACCTCGTATCTTCAACTGATGGTACCCTGATCTCAAATCTATCTTGGAAAAGACTTGCGCTCCCTTAAGCTGATCCAACAAGTCATCAATGCGTGAAAGAGGATACTTATTCTTAATGGTGGCCTTATTCAACAACCGATAATCTATACACAGTCACAGGCTTCCATCCTTTTTCCTTACAAATAGAACCGGTGCTCCCCAAGGTGAGACGCTCGGTCTAATGAACCCCTTCTCCAGCAACTCTTGTAACTGTTTCCTTAACTCCTCCAACTCAACTTGAGCAATTCTGTACGGTGGCTTGGATATCGGCTCTGTACCAGGTGCCAAGTTTATACCAAACTCCATCTCCCTATCTGGAGGTAACCCTGGTAACTCATCCGAAAAGACATCTGAAAATTCCCTAACCACTGGAATGTCTCCCAATTTCGGAAGTGTCTTATCCGTCTCAATCACATAAGCGATAAACCCTTCACATTATTCTTTCCACCATTAGTAATCATAAATCATCACATCACATACATACATGAAAATTAAATTTATCTTTCATACATCATGTATCAAGATTGTACTCATCACACTTATAATAATCATGTTCTTTAATTTCATTTCACAAAATTAACTACAAGATTGTCTATCTTTGGAAACATCAAAGTTTTTGCATGACAATCCATAACAACATGATTGGCAGCCAACCAATCCATTCCTAGGATCACATCAAAATCACTCATATTTAATAAAATTAAATCGGATGCCATCTCTTTACCTTCTATCTTTATCTTACAATCCCTATATACATGCTCAGTCAACTGACTATCATTCATAGGGGTAGATATTAACAACATCTTATCAAGCAGTGTGGGTTTTACATGCTTCAACAATTTACATGCAAAGGATGGTGATACAAAAGAATGCGTGGCACCAGGATTAAACAGTACATAAGCTTCTAAATCAAAGATTCGGATGGTACCTTTTACCACATCCAATGATTGATCCGCAGTGTCCTGGTCCAGTGAGTGCACTCGTCCTCTGCTCACACCTACTGCATGCTTCCCTTTTTCTTCAGCTGTAGCCCTCCTCCTCGGAGCAGCTGTACCAACTGGAGCCCTCTCTGGCTCTATGCCCTTCTGTGGGCTCTCTCTATCATCTCTGGGCAATCTCTGATTATGTGCCCTGGCTTCCCACATCTGAAGCATACAACCTGAGGTCCATAACATGGTCGAGTACTATTGTGAGACCCCGTATATGTATAGCTATATATAGGAACATGGGAATGTAAATAAAATCATAAGTATGATGATACATTGTAATGTGAAGTATATGCAATGTAAGTTCATAAGATTATGTACGCACTTGTAATAAGAATCGTGATTATACGTACAAGTTGCATTATGAATGAGTAGGAGGAAATAAACTTGAACACGAGAAGAATGTGATCGAAATGGAATATGAGTAGTATAGTAAAATGGAAGGAAAGATTTACATAAGTGTATATTTCCATTCGAGTAATCTCGTGTATATTTGGTTATACAAAGATTTCCCACAAGTTTTAAAATATATTAAGTGGGATGGGATGACATTTTTAAGTCTCAAGGAGCGATGAATGAGGAAAGGACTATGAAGGTAAATTGAGGAAGTCTTGAAGGGAGTTGTTGCAGAAAAACTGTAGGAAATCTGGAATTTGTGAAGGCCAGATCGATCTCATAGGATGAGAGATCGATCTGGGAGAGCCAGAATGCTCTTATGTGAATAATGGAAGGGAACAGATCGATCTCCAAAGGAAGCAGATCGATCTCTTTAGCTCTCGGGTTGGAAGCAGATCGATCTCCCCTAAGACCAGATCGATCTCCTTAAGCTTCTGTTCGACAGCAGATCGATCTCTAGCCTCGACATATCGATCTCCTGCCTTTAAAATGTCTTAGAAAAGATGGATTTTAGAGGACCAGATCGATCTCCACCCAAGGGAGATCGATCTCATCAAGTCAAAACTATAAATAGGAGCAGTTGGATCTACAGAATTTTGGGATAAACCATTTCCTCTCACTTCAACTCAAAGAAAACTAGCTTTCTCACTCCTAAATCCAGCCATTTTCAGTGAGACTTAAGGAGAGTCTATTAGAGACAAAGTTGTTCACAACAAAAAGAAGAACAACATAGTCTAGAGGCATTTCCCCATTTGATGGATTGAAGAAATAAAGGGCAATCCTAATTGGAGCAAGAGGAAATCCAATTAGGTAAGTTCTAATGCACAAATCCAAGTACATTGGTTTAGTTAATGATTATAAAGATATTTGGGTGTGCATATTGTGGATAGAACTACCTCGAATGGTATGAAATGAATATAACTTAGAAATAGTCAAGTGTGAGAAAGTGAAATGTAGAGGTGTTAACGATGAATGAGATATCTTGAGTGGATGATTATGTTGTGGGAATGGTTTGAACATGTTGATATTGGGATAAAATTGTGAGATTTACCACAAAGGGTAAAATATGTATTTAAGGCATTGGATAAATGATTAGTTGAGCAAGAGTTAGAAACGTTAACTCGAGTGTTTGATGGATGAATTTCAGTTTCGGATGATACGTCGGAGCAAGTCGAGATGAGAACGCGAGAAGCATAAAGGCAGATAGTTGCACACAAGTAAAACGAGGTAAGGGACTGTGTGTTAGCTATAGAGATGTTCGTACATATTTTACGGTAATTTCGTAGATATATTGCTAGAACTAGTACGATATTATAATTCTATGAAATGATATGGGAGCATGAAAAGTACTAGGATGTATATATGTATTGAGAAATGGGAGAGGGTAAGGAAATAGCATGATATGCATGTTTTCAATGTTTTTCTCTATTATACATTAATCTTGATGATTGAGAAACGTTGATGATAGGTTGGCTAATTTTACATGTTTTAGCATGAAGAGGCATGCTGTATGAATAAACATGTTTTGAATTTTAAAAAGAGAAAATAGCCATCTATCAGTTTTGAGATGTGATTTGGTGTTGAAGCGCTAGCTTACACCCGTTTTAATGCCTTGATGTACCGTGTTGGAGTTTTAACTCGCACGAGGGTTTTGAGAAAGTGCGGGAACTTTGCTCGCACCTGTTTTATTGAGTTAAGGTAAACCTGAGGGTCTGGGACCCAAGGGGATACCAGCCGACGGCCATTTGAATGGGCTGGGCCTTAACGATAGATCGTACCGCGCTGGAGCTTTGCGTTGACTGTGTGTCACGCTGCTTGCTCGCCTGGTATATGAGACATGGTTTAGGATAAAGAGTCCATCGGAGTTGGAGTATGGACTTGGGTCCACGGTCGTACGTGGAATAGTGTAGTCACCCGTTGGTATACTATGTACCGTGCTGGGTGCACGTGAGTATGAGTATCGCGTAGATGACACACGACGTATCTTCACCGTGAGTATACGAGGAGATGAGGTGGATTGAGATGAGCCGGAGGGTAGGACTGACCCATCCCCCTTCAGGCGAAGTGATACCCTATGCACACCTGATCAGTGAGGCCTGGGATCACTGACTATGGCCATATGTCGTGGATATTTGATTGCCGAAAATTCCATGCCTGTCTCAGAGATTTGAGAAACAGAGATAATCTCAGAAAAGAAAGAGAATTGCGGAAAGAATGATTTGAGAAATGAAAGAGATTTCATGTTTTTGATAAATCTCTAATTTCACATTCGTGCCGTGAGGGCACTATTTATGAGCATGTTTTAAATGGAAGCTTGATATTCATTTTACACGAAAATGCTATTGAGAAATATATGTTTAAATGCATTATTCGTATGATATTTCCATTTATAACGAAAACATGGTTTTGGTTTATGCATGCATGGGCTATGTAGGTAGTACGATATCTACCTACTAGCATACATTTCCTTACTGAGCTGTGGTTTGCTCATCCCACTATTTTCCCCTTCCAGGTACTGAGAAGTAAGAGAGCGGTGATCTCTAGATCTTTTGTGTTAAACAGCTCCCACAATCCGCAAAGGTATAAGATTCGTATACACGAGTATTTTGTATCTAATATATTGTATCGCACAGTTATATCTTGGAATTGTAAACAGTATTATGGGGATGATATGTAAGCACATAGTATTTATACAATTAATTTTGTGTATCTACACACACACCTGGGAGTGTGAATTAAAGCTTTAAATATTTCGCTATAAATGAATGAATTTTTAGTAATTGCATCTTCTCACAGCCCAACCGTAGTAGAGAATGTATGGATAGAAGGGTTCACAAAAGCGGGGTATGACAACCATGGTACTTACCACACTTGCCACACTATTCCGTAGTAGGCCGTGGCCCTCTAATCACGATTCCCTTAGCTGGAGCAATGGCCGGATACATGGGAGTATCAACTGTCCTCTCCCAGATCTCATCAATTCTTGGCCTCTTTCCAGAGAATCTCTTGCTTCCTTTATAACTGAAGCCTCTATCCATCATTGGTCTTTTCTTATCTCTGTCCCTCATCTTACCAACCTTTCCAAACTCTGAGGCGATTCTATCAACGTCTTGTTCACATAATTGTGCCCTGCGCACTGCCTCATCATAGGTCGGTATATCCCAGGGAACCAGTCTGGATCTAATGGTCGATCTCAATCTATCCATAAACTTTTGGATTTTCTCGACCTCATTACTCATAGTGTTGGGATCATATCTGCCCAGGGATATAAAAGCAGTCTCATACTCATCCACAGTCCTACTCCCTTGGGCCAGTCCCAAAAATGCCATTTTTAGCTTTCGTTGTGCGGTATCCGGGACATACTGTCTCCGAAAGTCCACCAGGCCTATTTTGAGAGCCCGGCATACTGAGATCAGCATAAAATCGGCAAACGCTACCATCTCGGTAGTAGTGCACTCAAAGAACCCATATAATTTCTCGATCTCATTGATCCAATCCTCAGCCGTTACTGGGTCCTTTACTCCACTGAAAGACGGCGGTCCAAACTTCTGGAACTGCCGCAGTCTATCCAAATCACATCCATATCCCTAACCTCTACTGCCTGGCGTAGCAACCGGTGTAGGCACATCCTGTGTGGGTGGGGTATCTATCGTCCGTGGCCTCTGGGCTTCCCTTGCCCGTGTCTCAGGAGCTGTCGCCTGCTCGGCATCACCCTGTGTAGCGGGACTCTGTCTACCGCCAACTCCAGATAAAGATTGGGTGATCAACTCCACAATCATCTCAATGCTTCGCTCAATCCTTGCGAAGCGAGCCTCAGTACTCTCAGGTCTCTCCTCTAGACCCTGTGGAGCGTGCTCAACATCAGCCTCCACCTCAACATCATCTTGAGCCTCGTGTGTTTCTGGCTCAACATGACCCCCAGGCCTACCTCTACGGCCTCGAGCCTGTGCTCTCATCCCTCTACTGCGACTGGTATTAGGCATACTTACTCAATTCCCTACATTCACAACTAATTACTTAGTCAACCCAACGACACACACAATTTGTATCTAAACAAGCACAGTAACTTGGGGATGAAAATTTTCAACTTATTAAGTATTTTAGACACGACACACATCAAACCAACTCGAGCTCTGATATCAATTTCTGTCACGACCCTCAACTTACCAAAATACGTACAAATTTTTTGCATTTTCATGCATCAATTATTAGTCATCCTTCCTTGATCGTGAACAACCACACTCTCAACAGTTGGGCTGTGTGTCGACGTCTAATTCACTCCACCATACCAATTTAATTTGTATATTATTCATAAGTAAACACTTGTATAAATGTATATATATCAGAGTTGTTACATGTGTTTACATTGTTTTACATCCCCAGTAGTTTCATACAAAATGTTATTGTGCTATGTCTAGTTTAGATACAAAATAATCCAAGTGTGTATACCTTTAGCGATGGGATGCAGCGAATTACCAAAAGGGAAACGCCTCTAGTCACGCTCAATCTATACTCAACACTCTGTAGAGAGGGGGAAAATAAGGGGGTGAGCAAACCACACGCTCAGTAAGGCAATCATGCGAACAGGTAGATACTACACTATCTACGTGATCGTGATGCCATGCTCAAAAGCATTTAATTCATCATTTATCTCAAAACATGAGTGTATGATTGTGTTAATGGTATGTAAAGCATTCATACTATTAAAATCCAGTGCACATTTCAACTCAAAGCATGGTATAAATCATCATGCATAATTCACAATAAAAGCATGGCATTACCCATCATGCATTTTCTCAAATAGCATGGCATTAACCGTCATGCATTTTCATAATAAAGCATGGCATTAAACATCATGCATCTGTGCACTTTAAAACCATTAACAAATCAATTCAACACTGGTCAGGTCTCAGCCCATCCCTTGGACTTTCCTGACCCTCAAATTATTTCAAACATGGATTTATTCTCAAATAGCAGTAGACATGTGAGATAGGCAGTTCAACAACAGGTAATAACCTCAAGGCCTATGTACATAACCTGTGATACCGGCTACACGGATCAGGTGTGCAGGATATCACCACTATCTACTTCCGCACGGGAGGTGGGTCAAATCCTACCCCTCAGTCCATAGCAGATCTCGTCCGAAGATGGCACATCACATCTCAACACGGTACAATGTACTCCATGCTACATGCACGGTACACGTACTCCGTGGACCCAATCAACACATCATATCATGCCACATCTCAAACGCACGTGTGAGCCTATTTAATCGGTACGACCTCTTGTCTACCCGAAGCTCCTAACATGGCTAATTAATCATGTCAAAATAATGCACGTGTGAGCCTATTTAATTGATGTGACACCCAGTCTACTTGAAGCTCCAAACACGGCAACATGCAAGGTGGGTATCCAGTGCGAGACAAACTCCAAGCATAATGCCAAAACAATTATGAAATCCATGTGAAAACTAGTGCCTCTAGCACTCATCTGTATAAAACACGTCAAATCTCGTGCGAGTCATACTCTAGCATGCTTTCATACTCATGAAATCATGTAGGTGGCTTAAAACTGTGCAAAATATGGTTAACAAAACCAAAACACACTCATTTCTTTTGCAAATCATTTCAATGTTAGCCAACCTACCAATCATTTGCTAAAAAGTAATAAAACATGATTTTCAAAGCAATATGCTTTTGTTTTCATGCACATTTTATCAAACTCCCAACTTTTGCCCTTCAATCACCCAACATCATTTCCTAATGTCTCATGCATTCTAGCAAAGCATTTAATGCGCCCAAGTTGTGCGCAGATATCTCTAAGAGTTCACACAATTCCCTTACCTCGATTTACTTGGTGTGACTCCTTTCCTTTTAGCTTCTCACGCTCTTGGCTCAACTCGCCTCGGCGTATCCTCGGAAGCTACGATTCATTCATTCAATCAATTGAGTTAATGCTTTTAACCCATAATTGACCTCACTAGTCAATATTATTCACTTATGCATTTTACAAATGCCTTAATCCACATTTTACCTCTTTTAGGTAAATCTCACAATTTATCCACTAACCACATCTTAAAATCATACCACAACACTATTAATAACTTCTACATATCTCATTCATCATTAATCTCCATACATTCCACTTTCTCACACTAGACCATTTCTAGGTCATAATCATTCCAATGTATTTTAGATAGTTTCTAACCATCCATACTCATGCCAAACAACTCCAAAATCAATTATATAGACAATGTACCATAGTTGTAGTGTTAGAATCTTACCCAATTTGATTTCTCTTCTTGCTCCAAATGACAATGCCCTTAGCTCCTTCAATACCAACAATGGGAAAATGCCTTCCAACTATGTTGTTCTTCTCTTTGATAGGAACAACTTTGCCTCTAATGGTCTCTCTTCAAATCTTACTGAAAATGGCTGATTTTAGAGAGAGAAAGTTAGGTTTTTGGGTAGAAAGTGGAAGGTTAGTGTTTTTCCCAAAATTTTCTGATTTTTAGCACTCCTTATATAGAAATAGCTTGAGGAGATCGATCTGGTCCCCTTAAATCCCTCTTTTTCACGGCATTTTAAGCATGAGATCGATCTGTCGAAGCATGAGATCGATCTGCTCCCAAACAGATAGCTAAGGAGATTGATCTGGGTGCTTGAGGATCGATCTTTTCATTACAGAATGCTTAGGAGATCGATCTGCTCTATTTCATTGCCCAAATAAGAGCATTCTGGCTCTTCCAGGTCGATCTCTCATCCTATAAGATCGATCTGCCCTTCACAATTTCCAGATTTTTTGCAGTTCTTCTGCAGCAACACTTACCAAACTTCATACATTTTGTTGCCATGATCATTTTCTCATCCAATCATCTTTGAGACTTGAAAATGGCATCCATCCACACTTCATACACATTAAAACTTGTGTAGAACCTTTGTATGACCAAGGGTACTTAATATAAACCAAATGGAAGTGCATACTTATGCAAATCTTCATTCCATTTACCACATTACTCATAATCCATTCTATTCACACTCTCCACATGTTTAAGTCCATTTCTTTACATTCACACATAATGTAACTTGTATGTACAATCACAACTCTTATTACATGTGTGTACATTAACTTATGGACTTAAATCGCATATACTTCACTTATGAATTCATAGTACAACTCTATTTACATTTCTATGTACATATATACTATTATACATATACGGGGTCTCACACATTTGACTTGGTTCTAATTTGGAGGACCAAATTTCTTAAGTGGGGGAGATTATAAGACCTGATTTTTATCGTAAGAGCTAATGGAATGAATAGAAATTTTTGAGTGCATTTAAAAATGCAGAAGGATTGAAATGGAATTCTCGAACACGTGCAAAGGTAAAATGGTCAAAAGATTGAAAGCCGGTATAAATTCGAAAAGAAAATTTAATTAAAAATAATGGATTTGAGAATCTTGATCAATAACGAAGAAATAATTAAATTTTGAGGTAAATTGATCAAGATACAAATTTATTGGAATAAATCGAAATTTTCACTTCGAAAAATAATCCTGAAAGTATTCGAAAAAATTTCTCGAAAGACAAAATAATACCGATAAATTCATTTAATTGGTTAAATGAATAAAATATAAAATTTTAAGATATTTTTAGAATTTTAATAATAAAATAATGAATAAAATAATATTAAAATAAATTATAAAAAAAAGGATTTCACGAACATCGCAAAACTAAGGAAAAGAAAAAATGAAGCAGAAGCCGACCTCTGCCTCCACCGACGGACAGAGACCACCGGCGACTGGGAGCCATCGAGGGAGCCAGCCGAGAGGCAGACACCACCGGCACCAGCAACCCGAAAGAGGCGACGATCAGCGGTCGAAAGGAAACCGAGAGCAGAACCGAGAGAGGGAGAAAGAAAATTCGGTGGTCGACGCCAATCTAGGCCTGACCACCGACAACTGAAGGTGCCCCACGCCAATACCGACCGATCAGAGGTTGAATCGGCCGGTGGGATGGTGGCTAGCATCGAAAAATGGCGAGGGAAGAAAAGTCACCGACGCCGGCAAGGAGAAGAGCCGGACCGACCACTTTCCGGCCACCTCAGACGAAACTGACCCCAGATCCGAGCTTTGGACGATCCCACGGAGCTACTGGCTGCGGAAGCCGATGGAGAATCGATCAGTGAAGCCCTGAACCGGTCGAACCGAACTGAACCGGCTGGACTGAACCGGTCTGAATCGGGTTGAACCGGACTGAACCAGTTTAGCTAAAAAGAAAAAGAAAAAGAAAAAAAAAAAGGAAAGAAAAAGAGGAAAAATTAGGGAAAAATCTCAGTGATGCAATTGAGCTACGGGTAAGTCAGTAAGTGGTCGAAATTGACCGATTTAAATTTAATTTGATTAATATCCGACTGGAAATTTACCCGAAAAAATATTTAATTGTGTAGCTCGACAATTGACGCCAAACGAGAGCTCGAGTCAGCCTCGATTTGCATACTATCATGGAATCACAGGTAAGTAACCCTTATTTACAATAATTTTTTATCGTTATGCGTGTTAAAAATTTACGTATAAATTACAGATTTAAATTTCGCATGAAATGAATTAAATTCTGGAATTAGAGATATATTGTCGTAAATAATTCATTAAGTTATCCAGGAATTTAGAATGAGGCTCAATAAATACTGGTGGGCCCAATGAGCCTAATAGGCCTCGATAATGTGAATAGTAAGAGAAAAATGGGCTTAAGGTCGATTAAGGCCCATTATGGTACAATTAGGCCCAATATGGGTAAACGGGCCCAATGATTCAAATTAAGCCCAGAAAATATGAAATACAATTAAATATATTGTATTTGACCTGATGAATATTTATCCGCAGTTTCAAAGATTGGATTCGGAGCAAATCGGACTGCGTGATGAGACATCAGTGGGAAAGGTCAGACTGTACAGAAAATTGAGGTAAGGGAATTGTGTGAGTAGCTAGAGGTAGCTACGCGTATTTTAATAGTTTTTGGTATACACTGAATATGTTTGTATACACAAAATATGTATAAAGGTTCTAGAAATAAATTAATGATTTTAAGGACTCGAAATAGGAAAAGACTAATTTACCCCTATTGAGGGAAGTTCACCTAAGGATGGTGAAAGCATGACATGCATGAAATGCATGATTTAAGGAAATTTATGGTTTAAGGAATTTTATTGGTTTTAAGCAAATAAAATCGGTAGATTGGCCAATAATTGCATAAGTTTCCCAAAATAACACTGCGTAAGTGTTATTGGTATGTAAATGAAATTCTTTGAAAAATGAGCCAACTATCAATTTTATATGGAAACAGATAGTGATGGCGCATAGCTCGCACTATATCTGTGTTTGTGAGTGTGCATAAAATGTGCTTGAGCGGTTACTCGCATCGACTTGTGTGACATCATATACATGAAATGTGCTAGAGCGGTTGCTCGCATTGATTTTTATTATTTGTGATATGCATAAGAGGTGTTGGAGCCTAGCTCGCACTATGTTTTGACTGTTTTGACGGTTTGACTGTTTTGACTGGATTTACATAAAAAGGTGCTGGAGCGATTGCTAGCACTAGTTTTAATGATTTGACATGCATGAGAGGTGTTGGAGCTTAGCTCGCATCCAGTTTTGATTGATTTTGCATAAAAGCCGTTCTGTAGTGTAACTCACACAAGATTTGATGTATTTATGCATAAAGCCGTACTAGAGCGTTGCTCGTAAGAAGTTTTGATTTACTTGAGCATTTGATAATTCTATATTTTTAGAATTATTTGTGCTTAATTTCCTAATTAATTATTTAAATCCCCAATTTATTTTGTTAATTATCCCCTTTATTTAATTAAAATTCTCATGTTTGCAGATAAATTAAATCCGGATGAATTTTGAATATTTCGGTAGAAAATGGATCGAAATTGAGCTAAAATCGAGATTGGACCACGCGGACAACACGAGCCTAGCACATCCATTTGGAGAAAAAGACAGATGACATGGAAATATTATTTTTCAAGGAGCCAATGGTGTGAAGACAAGTGGCCAAACAATGCCAACTCATCTTGGATGGAAAAATTACAATTGTACCCCTAAATGTGTATATAAATAGAAAATGATGACAATTGTAAAGGGTGAAAAAAAATAGGGTAGAATAGTTTTATTTTTTATGTTAACTTAAAAAGTTTTTCTTCCTTGTTTTGGATGATTCAGCCGCACAATATTTTTTTCTAGCTTCCAGTTTCTTTTCTCCATAGCTACTGTTTCATTCAATTCAGTTTATTATGAAGAATTCTTGTTTTCAGTTTATCAGTATCATTGCTTAGAAATATTTGTTTATCATTTCAGTTTGCTTCAATCGTCATCATCTTGTTTTTGCTCTATGTTTTAATCCCATTTCAGTTATAGTCTAAAGTATTTACAAATTTTTAATCATCAATGCCGATCATGATGTTTGATTCATTATTGCCGATCTAATATGTTAGGATAATTCTGTGCATCGATTGGTAATAATAGAAGGGTGGAACAATATCGGTTTGGTGGAGAAACAACTAAAACCGTGGCTATTGAAAGAAACCGAGACCACTGGGATTCGGCTGTTGTGTTAAAACCTTCTCCAGCCTCTGTTTAATTTTCATGGTAGCAGTGATCTCGATGAATATCAGAAGAGGCAGCAACTAGTTGGGACAGCACCCAAGCGTCATAGCCAAAACCGAGAGCTAGTGTTTTCCTCCTCTGTTTTAGAATATTTACACTGTTCATCATCTTTATTTTTTTTTAACTTGGTTTTAATCTAGTTTTACATTTTTAGTTTGCAGTTATTGCTTTAGACCTCATTGTTTATCATTGCTTTTTGTGTTTTAACTTCTACTTTGCAGCAACATGCCGAGGATGGTTTTGAGAAAACGATGGAAAACAGCACCGAGGCAGAGAGTTGATAGCAGTTTCACGTTAGCTACATATTATGTACTGTGAAAATATATATGCCAATTGGGTAGGCTGAGTACATATAGTGAGCTGGGTAAACCGAGAGGCATGGACAGGACACACCCGAGAGCATGCAATGGACACTCCTGGACAGACCGAGGCCATCTCCTGGAAATGCAAATTTAGTGAAGACGTGAACAGTAAAAGGAGGGATAATTGGCTGGTTTAAATTGTTAAGGGTTGTTTGGCTAGTGCATAATAGTTAATTGACTCATTTTCATGTATTGTTAGTTTAGTTTAATTCCTATTTAATTTGTTAGCTTAGTTTAGAGTCTTTGATTAAATTGCATGATTAGTATTCTTGTTTAATAGTTTAGAACTTAGTTTTAATTAGGTTGATAGTTAATTAAGTGTTCATGTAGAATTAAATTAGGGGTAAATTTATTTTCATTAGACTTTAAGTTAGTTTAAATTGCATTTTCTTAGTTAGTTTAATTACATGCACATTTTATTTTAAGCTTGTTTAATTTTAGTTTAATTAGTTTTATTGCTTTAATTTCATATTTGCATTTTATTTTAATTGCGTTAATTCATTTTAACTGTTTTAATTTCTTTTGTAGGTAGTTACTTTAATTACTCGGAGTTCAGTAAGCAAATCTTAGTTCAGTTTTATTTTCTTTATTCTTAATGTTTATTGTTTTCAGTATGTTTAATTAGCTTTAGTAAATCACCACCTTAATCTCATAATTTGCTAGGATATACTTAGGGTAAGATTAACCGGTAGTTAATTAGGCTAACCAACTTCTTTGAGGGATGATAACTCGGAACTCAAATCCCATTATTACTTGTACGACCTGTGCACTTGCGGAATATACCTTTTGGGAGGTGTCAAGTTTTTGGTGCTGTTGCTGGGGAAGTTTTAATTAGTCATTAATTAATATCGGTGAAATTATGCTTAAGTGTAATTCTAGCTTGTAAATATTTAGATTCTTAGTTTAGTTTAATTAATTTTCTCCATTTAATTAAAAAAATCAAAAATTTAAAAATTCAAAAAAAAATTCTAAGGACTTTCTGATGTTTGCATGTGTAGAGCCAAGAGTTTTGATTGCTTTCCTCTAGATCCTGAAATTGAACGTACTCTTAGAAAAATTCGAAAGGACTCTAGGAAATTTATAGCTCCGCTGCAAAATATAATGACAGAAAATAGGGAAATTAAAACCGTTGGAGATTATGCAATGCCGACGATTGGAGGATATTATTCCAGCATTAGGCCACCCACTATCCCTACAAATAACTTTGAAATTAAGCCCGTAATCTTCCAGATGATTCAGACTTCTTTACAGTTTAGTGGGCTTCCACACGATGACCCACATGCTCACCTTGGGCAATTCTTGGACTTGTGTAACACGTTCAAACATAATGGATTATCTGATGATGCGCTTAGGCTTAGATTATTCCCCTTCTCAGTTAGGGATAGGGCGAGACACTGGTTGACCTCCCTGCCTCTAGGATCCATTTCTACATGGGATGAGTTAGCCCATCAATTTCTATCTAAGTTTTTCCCTCCCTCTAAAATGGCCTAACTCCGTAGTAATATATCTTCCTTTGCCTAGTACGACTCTGAATCTCTTTATGAAGCATGAGAATGATATAAGAAGCTTCTTAGGAAGTGCCCTCACCATGGCCTACCTTTGTGGTTGCAAGTCCAGACCTTCTACAACGGACTTACAAGCCAAAATAGGACCATTATTGACGCTACTGCGGGTGGAGCCCTAATGTGCAAAACAGAGGAGGAAGCTTAGGAGCTGTTAGAAAAGATGGTGGCTAACAACTATCTATGGTCCTCGGAGAGGCAAATGCCAAAGAAGCTGGTGGGTATTTATGAGCTCGACACACTGTCTACCTTGACCTCTCAAATTGCTAATCTTACGAAGAAGGTAGAGTCGCTCAGTACCCAACATAATCCTCCCACCAGTCCTAATCTGATTTATTCTGTCCAAAGTCATTTTCTTTCCTGCAAGCTGTGTAGTGGTACCCACTCTGTAGATAGGTGTCCGCTCAACTTAGAATCGGTTCAGTATGTTGCCCCTTCTCAAATGTAACAGAACAACCCTTTTTCAAACATCTATAATCCAGGGCGGAGGAACCATCCTAACTTCTCCTGGAGCCAAAACCAAGGGCAAACTTTTAGTTCTAGACCTGTAGAACCCCCTAGTTTTCAAGCTCCACCGGTTCATGTACCACCACAGCAGCAATTTTCTTATCACCCGTTTCACCATCCCCACCCACCCCAATTTCAACATCATCCACCTCATCCACCACCACCACTACAACCTAGCAGCCACAACTTTACCATGCACCAGCAACTGAGAAGAAGCCCTCGCTTGAGGAAATGTTCACGACTATCCTAAAAAATCAAGCTACTTCAATTAAGAACTTAGAGGTTCAGGTAGGACAAATAGCTAGTGCTTTTAACCAGTGTCCACAAGGGACCCTCCCTAGTAATACTGAAGTTAATCCTGTTAGGCAAAGGGAGGGTAAAGAACATGTGAAATCCATCACCCTTAGGAGCGATAGAGAGCTAGATGATGTGTCAGGACCCGTTCTCAATCCATGACTTTAACCAAAATCACTAAAATTTTTTTCGCATTCTTAACTTACCTTTCCGCTCTTCAATGGTTGGGCTGTGATTCGATGTCAGAGTCCTCACTTACCACATCATCCATTTCATACTTACATGTCAATATATTATTACTGACTATAACTGCTTTTATTATACATGTAAGATTTTATAAAATCTAATACGAATACATTCCCCATAAGATATATCGTATACATCACTGTGCTGTTTCTATGTTTAGATACTCAACTGTACATAATAGGTATACCTGGCGATCGATAGGAACTAGCAGTGGACTCTGGGATACTGTCCCTCGATAGCTCTCGCTCTACTGACGCTCTGTAGAGAGATGTAAAGAAAGGGGGGTGAGCATACAACGCGCTCAGTAAGGAAATCAGGCAAGCAAGTAGATATCAACACTATCTACTCAAAATAATGCTATGCCTTGAAAACATTATTTCCTTTACTCGCTTTAAAAGCATGTCTTGAAATATAATATATATACTTGTACAGAATAAATCCCATGTATAGAAAATCATGCTTTCTTTCTCAAATGTAGGCATGTAGTGCAAAACAATGCATCGTATATAAATCATGCCTTTATGTAAATCATGCCATGTATATTTAAATCACAATAAATATGGCATCAAATGATTCACAACACAAAATCGGAGTCCGACCCATCCCTCAGGTCTGTCCGCAGTTTAAATCATTCAATCAATGTGATATATCATGTAAGACTCTGTGGTTAAGTGTAAATAGTATCCTGGACTATGATCATATCCGAAATGTGATCCCAAGCAACACAGTACTCGGTGTTCGGGGCATCACTTACTGCAACGGGAGGGGGGTCAGTCCATCACAACCGCCAGCTATATCCTCCTCAACTCCACAACAATACACGGTACAACGTACACCTCGCACCACTCAGACACGGTACAAAGTAAACCCGTGGACCCGTCCTCACGGCCAGAGTGCCTACCATAGGTCTTAGCTCTCGCACCCGTGGAATATCAACATCACAGTCAGGGTGCCTACTATAGGTCTTAGCCCTCGCGCCTATAGAAATATCATACCACATTCACAAATACCCTCATGCTGGCCATCCTCTCAAAATGTGACACTCAGTCACACAAGAATGCGGCATGAATAGGTACCATGTATATAATATCACATACAGTGTGCGCCCTCGAGTGCGACACACAGTCAACACTGCGCTCGAACACTATTTCACATCACAAACTCAACTCTAGTGCGAGCAACCTCCAGCAACTAGGTCAATGCATAGTTCATGTAATAAATCAAGTACGAGCAATAGCTCCAGTACTATGCTATGCACATATCAAATCAAGTAAAAGCCATAGCTCCAGTACTATGTCATTTATAAACCATGAAGAATCGAGTACGAGCAACGCTCCAGTACTCTGTCATGTATCTCATGTAAAACTCGAGTATGAGCTAATCGCTCCAGTACTCTGTGTCATGCATATATCATATAAAACTGAGTACGAGTAAAACTCCAATACTCTATCATGCATGTCATGGAAATCTAGTGCGTATAAAAAATCCAGCACTAATGTATGTGAAAAACATATGAAATCCAGTGCGAGCTATGCTCTAGCATGATTCACTCTCACATAATATGATAGATGGCTCTTTAAAAGGGATTGCTTATAAAATATCAAAATCAGCACTATAAAGTGTGCTTAAGTCACATCAACCTTAAAATCATTAGCCCATCTATTTATTTTCATGCTAAACAGCAATTAAACACTCACAATAATAGTTTCCATGCTTTTCGTAACTTTTCACAAAAGTTGACTTTTTGACTAACTAAGGGTAAAATCGTAATTTGCTACTATCGGGTCTCAATAATTATTATTCACTTTCTCTGACCCTCAGAGTTTTTAAGTGAATGTAAAAGCAGACGAAAATACGTGCAGGTATCTCTAACTACTCGCAAAAGTCCCTTACCTCGGATCACGTCACATGACCTCACTTCCTCGGTGCTACTAAATCCCGCAGTCCGATCAGCTCTCAATGTAAACTCCGGAGCTGTAAATAACCATTCATCAGGTTAATTATACCTTTCCTACTGTATTACACATTAATACAGTCTATTATCCCTTAATGGGCCTTAAAAATCCTTAATGGGCCTAACTAGGCCTTAAGTCCATTTTCATTTTACTATTCACTTTCGTTGGGCTATTGGACTTGTGGGGCCCACCAACTCTTATTGGGCTTGTCCTAGGCCCATTACACCTTATTGGGCCTAAAATAATTGGGTTTGGCCCATTGGGCCTCTCGGCCACATGCCATGGCTGAGAGCTACTCATGCCTCGGTTTCACCATGGCATGCCATCCATGCCTATTATTTAGCCATTTTCACTTAGGCATTTTCACATACACTTGGTAGGCAACATTACCAATCATCACATAGTTCATTTAGGCATTTTATGTAGCTTTTGTGTGTTAATTCATTTCAATAACACTTTAAGTCTAGTAAATACTCTTCTTATGATTCAACTATAATTACATAGTGTTCATACACATAGGAATCATAAGGTACAAGCTACAAAGATCTGGGTCTGACAATCCTCCCCCACTCAAAAAATTTGGTCCTCCAAATTAGAACCAAGTCAGTCCTCAAATAGGTGAGGGTACTTCTCTCACATCAGACTCTCTAGCTCCCAAGTAGCTTCCTTTGAAGTATGATGCTGCCAGAGAATCTTCACTAACCCGATGGTCTTCGATCTCATTACCTTCTCCTTCCTATCCAATATCCGAATCGGTCTCTCAACATATGACATGTCCTCTCAGAGCTCCAAAGGCCCGTAACTAATCACATGTGCCAGATTCGGGTGATACTTCCGAAGCATCGATATGTGGAAGACGTTGTGGACACCTGATAAGTCCGGTGGCAATGCCAACCTATACGCCTTATCTCCCACTCGATCAAGTATCTCAAAGGGTCCAATGTAGCGAGGATTTAGTTTCCCTCTCTTCCCAAATCTCGCCCTTGACCCATCACTTGTTTCCCCTTCTCCTCTGTCGTCGCTCTACCTCTCTGAGCAGACGTACCAGCTGGGGTTCTATCAAACTCCCTGCCCCTCTGTGGTGCAGTCACAAATGGTGCTGGGCACTCTCTAGCCATGTGCCCCTGTTTTCCACATCGGAAACATACCATAGCACCCTGTGAACACGGTCTATCTCCATGTGATCTACCGCATCTTCTGCACTGATCTGCAGCAGGTCTCTGTCCTCCCATGACAATGCCCTTTGCTGGGGCTACAGTCGGATAAGCAGGAGGTCTAGCATATCTCTCTCTTGCCTCCTCTACCCGTGATCTCTTACCGAAGAGTCTCTTCCCTCCTCGATAACTGAAATCTCTAGCCGACCTCTTCTTCTGTATATCTCGACTACGGCTAAACTTTTCAAACTCGGAAGCATTCCTCTCGTAATCCTGCTCACATAATTGCGCCCTGCGCACTGCTTCCTCATAGGTCACTATGTCTAATGGGACCAACTTGGACCGCAAAACCGATCTTAACCCGTCGATAAACCTGTGGACCTTCCTGGTCTCACTATACATGGTATCCGGGTCATATCTTCCTAGGGATAGGAATCGAGTCTCATACTCGTCCACAGATAAACTCCCCTGGTGTAGTCCCAAAAACTTTGCCTGAAGTTTCCGCTGTGCGGTGTCGGGAATAAACTGCCTCCTGAAGGCCTCCCGAAATATATCCCAACTGATATCCGTGTGTCGAGATCTCAATATAGGTCGGGTGGACTTCCACCAATGCTCTGTAGCTCCCTTCAGTAGGAACGCAGCAAACGCGACCATCTTCGAGGTCGTACACTCGAAGAATTCATAAAGCTTCTCCAGTTCTGCTAACCACTCCTCAACAGCCACTAGGTCTTTGACCCCACTAAAGGATGGAGGTCTAAACTTCTGGAATTCTCGCAACCGATGCAGATCACATCCATATCCTAATCCACTACCACCCGAAACTGGTGGGGGTGTAGGAGTATCTACAGTCCTCTGTGCATCAGCTATCTGCGTAGGTGTATCAGGGGCAACTGCCTCTCCTGTAGCAGCTCCTGCCTCCTGTCTCTACCTACCTAGCATCGTCTGTGCCAGTATCTCGATAATAGTCTCGAGACCACGCTCTAATCTCGTGAAGCGCGTCTCTGCACACTCAGGTGCCTCAGTAGCACCTGGAGTCTCATGCATAGGTAATGGTCTGGCAGCGGATCGTCCCTCGGGTCTATCTCCTCGGCCTCGAGCCCTACCACTCATACCTCTACCACTATGCGTATTTGCCATATAGGCAAAGTTCCTGCATTCATAATAATGAATTAGTCCATCTCCTATCCGGTATACACAATTATATCTAAACACAACACAGTACTATGGGGATGCACACTTTCCTATTTTCTAACACCGACTCACATCAGACCAACCTCTGCTCTGATACCATTCTGTCAGGACCCGTTCTCAATCCATGACTTTAACCAAAATCACTAAAATTTTTTTCGCATTCTTAACTTACCTTTCCGCTCTTCAATGGTTGGGCTGTGATTCGATGTCAGAGTCCTCACTTACCACATCATCCATTTCATACTTACATGTCAATATATTATTACTGACTGTAACTGCTTTTATTATACATGTAAGATTTTATAAAATCTAATACGAATACATTCCCCATAATATATATCGTATACATCACTGTGCTGTTTCTATGTGTAGATACACAACTGTACATAACAGGTATATCTGGCGATCGATAGGAACTAGCAGTGGACTCTGGGATACTGTCCCTCGATAGCTCTCGCTCTACTGACGCTCTGTAGAGAGATGTAAAGAAAGGGGGGTGAGCATACAACGCGCTCAGTAAGGAAATCAGGCAAGCAAGTAGATATCAACACTATCTACTCAAAATAATGCTATGCCTTGAAAACATTATTTCCTTTACTCGCTTTAAAAGCATGTCTTGAAATATAATATATATACTTGTACAGAATAAATCCCATGTACAGAAAATCATGCTTTCTTTCTCAAATGTAGGCATGTAGTGCAAAACAATGCATCGTATATAAATCATGCCTTTATGTAAATCATTCCATGTATATTTAAATCACAATAAATATGGCATCAAATGATTCACAACACAAAATCGGAGTCCGACCCATCCCTCAGGTCTGTCCGCAGTTTAAATCATTCAATCAATGTGATATATCATGTAAGACTCTGTGGTTAAGTGTAAATAGTATCCTGGACTATGATCATATCCGAAATGTGATCCCAAGCAACACAGTACTCGGTGTGCGGGGCATCACTTACTGCAACGGGAGGGGGTCAGTCCATCACAACCGCCAGCTATATCCTCCTCAACTCTACAACAACACACGGTACAGCGTACACCTCGCGCCACTCAGACACGGTACAAAGTACACCCGTGGACCCGTCCTCATGGCCAGAGTGCCTACCATAGGTTTTAGCTCTCGCACCCGTGGAATATCAACATCACAGTCAGGGTGCCTACTATAGGTCTTAGCCCTCACGCCTGTGGAAATATCATACCACATTCACAAATACCCTCATGCTGGCCATCCTCTCAAAATGTGACACTCAGTCACACAAGAATGCGGCATGAATAGGTACCATGTATATAATATCACATACAGTGTGCGCCCTCAAGTGCGACACACTGTCGACACTGTGCTCGAACACTGTTTCACATCACAAACTCAACTCTAGTGCGAGCAACCTCCAGCAACTAGGTCAATGCATAGTTCATGTAATAAATCAAGTACGAGCAATAGCTTCAGTACTATGCTATGCACATATCAAATCAAGTACGAGCCATAGCTCCAGTACTATGTCATGTATAAACCATGAAGAATCGAGTACGAGCAACGCTCCAGTACTCTGTCATGTATCTCATGTAAAACTCGAGTACGAGCTAATCATTCCAGTACTCTGTGTCATGCATATATCATATAAAACTGAGTACGAGTAAAACTCCAGTACTCTATCATGCATGTCATGGAAATCTAGTGCGTATAAAAAATCCAGCACTAATGTATGTGGAAAACATATGAAATCCAGTGCGAGCTATGCTCTAGCACGATTCACTCTCACATAATATGATAGATGGCTCTTTAAAAGGGATTGCTTATAAAACATCAAAATCAGCACTATAAAGTGTGCTTAAGTCACATCAACCTTAAAATCATTAGCCCATCTATTTATTTTCATGCTAAACAGCAATTAAACACTCACAATAATAGTTTCCATGCTTTTCGCAACTTTTCACAAAAGTTAACTTTTTGACTAACTAAGGGCAAAATCGTAATTTGCCACTATCGGGTCTCAATAATTATTATTCACTTTCTCTGACCATCAGAGTTTTTAAGTGAATGTAAAAGCAGACGAAAATACATGCAGGTATCTCTAACTACTCGCAAAAGTCCCTTACCTCGGATCACGTCATGTGACCTCACTTCCTCGGTGCTGCTAAATCCCGCAGTCCGATCAGCTCTCAATGTAAACACCGGAGCTGTAAATAACAATTCCCCAGGTTAATTATACCTTTCCTACTGTATTACACATTAATACAGTCTATTATTGTCACGACCCTCAACTTACCAAAATACGTACAAATTTTTCGCATTTTCATGCATCAATTGTTAATCATCCTTCCTCGATCGTGAACAATCACACTCTTAACAGTTGGGCCGTGTGTCGACGTCTAACTCACTCCACCATACCAATTCAATTTGAAACATTATTTATGAGTAAACACTTGTATAAATGTATATATATCAGAGTTGTTACATGTGTTTACATTGTTTTACATTGTTTTACATCCCCAGTAGTTACGTATAAAATGCTACTGTGCTATGTCTAGTTTAGATACAAAATAATCCAAGTGTGTATACCTTTAGCGATGGGATGCAGCGGATTACCAAAAGGAAAACGCCTCCAGTCACGCTCAATCTATACTCAAATCTCTGTAGAGAGGGGGAAAATAAGGGGGGTGAACAAACCACACGCTCAGTAAGGCAATCATGCGAACAGGTAGATACTGCACTATCTACGTGATCGTGATGCCATGCTCAAAAGCATTTCATTCATTATTTATCTCAAAACATGAGTGTATGATTGTGTTAATGGTATGTAAAGCATTCATGCTATTAAAATCAAGTGCACATTTCAACTCAAAGCATGGTATAAATCATCATGCATAATTCACAATAAAAGCATGGCATTAAACATCATGCATCCGTGCACTTTAAAAACCATTAACAAAACAATTTCAACATTGGTCAGGTCTCGGCCCATCCCTCGGGCTTTCCTGACCCACAAATCATTTCAAAGATGGATTTATTCTCAAATAGCATTAGACATGTGAGATAGGCAGTTCAACAATAGGTAATAACCTCAAGGCCTATGTACATAACCTGTGATACCGGCTACACGGATCAGGTGTGCGGGATATCACCACTATCTGCTTCCACATGGGAGGTGGGTCAAATCCTACCCGCCGGTCCATAGCAGATCTCGTCCGAAGACGGCACATCACAACTCAACACGGTACAATGTACTCCATGCTACATGCACGGTACGACGTACTCCGTGGACCCAATCAACACATCATATCACGCCACATCTCAAACGCACGTGTGAGCCTATTTAATCGGTACGACCTCTTGTCTACCCGAAGCTCTTAACACAGCTAATTAATCATGTCAAAACAATGCACGTGTGAGCCTATTTAATCGATGTGACACCTAGTCTACTCGAAGCTCCAAACACGGTAACATGCAAGGTGGGCATCCAGTGCGAGACAAACTCGAAGCACAATGCCAAAACAATTATGAAATCCATGTGAAAACTAGTGCCTCTTACACTCATGTGTATAAAACACGTCAAATCTCATGCTAGTCATACTCTAGCACGCTTTCATACTCACGAAATCATGTAGGTGGCTCAAAACTTTGCAAAGTATGGTTAACAAAACCAAAACACACTCATTTCTTTTGCAAATCATTTCAATGTTAGCAAACCTACCAATCATTTGCTAAAAAGCAATAAAACATGATTTTCAAAGCAATATGCTTTTGTTTTCATGTACATTTCTCAAACTCCCAACTTTTACCCTTTAATCACCCAACATCATTTCCTAATCTCATGCATTCTAGCAAAACATTTAAGTGCCCAAACTGCGCACAAATATCTCTAAGAGTCCACACAATTCCCTTACCTCGATTTACTTTGTGTGACTCCTTTCCTTTTAGCTTCTCACGCTCTTGGCTCAACTCGCCTCGGTGTATCCTCGAAAGCTGCGATTCATTCATTAAATCAATTGAGTTAATGTATTTAACCCATAATTGACCTCACTAGTCAATATTACTCACTTATGCATTTTACCAATGCCTTATTCCACATTTTACCTCTTTTAGGTAAATCTCACAATTTATCCACTAACCACATCTTAAAATCATTCCACAACACTATTAATAACTTCTACATATCTCATTCATCATTAATCTCCATACATTCCACTTTCTCACTCTAAACCATTTCTAGGTCATAATCTTTCCAATGCATTTTAGATAGTTTCTAACCATCCATACTCATGCCAAACAACTCCAAAATCAATTATATAAACAATGTACCATAGTTGGAGTGTTAGAATCTTTCCCAATTTGATTTCTCTTCTTGCTCCAAATGGCAATGCCCTTAACTCCTTCAATACCAACAATGGGAAAATGCTTTCCAACTATGTTGTTCTTCTCTTTGATAGGAACAACTTTGCCTGTAATGGTCTCTCTTCAAACCTCACTGAAAATGGTTGATTTTAGAGAGAGAAAGTTAGGTTTTTGGGTTGGAAGTGGAAGGTTAGTGTTTTTCCCAAAATTTTCTGATTTTCAGCACTCCTTATATAGAAATAGCTTGAGGAGATCGATCTGGTCCAAGAGGAGATCGATCTGGTCCCCTTAAATCCCTCTTTTTCACGGCATTTTAAGCATGAGATCGATCTGTCGAAGCATGAGATCGATCTGCTCCCAAACAGAGAGCTAAGGAGATCAATCTGGGTGCTTGGGGATCGATCTTTTCACTACAGAATGCTTAGGAGATCGATCTGGCTCCATTGGAGATCGATCTGCTCTATTCCTTTGCCCAAATAAGAGCATTCTGGCTCTTCCAGATCGATCTCTCATCCCATGAGATCGATCTGCCCTTCACAATTTCCAAATTTTCTGCAGTTCTTCTTCAGCAACACTTACCAAACATCCTTAATTTGCTACCATGATCCTTTTCTCATCCATTCATCTTTGAGACTTGAAAATGGCATCCATCCTTACTTCATACACATTAAAACTTGTGTAGAATATTTGTATGACCAATGGTACTTAATATAAACAAAAATGGAAGTGCACATCTTATGCAATTCTACTTCCATTTTACCAAACTACTCATAATCCATTCTACACACATTCTCCACATGTTTAAGTCCATTTCTTCACATTCATACTTAATGTAACTTGTATGTACAATTACCACTCTTATTACAAGTGTGTACATTACTTATGGACTTACATCACATATACTTCACTCATGAATTCATACTACAACTCTATTTACATTTCTATGTACTTATATACCATTATACATATACGGGGTCTCACATTCTCCCCCACTTAGAAAATTTGGTCCTCCAAATTAGAACCAATTATTCTGTAAACAACTCGGGATACTTCTCCCGCATCAAACTCTCCAATTCCCATGTGGCTTCTTCCACAGTGTGATGTTGCTAAAGTATTTTCACTAAGGGAATTGTCTTTATCCTCAACACTTTCTCTTTTCTGTCCAATACCCGAACTGGCTTCTCATCATAGGTCATACCTTCATTGACCTCCAAAGGCTCATATCTTATCACATGTGCCGGGTCCGGGTGATACTTCCTCAACATGGATACGTGGAAGACATTATGCACACTTGCCAACTCTGGTGGCAATGCCAATCTATAAGCCTTATCTCCCACTTTATCAAGTATCTCAAATGGCCCTATATATCGAGGGCTCAACTTTCCTTTCTTTCCAAATCTCATAATTCCCTTCGAAGGGGAAACTTTCAAAAACACTGACTCACCCACATCAAACACTAGTGGTTTCCGTCTCTTGTCAGCATAACTCTTTTGCCTGCTCTGAGCTGTCCGTAACCTCTCACATATCAATTGGACGTCCTCAGAGGCTTGTCTAACCAAGTCGGGAGCAAAAATCTGTCTATCACCAACCTCTTCCCATCCAATAGGGGAACGGCATCTACGCCCATACAACGCCTCATATGGTGCCATCCCGATACTCGCATGAAAACTGTTATTATACGCGAACTCTGCGAGTGGCAAATGCTCATCCCAGGAGCCTCCAAAATCCAATGCACACGCTCTCAACATATCCTCCAGGGTCTGTATAGTCCTCTCTGACTGACCATCTGTCTGAGGATGAAACGCGGTGCTAAAATTCAACTGGGTCCCCATCGCTTCCTGAAAACGTTCCCAGAAGTGGGAAGTGAAGCGGGCATCCCTATCAGAAACAACGCTCACTGGAATTCCATGTAGCCTCACTATCTCACGCACATATAGGTTGCTAACTGGCTCAGAGTATCGGTAGCTCTCATAGCTAGAAAATGGGCTGATTTCGTCAACCGATCCACAATCACCCATATGGCATCATGACCTCTCCGGGTCCTCGACAATCCCATCACAAAATCCATGGTGACATGCTCCCACTTCCATGTCGGTATCGGTAGAGGCTGCAATAACCCTGCAGGCTTCTGATGCTCTACCTTCACCTGCTGACAAACGAGACACTTAGCAACATATTCAGCAATGTGCTTTTTCATTCCAGACTACCAATAAACTTTTCGAAGGTTTTGATACATCTTAGTACCCCCTGGATGTATCGTATACTTCGATGAGTGATCCTCTATCAGGATCAACCTTCCGATCTCTGCGTCATCAGGAACACATATCCTACCTCTGAACCTCAACAATCCATCCGAACTCAACCCAAAGTCCGTCTCTATACCCCTCTGTATCTGCCCGACAATATCACTACATTGCTGATCAACTCGCTGAGCCTGTCGGATTCGATCTACCAGATCCGGTTCCAACTGCAGGCTAGCTATCATAAATCCACTATCAGCGTCAGGCGGGGTCATATCCAAACTGAGGTTAGTGAATTGTTCCAACAGCTCGTGTTCCCTGATCATCATAAGTGATACCATCCCGAGATGCTTCCTACTCAATGCATCAGCAACCACATTTGCTTTACCCGGGTGGTATAAGATTTCACAATCATAATCCTTTAACAGCTCGAGCCATCTCCTCTGTCTCATGTTCAGCTCTTTTTGTGAGAACAGGTACTTAAGGCTCTTATGATCTGTATAAATCTGAAATCTCTCACCATAGAGGTAGTGGCGCCATATCTTCAGCGCAAACACTACCGCTGCCAACTCCAAATCATGGGTCGGGTAGTTCCTCTCATGATCCTTTAATTGTCTTGATCCATAGGCTACTACCTTCCCATCCTGCATCAACACGCAGCCCAGTCCTAGGTGTGAAGCATCCGTATACACCGAGAAACCTCTTGAGCTGGTAGGAATGGTGAGGATCGGAGCTGTGGTTAATCTCCTTTTCAGCTCCTTAAAACTTTCTTCACACTTATCGTCCCACACAAACTCCACATTCTTTCTTGTGAGGCATGTCAAAGGAGCAGCTAACCTCGAAAATCCCTCTACAAACCTTCGATAATATCCAGCTAAACCCAAAAAACTCTTGATCTCTGTCACTGTCTGGGGTCTCTGCCACTGAACTACGGCCTCAATCTTAGATGGATCCACTGATACTCCATCCTTTGATACTATATGACCCAAAAAAGAGATCTGTTCCAACCAAAAGTCACACTTACTGAGTTTAGCGTACAACTTCTTCTCTCGAAGGGTCTGTAGCACTATCCTTAGATGCCTCTCATGCTCCTCTCTAGACCTTGAATACACCAGTATATCATCAATAAACACGATCACAAACCGATCCAAATACTGGTGAAATACCTCATTCATCAGCGACATAAAAGCTGCGGGAGCATTTGTCAACCCGAATGGCATAACCATAAACTCATAATGTCCATACCGGGTGCGAAAAGCTGTCTTGGGTACATCTCCACCTCGTATCTTCAACTGATGGTACCCTGATCTTAGATCTATCTTGGAAAAGACCTGCGCTCCCTTAAGCTGATCCAACAAATCATCGATGCGTGGGAAGGGATACTTATTCTTGATGGTAGCCTTATTCAACAACCGATAGTCTATACACAGTCGAAGGCTTCCATCCTTCTTCCTTACAAACAGAACAGGTGCTCCCCAAGGTGAGACGCTCGGCCTGATGAACCCCTTCTCCAGCAACTCCTGTAACTGTTTCCTTAACTCCTCTAACTCAACTTGAGCCATTCTGTATGGTGGCTTGGACATCGGCTCTGTACCAGGTGCCAAGTCTATACCAAACTCCATCTCCCTATCTGGAGGTAACCCTGGTAACTCATCCGAAAAGACATCTGGAAATTCCTTAACCACTGGTATGTCTTCCAATTTCGGACGTGCCTTATCCGTCTCAATCACAAAAGCGATGAATCCTTCACATTATTCTTTCCACCATTAGTATCATAAATCATCACATCACATACATAAATGAAATCAAATTTATCTTTCATACATCATGTATCAAGATTGTACTCATCACACTTATAATAATCATGTTCTTTAATTTCATTTCACAAAATTAACTACAAGATTGTCAATCTTTGGAAACATCAAAGTTTTTGCATGACAATCCATAATAACATGATTGGCAGCCAACCAATCCATTCCTAGGATCACATCAAAATCACTCATATTTAATAAAATTAAATCGGCTGCCATCTCTTTACCTCCTATCTTCATTTTACAATCCCTATATATATGCTCAGTCAACTGACTATCATTCATAGGGGTAGATATCAACAACATCTTATCAAGCAGTGTGGGTTTTACATGCTTCATCAATTTACATGCAAAGGATGGTGATACAAAAGAATGCATGGCACCAGGATCAAACAGTACATAAGCTTCTAAATCAAAGATTTGGATGGTACCTTTTACCACATCCGATGACTGATCTGCAGTGTCCTGGTCCAGTGCGTGCACTCATCCTCTGCTTACACCCACTGCTTGCTTCCTCTTTTCCTCAGCTGTAGCCCTCCTCCTCGGAGCAGCTGTACCAACTGGAGCTCTCTCTGGCTCCTTGCCCTTCTGTGGGGCTCTCTCTATCATCTCTGGGCAATCTCTGATTATGTGCCCTGGCTTCCCACATCGAAAGCATACTACAGGAGATCCATAGCATGGTCGAGTACCATGGTACCTACCACACTTGCCACACTATTCCGTAGTAGGCCTTGGTCCTCAAATCATGATTCCCTTAGCTGGAGCAATGGTCAGATACATGGGAGTATCAACTGTCCTCTCCCGGATCTCATCAATTCTCGGCCTCTTTCCAGAGAATCTCTTGCTTCCTTTATAGCTGAAGCCTCTATCCATCATAGGTCTCTTCTTATCTTTGTCCCTCATCTTACCAACCTTTCCAAACTCTGAGGCGATTCTATCAACATCTTGTTCACATAATTGTGCCCTACGCATTGCCTCCTCATAAGTCGGTATATCCAGAGGAACCAATCTCGACCTGATGGTTGGTCTCAATCCATCCATAAACTTATGGATTTTCTCGACCTCATTACTCATCGTGTTGGGATCATATCTGCCCAGGGATATAAAAGCAGTCTCATACTCATCCACAGTCCTGTTCCCTTGGGTCAGTCCCAAAAATGCCATCTTTAGCTTTCACTGTGCGGTATCCGGGACATACTGTCTCTGGGACATACTGTCTCCGGAAGGCCTCTAGAAATACATTCCAGCTGATCTCAGTATGCCGGGCTCTCAAAATAGGCCTGGTGGACTTCCACTAATGTTTTGCTGACCCCTTCAGCATAAAAGCGGAAAATGCTACCATCTCGGTAGTGGTGCACTCAAAGAACCCATATAATTTCTCGATCTCATTGATCCAATCCTCAACCGCTACTGGGTCCTTTATCCCACTGAAAGACGGTGGTCCAAACTTCTGAAACTGCCGCAGTCTATTCAAATCACATCCATATCCCCAACCTCTACTGCCTGGCATAGCAACCGGCGTAGGCACATCCTGTGTGGGTGGGGTATCTTTCGTCTGTGGCCTCTGGGCTTCCCTTGCCCGCGCCTCGGGAGCTGCTGCCTGCTCGGCATCACCCTGTGTAACGGGACTCTGTCTACCGCCAACTCCAGATAAAGATTGGGTGACCAACTCCACAATCATCTCAATGCTCCGCTCAATCCTCGCGAAGCGAGCCTCAGTACTCTCGGGTCTCTCCTCTGGACCCTGTGGAGCGTGCTCAACATCGGCCTCCACCTCCACATCCTCGTGAGCCTCGTGCATTTTTGGCTCAACACGACCCCCAGGCCTACCTCTACGGCCTCGAGCCTGTGCTCTCATCCCTCTACCGTGACTGGTATTAGGCATACTTACTCAATTCCCTACATTCACAACCAATTACTTAGTCAACCCATCGACACACACAATTTGTATCTAAACAAGCACAGTAACTTGGGGATGTAATTTTCCACTTATTAAGTATTTTAGACACGACACACGTCAAACCAACTCGAGCTCTGATACCAACTTCTGTCACGACCCTCAACTTACCAAAATATGTACAAATTTTTCGCATTTTAATGCATCAATTGTTAATCATCCTTCCTCGATTGTGAACAATCACACTCTTAACAGTTGGGCTGTGTGTCGACGTCTAACTCACTCCACCATACCAATTCAATTTGAAACATTATTTATGAGTAAACACTTGTATAAATGTATATATATCAGAGTTGTTACATGTGTTTACATTGTTTTACATTGTTTTACATCCCCAGTAGTTACATATAAAATGCTACTGTGCTATGTCTAGTTTAGATACAAAATAATCCAAGTGTGTATACCTTTAGCGATGGGATGCAGTGGATTACCAAAAGGGAAACGCCTCCAGTCACGCTCAATCTATACTCAAATCTCTGTAGAGAGGGGGAAAATAAGGGGGGTGAGCAAACCACATGCTCAGTAAGGCAATCATGCGAACAGGTAGATACTGCACTATCTACGTGATCGTGATGCCATGCTCAAAAGCATTTCATTCATTATTTATCTCAAAACATGAGTGTATGATTGTGTTAATGGTATGTAAAGCATTCATGCTATTAAAATCAAGTGCACATTTCAACTCAAAGCATGGTATAAATCATCATGCATAATTCACAATAAAAGCATGGCATTAAACATCATGCATCCGTGCACTTTAAAAACCATTAACAAATCAATTTCAACATTGGTCAGGTCTCGGCCCATCCCTCGGGCTTTCCTGACCCACAAATCATTTCAAACATGGATTTATTCTCAAATAGCATTAGACATGTGAGATAGGCAGTTCAACAATAGGTAATAACCTCAAGGCCTATGTACATAACATGTGATACCGGCTACACGGATCAGGTGTGTGGGATATCACCACTATCTGCTTCCACAGGGGAGGTGGGTCAAATCCTACCCGTCGGTCCATAGCAGATCTCGTCCGAAGACGGCACATCACAACTCAACACGGTACAATGTACTCCATGCTACATGCACGGTACGACGTACTCCATAGACCCAATCAACACATCATATCACGCCACATCTCAAACGCACGTGTGAGCCTATTTAATCGGTACGACCTCTTGTCTACCCGAAGCTCCTAACACGGCTAATTAATCATGTCAAAACAATGCACGTGTGAGCCTATTTAATCGATGTGACACCCAGTCTACTCAAAGCTCCAAACACGGCAACATGCAAGGTGGGCATCCAGTGCGAGACAAACTCGAAGCACAATGCCAAAACAATTATGAAATCCATGTGAAAACTAGTGCCTCTTGCACTCATGTGTATAAAACACGTCAAATCTCATGCTAGTCATACTCTAGCACGCTTTCATACTCACGAAATCATGTAGGTGGCTCAAAACTTTGCAAAGTATGGTTAACAAAACCAAAACACACTCATTTCTTTTGCAAATCATTTCAATGTTAGCCAACCTACCAATCATTTGCTAAAAAGCAATAAAACATGATTTTCAAAGCAATATGCTTTTGTTTTCATGCACATTTCTCAAACTCCCAACTTTTACCCTTCAATCACCCAACATCATTTCCTAATCTCATGCATTCTAGCAAAACATTTAAGCGCCCAAATTGCGCATAAATATCTCGAAGAGTCCACACAATTCCCTTACCTCGATTTACTTGGTGTGACTCCTTTCCTTTTAGCTTCTCACGCTCTTGGCTCAACTCGCCTTGGCGTATCCTCGGAAGCTGCGGTGCATTCATTAAATCAATTGAGTTAATGTATTTAACCCATAATTGACCTCACTAGTCAATATTACTCACTTATGCATTTTACCAATGCCTTATTCCACATTTTACCTCTTTTAGGTAAATCTCACAATTTATCCACTAACCACATCTTAAAATCATTCCACAACACTATTAATAACTTCTACATATCTCATTCATCATTAATCTCCATACATTCCACTTTCTCACTCTAGACCATTTCTAGGTCATAATCTTTCCAATGCATTTTAGATAGTTTCTAACCATCCATACTCATGCCAAGCAACTCCAAAATCAATTATATAAACAATGTACCATAGTTGGAGTGTTAGAATCTTACCCAATTTGATTTCTCTTCTTGCTCCAAATGGCAATGCCCTTAACTCCTTCAATACCAACAATGGGAAAATGCTTTCCAACTATGTTGTTCTTCTCTTTGATAGGAACAACTTTGCCTCTAATGGTCTCTCTTCAAACCTCACTGAAAATGGCTGATTTTAGAGAGAAAAAGTTAGGTTTTTGGGTTGGAAGTGGAAGGTTAGTGTTTTTCCTGAAATTTTCTGATTTTCAGCACTCCTTATATCGAAATAGCTTGAGGAGATCGATCTGGTCCAAGAGGAGATCAATCTGGTCCCCTTAATCCCTCTTTTTTCACGGCATTTTAAGCATGAGATCGATCTGTCGAAGCATGAGATCGATCTGCTCCCAAACAGAGAGCTAAGGAGATCGATCTGGGTGCTTGGGGATCGATCTTTTCACTATAGAATGCTTAGGAGATCGATCTGACTCTATTGGAGATCGATCTGCTCTATTCCTTTGCCCAAATAAGAGCATTCTGGCTCTTTCAGATCGATCTCTCATCCCATGAGATCGATCTGCCCTTCACAATTTCTAGATTTTCTGCAGTTCTTCTTCAGCAACACTTACCAAACATCCTTAATTTGCTACCATGATCCTTTTCTCATCCATTCATCTTTGAGACTTGAAAATGGCATCCATCCTTACTTCATACACATTAAAACTTGTGTAGAATATTTGTATGACCAATGGTACTTAATATAAACAAAAATGGAAGTGCACATCTTATGCAATTCTACTTCCATTTTACCAAACTACTCATAATCCATTCTACACACATTCTCCACATGTTTAAGTCCATTTCTTCACATTCATACTTAATGTAACTTGTATGTATAATTACCACTCTCATTACAAGTGTGTACATTACTTATGGACTTACATCACATATACTTCACTCATGAATTCATAGTACAACTCTATTTACATTTCTATGTACATATATACCATTATACATATACGGGGTCTCACAATTATCCCTTAATGGGCCTTAAAAATCCTTAATGGGCCTAACTAGGCCTTTAGTCCATTTTCATTTTACTATTCACTTTCGTTGGGCCTATTGGGCTTGTGGGGCCCACCAACTCTTATTGGGCTTATCCTAGGCCCATTACACCTTATTGGGCCTAAAATAATTGGGCTTGGCCCATTGGGCCTCTCGGCCACATGTCATGGCCGAGAGCTACTCATGCCTCGGTTTCACCATGGCATGCCATCCATGTCTATTATTTGGCCATTTTCACATACACTTGGTAGGCAACATTACCAATCATCACATAGTTCATTTAGGCATTTTATGTAGCTTTTGTGTGTTAATTCATTTCAATAACACTTTAAGTCTAGTAAATACTCTTCTTATGATTCAACTATAATTACATAGTGTTCATACACATAGGAATCATAAGGTACAAGCTACAAAGATCTGGGTCTGACATGACGAACCGCAAGTTAAGTCCCAACCTGAACACCACATAGTTGAAGAATCCTTAAGTTCTAACGAAGCAGCTCAGAAAGAGCAGGAACATCAGGATCAGGCTGCAAAAGAATCCAAGCTAGGCGCTTCTTCATCTATACCTTCTTCTATTTCACAACCTTCCTCATCCTCCGATGCTACACATGTTTCCACTACATCCTCTCCAGTTAGACCACAAGTGCATTTTCGTCAGAGGTTCCAAAATAAAAAACCGGATCAACAATACGTCAAATTTCTTGAGGTTTTTAAGAAGCTTCACATTAACATTCCTTTCGTAGATGCTTTAAAGTAAATGCCAAGTTATGTGAAGTTTTTGAAGGATAGCCTCTCTAGGAAAAGGGGATTGGAAGATTATGAGATAGTGGCCTTAACTGGGGAATGTAGTGCCATTATCCAGAGAAAATTACCCCCCAATCTCAAGGATCCCAGAGTTTTACCATACCCTGCACTATTGGAAATCTATTCTTTGGTAGAGCCCTGTGTGATTTAGGAGCTAGTATCAATCTAATGCCTTTGTCTATCTATCAGAAGTTAGGAATAGGGGATGTCAAGGCCACTACAGTGACCCTTCAGCTAGCAGATTGATCCATTAAATATCCAAAGGGGGTCATTGAAGATGTCTTAGTAAAGGTGGAAAAGTTTATTTTCCCTGCAGATTTTATTGTACTAGATATGGAGGAAGACGGGAAGTCCCCATTATTTTAGGCAGACCTTTCCTAGCTACTAGTAGGATGATAATTGATGTGCAAAAGGGGGAGTTGACTATGAGAGTCCTAGATCAGGAAGTGAAATTTAATGTTTTCAAATCTTTAAAGTTCCCTAATGACTTTCAAAACTGTTTTAGGATGGAGGGCATAAGGCTTGACCATATAATATCTGAGAGAAAGAAGGAAGTAGATAGGGCTTAGGAGTATTTAACTGTTAACATTTTGGCTGATCCTCCTACTCTTCGCCCTGCTGCTGAGTGTTGTGTTTTTTAACTGCATTTGAAGTGGTGTATTCTTCTTTTCACCTTGTATATAGTTCTTTTTCTTTTTCTTTTCTGTTGTTGCTTTCTTTGCTTATTTTGCAGGTTTATTTTCTAAGTTTTACGCTTTCAATAAAAGCTTCAGTTGTTCATCAACATCAGATAGGGGAGTACTATATTCTTGAGCTTAAATTCTTATATTATCTGCACACTGAGGACACTGTGCACTTTAAGTTTGGGGGAGGGGATATCACTTGAGCATTTTTCAAAAATTTGAGCAAAATTAAAAATTTTTCAAAATTTTTTCGAAAATCTGAGCTTAAACTATTTGATTTTAGGATGATTTAGTACTTAGCATGTAGTTTTCCCATATTCCGATGATATGACCCCATGATTAAGTCTGATTTTGATTGACTAAGAAGCATGATTATAGGAAAAGCATGAAGTTGAATTTTTGAATCTGTCTTGATTCTGATTGTGATTTCTTCATCTTAAGCACTTGTCATGTCATGAATCTGTATATTTATTTAGAGAAAGCTTATGTGGACTTAGGATTGCATTTGTTTAGTTGATTGTGTGTATCATATTCTAGAATTTGTTTGATCTAATCTCGAGGTGAAATATTAGATCACACTTAATTAGGGAGATGATTTAGTCCATCTTTGGATCGTTTGAGCCTTTCTAGCCTTCCTTGTACATAATTTACCCCTAGTCACCCATCTGGGCCAAATAAGCTTTTCTCTATAAATATACCCGCATTATTTTCCTTAGCTTAAATTTTTTTTTCCTATCCCTTACCCCAAAAGCATGAAAAGTCATTGGGATATATTGTGAGCTATATGGGTATTAAGTGATAGTGAAAGAGTATGTATTAAAAAAAAAAGAAAAAGAAAAGAAGAAAGAAGAAATATATATATATATATAAATGTTTAGTGAAATAAAGAAGTTTGGGGGAATTTGAGCTCTTACATTAAAATCTTGAAAGTAATGCATGTTACGGGATAATTAAACCTAAATCGACTTTATCATACCTTAGCCCCAGCCTTACATTACAAGCTTAATGAAGTCCTATTGATCTTTAGTTAAGTGTGACTACATTAGTGGAGAGAGAAGTGAAAAGCAAACTTATGGGAATGATCACATGTCATTGACTTTGCATTCACTGTGTTTGCATAATCTAATCTGGATAATGTACTATGAAGTGACGTTGACATTTTTCACACACTCACGAGGAGTCCAATTTGGGTTAGGGCTTATGATTGAATAATTCTAAGTGCTGGACTTGTAATTGTTAGTCTTTGAATTCATAGTCTGTACTTTTTCTTTGAGGATAATATTGGGGAAATTATTGTGTTTTGTACGTGTCATTCCTACAATTATTTTGTTTTGCTTGAGGACAAGCAAAAGCTCAAGTTTGGGGGTGTGATAATTCTATATTTTTAGAATTATTTGTGCTTAATTTCCTAATTAATTATTTAAATCCCCAATTTATTTTGTTATTATCCCCTTTATTTAATTAAAATTCTCATGTTTGTAGATAAATTAAATCCGAATGAATTTTGAATATTTCGGTAGAAAATGGACCGAAATTGAGCTAAAATCGAGATTGGACCACGCGGACAACACGAGCCTAACACATCCAATTGGACAAAAAGACAGATGACATGGAAATATTATTTTTCAAGGAGCCAATGGTATGAAGACAAGTGGCCAAACAATGCCAACTCATCTAGGATGGAAAAATTACAATTGTACCCCTAAATGTGTATATAAATAGAAAATGATGACAATTGTAAAGGGTGGAAAAAAATAGGGTAGAATAGTTTTATTTTTTAGGTTAACTTAAAAAGTTTTTTTTTTCCTTTTTTTGGATGATTCGGCCGCACAGTATTTTTTTCTAGCTTCCAGTTTCTTTTCTCCATAGCTACTGTTTCATTCAATTCAGTTTATTATGAAGAATTCTTGTTTTTAGTTTATCAGTATCATTGCTTAGAAATATTTGTTTATCATTTCAGTTTGCTTCAATCGTCATCATCTTGTTTTTGCTCTATGTTTTAATCCTCTTTCAGTTATAGTCTAAAGTATTTGCAAATTTTTAATCATCAATGTTGATCATGATGTTTGATTCATTATTACCGATCTAATATGTTGGGATAATTCTGTGCATCGATTGGTAATAATAGAAGGGTGGAACAATGTCGATTTGGTGGAGAAACAACTAAAACCGTGGCTACTGAAAGAAACCGAGACCACTGGGATTCGGCTGTTGTGTTAAAACCTTCTCCAACCTCTGTTTAATTTTCATGGTAGCAGTGATCTCGATGAATATCAGAAGAGGCAGCAACTAGTTGGGACAGCACCCAGGCGTCATAGCCAAAACCGAGAGCCAGTTCCTCCTCTGTTCTCCTCTGTTTAGAATATTTACACTGTTCATCATCTTTATTTTTCTTAACTTGGTTTTAATCTAGTTTTACATTTTTAGTTTGCAGTTATTGCTTTAGACCTCAATGTTTATCATTGCTTTTTGTGTTTTAACTTCTACTTTGCAGCAGCATACCGAGGATGGTTCTGAGAAAACGATGGAAAATAGCACCGAGGCAGAGAGTTGATAGCAGTTTCACGTTAGCTACATATTATGTACTGTGAAAATATATATGCCAATTGGGTAAGCTGAGTACATATAGTGAGATGGGTAAACCGAGAGGCATGGAGCTGAACAACTGAACCGAGAGGCATGGACAGGACACACCTAAGAGCATGCAATGGACATGCCTGGACAGACCGAGGCCATCTCCTGGAAATGCAAATTTGGTGAAGACATGAATAGTAAAGGGAGGGATAATTGGCTGGTTTAAATTGTTAAGGGTTGTTTGGCTAGTGCATAATAGTTAATTAACTCATTTTCATGCATTGTTAGTTTAGTTTAATTCCTATTTAATTTGTTAGCTTAGTTTAGAGTCTTTGATTAAATTGCATGATTAGTATTCTTGTTTAATAGTTTAGAACTTAGTTTTAATTAGGTTGATAGTTAATTAAGTGTTCATGTAGAATTAAATTAGGGGTAAATTTATTTTCATTAGACTTTAAGTTAGTTTAAATTGCATTTTCTTAGTTAGTTTAATTACATGCACATTTTATTTTAAGCTTGTTTAATTTTAGTTTAATTAGTTTTATTGCTTTAATTTCATATGTGCATTTTATTTTAATTGCGTTAATTCATTTTAACTGTTTTAATTTCTTTTGTAGGTAGTTACTTTAATTACTCGGAGTTTAGTAAGCAAATCTTAGTTCAGTTTTATTTTCTTTATTCTTAATGTTTATTGTTTTCAGTATGTTGAATTAGCTTTAGTAAATCACCGCCTTAATCTCATAATTTGCTAGGATATACTTAGGGTAAGATTAACCGGTAGTTAATTAGGCTAACCAACTTCTCTGAGGGATGATAACTCGGGACTCAAATCCCATTATTACTTGTACGACCCGTGCACTTGCGGAATATACCTTTTGGGAGGTGTCAGCATTCATTCGTGCCGGAGCGTTACTCTCACGAAGTTTTATATGGATTTATAACTTATTTTAAAGATGTACTGGAGTACTACTCGTATGCAGATTTTACTAATTTTTATGAAACCGTGCTAGAGCTTCGCTTGCACGAGATTTTTAGATATCATGAATATGCATGGAGCCGTGCTGGAGCTTCACTCACACAGGGATTTATATTACATGCATATAGCCGTGTCGGAACCTCCTGTAAACTGTGTGTCACGTGCGATGATATGTCCACACATGCATACTGAGACAGAGATGGTATGGATGGACAAGACCTATTGCAGGCACCCCTAACTGAGCTTGGGTTCACGGAGTACGTTGTATCGTGTATGTCACGCGGAATACGCTGTACCATGGGGATTGTTGGAGTGGAGTGGCATTAGCCACGAGGTAGCAAGCCTTGCCCTCGCAATCCTGATGTTATGCTATTCTGGCGGGTAGGACCGACCCACCTCCCGTTTCAGGTGTGATACCCCGCACACTAGGTACCGTGTTGCCAGGGATCACTAGGTTATGGCCATAGTTTTTGTTATTATTGATAGTCACCTACTTGTCTCACATGATATAACTTGTGGTCTCGATATACCGGGTAGACCCGAGGGAGGGGTCAGGCCCCCGATTTTATGATTTTTTTTATGCTAATATATGTTTTAGAGGATTTTATGATATGTGACCCTGAAAGAAGGGTGGTTTTATAATGAAAGTTTTATAATGAATTTTAATGAATTGTTTTATGAGATGATTGACCCGGAAGGGTTAGTTTATACTGTAGTTTTAAAGAAATGATTTGAATTCAGTAGCATGATGATGTTTTCCATACTTTCATTTCAAATTCATGATTTGTCTTACATGACATGAAAGAATGCATGATCTTGATTTACTTCATGCTAATTATGATTTAAGGATGTCACATAAAATGCTATTGATGCATGAATTACATGCTTTCTATTTGCACAAATAATTTTGATAAACTATGTCATGGATATATGCATGATTTTGTGTTGGAGATTTTAATGAAAAGAAATGGATTTTAAGGGCATGGCATTATGAGCATGTAGATAGTGGAGCTATCTACTTACTTGCATAATCGCCTTACTGAGCGTGTGGTTTGTTCACCCCCTTATTTTTCCATCTTTTCTGAGCACTTGCAATAGTTAGTGAGCGGCTGAGGACTTGCATTCTTGGTATTCGCTGCTTCCCATCGAGAGATAGGTATACACATTTATATGGTTTTGTATCTAAACATGTAAATGCACAGTACTGTAAACGTATATGATGTCGGGGATGTAAGGTTATGTAAATACCATTGTGTATGTATTTAGTTAAAGTCAAAAGATAGTAAACTCTGATATGTAAATGTGATTATGGAAATGGAATGGTAAATAGGTGAGAGGTGACTAACACCGAATCATAGTCTAACTGATTGGTAAGATGGTCACGATGAGAGAAAGCTAAGAATTAAATAATAATCGAAAAGCGAAAAAATTTGTAGTGATTTTAGGTAATTTGGGTCGTGACAAAATGGGTGTCTAAAAATATATGGGTTTGTGCGAATATCAATGTATATAATAATATTACAAGTCTAAGATATTTTGTATATAATATATTATATTAAAAATATAATATAATATATATTAAAAAAAGGAATTGGTGTCGCGCGACCCCAAAGCAAAGGGAACTGGGAAAACCTGATTCCCTCAGCCTTCTACTCTGATGAACGGAGAAGGCTTCTGGAGAGAGAGGACCCAGGTAAAAGGCCAATGAGGGAGCTCGAGACCACTGACAGCATCGATAGAGGGAGAAACGGCGATCTAGAGAAAAGGGAGGAGGAAACCGAGAGGAAAATAGAGAAAAATGGGGAAAGAGAGGTGAACGGAGGTCGAAAGAAGGAAGAAAACCATGCCATCAACTGTGAGAAGGGTTGAATCACCACCGTCAGTGATACACTGATCAGGTGTGTGGGGTATCACCACTATCTGCTTTCCACACAGAAGGTGGGTCACGTCCAGCCCACCGGTCCATAGCAGATCTAATCATCGTCCGAAGACGGCATATCACAATCTCAACACGGTACAACGTACTCCATGCTACCTGCACAGTACAACGTACTCCGTAGACTCATATATCATGCCACATCTCAAAACGCACGTGCGAGCCTATTTAATTGGTACGACACCCAGTCTATCCGAAGCTCCTAGCACGACTATCAACATGTCAAATTCTCAAAAACACACGTGTGAGCCTATTAATCGGTGCGACACCCAGTCTACCTGAAGCTCCTAGCACGACAACAAGTATGGTGGGCATATAATGCGAGCTATGCTCCAACACCATGCCAAAACCAATTTAAAGTTTGTGCGAGCTCAACTCTAGCACAACATCATAGAAATCCATGTGAAAACTAGTGCCAGCTATGCTGTAGCACTCATGCGTATGAAAACACATCAAATCTCGTGCGAGTCATACTTTAGCACGCTTTCATTCTCATAAAATCCATGTAGGTGGCTCAATTCTTTGTAAAACATGGTTATCAACCAAATCAAATCATTTCTTTTGTAAATCATTTCAAATGTTAGCCAACCCACCAATCACTTGCTAAAAAGCAATAAAACAGGGTTTTCAAAGCATCATGCTTTTGTTTTCATACATATTTCTCAAAACCCAACTCTTTGCCCTTCAATCACCCAATATCATTTCCTAGTATCACATGCACTCTAGCAAAACATTTAAGCGCCCAAATTATGCACAGATATCTCTAAGAGTCCACACAATTCTCTTGCCTCGATTTACTCGGGGTGTGACTCTCTTCCTTTACGTTTCTCAGGTTCTTAGCTCAACTTGCTTCGGTGTACCCTCGTGAGCTGCAATCCATTCATCAAACACTTGAGTTAACGTTTTGAACTCCCATTCAACAATGAAATTTACCCAATGCCTTAAATACACATTTTACTCCTTTTTGGGTAAGTCTCATAATTCATTCCATAACATCATCTTAAAATCATACTCGCAACACCATTATCATCTCAAGACATCCTATTCATCATTTATTCCACTACATTTCACTTTCTCACACTAACCCATTTTTAGGTTATAATCATTCCATTGCATTCTAGGTAGTTCTACCGTTAATAAACACACCAAACCAACTTCATAATCAATACCTAAACAAATATATTTGGATTGGTGCACTAGAAACTCACCTCTTTTGATTTCCTTCTTGCTAGAAATGAAAATGCTCTTAACTCCTTCAAAACAACAAATGGGGTAATGCCTCCAAGTTATGTTGTTCTTCTCTTTGATGAGAACAACTTTGTGTCTAATAGCCTTCTCTCAAATCTTCTTGAAAATGGTGGATTTAGAGAGAGAAAACTAGGTTTTTGGATTGAAAATGGTAGAATGAGGTTTTGTCTCGAAATCTACAGATCCAACTACTCCTATTTATAGATTTAGCTTGATGAGATCGATCTCCTTGGGTGGAGATCGATCTGGTCCTCTAAAAATCCCTTTTTTTCACGACATTTGAAGGTAGGAGATCGATCTGTCGAAGGGCTTAGGATCGATCTGTCTCAGGCAAAAAGTTAAGGAGATCGATCTGGCTAGGGAGGAGATCGATCTGCTCTAACCCAAGAGCTAAGGAAATCGATATGCTTACCTTAAAATCGATCTTCTCCTTACAGAATGTTTAGCAGATCGATCTGGCTCCATTGAAGATCGATCTGCCCTGTTCCATTACTTGAATAAGAGCATTTTGGCTATTCCAGATCGATCTCTCACCCTATGAGATCGATCAGGCCTTCATATTTCCAGATTTTCTGCAATTCTTCTATAGTAACTCATTAAACTTCATACATTTTGCTACCATAGTCATTTCGTCATTCGATCACCTTTAAGACTTGAAAATGGCATCCATTCATACTTCATACACATTAGAACTTGTGTGGAATCTTTGTATAACCAAATGTATATAATATAAACTAAATGGAAGTGCACAACTCATGCAATCTTCATTCCATTTTACCACCCCTCTCAAAATTAAATATATTTACATTCCACTCACGGAAATGTCTTTCTTACACTCGCTATACACTTTAAAACTTGCGTAATTTCGTAACCCAATAGACACATATAAAGGTTATACATGTATGAGGTTTCACATTCTCCCCCACTTAGAAAATTTGGTCCTCCAAATTGGAACCAATCATTCCGTGAACAACTCGGGATACCTCTCCCACATCAAACTCTCTAATTCCCATGTGGCCTCTTCTACCGTGTGATGTTGCTAAAGAACTTTCACCAAGGGAATTATCTTTTTCCTCAACACTTTCTCTTTTCTATCCAAGATCTGAATCGGCTTCTCAATGTACGTCATGCTTTCATTGAGCTCCAAAGGCTCGTACCTTATCACATGCGCCAGGTCCGGGTGGTATTTTCATAACATGGATACGTGGAAGACGTTATGTACATTCGCTAGCTCAGGTGGCAATGCTAGCCTGTATGCCTTCTCTCCCACCTTATCAAGTATCTCAAATAGCCCTATATATAGAGGGCTCAACTTCCCCTTCTTCCCAAATCTCATAATCCTCTTCGAGAGAAAAACCCTCAAAAATACTGACTCGCCCACATTAAACTCTAGTGGTCTCAGTCTCCTGTCAGCATAACTCTTTTGTCTGCTCTGAGCTGTCCGTAACCTCTCACAAATCAACTGGACATCCTCAGAGGCTTGTCTAACCAAGTCAGGAGCAAAGATCTGTCTGTCACCAACCTCTTCCCATCCAATAGGGGAACAAAATCTATGCCCATACAATGCCTCATATGGTGCCATCCCGATACTCGCATGAAAACTGTTATTATAGGCAAGCTCTGCGAGTGGAAAATGGTCATCCCAGGAGCCTCCAAAATCCAATGCACACGTTCTCAACATATCTTCTAGGGTCTGTATAGTCCTCTCTGACTGACCATCTGTCTGAGGATGAAACGCGGTGCTAAAACTCAACTGGGTCCCTATCGCTTCCTGAAAATGTTCCCAGAAATAGGAAGTGAAGCGAGCATCCCTATCAGAAACAACGCTCACTAAAATTCCATGTAGCTTTACTATCTCGTGCACATACAAGTTTGCTAACTGTCTCAGAGTATCGGTAGCTCTCATAGCTAAGAAATGGGCTGATTTCGTCAACCAATCCATAATCACCCATATGGCATCATGACCTTTGCGGGTCTTCGGTAATCCCATCACAAAATCCATGGTGACATGCGCCCACTTCCATGTCAGTATCTGTGAGACCCCGTACATGTATATTTGTAACGTGTGTAATCGGATCAATTAATGTGAATGGACTTGTAATGTAAAGCATAAGTGGTGTAAGTCTATGGATTCAATGTACATATGTGTAATATGATTTGTAATGTACACACAAGTTCCATTTTATATGAATTTGAAGAAATGAGTTCTTGCAAGTGATAAATGTGATTAGAACTCAAAATGAATAGTGTGGTAAATGGAAGAAAGTTGTATGAATATAAATGCTTTCGTTTGGTTTTATATAGTATACATTGGGAAATACAATGAATGCACACAAGTTTCAATGTGCATAAGGTATGAATGGATACCATTTTCAAGTTATGAAGGATGATGGATGAGAAAATGGCTATGGTAGCAAATTAAGGGTGTTTTGGTGTGAGTTGCAGCAGAAGAACTGTAAAAAATCTAGAAAATATGAAGGCCAGATCGATCTCACAAGATGAGAGATTGATCTGGAAAAGCCAGAATACTCTTATTTGGGCAATGGAATAGAGTAGATCGATCTCCTAAGCATTTTGTAATGAAAAGATCGATCCTCAAGCATACAGATCGATCTCCTTAGCTCTCTGTTTGGGAGCAGATCGATCTCCTACTTCGACAAATCGATCTCATGCTTAAAATGTCATGAAAAAGAGGGATTTAAGGGGACCAGATCGATCTCCTCTTGGTGCAGATCGATCTCCTCAAGTTATTTCTATAAAAGGAATGCTGAAAATCTAAAAATTTTGGGAAAAATACCAATCTTCCATTTTCAACCCCAAAACCTAACTTTCTCTCTCTAAAATCAGTCATTTCCAGTAAGATTTGAGGGGAGGCCATTAGACACTAAGTTGTTCATCTTGAGGAAGAGAACAACATAGTTGGAACCCAAAATCCCATTGTTGGTATTGAAGGAGCTAAGGGAATTGACATTTGGAGCAAGAAGAGAAATCAGATTTGGTAAGATTCTAATACTTCAATCTAAGTATATTGTTTATTTAAGTTATTTTGGAGTTGTGTTGGATGTGTATTGATGGATAAATTATCTAGGGATGTGGCGGATTTGGTGTGACCTAGAAAACCTGAATGGGTATAATGTGAGAAGATATGGGTGCTAAAGTTGTTATTGAGGTAATGTGTATGATTTTAGATGGTTAAATGGAATTACATTGTGGGTTTAAGAGAAATTATGAAAATGAGTATGTAAATGCTTAATAAATGCCATAGTGAAGAAGTCAATGAAATATGAACACTATGGACTTAGTATCGATTTAATATCAATTTGGAATGAGTTGATAGGCCTAAAAGGAATCCATAGACAAGAGAAATGAAACAAGGCCTTAAGAGCGTTAATAGAAACTATAAGTCGAATCGACTATAGTGAACGCACGGTGTCCTGTTATATAGATCGAACATAATGTGAAATATGATTATGCGCAGTTTTGAAGAGTCTGGTGGAGACGAATTGAACCGTACGAGTAAGCAGCTTAAGGAAGTGGAATCACGCATCGCGATTCCAGGTAAGGGAATTTTGTGAGTATATAGAGGTAGCTGCTCGTACTTTAAACTTGTGGGTGTTTTATGAAATGCATGGTTGTTCAAGTAAATGATTGATAGTATTCGTGAATGATGATAAGTATATGCGTGATTTTGGTTTTGAAGTGGATTCTATGAAATGGGATAGTAAGTCTAATAATTGCATAAATCTAATGTTTTGATATTCTTACAAAATGTAATTGCTTGGTTTTAAGCAAGTTTGTAGATGGGTCGGCTAGTGTTTTATTGATGTTGTGGAAAAAGCATTTGTGAAGTGCTAAACCCAGTTGCCGGGATTGTTTGATTGTGTATGAGCCGCCTATCGTATTTGTATGACATAAATCGCGCTAGAGCCTCGCTCGCGCTGGATTTCGATATTTTCACTTGTGTGAAACGTGCTAGAGCTTAGCTCGCACTTTGTTTTGGAACTATGACGATGCTTTATAAACCGTATTGGAGCTTACGCTCGTACGTGGATTTGTGTGGTTTTTCTTATGTATATAACCGTACTGGAGCGATGCTCGTACGTGGTTTCTTCATATTTTTATGCATAAATGCCGTACTAGAGCGTTACTCGTATGAAGTGATTTATTATGATGCATCAAATCGCGCTAGAGCGTAGCTTGCGTTGGTTTTCAAACTGTCGTATGTATGAGGCCGTGGTGAGAGATACAGATTGGCGTTCAGGGAACCCAACAGGCCTAACAGACCTCTTGAGTGAGGTGAGGGTGAGGGGCTAGGACCTGAATCAGGGAACCCAACAGGGGTGAGCAAGGCCATGAGGGGCTAGGACCTGGTATTGAGGGTACTCCCACGTGCACTTGAGACTATAGAGGTTACACTTGGTATGGGGTAGATAAGACCTACGGTAGGCACCCCCAACCTTGTTATGGGTTCGAGGAGTACGATGTACCGTGTATATCACATGGAGTACGATGTACCGCATGGTGGTTACTTGATTTGAGAAAGTCTGGCGGAGAACTAACCCACCTTCGTACCAGCATGATACCCCGTACACCGGGATCCGTGTGGTCTAGGATGATATGTGACACAGTTGGCCAACATAGTCAGATGAGTTATAGTAACCTGTCTCCTTGCTTGATTTACTTACTACCACATGCTTTTAATCTCTAAGTGTGATTGTGATTGTTCAAGGTAGACTCGAAGGAGGGGTCGAGCCTCGTAGAATTGATTTATGAAATGAAAATGAGGTTGTGATTGTGAATTGATGTGATGGGATTGTATGTGTTTGAGAAAGAGTTTTATGACGTGGGTTTAAAAAGGAGGTTTCCTAATGAATTGCCCTTTTATGAATTTAAATGAGATTGAGCATGAGATGATTTGTACATGACATTTTTACCATGTTTTATATGCCAATGTACATGATTTTGATACATGATATATATATATATATGTATACTCATATGGCATAGTTTTACTTCCTCATGCTCCTACCATAAACGATTTATGCATAACATTATCAGCATGTAGATAGAGTAGTTAGCTACCATGCTTGCATTATTGCCTTACTGAGCTTGTGGTTGCTCATCCCTTTCTATTTTCCCTCTCCTACAGAACGTACATAGTAGCCCAGTGAGGACTGAGGTGTGGTAATTTGGACATCCGCTGCATCTCCATCACACAAAGGTATATACACAGTGATTCTTTTTGTATCTAAACAATGTAAAAGCACAGTATTCTTTTGAGTTGTAATTATGGGGGATGTAGATGTCAGTAAAACATGTTTTTGTATAAGTACACGATTAAATGCGAATGTATGACATCGTTTTATTTAACTGAGAATGAATGAGATGTGATGTTTATTATTGACTCACAGCCCAACAGTGTGGTGGTAAGTTTGTTCACGATCGGATAAGGTAACAGTAAAATGTGAAAAATTTATAGTGAATTTTCGGTTAAGAGAGTGAAAATGGGTCGTGACAGAGATTTGTATCAGAACTGTGTTGGCCTGATGTGAGTCAGTAATAAAACGTAGGAAAGTACATCCTCATATTACTGTGCTTTTGTTTAGATATAATTGTGTATATCGTGATGGATTGAGCTTAATAAATTATTATAATACAGGAATTTAGGCACTATGCCAGTTACACGCAAAGGTAGAGGGGCGAGGGCACGTGCTAGAGGTCGTAGAGGTAGGCCTGAGAGCCGTGCGGAGCCACAGACTGAGCAAGTTCCATAAAACTCTACTGAGAGAGCAGAAGATACAGAGGCACGCTTCGCTAGGATAGAGCGGAGTATTGAGAATCTGGTAGAGATAGTCACGCAGGCATTGGGTGCCGGTGATAGACGAGGTCCCGCAACACAGCTTACTACTGAATAGGCAGCTGTAGAGGCAGAGAGACCTCAGACTGCTGAGGCAGCTACAGTTACACCACCTCCAGCCCAGGATATAGCTTCTCCTATCGCTCCACAACAGAGCAGTAGTGATTTGGGTTATGACTACAATTTGAGCAGGTTGAGAGAGTTCCAAGCATTGAAACCCCCAGTGTTCAGAGGGGTGAAGGACCCAGTGGTTACGGAGGATTGGGTGTATAAGATGGAGAAACTATATAGGTTTTTCTGATGCACTTCAGCTGAGAAGGTTGCCTTTGCTGTGTTTATGTTGAAAGGCGAGGTAGAGCACTGGTGGAGGTCTACCGAGGCTATTTTGAGGGCCAGACACTCTGAGATCTCATGGGAGATATTTATAGAGGCCTTTAGGAGACAGTACATTCTAGCCACCGCACAGAGGAAGCTGCGGATGGAATTTATGAATTTGGTTCAAGGGAACCGTACTATTGACAAGTATGAGTCCAAGTTTATGTCCTTGGGGAGATATGACCGGGACACGATGGGTAGTGAGACCCAAAAGATTCAGAAGTTCATGGATGGATTGAGATTGGCCATCCGGACTAAGCTAGCTCCCTTTGACATCTTAACCTATGAGGAGGCTGTACATAAGGCTCAGTTATGCGAGCAAGATTTTGAGCAGAATGCCTCCGAGCTTGGGAGAATCAGTGTTAGAAAGGAAAGAGACTGGAAGAGATTTGGGATGGATAGAGGGCCCAAGAGAGGAGGCCAAAGATATTTTGATAAGAGGCCCAAGATTGAGGAGGTGCAGGAGAGAGCTGCTAGACCTCCCATGTACCCGGCTTTGACTGCGCCGAAGGGTATGACTATTGGAGGACCACGACCTACCACTGACCAGTGTAGGAGATGTGGGAGATACCATAGGACTAGGCCATGTCAGATACCCCCTGTCTCGTGTTATAGATGTAGGAGGCCGAGACATATATCGAGGTTCTGCAATGAGATGATTGAGACTGCCCCACAGAAGGGTAAGGAGCCTGAGGGAGCTCTTATTGAGACAGCAACCCCAAGGAGAAGGGCTACAGCTGAGGAAAAAGGGAAACAGGCTGTGGGTGTGAGTAGAGGAAGGGTGCACGCACTGGACCAGGGCATTGCAGACGCATCGACGGATGTGATTAAAGGTACCATTTGAATCTTTGATTTAGAAGCATTGGTATTATTTGATCCTGGTACCATGCATTCTTTCATATCACCTTCCTTTGCACATAAATTGTTGAAGCATGTGAAACCAACATTGTTGGATAAAATGTTGATGATTTCCACACCCATGAATGATAGTCAATTGACTGAGCATGTATGTAGAGATTGTAAGTTAAAGATAGAGGGGAAGGAAATGATAGCTAATCTAATTTTATTGAATATGAATGATTTTGATGTAATTTTGGGAATGGATTGGTTGGCTACCAATCGTGTTGTGATGGATTGTCATGCCAAAACATTGATGTTTTCAGGATTAGACAATTTTATTATAAACTTTGATGAAAAGAAATGATATGAAAATAGTATGTTTGTTGTAAATAAAGGAGTATGATTTTAAATGCATATTGCTTGAGAGATAAATTTATTGTTTATGATAAATGTTGAATATGGAGTGATGGTTTATGTTACTAACGATGGAGAGGATAATGTGAAGGGTTCATTGCATACGTGGTTGATATAGATGAGGCACGCCCAGAATTGAAGGACATCCCCATGATTACAGATTATTCTGATGTCTTTCCGGATGAATTACCAGGACTACCACCCGAAAGGGAAATGGAATTTTGTATAGAGTTAGTGCCTGGTACAGAGCCGATATCGAAACCACCATATAGAATAGCACCTATTGAGTTAGAAGAGCTGAAGAAACAGTTGCAAGAGTTGCTGGAGAAGGGGTTTATAAAACCGAGTGTCTCACCTTGGGGAGCTCCAGTTCTATTTGTAAGGAAGAAGGATGGAAGCCTTCAACTGTGTATAGACTACCGGTTTTTGAATAAGGCCACCATTAAGAACAAGTACCTCATTCCAAGAATCGATGATTTGTTGGATCAGCTCCAGGGAGCCCAAGTATTTTCTAAGATAGACCTACGGTCAGGGTACCATCAGTTAAGGATCAGGGGTGGAGATGTACCCAAGACAGCATTTCGTACCCGTTATGGCCACTACGAGTTTTTGGTGATGCCATTCGGATTAACGAATGCTCCCGCAACATTTATGGCACTGATGAATGATATATTCAAGCCATACCTGAACAAGTTTGTGATTGTGTTCATTGATGACATTTTGGTGTATTCTAAGTCCAGGGAAGATCATAAGGAGCATTTGAGGATAGTTCTGCAGACCCTTCGAGAGAGAGAATTGTATGCCAAACTCAGCAAGTGTAACTTTTGGTTGGAGCACATCTCATTTCTGGGCCATGTTGTGTCGAAGGATAGAGTATCGGTCGATCCATCCAAGATAGAGGCAGTTGTACAGTGGGAACAACCCAAGACAGTTACTGAGATCAAAAGTTTTCTAGGATTGGCAGGATATTATCGGAGATTTGTAGAGGGTTTCTCTAGACTAGCTGCTCCATTGACACGCCTCACGCGTAAGGATGTTAAGTTTATGTGGGATGAGGCATGTGAGAAGATGTTTAAGGAGCTTCAGCGTCGATTGACCACTGCTCCAGTTCTTACCATTCCTACCAGCTCAGGAGGATTCTCGGTGTATACAGATGCATCACACCAGGGATTGGGCTGTGTACTTATGCAGGATGGGAAGGTAGTTACCTATGGATCTAGACAGTTGAAAGATCATGAGAGGAACTACCCAACACATGATTTGGAGTTGGCGGCCGTGGTATTTGCTTTGAAAATATGGCGCCACTATCTCTATGGTGAGAAATTTTAGGTGTTCACAGATCATAAGAGCCTCAAATACCTATTCTCGCCAAAAGAGCTGAATATGAGACAGAGGAGATGGCTCTTACTTTTAAAGGACTATGATTGTGAAATCATGTACCACCTGGGTAAGGTAAATGTAGTTGTCGATGCTTTGAGCAGAAAGAACCTTGGGTTGGTGTCTTATATGATGGTACGAGAACATGAATTGTTGGAACACTTTGCGAACCTTAGTTTGGATGTAACCCCACTTAGATTAGAGAGACTTGAGATCATGCCTAGTTTGAGATTAGAACCAGAGTTGATTGGTCGTATTCGGTAGGCCCAGCAGAGCGATCGACGGTGCATCGATTGGCTGAGGTAGATACAGATAGGTGTGGGTAGTGATTTTGAGCTGAGTACAGATGGCTTATTGAGGTTAGAGGCAGAGTATGCGTTCCCAAGGATCTTGAGATCAGGAGAATGATTTTATCAGAGGCTCACTCATCGAAGTATACGATACATCCAGGAAATACCAAGATGTATCAAAACCTTCAGAAGGTTTATTGGTGGTCGAGAATGAAAAGAAACATTGTTGAATATGTTGTTAAGTGTCTCGTTTATCAGAAAGTGAAGGTAGAGCATCAAAAACCTGCAGGATTATTACAGCCTCTATCGATATCGACATGGAAGTGGGAGCACGTCACCATGGATTTTGTGATGGGGTTGTCGAGGACCCGTAGAGGTCATGATGCCATATGGGTTATTATGGACCGATTAACTAAGTCCGCCCATTTCTTGGCTATGAGAGCTACCGATACACTGAGTCAGTTGGTGAACCTGTATATTTGAGAGATAGTACGGCTACATGGTGTACTAGTGAGCGTTGTTTCTGATAGGGATGCCCGCTTAACTTCCCATTTCTGAGAACATTTTCAGGAAGCGCTGGGGACCCGACTAAGTTTTAGCACCACTTTTCATCCTCAGACAGACGGGTAGTCAGAGAGGACTATACAGACCCTCGAGGATATGTTGAGAGCTTGTGTGCTTGGATTTTAGAGGCTCCTGGGATGACCACCTGGAGTTAGCCGAGTTTGCCTATAATAATAGCTATCATGCGAGTATCAGGATGGCACCCTATGAGGCATTGTATAGGCGTAGATGCCGTTCCCCTATTGGATGGGAAGAGGTTTGTGACAGACAAATTTTTGCTCCGAACTTAGTGTAGCAGGCATCTGAGGACGTCCAGTTGATATGTGAGAGATTATGGACAGCTCAGAGCCGACAAAAGAGTTATGCTGACAAGAGACGGAGACCACTAGAGTTTGATGAGGGTGAGTCAGTATTTCTGAGAGTTTCACCATCGAAGGGTATTATGAGATTCGATAAGAAGGGCAAGCTGAGCCCTAGATATATCGAACCCTTCGAGATTTTGGAGAGAGTGGGAGATAAGCCGTATAGGTTGGCATAGCCACCGAACTTGGCAAATGTCCACAACGTCTTCCACATCTTGATGCTTAGGAAGTATCACCCGGACCCCGCACACGTGATAAGATATGAGCCGTTGGAGCTCATTGAGAGTATGACACATGTACAAAAGCTGGTTCAGATATTGGACAAAAAGGAGAAAGTGTTGAGGAATAAGACAATTCCCTTGGTGAAAGTTCTTTGGCAACATCACACGGTGGAAGAGGCCACATTGGAATTGGAGAACTTGATACGGGAGAAGTACCCCCAACTTTTTGAAGAGTAACTTGGTTCTAATTTGGAGGACCAAATTCCTTGAAGGAGGGGAGAATGTGAGACCCTGTACATGTATATTTGTAACGTGTGTAATCGGATCAATTAATGTGAATGGACTTGTAATGTAAAGCATAAGTGGTGTAAGTCCATGGATTCAATGTACATATGTGTAATATGATTTGTAATGTACACACGAGTTCCATTTTATATGAATATGAAGAAATGAGTTCTTGCAAGTGATAAATGTGATTAGAACTCAAAATGAATAGTGTGGTAAATGGAAGAAAGTTGTATGAATATAAATGCTTCCATTTGGTTTTATATAGTATACCTTGGGATATACAATGAATGCACACAAGTTTCAATGTGCATAAGGTATGAATGGATACCATTTGCAAGTTATAAAGGAGGATGGATGAGAAAATGGCTATGGTAGCAAATTAAGGGTGTTTTGGTGTGAGTTGCAGTAGGAGAACTGCAGAAAATCTGGAAAATATGAAGGCCAGATCGATCTCATAAGATGAGAGATCGATCTGGAAAAGCCAGAATGCTCTTATTTGGGCAATGGAATAGAGCAGATCGATCTCCAATGGGGCCAGATCGATCTCCTAAGCATTCTGTAATGAAAAGATCGATCCTCAAGCATACAGATCGATCTCCTTAGCTCTCTGTTTGGGAGCAGATCGATCTCCTACTTCGACAGATCGATCTAATGCTTAAAATGTCATGAAAAAAAGGGATTTAAGGGGACTAGATCGATCTCCTCTTGGTACAGATCGATCTCCTCAAGCTATTTCTATAAAAGGAGTGCTGAAAATATAAAAATTTTGGGAAAAACACCAACCATCCATTTTTAACCCAAAAACCTAACTTTCTCTCTCTAAAATCAGCCATTTCCAGTAAGATTTGAAGGGAGGCCATTAGACACTAAGTTGTTCATCTTGAGGAAGAGAACAACATAGTTGGAACCTAAAATCCCATTGTTGGTATTGAATGAGCTAAGGGCATTGACATTTGGAGCAAGAAAAGAAATCAAATTTGGTAAGATTCTAATACTTCAATCCAAGTACATTATTTATTTAAGAGATTTTGGAGTTGGGTTGGATGTGTATTAATGGATAAATTATCTAGGGATGTGGTGGATTTGGTGTGACCTAGAAAAACTAGAATGGGTATAATGTGAGAAGATATGGGTTGAATGAGTTTATGACTTATGGGCATGCTAAAGTTGTAATTGAGGTAATGTGTATGATTTTAGATGGTTAAATGGAATTACATTGTGGGTTTAAGTGAAATTATTAAAATGAGTATGTAAATGCTTGGTAAATGCCATAGTGAAGAAGTCAATGAAATATGAACACTATGAACTTAGTATCGATTTAATATCGATTTGGAACAAGTTGATAGGCCTAAAAGGAATCCATAGACAAGAGAAATGAAGTAAGGCCTTAAGAGCGTTAATAGAAACTATAAGTCGAATCGACTATAGTGAACGCACGGTGTCCTGTTATATGGATCGAACATAATGTGAAATATGATTATGCGCAGTTTCGAAGAGTTCGGTGGAGACGAATCGAACCGTACGAGTAAGCAGCTTAAGGAAGTGGAATCACGCATCACGATTCCAGGTAAGGGAATTTTGTGAGTATATAGAGGTAGCTGTTCGTACTTTGAACTTGTGGGTGAATATTGGGTGTTTTATGAAATGCATGGTTGTTCAAGTAAATGATTGATAGTATTCGTGAATGATGATAAGTATATGCATGATTTTGGTTTTGAAGTGGATTCTATGAAATGGTATAGTAAGGCTAATAATTGCATAAATCTAATGTTTTGATGTTCTTACAAAATGTAATTGCTTGGTTTTAAGCAAGTTTGTAGATGGGCCGGCTAGTGTTTTATTGATGTTATGGAAAAAGTATTTGTGAAGTGCTAAACCCGGTTGCTGGGATTGTTTGATTGTGTATGAGTCGCCTATCATATTTGTATGACATAAATCGTGCTAGAGCCTCGCTCGCGCTGGATTTTGATATTTTCACTTGTGTGAAACGTGCTAGAGCTTAGCTCACACTTTGTTTTGGAACTATGATGATGTTTTATAAACCGTATTGGAGCTTACGCTCGTACGTGGATTTGTGTGGTTTTTCTTATGTATATAACCATACTGGAGTGATGCTCGTACGTGGTTTCTTCATAATTTTATGCATAAATGTCGTACTAGAGCGTTGCTCGTATGAAGTGATTTATTATGATGCATGAAATCGCGCTGGTTTTCACACTGTGGTATGTATGAGGCCGTGGTGAGAGATACGGATTGGTGTTCAGGGAACCCAACAAGCCTAACAGACCTTTTGAGTGGGGTGAGGGTGAGGGGCTAGGACCTAAATCAGGAACCCAACAGGGGCGAGCAAGGCCATGAGGGACTAGGACCTGGTATTGAGGGTACTCCCACGTGTACTTGAGACTATAGAGGTCACACTTGGTATGGGGTAGATAAGACCTACGACAGGCACCCAAACCTTGTTATGGGTCCGCGGAGTATGATGTACCGTGTATATCACATGGAGTACGATGTACCGCGTGGTGGTTACTTGATTTGAGAAAGTCTGGCAGAGAACTAACCCACTTTCGTACCAACATGATACCCCGCACACCAGGATCCGTGTGGTCTGGGATGATATGTGACACAGTTGGCCAACATAGTCAGATGAGTTATAGTAACCTGTCTCCTTGCTTGATTTACTTACTACCACATGATTTTAATCTCTAAGTGTGATTGTGATTGTTCAAGGTAGACCCGAAGGAGGGGTCGAGCCTCGTAGAATTGATTTGTGAAATGAAAATGAGGTTGTGATTATGAATTGATATGATGGGATTGTATGTGTTTGAGAAAGAGTTTTATGACGTGGGTTTAAGAAGGAGGTTTCTTAATGAATTGCCCTTTTTATGAATTTAAATGAGATTGAGCATGAGATGATTTATACATGACATTTTTACCATGTTTTATATGCCAATGTACATGATTTTGATACATGATACATATGTATACTCATATGGCATAGTTTTACTTCCTCATGCTCCTACCATAAACGATTTATGCATAACATTATCAGCATGTAGATAGAGTAGTTATCTACCCTCTCTATTTTCCCCCTCCTACAGAGTGTGCATAGTAGCCCAGTGAGGACTGAGGCATGGTAATTTGGACATCCGCTGCATCTCCATCACACAGAGGTATATACACAGTGATTCTTTTTGTATCTAAACAATGTAAAAGCACAGTATTCTTTTGAGTTGTAATTATGGGGGATGTAGATGTCAGTAAAACATGTTTTTGTATAATTACACGATTAAATGCGAATGTATGACATCGTTTTATTTAACTGAGAATGAATGAGATGTGATGTTTATTATTGACTCACAGCCCAACAGTGTGGTGGTAAGTTTGTTCACGACCGGGTAAGGTAAGAGTAAAACGCAAAAAATTTATAGTGAATTTTCGGTTAAGGGAATGAAAATGGGTCGTGACAGTATCGGTAGAGGCTGTAATAATACTGCAGGCTTATGATGCTCTACCTTCTCTTGCTGACAAACGAGACACTTAGCGACATATTCCATAATGTTTTTCTTCATTCCAGACCACTAATAAACTTTATGAAGGTTTTGATACATCTTAGTACTCCTTGGATATATCGTATACCTCAATGAGTGAGCCTCTGTCAAGATCAACTTTCTGATCTTTGGATCATCGAGAACACATATCCTAACTTTGAACCTCAATAATCCATCTGAACTTAATTCAAAGTCTGTCTCTGTACCCCTCTGTATCTGCCCTACAATATCATTGCATTGCTGATCAATCCACTGAGCCTGCTGGATTCGATCTACCAGATCTGGTTCCAACTACAGGCTAGCTATCATAAATCCATTATCAGTGTCAAGTAGGGCCATATCCAAACTGAGGTTCACGAACTGTTCCAACAGCTCGTGTTCCCTAATCATCGTGAATGATACCAACCAAAGATGATTCCTACTTAGTGCATCAGCAACTACATTCACTTTTCCTGGGTAGTATAGGATCTGACAATCATAATCCTTTAAAAGTTTAAGCCATCTCCTCTATCTCATGTTTAACTCTTTCTGCAAGAACAGGTACTTAAGGCTCTTATGATTAGTGTAAACATGAAATCTCTCACTATAGAGATAGTGGTGCCATATTTTCAATGCAAACACTACGGTCGCCAACTCTAAATCGTGAGTCGGGTAGTTCCTCTCATGATCCTTCAACTGTCTTGATCCATAGGCCACTACCTTCCCATCCTGCATCAATACATAGCCCAGTCCTTGGTGTGAAGCATCCGTTATACCGAGAAACCTCCTGAGCTGGTAGGAATGGTGAGTACAGGAGTTGTAGTCAATCTCTTTTTCAACTCTTGAAAACTTTCCTCACATTTATTGTCCCACACAAATTCCATATTCTTCCTCGTGAGACGTGTCAAAAGAGCAACTAATCTTGAGAATCCCTCTACAAACCTTCGATAATATCAAGCTAAACCCAGGAAACTTCTGATCTCTATCACTGTCTGGGGTCTCTGCCATTGTATCACTGCCTCCATCTTTGATGGATCCACTGACACTCCATCTTTCGATACTATATGACCCAGAAAAGAGATCTGTTCCAACCAAGAGTCACACTTACTGAGTTTAGTGTACAATTTCTTCTCTCGGAGGGTCTGTAGCACTATCCTTAGATGTTGTTCATGCTCCTCTCTAGATCTTGAGTACACCAGTATATCATCAATAAATACAATGACAAATTGATATAAATACTGGTGAAATACCTCATTCATCAATGAAATAAAAGTCGTGGGAGCATTCGTTAACCCGAATGGCATAACCATAAACTCATAATGTCCATACCGAGTGCAAAAAGCTGTCTTAGGTACATCTCCACTCCGTATCTTCAACTGATGGTACCCAGATTTCAAATCTATCTTGGTAAAGACTTGCGCTCCCCTATGGTGATCCAACAAGTCATCGATGCATGGAAGGGGGTACTTATTCTTTATAGTGGCCTTATTCAACAACCGGTAATCTATACACAGTCGGAGGCTTCCATCCATCTTCCTTACAAACAGAATCAGTGCTCCCCAAGGTGAGATGCTCAGCCTGTTAAACCCCTTCTCCAGCAACTCTTGTAACTGCTTCCTTAATTCTTCCAACTCAACTTGAGCCATTCTGTACGGTGGCTTGGATATCGACTCTGTACCACCCCTCTTCTATTTCTACATCTAGGATCCGACTTGTATCATTGATAATAATAGGAACTGAACCATTATGGCAAAGAAAAGTTTGATTTGGTAATTCATCCGGGAAGACATCTGGAAATTCCCTGACCACTGAGAAGTCTATTGATAATTCTATATTTTTAGAATTATTTGTGCTTAATTTCCTAATTAATTATTTAAATCCCCAATTTATTTTGTTAATTATCCCCTTTATTTAATTAAAATTCTCATATTTGCAGATAAATTAAATCCGGATGAATTTCGAATATTTCGGTAGAAAATGGATTGAAATTGGGCTAAAATCGAGATTGGACCACGCGGACAACACGAGCCTAGCACATCAATTGGACAAAAAGACAAATGACATGGAAATATTATTTTTTAAGGAGCCAATGGTGTGAAGACAAGTGGCCAAACAATGTCAACTCATCTAGGATAGAAAAATTACAATTGTACCCCTAAGTGTGTGTATAAATAGAAAAAGATATCAATTGAAAAGGGAGTAGCCTAGGTTAGGAGTAGTGTAGAGAAATTTAGGAGTAGTTTTAATTTAGGGTAGAATAGTTTTAGGTTAATTTTAAAGCTTGTTTTAAATTTTCGAATGTTTTCTTTTTCCAACAAATAATTTATTTTTACTGTTCATGGCAATCAATTTAATTTTTTATTTGCTCTCAGTTTATTCATCCGTTTTGTTCTTCAATGTTCATTCAAGCTAATCGATTTCATCCATCACTATCTTTGATTCTGATGTTTTGATGCGAGTTGGGTGCTGGGTATTATTTCCACATCAATGGTAATGTGGGATCATAACAGTAGGAGGAAGATTGGAAGCAACCCGAGAGTGCTAGTTTTCTCAAATTTGTGTGATTTACGGGTAGTGATAACTTGGGTTAATTGTTTTTGTTGTTGATCTTCACTTAGTTCTTTTCGTTTTTAAGTTTTTAGTTAGCAATGCACTGTTATTTGAATTTCTTTTCATTTTTAGTTAACTGCATTTCACTGATTCTGCATTTTACTGCATATTAACGATAGTTTCTGTTATTTTCTAATGCATGTTATTCATTCTTGTCAGTTTTGCATTTGTTCTTCACTGTATTTCCTATATTTCCTTTATTTAGTTATTGATTTTCACCTTGCTTTGTTACTTATTGTCACCATTCATCGCAGAGCATAGACTGAAAGCAATATGGTAGCAATCGGGGATTAACATCACACTCTATTTAGCTCTATTTTTACTCATCTTTACTGCTCACCATAAGATCATTTTATATTCTGCATTATTCCACTCTTAAATGCCTCGATTTACATTAGTGTTTACTCTTTGTTTTGCTGGTTAGAGTTGAAGTGGGTGGGGCTGAAGTTGGGCTGAACTGGAAGCTGTGATGCTCGGGGGATGTGCTGGTACAAAACCGCAATGCAAACCTGAAGCAGCAGTGGACAGTTGGAGCTGGCGACGAGGTGGCTTGATGCAGAAGCGACACAGGGCAGAAACAGCAGAAGCAGTGCAGGACAATTCGGTGGATGAAGATGTTGCAATGAGCTGGGCAGCACCTGGACTAACTGAGAGCAACGTCTTGAGTGGAGAAGAACCATGCATAGTACAGTGTCACATATCGGGACCACTTTTTGGTGTTTGCAATTCACTTAAGGCCATGTTTGGCACATTTGCATTGTAGCTTTAATCCATTTTCATGCATTTTTTGTCAGACCCGAGTTTTCAATTTACGTATGTAGCTTGTACCTATGATTCCTATGTATACGAACGTTATATTTCATGGTTGAATCATAAGAAGAGTATTTACTATCATGCAATTGATTTATTGAGAATTAAAAATGCATGTAAGCTACATAACAGCGAGATACGAGTTCAATTAATTTTCAAGTAAGTACAGGGGTAAAACGGTCAATTGACCAAAATTCGGTATAAATCCGATGAGGAAATTTCATTAAAAATATGAAATCGAGAAATCTTGATCAATAACGGGGCAAATATTTATTTTTGAGTCCAATTGATCAAGATATGAATTTAATTAATATTTTTGAAATTTTTGTCTCGAAAAATAAGCCCAAAAATAGTGAAAAAATATACCGAAAAGGTAAAATCGGACTGATAAATTCATTTACGGACTAAATGAATTTAATAGAAATTTTTGGGATATTTTTGGGATATTTTAGGATTTTTAATATTATTTTAAGGATTAAAATAATATTAAAAATATATTATAAAGAAATTGAAAAAAAAATGAAAAGCGAAATCTGAAGAGAGTTTTCGGGGAGAGAGAAAGTTGAGAGAAAAGAACCAAAACCGACGGAGAGGAAGAACTCGCCGGACCAGCGACCACTGACGACCAGCAGCCGAGCCAGCTACCGGAAAAGGAAGCCACTCACCCCGCGACCTCCTAGCCATCAGGACGCGCGCCACCGGCGTTGAAAACCGGCCAATCGAAGGGAGAAAGCCGCGGAGGAAAAGAGGGCATTCGGGTGCCACCGGCGGGAGTTGGCTTCGATCGAGGCCAATCGAGAGGTCCCCTGTCCAAGAAGCGTCGAACGGCGGCAGCGACATGCCGGGAACCGGCCGGACGACGTCGGCACGACTAAATCACCCCTGAACCAGTCGGCGGTTCAGGGAAGAACCTTCTAAACTGAACCGGACCGAACCGGTTCAGCCAAGGAGAAAAGGGGAAAAAGAGGAAAAAGAAAGAAAAAGGAAAAGAAATTTTCGGGATTTCATCGGACTTCAGGTAAGTTGATACGAGGTCAAAAGTGACCAATTTAATTTCCGATAAATTTATTTAAATTATATTTAATCAAAAATTGACCGGAGTTAAATATACGAAATTGTGCAGTTCGACGATTAATTCTGAACGAAAGCCCGATCGAACTCCGATTCACGCACCATCGCACAATCTCGAGTAAGTAAAGCTCATTTACGACAAATTATGTGATTTATGCGTATTTAAGATTTAATTTACGCATTACGGATTAAATTTCAGATTTAGTGAATAATATTCGAAAAAATTGAATAAAATGTCGTAAATGATATACGGGCTATCCAAAGAGCTTGGAATAAAGCCCAATGGGTATTGATAAGCCCAATGAGTCGATAGACCCTGATGAATGGGCTTAATACGGATTAAGGCCCAATAAAAGTGTTTAAGGCCCATTAAGAGTAAACGGGCCCATTTAAGTGAAATGAACTGTATTAAATGTGTAATACAATAGGAAAAGTGTAATTAACTCAGTGAATGATTAAATGCAGCTCCAGAGTCATATTGAGAGTTGACCGGACTGCGAGATAGACAGCACAGAGGAAGAGAGGTCACACGACGTGATCCGAGGTAGGGACTCTTGCAAGTAGCTAGAGATATATGTGCATATTTTCGTTGGATTTTACATTCACTGAAATTGTTTGAGGGTCAGAGAAAATCTATAATAATTATAGGGACCCGATATGGGTAAATTACGATTTTACCCCTAGTTAGGCAAAAAAGTGAAACTTTGGGAAAAGTTGTAAAAAGCATGAAAATGATGTTTTGAATGGTTTTTACTGCTGCGTAGCAGAAGAGTAGGTGGATGAGCTAATGTTTTGAGGTCGATGTAAACTAAGCACACTTTATAGTGCTGATTTTAATGATTTTAAACATCCCTATTTTTAAAGAGCCATCTACCGAATTATGTGGAAACAATCGTGCTGGAGCATAACTCGCACTTGATTTTAGATGTTTTTCACATACATTAGTGCTGGAGGTTTACTCGCACTGCATTTATTTGACATGCATTATAGAGTACTAGAGCATTGCTCGTACTCAGTTTTATGTGATTTGTGCATGATAGAGTGCTGGAGAGATTAGCTCGTACTCGAGTTTTACATGAGATGCATGACAGAGTGCTGGAGCGTTGCTTGTACTCAATTTTTCATGATTTGTACATGACATCGTACTTGAGCGATTTGCTCGTACTTGATTTGTAATGAGAACTATGCATGACCTGGTGCTAGAGGTTTACTCGCACTGGTGTTGATATTTTGATATGCATATACAGTATTTTAAGGCGGAGTGTTGACTGTGTATCACACTCAAGACGCGCACGGTAGTTTTTCGTAATATATACACATGTTAGAAAAACCGTGACGATTTCCTCCGTGTAGACTGAGTGTCACACTGTTGAGATGTTCTCACGTGGATTTAGAGACGTGGCATTGATTCTATAGTATGAGGGCTAAGACCTAAGGCAGGCACCCTGACTATGATGTATTTCCATGGTATGAGAGGCTAAGACCTATGGCAGGCACCCCGACCACAATGTATAGGTCCACGAGTGTACGTTGTACTGTGCGTGTGGCATGGAGTACACTGTACCATGTTTTGTGTTGTGGAGTTGTGGAGGAGAGTTGTTGATAGCTGGCGGTTGTGATGGACTGACCCCCCTCCCGTTACAGTAGTGATAACCCGCACACCGAGTACTGTGTTGCCTGGGATTTCACCACATGTTAGGATATGTACATAGTCCGGAGATGCTCTCTTACGGTAAGATCCTTAAGCCCAACATCCTTAAACCAGAGTGGACGGGGAGGCTCTGTTCGGCGGGAAGGCTCTCTTATATAGTCTAGAGAGATTGCATTTAGCCACTGAGTCTCGCATGATATATCACATGTGTTTTATGATACGGGTAGACCTAAGGGATGGGTCGAAACCCAGTTTATTTGTGTTGTGATGAGAAATGCCATATTTACTGTGTTTTGAATGTAAATGACATATTTTATATAAAGGCATTCTTAAATGATTAAATATGCAATGTTTTGCATGAATGCCTCTGATTGATAAACCAGCATATGTTTAGTACATGGGATTTTAAATCTGTACTATAGTATATATATTTTAAACATGCTTTTGAATTGAAAGAAGGAAAGGCAAAGCACTATTTTCAGTAGATAGTATGGATGTCTACTTGCTTGGCTAATTTCCTTACTGAGCGCGTTGATAGCTCATCCCATTCATTTTTCCCCCATCTCTACAGATTCTAGTCAGTAGATTGAGTCGGTTGAGGTATTGCATTCCTTTGATCCACTGCCACTCCCCATCTAGCGAAAGGTATACACATGTGTACTCTTTTGTATCTGAACAATGTATAAACACAGTGATGTACACGTTTTAATATGGGGGATGTAATGATGTAATTATATTTAAGTATACGAATTTACTTATGATATAAATGTCATGTATGTATGATACGAAAAAGAATGGTAAGGTATGTCTGGATGAGGAGACTAATGCCTATTCACAGCCCAACTGTTGAGGAGATAAAGGTAAGTAAAAAGTGAAAAATTTATTGTAGTTTTTGGTAAAGTTGCGTGTGGGAGGAGGGCGTGACAGAGTGGTATTAGAGCGTAGTTGGTCTGATGTGTCTAGGTATTTGTAATTAGGAAAATGTAAATCCCCATATCACTGTGTTTTGTTCAGTTACAATTGTGTATACAAGATGGGAAGTTGATAAATTAATGTTTGTGAATGCAGGAATTGAGTCATTATGGCTAATACCCACCGTGGTAGAGGGGTGAGAGGTAGGGCTAGAGGCCGTAGAGGTAGGCCGACTAGCCAGGGTGATTCTTCGACTACCCATACACCCCCAGGTACTACTGAGGTATCGGATACTTCTGATGTATCGGATACTACTGAGGCACGCTTCACGAGGATAAAGTGTAGCCTGGAAGTGATAGTAGGGTTGTTGGCATAGACTTTGCCAGGTAGACAGAGGGAGGATGCGGAGACTGTGACAGGGGAGGCAGTTGCACCTGATACACCTGCGCAGCCTGTACAGAGGCCACAGACTATTGATACTCCTACACCCCCACCAGTTCAGGTTAGTAGAGGATATAAGTGTGATCTTGATCGATTGCGGCAGTTTCAAAAGCTTAGACCTCCATCTTTTCGAGGGGTCAAGGACCCAGCTAGTGCAGAGGAGTGGATTAGCGAGATGGAGAAGTTGTACGATTTCTTTGAGTGTACAACTTCTGAGAGAGTCGTATTTGCTGTATTCCTACTGAAGGGAACGACAGAGCATTGGTGGAAGTCTACCAGGCCAATATTGAGAGCCCGACATGCTGAGATAGTTGGGAGATATTTCTGGAGGCCTTCAGGAGGCAGTTTGTTCCTGATACTGCGCAGCGTAGACTGCAGGCTGAGTTTTTGGGATTGAGCCAGGGGAGTCTCACAGTGGATGAGTACGAGACTAGATTTTTGGCCTTGGGGAGATATGATCCCGATACCATGTACAGTGAGACCAGGAAGGTCCGCAGGTTTGTAGACAGATTGAGACCGGTGTTGATGTCTAGATTGGTACCACTGGACATTGGTACATATGATGAGGTAGTGCGTAGAGCGCAGCTTTGTGAGCAGGATTACGAGAGAAATGCCTCTGAGTTTGGGAAGTTCAGTCAAAGCTGAGATAGAGAGAGGAAGAGGCCGACTAGAGATAGAGGGTTTAGTTATCGAGGAGGGAGGAGACTCTTCGGTAAGGGACCACGGATAGAGGAGGTGCGAGAGCGACCAGTTAGACCTCCTACATACCCGGCCATAGCTCCGACGAAGGGCATTGTGATTGGAGGATCGAGGCCTAGTACTGATCAGTGCAGCCGATGTGGTAGACATCATGGCGGTAGACCTTGTCCGTTGAGCCCTGTTGTGTGTTTTCGATGTGGGAAACAGGGGCATATTGCTAGAGAGTGCCCAAAGACATATGTGACTGCCCCACAGAAGGGCAGGGAGCATGATAGAGCTTCAGCTGGTACGTCTGCTCAAAGAGGTAGAGCGACGGCAGAGGAGAAGGGGAAGTAGGTGATGGGTCGAGGGCGAGTACATGCTTTGGACCAGGACACAGCTGATGCTTCTACGGATGTGATTCGAGGTAACATCTTGATTTATGATTTAGAAGCATATGTTTTAATTGATCTTGGTGCCACACATTCATTTGTATCGCCATCATTTACATGTAAGTTAGAAAAGCATGTAAAGCGTACTCCTTTAAAGATGATGATGTTGATTAGTACGCCTATGGATTCCAGTCAGCTAGTTGAGCATGTGTATAACGATTGTAAGTTAAGAGTGGGGAAAAGGATATGACAGCCAATCTAATATTGCTAAGTATGAGTGACTTTGATGTAATATTAGGTATGGATTGGTTATCTGCAAACCATGCTATTTTAGATTGTTATGCTAAGACAGTTATGTTTCCTAACCCTACGAAAGTTATTGTAAAGTTTGATGGGAAGAAATGAAAGAAATAAATATGTTGTTAATAAATAAAAATATTTTGCTGACTGAGATAAATTTCTTAAAGGTTTCATTGCGTATGTAGTGGATACGGATAAGGTACATCCGGAGTTGGTAGATATTCCTGTGGTCAGTGGTACCCAGATGTTTTCCCGGATGAGTTGCCAGGGTTACCACCAGACAGAGAGATGGAGTTTTGTATAGATTTGGTGCATGGTACTGAGCCTATTTCGAGACCATCGTATCGCATGGCCTTAGTTGAGCTGGAGGAGCTCAAGAGACAATTGCAGGATCTGTTGGATAGGGGTTTTATCAGACCGAGTGTTTCACCATGGGGAGCACCGGTTCTGTTTGTGAGGAAGAAGGATGGAAGCCTCCGATTGTGTATAGACTACAGATTGTTGAATAAGGCTACCATCAAGAATAGATATCCCCTTCTACTCATTGACGACTTACTGGATCAGCTTCGGGGACGCAGGTCTTATCTAAGATTGATATGAGGTCTGGGTATCATCAGTTGAGAGTTCGGAGTGGAGATGTACCCAAGACAGCATTTAGGACTCGATATGGCCACTATGAGTTCCTAGTTATGCCATTCAGACTGACGAATGCTCCCGTAGCTTTCATGGCTTTGATGAACGATGTATTCAAGCCATATTTGGATCAATTTGTTATCGTATTCATTGATGACATATTAGTATATTCGAGATCCGAGGAGGAGCATGAGGAGCACCTCAGGATTGTATTGCAGACTCTACGAGTGCAGCAGTTGTATGCTAAACTCAGCAAGTGTGATTTTTGGTTGACAGAGATCTCATTTTTGGGACATGTAGTGTCGAGGGATGGTGTATCAGTAGATCCATCCAAGATTGAGGCTGTAGTTCAGTGGGAACAGCCGAGGACAGTTACCGAGATCAGGAGTTTTTTGGGTTTAGCAGGGTAATATCGAAGATTTGTTGAGGGATTTTCGAAGATGGCTGCTCCGTTGACACGTCTCACTCGGAAGAGTGTTGCATTCGTGTGGGACGAGGATTGTGAGAGGAGTTTTCAGGAGCTGAAGAGTCGATTGACCATCACTCCGATTCTCACTATTCCTACCAGCTCAGGAGGATTTTCAGTATATACCGATGCTTCACATTAGGGACTAGGCTGTGTGTTGATGCAGGATAGGAGGGTAGTTGCTTATGGATCCAGACAGCTGAAGGACCATGAGAAGAACTATCCGACCCACGATTTAGAGTTTGCAGCAGTAGTGTTTGCGTTGAAGGTATGGCACCACTACTTGTATGGTGAGAAGTTTCAGATTTTTACCGATCACAAGAGCCTCAAGTACCTATTCTCATAGAAGGAGCTGAACATGAGACAGAGAAGCTGGCTAGAGCTTCTGAAGGATTATGATTGTGAGATACTTTATCATCCGGGTAAGGCTAATGTTGTAGCAGATGCTTTGAGTAGGAAGAGCCTTTGGATGGTATCGTATATGATGGTCAGGGAGCACGAGTTGCTAGAGCAGTTTGCTAGCCTCAGTTTGGGAGTTGTGCCTTCGGACATGGATGCAGATTGTATGATTGTGAGTCTACGCTTAGAGCCAGATCTGTTGGACAGGATCAGACAGGCTCAGCAGACTGATCCATATTGCATCGATGTGATTAGTCAGATGCAGATGGGCACAGTGATAGATTTTGAGTTGAGTCTTGATGGACTACTGAGGTTCAGAGGTAGATTGTGTGTTCCTGAGGACCCAGAGCTCAGGAGATTGATATTGTCAGAATCTCATTCATCGAGGTACACGTTGCATCCGGGGAGTGGTAAGATGTATCAGAACCTCCGGAAGGTGTACTGGTGGTCAAGTATGAAGAGAGATGTGGCAGATTTGGCGAGATGTCTCGTATGTCAGCAGGTGAAGGTAGAGCATTAGAAACCTACAGGATTGTTACAGCCTCTACCTATACCGACATGAAAATAGGAGCATATCACCATGGATTTCGTGATGGGTTTACCGAGGACCCGGAGGAATCACGATACTATATGGGTGATCGTTGATAGACTGACGAAGTCAGCCCACTTCCTAGCTATGAGAGCTACCGATACTCTGAGTACATTGACAGGGTTGTATATACGCGAGGTAGTGAGGTTGCATGGTGTTCCAGTGAGCATTGTTTCAGATAAGGATTCCCGCTTCACTTCCCACTTTTGGGAACATTTTCAGGAAGCCATGGGAACCCAGTTAAGTTTGAGCACAGCTTTCCATCCTCAGACAGATGGTCAGTCAGAGAGGACGATACAGACTCTGGAGGACATGTTGAAAGCATGTGTGCTAGACTTTAGAGGCTCCTGGGATGATCATTTGCCACTAGCCGAGTTCGCCTATAACAACAGTTATCATTCGAGTATCGGGATGGCACCGTATGAGGCCTTATATGGCCGTAGATGTCGTTCCCCTATTGGGTGGGAAGAAGTGGGTGACCGTAAGATTTTTGCTCCTGATATGGTTACACAGGCTTCTGAGGATGTCTGCTTGATAGTTGAGAGATTGAGGACAGCTCAGAGTCGACAGAAGAGTTATGCTGACAGGAGACGTAGGCCACTTGAGTTCACAGTTGGTGAGTCCGCGTTTCTGAAGGTTTCCCCTTCCAAGGGTATAGCGAGGTTTGGGAAGAGGGATAAGTTGAGTCCTCGCTACATTGGACCCTTTGAGATACTTGATCGAGTGGGAGATAAGGCCTATAGGTTGGCATTGCCACCAGATTTGTCAGGCGTGCACAACGTCTTCCACATTTCGATGCTTCGGAAGTATCACTCGGATCCGGCACATGTGATTAGTTATGAGCCTTTGGAGCTTAGTGAGGACATGTCATATGTTGAGAGGCCGATTCGGATACTGGATAGGAAGGAGAAGGTTTTGAGATCGAAGACTATCGGGTTGTGAAGGTACTATGGCAACATCACACTTCCGAGGAGGCTACTTGGGAGCTAGAGAGCTTGATGCGAGATAAACACCCCCAGTTGTTTGATGATTGATTTGGTTCTAATTTGGAAGACTAAATTCTTTTAGTTGAGGAGGATTGTCAGACCCGAGTTTTCGATTTACGTATGTAGCTTGTACCTTATGATTCCTATGTGTACGAACGTTATATTTCATGGTTGAATCATAAGAAGAGTATTTACTAACATGCAATTGATTTATTGAGAATTAAAAATGCATGTAAGCTACATAACAGCGAGTACGAGTTCAATTAATTTTTAAGTAAGTACAAGGGTAAAACGATCAATTGACCAAAATTCGGTATAAATCCGATGAGGAAATTTCATTAAAAATATAAAATCGAGAAATCTTGATCAATAACGGGGCAAATATTTATTTTTGAGTCCAATTGATCAAGATATGAATTTAATTAATATTTTTGGAATTTTTGTCTCGAAAAATAAGCCTGAAAATAGTGAAAAAAATATGCCAAAAAGGTAAAATCGGACTGATAAATTCATTTACGGACTAAATGAATTTAATAGGAATTTTTGAGATATTTTTGGGATATTTTAGGATTTTTAATATTATTTTAAGGATTAAAATAATATTAAAAATATATTATAAAGAAATTGAAAAAAAAATGAAAAGCGAAATCGAAAAAGAGTTTTCGGGGAGAGAGAAAGTTGAGAGAAAAGAACCAAAACCGACGGAGAGGAAGAACTCGTCGGACCAGCCACCACCGGCGACCAGCAGCCGAGCCAGCTACCAGAAAAGGAAGCCACTCACCCCGCGACCTCCCAGCCACCAGGACGCGCGCCACTAGCGTCGGAATCCGGCGAATCGAAGGGAGAAAGCCGCGGAGGAAAAGAGGGCATTCGGCACCCACCGACGGGAGTTGGCTCCGATCGAGGCCAACCGAGAGGTCCCCTGTCCAAGAAGCGTCGAACGGCGGCAGCGGCATGCCGGGAACCGACCGGACGACGTCGGCACGGCTAAATCACCACTGAGCCGGTCGGCTGTTCAGGGCAGAACCTTCTAAACTGAACCGGACCGGACCGGTTCAGCCAAGGAGAAAAGGGGAAAAAGAAAGAAAAAGGAAAAGAAAAATTTTTGGGATTTCACCGGACTTCGGGTAAGTCGATACGAGGTCAAAAGAGACCAATTTAATTTCCGATAAATTTATTTAAATTATATTTAATCGAAAATTGACCCAAAGTTAAACATACGAAATTGTGCAGTTCGACGATTAATTCCGAACGGAAGCCCAATCGAACTCCGATTCGCGCACCATCGCACAATCTCGGGTAAGTAAAGCTCATTTACGACAAATTATGTGATTTATGCATATTTAAGATTTAATTTACGCATTTCGGATTAAATTTCAGATTTAGTAAATAATATTCAGAAAATTGAATAAAATGTCGTAAATGATATACGGGCTATCCAAAGAGCTTGGAATAAAGCCCAATGGGTATTGATAAGCCCAATGAGTCGATAGACCCTAATGAACGGGCTTAATACGGATTAAGGCCCAATAAAAGTGTTTAAGGCCCATTAAGTGTAAACGGGCCCATTTAAGTGAAATGAACTGTATTAAATGTGTAATACAGTAGGAAAAGTGTAATTAACTCAGTGAATGATTAAATACAGCTCCAGAGTCATATTGAGAGTTGACAGGACTGCGAGATAAACAGCACAGAGGAAGAAAGGTCACACGACACGATCCGAGGTAGGGGACTCTTGCAAGTAGCTAGAGATATCTGTGCATATTTTCATTGGATTTTACATTCACTGAAATTGTTTGAGGGTCAGAGAAAATCTATAATAATTATAGGGACCCAATATGGGTAAATTACGATTTTACCCCTAGTTAGGCAAAAAAGTGAAACTTTGGGAAAAGTTGTAAAAAGCATGAAAATGATGTTTTGAATGGTTTTTACTGCTGTGTAGCAGAAGAGTAGGTGGATGAGCTAATGTTTTGAGGTCGATGTAAACTAAGCACACTTTATAGTGCTGATTTTAATGATTTTAAACATCCCTATTTTTAAAGAGCCATCTACCGAATTATGTGGAAACAATCGTGCTGGAGCATAACTCGCACTTGATTTCAGATGTTTTTCACATACATTAGTGCTAGAGCTTTACTCTCACTGCATTTATTTTACATGCATTATAGAGTACTGGAGCATTGCTCGTACTCAGTTTTAGGTGATTTGTGCATGATAAAGTGCTGGAGCGATTAGCTCGTACTCGAGTTTTACATGAGATGCATGACAGAGTGCTGGAGCGTTGCTCGTACTCAATTTTTCATGATTTGTACATGACATCGTACTTGAGCGATTTGCTCGTACTTGATTTGTAATGAGAACTATGCATGACCTGGTGCTAGAGGTTTACTCTCACTAGTGTTGATATTTTGACATGCATATACAGTGTTTTGAGGCGGAGTGTTGACTGTGTGTCACACTCAAGACGCGCACTGTAGTTTTTCGTGATATATACACATGTTAGAAAAACCGTGACTGTCACGACCCAAAATCAGAGTTAATTTTCCGCGTTTTGTTTATTTACTTAAATTCTTACCTGTCCTCGAATCGTGACCACACTCCACTAATAATTGGGCTGTGCGTCAATGCCAGTCCCACCATTCAATTACCATCTAACTTATTTCTTCTCCAGTCATTTATAATTGTTTACATTAATTATACATCCCCTAAAGTTACCTACAAACATGTTACTGTGCTATGCTTATGTAGATACAATATGCACAAGTGTATATACCTTATGTTGATGGGCAGCAGCGGATATCCAGAATGCAGTAATGAGTTGCCTTAACTTCAACTGGAGATTATCTGTGGGAGAAAATGAAAGGGGTGAGCACATCAAGCTCAGTAAGGCAATCCTACGAACAAGTAGGTAACCATACTACCTACATACACGTAGTGCCATGCATAAACCACCCTTTCTCCACACATTTTAAAACAGATGATATGAGTAATGATGTTATGTAAAGCATATTTGCACGAAACATTCAACATGCAATTATATTCAAAATCATATCTTTCTCGTTTAAAATTTCACAATAAAGTCAGGACTCGACCCCTCCTTCGGGTGATCCTGACTCACACAAAATCATGAAAATTCGTTTACATCACATATGGGTTTTAAAAGCATGGAAATAACCATCATGCACATTTAATTTAAAACCCGATTTGATCTCATCAAAAATCGTCGACATGCGAGACTAGGCAACATCTGTATATCAGCAATAACAAGGACTATGGCCATATGTGTCCTCGTGAGCCCCTCTGCTACACGGATCCTAGTGTGCGGGGTCTCACCCTGATCGGGAACCGTCTGGGAGGTGGGTCACTCTATCTCGTCGGTCTTATCCGATCCCATGCATCCGAAGATGCCAACGTATCACAAAGATACCAACGTATCACAAAGATACCACACGGTACATCGTACTCCATGCTACTTGCACGGTACATCGTACTCCGTGGACCCCCAGCCTTATCCCTCGTTCGGGCTCATCAGCTGGACCTCAACCCTTATCCCTCGTTCGGGCTCATCAGGTGGATCTCCAACCCTTATCCCTCGTTTGGGCTCATCAGGTTGTTTCTCTAACCCTTATCCCTCGTTCGGGCTCATCAGGTTGTTTCTCTAACCCTTATCCCTCGTTCGGGCTCATCAGGTTGTTTTAACATGCCATGTCTCAAAACGCACGTGCGGGCCTATTTAATCGGTGACACCCAGTCTACCCGATGCTCTAAGCACGACTTATCGTATGATCTCTGAAAAGTAGTGCGAGCGGTGCTCTAACACTGTCGGTAAATCAAGTAAAACTAGTGCGAGCTAAGCTCAAGCACTCTGTCACGAAAAATCGTATATATAAAAATATGGTACGAGTTACACTCTGGTACCGTGTCATGAAAATCATGTAAAACTCTAGTGCGAGCTCTCGCTCCAGCACTAATGAAATCATTGCACAAATCAAAACTCGTGCGAGCTGAGCTCTAGCACGTCACATTTATGAAAGATCACGTAGGCGGCTACATTTCTCAAATCGATTTCAACGAAAATCAACGTTTGTCGAAAATATGAAATGTTGTGCAATTTCATTTAAAAGTTAGCCGACCTACTCATGCATGTACCAAAATCTTCAAAAACGAGCAGGAACCCTTTGTTCTTGCTCCTTACACTTTTTCCTAAAATTTAGAATTTTACCCTTGACGAGGGTATTTTGGTAATTTGCCCATTCGGGTACTAAAAATATTATTTGACCTCTAGACCCTTCAGATAATTTTTAAAGACTGCTTATGAACTTGAAATTTTGTAAAGTTTACCTCTAGCAGTCCGTAGAATTCCCTTACCTTATTTTTCTGTAGAGTCTGACCTTTCCTTTTCCACTGTTGTCTCGTCGCGCAGTCCGATCTGCTCCCAATCAAATGTCCGAAACTGCGTATCAATATTCCTCAGGTCAGATATTATACAATTTAATTGTATTTCCTATTTTCTGGGCTTAATTTAAATCATTGGGCCCGTTTACCCCTATTGGGCCCGATTGCACCTTAATGGGCCTTAATCGGCCTTAAGCCCGTTTTCCACTTAATTGTCACATTATCGAGGCCTATTGGGCTCATTGGGCCCACCAACAATTTATTGGGCCTCGTTCTAACTCTCGAATAGCTAAATTTATTATTTACGACAATTTATCTAAATTTCCATAATTTAATTCAATTTATGCGGAATTTAAATTCATATCACGCATAACGATGTAAATTATCGTAAATAAGGGTCACTTACTCGAGATTCCATGCTAGTACGCAAATCGAGGCTATCTCGAGCTCTCGTTGGATGCCAATTGTTGAGCTACACAATTTCACAATTTTTCGGGTAAGTTTTCAGTCCAAAATTAATTAAATTAAATATTTCAAAATTTAAATCGGGTCAATTTCAACCACTACTGACTTACCCGAAGCTCGATTGCATCACTGGAATTTCCCCAATTTTTTCTCTTTTTCTTTTTCCCTTTTTTCTCCTTTTTTCCTCTCTTTTTGGCTGAACCGGTTCAATCCGGTTCGGACCGGTTCAGACCACCGGTTCACCCCGATTTGGCCGGTTCACTGCGGGTTCAAGGCCTTACCGGCCGGTTCTCCGTCGGTTCTCGCCACCAGTCGCTCCGCGAGGTTGTCCGCATCACGAATCCACCCTTGGTTTGGGTCGAGGTCGCCGGAACGCCGCCGGTTCGGCCTCTTCTCCCCGGCGTCGGAAACCCATTTCTTCCTCTTCGTCGTCGCCGGCGATTCCCACAGTTTCACCGGCTGCTACTGGTGCAGAAAGAACCGCCGTCGCCTGGGCTTTCAGAATCTGGCCTCGGTTCCGCCCGTATCGCCGCCGTTAGCCGCCGGTGACCATTTCTTTCCCGCGGCCTTCTCCTCCGTTTTTCGGCGATCTCGATCGTCCTTAGCCCGCGTCTCCAGTGGCAGCAATATCGCCTGGCGTTGGGCTTCCTTTCCCGGTAGGCGGCCTCGGACAAGGGTCGCCGGTGGTCGTCTGACCTCCCCCCCGATTTCGGCTTCCGTTTTCGTCTCCTTTCGCGTTTTCTGATTCCTTTTTTTTTTTTCAATTCTTTGATTTATTTTATATATTTATTTATTTATTTATTTTTATTATTTATTTATTTTAATTATTACACTATTCATTAAAATACTCTATAAAAATCCAAAATATCTACAACTTATATTATTTTATCCCAAATTTAATTTATTTAATTTAATTTAATTTATTAATTATATTTTAACCCTTTTTCAGGTATAATTTCTCTGTATTTTTTGGATTGTCTCGAATGACTTTTTGGTATATTTTTCGATTATTTTCGGGATTATTTTTCTGAACTAAAAATTTCGATTAATCCCGATTAATTCCAATAAATTGATATCTTGATCAATTTAACCCAAAATAAATTTATTTCACTTTTATTGACCAAGATTTCTCAAATCCATATTTTTAATTAAATTTCCTTATCGAATTTATACCGGCTTTCGGTCTTTTGACCGTTTTGCCCTTACACGTGTTCGGGATTAATTTAACCCGACTTCCCTTCACGAATACTCATTCATTTCATATTTTAAATAAATTCGGGTCTTACAACTCTCCCCCACTTAAGGAATTTGGTCCTCCAAATTAGAACCAATTCATATGAGTCCATATACAACTCCGGGTACATCGATCGTATCATACTATTAAATTCTTATGTGACCTTCTCCGGAGTGTATTACTACCAAAGGACTTTAATTAGGGAGATCATCTTAAACCTCAATACTTTCTCTTTCCTATTTAATGCCCGAATCAACTTCTTCAATATACTTATATTTTCATTAAACTGAACTGTTAGATCTCATATCCTATTACCTATGCTGGATCTGGATAATATTTCCGAAGCATCAAAAGCTGAGACACATTGTGGGTGCCTGTTAATTCAGGTGATAACACCAACCTACAGGTCTAATCTCCCACTTGTCCAATCTCTTAAAATATTCCATCCAGCGCAACTCAATTTACCTTCTTCCTAAAGTTCGCTATGTCCTTATTCTCTTAGGACAAGAAACATTTCAACCAGAGAAATTCACCGTCGGTGAATTCCAATACTTGTCTATCTGCTCTGAGGTGTTCTTAATCTCTCACTCTTAACTAAAACATCCTCAGAAACTTATTATCCAAAGTCGAAAATAATTCTATCTGTCACCCACTTTTTTTTATCCAATTTGGGGAACAACCCCTACAGCCATACACTGCCTCATTTCTTGTTATCCCGATACTCAAGTGACAACTGTCACTATTGACGAATTCGATTTGTAATAACTGATCATTCCAGGAGCTTATAAAATTAACGGCACACGCTTTCATCGGATCCTCTAGAACCTGTACAGTCCTCTCTGACTGACCATCTGTCTGAGGATGAAAAGCTGTGCTAATACTCAGTCGGGTTCCCATAGCTTCCTAAAAATATCCTCAGAGGTGGGAAGTGAAGCGGGAATCCTTATATGATACCATGCTCACTGGAACGCTACTTAATATTCCACAATCTCCCTTATACACAAATCCTCAAATACACTCTGAGTATTTAGGGATTTCATAACCAGAAGGTGGGTAGACTTAGTTACTCTATCGACTATCATCCAAATAGCCTCGTAATTCACCTGGGTTCTCTGTAACCCATCACGACATTTATGAAGACTTGCTCCCATTTTCCGTGCCGATATAGGTAGAGGCTGCAATAACCCTGCAGACTTTTTAATATTCTACCTTATTCTACTGACATACTAGGCACTTTTCACAATCTCTACCATATCTCCTTTCATATCTGACCACCAATACCTTTTCCAGAGATTTCATATATATTCTTTACTTTCCGTATGCACTGTATATCCCGAAAAGTAAGCTTCTGACAATATTACTATCTCATCAACTGTGGTCCTGGGGAGCACTTATACTGTCTCTGAACCTCTCTGTAAATCATTATTATACTCTGTAAACTCTATCACTGTACCCTTCTGAATCTGACCCAAACTATCGACATCATGCCGATCATCACGATATGCTTGTCAAATCCGGGCACTCTCATCCGGTTCTAGTCTCAGGCTAGCTGTCATACAATCATTGTCATCATCAGAAGGGATCACATCAATACTGAGGTCCACAACTGCTCAAGCAGCTCAGCTCCCTGACCATCATATGTAATACCATCTCGAGGCTCTTTCTGCTCAAGGCATCAGTCATCACATTAGCCTTTCCTGGGTGGTACAATTTTCACAATTCAAAATCTCTCAAGAGCTCTAACCCACTAGGTATTCTCATATTCGCCTCTTTCTGTGAAAACAGATACGTGGGGCTTTATGATCAGTGCATATCCACAATTCCTCACCATGTACATAATAGTACCATATCCTCGGTACAAACACTACCATTGCCAACTTAAAATCATGAGTCAGATAGTTTATTTCGTGATCAAGGAGTTGTCTGACTCCAAAATTGACTATCTTCCCATTATACATCAATACACAACTCCTTCATTATTTCGAGGTGTCCATACTTACTGAGAACCTCTTGAGCTGTTGGGTATGGTGAAATTAATCACGGTGGTCAGTTCATATTTTACTACACCGAAATTCCTGTCACATCATCATCTTATTTATCATCTCATTCAAAGATCACGTTTTCTTAGTTAAACGTGTCAACCAAGTAGACCATATTGAGAACTCGCAACAACCCATTTGTAAAAGCCATTTTCAATTATTGCTTACAATTTGCCCTAGACTTTAAATACACCCAACATATCATCGATAATGATGATTACAACTCGGTCCAATTCTTGACTTATTTACGCATAAGCGTATAAGATCCTCCAAAATCGCTTACGTTTTCAGGTACTAACCTACGTCATTTCCTTTTCTTATCTTAACGGCTGTTATTAAATTTTACTATGTTAACCTTTATGATTTGTCGAATTTTAATATTCTTATCGTCTTAGTAAAGGTATCCTAACGCTAAAGGTATTTATTACAACGATCGATTTCACGTTATAGGTTATATATATATACTTTTAGACGCTGTCAAGTCTTCAGGCGGGGAGGTCTTTTAAAATACCTTTATTAACCTTCAGACTTAACCACATATACTTTATATACCAGTCCATGTGGTCACAATTTGTATTCGCTACTAATTGCTTTAATCCTAATGACTTCATATCGTAAGGATGTTCTCACCTTGCATACGCCTCTTACTCAAATTCATCTTGTATTCAGAATTAAGCATATCTCATCTTAAAGATTATCTCCTTAGTGTATGTATTATAACAAAACACTTGTCATTATTCATTTCATGAGTACAATCCTTTACTCCTTTAATTTCAACTGTTACACCCCTTTTTGTCACTTAAAATCTCTATATCCATATTCCGTTAATTAATCCTCCTCTATTGGGGTACTCATTTATCAATATTGTGCCCGACGATGTAGGCATTCATGCTTTTTACTCACTTATATGTGAATGAAGGCGGTATGAATAAATGTGTGGCACCAGGATCAATGAACATATGTACTTCATTATTCATAACAAGTGTGGTATCTTACACCACATCCATGAAACATCAATAGTGTCCTGGTCCAAGACATCCCCTCCCCTTCGTCCAACAGCCTACTTTCCTTTTTCTTTTCAGCTATGGCCTCCCTTTTCGTTGCAGCTATACCAATGAAGTTTTTCCCTGTCTCTTTACTTTTTCGTGGGGCGATCTCGCCCAATTCTATGAAATCAAAATCAATGGTCCGTCTTACCACACTTAACGACCATTTTCATCAATACAGTGCAAGTATAGACCCTCCTTCCGTGGTATCTACCACACATTCCACACTGCTTACAGTGCTTACACTGCTACACTGCTTCGTAGCAGGTCGAGGTCCTCCAATCACAATGCCCCTCAAAAGTGCCAAAATTGGATGCACTGGGGCCTTACCAATTATCTTACTCCATGACTCGTCAAATTAAATCTTTTATCAATTACCATTTTCCCATTCTGACATTTCTATCATTCTCAATTCTCTTTCTGTCTCTATTTCAGCCCTCACTACCTTTCCCAATCTCAGAGGCGTGCAATTCATGTTCTTATTTACCCAACTGTAAATCTGCGTACTGCCTCGGTATAAGCAATATCTCACAGGCCAATCGGGCTCTAATTGAAAATCTGATCCCTTCCATAAACTTTTAGACATCTCGACGGTCAGTTGTTCATAGTGTCGAGGTAATATCTGTCCAAGAATATAACTGAGTTTCCATACTAGTAAATCATACTCATCAATAAATCAAATCCTCTGGGTCAGAGTAAGGACCTTAATCCGAAATTTCCTTTAAATCATGTTCGGGATATCCAATCACCGGAATACATCCATAAACATTTCTCACGTCAGCTCTGGATGTTTAACACTTAAGATGGGTCGAGCGGATTTCCACCAATGCTCCACTACGCCCTCTGATCTTATTCATAATCTGAGCAATTAGCTCCTCAAAATAATCTCCATGCTCCGCTCCAACCTCGCAAAGCGTGTCTCAATACTGTCCGATCTCTCTGTCGGACTCAGTGGGGCATGCTCAACATTAGCCTCCATTTCAATTTCATCCTGGTTTTCATAGGTCAACTCAGCACGACTTAGTAGACTCAGGTCTACTTCTACGACCTCTGCCTCGTGCACTATCTCATCTAACGCGACTCATATTAGGCATTCCTGTATTCTCGACCATTTCTTAGTCAAAACCTATCTCGATATACACTATTGTATCTAACCAAGCACAGTAACACGGGGATGTAATTTCCTAATTACTGACACTTACACACATCAGACCAATTTCCGCTCTGATACCACCTTTGTATATCACGACCCAAAACGACCCAAAATCAGAGTTAATTTTTCGCGTTTTGTTTATTTACTTAAATTCTTACCTGTCCTCGAATCGTGACCACACTCCACTAATAATTGGGCTGTGCGTCAATGCCAGTCCCACCATTCAATTACCATCTAACTTATTTCTTCTCCAGTCATTTATAATTGTTTACATTAATTATACATCCCCTAAAGTTACTTACAAACACGTTATTGTGCTATGCTTATGTAGATACAATATGTACAAGTGTATATACCTTATGTTGATGGGCAGCAGCGGATATCCAGAATGCAGTACTGAGTTGCCTTAACTTCAACTGGAGATTATCTGTGGGAGAAAATGAAAGGGGTGAGCACATCAAGCTCAGTAAGGCAATCCTACGAACAAGTAGGTAACCATACTACCTACATGCACGTAGTGCCATGTATAAACCACCCTTTCTCCACACATTTTAAAACAGATGATATGAGTAATGATGTTATGTAAAGCACATTTGTACGAAAAATTTAACATGCAATTATATTCAAAATCATATCTTTCTCGTTTAAAATTTCACAATAAAGTCAGGACTCGACCCCTCCTTCGGGTGATCCTGACTCACACAAAATCATGAAAATCCATTTACATCACATATGGGTTTTAAAAGCATGGAAATAACCATCATGCACATTTAATTTAAAACCCGGTTTGATCTCATCAAAAATCGTCGACATGCGAGACTAGGCAACATCTGTATATCGACAATAACCAGGACTATGGCCATATGTGTCCTCGTGAGCCCCTCTGCTACACGGATCCTAGTGTGCGGGGTCTCACCCTGATCAGGAACCGTCCGGAAGGTGGGTCACTCCATCTCGTCGGTCTTATCCGATCCCATGCATCCGAAGATGCCAACGTATCACAAAGATACCAACGTATCACAAAGATACCACACGGTACATCGTACTCCATGCTACTTGCACGGTACATCGTACTCCGTGGACCCCTAGCATTATCCCTCGTTCGGGCTCATCAGCTGGACCTCCATCCCTTATCCCTCGTTCGGGCTCATCAGGTTGTTTCTCTAACCCTTATCCCTCGTTCGGGATCATCAGGTTGTTTTAACATGCCATGTCTCAAAACGCACGTGCGGGCCTATTTAATCGGTGACACCCAGTCTACCCGATGCTCCAAGCACGGCTTATCGTATGATCTCTAAAAAGTAGTGCGAGCGGTGCTCTAACACTGTCCGTAAATCAAGTAAAACTAGTGCGAGCTAAGCTCAAGCACTCTGTCACGAAAAATCGTATATATAAAAATATGGTGCGAGTTACACTCCGGCACCGTGTCATGAAAATCATGTAAAACTCTAGTGCAAGCTCTCGCTCCAGCACTAATGAAATCATTGCACAAATCAAAACTCGTGCGAGCTGAGCTCTAGCATGTCACTTTATGAAAGATCACGTAGGCGGCTACATTTCTCAAATCGATTTCAATGAAAATCAACGTTTGTCGAAAATATGAAATGTTGTGCAATTTCATTTAAAAGTTAGCCGACGTACTCATGCATGTACCAAAATACTTCAAAAACGAGCAGGAACCCTTTGTTCTTGCTCCTTACACTTTTTCCTAAAATTTGGAATTTTACCCTTGACGAGGGTATTTTGGTAATATGCCCATTCGGACACTAAAAATATTATTTGACCTCTAGACCCTTCAGATAATTTTTAAAGACTGCTTATGAACTTGAAATTTTGTAAAGTTTACCTCTAGCAGTCCGTAGAATTCCCTTACCTTATTTTTCTGTAGAGTCTGACCTTTCCTTTTCCACTATTGTCTCGTCGCGTAGTCCGATCTGCTCCCAATCAAATGTCCAGAACTGCGTATCAATATTCCTTAGGTCAGATATTATACAATTTAATTGTATTTCCTATTTTCTGGGCTTAATTTAAATCATTGGGCCTGTTTACCCCTATTGGGCCCGATTGCACCTTAATGGGCCTTAATCGGCCTTAAGCCCGTTTTCCACTTAATTGTCACATTATCGAGGCCTATTGGGCTCATTGGGCCCACCAACAATTTATTGGGCCTCGTTCTAACTCTCGAATAGCTAAATTTATTATTTACGACAATTTATCTAAATTTCCATAATTTAATTCAATTTATGCGGAATTTAAATTCATATCACGCATAACGATGTAAATTATCGTAAATAAGGGTCACTTACCTGAGATTCCATGCTAGTACGCAAATCGAGGCTATCTCGAGCTCTCGTTGGATGCCAATTGTCGAGCTACACAATTTCACAATTTTTTGGGTAAGTTTTCAGTCCAAAATTAATTAAATTAAATATTTTGAAATTTAAATCGGGTCAATTTCAACCACTACTGACTTACCCGAAGCTCGATTGCATCACTGGAATTTTCCCCAATTTTTTCTCTTTTTCTTTTTCCCTTTTTTCTCCTTTTTTCCTCTCTTTTTGGCTGAACCGGTTCAGTCCGGTTCAGACCGTCGGTTCACCCCGGTTTGGTCTGTTCACCGCCGGTTCAAGGCCTTGCCGACCGGTTCTCCACCGGTTCTCACCACCAGTCGCTCCGCGAGGTTGTCCGCATCACAAATCCACCCTTGGTTTGGGTCGAGGTCGCCGTAACGCCGCCGGTTCGACCTCTTCTCCCCGGCGTCGGAAACCCATTTCTTCCTCTTTGTCGTCACCGGTGATTCCGTCCGTTTCACCGGATGCTACTGGTGCAGAAAGAACCGCCATCGCCTGGGCTTTCAGAATCTGGCCTCGGTTTCGCCCGAATCGCCGCCGTTCGCCGCCGGTGACCATTTCTTTCCCGCGGCCTTCTCCTCCGTTTTCCGGCGATCTCGGTCGTCCTTGGCCCGCGTCTCCAGTGGCAGCAAGATCACCTGGCGTCTGGTTTCCTTTCCCGGTAGGCGGTCTGGGACAAGGGTCGCCGGTGGTCGTCCGACCTCCCCCCCGATTTCGGCTTCCGTTTTTGTCTCCTTTCGCGTTTTCTTATTCCTTTTTTTCTTCAATTCTTTGATTTATTTTATATATTTATTTATTTATTTTTATTATTTATTTATTTTAATTATTACACTATTCATTAAAATACTCTATAAAAATCCAAAATATCTACAATTTATATTATTTTATCCCAAATTTAATTTATTTAATTTAATTTAATTTATTAATTATATTTTAACCCTTTTTCGGGTATAATTTCTCTGTATTTTTGGGATATTGTCTCGAATGACTTTTCGGTATATTTTTCGATTATTTTCGAGATTATTTTTCTGAACTAAAAATTTTGATTAATCCCGATTAATTCCAATAAATTGATATCTTGATCAATTTAACCCAAAATAAATTTATTTCACTTTTATTGACCAAGATTTCTCAAATCCATATTTTTAATTAAATTTCCTTATCGAATTTATACCGGCTTTCGATCTTTTGACCGTTTTGCCCTTACACGTGTTCGGGAGTAATTTAACCCGACTTCCCTTCACGAATACTCATTCATTTCATATTTTAAATAAATTCGGGTCTTACAGTGACGATTTCCTCCGTGTAGACTGAGTGTCACACTGTTGAGATGTTCTCACGTGGATTTAGAGACGTGGCATTGATTCCATAGTATGAGGGCTAAGACCTATGGCAGGAACCCCGACTATGATGTATTTCCATGGTATGAGAGGCTAAGACCTATGGCAGGCACCCCAACCATGATGTATGGGTCCACGAGTGTACGTTGTACCGTGCGTGTGGCATGGAGTACACTGTACCGTGTTTTGTGTTGTGGTGCTGTGGAGTTGTGGAAGAGAGTTGTTGATAGCTGGCGGTTGTGATGGACTGACCCCCCTCCCGTTACAGCAGTGATAACCCGCACACCGAGTACTGTGTTGCCTGGGATTTCACCACATGTTAGGATATGTACATAGTCCAGAGATGCTCTCTTACGGTAAGATCCTTAAGCCCAACATCCTTAAGCCAGAGTGGGTGGGGAGGCTCTGTTCGGCGGGAAGGCTCTCTTACATAGTCTAGAGAGATTGCATTTAGCCACTAAGTCTCGCATGATATATCACATGTGTTTTATGATACAGGTAGACCTAAGGGATGGGTCAAAACCCAGTTTATTTGTGTTGTGATGAGAAATTCCATATTTACTGTGTTTTGAATGTAAATGGCATATTTTATATAAAGGCATTCTTAAATGATTAAATATGCAATGTTTTGCATGAATCCGTCTGATTGATAAACCAGCATGTGTTTAGTACATGGGATTTTAAATCTGTACTATAGTATATATATTTTAAACATGCTTTTGAATTGAGAGGAGGAAAGGCAAAGCACTATTTTCAGTAGATAGTATGGATGTCTACTTGCTTGCCTGATTTCCTTACTGAGCGCGTTGATAGCTCATCCCAAATATTTTCCCCCCATCTCTACAGATTCTCGTCAGTAGATTGAGTCGGCTGAGGTATTGCATTCCTTTGATCCGCTGCCACTCCCCATCTAGCGAAAGGTATACACATGCGTACTCTTTTGTATCTGAACAATGCATAAACACAGTGATGTACACGTTTTAATATGGGGGATGTAATGATGTAATTATATTTAAGTATACGAATTTACTTATGATATAAATGTCATGTATGTATGATACGAAAAAGAATGGTAAGGTATGTCTGGATGAGGAGACTAATGCCTATTCACAGCCCAACTGTTGAAGAGATAAAGGTAAGTAAAAAGTGAAAAATTTATTGTAGTTTTTGGTAAAGTTGCGTGTGGGAGGAGGGTGTGACATTTTTAGAATAGTTAATCCCAATTTAATTTGTTAGCATAAGAAGTTATGATTTTAATTTTATTTGCATGATTAGTTATAGTTCAATTTATTGATTAGTCTAGAATTTAGATTTAATTATGTCATTAGTTAATTTTTAATTTTCTTTATATAGGTTTTCCAATTAGAATTAATTTAGATTAAATGTTTTTCATGTTTTTTTTTAGTCTTTATTTTCATTAGACTTTAAGTTAGTTTAAATTGCATTTTCTTAGTTAGTTTAATTACATGCACATTTTTATTTTAAGTTTGTTTAAATTTTAGTTTAGTTTAATTTTATTTCTTTATTTTCATATTTGCATTTTATTTTAATTGTGTTAATTAATTTTAATTTTTTTAATTTTCTTTTGTAGGTATTTTCTTTAATTGCTCGGAGTTCAGTAAGCAAATCTTAGTTCAGTTTTATTTTCTTTAGTTTTTAATGTTTATTGTTTTCAGTACTTTTAATTAGCCTTAGTAGATCATCAACTTAAAATTCATAATTCGCTAGGATATACTTAGGGTAAGATTAACCGGTAGTTAATTAGGCTAGTCAACTTCTCTGTAGGACGATAACTCGGGACTCAAATCCCATTATTACTTGTACGACCCGTGCACTTGCGGACATATACCTTGTGGGCGTGTCAAGTTTTTGGCGCCGTTGCCGGGGAAGTTTTAATTAGTCAGTAATTAATATCGGTGAAATTATGCTTAGGTGTAATTCTAGCTTGTAAATATTTAGGTCCTTAGTTTAGTTAATTTTCTCCATTGAAATAAAAAAAAAAAAAACTTAAAAAATTTTTCTAAGGACTTTCTGATGTTTGCATGTGTAGAGCCAAGAGTTTGGATTGCTTTCCTTTAGATCCTGAAATTGAATGAACTCTTAGAAAAATTCGAAAGGATTCTAGGAAATTATTAGCTCCGCTGCAATGCACTATGGCAGAAAATAGGGAAATCAGGACCGTTAGAGATTATTCGATGCCGACTATTGGAGGATATTATTCCGGCATTAGGCCACCAGCTGTCCTTGCTAACAATTTTGAAATTAAGCCCGCAATCCTCCAGATGATCCAGACCTCTTTACAGTTCAGTGGGCTTCAACACGATGACCCACATGCTCACCTTAGGCAATTCCTGGACTTGTGCAACACGTTCAAACACAATGGATTATCTGATGATGCACTTAGGCTTAGATTATTTCCCTTCTCGCTTAGGGATAGGGTGCGACACTGGTTAACCTCCTTGCCTCCAGGATCCATTTCTACATGGGACGAGTTAGCCCATCAATTTCTATCTAAATTTTTTCCTCCCTCTAAAATGGCCCAACTCCGTAGTAACATATCTTCCTTTGCCCAATTTGATTCGAAAACTCTTTACGAAGCATGGAAACGATATAAGGAGCTTCTTAGGAAGTGCCCTCACTATGGCCTACCTCTGTGGTTGCAAGTCCAGAGCTTCTACAACGGACTTACAAGCCCAAATAGGACCATTGTTGACGCTGCTACGGGTGGAGCGCTAATGTGTAAAACAAAGGAGGAAGCTTACGAGTTGTTAGAAAAGATGGCGGCTAACAACTATCTATGGTCCTTGGAGAGGCAAATGCCAAAGAAACCGGTGGGTATTTATGAGCTCGACACATTGTCTACCTTGACCTCTCAAATCGCTAATCTTACGAAGAAGGTAGAGTCGCTCAGTACCCAATATAATCCTCCCACTAGTCCTAACCCTGTGTATTCTATCCAAAGTCCTTTTCTTTCCTGCGAGTTGTGTAGTGGTACCCACTCTGTAGATAGGTGTCCACTCAACTTAGAATCGGTTCAGTATGTTGCCCCTTCTTAAATGCAACAGAACAACCCTTTTTCAAACACCTACAATCCAGGGTGGAGGAACCATCCTAACTTCTCCATGAGCCAAAACCAAGGGCAAACTTTTAGCTCTAGACCTGTAGGACTCCCTGGTTTTCAAGCTCCACCGGTTCAGGTAGCACCACATCCACAATTTCCCTTTCATCCGCCTTCTCATCACCCATACTCACATCATCCATCACCACCACTACCACCACTTATGCAGCCCCAACTCTACCATGCACCAGCAGCTGAGAAGAAGCCTACATTAGAGGAGATGTTCACGACTATCCTGGAAAATCAAGCTGCTTCAATTAAGAACTTAGAAGTTCAGGTTGGACAAATAGCTAGTGCTCTTAGCCAACATCCTTAAGGGACCCTTCCTAGTAACACTGAAGTTAATCTTGTTAAGCAAAAGGAGGGTAAGGAACATGTTAGATCCATCACCCTTAGGAGTGACAGAGAGCTAGATGAGCCACAAGTTAAGTCTGGACCTGAACAACCCATAGTTGATAAACACATAGGTTCTAACGAGGCAGCTCAGAAAGAGCAAGAACATCGGGATCAGGCTGCAAAGGAAACAAAGCTAGGCGCTTCTTCATCTTTACCTTCTTCTACTTCAATGCCTTCCTTGTCCTCTGATGCTATACATGCTTCCAGTACATCCCCTCCGATTAGACCACCAATACCTTTTCCTCAGAGGTTCCAGAATAAAAAACTAGATCTACAATTTGCCAAATTTCTTGAGGTTTTTAAGAAACTTCACATCAACATTCCTTTCACAGATACCTTAGAGCAAATGCCAAGTTATGTGAAGTTTCTAAAGGATATCCTCTCTAGGAAAAGAAGATTGGAAGATTATGAGACGGTGGCTTTAACTGAGGAATGTAGTGTCATTATCCAAAGAAACTTACCCCCCAAGCTCAAGGATCCCGGGAGTTTTACCATACCCTGCACTACTGGAAATTTATTCTTTGGTAGAGCCCTGTGTGATTTAGGATCTACTATAAACTTAATGCCATTGTCTATCTATCAGAAGTTAGGAATAGGGGATGTCAAGCCCACTACAGTGACCCTTCAGCTAGCAGATCTTTCCAGTAAGTATCCAAAGGGGGTCATTGAGGATGTGTTAGTAAAAGTGGACAAATTTGTTTTCCTTGCGGATTTTATTGTTTTGGACATGGAGGAAGACAGGAAAGTCCCCATTATACTAGGCAGACCTTTCCTAGCGATTGGTAGAACCTTAATTGATGTACATAAAGGGGAGTTGACTATGAGAGTCCTAGATCAGGAAGTGAAATTTAATGTTTTCAAACCTTTAAAGTTCCCTGATGACTCTCAAAACTGTTTTAGGATGGAGGACATAAGGCTTGACCATATAATATCTGAGAGAAAGAAGGAAGTAGATAAGGCTCAGGAGGATTTAACTGTTAACATTTTGTCACCACTTTGGCTGATCCTCCTACTTTTCGCCCTGCTGCTGAGTGTTGTGTTCTTTAGCTGCATTTGAAGTGGCTTAATTTTTCTTTTCACCTTGTATATAGTTCTTTTTCTTTTTTTTTTCTTTTCTATTGTTTCTTTCTTTGTTTATTTTGCAGGTTTATTTTCTAAGTTTTATGTTTTCAATAAAAGCTTCAGTTGTTCATCAACATCAGATAGGGGAGTACTATATTCTTGAGCTTAAATTCTTATATTATCTGCACACTGAGGACACTGTGCATTTTAAGTTTGGGGGAGGGGATATTACTTGAGCATTTTTTGAAAATTTGGGCAAAATTGAAAATTTTTTCAAATTTTTTTTTGAAAATATGAGCTTAAACTGTTTGATTTTGGGATGATTTAGTACTTAGCATATAGTTTTCCTATATTCTGATGATATGAACCAATGATTAAGTCTGATTTTGATTGACTAAGAACATGATTATAGGAAAAGCATGAAGTTGAGTTCTTGAATTTGTCTTGATTTTGATTGTGATTTCCTCATCTTATGCACATGTCATGTCATGAATCGGTATATTTAGTTAGAGAAAGCTTATGTGGACCTAGTATTGCATGTGTTTAGTTGATTTTGTGTATCATATTCTAGAATTTGTTTGATCTAATCTCGAGGTGAAATATTAGATCACACTTAATTAGGGAGATGATTTAGGCAATCTTTGGATCATTTGAGCCTTTTGAGCCATCCTTATGCATACTTTATCCATAGTCACCCATCTGGGCCAAACAAGCCTTTCTCTGTAAATACACCTGCTTATAATTTTCCTTAGCTTAAATACTTTGTTCCTATCCCCTACCCCGAAAGCATGAAAGTCATTGGGATATATTTTGAGCTTTGTAGATATGGGTATCTGGTGATAGTGAATGTTAAAAAAATAAATAAATAAATAAATAAAAAGAAAGAAAAAGAAGAAAGAAGAAAAATTCAAAAAAAATGTTTAGCAAAAGAAATAAGTTTAGGGGAAATAAATTTGAGCTCTTACATTAAAGATCCTAGAAGTAATACATGTTAAAGGGTAATTAAACCTAAATCGACTTTATCATACCTTAGCCCCAGCCTTACATTACAAGCTTAATGAAGTCTTATTGATCTTTAATTAAGTGTGCCTACATTAGTGGAGAGAGAAGTGAAAAGCAAACTTATGGGAATGATCACATGTCATTGACTTTGCATTTATTGTGTTTGCATAATCTAATCCGAATAATGTACTATGAAGTGACTTTGACATTTTTCACACACTCACGAGGAGTCCAATTTGGGTTAGGACTTATGATTGAATAATTCTGAGTGTTGGACTTATAATTGTGATTCTTTAATTTCATAGTTTGTACTTTTTCTTTGAGGATAATATTAGGGAAATTATTGTGTTTAGTACTTGTCATTCCTACAATTATTTTAGTTTGCTTGAGGACAAGCAAAAGCTCAAGTTTGGGGGTGTGATAATTCTATATTTTTAGAATTATTTGTGCTTAATTTCCTAATTAATTATTTAAATCCCTAATTTATTTTGTTAATTATCCCCTTTATTTAATTAAAATTCTCATGTTTGCAGATAAATTAAATCTGGATGAATTTTGAATATTTCGGTAGAAAATGGACTGGAATTGGGTTAAAATTGAGATTGGACCACGCGGACAACATGAGCCTAGCAGATCCAATTGGACAAAAAGACAAATGACATGGAAATATTATTTTTCAAGGAGCCAATGGTGTGAAGACAAGTGGCCAAACAATGTCAACTCATCTAGGATGGAAAAATTAGAATTGTACCCCTAAGTGTGTGTATAAATAGAAAAAGATGTCAATTGAAAATGGAGTAGCCTAGGTTAGGAGTAGTGTAGAGAAAATAGTTTTAATTTAGGGTAGAATAGTTTTAGGTTAATTTTAAAGCTTGTTTTAAATTTTCAAATGTTTTCTTTTTCCAACAAATAATTTGTTTTTACTGTTCATGGCAATCAATTTAATTTTTTATTTGCTCTCGGTTTGTTCATCCGTTTTTGTTCTTCAATGTTCATTCAAGTTAATCGATTTCGTCCATCACTGTCTTTGATTCTGATATTTTGATGCGAGTTGGGTGCTGGGTATTATTTCCACATCAATGGTAATGTGGGATCACAACAGTAGGAGGAAGATTGGAAGCAACCCGAGAGTGCTAGTTTTCTCAAATTTGTGTGATTTACGGGTAGTGATAACTTGGGTTAATTGTTTTTGTTGTTGATCTTCACTTAGTTCTTTTCGTTTTTAAGTTTTTAGTTAGCAATGCACTGTTATTTGAATTTCTTTTCTTTTTTAGTTAACTGCATTTCACTGATTCTGCATTTTACTGCATCTTAACGATAGTTTCTGTTATTTTCTAATGCATGTTATTCATTCTTCTCGGTTTTGCATTTGTTCTTCACTGCATTTCCTATCTTTCCTTTATTTAGTTATTGATTTTCACCTTGCTTTGTTACTTATTGTCACCATTCATCGCAGAGCATAGACTAAGAGCAATATGGCAACAATCGGGGATTAACATCACACTCTGTTTAGCTCTGTTTTTACTCATCTTTACTGTTCACCATAAGATCATTTTATTTTCTACATTATTCCACTCTTAAATGCCTTAATTTACATTAGTGTTTACTCTTTGTTTTGTTGGTTAGAGTTGAAGTGGGTGGGGCTGAAGTTGTGCTGAACTGGAAGCTGTGATGCTCGGGGGATGTGCTGGTACAAAACCGCAATGCAAACCTGAAGCAGCAGTGGACAGCACCTAAGCAGAGTATGTCGAGGACCAGTACAGCAGAAAATCAGGCATCAGTTGGAGTGGGATGCAGTTAGCGCCTGGAGCAGAAGCACCACAGAAGAAAGACATTGCACTGGTGCCAGTAACGCAGTACAGATTGGTGATCGGTACCTGGATGTAGGAGCAAGCGGACAGAACCGAGAACCACATGAGCAGTGCTGGAGCTGGCGACGAGTTTGGGATAAAAGAAGGACGTGGTGGCTTGATGCAGAAGCGACACAGGGCAGAAATAGCAGAAGTAGTGCAGGACAGTTCGGTGGATGAAGACATTGCAGTGAGCTGGACAGTACCTGGACTAACTGAGAGCAACGTCTTGAGTGGAGAAGAACCATGCACAGTACAGTTTCACATATCGGGACCACTTTGGTGTTTGCAATTCACTTAAGGCCATGTTTGGCACATTTTCATTGTAGCTTTAATCCATTTCATGCATTTTTAGAATAGTTAATTCTAATTTAATTTGTTAGCATAAGAAGTTATGATTTTAATGTTATTTGCATGATTAGTTATAGTTCAATTTATTGATTAGTCTAGAATTTAGATTTAATTATGTCATTAGTTAATTTTTAATTTTCTTTATATAGGTTTTCCAATTAGAATTAATTTAGATTAAATGTTTTTCATTTTTTTATTTAGTCTTTATTTTCATTAGACTTTAAGTTGGTTTAAATTGCATTTTCTTAGTTAGTTTAATTACATGCACATTTTTATTTTAAGTTTGTTTAAATTTTAGTTTAGTTTAATTTTATTTCTTTATTTTCATATTTGCATTTTATTTTAATTGTGTTAATTAATTTTAATTGTTTTAATTTTCTTTTGTAGGTATTTTCTTTAATTGCTCGAAGTTCAGTAAGCAAATCTTAGTTCAGTTTTATTTTCGTTAGTTTTTAATGTTTATTGTTTTCAGTACTTTTAATTAGCCTTAGTAGATCATCAACTTAAAATCATAATTCGCTAGGATATACTTAGGGTAAGATTAACCGGTAGTTAATTAGGCTAGTCAACTTCTCTGTAGGACGATAACTCGGGACTCAAATCCCATTATTACTTGTACGACCCGTGCACTTGCGGACATATACCTTTTGGGCGTGTCATCTATCAACTCCGGACGTACCTTATCCGCCTCAATCACATAAGCCATGAACCCTTCACATTATCCTTCCCACCGTTAGTAACACAAATCATGACATTACATACACAATTGATAAACATATTTATCTCGCAAGCAATATGAATTTAAATCATACTCTTCTCATTTATAATGATTATGTCATTTCATTTCTTTTCATCAAAGTTTACAATAAGATTGTCTAATCCTGAAAACATCAATGTTCTAGCACGACAATCCATAACAAGATGGTTCGCATCCAACCAATCCATACCTAGGATTACATCAAAATCACTCATATTTAATAAAATTAAATCGGCTGCCATTTCTTTACCTCCTATTCTCATCTTATAATTTCTATATACATGCTTGTCAACTTACTATCATTCATAGGGGTAGATATCATCAACATCTTATCTAGCAGTGTGGGTTTTACATGCTTCAACAATTTATGTGCAAAGGATGGCGATATAAAGGAATGCGTGGCACCAGGATCAAACAATACAAATGTTTCTAAATCAAAGATTTGGATGGTACCTTTAACCACATCCGAAGACTGATCTGCAATGTCCTGGTCCAGTGCGTGCACTCGTCCTCTGCTCACACCCACTGCCTACTTCCCCTTTTCCTCAGCTGTAGCCATTCTCCTGGGAGCAGCTATCCCAACTGGAGCTCTCTTTGGCTCTCTGCCCTTCTGTGGGGCTCTCTCTATCATCTCTGGGTAATCTCTGTTTATGTGCCCTAGCTTGGCACATCTGAAGCATACTGCAGGAGGTCCATATCATGGTCGAGTACCATGGTACCTCCCACAGTTGTTGCACTGCTCTGTAGTAGGCTTTGGCCCTCCAATCATAATTCCCTTTGTTGGAGCTATGATCGGATACATGAGAGGATTAACTATCCTTTCCTGAATCTCCTTGATCCTCGGTCCCTTTCCAAAAAATCTCTTGCTTCCCTTATAATTGAAGCCTCTGTCCAGTACTGGTCTCTTCTTATCTCTATCCCTCACTTTACCAACTTTTTCAAACTCTGAGCGATTCAATCAATGTCTTGCTCACATAATTGCGCCCTGCGTACTGCCTCCTCATAGGTCAGTATATCCAAGGGAACCAATCTGGACCTAATGGTCGGTCTTAGTCCATCCACAAACTTCTGGATCTTCTCAACCTCATTACCCATCGTATTAGGATCATATCTACCCAGGGAGATAAAAGTCGTCTCATACTCATCCATCGTCCTGCTCCCTTGGGTCAATCCCAAAAATGTCATCTTTATCTTTTGTTATGTGGTATCCAGAACATACTGTCTCCGAAAAGCCTCTAAAAATATATCCCAGCTGATCTCTGTATGTCGGGCTCTTAAAATAGGCTTGGTGGATTTCCACCAATGTTCTACTGATCCTTTCAGTATGAATGCGGTAAACGCTATCATCTCGATAATCGTGCACTCGAAGAACCAGTATAACTTCTCAATTTCATTTATTCAATCCTCTGCAGCTACTGGGTCCTAACTTCACTGAAAGACGACGGTCCAAACTTCTGAAACTATCATAGTCTATCCAAATCACAACTATAACCCTAGCCTCTACTGGCCTGTGGTGTAGCAACACGTGTAGGCATATCCTGTGTGGGTGGGGGTGTAGGTGTATCTATCGTTTGACGTCTTTGGGCTGGTCGTGCCCGTGCCTCAAGAACTGCCACCTGCTGGGCATTACCATGCGTAGCGGGACTCTATCTGCCCTAAACTCCAGGCAACAATTGAGTGGTCAACTCCAAAATCATCTCTACGCTCCGTTCAATCCTGGCGAAGCGTGCCTTAGTACTCTCGGGTCTCTCCTCTGGACCTTGTGGAGCACGCTCAACCTCAGCCTCTACCTCAATCTCTTCTTGAGCCTTGTGTGTTTCTGGCTCAACACTACCCCCAGGCTTACCTCTACGACCTCTAATTTACGCCCTCGCCCCTCTACCGCGACTGGTGTTAGGCATACTGCTCAATTCCTTACATACACATCAATTTCTTAGTCAACCCATTGACACACACACAATTTGTATCTAAACAAGCACAGTAACATGATGATGTAATTTTCCATCTTATTAAGTATTTTAGACACCGACAGACGTCAGACCAACTTGGCTCTGATACCAACTTCTGTCACAACCCTCAACTTACCAAAATCAGCACCAATTTTTCACTTTTCAAATATTACTTAATATTTCATTCTTACCTTACTTCGATCGTGAACAGCTACTCTCTCAACAGTTAGGCTGTGTGTCAATGTCTACCTCATCCAACCATAACAATTTAAATTGCATTTAAATTTAGAAGTAAACACTTGTATAAATAAATCAGAGTTGATGTTTACATGTGTTTACACTGTTTTACATCCCCAATAGTTACATAAAAAATGCTACTGTGCTATAGAAAGTTTAGATACAAAATTCCATCAGTGTGTATACCTTACGCGATGGGATGCAGCAGATACCAAAAGGAAAAGCCTCCAGTCGCTCATAATCTATATTCAAAGCTCTGTAGAGAGGGGAAAATAAGGGGGATGAGCAAACCACATGCTCAGTAAGGCAATAATGCGAACAGGTAGATACTACACTATTTACATGATCGTGATGCCATGCTCAAAACCGTACAGTTTCTCATTCACATCTTAAAAGCATTAGTTCAAGCAAATCATGCTATTTAGTTCAATGCACAAATCAAATTCAAAGCATGGCATAAATCATCATGCATATTTCATAAAATAAGGCATGAAAAAATCATCATGCATCAGTGCACTTTAAAGCTATTATCAAACTTTCTCATCTCCTAAAATCAACACTTGTCAGGATTCAGTCCCTCCTTCAGACTATCTTGACCCACAAAGCATTTCAAACATGGATTTATTTATAAACAATAGACATGTGAGATAGACAATATAATAAGGGAAATCTCCTCTAGGACTATGGCCAAATCCTGTGATCCCAGGCTACACTGATCAGGTGTGCGGGGTATCACCACTATCTGCTTCCACACGGGAGGTGGGTCACGTTCAGCCCGTCGGTCCATAGCAGATCTAATCATCGTCCAAAGACGGCATATCACAATCTCAACACGGTATAACGTACTCCACGCTACCTACACGGTACAGTGTACTCCGTAGTCCCATGTCAACATATCATATCACGCCACATCTCAAAATGTACGTACGAGCCTATTTAATCGGTAGTGCAAGCTACGCTCTAGCACTCATGCATATGAAAACACATCAAATCTCGTGCGAGTTATACTCTAGCACGCTTTCATTCTCACGAAATCCATGTAGGTGGCTCAATTCTTTGCAAAATATCGTTATCAACCAAATCAAATCATTTCTTTTACAAATCATTTCAAATGTTAGCCAACCCACCAATCACTTACTAAAAAGCAACAAAACAAGGTTTTCAAAGCATCATGCTTTTGTTTTCATGCATATTTCTCAAAACCCAACTCTTTGTCCTTCAATAACCCAATATCATTTCCTAGTATCACATGCACTCTAGCAAAACATTTAAGCACCCAAATTTTGCATAGATAATTCTAAGAGTCCACACAATTCCCTTACCTCGATTTACTCGGGGTGCGACTCTCTTCCTTTACACTTCTCACGTTCTTAGCTCAACTTGTTCCAGTGTACCCTCGAGAGCTGCAATCCATTCATCAAACACTTGAGTTAAAGTTTTAACTCCCATTCTACAATGAAATTTACCCAATGCCTTAAATACACATTTTACTCCTTTTTGGGTAAGTCTCACAATTCATTCCATAACATCATCTTAAAATCATACTCGCAACACCATTATCATTTCAAGACATCCTATTCATCATTTATTCCACTACATTTCACTTTCTCACACTAACCCATTTCTAGGTTATAATCATTTCATTGCTTTCTAGGTAGTTCTACCATTAATAATGTAAGACCCGTATTTTTGGATGTAAACCTTATGGATTCATAAGTGTCGTAATGTACTTGTAATGTGAAGTACAATTGATGTAAAGTCTATAAATGTAATGTACATACGTGTAATATGATTTTGTAATGCACATACAAGTTTCATTCTGTATGAATATGAGGAAACGAGCTTTTATAAGTGATGAATGTGAGTGGAATGAGAAATGAGTAGTGTGGTAAATGAAAGGAAGTTGCATGAATATAAATGCTTCCATTTGGTTTTATATAGTATACCTTTGGATATACAAGGAATGCATACAAGTTTCAATGTGCATAAGGTATGGATGGATGCCATTTCCAAGTCTTAAAGGTGATTGGATGAGAAAATGACTATGGTAGCAAATTAAGGATTGTTTTGGTGTGAATTACTATAGAAAACTGCAACAAATCTGGAAAATACGAAGGCCAAATCGATCTCATAGGATGAGAGATAAATCTGGAAGAGCCAAAATACTCTTAATTGAGTAATGGAATAGGGCAGATCGATCTCCCATGGGACTAGATCGATCTATTAAACATTTTGTAATGAAAAGATCGATCCTTAAGCATACAGATCGATCTCCTTAGCTCTCTGTTTGAAGCAGATCGATCTTAAGCTTTGATAGATCGATCTCATGCTTAAAATGTCGTGAAAAATAGGGAATTAAGGTGACCAGAGTGATCTCCTCCTAGTGCAGATCGATCTCATCAAGTGATATCTATAAAAGGAGCAGTGAAAATATGCATTTTTCGAGATTGAACAAGTTCTTCCCATTTCCAACCCAAAACCTAGATTTATCTCTCTAAAATCAGCCATTTCCAGTAAGAATTGAGTGGAGGCTATTAGGTACCAAGTTGTTCATCTTGAGGAAGAGAACAACATAGTTGAAAACCTAAAATCCTATTATTGGTATTGAAGGAACTAAGGACATTGTCATTTGGAGCAAAAAGAGAAACCTGATTTGGTAAGTTTTTAAGACTCCAATCCAAGTACATTGTCTATTTTATTGATTTTGTGGTTGATTGGCACGTAAATGGATGATTGAAACCATTTAGGTAGTATTGGAACTAATGTAACCTAGAAAATGGAATGCCTCTAGTATGAGAAAGTGTGATTTGGGGAGTTGGTAGTTAATGGGTTATGATAAGTTATTATTTGTGTAATGTGGATTATTAGAAATGGGTAAATGAAGCTACATTGTGGGTTTTGTGAATTGATGAGCATGAGCACAAGTAGTGTTTGATAATATGCCATAGTGAAGGAAATTTATGAAAAATGAACATTATGAGCTTAACATCGATTTAATATTGATTTGGAATAAGTTGATAGGCCTAAAAGAATCCATAGACTTGATTTATGGGTAGAGTAATGAAATGAGGCCTCATAAGCGTTAATAAAGACTATAAATCGAATCGACTATAAAAAACGCGAGAGTTGGTTTATAATGGGCTAAAACGTTGTGGAATACGTTTATGTGCAGTTTCAAAGAGTTCGTTGGAGACGAATTGAGCCATACGAGTAAGTCGCTCTAAGGAAGTGGAATCACGCATCGCGATTCCAGGTAAGGGAATTCTGTAAGTATATAGAGGTAGTTGCTCGTATTTTGAATTCGTGGGTATATAGGGCTTTGGAAATGTGCATGAGTTTGTGAAAATGTGGTTGACAATGTATGGAAATTATTACGAGTATTTGCGTGAAACTTGGTTGTTGAAGTGGTATTATAAAGAAATTGGATAGTAAGGCTAATAATTGCATAAATCAAATGTTTTGAATGCTTTCACAAAACATGTGTTTTGTTTTTAGCGAATTGATAGATAGGTTGGCTATTGTTGTTTGATGTTGTGTGATAGCACATGTGAAGTGCTAAATGTGTTTTGGGATTGGTTTTGAATGTTCATGAGCCGCCTATCGTGTTTATGTGAATTAAATCATGCTGGAGCCTAACTAGCACCGGGTACTGATGTTTTTATATGTTTGAAACGTGCTGGAGCTTAGCTCGCACTTTGGTTTGAAACTATGATGATGCTTTATAAACCGTACTGGAGCTTTTGCTCATACGTGGATTTTGAGTGGGTTTCCTATGCATATAACCATACTGGAGCGATGCTCGTACGTGGTTTCTTCATATTTTTATGCATAAATGTCGTACTAGAGCGTTGCTCATACGAGGTAATTTATTATGATGCATGAATTCGCGCTAGAGCGAAGCTCGCGCTGGTTTTCACACTGTGGTATGTATGAGGCTGTGGTGAGAGTGATACGGATTGGTGTTCAGGGAACCCAACAAGCCTAATAGACCTTTTGAGTGGGGTAAGGGTGAGGGGCTAGGATCTGACATAATCCATTCAGGGAACCCAACAGGCCTAACAGAACTCGTGAGTGGGGTGAGGGTGAGGGGCTAAGACCTGAATCAGGGAACCCAACGGGGCGAGCAAGGCCATGAAGGGCTAGGACCTGGTATTAAGAGTACTCCCACATGCACTCGAGACTAGAGGTTTCACTCGGTATGGGGTAGATAAGACCTACTGCAGGCACCCCCAATTCATCTTATGGGTTCACGGAGTACGATGTATCATGTATATCACATGGAGTACAATGTACCACGTGGTGGTTACTTGATTTGAGAAAGTCTGGAGGAGAACTAACCCACCTTTGTACTAGCATGATACCCCGCACATTAGGATCCGTGTGATCTGGGGTGATATGTGACATAGTTAGCCAACATTGTCAGTCGAGATATAATGACCCATCTCCTTGCTTGATTTACATAATACCACATGGTAGTGTGATTTGACTATCCAGGGTAGACCCAAGGGAGCGGTCGAGCCTTGTGGGATTTAATTTGTGAGATGGTAATGATGTTGTGATTGTGAAATGATTTGTTTTTTATTGTTAAATGACTTGATGGGACTTTGGGGTATTGAGAAAGAGATAATCAAAAAGGATGTTTCTTAAACGAATTGCCCTTCTTATGAGATTTGATAATTGATGAGCATGAGACGATTTTTATATGTTAATGTTACCATATTTTATATGCCAATTTCCATGAATTTAAATACATGATATATGTATACTCATATGGTATAGTTTTAATTCCTCATGCTCCTATTATAAATGATTTATGCATAACATTATCAACATGTAGATAGAGTAGTTATCAACCATGCTTGCATTATTACCTTACTGAGAGTGTGGTTGCTCATCCCTCTCTATTTTCCCCTTCCTACAGAGCGTGCATAGTAGCCGAGTGAGGACTGAGGCATTGTGTTTTTGGACATCCGCTGCTTCCATCGTCGAAAGGTATATACACAGGATTCTTTTTGTATCAAAACAATGTAATGGCACAGTAATGATTGAGTTGTAATTATGGGGGATGTAGATGTCAGTAAACATGTTCTGTATAAGTGAATGATTTAATTTCGAATATATGACATCGTTTTTATTAATTGTGGATGAATGGTAAGTGGTGATTATTATTGACTCATAGCCCAACTGTATGTGGTGAGTTTGTTCACAATCGGGTAAGGTAACAGTAAAACATGAAAAATTTATAGTGATTTTCGGTTAAAGAGAATGAAAAAGGGTTGTGACAGAGATTGGTATCAGAGTTGTGTTGGCCTGATGTGAGTTAGTAATAAAATGTAGGAAGAGTACATCCCTATGTTACTGTGCTTTTGTTTAGATATAACTATGTATATCGGGATGGATTGAGCTTAATAAATTATTATAATACAGGAAGTTAGGCATTATGCCAATTACGTGCCAATGTAGAGGGGTGAGAGCACGTGCTAGAGGCCGTAGCGGCAGGCCTGAGAGCCGTGCAGAGCCACAGACTGATCAAGCTCCACAAGACCCTACTGGGAGAGCAGAAGATATGAGGCTTGCTTCGTTAGGATAGAGCGGAGTATTGAGAACTTGGTGGAGATAGTCACGCAGGCCTTAGGTGCCGGTGACAGTCGAGGTCCCACAACACAGCCTGATGCTTCTAGACAGGCAGCTGCAGAGGCGAAGAGACCTCAGGCTACTGAGACGATGTCACCTCCAATACAGGATACGGATTCTCCTATCGCTCCACAGCAGAACGGTTGTGATTTGGGTTATGACTACGACTTGAGCAGACCGCGAGACTTCCAAGCATTGAAACCCCCAGTGTTGAGGGGGTGAAGGACCCGGTTGTCACGAAGGACTGGGTGTATGAGATCGAGAAACTATATAGGTTTTTTCGATGCACTTCAGTAGAGAAGGTTGCCTTTGCCGTGTTTATGTTGAAAGGCGAGGTAGAGCACTGGTGGAGATCCACTGAAGCTATTTTGAGGGCTAGATACTCTGAGATTACATGGGAGATATTCTTGGAGGCCTTCAGGAGACAGTACATTCCAGCTACAGCACAGAGGAAACTGCGGATGAAATTCATGAATCTAGTTCAGGGAAACCTACTGTGGACGAGTATGAGTCCAAGTTTATGTCTTTGGGGAGATACGACCTGGACACGATGGTTAGTGAGACCCGAAAGATTCAAATGTTCATGGATGGACTCAGATTGGCCATCCGGACTAAGCTAGCTCCCTTCGACATTTTGACTTATGAGGAGGCGGTACGTAAGGCTCAGTTATGTGAGCAAGACTTTAAGCGGAATGCCTCCGAGCTTGGGAGGATTAGTGTCAGGAAGGACAGAGACCGAACGAGATCCGGGTATGATAGAGTGGCTAAGAGAGGAGGCCAAAGGTTTTTCGAGAAGAGACCTAAGATCGTGTGAGACCCCATATATGTATAAGGGTATATATGTACATAGAAGTGTAAATAGAGTTGTACTATGAATTCATGAGTGAAGTATATGTGATGTAAGTCCATAAGTAATGTACACACTTGTAATGAGAGTGGTAATCATACATACAAGTTTCATTATGTATGAATGTGTAGAAATGGACTTAAACATGTGGAGAATGTGTGTAAAATGGATTATGAATAGTTTGGTAAATTGGAAGTAGAATTGCATAAGATGTGCACTTCCATTTTTGTTTATATTAAGTACCATTGGTCATACAAAGATTCTACACAAGTTTTAATGTGTATGAAGTGAGGATGGATGCCATTTTCAAGTCTCAAAAATGAATGAATGAGGAAATGATCATGGTAGCAAATTAAGGATGTTTGGTAAGTGTTGTTGCTGAGGAACTGCAAGAAATCTGGAAATTTTGAAGGGCAAATCGATCTCATGGGATGAGAGATCGATCTGGAAGAGCCAGAATGCTCTTATTTGGGCAAAAGAATAGAGCAGATCGATCTCAAATGGAGCCAGATCGATCTCCTTAGCTCTCTGTTTGGGAGCAGATCGATCTCATGCTTCGACAGATCGATCTCATGCCTTGACAGATCGATCTCATGCTTCGACAGATCGATCTCAGGCTTAAAAATGCCGTGAAAAAGAGGGATTTTAAGGGACCAGATCGATCTCCTCTTGGACCAGATCGATCTCCTCAAGCTAATTCTATATAAGGAGTGCTGAAAATCAGAAAATTTCGGGAAAAACACTAACCTTCCACTTTCAACCCAAAAACCTAACTTTCTCTCTCAAAAATCAGCCATTTTCAGTGAGGTTTGAAGAGAGACCATTAGAGACAAAGTTGTTCCTATCAAAGAGAAGAACAACATAGTTGGAAAGCATTTTCCCATTGTTGGTATTGAAGGAGTTAAGGGCATTGCCATTGGAGCAAGAAGAGAAATCAATTTGGTAAGATTCTAACACTCTAACTATGGTACATTGTTTATTTAATTGATTTTGGAGTTGTTTGGCATGAGTATGGATGATTAGAAACTATCTAGAATGCATTGTAATGATTTTGACCTAGAAATGGTTTAGTGTGAGAAAGTGAAATTGATGGAGATTAATGAGAAATGAGATATATATAGAAGTTATTAATAGTGTTATGGGTATGATTTTAAGATGTTGTTGGTGGATAAATTGTGAGATTTGCCTAAAAGATGTAAAATGTGGATTAAGGCATTTGTAAAATGCATAAGTGAATAATATTGACTAGTGAGGTCAATTATGGGTTAAATACGTTAACTCAATCGATTTAATGAATGAATCGCAGCTTTCGAGGATACGCCGAGGCGAGTTGAGCCAAGAGCGTGAGAAGCTAAAAGGAAAGGAGTCACACCAAGTAAATCGAGGTACGGGAATTGTGTGGACTCTTAGAGATATCTGTGCGTAATTTGGGCGCTTAAACGTTTTGCTAGAATGCATGAGATTAGGAAATGTTGTTGGGTGATTGAAGGGTAAAAGTTGGGAGTTTGAGAAATGTGCATGAAAACAAAAGCATATTGCTTTGAAAATCATGTTTTATTGCTTTTTAGCAAATAATTGGTAGGTTGGCTAACATTGAAATGATTTGCAAAAGAAATGAGTGTGTTTTCGTTTTGTTAACCACATTTTGCAAGTTTTGAGCCACCTACATGATTTCGTGAGTATGAAAGAGTGCAAGAGGCACTAGTTTTCACATGGATTTCATAATTGTTTTGGCATTGTGCTCGAGTTTGTCTCGCACTGGATGCCCACCTTGCATGTTGCCGTGTTTGGAGCTTCGAGTAGACTGGGTGTCACATCGATTAAATAGGCTCACACGTGCATTGTTTTGACATGATTAATTAGCCGTGTTAGGAGCTTCGGATAGACAAGAGGTCGCCCCGATTAAATAGGCTCACACGTGCGTTTGAGATGTGGCGTGATATGATGTGTTGATTGGGTCCACGGAGTACGTCGTACCGTGCATGTAGCATGGAGTACATTGTACCATGTTGAGTTATGATGTGTCGTCTTCGGACGAGATCTGCTATGGACCGGCAGGTAGGATTTGACCCGCCTCCCGTGTGGAAGCAGATAGTGGTGATATCCCGCACACTTGATCCGTGTAGCCGGTATCACAGGTTATGTACATAGGCCTTGAGGTTATTACCTATTGTTAAACTGCCTATCTCACATGTCTACTGCTATTTGAGATTAAATCCATGTTTGAAATGATTGTGGGTCAGGAAAGCCCGAGCGATGGGCCGAGACCTGACCAGTGATGAATTGATTTGTTAATGGTTTTTAAAGTGCACGGATGCATGATGTTTAATGCCATGCTTTATTGTAAAAATGCATGATGGGTAATGCCATGCTTTTATTGTGAATTATGCATGATGATTTATACCATGCTTTGAGTTGACATGTGCACTTGATTTCTATAGCATGAATGCTTTACATACCATTAACACAATCATACACTCATGTTTTGAGATAAACAATGAACTAAATGCTTTTGAGCATGGCATCACGATCACGTAGATAGTACAGTATCTACCTGTTCGCATGATTGCCTTACTGAGCGTGTGGTTTGCTCACCCCCTTATTTTCCCCTCTCTATAGAGATTTGAGTATAGATTGGACGTGACTAGAGGCGTTCCCTTTTTGGTAATTCCGCTGCATCGCATCGCTAAAGGTATACACACCTTGATTGTTTTGTATCTAAACTAGACATAGCACAGTAGCATTTTGTATGTAACCACTGGGGATGTAAAACAATGTAAACACATGTATCAACTCTGATATATATACATTTATACAAGTGTTTACTCATAAATAATGTTTCAAATTGAATTGGTATGGTGGAGTGAGTTAGACGTCGACACACAGCCCAACTGTTAAGTGTGTGGTTGTTCACGATCGAGGAAGGATGATTAAGGATTGATGCATGAAAATGCAAAAAATTTGTACGTATTTTGGTAAGTTGAGGGTCGTGACAGATTGAGGAGGTGAAGGAGAGAGCTGCTAGACCTCCCGTGTACTTGGCCTTAACCGCATCGAGGGGTATGGTTATTAGAGGACCACGACCTACCACAAACCAGTGTAGGAGATGTGGGAGATACTATGGAACTAGACCATGTCAGATACCCCTTGTATCATGTTTTAGGTGTGGGAGGCTTGGACATATTTCGAGGTATTGTACTAAGATAATTGAGACTGCCAGGCAGAAGGGCAAGGAGCCAGAGAGAGCTCCAGTTGAGACAACTGCCCCGAGGAGGAGGGCCACAGTTGAGGAAAAAGGGAAGCAAGTAGCGGGTGTAAGCAGAGGAAGAGTACATGCACTGGATCAGGACACCGCAGATGCTTCGACGGATGTGATTAAAGGTACCATCCTAATCTTTGGTTTAGAAGCATTGGTATTATTTGATCCCGGTGCCACACACTCCTTCATATCACCTTCCTTTGCACATAAATTATTGAAGTATGTGAAACCAACATTGTTGGATAAAATGTTGATGATTTCCACACCCATAAATGATAGTCAATTGACTGAGCATGTATGTAGAGATTGTAAGTTAAAGATAGAGGGAAAGGAAATGATAGCCAATTTGATTTTATTGAACATGAATGATTTTGATGTAATATTGGGAATGGATTGGTTGGCTATCAATCGGGTTGTTATGGATTGTCATGCAAAAACATTGATGTTTTCAGTATTAGACAATCTTATTGTAAACTTTGATGAAAAGAAATGATATGAAAAGAGTATGTTTTAAATGAAAGAGAAAAATCCTAATATATGATATTTGATAGATGAATTTAATTGTTTATTTTGAATGTTGATGTAATGACTTGTGATACTAACGGTGGAAAGAATGATGTGAAGGGTTCATTGCCTACGTGGTCGATATAGATGAGCCACACCCAGAATTGAGGGACATATTCCGGACGAATTACCAGGACTACCACCCAAAAGGGAAATGGAATTTTACATAGAGTTAGTGCTTGGTACAGAGCCGATATCGAAACCAGCATATAGAATGGCACCAATTGAGTTGGAAGAGCTAAAGAAATAGTTGCAAGGGTTGCTAGAGAAGGGGTTTATAAGACTGAGTGTCTCGCCTTGGGGAGCACCGGTACTGTTTGTAAGGAAGAAGGATGGAAACCTCCAACTGTGTATAGATTATCGGTTGTTGAATAAGGCCACCATTAAGAACAAGTACCCCCTTCCACGCATAGATGATTTGTTGGATCAACTCCGAGGAGCTCAAGTATTTTCTAAGATAGATCTACGGTTAGGGTATCATCAGTTGAGGATCAGGAGTGGAGATGTACCCAAGACAATATTTCTTACCCATTATGGCCACTACGAGTTTATGGTGATGCCATTCGGATTGACGAATGCCCTCGCAGCATTTATGGCACTGATGAATGATGTATTCAAGCCATACCTGGACAAGTTTGTAATTGTGTTCATTGATGACATACTGGTTTATTCCAAGTCCAGGGAAGAGCATGAGGAGCACTTGAGAGTAGTTCTGCAGACCCTTCGAGAGAAAGAGTTGTATGCCAAACTCAGCAAGTGTAACTTTTGGTTAGAACAGATCTCATTTCTGGGGCATGTTATGTTGTTAAAGGATGGGGTATTGGTGGATCCATCCAAGATAGAGGCAGTTGTACAATGGGAATAGCCCAAGACAGTTACTGAGATCAGAAGTTTTCTGAGATTGGCAGGGTATTTGTCACACCCCACTTCCGAGTGCCCTTTATCCATACTTACGCTACTACAGTTGGGCTGTGAGACGATGCAATTACTAAAATTTTATAAATTTTATAGTAGAATTATTTAAACTTAAATTCACACTCCCAGGTGTGTGTAAATATACAAATTAATTGTATAATATACAAAACATCCCCCATACCACTATTTACATTCTCGATTTATAACTGTGCGATACATTATAATAGATACAAAAGACTTATGTGTATACAAATTTTATACCTTTGCCACTGGTGGCAGCTGTCTAACACAAAAGGATCCAGAGACCACCGCACTGCCTTACTTCTCAGTATCTGGAGGGGGAAAAGTAGTGAGATGAGCAAACCATAGCTCAATAAGGAAATGGATGCTAACAGGTAGATATTGTACTATCTACATAACCCATGCATGCATAAACAAGACCATGTTTCAATGTAAATGGAAATATTGCTAGAAAATGCATTCAAACATACATTTCTTATATAAGACTTTTCAGGAAAACAAGCATAAGATATTCCCATTTGAAAACACATCATAAACAGTACGATCATAGCACAAGCATTCAAATCGAGAGATTTATCAAATCACAAACTCTCTTTGTTTTTCTCAAATCATTTTTTTCATCAAATCTCTTTCTTTCCTTTCTTGAGTTTCTCAATTTCTCGTATCTCTGAGACAGACATGGAATTTTTGACAATCAAATATCCATAACGTATGGCCATAGTCAGTGATCCCAGGCCTTACTGATCAAGTGTGCACATGGCATCAGTTCACTTGAAGGGGGATGGGTTAGTCCTACCCTCTGGCTCATCTCAATCAACCTCATCTCCTCATATACTCATGGTATAAGGTACGTCGTGTGTCATCTACGCGATACTCGTACTCACATGCACCCAGCATGGTACATAGTATACTAATGGACAACGACATTGTTCTACGTACGACCGTGGACCCAAGTCCATCTACCAACTCCAATGGACTTTTCATCCTGAACCATGTCTCATACACCAGGTGAGCAATCAGCGTGACACACAGTCATCGTAAGGTTTCAGCGCGGTACGATTTAGTGTTAAGGCCCAACTCATTCCAAGGTCGTCAGCTGGTATCCCCTTGGGTCCCAGACCCCCAGGTTTACCTCAACTCAATAAAAACATGTGCGAGCTAACACTCCAACACATTATCATTATAAAACCACGTGTGAGTTACACTCCAGCACGGTTTATGAAATCATGTAGACGTATGCGAGTCAAACTCCAACGTAGTCAAAATCATTAAAACATGTGTGAGCTAAAGCTCCAACACCATTTCACATCTCAAATCCGATAGGTGGCTACTTTCTCTTTTAAAACTCAAAACATGTTTATTTATGCATCATGCCTTTCCATGCTAAAACATGTAAAACTAGCCAACCTATCATTATCATTTCTCAATCACAAATCAATACAAAATTGAGAAAACATTGAAATCATGCATATCATGCTATTTCCTTACCCCATCCCATTTCTCAATACATATATATCATAGTCATGCTTCCATATCATTCTTAGAATTGTAATATCGTACTAATTCTAGAGATATATCTACGAAATTGTCGTAAAGTACATAGGAACATTTCTATAGCTAACACACAGTCCCTTACCTCGATTTACTTGAGTGCAAATCTCCTCCTTTATGCTTCTCGCATTCTTATCTCGACTTGTTCCGGTGTATTATTGGGAACTACAATTCATCCATCAAGCACTTGAGTTAATGTTTCTAACTCTTGTTTAACTAAGTATTTATCCAATGCCTTAAATATAAATTTTACCCCTTGTAGTAAATCTCACAATTTATCCCAATATCAGCACATCCAAATCATACGCACAACACAATTATCCTCTTAAGATAACTCATTCATCATTAATACTTCTACATTCCACTTTCTCATACTAGACCATTTCTAGGTTATGGTGGATTCTTTACTTTCTAGGTAGTTTCTATCATTTCTATGCATACTAATCATTTCCCACATTAATATCCAAACAAATATATGTCACGACCCTTTTTCATTCCCTTTTACTGAAAATCTCAATAAATTTTTCGCGTTTTACTGTTACCTTACTCGATCGTGAACAACTCACCATATATAGTTGGGCTGTGAGTCAATAATAACCACCACTTACCATTCATTCACAATTTAATAAAATGATGTCATACATTCTAACTTAATCGTTTACTTATATAAAATATGATTTCTGACATCTACATCCCCCATACTTACATTTCAAATGACTACTGTGCTTTTACATTGTTTAGATACAAAAAGGAATCACTGTGTATATACCTCTGAGTGGTGGAGATGCAGTGGATGTCCAAAATACCACACCTCAGTCCTCACTGGGCTACTATACACACTCTGTAGGAGGGGGAAAATAGAGAGGGATGAGCAACCACACGCTCAGTAAGGCAATGATGCAAGCATGGTAGATAACTACTCTATCTACATGCTGATAGTGTTATGCATAAATCGTTTATGGTAGGAGCATGAGGAAGTAAAACTATGCCATATGAGTATACATATATATCATGTATCAAAGTCATGTACATTGGCATATAAAACATGGTAAAAACATCATGTATAAATCATCTCATGCTCGATCTCATTTAAATTCATAAAAAGGACAATTCATTAAGAAACCTCTTTTTTAAATCACATTTGTAACCTCTTTTCCCCAGTACCAAATTCCATCGAAATCAATTTCCAATCACAAACATCATCATCAATTCACAAATCAAGTCCTCAAGGCTCGACCCCTCCCTCGAGTTTACCCGGGACAGTCACAATCACACTTATAGATTAAAATCATGTGGTAGTAAGTAAATCAAGCAAGGAGACAAGTTATTATATCTCAACTGACTATGTTGGCCAACTATGTCACATATCATCCCAGACCACACGGATCTCGGTGTGCGGGGTATCATGCTAGCACGAAGGTGGGTTAGTTCTCTGCCAGACTTTCTCAAATCAAGTAACCACCACGCGGTACATCGTACTCCATGTGATTTACATGGTACATCGTACTCCGCGAACCCATAACATGGTTGGGGGTGCCTGCCGTAGGTCTTATCTACCCCATACCAAGTGTAACCTCTATAGTCTCAAGTGCACGTGGGAGTACTCTCAATACTAGGTCCTAGCCCCTCATGGCCTTACTCGCCCCTGTTGGGTTCCCTGATTCAGTTCCTAGCCCCTCACCCTCACCCCACTCAAAAGGTCTGTTAGGCCTGCTGGGTTCCCTGAACACCAATCTGTATCTCTCACCACAGCCTCATACATACCACAATGTGAAAACCAGCGCGAGCTATGCTCTAGAGCGAATTCATGCATCAAAACCAATCACTTCGTACGAGCAACGCTCTAGTACGGCATTTATGCATAAAAATATGAAGAAACCACGTACGAGCATAGCTTCAGTATGGTTATATGTATAAGAAAACCATCGAAAACCACGTACGAGCAAAAGCTCCAGTACGATTTATAAAACATCGTCACAATTCAAATCAAAGTGCGAGCTAAGCTCTAGCACGTTTTACACAAGTGAAAATATCAAAATCCAGCGCGAGCGAGGCTATAGCACGATTTATGTCATACAAATACAATAGGCGGCTCATACACAATCAAACAAACCTGGCAACCGGGTTTAGCACTTCATAAATGCTTTTTCCACAACATCAATGAAACACTAGCCGACCCATCTACAAGCTTGCTTAAAACAAAGCAATTACGTTTTGAAAAACATCAAAACATTAGATTTATGCAATTATTAGCCTTACTATCCCATTTCATAGAATCCACTTCAAAACCAAAATCACGCATATACTTATCATCATTCATGAATACCATCAATCATTTACTTGAGCAACCATGTATTTCATAAAACACCCAATATTCACCCATAAGTTCAAAGTACGAGCAGCTATCTCTATATACTCACAAAATTCCCTTACCTGGAATCGTGATGCGTGATTCCACTCCCTTAAAGCTGCTTACTCGTACAACTCGATTCGTTTCCAACGGACTCTTCGGGGCTGCACATAAACAAAATTTCGAATCGTTTTAGCCCATTATAAACTAACTTTTGCGTTTACTATAATCGATTCGACCTATAGTCTCTATTAACGCTTGTGAGGCCTTGTTTCATTACTTTACCCATAACTCAAGTCTATGGATTCTTTTAGGCCTCTTAACTTATTCTAAATTGATATTAGGCTCATGGTTCACAATTTCCCCACTACGGCCTTTCATCAAGCCTTAGTTATACTCATCCTCATAAATTCACTAAACTCACTTTATAGCTTCATTTACCCATTTCACATCATTTACATTGCTTCAATAGCTACCTTAGCATACCCACAATTCATCAACTCATTTGACTTTCACTTTCTCACATTAGGTTCAATCCATTTTCTAGGTTATATTTGTTTCTAACACAACCTAGGTGTTTCCAACCATCCATACTCATGCCAAACAACTCCAAAATCAATTAAATAGACAATGTGCCAGAGTTAGAGTGTTAGAATCTTACCAAATCTGATTTTTCTTCTTGCTCCAAATGTCAATGCCCTTAGCTCCTTCAATACCAACAATGGGATTTTGGGTTCCAACTATGTTGTTCTCTTCCTCAAGATGAACAACTTAGTGTCTAATGGCCTCCCCTCAATTCTTACTGGAAATGGTTGATTTTAGTGAGAGAAAGTTAGGTTTTTGGGTTGAAAATGGAAGGATGGTGTTTTTCCCGAAATTTTTAAAATTTCAGCACTCTTTTTATAGAAATAACTTGAAAGATCGATCTGCACCAAGAGGAGATTGATCTGGTCCCCTTAAATCCCTCTTTTTCATGGCATTTTAAGCATGAGGTCGATCTGTCAAAGCTTGAGATTGATCTGCTCCCAAACAAAGAGCTAAGGAGATCGATCTGTATGCTTGAGGATCGATATTTTCATTACAGAATGGTTAGGAGATCGATTTGGCCCCATTGGAGATCGATCTGCTCTATTCCATTGCCCAAATAAGAGCATTCTGGCTCTTCTAGATCGATCTCTCATCCTATGAGATCGATCTAGCCTTCATACTTTCCAGATTTTTTGTAGTTTTTTTTTATGCTGCAACTTACACCAAAACATCCTTAATCTACTGCCATAGTCATTTTCTCATCCATCCACCTTTATGACTTGAAAATGGCATTCGTTTATACCTTATACAATTGAAACCTGTGTACGTTCCTTGTATATCCGAAGGTATACTATATAAAACCAAATGGAAGCATTCATATTCATGCAACTTCCTTCCACTTACCACACTACTCATTTTGAGTTCCATTCACATTCATCACTTATAAGAACTCATTCTTTCATATTCATACACAATGAAACTTGTATGTACATTACAAATCATATTACACATATGTACATTGAATCCATGGACTTACATCAATCATACTTTATATTACAAGTCCATTCACATTTATTACACATTACAACTATACATGTACGGGGTCTCACAATATACTTGGATATTTGCATTAGAAACTCACCTAGCTTGATTACCTCCTTGCTCCAATAGAAACACACCTTGTTGCTTAAATCCAACAAATGGGGAAAATGTCTCTCAACTATGTTGTTCTTCTCTTTTATGTGAATAACTTTTTATCTAATAGCTTTCCCTCAAATCTTACAAAAAATGGCTGGATTAAGGAGTGAGAAAGCTAGGTTTTTGAGTTGAAATGGAAAGGGTGAAGTGTTTTTTCGAAATCTGCAGATTTACTGCTCCTATTTATAGAATTGACTTGATGAGATCGATTTGCTCTAGGAGGAAATCGATCTGGTCCCCTTTAAATCCCTCTTTTTCATGACATTTTAAGCATGAGATTGATTTGTTGAAGCTTGAGATCGATATACTCCAAACAGAGAGCTAAGGAGATCGATCTGTTCCCTTAAGGATCGATATGCATTTTACAAAATGTTTTGGAGATTGATCTGCCCTATACCATTACTCAAATAAGAGCATTCTGTCTCTTCCAGATCGATTTCTCATTCTATGAGATTGATCTGACCTTCATATTTCCAGATTTTCTGTAGCAACACATACCAAACAATCCCTCAATTTACCGCCTTAGTCATTTTTCCATCTGATCACCTTTGAGACTTGAAAATGGCATCCAATAATACTTCATACTCATTAAAACTCGTGTGAAATCTTTGTATACCCAAAGGTGCTTAATATAAACCAAATGGAAGTGCACAACTTATGTAAATCTTCCTTCCATTTTACCATACTACTTATATTCCATTTCACTCACATTCTTCCCATGTTTAAGTCTATTTCTTCATATTCATTTATAATGTAACTTGTACGTACAATAACAACTCCTATTACATGTGTGTACCTTAAACTTATGGACTTACATTACATATAATTCACATTACAAGTATATCACCATACTTATGAATTCATTTACATATATATATAAGGTTAAACCTATACGGGGTCTCACATTCTCCTCCACTTGGAAAATTTGGTCCTCCAAATTTGAACTGATCATTTTGTGAATAACTCGGGATACTTCTCCTGCATCAAACTCTCTAATTCCCATGTGGCCTCTTCCACGGTGTGATGTTGCCCCAAAACCTTAACCAATGAAATCATCTTATTCCGCAACACCTTCTCTTTTTTGTCCAATATCTCGATCGGTCTCTCGACATACGACATATCCTTCTTGAGCTCCAATGGCTCATAGCTAATTACATGTGTCGGATCCAAGTAATACTTCTGAAGCATAGAAACATCGAAGACATTGTGGACTTCTGCTAGCTCAGGTGGTAAGACTAGCCTATATGCTCCATCTCCCACTCTATCCAAGATCTCGAAGGGACTAATGTAATGAGGACTTAGTTTTCCTTTCTTCCCAAACCCCGTTATTCCCTTAGAAGGAGATACTCTCAAAAATACGGACTCACCCACATCAAACTCAAGTGGTCTTTATCTCCTGTCAGCGTAGCTCTTTTGTCGACTTTGAGCTGTTCGCAGCCTCTCGCATATTATCTGAACAGCCTCGGAGGCTTGTTTAACCAAATCGAGAGTGAGCAACTGTCTGTCACCAACTTCTTTCCAACCAATGGGCGATCGACATCTACGACAGTAGAGTGCCTCATAAAGGGCCATACCAATACTTGAGTGATAACTGTTATTGTAGGCTAACTCAATCAATGGCAAGTGATCGTCCCATGAGCCTCTAAAATCCAGCACACTCGCTCTCAACATATCCTCCAGGGTCTGTATAGTCCTCTCTGACTGACCATCTGTATGAGGATGAAAAGTATTGCTAAAGCTCAACTGGGTCCCCATCGCTTCTTGAAAATGTCTCCAAAAGTGGAAAGTGAAGCGGGCATCTCGATCAGAAACAACACTCACTGGGACTCCATGCAATCTCACTATTTCTCGCACATATAGGTTCGCCAGTGCACTCAATGTATCTGTAGATCTCATGACTAAAAAGTGTGCTGATTTCGTTAACCGATCTACTATCACCCATATAGCATCATGGTTCTTACGGGTTCTCGGTAACCCCATCACAAAGTCCATGGTGATGTGCTCCCACTTCCATGTTGGTATCGGTAGAGGTTGCAACAATCCCCCTGGTTTTCTATGCTCAACCTTTACCTGCTGATAAATAAGACATCTAGCGACATACTCAGCTATGTCTCTCTTCATTCCAGACCACCAATATACCTTTCAGAGATTCTAATACATTTTACTACTCCCCGGGTGTACTGTATATCTCGATGAGTGAGCCTCTGACAAAATCAACTTTCTTAGCTTTGAATCCTTAGGAACACATATTCTATCTCCGAACCTTAGTACTCCATCTGTACTCAATACAAAATCTGTACCCTTCCCCTTTTGAATTTGGCTAATCATATCAATACACCATTGATCAATTGACTGAGCTTATCGGATTCTCTTAATCAATTTCGGTTCTAATCTCAAGCTAGCAATAATCCCATAGCTACCAATCTCAGGTAGGGTCATATCCAGACTAAGGTTTGTGAATTGTTCCAACAACTCGTGCTCTCTAACCATCATATATGATACCAACCTGAGACTCTTTCTACTCAATGCATCGGCAACCACATTTGCCTTCCCCGAGTGGTACAAGATCTCACAATCATAGTCCTTGAGGAGTTCTAACCACCTTCTCTCTCTCATATTTAACTCCTTTTGTGAGAATAGATACTTTAGACTCTTGTGATCTGTAAAGATTTGAAATCTCTCACCATACAAGTAGTGGCGCAATATCTTCAATATGAATACTACGGCTGCCAACTCCAAATCATGAGTGGGGTAGTTCTTTTCATGATCTTTCAGCTATCTAGATCCATAAGCTACTACCCTTCCATCTTACATCAAAACACAGCCTAGTCCTTGATGCGAAGCATCTGTATACACCAAGTAGTTCCCTAAGTTGTTAGGGATGATAAGAACTGGCGTGGTGGTTAATCTGCTCTTAAGTTCCTGAAAACTCCTCTCACAAGCTTCATCCCATGTAAACTCCACACTCTTTCTCGTAAGATGTGTCAATGGAGTAGCCAATCTAGAGAAACCCTCTACAAATCTCCTGTAGTAACTTACCAAACCCTGAAAGCTTCTGATCTCTGTAACTGTCCTAGGCTATTCCTACTGAACAACGACCTCAATCTTGGATGGATCTACCAACACCCCATCCCTCGATACAACATGGCCCAAAAAGGAAATCTGCTCTAGCCTGAAGTCACATTTACTAAGCTTGGCATATAACCTTCTCTCTCAGAGGGTTTACAAAACAATCCTCAAGTGCTACTCATGCTCTTCTCTGGACCTTGAATACACCAATATATCATCAATGAAAACAATCACGAATTGGTTTAGGTATGGCTTGAATACTTCATTAATTAGAGCCATAAAAGCTGCTGGCACATTAGTCAACCCGAAAGGCATCACCAGGAATTCGTAATGGCCATAACGGGTGCGAAAAGCTGTCTTAGGCACATCCTCATTCCAAATCTTCAATTGATGATACCCAGACCTCAGATCTATCTTGGAAAAGATCTGTGCTCCCCGGAGCTGATCCAATAAATCGTCAATGCGTGGAAAGGGGTACTTATTCTTGATGGTAGCCTTGTTCAACATCCAATAGTCAATACACAACCTGAGGCTCCCATCTCTCTTCTTCACAAACAATACCGGAGCTACCCATGGTGAGACGCTCGGTCTTACAAACCCCTTATCTAGCATATCTTGCAACTGTTTACTTAATTCCTCTAGCTCAACTGGAGCCATTCTATATGGTGACTTCAATATTGGCTCGGTTCCAGGCGTCAAATCTATACCAAATTCCATTTCTCTATCCGGTGGCAATCCTGGTAGGTCATCTGGAAAGACATCAAGTAATTCTCTAACCACTGGAATGTCATCCATTTCTGGGTGTGCTTTGTTCAAATTCACCACATAAGCAATAAAACCTTCAAAACAACGCTTATGTCATTTTTATACTAATACACCTTACTTGCTACAAAATTCAAAACCTTTATTACTTCTTCTAAAATTTTACAACACATTCTTCGGGTAGAGAAAATGAAATGGTCTTAGAATGGCAGTCTATGACAGCATGATTGGTAGCTAACCAACCCATTCCCAAGATTACATCAATGTCATGCATATTCAACAAAATCAGATTGGCTGTCATGCACTTATCCCCTACCCTCACTTTACAATCTTTATACACTTGCTCAGCTACTTGGCTAACTCTCATAGGGGTACTTATTAATAAAGTCCTACTCAAGTATGTGGGTTCTATAAAACCTTTTAACTTTGATGCACATGCAAGTGATATAAAGGAATGTGTAGCACCAAAATCAAACAAAGCTATAACCTCCAAATTGAAAATTAAGATTGTACCTTTAATCACTTCAGAAGAGGTATCAGCTGATGCCTGGTCTATCGCATACACCCTGCCTTGACCCATAACTTATTTCCCTTTTCTTCAACCGAGGCTTTCTTTCTTGTAGGAGGTGCAACTGTAGGAATTCTCTCTGGCTCCTTACCCCTCTATGGGACTACCTCAACTATCTTCGGGCACTCTCTGGTATAAAACCCAAATTTACCACATCTGAAGCATCGGGTACCTTGAAGATGACATGGCCTACCACCATGGTATCGACCACACAGTCTAAATTGATCTGCAATCAACCGGGGTCCACCAATCACTATACCCCTGGCTGGTGTCTGAGTTTGAGGCACGAAAGGTATATCAGCCTTCTTCTGTAACTCCTCGATCTCTCTCTGACGCTTACCAGCGCCTCTCTATCCAAACCTAGCACTTTTTCCAACTCCCATCTTCCTTAGACCCTTGTCCTTACCCCAACTGAACTAAAAAATGTGTAGGTCATAATCTTGCTCACACAGTTGGGCCCGTCGTACAGCCTTTCTATAAGTAGCAACATCAAATAGGGCCAACTTCTCTCGGATTGAAGGCCTAAGCCCATCTACAAATCTACGGACTCTAATAGCCTCACTCCTGATCGAGTTTGAATCATATTAGCCCAGTGAAGTGAATCATTACTCGTACTCATCCACAGTTTGGTTCCCTTGAGTCAAATTCAAAAACTCCATCTATAACCTACGTCGAGCGGTATCTGGGATGTATTGCTCTCTGAAAACACCCAAGAACATATCCCAAGTGATAGCTATTCCTTGAGTTCTCAACATAGGCCTAGTGGACTTCCACCAGTGCTCTGCTTTGCCTCTCAATACAAAGGCCGTAAGTGCTACTCTCTTCGTAGCCGAACACCTACAAAAGTCAAACAGTTTCTCCATTTGGCTGATCCAGTCCTCAGCCACTACCGGATCCTTTACCCTGTTAAAAGAAGGAGGCTTAAAGTCCATAGAATGCCTCAACCTCTCCATATCACAGTCATATCCATACCCCAAATCATCATCATCATACTGATGTGGGGCTATTGGAGGAGGTACTGGTCGAATATAGGGATCTTGTGGCCTAACCGGTTCAGGTTGTGCAGGTACAATATTCTCAGGTTCAGGTGAAGCCACTGGGGGATTCGGTGCAGCCTGTCTCACTGTACCAGGTGTAACCTCAAACCTAGCCATAATCTGACCTATCATGGTCATCATCGTGTGCATGTCTTCCTCCAATCAGACTATCCGAGGATTAGAAGCCTCTATTTGTTCCTAGGACTCATGACTAGAGGACGATCTACTGTGCCTCTCAGTCCTGTCATTCTGCCCTTGAGCTCTCAGATCTCTCCCCTATTGCGGTGTCTCTCAGGCATATCTCACGAGCCTGATAACTTTCTTGCATATATAACAAACGTTTAATTCACTACCAGCTCCATATACACATTTGTATCTAAATATCGCACAGTAACTTGGGGTTGTATGTTTTCTTAGTCCTAAACATTGACTCACATCAGACCAACTAAGTTCTGATACCAAATCTGTCACACCCCACTTATGGGTGCCCTTTATCCATACTTACGCTACTACGGTTGGGTTATGAGACGATGCAATTACTAAAATTTTATAAATTTTACAGCAGAATTATTTAAACTTAAATTCACACTCCCAGGTGTGTGTAAATATATAAATTAATTGTATAATAATATCTTTACGAAACATCCCCAATGCCACTGTTTACATTCTCGATTTATAACTGTGGGATACATTATAATAGATACAAAAGACTTATGTGTATACAAATTTTATACCTTTGCCACTGTGGGAGCTGTCTAACACAAAAGGATCCAGAGACCACCGCACTGCCTTACTTCTCAGTATTTGGAGGGGAAAAAGTAGTGGGATGAGCAAACCACATCTTAGTAAGAAAATGGATGCTAACAGGTAGATATTATACTATCTACATAACCCATGCATGCATAAACAAGACCATGTTTCAATGTAAATGGAAATATTGCTAGAAAATGCATTCAAACATTCATTTCTTATATAAGACTTTTCAGGAAAACAAGCATAAGATATTCCCATTTGAAAACATGTCATAAACAGTGCGATCATAGCACATGCATTGAAATCGAGAGATTTATCAAATCACAAACTCTCTTTGTTTTTCTCAAATCATTTCTTTTCATCAAATCTCTTTATTTTCTTTTCTGAGTTTCTCAATTTCTCGTATCTCTGAGACAGGCATGGAATTTTTGACAATCAAATATCCACGACGTATGGCCATAGTCAGTGATCCCAGTCCTCACTAATCAGGTGTGCACAGGGCATCACTTTTCCTGAAGGGGGATGGGTTAGTCCTACCCTCCGGCTCATCTCAATCAACCTCATCTCCTCATATACTCACGGTATAAGGTACATCGTGTGTCATCTACGCGATACTCGTACTCACGTGCTGTGAGACCCCGTATATGTATAATTGTATATTGGTACATAGAAATGTAATGAAATCATAAGTATGATGATACATTTGTAATGTGAAGTATATGTAATGTAAGTCCATAAGATTATGTACACACGTGTAATAAGAGTTGTGATTATATGTACAAGTTACATTATGAATGAGTATGAAGAAATGGACTTAAACATGTGGAGAATGTGGGTAAAATAGAATATGAGCAGTGTGGCAAAATGGAAGGAAAATTTGCGTAAGTTGTACACTTCCATTTGGTTTATATCATGGACCAGTGGCTATACAAAGATTCTACACAAGTTTTAATGTGTATGAAGTATTAATGGATGTCATTTTCAAGTCTCAAAGATGATTGGATGAGAAAATGACTATGGCGCCAAATTAAGGATGTTTTGGTATAAGTTTACTACAGAAAACTGTAAAAAATCTGGAAATATGAATGACAGATCTATCTCATAGGATGAGAGATCGATCTGGGTGAGCCAAAATGCTTGTATTTGAGCAAAGGAATAGGGCAGATCGATCTCCAATGGGGCAAGATCGATCTCCTAAACATTCTGTAATGAAAAGATCGATCCTCAAGCCTACAGATTGATCTCCTTAGCTCTCTGTTTGGAGCAGATCGATCTCCTCAAGCTATTTCTATAAAAGGAGTGTTGAAAATCTAAAAATTTTGGAAAAAATATGACCATTCCATTTTCAACCTAAAAACCTAACTTTCTCTCTCTAAAATCAATCATTTCCAGTAAGATTTGAAGAGAGACCATTAGTAGCAAAGTTGTTCATCTTGAGAAAGAGAACAACATAGTTTGGAGGCATTTATCCATTTGTTGGATTGAATGAACAAGGGGCATTTCTATTTGGAGAAAAGAGGAAATCCAAAGAGGTAAGTTTCTAGTGCACAAATCCAAGTACATATGTCTAGTTGATGATTATGAAGTTGATTTGGGTGTGCACATTGTGGGTAGAAACTATTTAAAATGCATGGGAATGATTATGACATAGAAATGGTCTAGTGTGAGAAAGTGAAATGTATGGAGATTAATGATGAATGAGATATGTAGAAGTTAATAATAGTGTTGTGGTATGATTATAAGATGTTGTTAGTGGATAAATTGTGAGATTTACCTAAAAGGGGTAAAATATGGATTAAGGCATTGGTAAATGCAAAGATGAGTTATATTGACTAATGAGGTCAAATGTGAGTTAACAACTTTAACTCAAGTGGTTTGGATGATTGAATTGCAGCTTCCGAGGATACGCTGGAGCGAGTTGAGCCAAGAGCGTGAGAAGCTAAGAGGAAAAGAGTCACACTAAGTAAATCGAGGTAAGGGAATCGTGTGGACTCTGAGAGATATCTGTGCGTAATTTGGGCGCTTAAATGCTTTGCTTGAATGCATGAGATGTTAGGAAATGAAATTGGGTGATTGAAGGGCAAAAGTTGGGTGTTTGAGAAATATGCATGAAAACAAAAGCATATTGCTTTGAAAATCATGTTTTATTGCTTTTTAGCAAATGATTGGTAGGTTGGCTGACATTGAAATGATTTGCAAAAGAAATGAGTGTGTTTTGGTTTTGTTAACCATACTTTGCAAACATTTGAGCCACCTACATGGTTTTCATGAGAATGAAAGCGTGCTAGAGTATGACTCGCATGAGATTTGACGTGTTTTATACACAAGGGTGCTGGAGCTTAGCCGCACTAGTTTTCACATGGATTTCATACTGGTTTTGGCATGGTGCTTGGAGCTTAGCTCGCACTAGATGCCTACCTTGCTTGTTGTCGTGCTTGGAGATTCGGGTAGACTGAGTGTCACCTCGATTAAATAGGCTCGTACGTGCATTATTTTGACATGATTGATTAGCTGTGTTAGGAGCTTTGGGTAGACAAGAGGTCGTACAAATTAAATAGGCTCACACGTGCGTTTTGAGATGTGGCATGATATGATGTGTTGATTGGGTCCATGGAGTACGTTGTACCGTGTTGAGATTGTGATGTGTCATCTTCAGACGAGATCTGCTATGGACCGACGGGCAGGATTTGAACCACCTCCCGTGTGGAAGCAGATAGTGGTGATATCCCGCACATCTGATCTATGTAGCCGGTATCACAGGTTATGGTCATAGACCTTGAGGTTATTACCTATTATTGAATTGCCTATCTCACATGTCTATTGTTTTTTGAATAAATCCATATTTGAAATGATTTGTGGGTCAGGTGATGGAGGTCCACTTGCTCATGATGCTCGTGATGCCAAGGATCCATGGGTCATCCAAGGAGGTCCAATTACCCGAGCCCTCTATATTTGTTTGGAAGCCCAAACGACATGATCTTGGTTTAGTAATAAGTTGGGTTAAGTGTTTAAATAGCCCACATTTGAGTTTTATAGCATTTTAGACTAATTATCCTATGTAACTAGGCTTATGCGTGAATTTAAGTTTTAGTCTTATTTTATATTTGGTGTTAATTTCAGCCCACTTGTTTAAGAGCTTAAGTGCTAGATATTATTATAAATACTTTGTAAACGCTCTTGAAGGAGAACAGATCAGATTGAATATTCAAAAATTTGAGTGTGCCTCTTTCTAGGGTTCCCTCTCAACTAGGCTTATCAAGGTCTTCTTCCTTGTGGCGCCTCCCACTTCACCAACCACCATTGTTATACCTTAGGTTCTTGAATTTTATATTCGTACGGTCGAGGTCCAATACCTTTGGTTCAAGTCTCTTTAGACTTCGGGTCTAGGTTGTTATTCTATTTTCCATTCAAAGTCTATCATCATTATTTTTGCCCTGCTTGTGTTTTTTTGTTGTCTCAATTCCCAATCCACACATTTCCTTGATCGTCCTAAATCATCCTCTTGTACGCACATATCATTTTGGCATCAGAGCAAGGTTTTGATTTTCTGGTTGTGCATCTTCCCCTTCATCTCTAACACTAAGTCAGTGTAAAAAAAAAAAAGAAATCGTGTACGGTTCAAACACTGTTCATAAAAAATTATGTTGAGTTACGAGATGCATGAGTACACGTTTTAAAGAAAACAATGAAATACAACAAACCCGTGAATTGTATTAATGGGCCCCACCCTCTCTTGGCCAAATTCCATTATTTTCCTATAGTTTTGGCATTTTTTTGTTTTTCTGGTGATTATTTCTTTGAGATTCTTGTTGTGTTTGAGTTGGACTTCTAAAATTTTGTTTCAAGTCAGTATCTTAGCCACACTAAAACTCTTCCTCACCACCCTAGCCACAAATTAGATTAGTCTTTGTTAAAAAAAAAATCCTACACTTAGTTGTATTGTTTGAGTTGGATTCTACACTTAGTCGTTGTGTTTGAGTTGGACTCTACAGTTAGTCATTGTGTTTGAGTTTGACTCTACACTTAGTCGTTGTGTTTCAGTTGGACTCTACACTTAGTTGTTGTGTTTGAATTGGACTTCTGAATTTTTGTTTCAAGTCAGTCTCTTAGCCACACTAAAACTCTTCCTCACCACCCTAGCCACAAATCAGATTAGTCTTTGTAAAAACAAAAGAGAAAAAAAAAAGCAAAAGAAAAGGAAGAAGAAAAAAAATACTTGGTGAATTGGTTTATCTTTCGAGGTTGAATCTTTGACTGAGTCTCTAGTACGATTGTGAACCTATAGAGTTGAGGTAGAGTAAGGGAAAAAGGCATGAGCGTGTGAGAAACATTAGTAGAGAAAAGCCAAATTACTTGAGTGAAACACGAGTGTGAGTGCCCCATCTCGAGTGAATTGAGTGTAAACACGTGAGGTTATCACTTATGAGGTTCTTTGTTTTCTATTATTACTAACATTTCTTACAGGTTAAAGATGTCTTCTGAAGGTTGATAAGTTAGACTTTAAAAAAATTGAGTTCATGCTCCAGGCAATGCAACAACAGTTCCAACGGATGGACGTGAAATTCAATGACATTCATGATAAGTTGGACCGACATGAAGCTCGGTTTGCAAGGATCCAACAAGGTGATTCTTCCCGTATGAAAAGTAAGATTGTTACCAATGAAGAGTCTGAGGTAAATAGACATCATAGAAGGCATCATGAGTATAGAGATAGAGATCAAGTTGATAGAGCCCGTGATAGAGGCAAAGAGAAGATGGATAGAAACCTTGGTAGCATAAAATTGAAGATTCATCCTTTCCAAGGCAAGAATTATCTCGAGGCATATTTAGAGTGGGAAAGGAAGATTGATATGGTATTTGACTGCCACCACTACTCTGAGGTAAAGAAGGTTAAACTTGCTGCAGTAGAGTTCACAGAATATGCTATGGTATGGTGGGATCATCTGGTCTCCAATAGAAGAAGATGTGGTGATCCTCCAGTGTCTACATGGGATGAGATGAAGTGTATCATGAGGAAAAGATTTGTGCCTAACCATTATTACAGAGAGCTATACCAGAAGCTCCAAGGTCTCACCCAGGGTTCAAAAAGTGTTGACGATTATTACAAGGAGATGGAGATAATCGTGATCCAAGCCAATATCCAGGAGGATGCAGAAGCTACTATGGCTCATTTTCTCCAAGGTTTGAATTGTGAGATTGCCAATTTTGTAGAGTTGCAGCATTACATGGATTTAGAGGAGATGCTGCATGTGGCCATCAAAGTGGAAAGGCAACTCAAAAGGAAAGGTATATCCCGTTTCACTCCTAGTTTAGTTCCTGTTTGGAAATCTAACACCTTTCGTAGGGATGATAAGTCTGTGTTTAAGCCTAAGTCAGAAAGTTTTGTAAAGCCAAAGTCTGAGGACCCTCCAAAGCCTAAGACTGAGCCTGCCCAAGCATCCCAGAGTAAAACACGTGACATCGTGTTTTAAGTGTTTGGGTCATGGACATGTTGCCTCTCAGTGTCCTAACCGAAGAGTGATGCTCATGCTTGAGAATGGAGATGTTGAGAGTGAAGGTTCTGATGTTGGTATTGAGGATGAGATGCCTGCGTTAGAAGATGTTGAAGAAGAAGAAGTTGTTGAGTTTGCTGCTTATGGTGAAGCACTTGTTGCCAAACGTGCTCTTAATACTCATGTGAAGTTTGAGGATGAGGTACAATGTGAAAACATCTTCCATACAAGATGTTATATTAGTGACAAGGTATGCTCTGTGATCATTGATGGTGGGAGTTGTACTAATGTTGCTAGCACATACCTTGTTGATAAGCTAAAATTGCCTACTACCAAGCATCACCGCCCATATAAGTTGCAGTGGATTAATGACTGTGGTGAAGTGAATGTGGTGAAGCAAGTCTTGGTTCCTTTTCGTATTGGAAGATATCAAAATAAAGTGTTGTGTGATGTGGTACCCATGCAAGCTAGCCACTTGTTGCTGGGTAGACCGTGGCAGTATGATCGAAGAATCATCCATGACGATTACACTAACCATTACTCCTTTTTTATGGATGGCAAGAAGATCACTCTTGCTCCCCTTAGCCCCAAGGAGATTTACGAGGATCAATTAAGGCTGAAGGAGCAACATGACGAGCAAAGGAAGCTAGCTAAAGAAAAGAAGAGAAGCAAGGAAAGCAAAGGAATGAGCTACCATGCCAATCCTCGAGATGTGAAAACTGCATTTATTGCTAAGTCTCTTATCCTTTTACTTTTATTTAAAGATTCTTGTTTCATTGATACTGAACTCCATGATACTTTTCCTACTGATGTTGTCTCATTATTGCAGGAGTTCAATGATGTATTCCCTGAGGAGATCCCAAATGGACTACCACCGATTCGTGGGATTGAGCATCAGATTGACCTTATCCCCGAAGCTGCCATACCTAACCGCCCAAGCCTACAGAAGTAATCCAGAGGAAACAAAGGAGCTTCAAAGCCAAGTTGAGGAGATCATGAGGAAAGGTTACGTGAGAGAGAGCATGAGTCCATGCGCCATGCCCGTATTGCTTGTGCCTAAAAAGGATGGGATGTGGAGGATGTACGTTGACTGCCGAGCCATAAAAAAAAAATCACTGTAAAGTAACGCTATCCTATTCCTAGGCTAGATGACATGCTCGATGAGTTGCATGGTGCATGCATATTTTCTAAAATTGATTTAAAGAGTGGATATCACCAAATTCGTATGAAAGAAGGTGATGAATGGAAAACCGCATTTAAGACTAAACACGGTCTTTATGAGTAGTTAGTTATGCCTTTTGGCTTGACTAATGCACCCAGTACCTTCATGCGTTTAATGAACTATGTTTTACGTGCTTTCATTGGTAAGTATGTGGTTGTCTATTTCGATGACATTCTAATTTACAGTAAGAGTCTGCATGAGCATGTTGAGCATCTTAGGAATGTTCTTACTATTTTAAGGAATGAAAGTTTGTATGCCAATTCTAAGAAATGTACATTCTGCACTGATAAGATTGTTTTCCTTGGGTATGTAGTTTCTTCACATGGCATTTCTGTTGATGAAGAGAAGGTAAAGGTAATTAGAGATTAGCCTATACCTAAGTCTATTTCTGAAGTGCGCAATTTTCATGGCTTAGCTAGTTTCTATCGTCGATTCATTAGAGACTTTAGCACTATAGCAGCATCTTTGACCGAAGTGGTCAAAAAGAATGTTGCATTTCATTGGGGTCCTGCACAAGAGCATGCTTTTAATTTGCTTAAGGATAAACTTTGTTCTGCTCCTTTGTTAACTCTGTCTGATTTTACTAAAACTTTTGAGATTGAGTGTGATCCTCAGGTGTAGGAATTGGAGCTGTGCTTATGCAGGAAAATCGCCCAATTGCCTTCTTTAGTGAGAAGTTAAGTGGAACAGCACTTAACTATCCCACATATGATAAGGAGATGTACGCATTAGTGAGGGCCTTGGAGACATGACAACATTACCTGTGGCCCAAAGAATTCATCATCCACACCGATCACGAGTCCTTGAAGCATCTGAAAGGATAGAGTAAGCTGAACAAGCGTCATGCAAAGTGGATGGAGTTCATTAAGGCGTTCCAATAAGTGATCAAGTACAAACAAGGTACATGCGATTTAAGGACAAATCCTTTTGAGGAGAGGGGGAATGATGGAGGTCCACTTGCTCGTGATGCCAAGGATCCATGGGTCATCCAAGGAGGTCCAATTACCCTAGCCCTCTATATTTGTTTGAGCGCCCAAACGACATGAATCTTGGTTTAGTAATAAGTTGGGTTAAGTGTTTAAATAGCCCAAATTTGAGTTTTATAGCGTTTTAGACCAATTATCCTATGTAACTAAGCTTAAGCGTGAATTTAAGTTTTAGTCTTATTTTATATTTGGTGTTAATTTCAGCCCACTTGTTTAAGGGCTTAAGTGCTAGATATTATTATAAATACTTTGTAAACGCTCTTGAAGGAGAACAAATCAGATTGAATTTTCAAAAATTTGAGTGTGTCTCTTTCTAGGGTTCCCTCTCAACTAGGCTTATCAAGGTCTTCTTCCTTGTGGCGCCCCCCTCTTCACCAACCACCATTTTTATACCTTAGGTTCTTGAATTTTATATTCGTAGGGTCGAGGTCCAATACCTTTGGTACAAGTCTCTTTAGACTTCGGGTCTAGGTTGTTATTCTATTTTCCATTTAAAGTCTATCATCATTATTTTCGCCCCGCTTGTGTTTTTTTGTTGTTTTAATTCCCAATCCACACGTTTCCTTAATCCTCCTAAATTATCCTCTTGTACGCACATATCATCAGGACAATCCGATGGATGAGCAGCTGAGACCTGACAAATGTTGGATGGTTTTGAGATGTTGATTGGTTAATGTTTTAAAGTGCACCGAAGCATGATGATTAATGTCATGCTTTATTGTGAAAAATGCATGATGGTTAATGCCATGCTTATTTGAGAAAAATGCATGATGGGTAATGCCATGCTTATTTGAGAAATGTATGATGGTTAATGCCATGCTTATTTGAGAAAACACATGATGGGTAATGCCATGCTTTATTGTGAATTATTCATGATGATTTATACCATGCTTTGAATTGAATTGTGCACTGGATTTTAATAGCATGAATGCTTTACATACCATTAACACAATCATACACTCATGTTTTGAGATAAAATGATGAACTAAATGCTTTTGAGCATGGCATCACGATCATGTAGATAGTGCAGTATCTACCTGTTCGCATGATTGCTTTACTGAGCGTGTGGTTTGCTTACCCCCTTATTTTCCCCATCTCTACAGAGATTTGAGTATAGAGTGAGCGTGACTAGAGACGTTCCCTTTTGGTAATCCACTGCATCCCATCACGTAAGGTATACACACTGTTGTAATTTTGTATCTAAACTTACGATAGCACAGTAGCATTTTGTATGTAACTATTGGGGATGTAAAACAATGTAAACACATGTAACAACTCTGATATATATATATATATATATTTATACAAGTGTTTACTCATAAATAATATACAAATTGAATTGGTATGGTAGAGTGAGTTAGACGTCGACACACAGCCCAACTATTGAGGAGAATTGTTGTTCACGATTAAGGTAAGGACGAATAATAAATGATGCATGAAAATGCAAAAAATTTGTACGTATTTTGATAAGTTGAGGGTCGTGACACGTGCACCCAACACGGTACATAGTATACCAACGGACAACTACACAGTTCTACGTACGACCGTGGTGTGAGACCCCGTATATGTATAGTTGTAATGTGTAATGAATGTGAATGGACTTGTAATGTAAAGTATGATTGATGTAAGTCCATGGATTCAATGTATGTATGTGTAATATGATTTGTAACGTACATACAAGTTCCATTGAGTATGAATATGAAGAAATGAGTTCTTATAAGTGATGGATGTGATTGAAACTCAAAATGAGTAGTGTGGTAAATGGAAGGAAGCTGCATGAATATAAATGCTTCCATTTGGTTATATATAGTATACCTTTGGACATACAATGAATGCACACAAGTTTCAATGTGCATAAGGTATGAATGGATGCCATTTTCAAGTTATAAAGGTGGATAGATGAGAAAATGGCCATGGCAGCAAGAAAACTGCAGAAAATCTGGAAAGTATGAAGGCCAGATCGATCTCATAGGATGAGAGATCGATCTGAAAGAGCCAGAATGCTCTTATTTAGGCAATGGAATAGAGCAAATCGATCTCCAATGGGGCCAGATCGATCTCCTAAGCATTCTGTAATGAAAAGATCGATCCTCAAGCACCCAGATCGATCTCCTTAGCTCTTTGTTTGGGAGCAGATCGATCTCATGCTTCGACAGATCGATCTCATGCTTAAAATTTCATGAAAATGAGAGATTTAAGGGGACCAGATCGATCTCCTCTTGGACCAGATCGATCTCCTCAAGCTATTTCTATATAAGGAGGGCTAAAAATCTGAAAATTTCGGGAAAAACACCAATCTTCCATTTCTAACCCAAAAACCTAACTTTCTCTCTCTAAAATCAGCCATTTCCTGTAAGATTTGAGGGGAGGTCATTAGACACTAAGTTGTTCATCTTGAGGAAGAGAACAACATAGTTGGAACCCAAAATCCCATTGTGGGTATTGAATGAGCTAAGGGCATTGACATTTAGAGCAAGAAGAAAAATCAGATTTGGTAAGATTCTAACACTCCAATCCAAATACATTGTCTATTTAATTGATTTTGGAGTTGTTTGGCATGAGTATGGATGGATGGAAACACCTAGGTTGTGTTAGAAACAAATGTAACCTAGAAAATGGAATGCCTCTAGTGTGAGAAAGTGTGATTTGGGGAGTTGGTGGTTTATGGGTTATGATAAGTTGTTAAATGAGTAATGTGGGTGATTTGGAATGGTTATGTGGAGTTATAATGTGGGTTTAAGTGAAATTGTGAAAATGAGTATGTATATGCTTGATAAAATGTCATAGTGAGGGAATTCATGAAATATGAACACTATGAGCTTAATGTCGATTTAATATCGATTTGGAATAAGTTAATAGGCCTAAGAAGATCCATAGACTCGAGTTATGGGTAAAGTAATGAAACGATGCCTCATAAGCGTTAATAGAAAACTATAGGTCAAATTGACTATAGTGAACGCACGATGTCATATTATATGGATCGAATATAATGTGAAATATGATTGTTTGCAGTCCCAAAGAGTTCGTTGAAGACGAATCAAGCCGTACGAGTAAGCAGCTTAAGGAAGTGGAATCACGCATCACGATTCCAGGTAAGGAAATTTTGTAAGTATATAGAGGTAGCTACTCATATTTTGTGGGTGTATAGGGCTTTGGAAATGTGCATGAGTTTATAGAAATGTGTTTGAAGATGTATGGAAATTACTATGGGTATTTGTATGAGATTTGGTTGTTTGAAATGGTTATTGAAAAGGGATAGTAAGGCTAATAATTGCATAAATCACGTGTTTTGAATGCTTTTACAAAACACAATGCTTTGATTTGAGCAAATAAGAGCATAGGCTGGCTAGTACTTGAATGATGTTGTGAAATAGCCCATGTGAGGCGCTAAGCATGTTTTGAGATGTTTTGAATGCATGTGAGCCGCCTATCATGTGTATGTGATTTAATTCTCACTAGAGCCTCACTCGCACTGGATTTCTATGTTTTCACTTGTGTGAAACGTGCTTGAGCTTAGCTCGCACTTTGATTTAATTTGTGACGACGTTTTATAAACCGTACAGGAGCTTAGCTCGTATGTGGATTTAAGTGGTTTTTCATATGCATATAACCGTACTGGAGCTATGCTCGTACGTGGTTTCTTCATATTTTATGCATAAATGTTGTACTAGAGAGTTGCTCGTACGAAGTGATTGGTTTTGATGCATGAATTTGCGCTAAAGCATAGCTCGTGCTGGTTTTCACACTGTGGTATGTATGAGGCCGTGGTGAGAGATACAGATTGGTGTTCAAGGAACCCAACAGGCCTAACAGACCTCTTGAGTGGGGTGAGGGTGAGGGGCTAAGACCTGACATCATCCATTCAGGGAACCCAACAGGCCTAACAGACCTCTTGAATGGGGTGAGGGTGAGGGGCTAGGACCTGAATCAGGGAACCCAACAGGGGCGAGCAATGCCATGAGGGGCTAGGACCTGGTATTGAGGTTACTCCCACGCGCTCTTGAGACTATAAAGGTTACACTTGGTATGGGGTAGGTAAGACCTATGGCAGGCACCCCCCAACCTTGTTATGGGTCCGCCGAGTACGATGTACCGTGCATATCACATGGAGTACGATGTACCACGTGGTGGTTACTTGATTTGAGAAAGTCTGGCGGAGAACTAACCCACCTTCATGCCAGCACGATACCCCGCACACCGGGATCCATGTGGTCTGGGATGATATGTGACAATTGGCCAACATAGTTAGATGAGTTATAGTAACCTGTCTCCTTATAGATTTACTTACTACCACATGATTTTAATCTCTAATTGTGATTATGATTGTTCAAGGTAGACCCGAAGGAGGGGTCGAGCCTCGTGGAATTGATTTGTGAAATGAAAATGAGGTTGTGATTGTGAATTGATGTGATGGGATTGTATGTGTTTGAGAAAGAGTTTTATGATGTGGGTTTAAAAAGGAGGTTTCTAAATGAATTGCCCTTTTTATGAATTTGAATGAGATTGAGCATAAGATGATTTATACATGATGTTTTTACCATGTTTTATATGCCAATGTACATGATTTTGATACATGATATATATGTATACTCATATGGCATAGTTTTACTTCCTCATGCTCCTACTATAAACGATTTATGCATAACACTATCAGCATGTAGATAGAGTAGTTATCTACCATGCTTGCATTATTGCCTTACTGAGCGTGTGGTTGCTCATCCCTCTCTACTTTCCCCCTCCTACAGAGCGTGCATAGTAGCCCAGTGAGGACTGAGGCATTGTGGTTTTGGACATCCGCTGCTTCCATTGCCGAAAGGTATATACACAGGATTCTTTTTGTATCTAAACAATGTAAAAGCACAGTAGTCTTTTGAGTTGTAATTATGGGGGATACAGATGTCAGTGAACATAACTTGTGTAAGTTAATGATTAACTTATAAATGTATGACATCGCTTTATTTAACTGAGAATGAATGAGATGTGATGTTTATTATTGACTCACAGCCCAACAGTGTGGTGGTAAGTTAGTTCACGACCGGGTAAGGTAACGGTAAAACGTGAAAAATTTTCAGTGATTTTCGGTTAAAGAGAATGAAATTGGGTCGTGACACGTGGACCCAAGTCCATCTACCAACTCCAATGGACTTTTCATCCTGAACCGTGTCTCATACACCAGGCGAACAATCAACGTGACACACAGTCATAGTAAGGTGCGATACGATTTATTGTTAAGGCCCAATCCATTCCAAGGCCGTCGGTTGGTATCCCCTTGGGTCTCAGACCCCCAGGTTTACCTCAACTTAGTAAAAACATGTGCGAGCTAACACTCTAACACATTATCATTATAAAACCACGTGTGAGTTACACTTCAGCATGGTTTATGAAATCATGCAGACGTATGCGAGTCAAACTCCAACATAGTCAAAATCATTAAAACAGGTGTGAGCTAAAGCTCCAACACCATTTCACATCTCAAATTCGATAGGTGGCTACTTTCTCTTTTAAAACTCAAAACATGTTTATTTATGCAGCATGCCTTTCCATGCTAAAACATGTAAAACTAGCCAACCTATCATTATCATTTCTCAATCACAAATCAATACAAAATTGAGAAAACATTGGAATCATGCATATCATGCTATTTCCTTACCCCATCCCATTTCTCAATGCATATATATCATAGTACATTTCATGCTTCCATATCATTTTTAGAATTGTAATATCGTACTAATTCTAGCGATATATCTACGAAATTGTCGTAAAGTACGTACGAACATCTCTATAGCTAACACACAATCCCTTACCTCGATTTACTTGAGTGTGACTCTCCTCCTTTATGCTTCTCGCTTTCTTATCTCGACTTCTTCTGGTGTATCATTGGGAACTGCAATTCATCCATCAAGCACTTGAGTTAATGTTTCTAACTCTTGTTCAACTAAGCATTTATCCAATGCCTTAAATATACATTTTAGCCCTTGTGGTAAATCTCACAATTTATCCCAATATCAGCACATCCAAATCATACCCACAACATAATCATCCTCTTAAGATAACTCATTTATCATTAATACTTCTACATTCCACTTTCTCATACTAGACCATTTCTAGGTTATGGTGGATTCTTTACTTTCTAGGTAGTTTCTATCATTTCTATGCATACTAATCATTTCCCACATTAATATCCAAACAAATATACTTGGGTATTTGCATTAGAAACTCACCTAGCTTGATTTCCTCCTTGCTCCAATAGAAATGTACCTTGTTGCTTAAATCCAATAAATGGGGAAAATGCCTCCCAACTCTATTGTTCTTCTCTTTGATGTGAACAACTTTGTCTCTAATAGCTTTCCCTCAAATCTTACTGAAAATGGCTGGATTTAGGAGTGAAAAAGCTAGGTTTTTGAGTTGAAATGGAAAGGATGAAGTGTTTTTTCGAAATCTGCAGATTCACTGCTCCTATTTATAGAATTGACTTGATGAGATCGATCTGCTCTAAGAGGAGATCGAACTGGTCCCCTTTAAATCCCTTTTTTTTCACGACATTTTACACATGAGATTGATCTGTCGAAGCTTGAGATCGATCTACTCCAAACAGAGAGCTAAGGAGATCGATCTGTTCCCTTAAGGATCGATTTGCATTTTACAAAATATTTTGGAGATCGATCTTGCTCCCTTTGAGATCGATCTGCCCTATACCATTGCTCAAATAAGAGCATTTTGACTCTTCCAGATCGATCTGACCTTCATATTTCCAAATTTTTTGCAGTTTTTCTGCAGGAATACATACGAAACAATCCCTTAATTTACTCCCTTAGTCATTTTTCCATCTGATCACCTTTGAGACTTGAAAATAGCATCCATTAATACTTCATACCCATTAAAACTAGTGTGAAATCTTTGTATACCCAAAGGTGCTTAATATAAACCAAATGGAAGTGCACAACTTATGCAAATCTTCCTTCCATTTTACCACACTACTCATATTCCATTTCACTCACATTCATCCCATGTTTAAGTCCATTTCTTCTTATTCATATATAATGTAACTTGTTCGTACAATCACAACTCCTATTACATGTGAGTACCTTAAACTTATGGACTTACATTACATATAATTCACATTATAAGTATATCACCATACTTATGAATTCATTTACATATATATATAAGGTTAAACCTATACGGGGTCTCACAGTATTATCGGATATTTGTTGAGGGTTTCTCCAGACTAGTTGCTCCATTGACATGCCTCACGCGTAAGGATGTTAAGTTTGTATGGGATGAGGCATGTGAGAGGAGTTTTGAGGAGCTTAAGCGTCGATTGACCCGCTGCTCCAGTTCTCACCATTCCTACCAGCTCATGAGGATTCTTGATTTATACGGATGCATCACACCAGGGACTAGGCTGTGTGCTTATGCAGGATGGGCAGATAGTTGCCTATGGATCTAGACAGTTGAAAGATCACAAGAGGAACTACCCAACACATGATTTGGAGTTGGCGGTCGTGGTGTTTACTTTGAAAATATGGCTCTACTACCTCTATGGTGAGAAATTTCAGGTGTTCACAGATCATAAGAGTCTCAAGTACCTGTTCTCGCAGAAAGAACTGAATATGAGACAGAGGAGTTGGCTTGAACTCTTGAAGGACCATGATTATGAAATCATGTACCACCCGGGTAAGGCAAATGTAGTTGCCGATGCTTTGAGTAGAAAGAACCTTGGGTTGGTATCTTATATGATGGTATGAGAGCATGAATTGTTGGAACACTTTGTGAACCTTAGTTTGGATGTAACCCTACCTGGATCGAAGAGATTGGATATCATGGCTAGTATGAGATTAGAGCCAGAGTTAATTGGCCATATTCGGCAGGCCCAACAGAGCGATCGACGGTACATCTATTGGTTGAGGCAGATACAGATAGGTGTGGGTATTGATTTTAAGCTGAGTGTTAATGGGTTATTGAGGTTCAGGGGCAGAGTATGTGTTCCCAAGGATCCTGAGATCAGGAGGTTGATTTTATCAAAGGCTTACTTATCGAAGTATACGATACATCCGAGAAGTACCAAGATGTATCAAAGCCTTCCGAAGGTTTATTGGTGGTCTAGAATGAAAATAGACATTGTGGAATATGTTGCTAGGTGTCTCGTTTGTCAGCAGGTGAAGGTAGAGCATCAGAAGCCTGCAGGATTATTGCAGCCTCTACCGATACTGACGTGGAAGTAGGAGCATGTCACCATGGATTTTATGATGGGATTGTTGAGGACTTACAGAGGTCATGATGCCATATGGGTTATTATGGTTCGGTTGACTAAGTCCGCCCATTTCTTGGCTATGAGAGCTACTGATACACTGAGTCAATTGGCAAACCTATATATTCGAGAGATAGTACGACTACACATTGTTCCAGTGAGTGTTGTTTCAGATAGGGATGCCTGCTTCACTTCCCATTTCTGGGAACATTTTCAGGAAGTGCTAGGGATCCGATTGAGTTTTAGCACCGCTTTTCATCCTCAGACAGATGGACAGTCAGAGAAGACTATACAGACCCTTGACGATATATTGAGAGCGTGTGTGCTGGATTTTGGAGGCTCCTAGGATGATCACCTACAGTTAGATGAGTTCACCTATAATAATAGCTATCATGTGAGTATCAAGATGGTACCCTATGAGGCACTGTATGGACGCAGGTGTCGATCCCCCATTTGATGGGAAGAGGTTAGTGATAGACATATTTTTGCTCCAGACTTAGTGCAGCAGGCATCTGAGGATGTCCAGTTAATATGTGAGAGATTATGGACAGCTCAGAGCCTACAAAAGAGTTATGCTGATAAGAGATGAAGACCACTAGAGTTTGATGTGGATGAGTCGGTATTTTTGAGAGTTTCACCTTTGAAGGGTATTATGAGATTTGGTAAGAAGAGCAAGCTAAGCCCTAGATATATCAGACCCTTCGAGATTTTAGAGAGAGAGGGAGATAAGGCGTATAGGTTTGCATTGCCACCAGACTTGGCAAATGTCTACAACGTCTTCCATATCTCTATGCTTTGAAAGTATCACCCGGACCCAGTACATGTGATAAGATATGAGCCGTTGAAACTCAATGATAATATGACGTATGTTAAGAAGCCAGTTTAGATATTGGACAGAAAAGAGAAGGTGCTACAGAATAAGACAATTCCCTTGGTGAAAGTTCTTTGGCAACATCATATGGCAGAAGAGGCCAGATGGGAATTGGAGAACTTGATACGGGACAAGTACCCTCAACTTTTTGAAGAGTGACTTGGTTCTAATTTGGAGGACCAAATTCTTTGAAGGAGGGGAGGAATGTAAGACCCGTATTTTTGGATGTAAACCTTATGGATCCATAAGTGTGGTAATGTACTTGTAATGTGAAATACAATTGATGTAAAGTTTATAAATGTAATGTACATACGTGTAATATGAGTTTGTAATGTACATACAAGTTTCATTGTGTATGAATATGAGGAAACAAGATTTTATAAGTGATGAATGTGAGTGGAATGAGAAATTAGTAGTGTGGTAAATGGAAGGAAGTTGCATGAATATAAATGCTTCCATTTGGTTTTATATAGTATACCTTTGGATATACAAGGAATGCACACAAGTTTCGATGTGTATAAGGTATGGATGGATGCCATTTTCAAGTCTTAAAGGTAGTTGGATGAGAAAATGACTATGGCAACAAATTAAGGATTGTTTTAGTGTGAATTACTGTAGAAAACTACAACAAATTTGGAAAATATGAAGGCCAGATCAATCTCATAGGATGAGAGATTGATCTGGAAGAGCCAGAATGCTCTTATTTGAGTAATGGAATAGGGTAGATCGATCTCCCATGGGACCAGATCGATCTCTTAAACATTCTGTAATGAAAAGATCAATCCTTAGGCATACAGATCGATCTCAAGCTTCGACAGATCGATCTCATGCTTAAAATGCTATGAAAAAGAGGGAATTAATGGGACCATATCGATCTGTTCCTAGTGCAGATTGAGCTCATCAAGCAATTTCTATAAATAGAGCAGTGAAAACATGCATTTTTTGAGATTGAACAAGTTCTTCCCATTTCCAACCCAAAACCTAGTTTTATCTCTCTAAAATCAGCCATTTCCAGAAAGAATTAAGGCGAGGCTATTAGGTACCAAGTTGTTTATCTTGAGGAAGAGAACAACATAGTTGAAAACCCAAAATCCCATTGTTGGTATTGAAGGAACTAAGGACATTGTCATTTGGAGCAAGAAGAGAAACCTGATTTGGTAAGTTTCTAAGACTCCAATCCAAGTACATTCTCTATTTTATTGATTTTGGGGTTGATTGGCATGTAAATGGATGATTGAAACCATTTAGGTAGTATTGGAACTAATGTAACCTAGAAAATGGAATGCCTCCAGTGTGAGAAAGTGTGATTTGGGGAGTTGGTGGTTTATGGGTTATGATAAGTTATTATTTGTGTAATGTGGATGATTAGAAATGGGTAAATGAAGCTACATTGTGGGTTTTGTGAATTGATGAGCATGAGCACAAATAGTGCTTGATAATATGCCATAGTGAAGGAAATTTATGAAAAATGAACATTATGAGCTTAACATCAATTTAATATCGATTTGGAATGAGTTAATAGGCCTAAAAGAATCCATAAACTCGAGTTATAGGTAGAGTAATGAAACAAGGCCTCATAAGTGTTAATAGAGACTATAGACCGAATCGATTATAGAAAATGCGAGAGTTGGATTATAATGGGCTAAAACATTGTGGAATACATTTATGTGCAATTTCGATGAGTTCATTGGAGATGAATTGGGCCATACGAGTAAGCAGCTCTAAGGAAGTGGAATCACACATCGCGATTCCAGGTATGGGAATTCTGTAAGTATATAGAGGTAGCTGCTCGTATTTTAAACTTGTGGGTATATAGGCCTTTGGAAATGTGCATGAGTTTGTGAAAATGTGGTTGACAATGTATGGAAATTATTATGATTATTTGCGTGAAACTTGGTTGTTGAAGAGGTATTATAAAGAAATGGGATAGTAAGGCTAATAATTACATAAATCAAGTGTTTTGAATGCTTTCACAAAACATGTGGTTTGTTTTCAGCGAATTGATAGATAGGCTGGCTATTATTGTTTGATGTTGTGTGATAGCACATGAGTAGTGCCAAATGTGTTTTGAGATTGGTTTTGAATGTTCATGAGCCACCTATCGTGTTTATGTGAATTAAATTGTGTTGGAGCCTAGCTCGCACCGGGTATTGATGTTTTTATATGTTTGAAATGTGCTGGAGCTTAGCTCGTACTTTGGTTTGAAACTATGACGATGCTTTATAAACTGTACTGGAGCTTTTGCTCATACGTGGATTTTGAGTGGTTTTCTTATGCATATAACCGTACTGGAGCAATGCTCGTACGTGATTTCTTCATATTTTTATGCATAAATGCCTTACTAGAGCGTTGCTCGTACGAGGTAATTTATTATGATGCATGAATTCGTGCTAGAGCATAGCTCGCGCTTGTTTTCACACTATGGTATGTATGAGGCCGTGGTGAGAGTGATACGGATTGGTGTTCAGGGAACCCAAAAGGCCTAACAGACCTCTTGAGTGGGGTGAGAGTGAGGGGCTAGGACTTGACATAATCCATTCAGGGAACCCAACAGGCCTAACAAACCTCTTGAGTGGGGTGAGAGTGAGGGGCTAGGACCTGACATAATCCATTCATGGAACCCAACAGGCCTAACAGACCTCTTGAGTGAGGTGAGGGTGAGGGGCTAGGACCTGAATCAGGGAACCTAACAGGGGTGAGCAAGGCCATGAGGGGCTAGGACCTGGTATTAAGAGTACTCCCACGTGCACTCGAGACTAGAGGTTTCACTCGGTATGGGATAGATAAGACCTACTGCAGGCACCCCCAATCCATCTTATGGGTCCGCGGAGTACGATTTACCGTGTATATCACATGGAGTATGATGTACCGCATGGTGGTTACTTGATTTGAGAAAGTCTGAAGGAGAACTAACCCACCTTCGTACCAGCATGATACCCTGCACACCGGGATCCCTGTGGTATGGGATGATATGTGACATAGTTGGCCAACATAGTCAATCGAGATATAGTGACCCGTCTCCTTACTTGATTTACATAATACCACATGGTTTAAATACTTGAGTGTGATTTGACTGTCCAGGGTAGACCCGAGGGACGGGTCGAGCCATGTGGGATTTAATTTGTGAGATGGTAATGATGTTGTGATTGTGAAATGATTTGTTTTTTATTGTGAAATGACTTGATGGGACTTTGGGGTATTGAGAAAGAGATAATCAAAAAGGATGTTTCTTAAACGAATTGCCCTTCTTATGAGTTTTGATAATTGATGAGTATTAGACGATTTTTACATGTTGATGTTACCATGTTTTATATGCCAAATTCCATGAATTTAAATACATGATATATGTATACTCATATGGCATAGTTTTAATTCATCATGCTCCTATTATAAATGATTTATGCATAACAATATCAGCATGTAGATAGAGTAGTTATCTACCATACTTGCATTATTACCTTACTGAGCGTGTGGTTGCTCATCCCTCTCTATTTTTCCCCTCTTACAGAGCGTATGTAGTAGCCCAGTGAGGACTGAGGCATTGTGTTTTTGGACATCCGCTGCTTCCATCGCCAAAAGGTATAGACACAGGATTCTTTTTGTATCTAAACAATGTAATGGCACAATAATGATTGAGTTGTAATTATGGGGGATGTAGATGTTAGTAAACATGTTCTGTATAAGTGAATGATTTAATTTCGAATATATGACATCGTTTTTATTAATTGTGGATGAATGGTAAGTGGTGATTATTATTGGCTCACAACCCAACTGTATGTGGTGAGTTTGTTCACGACCGGGTAAGGTAACAGTAAAACGCAAAAAATTTATAGTGATTTTTGGTTAAAGAGTGAAAAAGGGTCGTGACAAATAAGCACACCAAATCAACTTCATAATCAATAACTAAACAAATGTATTTAGATTGGTACACTAGAAACTCACTTCTTTGGATTTTCTTCTTGCTCCAAATGAAAATGCTCCAACTCCTTCAAGACAACAAATGGGGTAATGCCTCCAAGCTATGTTGTTGTTCTCTTTGATGAGAACAACTTTGTGTCTAATAGCCTTCTCTCAAATCTTCTTGAAAATGGGTGGATTTAGAGAGAGAAAACTAGGTTTTTGGATTGAAAATGGTAGAATGAGGTTTTTTCCTGAAATTTGCAGATCCAACTGCTCTTATTTATAGATTTAACTTGATGAGATCGATCTACCTTGGGTGGAGATTGATCTGGTCCTCTTAAAATCCCTCTTTTTCATGACATTTGAAGATAGCAGATCGATCTGTCGAGGGCTTGGGATCGATCTGTCTCAGGTAGAAAGTTAAGGAGATCGATCTGACTAGAGAGGAGATCAATCTACTCCAACCCGAGAGCTAAGAAAATCGATCTACTTGCCTTAAAATCGATCTTCTCCTTACAAAATGTTTAGCAGATTGATCTGGCTCCATTGGAGATCGATCTGCCCTCTTCCTTTACTCGAATAAGAGCATTTTGGCTCTTCCAGATTGATTTCTCGCCCTATGAGATCGATATGTCCTTCATATTTCCAGATTTTTTGTAGTTCTTCTACAGCAACTTATACCAAACTTCATACATTTTGCTGCCATAGTCATTTTCTCATTCGATCACCTTTAAGACTTGAAAATGGCATCCATTCATACTTCATACACATTAGAACTTGTGTGAAATCTTTGTATAACCAAATGTATATAATATAAACTAAATGGAAGTGCACAATTCATGCAATCTTCATTCCATTTTACCACACCACTCAAAATTCAATATATTTACATTCCACTCACGAAAATGTCTTTCTTACACTCGCGATACACTTTAAAACTCGCGTGTATTCATTTCGTAATCCAATATACACATATACAAGGTTATACATGTATGGGGTTTCACATACACCACCACAAGATCCGTCCTCACCTCCCCTAGAGACTAACTCGGTGTCACCTGCCACTCAGCTTTCGACACAGACCAGGCTCGATGATAGAAGTATGGGTCGATTATGAGACTTTCTTAAAATGAATCCATCGACATTTAAGGGGGTGAAGGACCCCGTAGCAGTAGAGGTGTGGTTGACGAAGATGAGGATAATTTTTTATTTCTTAGGTGCATTGATGCAGAGATTGTCAGTTTGAGTGCTTATATGCTTAAGGAACAAGCACGATATTGGTGTAGTACCACCCATAGTATACTGTCTACCAGCCATCAGTGATCAGTTGAGATGCTTTTCAATCAGCTTTTCGTATCAAGTATGTCCCTCGAGCTACCAATAGGAAAATACAAGAAAATTTTTTGGATCTAGTAAATGACAGTATAACAGTTAACGAGTATGAGAACAGATTCACCACTTTGTTAAGATATGATCTGGAGACTGTCAGGTACGAGGAACGTCGGATAGATCAGCTTGTATATGGGCTGAGACCAGTCATCCGCGATAGATTGATGGGGCTCTGCATTACTGAGTTATAGGATGCTTTGAGACGAGTACAAGAAGTCGAGAAGGGACTAGACTTGATACAATCCTAGTCTGAATCCTAGGTAGTAGTTAGAGATTAGGGTAAGAAACCTGATACTTCCAGAATAGATTTTAGGAGGGGTTCATTTAAGAGACAGAAGATCGAAGGGCCTAGGGTGAAGGTTGATAGACACAAGATTCCACTCAATGTTGCAGATACCCCTCGAGGTGCCAGACCAGACATTAAGATTTACAGAGACTGCAGTCGGCCACATGAGGGTAATTGTGTCCAGATGATACGAGGATGTTTCAGATGAGGGACGTAGGTTACATGGTGAAGGACTACCCGCAGCCTCAGAGACCGTATTTCCAAGAGCCTCATCGACAACAACTGTAAAGAGCGATTCCCCAGAGACGGGCCACCGCTACTGATAAGGGTAAAAAACCTGTCACAAAAGGGTACGTATTTACTATGGATAAGGAGACAACAAACACTTCATCTGAGGCTATTCAAGGTACACTTCTTGTTTGTAATTATGAGGCTCATGTGCTATTTAACCCAAGATCCACACATTCTTTCATTTCATTATCCTTTACATGTAAACTACACTTAGAGCCTGAGACTTTAGATCATATTCTACATGTAAGTAAACCTATGCATGAGTCTCAAAGAACTGATAAGATGTGTCAAAAGTGTGAGATTGAGATGGGAGACAGAGTAATGTTAGCAGATCTAGTTTTGTTGAATATAAGTGGCTTCGACGTGATTTTAGGAATGGATTGGTTAGCGACAAATCGCATGAGTCTAGATTACTACACTAAAACTGTAACCTTCTTGCTACCTAAAAAATTTAGTTTACGTTTGACTAATAAAGAATAAAATGTGTGAAGTTCAGTGTAATAATCTTATGACATAATTATAGTCTCCTGAAAGTACTGATTAGTTTATTGATGTGAAAGTTACATCGCACTCATCTTTGATGTGAGTCGGGAACCTCCAAGGATAGAGGATATACCTGTGGTATGTGAGTTTCTGGATATGGTCCCAGATAAGTTGCCAGGGTTACCAACGGAGAGAGAGCTGGAGTTCAATATCGATTTAGTGCCAGATACCCAGTCGATCTCTAAACCTCCCTATAGGATGGCCTTGGTTAAACTGGAAGAGTTAAAGAAATAGTTGCAAGAACTGCTTGACCAGGGTTTTATTAGACCTAATGTATCGTGGTAGGGAGCTCCGATGTCATTTGTGAGAAAGAATGATGGTAGTCTAAGATTGTGTATAGATTACAGACTACTGAACAAAGCTAAGATGAAGAACAAATATCCCCTGCCAAGAATAGAAGATTGGTTTGATCAGTTGAGAGAGGCTTTTATCTTTTCTAAGATTGACATGAGATCGGGCTATCACCATTTGAGAATCATGAATGAGGATGTCCTAAAAATGACCTTTAGAACTAGATATGGCCACTATGAATTCTTAGTGATGCCTTTTGGTTCAACGAATGCCCCTGCTGCGTTCATGAACATGATAAATGAGATATTTCGAGACTATCTAAATCAGTTTGTGATAGTGTTCATCAATGACATTCTTATCTATTCTCGATCCTAAGAGGTGCACTTACAACATTTGAGAACTGTCCTTCGGATACTCTGAGATAAATAGTTGTATGGGAAGTTCAGTAAATGTGAGTTTTGGCTGGATCAGATAACGTTCTTTAGTCACATTATATCAAAGGACGGGGTGTCAGTTGATTCGTCCAAGATAGAGGCTGTACTACATTGGGAGAGACAGAGGACAATTACAGAGATTCATAGTTTTCTGGGATTGACAGGTTATTATAGGAGGTTTGTTGAGGGATTCTCTAGGATTGTAGCTTCTTTGACTAAGCTCACACGTAAGGACGTCTCGTTTGTATGGTCTAAGTAGTGTGAGCAAAGTTTTTAAGAACTTAAAAAGAGATTGACGACAACACCCATGTTGACTATTTCGAGTGGATCTGGAGGCTTCGCAGTGTATAGTGATGTTTCCCATCAGGGTCTGGGGTGCATACTCATGCGACATGGGAGAGCAGTCATTTATGGTTCACACCAGCTTAAGGACCATGAGCGGAAGCACCCCACGCATGATTTGGAATTAGGCGCTATGGTTTTTACTTTGAAGATATGACGACATTATCTGTATGGGGAATTTTGGGATTGTAAGGTTATTATAAGAGGTTTGTTGAGGGATTATCTAGGATTGCAGCTCTTTTGACTAAGTTCACATGTAAGGATGTCCCGTTTGTATGGTGTGAGTGGTGTGAGCAGAGTTTTCAAGAGCTTAAATGGAGATTAACGACAACACCCGTGTTGATTATTCCCAGTGGATCTAGAGGCGTCGCAGTGTACAGTGATGCTTCTCATCAAGGCCTGGGGTGCTTACTCATGCGGCATGGGAGAGTATTACATAAATGATTTAAGAAAGACACATAAATGTTTTAAGAAAGACACATGCTTTAGATATGAATCGAAAAGGAAATGATTTCAAGGCATGAGCATTATATTTTGTAGATAGTGTGGTTATCTACTTGCTTGCCTTATTTTCTTACTGAGCTGTGAGCTCACCCCCTTTTTATTTCCCCCTCTCTACAGAGCGTTCATAGTAGTTGGACACGGTTGAGGACTGGTATTCCTTGATCCGCAGCATACCCATTGCACGAAAGGTATACACATTTGCAACATTTTTGTACTAAACATTGTAAAAGCACAATTATATAAATGAGTGTACGGTCGGGGATGTATATGTCCAAGTATTTGTATAATGTATATGAATTACTTTTAAGAAATAGTACTTACAGTTAATAGATAATTGTATTGACATGTATACATGTTATGGAATGAATGTGGTTGAGTGACTAATATTGAATCACAGCCCAAAGGTTTGGTGTTCAGTTATGATTGAAGGAAAGGTTAGTAAAATACGAAAAAAACTTTATGGTGGTTTTGGTAGGTCACGGGAGGGGAGGTCGTGACAGAATGGTATCATCTAGGTAAGGCTAACGTTGTAGCTGATGCTTTAAGCTGGAAAAGCCTTGGGATGGTATCACATATGATGGTCAGGGAACATGAGTTGCTAAAGCAATATGCTAGCCTCAGTTTGGGAGTTGTGCCTTCTGACATGGATACGGACTATATGATTGCTAGTCTATGCTTGACCCAGATCTGTTGGACAGGATCAGATAGGCTCAGCAGATTGATCCATATTGCAGTGATGTGACTGGTCAGATACAGAGTGGCATAATGACTGCTTTTAAGATAAGTTCTGATGGACTGCTGAGGTTCAAAAGTAGATTATGTGTTCTCAAGGACCCAGAGCTCAGGAAATTGATTTTGTTGGAAGCTCATTCTTTGAGGTACACGTTGCATCCAGGGAGTAACAAGATGTATCAGAACCTTCGAAAGGTGTACTGGTGGTCAGGTATGAAGAGAGATGTAGCAGATTTCATGGTAAGATGTCTAGTATGCCAGCAGGTGAAGGTAGAGCATCAAAAACCTGCAGGGTTATTATAGCCTCTACCTATACCGACATGGAAATGGAGCATATCACCATGGATTTCGTGATGGGTGTATCGAGGACCCAAATGAATCACGATGCTATATGAGTGATCGTTGATAGACTAACGAAGTCAGCCCACTTCTTAGCAGTGAGACCTACTGATACTTTAAGTTCATTGGCAGAATTGTATGTAGGTGAGGTAGTGAGGCTAGATGGTGTTCTAATGAGCATTGTCTTGGATAGGGATTGCCACTTCACTTCCCACTTTTGGGAACATTTTCAGGAAGCCATGGGAACCTAGTTGAGTTTGAGCACCGCTTTCCATCCTCGGACAAATGGTCAGTCAGAGAGGACTATACAGACTCTGGAGGATATGTTGAGAGCGTGTGTACTAGATTTTAGAGGCTCTTGGGATGATCATTTACCACTAGCCGAATTCACCTACAACAACAATTATCATGCGAGTATCGGGATGGCACCATATGAGGCTTTATATGGCCGTAGATGTCGTTCCCCTATTGTTGGGAAGAAGTGGGTGATCGAAAGATGTTTGCTCCTAACTTGGTTACATAGGCCTCTGAGGATGTCCAGTTGATTGTTGAGAGATTGAGGACAGCTCAGAGTAGATAGAAGAGCTATGCTGACAAGAGACGAAGACCACTTGAGTTCATAGTTAGTGAATCGGTGTTTCTAAAGGTTTCTCCTTCCAAAGGTATAGCGAGATTCAGGAAGAGAGGTAAGTTGAATCCTAGCTACATTTGACCCTTTGAGACACTCGATCGAGTAGGAGATAAGACATATAGATTGGCATTGCCACCAGACTTATCGGGAGTGCATAATGTCTTCCACATTTCGATGCTTTGGAGGTATCATCCAGATCCAAACCATGTGATTCGGTATGAGCCGTTAGAGCTCAAGGAAGACTTGACATATGTCGAGAAATCGATCCGAATACTAGATAAAAGGGAGAATGTCTTGAGAAACAAGACCATCAGGTTAGTTAAGATTCTCTGGCAACATCACACTTCAGAGGAGGCTACTTAGGACCTAGAGAGTCTAATACAAGAGAAACACCCTCACTTGTTTGATGATTAACTTGGTTCTAATTTGGAGGACCAAATTTTTTTAAGGAGGGGAGGATTGTAAAGCTCGTAATTTAATATGTACTCTTTATTATTTTTGGCGATGTACGGACAAGTCACATTTGATATAAATCATAAGGAATGAATGTTTTTAAGTTCTAAATGTGTAGGAAATGCAAAACGGGTAGTGAAGCAAATTGGATATGAATGTATCAGTGAAATTCTAGGAAAAATTGCAGTAGAAGAGGAGCAGATTGATCCCTCATTCAATGCAATTGATCTTGGATAGGTTCTGGGTAGAACAGATCGATCTCATTTAAGGGCCAGATCGATCTCCATATGATTCTGTGTAAAGCAGATCGAATTCATACTAAAGAGCATATCGATCTCCTAAGCATAAAAATTCATATTCTGAAGAGATAAACACAGGGCATATCGATCTTTCATCGTTAGGAGATCGATCTCCAAGGGCAATTCGATATATAAACGACTCCTGCACCTTCTGTTTTCCCGAGAGCAACAAACCCTTCATTTAACCAAAGTGAAACCTAACCTTTCTACTCCAAAAATCTTCATCTTTCAAGTAGTTTTGAGTGAGATTCATTTCAATAAAGTTGTTCCTAGTAAAGAGTAGAACAACATAGTTGGAAACTAGAAGTTGGAATCAAGGATTTAAGGAGCAAGGTGGATTTTCCCAAATTTGGCAAAAAGAGGAAAATTCAAGCTAGGTAAGATTCAATACACCAACTTCATATATGTTAATATAGGTGTTTTGGTGAGTTGATTGGTGTAAGTTTGATTTGATGAAAACACCTTGAATATGAAAAATTTCTATGAGCTAAAAATTGGTATGATTTTGAGAAAATGATAAAAAGTTGAGTGGGCATGGATTTGAGGATGAAATAAGCATGTATGTATTATTTTGAGATAGTTTTATGAAAAACATAAGTTGGAATAGATGAGAACTGAAAATAGGTATATGAGATATATGGTGAAATACCTTAATGGGAGGAAATGATGAACTTGAGGCATATGAGAGATTATGTCAGTTTAATTCAAATCAGTAGACTTGAATGAGCCTAATAGGTTCTCGAGAAATGAGTTGTTAAATCGAAATGGACTTAGGAAATAGTAAAGTCCAATGAAATGTAATAAGGTCAAATGAGTGTAAAAAGGGCTAAATGCATTGATTTAGATTCATGCAAGTGAAAACTAAGTATATTAAGGTATATTGATGTTAATGATTATTAACAGCTTCGGAAGTTATATTGGAAGATGATTGGACTGCGAGAGTAAGCAGCACCGAGGAAGTGAGGTCACGCGACGTGATCAGAGATAATGGAATTTTGTGAGTAGCTAGAGGTAGCTACAAGTATTTCAAATAGAATTTCAATTATTATACTATATATGAAATCTTGAGTATAGAAAAGTTTCGATAGGAATCGATAATGGTCAAATTGTGGATTTATCCAATTTAAGGATAAGAAGCTTAGGAAGCATGTCTCTGACTAATTTTTATAGTTATACTGATAGAATGACTAATGTTTTCATGTTATATGCGAAAACAATACATTTTCGTGCCGATTTGATTTGATTGTGTGAATTTCAATTTGAAATAAGCCATATATCGGTTTGTGTGAAAAACCAACCGTGTTAAAGCACAGCTCACATGAGATTTTATAAGATATACATCACATAGTACTTGAGTATTTCTCATACTTGATTTTAATGCGATTTATGCATGATAGAGTACTGGAGCGTTACTTGTACTCAATTTTACTGATTGATGCATAATAGAGTACTGGAGTGTTTCTCGTACTCAGTTTTACATGACATAGTGCTGGGAGCATTGCTCGCACTAGATTTATATATGACTTGTGCATGAGTTCGTGTTGGGAGTTTACTCACATGTACTGGTTTTGAAAGAGAGAGCATGGAACAGTCGTGTTGGGAGCTTGTGCAGACTGTGTGTCGCACCGATTATATGCTCACATGTGCAACATTTTGAGTTATGGCCTAGGGCTATCGAAAATATTATCCATAGTATGAGGCTAAGACTTATGGCAAGCACCCCGACTATAAGGATTGGGTCCATGGAGTACTTTGTACCGTGAGTACACGATATTATTGAGTTGTGAGCTGACGGTAGAGGATTTGACCCACCTCCCGTTACAGCAAATGTAAGGCCCCGCACACCGAGTACTGTGTAGCCTGGGATCACGAAAAATGAGTTATGATTATAATCTCTGAACATGTAGTCGCCTATCTCGTTTCAGTCAATTGAGATTTCTTGATTGAATTATCACATGATCTTATAAACTGGGCATGTGACTTTATGTGTGAAAAAGGCTAACCCGAGGGATGGGTGAGGCCCGAATTTCCATGTTTTAAACATGATTGTATGCCATATTGTTTTGATTTAATTGAAATGGCATGATAAAATGTGATTTATATGAATTACATGAGAAATGCAATGTTTTGCATAAACTGTTGAGATTATTAAACCAGCATGACTTCAGTTTCATAACTAATGATTTATATCTATATGTATATATTGCATAAAGGTTTCAAGAAAGACACATGCTTTAGATATGAATCGAAAAGGAAATGATTTCAAGGCTTGAGCATTATATTTTGTAGATAATATGGTTATCTACTTGCTTGCCTTATTTCCTTACTAAGCTGTGAGCTCACCTCCTTTTTATTTCCCCCTCTCTACAGAGCATTCACAGTAGTTGGACACGGCTGAGGACTGGTATTCCTTGATCCGCTGCATACCCACCGCACAAAAGGTATACACATTTGCAATGTTTTGTACTAAACATTGTAAAAGCACAGTTATGTAAACGAATGTACGGTCGGAAATGTATATGTAAGACCCGATTTTTATCGTAAGAGCAAAAGGGAATGAATAGAAATTTTCAAGTGCATTTAAAAATGCAAAAGGACTTAAATGGTATTCCCAAACACGTGCAAGGGTAAAACGGTCAAAAGACCAAAATTCGATATTAATCGAGACAAGAAAATTTAATTAAAAATATGGGAATGAGAAATCTTGATAATAACGAAGAAATAATTAAATTTCGAGTTAAATTGATCAAGATATGAATTTATTAGAATAAATCAAAATTTTCGTATCGAAAAATGATCCCAAAAATAATCGAAAAATATACCGGAAAGTCGAAATAATACCGATAAATTCATTTATTGATTAAATGAATTTAATATAAATTTTTTTAGATATTTGTTGATTTTTAATATATTTTAATGAATAAAATAATAATAAAATTTAATTATAAAAATAAAATAAAGTAAATGTAAAAAAAAAACGAAATTGGAAATCGTCGATCTGAGAAACTGAAGAAGAAACGAAACAGAAAAGCAAAGAAGAAAAACGCGAAGGCCGACCGAGAGAAAGGAGATCCCTCCAGCCGACGGCCACCACCAGCCAAGGACCCCAGGCGAGGGCCGACGAAGGGCGACGAGCCTTGTGGGAACCACTAGGCGTCGACACTCGCGCCGAGAACGGCGGAGAATGCCGAAAATGAAGGGAATAGCCGCGAGAGAGAAGCTTCGATCGGCAATCATCAGCGTCAATTTGGTCCAACCCGAGGGCCGATTTTGAAAGCCCAGCCGCAGCCGAGCCGAACGGCACCGAAAATGATCGGAGAACCGACCGAACGGCGTCGGAACGAGGAAAGGAGGCCTGAACCGGTACGGCCGGTTCAACGCAGTGACGTTATGCCGAACCGGACTGGACCGGTTCAGCCAAAAAAAAAAGAAAGAAAAAAAAGAAAGAAAGAGGAAGAATCGGAGAAAATTTTCAGTGATGTAATCGAGCTACGGGTAAGTCGGTAAGCGGTCAAATTGATCGATTTAAATTTCAAAATATTTAATTTGATTAATATTCGACTGGAAATTTACCCAGAAAAATATTAAATTATGTAGCTCGACAATTGACATCAACCGAGAGTTTGAGACAGCCTCGATTTACGTACTATCATGAAATCTCGGGTAAGTAACCCTTATTTATGACAATTTTGCATCGTTATGCGTTATTGATAATTATCGCATAAATTACGAATTTAAATTTCGCATTTAATGAATTTAATTCTGGAAAATTGGATAAATTGTCGTAAATACTAAATTAAGCTATTCGAGAGTTTAGAATGAGGCTCAATAAATACTGATGGGTCCAGTGAGCCCAATAGGCCTCGATAATGTGAATAGTAAGTGGAAAAACGGGCTTAAGGCCGATTAAGGCCCATTATGGTGCAATCGGGCCCAATATGGGTAAACGGACCCAATGATTTAAATTAAGCCCAGAAAATGTGAAATACAATTAAATTTTATTGTATTTGACCTGATGAATATGTATCCGCAGTTCTGGAGATTGGATTGGGAGCAATCGGACTGCGTGACGAGTCATCAATGGAAAGGTCAGACTGTACAGAAAAATGAGGTAAGGGAATTGTATGAGTAGCTAGAGGTAGCTACGCGTATGTTAATAGCTTTTGTATACACTAAATATGTATGTATACACTGATATTGTATAATGATCCTAAAAGTGGTTTAAATGATTTTAAGGATCGAAATAGGAAAAGACTATTTTACCCCTATTGAGGGAAGTTCACCTAAGGATGGTGAAAGCATGACATGCATGAAATGCATGATTTAAGGAATTTTCTGAATTAAGGAATTTTATTGGTTTTAATCAAAGCAAATCGGTAGATTGGCCAGAAATTGTATAAATTTCACAAGATAACACTATGTAGGTGTTATTCATATTTAAATGGAATTTCTTTGGAAAACGGGCCAACATCAAGTTTATATGGAAACAGATAGTGCTGTGATAATTCTATATTTTTAGAATATTTGTGCTTAATTTCCTAATTAATTATTTAAATCTCCAATTTATTTTGTTAATTATCCCCTTTATTTAATTAAAATTCTCATGTTTGCAGGTAAATTAAATCCAGATGAATTTTGAATATTTCAGTAGAAAATGGACCAAAATTTGACTAAAATCGAGATTGGACCACGCGGACAACACGAGCCTAGCACATCCAATTGGACAAAAAGACAGATGACATGGAAATATTATTTTTCAAGGAGCCAAGGTGTGAGATAAGTGGCCAAACAATGCCAACTCATCTAGGATGGAAAAATTACAATTTACCCCTAAGTGTGTGTATAAATAGAAAAATATGGCAATTGAAAAAGGGGTAGCTTTTAGTTTTTTTTTTTAGGTTAAACATTTTTTTTAGGTTTTAATTTCCTTAGGCTTTCTTTTATGTTTTTCGGCTGGTGACAATAGCCACCATTGTCCATTTTCTTCTAGGATTTATTCAGTTTCCATTCATTGTTATTTTACTGTTTAAGTTTTAATTAAAAGTTATTATTCCTATATGGTTGCTCTCGAGTTCTTCCTATTTTGGTTTCATTTCTTTGTTTTTCTATTGTTCATTCGGTATATTGATCTCTTCATGTAGCCGAGTGGTGCGAGAAGCTATTGAATATTGGTGATTGTAGTCGTTGTTACCCCTTCCCGGCATTTGTTTGTCTTAATAAGATTTTTATTGATTCCTCTGTTCTGCTCTGCTTTTAAATCCTTCTACTGTTCATTCTTGGAGTTACTTTGATTTTGTTTTAATCCTCTGTTTGCTACTACAATTGTGTGGTACGGGTTGAAGCAAAGCTTATGCGTGAGGGAGACCAAGCAGAAGCCATCTATGCGAGTAGCAAGGGTCGACTACATTTTACTGCATATTAACGATCGTTTCTGTTATTTTCTAATGCATGTTATTCATTCTTCTCGATTTTGCATTTGTTCATCACTGCATTTCCTATCTTTCCTTTATTTAGTTATTGATTTTCACCCTGCTTTGTTACTTATTGTCACCATTCATCGCAGAGCATAGACTGAGAGCAATATGGTAGCAATCGGGGATTACATCACACCTCTGTTCTGCTCTATTTCCATTCATCTGTACTGTTCAATAGTTGGTTAATCTTCTAGTTTATTTTAATCACTGAATTACCTTTCTTTACATTCTGTTAAGCTTATCTCCTTGTTCTCTGCTGCTCCTCTATTGCCGGAGGCTGGATTGATTGAGGTCGGACGGGTTGTGGCTACTGGTGGGGTGCACTGGACAGAGGAAGAGGACGCTGGACATGGCTAGTTGATAGCTAGGTTCTCAGATCATTCAAGTGCCTGTCCTTGTTAAACCGAAAAAGTGGAATTTTTTGTTCTCAGAGTAGCTGGCAACCCACGTTTACTGTATGCTGAAGGACTGATCCATGTTAAACAGCTGCCGAACATGGTGAGTGGAGCAGTTGCTGGTGTTTGTCGGTTCTACTGCAAGAGATACAAGTGAGGATAGCAAGATGTAGCTGTTGCATTCCATTACTATCCTGGCACTGTAGAGTACACTTGCTGGCTAAGGGAGAATCTACTACTGCAGTTGGGAATGAAGCTGGTGCCGAGGACAACATCTGTAGACCGGGAGCACACCTGTAGTAGGGACAGATCGGATGCAGCAAACCGAGAGTACCTGGGCATACCGACAGCACCTGAAGCAGACCAAGAAACGTGCAGGCTGTATGCGGTAGCTGGGCAGAGGACAACCAAGAGGCATGGAGCAGAAGCACGCCTGGCAGCACCTGGAATCGAAGCAGCTGGAACCGAAACACCTGGAAAGAAAATGAAATGAAACAAAGAAGAGAGTGAACAGTGTTTGGAGGGATTTATTGGATGATTTAAACTTAAGGCTTTGTTTGGCATTCAACTCTTGCATTAATCCATTTTTCTTGCATTTTTAGTATAGTTTAATTAGTTGTTAGTTTAGGATAGTTGTTAGTTGTTAATTTAGATTAGTTCTAGTGTTTTAATTTGTTAATTTAAATTTTAGTCTTAATTTTTAGTTAGGAGTTAATTTTATATTAAATATTTTAGGATTTTATTTTAGTTTAATTACATGCATTTTTATTTTAAGTTTGTTTAAATTTTAGTTTAATTAATTTTATTGCTTTATTTTCAAATTTGCAATTTATTTTAGTTGCGTTATTTAATTCATTTTAACTGTTTTAATTTCTTTTGTAGGTATTTTCTTTAATTGCTCGAAGTTCAGTAAGCAAATCTTAGTTCAGTTTTATTTTCTTTAGTTTTTAATGTTTATTGTTTTCAGTACTTTTAATTAGCCTTAGTAGATCATCAACTTAAAATTCATAATTCGCTAGGATATACTTAGGGTAAGATTAACCAGTAGTTAATTAGGCTAGTCAACTTCTCTGTGAGACGATAACTCGGGACTCGAATCCCATTATTACTTGTACGACCCATGCACTTGCGGACAATACCCTTAGGGCGTGTCATGCTGGCAAATAGCTCGCACTATATCTGCGTTTGTGAGTGTGCATAAATGTGCTTGAGCGGTTCCTCTCACTGACTTGTGTGACATCATATGCATGAAATGTGCTAGAGCGGTTGCTCGCATTGATTTTTATTCTTGTGAAATGCATGAGAAGTGCTAGAGCCTAGCTCGCACTCTGTTTTGACATGTTTTGACTATTATGATTTGTTTTGACTGGATATGCATAAAAAGGTGCTGGAGCGATTGCTCGCACTAGTTTTAATGATTTGACATGCATGAGAGGTGCTGGAGCATAGCTCGCATCCTGTTTTGAAATGATATTGCATATAAGCCGTGCTGGAGTGTAACTCGCATGAGATTTAGTTTATTTATGCATAAAGCCATGCTGGAGTGTAAATTGCATGAGATTTGATTTATTGATGTATAACACCATGCTAAAGCTCGCTCGCATTTGATTTTATATGGATTTATAACTCATTCATTTTTAAGTCGTACTAGAGCACTGCTCGTATGCAGATTTCATTGATTTCTATGAAATCCTGCTAGAGCTTCGCTCGTACGAGATTTTTAGATATCATGAATATGCATGGAGCCGTGTTTGAGCTTCGCTTGTACAAGGATTTATATGACATGCATATACCCGTGTTGGAGCCTTTTGTAGACTGTATGTCACAGTGAGATGATATGCTCACACGTGCATACTGAGACAGAGATGATATGGGTGGATAAGACCTATTGCAGGCATCCCTGATTGAGCTTGGTTCACGGAGTACGTTGTACCGTGTATGTCACACGGAGTACGCTGTACCATTGGAATTGTTGGAGTGGATTAGCCACGAGGCAACAAGCCTTGCCCTCGCAATCCTGGTGTTATGCTGTTCTGGCGGGTAGGACGACCCACCTCCCGTTTCAGGTGTGATACCCTGCACACTAGGTACCGTGTTGCCAGGGATCACGAGGTTATGGCCATAGTCCTATGATGTTACTGATATAATCACCTGCTTGTCTCACATGATATAACTATTGGTCGTTAGACCAAGGTAGACCCGAGGGAGGGGTCAGGCCCCCGATTTTATGATTTGTGACCCTGAAAGAAGGGTAGTTTTATAACCGAAGTTTTACAATGAATTGTTTTACGAGTTGAGATTTGAATTATGAGATGCTTAACGCCTTTGGGTTATTTTATACTGTGTTTTAAATGAAATGATTTGAATACGGTAGCATGACGATGTTTTCCATGCTTTCATTTCAAATTCATGATTTGTCTTACATGACATGAAAGAATACATGATTTTGATTAAATTCATGCTAAGTATGATTTACTGATGTCACATAAAATGCCTTTGATGCGTGAATTACATGATTTTTATATGCACAAATAGTTTTGATAAACTATGTCATGGATGATGAACGATTTTGTGCTTGATGATTTTAATGAAAAGAAATGGATTCAAGGGCATGACATTATGAGCATGTAGATAGTGGAGCTATCTACTTACTTGCATAATTGCCTTACTGAGCGTGTGGTTTGCTCACCCCCTTATTTTCCCATCTTTTCAGAGCACTCACAGTACTTAGTAAGTGGCTGAGGACTTGTATGCATTGGTATCCGCCGCTTCTCATCGAGAGTCAGGTATACATATTTGTATAGTTTTGTATCTGAATATGTAATGCACAGTACTGTAAATGGATATGATGTCGGGGATGTAGGGTTATAAATACCATTGTGTATGTATTTAATTAAAGTTAAAAGATAGTAAACTCTGATATATGAATGTGATTATAAAAATGGAATGGTAAATAGTGTGAAGTGATTAACACCGAATCATAGCCCAACTGTTTGTAGGATGGTCACGGTGAGAGAAAGGTAAGAATTAAATAACAAATGAAAAAGTGAAAAATTTACTCTGATTTTTAGGTAATTTGGGTCGTGACAGGTTTAATGGTATCAGAGCTAAGTTGGCCTGATATGAGTCGGTGTTAGTGGTTAAAAGTTTACATCCCCATGTACTGTGCATTGTTTAGATACAATTGTGTATATCGAGATGGAAGTGCAGCTAAGAATTTGGTTTGAATGCAAGAATATAGACTCATTAACTGATAGCCGCTATGGTAAATGGGCGAGTACACGAGCTCAAGGCCGTAGAGGTAGGCCTGAGAGTCGTACTGAGTCGCCACATGAGACTCAAGATGAGATTGACATGGAGGCTGGTATTGAGTATGCCCCACAGAGTCCGACAGAGAGATCGGACAGGGTCTGACAGAGAGATCGGACAGTCTGACAAAGAGATCAGACAGAGTCTGACAGAGAGATCGGACAGGGTCTGACAAAGAGATCGAACAGTCTGACAGAGAGATCAGACAGAGTCTGATAGAGAGATCAGACAGTCTGACAGAGAGATCGGACAGTATTGAGACACGCTTCATGAGGTTGGAGCGGAGTGTGGAGAAATTATAGAGCTAATTGCTCAGAGTATGTATGAGATTTGAGGGCGAGTAGGAGCATTGGTGGAAGTCCGCTCGACCCACCTTAAGAGTTAGATATCCAGAATGGACATTGAAAATATTTCTATATGTATTCCGGTGACAGAATATCCCAGACACTTAAAGAATATTACAGATAAAATTTTTACTCTGACCCAGAGGAACATGTTGATTAACGAGTATGAAACTCAGTTTATATTCCTGGGCAGATATGACTAGGACACGATGAACAGTGTGAGTCGGGATGTTTAAAAATTCATGAAATGGCTCAAATGGTCAATTAGAGTCCAATGGGTCGTTAGATATCACTACCTATGCCGAGGCAGTGCGTAGACTACAGTTGTGTGAATAAGATCATGAGTTGCACGCCTCTGAGATTGAAATAGGTAGTAAGGGCCGAAATAAAGACAGAAAGAGAATAGAGAATGACAGAGATGTTAGAACAAAAAAAAGTAGTTTGGTAAAAGATTAGGGCTGATGAGTCACGGGGTAAGATGATTGGTAAGGCCCCAGTGTATCCAAATACAACACTTATGAGGGGTATTGTGATTGGAGGACCCCGAACTGCTACGTAACAGAATAGGATGTGTGGTAGATACCACGAAAATAAGATGTTGGACGAGGGCAATTGTATGTCTTGGACCAGGACACTACTGATGTTTCATTTGATGTGGTGGAAGATACCACACTGGTTGTGAATAATGAAGTAATTATGTTAATTGATCTTGGTGCCACGCATTTATTCATACTGCTCTTAGTTGCTTATAAGCTAGTGAAAGACGCGAAGCCTGTACCCTTAGGCAAGATGATGATGTTAGATGATTATCACTAACTGAATATGGGTATAGAGATTGTAAGTTGAAAATAGGGGTGAAAACATCACTGAAAGGTGTACTGTAAGTTTGACAAGTAATGAAAGAGTTTGTTATAAGTGATATATGAAAGGAGATATATTGGAATAAGAGGCGTATGCAAGGTAAGAATATCTTTAATATGTAAAGTAAATTGGATTGAGCGATATGTAGTGAATATGAACTGCGACCAAGGATAAGAGGTGGATATATCTACAACCAGTCGATGTGGTCAAGTCTCGTTAATAAAGGTATTTCAAAATACTTCCCTGCCTGAAGACTTGATAGCGTCTAGAAGCGCACACATAACCTATAAATTGAAATCGACAGTCGTAATTTATACATTTAAAATTTGGGTACCTTTACTGGTACGATAAAGAAATATAGAATTTGAGTAATCATGAAGGTTTAAAAAATTAAAATTTTATAAAAGTCGTTAATATAAGAAAAAAGGAAATGACGGGGGTTAGTATCTTAAACGGAAGCCATTTCGAAATGACATTATACGTTTATGCGTACATAGGTCAAAGATAAGGGTGATTGAAATATTTAGTGGAACTCAACTACGATGGGGTATTTAAACCTTACCTGGACTGATTGATTGTCATCTTTAGCGATGATATTTAAATGTATTCGAAGTCCAGAGAAGAGCATGAGTAGTAACAGGAAACTGTCGTACAGACGAGGTGTTGAGAGTTTCTCGAAATTGGCTGCTCAGTTGACATGTATCATTTGGAAAACGATTGCATACGAGTGGTATGATAAGTATGAAATTGGCTTCAATGAGTTTTGGTATATCGAAGTAATAAACTGACCACCGTAATTATTCTCACCATACCCAACAGCTCAAGAGGTTTCTCAGCGTATATGGATACCTCAAAATAAGGATTGAGCTGTGTATTGATGTAAAATGGGAAGATAGTCGTTTATGGATCCAGATAGTTTAAAGATCATGATATAAACTATCCGACCCATGATTTAGAGCTGGCAGCCGTAGCGTTTACACTAAAAGTATGGCGCCACCATTTATATGGTAAGAAATTTTGGGTATGCATTGATCGTAAAAGCCCCGAGTATCTTTTTTCATAGAAAGAGTAGAATATGAGATAACCAAGAGGGTTAGAGCTTCTAAGGATTATGATTGTGAACATTGGACCACCCAGGAAAGGCTAATGTAATGGCTGATACCTTGAACAGATAGAGCCTCAGGATGGTATTACATATGATAGTCAGGGAGCGTGAGCTGCTAGAGCAGTTGTGAGCCTCAGTAGTGATGTGATCCCTTCTGATGATGACCGTGATTGTGTAACAGCTAGCCTGAGGTTAGAATCGGATTTGGGTGACCGAATTTGCCAGGCTTAGCATGATGATCGGCATGGTGTCGATAGTGTGTGTGAGACCCCGTATATGTATAATGGTAAATTTGTACATAGAAATGTAAATTGAGTTGTACTATGAATTCATAAGTGACGTATATGTGATGTAAGTCCATAAGTTAATGTACATACTTGTAATAAGAGTTGTAATTGTACATACAAGTTAAATTATGTATGAGTGTAAAGAAATGGACTTAAACATGTGGAGAATGTGAGTAGAATGGAATATGAGTAGTGTGGTAAATGGAATGAAGAGTTGCATGAGTATGCACACCCATTTGGTTAATATTAAGTATCTTTGGTTATACAAAGATTCCACACAAGTTTCTATAGGAATAAGGTATGTATGGATGTCATTGTCAAGCCTCAAAGATAAATGAATGAGAAAATGATCATGGTAGCAAATTAAGGATGTTTGAGTATGAGTTGCTGCAGAAGAACTGCAGAAAATCTGGAAACTATGAAGGGTAGATCGATCTCATGGGATGAGAGATCGATCTGGAAGAGCCAGAATGCTCTTATTTGGGCAAAGGAATAGAGCAGATCGATCTCCAATGGAGCCAGATCGATCTCCTAAGCATTCTGTAGTGCAAAGATCAATCCTCAAGCACCCAGATCGATCTCCTTAGCTCTCTGTTTGGGAGCAGATCGATCTCATGCTTTGACAGATCGATCTCATGCTTAAAATGCCGTGAAAAAGAGGGATTTAAGGGGACCAGATTGATCTCCTCTTGGTGCAGATCGATCTCCTCAAGCTATTTCTATAAAAGGAGTGCTGAAAATCTGAAAATTTCAGGAAAAACACTATCCTACCCCAAAACCTAACTTTCTCTCTCTAAAATCAGCCATTTTCAGTAAGATTTAAAGAGAGACCATTAGAGGTAAAGTTGTTCCTATTAAAGAGAATAACAACATAGTTGGAAGGCATTTTCCCATTGTTGGTATTGGAAGTGTTAAGGGCATTGCCATTTGGTGCAAGAAGAGAAATCAGATTTGGTAAGATTCTAACACTCCAACTATGGTACATTGTCTATTTAATTGATTTTGGAGTTGTTTGGCATGAGTATGGATGGTTAGAAACTATTTAAAATGCATTGGAATGATTATGACCTAGAAATGGTCTAGTGTGAGAAAGTGGAATGTATGGAGATTAATGAGAAATGGGATGTCTAGAGGTGACAATAGTGTTATGGATATGATTTTAAGATGTTGGTGAATAAATTGTAAGATTTACCTAAAAGGGGTAAAATGTGGATTAAGGCATTGGTAAAATGCATAAGTGAATTATATTGAATAGTGAGGTCAAATATGGGTTAAAAACATTAACTCAATTGATTTGGATGAATGAATCGCAGCTTCTGAGGATACGCTGGAGCGAGTTGAGCCAAGAGCGTGAGAAGCTAAGAGGAAAAGAGTCACACCAAGTAAATTGAGGTAAGGGAATTGTGTGGACTCTTAGAGATATCTGTGCGCAATTTGGGTGCATTAAATGCTTTGCTAGAATGCATGAGACATTAGGAAATGATGTTGGGTGATTGATGGGCAAAAGTTGGGTGTTTGAGAAATGTGCATGAAAATAAAAGCATATTGCTTGAAAATCATGTTTTATTGCTTTTTAGCAAATGATTTGGTAGGTTGGCTAATATTTGAAATGATTTGCAAAAGAGTTGAGTTGTTTTGGTTTGTTAACCACACTTTGCAAAGAAATGAGCCACCTACATTGTTTTAGTGAGTATGAAAGCGTGCTAGAGTACTACTCGCACGGGATTTGACGTGTTTTATACACATGAGTGCTAGAGGCACTAGTTTTCACATGGATTTCATAATTGTTTTGGCATTGTGCTTGGAGTTTGTCTCGCACTGGATGCCCACCTTGCTTGTTGCCGTGTTTGGAGGTTCGAGTAGATTGGGTGTCACATCGATTAAATAAGCTCACACGTGCATTATTTTGACATGATTAATTAGCCATGTTAGGAGCTTCGGGTAGACAAGAGGTCGTACCAATTAAATAGGCTCACACGTGCGTTTGAGATATGACGTGATATGATGTGTTGATTGGGTCCACGGAGTACGTTGTACCGTGCATGTAGCATGGAGTACGTTGTACCGTGTTGAGTTGTGATGTGCTGTCTTCGGACGAGATCTGCTATGGACCGGTGGGTAGGATTTGACCCACCTCCCGTGTGGAAGCAGATAGTGGTGATATCCTGCACACTTGATCCGTGTAGCCGGTATCACAGGTTATGTATATAGGCCTTAAGGTTATTACCTGTTGTTGAATTGCCTATCTCACATGTCTATTGCTTTGAGAATAAATCCATGTTTGAAATGATTTGTGGGTCAGGAAAGTCCGAGGGTGGGCTGAGACCTGACCAGTGTTGGATTGATTTGTTAATGGTCTTTAAAGTGCACGAATGCATGATGTTTAATGCCATGCTTTATTGTGAAAATGCATGATGGTTAATGCCATGCTATTTGAGAAAATGCATGATGGGTAATGCCATGCTTTTATTGAGAATTATGCATGATGATTTATACCATGCTTTGAGTTGAAATGTGCATTGGATTTTATAGTATGAATGCTTTACATACCATTAACAAAATCATACACTCATGTTTTGAGATAAAATGATGAATTAAATGCTTTTGAGCATGGCATCACGATCACGTAGATAGTGCAGTATCTACCTGTTCACATGATTGCCTTACTGAGCGTGTGGTTTGCTCACCCCCTTATTTTCCCCCTCTCTACAGAGATTTGAGTATAGAGTGAGCGTGACTAGAGGCGTTCCCTTTTTGGTAATCCACTGCATCCCATCGCTAAAGGTATACACACTTGGATTATTTTGTATCTAAACTAGACATAGCACAGTAGCATTTTGTATGTAACTATTGGGGATGTAAAACAATGTAAACACATGTAACAACTCTGATATATATACAATTATACAAGTGTTTACTTATAAATAATGTTTAAATTGAATGGGTATGGTGGAATGAGTTAGACGTCGACACACAGCCCAACTATTGAGGAGAGTTGCTATTCACGATCGAGGAAGGACGATTAATAATTGATGCATGAAAATGTAAAAAATTTGTACGTATTTCGATAAGTTGAGGGTCATGACAGTGTGGGTCAGATTCAGAAGGGTATAGTGACTGAGTTCACAGTGAGTGATGATGACTTACAGAGGTTTAGAGACAGTATAAGTACTCTCCAGGACCATAGTTGCTGAGATAGTGTAATTGTCAGAAGCTCACTCTTCGGGATATATAGTGCATCCGATAAATAATAAATATATCGAAATCTCTAAAAAATGGTATTGGTGGTCAGATATGAAAAGACACATTGTAGAGATTGTGGCAAAGTGTCTCGTATGTCATCAGAGTAAGTTAGAGCAAAAGAAGTGCAAGGTTATTGCAGCCCCTACCTATATCGATACGGAAATGGGAACAAGTTACCATGAATTTCGTGATGGGTTACAGAGGACCCGAATAAATCACGAGGCTATCTGAGTGATAGTCGATAGATTGATTAAGTCTACCCACCTTCTAGTTATGAAAATCCCCAGATATTCAAAGTTTGTAGGTGAAGTTATATGTGTATGAAAAATTGTGAAATATTATGTAGCGTTCCAGTGAGCATGATATCAGATAGGGATTCCCACTTCACTTTCCACTTTTGGGAATATTGTTTTTGAAAGCTATGGGAACCCGATTGAGCGTTAGCACAGCTTCCATCCTCAGACAGATGGTAAGTCAGAGAGGACTGTACAGGTTCTGGAGGATATAATGAGAGCGTGTGCCAGTGGTTTGATAAGCTCTTGGGATGATCATTTGTCACTAATTGAATTCGCCAATCATGATAGTTGTCACTCGAGTATCGAGATAATATTTATATGAGGCATTGTATGGCCGTAGGGAGTTGTTCCCCGACTTGGATAAGAAGAAGTGGGTGATAGATAGAGAGTTGTTTCCAAATAGATAAGATAAACCTCTAAGGATGTTCAGTTGGATTGTGAGAGATTAAGAACACCTCAGAGCAGACAGAAAATCATGCTGACAAGAGACAGAAACCATTGGAATTCACCGAGGGTGAATCAGTACTGTTGGAACTTACTTGTCCTTCGGAAAGAAGACAAATTGAGTTTCGTTAGACGAATCCTTTGAGAGATTGGACAAAGTGGGAGATAAGACCTATAGGTTGACATTACCACTTGAATTAGAAGGTATCCACTATGTCCTATCCTATGATGCTTCGAAAATAATATCCGGACCCAACATATGTAATCGGATATGAGCTCCAACAGCTTAGCTCAATGAAAGTATAACGTATGATTGGAAAATCGATTCGGGTATTAAACAGAAGGAGAAAGTATTGAGGTTTAAAACGATCTCCCTAGTTAAGTATGATGGTAGTATTACACTCCGGAGAAAGTCACTTGAGGATGACGGTATATGATACGATTGATGTACCCAGAGTTATTTAAGGAATCATTTTACTTGGTTCTAATTTGGAGGATCAAATTTCTTAAGTGGGGGAGATTGTAAGACCCGATTTTTATCGTAAGAGCAAAAAGGAATGAATAGAAATTTTTGAGTGCATTTAAAATTGCAAAAGGACTTAAATGGTATTTTCGAACACGTGCAAGGGTAAAACGGTCAAAAGACCAAAATTCAATATTAATCGAGACAAGAAAATTTAATTAAAAATATGGGAATGAGAAATCTTGATCAATAATGAAGAAATAATTAAATTTCTGGTTAAATTGATCAAGATATGAATTTATTGAAATAAATCGGAATTTTCTTATCAGAAAACGATCCCAAAAATAATCGAAAAATATACCGAAAAGTCGAAATAATACAGATAAATTCATTTACTGGTTAAATGAATTTAATATAAATTTTTTTTAGATATTTGTTGATTTTTAATATATTTTAATGAATAAAATAATAATAAAATTTAATTATAAATAATAAAATAAAGTAAATGTAAAAAAAAAACGAAATTGGAAATCGCAGATCTGAGAAACTGAAGAAGAAACGAAACAGAAAAGCAAAGAAGAAAAACGCGAAGGCCGACCAAGAGAAAGGAGATCCCTCCAGCCGACAGCCACTGATGGCCAAGGACCCCAGGCGAGAGCCAACGAAGGGCGACGAGCCTCATGGGAACCACCAGGCGTCAGCACGCTCGCCAGAACGGCGGAGAACGCCAAAAACGAAGGGAATAGCTGCGGGAGAGAAGCTTCGATCGGTGGCCATCAGTGCCGATTTGGTCCAAACTGAGGGCCGATTTTGGAAGCCCAGCTGCAGCCGAGCCGAACGGCACCGAAAAAGACAAGAGAATCCGTCGAACGGCGTCAAAACGAGGAAAGGATGCCTGAACCGGTACGGTCGGTTCACCGCAGTGACGTTATGCCGAACCGAACCGGACCAGTTCAGCCAAAAAAGAAAAGAAAGAAAAAAAAAGAAAGAAAAAGAGGAAAAATCAGAGAAAAATTTCAGTGATGCAATCGAGCTACGGGCAAGTCGGTAAGCTGTTGAATTGACCGATTTAAATTTCGAAATATTTAATTTGATTAATATTCAACTGAAAATTTACTCGAAAAAATATTAAATTGTGTAGCTCGACAATTGACATCAACTGAGAGCTCGAGATAGTCTCGATTTGCGTACTATCATGGAATCTTGGGTAAGTAACCCTTATTTACGACAATTTTGCATCTTATGCGTTATTGATAATTATAGCATAAATTATGGATTTAAATTCCGTATTTAATGAATTTAATTTTGGAAAATTGGATAAATTGTCGTAAATACTAAATTAAGCTATTCGAGAGTTTAGAACGAGGCTCAATAAATACTGATGGGCCCAGTGAGCCCAATAGACCTCGATAATGTGAATAGTAAGTGGAAAAATGGGCTTAAGGTCGATTAAGGCCCATTATGGTGCAATTAGGCCCAATATGTGTAAACGGGCCCAATGATTTAAATTAAGCCCAGAAAATGTGAAATACAATTAAATTGTATTGTATGACCTGATGAATATGTATCCGCAGTTCCAGAGATTGGATTGGGAGCAAATCGGACTGCGTGACGAGTCATCAATGGAAAGGTCAGACTGTACAGAAAAATGAGGTAAGGGAATTGTGTGAGTAGCTAGAGGTAGCTACACGTATGTTAATAGCTTTTGTATACACTGAATATGTATGTATACACTGATATTGTATAATGATCCTAAAAGTGGTTTAAATGATTTTAAGGATCGAAATAGGAAAAGACTATTTTACCCCCATTGAGGGAAGTTCACCTAAGGATGGTGAAAGCATGACATGCATGAAATGCATGATTTAAGGAATTTTTCGAATTAAGGACTTTTATTGGTTTTAATCAAAGCAAATTGGTAGATTGGCCAGAAATTGTATAAATTTCACAAGATAACACTACGTAGGTGTTATTCATATTTAAATGGAATTTTTTTGGAAAACGGGCCAACTATCAAGTTTATATGGAAACAGATAGTGCTGGCAAATAGCTCGCACTATATGTTTGTGAGTGTGCATAAATGTGCTTGAGCGGTTGCTCGCACTGACTTGTGTGACATCATATGCATGAAATATGCTAGAGCGGTTGCTCGCACTGATTTTTATTCTTGTGAAATGCATGAGAAGTGCTGGAGCCTAGCTCGCACTCTGTTTTGACATGTTTTGACTGTTATGATTTGTTTTGACTGAATATGCATAAAAAGGTGCTAGAGTGATTGCTTGCACTAGTTTTAATGATTTGACATGCATGAGAGGTGCTGGAGCGTAGCTCGCATCCTGTTTTGAAATGATATTGCATATAAGCCGTGCTGGAGTGTAACTCGCACGAGATTTGGTTTATTTATGTATAAACCCGGGCTGGAGTGTAACTCGCACAAGATTTGATTTATTGATGTATAACACCATGCTAGAGCTCGCTCGCACGTGATTTTATATGGATTTATAATTCATTCATTTTTAAGTCATATTGGAGCACTGCTCGTACGCAGATTTCATTGATATTTATGAAACCGTGCTAGAGCTTCGCTCGCACGAGATTTTTAGATATCATGAATATGCATGGAGCCGTGCTTGAGCTTCGCTCGCACAGGGATTTATATGACATGCATATACCCGTGTTGGAGCTTCCTGTAGACAGTGTTTCACAGTGAGATGATATGCTCACACGTGCATACTGAGACAGAGATGATATGGGTGGATAAGACCTATTGCAGGCACCCCTGATTAAGCTTGGGTTCACGGAGTACATTGTGCCGTGTATGTCACACTGAGTACGCTGTACCATGGGGATTGTTGGAGTGGAGTGGCATTAGCCACGAGGCAGCAAGCCTTGCCCTCGCAATCCTGGTGTTATGCTATTCTGGCGGGTAGGACGACCCACCTCCCGTTTCAGGTGTGATACCCTACACACTAGGTACTGTGTTGCCAGGGATCACGAGGTTATGGCCATAGTCCTATGATGTTACTGATATAATCACCTGCTTTCTCACATGATATAACTATTGGTCGTTAGACCAGGGTAGACCCGAGGGAGGGGTCAGGCCCCCGATTTTATGATTTTATGATTTGTGACTGTCACGACCCTCAACTTACCGAAATACATACAAATTTTTCGCATTTTCATGCATCAATTGTTAATCATCCTTCCTCGATCGTGAACAACCACACTCTTAACAGTTGGGCTGTGTACCGACGTCTAACTCACTCCACCATACCAATTCAATTTGTATATTATTCATAGGTAAACACTTGTATAAATGTATATATATCAGAGTTGTTATGTGAGATCTGAGAATTTCAGACATATTTTAATGATGTAATAAGAATTTGAAGTGTAATTTATTGAGCTAAGTGAATTGTGGGAATTATAATTGGAGATTTATATGTTAAATGTGTAAAATGAGCATGAAGTATGAGGACAGATCGATCTGGGAGAAGGAGAGATCGATCTGGTGAGTTATAAACGACAAAGAAGGAGAAATTTAAGGAGCAGATCTGTTGAGTTAATGTATTTTGAAATGACAAAACAAGTTAATACAATAATGTTTGTTGAGTTAATGTATTTTGAAATGACAAAACAAGTTAATACAATAATGTTAAAATGGTATACAAACATGTTTAGAAGATATCAGGACCAGAACTTAGAGTTCTGCTGATGAGAGATCGATCTGGGGTATGAGAGATCGATCTCCTGGGTTTATACTTGATGAGGATCGATCTCATGATGGAAGAGATCGATCTGGCAAGCCTTAAAACGGTGTAAAGGGTTTAAGGTAAAAAGAGATCGATCTGCAAGGGTTAAGAGATCGATCTGCTCTAAGTCAGAGAACTTAGGAGATCGATCTGGTAAGGAAGAGATCGATCTGCTCAAAGTCAGAGAGCTTAAGAGATCGATCTGGTATATTGAGAGATCGATCTTGCCTCAAACAGAGAGGATAGGAGATCGATCTGCCTATTCGACAGATCGATCTGGCTCTGCCTATTTAAACTAACAGATCGATCTGGTAATGTATAAGATCGATCTCCCTGTGTATTTGTGCTTTGTCATTGCAGGATTTAAAACTAGGAGATCGATCTGGCCAAGATAGGAGATCGATCTGTCTGACCACTGGAGGTTCCCAACGGCTATTTTCTTCAAATCTCAACGGGAAAAACTGCATTTAATGCTCCAACTACCCAACCTTCAGTATATAACCAAGCATTGAAGACAAAGCAAAGAGAGAGACTATCACTGAATATTCCAAACATTCTCAAGCTTTAATTCTTTCATTCATTGTATCTCTATTGCTCATTTATTGAGATTAATTGTACAAGCTTATGTACTACAAGCTTTGTTAGTCCTACCCACTAAAAAGCCTTATTCTGTATTCATCCTCACCTTAAAGGAAAAGAGGATTGTTCCTCAGTGAGTGTTATTGTAAAAAGGGTGAATACATTCTCTGTATTGCTAAGGGTAGAGAGGTTATTCCTTAACCTGTAAAAGGAACTTTGTAAACTCTGTTGAAAGAGAGAAAGAAACCACTTGACAAGAAGGTCAAGGAGAGAGGACGTAGGCAAGAGTTGGCCGAACCTCTATAAGTCGCTGTGTTTGTTTCTCTTTCCCTCTCTTTGCATTAAATTGTTATATTGCACTGTTTTATTCATTATCACTTGTGTTTAAATTGTGATTGTTTTAAAATCTCCCATAATTGTTAGAAAACCGATTCACCCCCCCTCTCGGTAGAGCCAACAATTGGTATCAGAGCTAGGACTCTCTAATCACATAGGAACAACTTCCTAAGAGTAGAAACGATCAAATGGCTCATAACAATGTAGCAACTAATTTGATAGGAGAGGGGCACTCCACTGTTAGACCTCCCATGTTCAATGGTGAACATTATTCTTATTGGAGGACTAGGATGATGCTGTTTATACAAGCAAACGACTATGAAGTATGGAGAATTATAGTTAAGGGACCTCAAATCCCTACAAAGAAAATAGAGGGAAGAGACATTCCCAAAGAAGAAGATGAATGGGATTCTAATGACATTAAATGTGCACAGCTAAATGCTAAAGCTATGCACACATTATTTTGTGCTTTAAGTCCTAATGAATATAATAGAGTCTCCGGGTGTGATAATGCCAAGCAAATATGGGATAAATTGGCAATAACTCATGAGGGTACAACCCAAGTGAAGGAGACAAAGGTAGGTATGCTCACACATGATTATGAGCTATTTAGGATGAAGGAAGAAGAATCCATTAGTGATATGTTCACTAGGTTTACAGATATAATTAATGGATTAAAATCTTTAGGAAAAACATATTCTAATATTGAAATGGTAAAGAAAATTCTAAATAGCTTACCTAAGTCATGGGAAGCTAAAGTGACAGCAATAGAGGAATCAAAGGACCCACACACACTGTCCTTAGACGAATTAATAGGCTCCTTGCTAACTTATGAGATGAAGCTTAAAAGAAATGAAGAGCCACCCAAGAAAGTGGGTGTTGCTCTAAAATCCACTACTGAAAAGGAAATTAAAAATGAGAGTAGCAGTGAGGAGGATATTGAAATGGCAATGTTTGCCAAAAGATTCAATAAATTCATGAGGATGAGAGCTGGTAATAGCTATAGGAGAAACAATAGGAGAGAACAAGAGGAAGTAGGTAGAAAAGACTCTATTGTGTGTTTTGAATGTAAAAAACCTGGACACATAAAGTTTAACTGCCCTCTTCTCAAAAGATCTAATGATAGGTTTCATAAAAAGAAGGCGATGGTAGCAACATGGAGTGACAGTGATTGCTCCGATGATGAATCAAATGAAGACATTGCCAACCTATGCTTCATGGCAATTGATGAGGATGAGAAGGTAACATCTAATATCAATGAATACTCTTTTGATGAACTGCAAGATGCATTTGATGATTTAGCATTAGAGTATGAATCTATGAGCATGAAGTATAAAAAGTTAATATCTAAATTAAAAAGGGAAAATGAGATAATGTTACAAGATAATTTGGAATGTGAGAAGAAACTAGAGATTGCAAATCTAGAAATTTCTGATCTTAAGGAGAAAAATAGGAATTTACATAACTCCTTTAATAGGTTTCACATGGGGCAACAAAAGCTAGATAGCATGTTAGAAACCCAAAGGGCATTTTTTGACAAAAATGGCTTAGGGTATAATGCACAAAGTAGGGAGACCCATCTTAAGAGTTTTATTGCTAGGAAGAGCATGAATAAACCTGAAATTACTTGTTCATATTGTAATAAGAAGGGACATAAGTCACATTATTGCAATATAAAGATGAGGAATCTTAAAAGAAAAATTGTAAAAAGAATATGGATTCCAAAAGAGGTAATTCATTCCAAGGACTGCAATGCATTAGCAAAATGGATCCCAATGGGATCAAGAATTGCATTTACTAACCTTCAAGGACCCAAGAGAATTTGGGTACCTAAGACTTGAGTGTGTTTATCTTTTTTGTTGTAGGTGATTGAGCATAACCACAAAGCTAAAACAAAAGAAGCTTGGTACTTAGATAGTGGATGCTCAAGGCACATGACGGGTGATAAAAGCCATTTCAATTCCTTCAAATCGAAAATTGGTGGAGAAGTCACTTTTGGGGACAACTCCAAAGGCCAAGTGGAAGGGAGTGGCTCAATAGGTAATGATCATTTCTCCTTAGAAAAAGTATTACTTGTTAGGGGTCTAAAGCATAACTTGCTAAGCATTAGTCAACTTTGTGACAAAGGTTACAAAGTAATTTTTGATTGCATGAAATGTAATGTTATAGATCCTAAGTCAAATAAAATTCTTCTTCTAGGTCATAGGCAAGGTAACATATATATAGTCTACCTTAATGAACTCAAAAACGAAAACATATGCTTAATGGTAGATAACAAAAAGGAATCTTGGTTATGGCATAGGAGACTAGGTCATGCTAGCATGCATGTGCTATCCAAATTAGCAAGAAAGGATCTAGTCATAGGCTTACCCAAACTACCCTTTAATCATGAAGAAATATGTGAAGCTTGTGTTAAAGGAAAACACAAGAGAACAACTTTTAAGCCTAAGAATAGTGTATCCACCACTAGGCCCCTTCAATTACTGCATTTAGACTTGTTTGGACCAACTAGAACCACTAGCCTAGGAGGGAAACACTATGGTTTTGTAATAGTTGATGATTACACTAGGTATACTTGGGTGTTCTTTTTGAGAGTAAAAAATGAAGCCTTAGAGAAATTCATAACTTACTCAAAGGTGACTCAAAATGAAAAAGGATATACAATAACAAGCATTAGAAGTGATCATGGCAAAGAATTCGAAAATATAGGATTTGATGAGTATTGCAATGATCAAGGAATTAGTCATAACTTTTCAGCCCCTAGGACACCACAACAAAATGGTGTAGTTGAGAGAAGAAATAGAACTTTGGAAGAGATGGCTAGGACCATGTTATGTGAAAATAACTTGCCAAAGTACTTTTGGGCTGAAGCAATAAACACATCATGTTATATAATCAATAGAGCGATGATAAGACCCATGCTAAAGAAAACTCCTTATGAGCTCTACAAAGGTAAGAAGCCTAATATTAGTTACTTCCATCCTTTTGGCTGCAAATGCTTTGTTCTAAATAATGGAAAAGATAATTTAGGAAAATTTGATGCCAAAAGTGATGAGGGAATATTTCTAGGATATTCATTGAATTCAAAGGCTTATAGAATTTATAACAAAAGAACATTAATGGTTGAAGAATCTATTCATGTTGTATTTGATGAATCAAATAATATATCTAAAGATTCAACCAACAATGATGAAAATGTTGAGATATTTGATGAAGGCTTAGAAGATGACTTTCTAGAAAAGCTTGATTTGAATAAAGAAGATGAAGAAGAAATAGAAGTTTTAGAAAGAGAACCTAGAGCACCAAGAGAGTTAGGATATGTAAAAGATTGTGAAATAGTAGGAGATCCAACTCTTGGAGTTAGAACTAGGTCATCCTTAAGGAATATGTGCCAATATATAGCCTTTGTATCTCAAATAGAGCCTAGGAATGTCAATGAAGCCTTAGAGGATAATAATTGGTTCCTAGCAATGCAAGAAGAGTTAAATCAATTTGAGAGAAGCAAAGTATGGAAACTAGTTCCAAGGCCTAGTGATCACTCTATAATTGGAACTAAATGGATATTCAAGAACAAAATGGATGAAAATAGTGTGATCATAAGGAATAAGGCTAGGCTAGTTGCTCAAGGCTATAGACAAGAGGAAGGCATAGACTATGATGAAACATATGCACCGGTAGCTAGATTAGAGGCAATAAGAATGTTACTTGCCTTTGCATGTTATAAAGATTTCAAGTTATATCAAATGGATGTAAAGAGTGCATTCTTAAATGGTTTCATTAATGAAGAAGTCTATGTAGAGCAACCTCCCGGATTTGAAAATCATGAATTTCCTGAACATGTTTTCAAATTGTCTAAGGCACTTTATGGGTTAAAACAAGCTCCTAGAGCTTGGTATGAAAGGTTGTCAAAGTTCTTAATAGAAAAAGGATTCTCAAGAGGAAAGGTAGACACCACATTATTCATCAAAAATAAAAATAAGGACTTACTAGTTGTACAAGTATATGTAGATGATATTATTTTTGGTTCAACTAATGAGTCTTTATGTCAAGAGTTTGCTAAGATCATGCAAGGGAAATTTGAGATGAGCATGATGGGAGAACTCACATTCTTCTTGGGACTTCAAGTGAAGCAAACAAAGGATGGAACATTCATCAATCAAGCAAAGTACACCAAGGACTTGCTCAAGAGATTTGGGATGGACAATTGCAAACCTCAAACCACTCCAATGGGCACCAACATCAAGCTTGACAAAGATGAAAGTGGTAAGTGTGTAGACACTAAACTCTATAGGTCTATGATTGGTTCTTTGCTTTATTTAACTGCTAGTAGACCAGATATATTGTTTAGTGTGTGCCTTTGTGCTAGATTTCAATCCTCTCCTAGGGAATCACATCTATTGGCAACTAAGAGAATTTTTAGATACCTCAAAGATACTCCCTCACTAGGACTTTGGTATCCCAAAGACTCCACTTTTGCCCTTCATGCATTTTCAGATGCTGATTTTGGAGGCTGCAAAATAGATAGGAAAAGTACTTCAGGTACTTGCCAATTCTTAGGAAATAGGTTAATTTCTTGGTTCTCCAAGAAGCAGAACAGTGTTGCTCAGTCCACAACTGAAGCTGAGTATATAGCAGCTGGTAGTTGTAGTGCTCAAGTGTTGTGGATTAAACAACAAATGAGAGATTATGGCATTGACATGAAACAAGTGTCTATTAAATGTGATAATACCAGTGCCATTAATCTGTCTAAGAATCCTATACAGCACTCCAGAACCAAGCACATAGAAATTAGACATCACTTCCTTAGAGATCATGTACAAAAAGGGGATATAATCTTAGAGTATATTGATACTACACATCAAATAGCTGATATATTCACCAAACCCCTTGATAGAGATAGGTTCTGTATCCTTAGAGGTGAATTAGGACTCATGAGTATGCCTTAGGACTTTCATGTTGTAAAAATCTTGATTTCAAGTTGATTTTTAAAGAGTTTTTGCAAAAATTTTCTGGCAAAGAGGATGAGAGATCGATCTCCTTGTGATATAGATCGATCTCCATGCTTCTATCAAGCCTAAATTATCAAGGTTAAGCTAAGCAGATCGATCTTCTAACCATAAGATCGATCTCCTTTCGTCTCTGTTTAGAGGCAGATCGATCTGTCCACACGACAGATCGATCTCATCAAGCTTCCGCATTCTACAGATCGATCTGTGCATGTACCAGATCGATCTCCTTAAGCCTCTGTTTGCGACCAGATCGATCTGTCCCTACGACAGATCGATCTCTCTTCGCTTCTGGGAGTACCAGATCGATCTGTCGCCTCGACAGATCGATCTCCTATGCCTTGGAGTATAAATACCCGCGAAAAATCCCCAAATCTCCCAAAACCTAAAATTCAAATTCTCCAATTCCCTCGCGTCCTCTTCTTCAATTCCTCCTCAGATCGATCCTCGTACAGTCTTCCTTACGTCTCGGTGTCAAAATTCTGGTATAGTAACCTACATTTCTCACTAATTTCTCAAAACTTTTCTCTGATTTGCGTTGATTTTCATTCTAGGGCAACCCTAGGTACTGTTTCATTGCTTCTCTCTTTGTTGAATTCATTTAGCAAATCCTTAAGGTCTAAGATAATGCCTAGGAAGTCAGTAGCAAACAAACCCCCTAGAACCACAGGAGAGGCAGGTTCCTCATCCCAACCCACTTCCATCGCTTCTTCCAATAGGTGTTTTAAAACACCTGCAAAAAGGAAGCGATACGAAGAGTTCTTCTCAACCATGCCAATTAAGCATTGGCGGACTATAGATTTTTCCTTCCTCAATCACATAGACTTTCCATACCTAACAAAATTTGAGGAATTTGGTTGGGTGAAATTCTTGAGAATCAACACTCCTGTCCCTCCAAATCTCGTTCGTGCATTCTTTTCAAATGCCGAACTCGTTAATGACCCCGATGACACCTGCAAAATCCTTGCCTTCAGAACCTTCGTCATGGGTCAATCAATAATAATTGATTCTGAAGTTATAGCCAAAGTGTTTGATATACGCGATGAAGGCTTAACTAATGAGGATGAGGAAGTCCCCTTTGCGTTTGAACTCCCCGGGGACAAGGCGAGCAACCTCCCAATGCACCTTCGGTTACTCCACCTCATAATCTCGTGGAATCTCCGCCCTTACGGTACCCGTCACTCTACCGTTAGGCGTCTAGACCGTTTTTGGCTCCATCACATTCACACCACCAGCCAAAAGCCTAACCTCCCTCACTTCATATACGAAGACTGGCTGAAGATTGTGCGTGGACAAGCTACCACAATCGTTTTTCCACAACCGGTAGCCTATCTTCTCCGTCGCCTTGGCATCGACTGCAGCGGCGAAACTGGCGAACTTCCATCTCCTAAAAGCGAGCTTAATATTGGGACCCTACATCATATGGGGTACTACAAAGATTTCTGGGGAGAGTGGATGAAAAAGCAAGAACAGCAACCTGCTGAGGCTGAGGATGACCACACTGCTGAACCAGCACCTGCAGCACCCGCTCCAGAACCATCGTCCTCCACGGCTGCGCCAACTGCACAAACATCGTCTCCTGCTGACTTGGCACTGATCGTGAAGATGATAAGCGACCTCAGTCAGAGGATCGATGAAGGACATACCACTCAGCAGCGTATGATTGCCGAATTGACTCAACGAGTGGATCACCTTCAAGACACTCAAAAGGCGATGTTCGATAGAGTTCAAGAAACTCAAGAGGCGATGTTCGATGAACTCCAAGTGACGCGCACGCATGTTGAGGAGCTTTTGGATCGTGATCCTCCCTCACATTAGGCATTAGGTGCTTAGATTTAGTGTAGTTGCAACATTGTTAAGCTACTTAATGTTCTTTGTGAAAAAATTTGCTTGAATGAAATGTTGACTGACTTGTGTTAATGAAATGTCATTCTTGTGTTAATGCAAAATATTGTTTTGAAATGATGAGTATTCCATTCTTGTCTTATTGATATGACAAAAAGGGGGAGAAGACACATAAGAAACATGATAAGAAACATGCATGTTGTTATGTTTGTGTTCATAGCTTAAAAGAATGATTTAAGCGAGGGGGAGTTAAGACATGTGTAAGGATGATAAGATGATTTAATTGAGGGGGAGTTAAGAGCTAGAGCTAACTAAGGGGGAGTTAAGATTTAACTAAGGATGAGTTAAATCTTTAACAAAGTCAAAAGCTCACAAAAAGGGGGAATTTTGCAAATTATCTAAACATGTTTATTGGATGAGTTTTGTCATATCAAAAAGGGGGAGATTGTTGAGTTAATGTATTTTGAAATGACAAAACAAGTTAATACAATAATGTTTGTTGAGTTAATGTATTTTGAAATGACAAAACAAGTTAATACAATAATGTTAAAATGGTATACAAACATGTTTAGAAGATATCAGGACCAGAACTTAGAGTTCTGCTGATGAGAGATCGATCTGGGGTATGAGAGATCGATCTCCTGGGTTTATACTTGATGAGGATCGATCTCATGATGGAAGAGATCGATCTGGCAAGCCTTAAAACGGTGTAAAGGGTTTAAGGTAAAAAGAGATCGATCTGCAAGGGTTAAGAGATCGATCTGCTCTAAGTCAGAGAACTTAGGAGATCGATCTGGTAAGGAAGAGATCGATCTGCTCAAAGTCAGAGAGCTTAAGAGATCGATCTGGTATATTGAGAGATCGATCTTGCCTCAAACAGAGAGGATAGGAGATCGATCTGCCTATTCGACAGATCGATCTGGCTCTGCCTATTTAAACTAACAGATCGATCTGGTAATGTATAAGATCGATCTCCCTGTGTATTTGTGCTTTGTCATTGCAGGATTTAAAACTAGGAGATCGATCTGGCCAAGATAGGAGATCGATCTGTCTGACCACTGGAGGTTCCCAACGGCTATTTTCTTCAAATCTCAACGGGAAAAACTGCATTTAATGCTCCAACTACCCAACCTTCAGTATATAACCAAGCATTGAAGACAAAGCAAAGAGAGAGACTATCACTGAATATTCCAAACATTCTCAAGCTTTAATTCTTTCATTCATTGTATCTCTATTGCTCATTTATTGAGATTAATTGTACAAGCTTATGTACTACAAGCTTTGTTAGTCCTACCCACTAAAAAGCCTTATTCTGTATTCATCCTCACCTTAAAGGAAAAGAGGATTGTTCCTCAGTGAGTGTTATTGTAAAAAGGGTGAATACATTCTCTGTATTGCTAAGGGTAGAGAGGTTATTCCTTAACCTGTAAAAGGAACTTTGTAAACTCTGTTGAAAGAGAGAAAGAAACCACTTGACAAGAAGGTCAAGGAGAGAGGACGTAGGCAAGAGTTGGCCGAACCTCTATAAGTCGCTGTGTTTGTTTCTCTTTCCCTCTCTTTGCATTAAATTGTTATATTGCACTGTTTTATTCATTATCACTTGTGTTTAAATTGTGATTGTTTTAAAATCTCCCATAATTGTTAGAAAACCGATTCACCCCCCCTCTCGGTAGAGCCAATAAGATCGATCTAGGAGAAGGAGAGATCGATCTGGTGAGCAAAAAATGACAAGGAATGAGAAATTTGAGGAGCAGATCGATCTCCAATGGAAGAGATCGATCTCCTTATGAATCTGTTTGAGAAGGGATCGATCTCATGAGGAAGTGATCGATCTCCAAATGATTCTGTTTGGGGAGAAGATCGATCTCTTCAGGAGCAGATCGATCTCATAAAGCCATAAAGAGATCGATCTCACCCCTCGACAGATCGATCTCCTAAGCATAAAATTGCCCAGATCGTCCCCAAAATTCAAACACAGATCGATCTCATCAAGAGGAAGATCGATCTCCTACCTCCAGTCTATATAAGGAACCCGTGTTTTCTCTGTAATTTCACTTTCTCTCTCTTCCAAAACCCATTTCCACCGAAAACCTAGTTTCTCACTCCTCCAAATCACCCATTTCCGGCCGAATCAGCTGTTGTGGTAAGAAGGAAAGTTGTTCCTCATCAAAGGGAGAACAACATACTTGGAAATCGAAGGACGAATCGGATCGAGGCGTGAGTCGTGCGTCTCACAAGCTTTGGGTAATTTCTAAACCTCGATCTTGATATTTGAGCTGATTTTGATGTTGTTGGTGGTTGTCATTGCGTTGAAATAGTTGAGAAAGGATTAGGAATTGATGAAATTTCAATGTGGTTAGAGTGATATGATATTTAGCGATTTTGGTAATTTTAAGAATTTTGAGCTATAAATGGAAATATAGACAATGTGGAGAATTAGCCTAGATAATTGGCATGAGGAATGTAGGACATTGAGATATTGTGAATGAGGTTGTAGTTTAGGGTTGAGTTACGAGAAATCAAGAGATTTGAGGTGTTATGAGCAATTATGCTCGATTTTGAGAATTGAGGGTTATGAGATAATTGAGTATTGATGTTTTAACATCGTTTGGACAGCTCGAGAGTTCCAGAGTGGAATGCGAGGCTAGTCCGTGATACGGGGAAACGATTGCACTATACGAGGTGCAAAGAGGTAAGGGAAATCTAAACCATTTGTGTATGTGAATTGCAAACTGTTTTAGCATGATTTGTGGTTTATAAAACAAGCATGTTGAGTATTTTGTGTTGAGATTAAATTGCACACGATTTTATAGCCGGTTGGAGCCCAATGTTTTTATGAGTTTATAACTGGGCTCTACGTTAAGGCAATATTGAGATTTGAGAAATGTGTGCGTGTGCTTTGCTGGTTGGAACTCGATTTTATTACGTTTTGTGTCGAGTACAAAACGATTTCAAATGAGTTTTATGAGAGAAAAACCATCATGAGTTCTACGTGAAGGCAAACCAGTCTTATGTGATAAGACTTAGGTGTGTAGTTGTGAGTACACACCGGGCATTGCTCTGGTAGCATGTAAGCCCGATTTCTTCTCCGTTCTAGAAACGTGAGAATAACCTATTCTGTGGCTGTGCCACGTTGAGAAACCCCATTGGTGGCTGTGCCACGTTGAGAAACCCCATTGGTGGCTGTGCCACGTTATACCCCATTGGTGGCTGTGCCACGTTGAGAAACCCTATTCTGTGGCTATGCCACATGAGAAATTAAATCAGTGGCTTTGCCACGTGTGTTTTGTGGTTATGCCACGTGAGAAATTAAATCAGTGGCTTTGCCATGTGTATTTTGTGGCTATGCCACGTGAGAATTTAAATCAGTGGCTTTGCCACGTGTGTTTAGTGGCTGTGCCACGTGCATTATTTTTACTGTGATTTTATCACGTATTTGAGAAAGCATTTATCGCGTTGTTTTCACATGCTTTGTTAATGCTCTAGAGTGAGCCTTTTTACTTCATGTTTTCACATGATTTGATATATGAGAATATTGTTTTGAGAACTTTCATGCTATGGTTTTCAAATGAGTTTCACATACAAATAAACCTTTTGTGATGTGTATTTTGGTTTATGAAATGAGTTCCTTACCCCCTTTACTGAGCGATTTAGAAGCTCACCCTGTTTTCCTTTCCCCCCAGAGTTCTTCAAGTGAATAAGGACTTCCCTGCGACGTACGGAGTAGTGGCTAGTGGAGGATTCGAGCTCCAGGCCATATATATTGTATCTCGAGGTATATTTTATCTTTTCATGTACCCAGACTATTATTGTAATTGCAGACACTTGTTGTACAACATTATATGGGATGTATTAGGATTAATTAACTTGGAATTGAGTATTTGTATACGGTACAATATACGTTATATTATGTTGAGATCCTGAGGCATGATAATTATGATGATGTATGACACTGCACAGGAATGCACTCTTAATTGTGAATTAATGAGTAAAAAGTTTTAAATTAGCCCTATTTTCCGCATTTTCGGGGCGTGACATGTTACATGTGTTTACATTGTTTTACATCCCCAATAGTTACATACAAAATGCTACTCTGCTATCGTAAGTTTAGATACAAAATTTCAACAGTGTGTATACCTTTAGCGATGGGATGCAGCGGATTACCAAAAAGGGAACGCCTCCAGTCACGCTCACTCTATACTCAAATCTCTGTAGAGAGGGGGAAAATAAGGGGGGTGAGCAAACCACACGCTCAGTAAGGCAATCATGCGAACAGGTAGATACCGCACTATCTACGTGATCGTGATGCCATGCTCAAAAGCATTTAATTCATCATTTATCTCAAAACATGAGTGTATGATTGTGTTAATGGTATGTAAAGCAGTCATGCTATTAAAATCTAGTGCACATTTCAACTCAAAGCATGGTATAAATCATCATGCATAATTCACAATAAAAGCATGGCATTACCCATCATGCATTTTTCTCAAATAGCATGGCATTAACCATCATGCATTTTCACAATAAAGCATGGCATTAAACATCATGCATCCATGCACTTTAAAAACCATTAACAAATCAATTCATCACTGGTCAGGTCTCGGCCCATCCCTCGGACTTTCCTAACCCACAAATCATTTCAAACATGGATTTATTCTCAAGCAATAGACATGTGAGATAGGCAGTTCAACAACAGGTAATAACCTCAAGGCCTATGTACATAACCTGTGATACCAGCTACACGGATCAGGTGTGCGGGATATCACCACTATCTGCTTCCACACGGGAGGTGGGTTAAATCCTACCCGCCGGTCCATAGCAGATATCGTCCGAAGACGGCACATCACATCTCAACATGGTACAATGTACTCCATGCTACATGCACGGTACAACGTATTCCGTGGACCCAATCAACACATCATATCACGCCACATCTCAAACGCACGTGTGAGCCTATTTAATCGGTACGACCTCTTGTCTACCCGAAGCTCCTAACACGGCTAATTAATCATGTCAAAACAATGCACGTGTGAGCCTATTTAATTGATGTGACACCGAGTCTACTCGAAGCTCCAAACACGACAACATGCAAGGTGGGCATCCAGCGCGAGACAAACTCGAAGCACAATGGCAAAACAATTATGAATTCCATGTGAAAACTAGTGCCTCTTGCACTCATGTGTATAAAACACGTCAAATCTCGTGCGAGTCATACTCTAGCACGCTTTCATACTCACGAAATCATGTAGGTGGCTCAAGACGTGCAAAGTATAGTTAACAAAACCAAAACACACTCATTTGTTTTGCAAATCATTTCAATGTTAGCCAACCTACCAATCATTTGCTAAAATGCAATAAAACATGATTTTCAAAGCAATATGCTTCTGTTTTCATGCACATTTTATCAAACTCCCAACTTTTGCCCTTCGATCACCCAACATCATTTCCTAATGTCTCATGCATTCTAGCAAAGCATTTAATGCGCCCAAGTTGCGCACAGATATCTCTAAGAGTTCACACAATTCCCTTACCTCGATTTACTTGTTGTGACTCCTTTCCTTTTAGCTTCTCACGCTCATGGCTCAACTCGCCTCGGCGTATCCTCGAAAGCTGTGATTCATTCATTAAATCAATTGAGTTAATGTATTTAACCCATAATTGACCTCACTAGTCAATATTATTCACTTATGCATTTTACAAATGCCTTAATCCACATTTTACCTCTTTTAGGTAGATCTCACAATTTATCCACTAACCACATCTTAAAATCATACCATAACACTATTAATAACTTCTACATATCTCATTCATCATTAATCTCCATATATTCCACTTTCTCACTCTAGACCATTTCTAGGTCATAATCATTCCAATGCATTTTAGATAGTTTCTAACCATCCATACTCATGCCAAACAACTCCAAAATCAAATATATAGACAATGTACCATAGTTGGAGTGTTAGAATCTTACCAAATTTGATTTCTCTTCTTGCTCCAAATGGCAATGCCCTTAACTCTTTCAATACCAACAATGGAAAAATGCCTTCCAACTATGTTGTTCTTTTCTTTGATAGGAACAACTTTGCCTCTAATGGTCTCTCTTCAAATCTTACTGAAAATGGCTGATTTTAGAGAGAGAAAGTTAGGTTTTTGGGTTGAAAGTGGAAGGTTAGTGTTTTTCCCAAAATTTTCTGATTTTCAGCACTCCTTTTATAGAAATAGCTTGAGGAGATCGATTTGGTCCCCTTAAATCCCTCTTTTTCACGGCATTTTAAGCATGAGATCGATCTGTCGAAGCATGAGATCGATCTACTCCTAAACAGAGATCTCAGGAGATCGATCTGGGTGCTTGAGAATCGATCTTTTCAATACAGAATGCTTAGGAGATCGATCTGGCTCCATTGGAGATCGATCTGCTCTATTACATTGCCCAAATAAGAGCATTCTGGCTCTTCCAGATCGATCTCTCATCCCATGAGATCGATCTACCCTTCATAGTTTCCAAATTTTCTGCAGTTCTTCTGCAGCAACTCATACTCAAACATCCTTAATTTGCTACCATGATCATTTCCTCATTCATTCATCTTTAAGGCTTGACAATGACATCCATACATACCTTATTCCTATTGAAACTTGTGTGGAATCCTTGTATAACCAAAAGTATACGATATAAACCAAATGGAAGTGCACAACTTATGCAATTCTACTTTCATTTTACCACACTACTCATAATCCATTTTACTCACATTCTCCACATGTTTAAATCCATTTCTTTACATTCACACATAATGTAACTTGTATGTACAATCACAACTCTTATTACAAGTGTGTACATTAACTTATGGACTTACATCACATATACTTCACTTATGAATTCATAGTACAACTCTATTTACATTTCTATGTACATATATACCATTATACATATACGGGGTCTCACAGTGACCCTAAAAGAAGGGCAGTTTTATAACTGAAGTTTTACAATGAATTGTTTTACGAGTTGAGATTTGAATTATGAGATGCTTAACCCCTTTGAGTTATTTCATACTACGTTTTAAATGAAATGATTTGAATGCGGTAGCATAACGATGTTTTACATGCTTTCATTTCAAATTCATGATTTGTCTTACATGACATGAAAGAATGCATAATTTTGATTAAATTCATGCTAAGTATGATTTACTGATGTCACATAAAATGCCTTTGATGCATGAATTACATGATTTTTATATGCACAAATAGTTTTGATAAACTATGTCATGGATGTATGAACGATTTTGTGCTTGATGATTTTAATGAAAAGAAATAGATTTAAGGGCATGGCATTATGAGCATATAGATAGTGGAGCTATCTACTTACTTGCATAATTGCCTTACTGAGCATGTGGTTTGCTTACCCCCTTATTTTCCCATCTTTTCAGAGCACTAACAGTAATTAGTAAGCGGCTGAGGACTTGTATGCATTGGTATCCGCTGCTTCCCATCGAGAGTCAGGTATACACATTTGTATAGTTTTGTATCTGAACATGTAATGCATAGTACTATAAAAGGATATGATGTCGGGGATGTAGGGTTATAAATACCATTGTGTATGTATTTAATTAAAGTTAAAAGATAGTAAACTCTGATATATGAATGTGATTATAGAAATGGAATGGTAAATAGTGTGAAGTGACTAACACCGAATCATAGCCCAACTGTTTGTAGGATGGTCACGATGAGAGAAAGGTAAGAATTAAATAATAAATGAAAAAGCGAAAAATTTACTATGATTTTTAGGTAATTTGGGTCGTGACAGTATATGTCCAAGCATTTGTATAATGTATATGAATTACTTTTAAGAAAGAGTACTTACAGTCAATAGATAATTGTATTGACATGTATGCATGTTATGGAATGAATGTGGTTGAGGTGACTAATATCGAATCACAGCCAACGGTTTGGTGTTGAGTTATGACAGAAAGAGAGGTAAGTAAAATGCGAAAAAAATTTGTGGTAGTTTTGGTCGGTCAGGGAGGGGAGGTCGTGACATTCCTAATATCTTTAACTCAAGCCCAACACCCGAATTAAATTCTTAGCCCTAATCTAACTGGTTTTGACGCAATCCTATTTATACTAGGAATAACATTAACACTCTAGGAAAACTACTAAACTGAATAACACTTCAACCACGGGTTAAATGTTTAATCCGTTCTATTGTTTCACTTAGAGTTGACGAACCTTAATTGCCACTAGTTCTGATTTCTATCCCAACAATTATGGATTGTGAAAATTTTAGATAGCATACGATCACATGCAAAGATTATCAAATTGGCCAGATCATATTATTTTCTCATGTAATCGAATCAATTAATACCAGAAACAATAGATAATTGAATCAAAAGATAGTTTAGATCAATAAACCACGTTTCTCAATTGTTGAAATTACTGGATTCGATTCCCTTGAACCAAATAAAGGATTTAGCAGCACATGATTATTAGAAACGAAAATACAAATATAAATGGTTAATTATTATTACTATTATTATTATTATTTTGACTGCTGCTCTCCTCTGTCACTCATAATTCCTCTCCTAAAAAAACAAAACTATATATATAGTAAAAAAAAAATCTAAATTCAAAATCCTATTACAAGTGGGAAAAAGGTGACATATTCAGGTTTTTTCTTTAAAGCTAGTTTTAGAGTGGAAATAGGCCGAATTGGATCTTGGGCTTTTCTTCAAAGTTGTAAATCAGTAAGTCAGTGTTCCACTGGGTCTAACTTTCCATAATTTGGAGGACTAGAACTCCGTTTAGGGCCAAAATTCCAAACAGTACTAAAATTGTCCAATTTCTTCGGTGAAGCTCTTGAAGCCCAATTTATCTACCAAAATCACAAAATTAAAATAAGTAGTCTAATTAACATGAGAAACATAGAAAAATATTAAAATGTAGAAGGAAATAAATAATAAAAATATGGCACTCATCAATCACTAATACTTTAAAAGAGGATAGTAAATTTTGGGCTAACTAAGAAGGTTTATATCGAGTTAAGAAAGTGATGGGCCAATATCACGACCTTTTTTTTTTTACCCAAAAACACTACAAAATTTTCACTTTTTCTTTACCTTTTTCCTTTCGTGACCATCTTATTAACAGTTGGGCTATGATTTGACATTAGTCATATCATGTTACCTATCTCATCATAGATTTCTTATCACATACACATATCAGGATCCTCTATCTTATAACTATAATACTTATATTTCATAACGTGTATTTACATGACCTTACACATTTTTCAAACATTTACATCCCCGATATTACATCCATATTCATCACTGTGTTGTTACATGTTTATGTACAAAACTATACGAATGTGTATACCTTTCGATTGATGGGAAGCAGTGGATATTGGAATGCAAGTCCTCGACCGCTCTTTAGCTACTGAAAATGCTCTGTGGAGGGGGAAATGAAAAGGGTGAGCTCACTAGCTAAGTAAGGCAATTATGTAAGAAAGTAGATATCTACACTATCTACATGATCATAATTCCAAACTTTAAACCATTCTTTTTCCATGTCAAGCTTGAGGCACGTTTTTCATGCATAAACTTGTGCAACATACATAACCTTTTTAGTACATATGGAAATCATGAAATCTCACGTACAAATGGGCGTTTCATGTGAATCAGTTACAAACATGTACTTTTCACATTTAACACATAACACAAGTATAAGGACTCAGCCTTTTCCTCGGGCTATCCTGATCCATATGAAACCATATAAAGCATGTGTTCATATAACATATATCAAGGCTCCTCCCATCCCTCGGGGTACCTTGATCCATATAAAACCATATGAATTCATGTATTTATATAAACCATATAACATGCGAGAACTAGGCAGGTATTGTGGTAGACATATTGAAATTATGGCCATATCTTGATCTGTGATCCCATGTTACATGGATCCTAGTGTGTAGGGCATGACATTGTAACAAGGGGTGGGCAAATCCTACCCACCAGCTATAATATCATACAGTTCGAAGACTCATATAGTCCAAAGACAGCACGATACAGCGTACACGATACAACGTACTCCATGGATCCCATATCATGTCAATCACCCATTCCATATCTCAAATTACACGTGTGAGCATATCATATCAGTGTCACACACAGTCTACACGAGGCTTTAGCCTAGCCTTATACATGTCATACCAAATCTCGTGCGAGTAAAGCTCCAACACGGATTTATGCATATCATAAGAAAATCTCGTGCGAGTAAAGCTCCAATACGACTTTATGCATATCATACTAAAATACAGTGCGAGCAATGCTCCAGCATGTTATCATGCATATCATATCAAAATACAGTGCAAGCAAGGCTCCAACACATTTTATGCATGGTACAATATCAAAACTCAGTGTGAACGAAGTCCAGCACATATCGTTTCCACAAAATGTGAGACCCCGTATATGTATAATGGTATATATGTACATAGAAATGTAAATAGAGTTGTACTATGAATTCATAAGTGAAGTATATGTGATGTAAGTCCATAAGTTAATGTACACACTTGTAATAAGAGTTGTGATTGTACATACAAGTTACATTATGTGTGAATGTAAAGAAATGGACTTAAACATGTGGAGAATGTGAGTGGAATGGATTATGAATAGTGTGGTAAAATGGAAGTAGAATTGCATAAGTTGTGCACTTCCATTTGGTTTATATAGTATACTTTTGGTTATACAAGGATTCCACACAAGTTTCAATAGGAATAAGGTATGTATGGATGTCATTGTCAAGCCTCAAAGATGAATGAATGAGAAAATGATCATAGTAGCAAATTAAGGAGGTTTGAGTATGAGTTGCTGCAGAAGAACTGCAGAAAATCTGGAAACTATGAAGGGCAGATCGATCTCATGGGATGAGAGATCGATCTGGAAGAGCCAGAATGCTCTTATTTGGGCAATGGAATAGAGCAGATCGATCTCCAATGGAGCCAGATCGATCTCCTAAGCATTCTGTAGTAAAAAGATCGATCCTCAAGCACCCAGATCGATCTCCTTAGCTCTCTGTTTGGGAGCAGATCGATCTCATGCTTCGACAGATCGATCTCATGCTTAAAATGCCGTGAAAAAAAGGGATTTAAGGGGACCAGATCGATCTCCTCTTGGACCAGATCGATCTCCTCAAGCTATTTCTATAAAAGGAGTGCTGAAAATCAGAAAATTTTGGGAAAAACACTAACCTTCCACTTTCAACCCAAAAACCTAACTTTCTCTCTCTAAAATTATTCATTTTCAGTAAGATTTGAAGAGAGACCATTAGAGGGAAAGTTGTTCCTATCAAAGAGAAGAACAACATAGTTGGAAGGCATTTTTCCATTGTTGGTATTGAAGGAGTTAAGGGTATTGCCATTTGGAGCAAGAAGAGAAATCAAATTTGGTAAGATTCTAACACTCCAACTATGGTACATTATTTATTTAAGTGATTTTGGAGTTGTTGGCATGAGTGTGGATGGTTAGAAACTATCTAAAATACATTGGAATGATTATAACCTAGAAATGATTTAGTGTGAGAAAGTGGAATTGATGGAGATTAATGAGAAATGGGATGTCTAGAGGTGACAATAGTGTTATGGGCATGATTTTAAGATGTTGTTGGTGGATGAATTGTAAGATTTACCTAAAAGGGGTAAAATGTGGATTAAGGCATTGGTAAAATGCATAAGTGAATAATATTGACTAGTGAGGTCAATTATGGGTTAAAAACATTAACTCAATTGATTGAATGAATGAATCACAGCTTCCGAGGATACGCCGAGGTGAGTTGAGCCAAGAGCTTGAGAAGCTAAAAGGAAATGAGTCACACCAAGTAAATCAAGGTAAGGGAATTGTGTGGACTCTTAGAGATATCTGTGCGCAATTTGGGCACTTAAATGTTTTTCTAGAATGCATGAGATTAGGAAATGATGTTGGGTGATTGAAGGGTAAAAGTTGGGAGTTTGAGAAATGTGCATGAAAACAAAAGCATATTGCTTTGAAAATCATGTTTTATTGCTTTTTAGCAAATGATTGGTAGGTTGGCTGACATTGAAATGATTTGCAAAGGAAATGAGTGTGTTTTGGTTTTGTTAACCATACTTTGCAAAGTATTGAGCCACCTACATGATTTCGTGAGTATGAAAGCGTGTTAGAGTATGACTCGCACGAGATTTGACGTGTTTTATACACATGAGTGCAAGAGGCACTAGTTTTCACGTGGATTTCATAATTGTTTTGGCATTGTGCTTCGAGTTTGTCTCGCATTGGATGCCCACCTTGCATGTTGCCATGTTTGGAGCTTCGAGTAGACTGGGTGTCACATCGATTAAATAGGCTCACACGTGCATTATTTTGACATGACTAATTAGCCGTGTTAGGAGCTTCGGGTAGACAAGAGGTCATACCGATTAAATAGGCTCACACGTGCGTTTGAGATGTGGCGTGATATGATGTGTTGACTGGATCCACGGAGTACGTTGTACCGTGCATATAGCATGGAGTACATTGTACCGTGTTGAGTTGTGATGTGTCGTCTTCAGACGAGATCTGCTATGGACCGGTGGGTAGGATTTGACCCACCTCCCGTGTGGAAGCAGATAGTGGTGATATCCCGCACACCTGATCTGTGTAGCAGGTATCACAGGTTATGTACATAGACCTTGAGGTTATTACATATTGTTGAACTGCCTATCTCATATGTCTACTGCTATTTGAGAATAAGTCCATGTTTGAAAATGATTTGTGGGTCAGGAAGGTCCGAGGGATGGACTGAGACCTGACCAGTGTTGAATTGATTTGTTAATGGTTTTTAAAGTGCACGGATGCATGATGTTTAATGCCATGCTTTATTGTGAAAATGCATGATATTTAATGACATGCTTTATTGTGAAAATGCATGATGGTTAATGCCATGCTATTTGAGAAAATGCATGATGGGTAATGCCATGCTTTTATTGTGAATTATGCATGATGATTTATACCATGCTTTGAATTGAAATGTGCACTGAATTTTAATAGCATGAATGCTTTACATACCATTAACACAATCATACACTCATGTTTTGAGATAAATAATGAATTAAATGCTTTTGAGCATGGCATCACGATCACGTAGATAGTGCAGTATCTACCTGTTCGCATGATTGCCTTACTGAGCGTGTGGTTTGCTCACCCCCTTATTTTCCCCCTCTCTACAGAGATTTGAGTATAGAGTGAACGTGACTGGAGGCTTGTCCCTTTTGGTAATCCGCTGCATCCCATCGCTAAAGATATACACACTGTTGAAATTTTGTATCTAAACTTACGATAGCACAGTAGCATTTTGTATGTAACTATTGGGGATGTAAAACAATGTAAACACATGTAACAACTCTGATATATATACATTTATACAAGTGTTTACCTATGAATAATATACAAATTGAATTGGTATGGTGGAGTGAGTTAGACGTCGGCACACAGCCCAATTGTTAAGAGTGTGGTTGTTCACGATCGAGGAAGGATGATTAACAATTGATGCATGAAAATACGAAAAATTTGTACGTTTTTTGGTAAGTTGAGGGTCGTGACACAAAAACCCCGATAGGTGGCTCAATTTCAAAGAAATAGTTTCACACTCACAATCAGCACCATAATGTACTTTTTTATGCAAATCATGCAAACACTAGCCAACCTATCCATGTACTTGCTAAAAAGTAGTAAAAATAATCGAAAACATGCATTTCGTGACTTTTCCCAATTTTGGTAAAATTACCCTTTTTGTAAGACCCATAAAATTTCTATGTAATGTATATGATTATTTGATGTACAGACAAGTTACATTATATATGAATTTCAAGCAATAAACATTTTCAAGTTCTAAGTGTGAATGAATTGATAAATGAGTGTTGAAGTTATTGAATATGAGTTTAACTTGGAAAATTGCAGCTGAAATGCTGCAGGATGAAGGTCAGATCGATCCCATACAAAGAGAGATCGATCTCATGGCCTGGAGAATACAATGCCAAGCATTCTGTAAGAGAGAGATCAATCTCTGACTTAAGCAGATCGATCTTCATTGGTCTCGGGCTGGATCAGATGATCTCCTCTTAAGGCCAAATCGATCTCCTAAGCTCTCTGCCTGAAACAAATCGATCTTATTCCATTGAGCAGATCAGTCTCATGCAACATTGTAAATCGATCTCATACATCTAGCAAACTGATCCCTTGCCTGCAAAATGTCGAGAAACTGAAGGATTCAAACAAGGTCAGATCGATCTCCACTAGATGCAAATCGATCTCCTAAGGCGTTTCCTATAAATTCGGGGCAGTTGGATCTGCATTTTCACGGAACAAATTCATTTCTTCCATTTTCAACCTTAAACCTAGCTTTCTCACTCTAAAACCATCACATTTCCATAAAGATTTGAGAAAAAGCTAGTAGAGCAAAGTTATTCATTAGAAAGAGAAGAACAACATAGTTTGGAATCAACACTTCATTGGTTGGATTGAAGGAGCAAAGAAGTGTTCTTATTTGGAGCCAGGAGAAAGTCAAGCTAGGTGAGTTTCTAATACACCAACTCAAAGTATATTTATCTAGTTATTGTTGCGAGTAGATGGGTGTATGTATTGATGATAGAAACTACCTAAAATGTAATAAAACAAGTATAACCTAGAATGAGTCTAGTGTGAGAAAATGTGATATGGGTGAGTTGAATGATAAATGGATTGTACTATAGTGTTAGTGAGGTGATATATATGACTTCAAGATGGTAGAATGAAGCTACATTGTGAGATTAGTAAAGTTAAGGAAATAAGTATATGAGGTGTTTGATAAATTGCCATAATGAAGTAAACGATTGACTAGAGGCACTATGAGCTTAATATCGATTTAGTGGGAATTAATAGGCCTAAAAGGTTTCAATAAACTTGAGAAATTAATAAAGCGATCAAAATGGACTTAAGAGGAAGTGAGGCCTTATAAGTGTTAATGAAAACTATAGGTCGAATTAACTATAGTAAATGCAAGAATTGTGTTATATTGGGCCGAATTGATATGATATATGATTTCATGCAGTCCCAGAGATTTCATTGAAGGTGAATCGAAGTGCACAAATGACCAGTACTGAGGAAGTGGAATCATTCGACGCGATTCTAGGTAAGGAAATTCTGTAAGTACTTAGAGATAACTGCTCGTATTTTGTGGGTGAACGTAGGGCTTTGTAAATGCATGGTTATCTAGAAAAGTGATTAAAGGTATATGTGAATGACTACGAGTATATATATATATGATTTAGTTTTTGAAGTGAATCTTACAAAGGGAATAGTAAGACTAATAATTGCATAAATCACATGTTTTGATGTTTTTATGAAATACATTGCTTTGGTTTAAGCAAAATTGACGGATAGGCTGGCTAGTGATTTCATGATTTTGTGAAATAGCACAAGTGAGTTGCTAAATTTGTTTTGTGAAAGTGTTTTGTTGAAATAGAGCCGTCTATCTACTTATATGAGTTAAATTGTGCTGGAGCCTAGCTCGCACCATATTTTGATTTGTGAAGTTTTATAAGCCGTATTGGAGTTGATAACTCATACGTGGGTTTTCCTTGACTTACTTATGCATATAACCGTACTGGGGCTATGCTCGTACATGATTTCTTCATTATTTGTTATGCATAAAGCCCTACTACAGCGTTGCTCGTACGAGGATATTTGCTGATGATGCATGAAACTGTGCTAGAGTGTTGCTCGCACTAAGATTTCACACTGTGATATGAAATGAGTCATGCAGGATGACTCGTGTAGACTTTGTGTCACACGAATGAGATGCTCACACGAGCCGTTCTGGATGCCTCATGTAGACTGCTAGTTATACGAATGAGATGCTCACACGTGCACTTGAGACTGAGTAGGTTATGCATGTCATGGGGTAGATAAGACCTTCAACAGGCACCCCCAACCATGATATGGGTCCGCAGAGTACATTGTATCGTGTAGATCACATGGAGTACATTGTACCGTGTGGTTTTGATGTTGATTTAAAAGTCTGTCGTAGGACTAACCCATCTTTGTTCCAGCATGATGCCCCGCACATCGGGATCCGTGTGGTCTGGGATGATTATGATATAGTTGGCCAACATGCCTGTCTCACATGATATCACATGGTTTTAGATACCAATGATGATTTATGTTATCCAGGGTAGACCCGATGGAGGGGTCAAACCTTGTGGCATGTTTGAAAGGAATGATGCATTGTTTTAATGGGTTTTGCTAATGTTTTGACAAGGTGTTACGCTTTGAGGGAATGACTTATGATGAACTTTGTGATTTGAGATGAAATCGATAAATGGTTATTATAGTGAGCATGAGTGGTTTTCACATGATGATTTTCGATGTTACATGCCTATTTCCATGTTTTTCAGTAAATGATACATGTATATACATGTGGCATAGTTTTATTATGTCCTCATGCTCTGAATATAAATGAATTATTCCATGACATGATCAGCATGTAGATAGTGTAGTTATCTATTATGCTTGCATTATTACCTTACTGAACATGTGGTTACTCACCCTTTCATTTTCCTCCTCTACAGAGCGCGCACAGTAGCCTAGTGAAGAATTGAGACGTTATATTTTGGTATCCGCTTGTCACCATATCCCAGAGGTATACACACAGGAATTCTTTGTATCTAAACATGTAATAACACAATAATTATTCTGAATTGTAATATGGGGGATGTACATGTTAGTAAACATGTCATGTATAAGTATGTGACTTAACCTTCGAATGAATCAAATTACTTTTGGTTAATTGGAAAATGGATGGTAAATGATGATTATTACTGGCTCACAGCCCAACTGTATTTGTGAGGGTTGTTCATGACTGGGTAAGTTAACGAATAAAGAGAAATTTTTTTAGTAATTTTTAGGTTAAATGGATAAAAAAGGGTTGTGACAGAGATTAGTATCAGAACTAAGTTAGCATGATGTGAGTCAGTAATAATAAGTAAGAAAATTACATACCCATATTACTATGCTTTTGTTTAGATATAACTGTGCGTACCGAGATGGAATGAGTGATGGAACACCACTTGTTCGTGATGTTTATGATGATCGTGATGCCAAGGATCCATGGGTCATCCAAGGAGGTCCAATTACCCGAGCTCGAGCTAAGAAGATGAATAAGCCCTGGTCTCATTGGTTTGTCAAGGAAGCTTCCAGTCCCCAGCCACCTATATTTGTTTGGAAGCCCAAACGACATGAGTCTTAGTTTAGTAATAAGTTGGGTTAAGTGTTTAAATAGCCGACATTTGAGTCTTATTACATTTTAGACCAATATCCTATGTAACTAGGCTTATGCCTGAATTTAGGTTTTAGTCTTATTTTCTATTTGGTGTTAATTCCAGCCCACTTGTTTAAGGGCTTAAGTGCTAGATATTATTATAAATACATTGTAAACACTCTTAAATAGAATAGAATAGATCAGATTGAATTTTCAAAAATTTGAGTGTGCCTCTTTCTAGGGTTCTCTCTCAACTAGGCTTATCAAGGTCTTCTTCCTTGTGGCGCCTCCCTCTTCACCAACCACCATTGTTATACCTTAGGTTCTCGAATTTTATATTCGTAGGGTCGAGGTCCAATACCTTTGGTTCAAGTCTCTTTAGACTTCGGGTCTAGGTTGTTATTCTATTTTCCATTCAAAGTCTAACATCATTATTTCCGCCTCGCTTGCATTTTTTGCTGTTTCAATTCTCAATCCACACGTTTCCTTGATCGTCCTAAATCATCCTCTTGTACACGTATATCAGTTTGGCATCAGAGCAAGGTTTCGATTTTCTGGTTGTGCGTCTTCCCCTTCATCTCTAACACTAAGTCAATGTCAAAAAGAAAAAGAAAGAAAAAAAAAGAAGAAAAAAAGAAACCGTGTACGGTTCAAACACTGTTCATAAAAAAATTCTGTTGAGTTACGAGACGTACGAGTATATGTTTTAAAGAAAACGATGAAATACAACGAACCCGTGAATGAATTCACGGGCCCCACCCTCTCTTTGCCAAATTCCATTGTTTTCCTATAGTTTAGGCATTTTTTATTTTTCTGGTGATTATTTCTTTTAGATTCTTGTTGTGTTTGAGTTGGACTTCTGAAATTTTGTTTCAAGTCAGTATCTTAGCCACACTAAAACTCTTCCTCACCACCCTAGCCACAAATCAGATTAGTCTTTGTTTAAAAAAAAGCAAAAAAAAAAATCATACACTTAGTTGTAGTGTTTGTGTTGGATTCTACACTTAGTCGTTGTGTTTGAGTTGGAATCTATAGTTAGTAGTTGTGTTTGAGTTGGACTCTACAGTTAGTCATTGTGTTTGAGTTGGACTCTACACTTAGTTGTTGTGTTTGAATTGGACTTCTGAATTTTGTTTTAAGTCAGTCTCTTAGCCACACTAAAACTCTTTCTCACCACCCTAGCCACAAATCAGATAGTCTTTGTAAAAAAAAAAAAAGAAGCAAAAAAAAAAAGAAAAAAAATACTTGGTTAATTGGTTGATCCTTCGAGGTTGAATCTTTGACTGAGTCTCTAGTACGATTGTGAACCTATAGAGTTGAGGTAGAGTAAGGGAAAAAGGCATGAGCGTGTGAGAAACATTAGTAGAGAAAAGCCGAATTACTTGAGTGAAACACGAGTGTGAGTGCCCCATCTTGAGTGAATTGAGTGTAAACACGTGAGGTTATCACTTGTGAGGTTCTTTGTTTTCTATTATTACTAATGTTTCTTGCAGGTTAAAGATGTCTTCTGAAGGTGATAAGTCAGACTTTAAAAAAATTGAGTACATGCTCCAGGCAATGCAACAACAATTCCAATGGATGGACATGAAATTCAATGACATTCATGATAAGTTGGACCGACATGAAGCTCAGTTTGCAAGGATCCAACAAGGTGATTCTTCCCGTATGAAAAGTAAGATTGTTACCAACGAAGAGTATGATGATAATATTGGGTATGATTTGAAAGAAAGTCTGAGGCAAATAGACATCATAGAAGGCATCATGAGTATAGAGATCGAGTTAATAGAGGCAAAGAGAAGATGGATGGAAACCTTGATAGCATAAAATTGAAGATTCTTCCTTTCCAAGGCAAGAATGATCCCGAGGCATATTTAGAGTGGGAAAGGAAGATTGACATGGTATTTGATTTCCACCACTACTCTGAGGTAAAGAAAGTTAAACTTGCTGCAGTAGAGTTCACAGAATATGCTATGGTATGTTGGGATCAGCTGGTCTCCAGTAGAAGAAGATGTGGTGATCCTTCAGTGTCTACATGGGATAAGATGAAGCGTATCATGAGGAAAAGATTTGTACCTAACCATTATTACAGAGAGCTATACCAGAAGCTCTAAGGTCTCACCCAGGGTTCAAAAAGCGTTGATGATTATTACAAGGAGATGGAGATAATCATGATCCGAACCAATATCCAAGAGGATGCAGAAGCTACTATGGCTCATTTTCTCCAAGGTTTGAATCGTGAGATTGACAATGTTGTAGAGTTGCAGCATTACATGGATTTAGAGGAGATGTTGCATGTGACCATCAAAGTGGAAAGGCAACTCAAAAGGAAAGGTACATCCCGTTTCACTCCTAGTTTAGTTTCGGTTTGGAAATCTAACACCTTTCATAGGGATGATAAGCCTGTGTTTAAGCCTAAGTCAGAAAGTTTTGTTAAGCCAAAGTCTGAGGACCCTCCAAAGCCTAAGACTGAGCCTGCCCAAGCATCCCAGAGTAGAACACGTGACATAAAGTGTTTTAAGTGTTTGGGTCATGGACATGTTGCCTCTCAGTGTCCTAACGGTAGAGTGATGCTCATGCTTGAGAATGGAGATGTTCAAAGTGAAGCTTCTGATGTTGGTATTGAGGATGAGATGTCTGCGTTAGAAGATGCTGAAGAAGAAAAAGTTGTTGAGTTTGCTGCTTATGGTGAAGCACTTGTTGCCAAACGTGCTCTTAATACTCATGTGAAGTTTGAGGATGAGGCACAACGTGAAAACATCTTCCATACAAGATGTTATATTAGTGACAAGGTATGCTCTGTGATCATTGATGGTGGGAGTTGTACTAATGTTGCTAGCACATACCTTGTTGATAAGCTAAAATTGCCCACTACTAAGCATCACCGCCCATATAAGTTGCAGTGGATTAATGATTGTGGTGAAGTGAACGTGGTGAAGCAAGTCTTGGTTCCTTTTCGTATTGGAAGATATCAAGATAAAGTGTTGTGTGACGTGGTACCCATGCAAGCTAGCCACCTGTTGCTGTGTAGACCGTGGCAGTATGATCGGAGAATCATCCATGACGGTTACACTAACCGTTACTCCTTTTTTATGGATGGCAAGAAGATCACTCTTGCTCCCCTTAGCCCCAAGGAGATTTACGAGGATCAATTAAGGCTGATGGAACAACATGACGAGCAAAGGAAGCTAGCTAAAGAAAAGAAGGGAAGCAAAGAAAACAAAGGAATGAGCTACCATGCCAATCCTCAAGATGTGAAAACTGCATTTATTGCTAAGTCTCCTATCCTTTTGCTTTTATTTAAAGATTCTTGTTTCATTGATACTGAACTCCATGATAATTCGCCTACTGATGTTGTCTCATTGTTACAGGAGTTCAAGGATGTATTTCCTGAGGAGATCCCAAATGGACTACCACCGATTCGTGGGAATGAGCATCAGATTGAACTTGTCCCCGGAGCTGCCATACCTAACCGCCCAGCCTACAGAAGTAATCCAGAGGAAATGAAGGAGCTTCAAAGGCAAGTTAAGGAGCTCATGAGAAACGGTTACGTGAGAGAGAGCATAAGTCCATGCGCCGTGCCCGTATTGCTTGTGCCTAAAAAGGATGGGACGTGGAGGATGTGCGTTGACTGCCGAGTCATCAACAAAATCACTGTAAAGTATCGCTATCCTATTCCTATGCTAGATGACGTGCTCGATGAGTTGCATAGTGCATGCATATTTTCTAAAATTGATTTAAAGAGTGGATATCACCAAATTCGTATGAAAGAAGGTGATGAATGGAAAGCTGCATTTAAGACTAAACACGGTCTTTATGAGTGGCTAGTTATGCCTTTTGGCTTGACTAACGCATCCAATACTTTCATGCGCTTAATGAACTATGTTTTACGTGCTTTCATTGGTAAGTATGTGGTTGTCTATTTCGATGACATTCTAATTTACAGTAAGAGTCTGCATGAGCATGTTGAGTATCTTAGGAATGTTCTTACTATTTTGAGGAATGAAAGTTTGTATGCCAATTCTAAGAAATGTATATTCTGCACTGATAAGGTTATTTTCCTTGGGTATGCAGTTTCTTCACATGGCATTTTTCTGTTGATGATGACAAGGTAAAGGCAATTAGAGATTGGCCTATACCTAAGTCTGTTTCTGAAGTGCGCAGTTTTCATGGCTTAACTAGTTTCTATCGTCGATTCGTTAGAGACTTTAGCACTATAGCCGCACCTTTGACCGAAGTGGTAAAAAAGAATGTTGCATTTCATTGGGGTCTTGCACAAGAGCATGTTTTTAATTTGCTCAAGGATAAACTTTGTTCTGCTCCTTTATTAACTCTGCCTGACTTTACTAAAACTTTTGAGATTGAGTGTGATGCCTCAGGTGTAGGAATTGGAGATGTGCTTATGCAGGGAAAACGCCCAATTGCCTTCTTCAGTGAGAAGTTAAGTGGGATAACACTTAACTATCCCACATATGACAGGGAGATGTACGCGTTAGTGAGGGCCTTGGACACATGGAAACATTACCTGTGGCCCAAAGAATTTGCCATCCACACCAATCACGAGTCCTTAAAGCATCTGAAAGGACAGAGTAAGCTGAACAAGCGTCATTCCAAATGGATGGAGTTCATTGAGGAGTTCCCGTACGTGATCAAGTACAAACAAGGTAAAGAGAACATCGTAGCTGATGCGTTGTCTCGTAGGTATACTCTTATCACAACTCTTGATGCTAAGCTTTTAGGATTTGAGTATATCAAAGATCAATATGCTGATGATGCTGATTTTGGTAATGTTTATGATGCATGTGTGACATCTGGTTTTGGCAAGTTTTATAGGCATGATGGGTTCTTATTTAGAGAGAATAAGTTATGTGTGCCTAGGAGTTCTTTGCGTGAGCTGTTAGTTAGAGACGCCCATAGTGGAGGGTTAATGGGTCAATTTGGAGTTAGAAAAACTCTAGATGTTTTGCATGAGCACTTCTTTTGGCCTAACATGAGAGAGATGTAGAGAAGTTATGTGATAGATGCATTTCATGTAGGCAAGCTAAATCTAGAGTTCATAATCATGGCTTATATACTCCTTTACCCATTCCTACTACATTGTGGACTGATATCTCTATGGATTTTGTTTTGGGCTTGCCTAGAACAAAACGTGGTAAAGATTCTATTTTTGTTGTGGTTGACAGGTTCTCCAAGTTGGCTCTTTTCATTGCTTGCCACAAGACAGATGACGCAAGCAACGTTGCTGACCTTTTTTTAAAGAGATAGTACGTCTACATGGTGTGCCGAGGACTATTGTCTCCGATCGTGATGTTAAGTTCCTCAGTTACTTTTGGAAGACGTTATGAGGAAAATTGGAAACTAAATTGTTATTCTCCACCACTTATCACCCCCAAACTGGTGGACAGACTGAGGTGGTCAACCGAACCCTATCTACATTATTAAGGTCTATCATACAGTAAAATTTGAAAAATTGGGAAGAATGCTTGCCACATGTTGAGTTTGCCTATAACCGCAGTGTCCACTCCACTACGAATTGCTCTCCATTCAAAGTTATTTATGGCTTCAATCCTCTTACTCCTTTGGATTTGTTGTCATTACCTAGTTCCAAGCAGAGTAACTTAGATGGAGAATAGAAGGCTAAGTTTGTGAAGCAACTCCATGAGAAAGTGCGTCAAGCTATTGAAAGGAAGATTGAGCAGTATACCACCCAAGCCAATAAGCACCGTAAGAAAGTAGTCTTTGAACCTGGTGATTGGGTTTAGGTACATATGAGAAAGGAGAGGTTCCCTACTCAGCGACGAACTAAGTTACATCCCCGAGGAGATGGACCATTCCAAGTCATTGAGAAGATCAACGATAATGCCTACCTATTGGATCTTCCTGGTGAGTATGGTGTATCTGCTACTTTTAATGTTTCTGATCTTTCTCCCTTTTATTTTGATGAAGGTACATGCGATTTGAGGACAAATCCTTTTGAGGAGAGTCGGAATGATGGAACACCACTTCCTCATGATGTTCATGATGATCGTGATGCCAAGGATCCATGGGTCATCCAAGGAGGTCCAATTACCCGAGCTCGAGCTAAGAAGATGCAACAAGCCCTAGTCTCATTGGTTTGTCAAGGAAGCTTCCATGAAAAGTCCCCAACCACCTATAATTGTTTGGAAGCCCAAACGACATGAGTCTTCATTTAGTAATAAATTGGGTTAAGTGTTTAAATAGCCCACATTTGAGTTTTATTACATTTTAGACCAATATTCTATGTAACTAGGCTTATGCCTGAATTTAGGTTTTAATCTTATTTTCTATTTGGTGTTAATTTCAGCCCACTTGTTTAAGGGCTTAAGTGCTAGATATTATTATAAATACATTGTAAACGCTCTTGAATAGAATAGAATAGATCAGATTGAATTTTCAAAAATTTGAGTGTGCCTCTTTCTAGGGTTCTCTCTCAACTAGGCTTATCAAGGTCTTCTTCCTTGTGGCGCCTCCCTCTTCACCAACCACCATTGTTATACCTTAGGTTCTCGAATTTTATATTCGTAGGGTCGAGGTCCAATACCTTTGGTTCAAGTCTCTTTAGATTTCGGGTCTAGGTTGTTATTCTATTTTCCATTCAAAGTCTACCATCATTATTTCTGCCCCGTTTGCATTTTTTGCTGTTTCAATTCCCAATCCACACGTTTCCTTGATCGTCCTAAATCATCCTCTTGTACGCGCATATCAATGAGCCTAATAAATGGTTATGAATACAGGAAGTTAGGCATTATACCTGTTACACGTCGAGGTAGAGGGGCAGGCGCACGTGCTAGAGGCCATACGGGCAGGCCTGAGAGCCATGCGGAGTCACAGACTGACCAGGCTCCACAGGACCCTACTGAGAGATTGGGGAATACCGAGGCACGCTTGGCTAGGATAGAACAGAGTATTACGAGCCTCGTTGAGATAGTCACACAGGCATTGGGTGCTGGTGATAGACGAGGTCCCGTAGTGCAGCCTACTACTACTAAACAGGCAGCTGCAGAGGCGAAGAGACCTCAGACTGTAGAGACTGTTACTGTTACACCCCTAAAGGATACCGTTTCTCTTATCGCTCTACAATCGAGCGAGAGTGACTTGGGTTATGACTACGAACTGAGTTGGTTAAGGTAGTTTCAGGAGTTGAAACCTCCAGTATAAAGAGGGGTGAATGACCCAGTTATTACTGAGGATTGGGTTTATGAGATGGAGAAATTGTATAGGTTCTTCAGATGTACATTGGCTGAGAAAGTGACCTTTGCGATATTTATGTTGAAAGGTAAAGCAGAGCACTGGTGGAGATCCACCGAATCTATTCTGAGGGCTCGACACTTCGACATCACATGAGAAATATTCTTTAGGAGGCAATATATTCCAACCACCGCACAAAGGAAATTGTTGATGGAGTTTATGAACTTGGTTCAGGGGAACCGTTCTGTGGATGAGTATGAGTCAAGGTTCATGTCTTTGGGGAGATATGACCTGGATACAATTACCAGTGAGACTCGGAAGGTCCAAAAGTTTATAAATGGATTGAGATTAGCCATCCTGACTAAATTAGCTCTATTTGACATTCACACTTACAAGGAGGCAGTGCACAAGTCACAGTTGTGAGAACAGGACTTTGAGCGAAATGCCTCCGAGCTTGAAAAGGTTAGCGACCGAAAGGATAGAGATCGAAAGAGATCTGGAGTTGATAGAGTGGTTAGAAGAGGAGACCAAAGATTGTTTGAGAAGAGGCCAAAGATTGAGGAGGTGCAGGAGAGAGTTGCAAGACCTCTTGTGTATCTGGCTTTAGCTCCACCGAGGGGTATGACCATTGGAGGACCACAGCCTACTACGGAGCAGTGTAGGAGATGTGGCAAATTTCATGGAACTAGGCCTTGTCTGATGACCCCTATTACGTGTTATAGATATGGGAAGCCAGGGTATATCGCTCGACATTGTCTTGAGATGATTAAGACTACCCTATAGAAGGGCAAAGAGCCAGAGAGAGCTCCAGTTGAGACAACTACTCCAAGGAGGAGATCTACAACTAAGGAAAAAGGGAAACAGGCGGTGGGCAGAGGACAAGTACATGCACTGGACCAAGACACCACAAACACTTCAACGGATGTGATTAAAGGTACCATCCTAATTTTTTATTTAGAAGCATTTGTATTGTTTGATCTTGGTGCCATACATTCCTTCATATCGTCTTCCTTTGCATATAAATTGTTGAAGCATGTAAAATCCACATTGTTAGATAGGATGTTGATGATTTCTACATGTATGAATGATAGTCAGTTAACTGAGTATGTATGTAAGAATTGTAAGTTGAAGATAGGGGAAAAGATATGGTAGTTGATTTAATTTTATTGAGTATGAGCGATTTTGATGTAATCCTAGGAATGGATTGGTTGGCCACAAGTCATGTTTGTTATGGATTGTCATGCTAAGACATTGATGTTTCCAGAGATAGATAATCTTGTTGTAAGCTTTGTTGAAAAGAAATGAAGAACATGATTATTGTAAATGAAAAGAGTATAATTTTAATCATCATAATTGAGAGATGAATTTATTTATCAATTATGTATATTAATGTGATTGCTTATGTTGCTAACGGTGGAAAGGATAATGTGAAGGGTTCATTGCCTACGTGGTTGACATAGATTAGGCACCCCCAAAATTGAGAGACATTCCAGTAGTTGTAAAATTTCTTGATATCTTTCCGGACGATATTCCAGGGCTACCCTTGATAGGAAAATGAAGTTTTGTATAGAGTTGGTACCTGGTACAGAGCCGATATTTAAGCCACTGTATAAAATGGCTCTGATTGAGTTGGAGGAGCTAAAATAGCAGTTGCAACAGTTACTAGAGAAGGGGTTTATCAGGCCAAGAATCTCACCTTGGGGAGCTCCAGTTCTGTTTGTAAGGAAGAAGGATGGGAGCCTCTAACTGTGTATAGATTATCGGTTGTTGAATAAGGCCACCATTAAGAACAAGTACCCCCTTCCACGCATTGATGATTTGTTAGATTAGCTTCGGGGGAGCACATGTCTTTTCTAAGATAGATCTACGATTTGGGTACCATCAGTTGAGGATACGGAGTGGAGATGTACCCAAGACAGTATTTTGTACCCGTTTTAGCCACTACGAGTTTTTGGTTATGCCATTCGGATTGACGAATGCCCCTGTAGCATTTATGGCGTTGATGAATGATGTGTTTAAACCATACCTGGACCAGTTTGTGATTGTATTTATTGATGACATTTTGGTTTATTCCAAGTCCAGGGAAGATCATGAACAGCATTTGAGGATAGTTCTGCAGACCCTTCGAGAGAAGGAATTATATGCGAACTCAGTAAGTGTAACTCTTGGTTAGAGCAGATCTCATTTTTGGGCCATGTTGTATTGAAGGATGGGGCATCAGTGGATCCATCCAAGATTGAGGTAGTTGCACAGTGGGAACAGCCCAAGACAGTTACTGAGATCAGACATTTTCTGGGATTGGCAGGTTATTATCGGAGATTTGTTGAGAGTTTCTCCAGACTAGCTGCTCCGTTGAGACGCCTCGTGCGGAAGGATGTTAAGTTTGTGTGGGATGAGGCATGTAAGAGGAGTTTTTAGGAGCTTAAGCATCGGTTGACCACTGCTCCGGTTCTCACCATTCCTACCAGCTCAGGAGGTTTCTCTGTCTATACGAATGCATCACACCAGGGACTGGGCTGTGCATTTATGCAGGATGGGAAGGTAGTAGCCTATGGATCCAGACAGTGGAAGGATCACGAGAGGAACTATCCGACTCATGATTTAGAGTTGGCGGCCGTAGTGTTTGCATTGAAAATATGGCGCCACTATCTCTATGGTGAGAAATTTCAGGTATATACGGATCATAAGAGCCTTAAGTATCTGTTTTCACAAAAAAAAAGTTAAATATGAGACAGATAAGATGGCTCGAACTCTTGAAAGATTATGATTGTGAGATCATGTACCACCCAGATAAGGCGAATGTAGTTACCGATGCCTTGAGCAGGAAGAACATCGGGTTGGCATCTTATATGATGGTTCGAAAACACGAGTGCTTGAGTGATTTGCGAACCTTAGTTTGGATGTAATCCTACCTGGTTCATAGAAATTGGATATTATGGCTAGTTTGAGATTGGAGCCAAAGTTGATTTACCGTATTCGATAGGCTCAGCGGAGCGATCGACAATGTATCAATTAGTTGAGTCAGATACAGGCAGGTGTGGGTACTAATTTTTGAACTGAGTATAGATAGGTTATTGAGGTTCAAGGGCAGAGTATGTGTTTTCGAGGATTCGGAGATCAGGAGGTTGATTTTAGCAGAGGCTCACTCAATGAAGTATACGATACATTTGGGGAGTACCAAGATGTATCAAAACCTTCGGAAGGTTTATTGGTGGTCTGGAATGAATTGAGAGACATTGTTGAATATGTCGTTAGATGTCTCATCTATCAGCAGGTGAAGGTAGAGCATCAGAAGCCTATAGGGTTATTACAGCCTTTACCGATACCGACATGGAAATGGGAGCACATCACCATGGATTTTGTGATGAGTTTACCTAGGACCCGTAGAGGTCATGATGCCATTTGGGTTGTTGAGGATCGACTAACGAAGTCAGTCCATTTCTTAACTATGAGAGCTAACGATACCCTGAGTCAGTTGGCGAACTTGTATGTTTGAGAGATAGTTCGGTTGCATGGTGTTCCAGCGAGTGTTGTTTTTTATCGGGATGCCCGCTTCACTTCCTATTTCTAGGAACATTTTCAGGAAGCGATGGGGACCCACTTAAGCTTTAGCATCACTTTTCATCCTCAGACAGATGGTCAGTCAGAGAGGACTATATAGACCTTAGAGGATATGTTGAGAGTGTGTGTGCTAGATTTTGGAGGCTCCTGAGATGATCACCTATCGTTAGCTGAGTTCGCCTATAATAACAGCTATCATGCGAGTATCAGGATGGCACTATATGAGGCACTGTATGGACACAGATGCCGATCTCTTATTGGATGGGAAGAGGTTAGTGACAAACAGATTTTTACTCTCGATTTATTACAGTAGGCCTCTGAGGACGTCCAGATGTGAGAGATTACGGACAACTCAGAGCCGGTAAAAGAGTTATGTTGACAAGAAGACGGAGACCACTTGAGTTTGCTGTGGGTGAGTCAGTATTTTTGAGAGTTTCTCCCTCAAAAGGGATTATGAGGTTTGGTAAGAAAGGAAAGTTAAGCCCTCGGTATATCGGACCCTTCGAGATTCTAGAGAGAGTGGGAGATAAGACTTATAGGTTGGCATTACCACCAGACTTAGCAAGTGTTCATAACGTCTTCCACATCTCTATGCTTCAGAAGTACCACTCGGACCCGACACATATGATAAGATATGAGCCATTGGATCTCAATGAGTGTATGACGTATGTTGAGAAGTCGGTTCAGTTATAGAATAGGAAGGGGAAGGTGTTGAGGTCAAAGACTATTCCCTTAGTGAAAGTCCTTTGGCAATATCACACTCCGGAGGAAGCTACATGGGAATTAGAGAGCATGATACAAGAAAAGTATCCAAAGTCCTTTTTAGGTTAACCTGGTTCTAATTTGGAGGACCAAATTTCTTGAAAGAGGGGAGGAATGTAAGACCCATAAAACCGTGAACTCTAGTAGCCTGCATCTTATGTCAACGTAGCTTTTCTGCCTGCTCTGAGCCGTTCTCAATCTCTCACATAGCAACTGAACAACCTCAGAGGGTTGCTGTACCAAGTCAGGAGCAAACATTTTCCTCTCACCCACTTCTTCCTAACCAATTGGGGAACGACACCTTCTACCGTACAAGGCCTCATATGGTGCCATCCTGATGCTTGAGTGATAACTATTGTTGTATGAAAATTCAGCTAACGGTAGGTGATCATCCCAAGAGCCTTTAAAATCCATAACACTTGCCCTTAACATATCCTCTAATGTCTGGATGGTTCTCTCTGATTGACCATAGGTTTGAGGATAGAAAGTAGTACTGAAACTCAATCGAGTTCCCATAGCTTCTTGGAATTGTTCCCAAAAGCGAGAAGTGAAACGGGAATCCCTATCTGATACAATGCTCACTGGAATACCATGTAGCCTCACTATCTCCCGTACATACAACTCTGCCAAACTTCTCAAGGCATCTATAGATTTCATTGCTAGAAAGTAGGCTGATTTCGTCAGTCTGTCAACAACTACCCAGATAGCATCATGGTTCCTTTTAGTCCTTGGCAATCCCGTTATGAAATCCATGGTAACATGCTTCCATTTCCATGTCGGTACTGGTAGAGGCTGTAATAACCCTGTAGGTTTCTGATGCTCTACCTTTACTTGCTGACATACCAGACATCTTGCCACAAACTCTACGATATCTCTTTTCATTCCTGACCACCAATACACTTTTCGGAGGTTCTAGAATATCTTATTACCTCCCAGATGCAATGTGTATCTCGATGAATGAGCTTTTGTCAATATCAATATTTTTAATTCTGGATTATCGGGAACGCAAATCCTACCTCTAAACCTCAGTAGGCCATCATTACTCACAAAGAAATCGGCCACATCACCCCTCTGAATCTACCTCGCACGATTCTCACACAGTAGATCGGCATGCTAAACCTAGCGTATCCAGTCAATCAAATCCGGTTCTACTCGTAGGCTTGCTATCACACAGCCATTGTCAACATCAAGAAGGTCTATATCCAACCTGAGGTGAGCAAACTGCTCGAGCAGCTCATATTCCCTAACCATCATGTGCGATACCATTCTAAGGCTCTTTCTACTCGAGGCATCAGCCACAACATTAGCCTTTCCAAGATGGTACAATATCTCGCAATCATAATCTTTCAGAAGCTCTATCCATCATCTCTACATCATATTTAACTCTTTCTGTGAAAACAGATATTTGAGGCTTTTATGATCTGTATACACTTGAAATTTCTCACCGTACAAGTAATGACGCCATATTTACAATGCAAATATAACAACTGCCAACTCTAAGTCATGGGTGGGTAGTTCCTCTCATGGTCCTTAAGCTATCTGGATCCATAGGCTACTACCTTCTTGTCCTACATCAACACACAGCCCAGTTCATGTCCTGAGGCATCTATTTATACTGAGTAACCTCCTGAACTGGTGGGTATGGTGAGAATAGGTACGGTGGTCAGTCTATTCTTTAGCTCGAAGAAACTTTTCTCACATTTATCATCCCGCTCAAATGCCACATCTTTTCCAGTGAGACGTGTCAACGGAGCAGCCAGCTTAGAGAATCCTTCGAAAAAGCGTCGGTAATAACCTGCTAAACCCAGGAAATTGTTGATCTCTGTAACCGTCTTATGTCTATCCCTTTGTATCACAACCTCTATCTTAGACGGATCTAATGATACACCGTCTTTCTAGACTACATGACCCAAAAATGATATCTCACACAGCCAAAAATCACACTTGTTCAGTTTAGCATACAACTCCTGATCTCTGAGGGTCTGTAACACTGTTCTCAAATGTTGCGCATGCTCTTCCCTAGACTTCGAGTACACCAGTATGTCATCTATAAAGACAATCATGAATCTATCCAGGTATGGCTTAAACACATAGTTCATTAGAGACATAAACGTTGTAGGAGCATTCGTCAACCCAAATGGCATAACTAGAAACTCATAATGGCCATAACGGGTCCTGAACGCTGTCTTGGGTACATTTCCACTTCGAATTCTCAATTGATGATACCCAGACCTCAGATCAATTTTCAAAAAGATCCATGCTCCCTGCAACTGATTTAATAGATCATCAATCCATGGAAGGGGATATTTGTTCTTGATGGTAGCCTTGTTCAACAACCGATAGTCTATACATAGTCAGAGACTCCCATCTTTCTTCTTTACAAACAGAACCAATGCTCCCCAAGGTGATACACTCGGTCTAATAAACCCCTTGTCCAACAGCTCTTGCAACTGTTTCTTTAGCCCCTCCAATTCCACTGGAGCCATTCAATACGGTGGTTTGAATATCGGTTCAATTCCAAGCACCAAGTCAATACAGAATTCCATCTCTCTATCTGGTGGCAATCCTGGTAATTCTTTCAAAAAGACATCGGAGAATTCTCTCACCACAGGGATGTCAACCACATCCGGAGACACCTTATCCAAATCAACCACATAGGCTATAAAACTTTCAACACATTACAATCACATTTGATTAGTAAAACATCTATCATTGGACATAATTTACTATTTCTTTCATTTCTTTGCAAAGCTTATAATATGCTTTTCAGGGGTAGGAAACATCACTATCTTAGCATAACAGTCTAAAACAGACTAGTTTGCAGCTAACCAACCCATTCCTAATATTACATCAAAATCTCTCATGTTTAATAGAATAAGTTGGCTAACAACTCCTTCTCCCCTACTTTTAACTTACAACCGTTACAGACATACTTGGTCATTACATTCTCTCTAAGTGGAGTACTTATAAGCATTACCCTACCTAAAGGTACAAGTAGTACATGTTCTATCAATTTACATGCAAAAGTAGGTGATATGAATGAATGCGTGGCACCAGGGTCAATCAATACTAATGCTTCAAAATTAAAGACTAGGATGGTACCTTTTATCACATCCTTGGAAGTCTTAGCAGAAGCCTGGTCCAAAGCAAACACTCACCCACGGCTAACAACTTGTTTTCCTTTCTCTTCAGCTGTGGCTTTCCTCTTAGGTGTAGGTGTCTCAACCTTAGCCTTTTCTAGTTCTTTGCCATTTTGTGGTGTTGTATCTACCAACTCTAGGCATTCACGAGCTATGTGCTCGACTTTACGGCATCTATAGCATACTCTCATCATAGGGCATGGTCTACCCCCATGATATCTACGACACATCCAACATTGCTCAGTGGTAGGTCTAGGTCCACCAATAACTATGCCTGTGGCCCTCGATGCTGGAGAATAAGTTGGATGCACTAGAGGTTTCACAGACCCCTCTTGCATCTCCTCAATCTTAGGTCCCTTACCGAATAACCTTCGGCCCTTTCAGAATCCTCTATCATCAACCGATCTCTTTCGGCCTCTATCCTTGCCCTTACCACTCTTACTCAACTCTGAGGCATACAACTCATAATCTTCGTCACACAGCTGAGCTCTGCGTACTGCCTCATCATAGGTGGTAATGTCAAACAGAGCTAGTCGAGCTCTGATTGAAGGTCTCAATCCCTCAATAAACTTTTGGACCTTTCTGTCCTGATAGTTCATCGTAACTGTGTCATACCTGCCCAGGGATGTAAATTCAAACTCGTACTCATCCACTATACGGTTCCCCTGAGTCAATGTCAAAAATTCCATCTGCATCTTCCTCTGTGCAGTGGTTGGAACATATTGCCTCCTGAAGGCGTCTAGGAATATATCCCATGTCACAACTGGGTGCCTTGCACTCAAAATCGACTGTGTGGCTATCCAACAATGCTCGATTTCTTCATCTAACACAAAAGTCACAAAGGTGACCTTCTCAATGTCAGAGCAACGGATAAATTGGTATAGCTTCTCTATACCACGTATCTAATGCTTGGCCAACACTGGGCTCTTCACCCCATTAAAAGAAGGTGGTCCAAACTTCTAAAATTCCCTCAGTTTACTCAGATCACAGTCATAAACTCCATTTCCACCAACCTGTTGTGAAACTACAGGATCATCAACTGGTGGGGAAATGTTTTGAACTAGGGGAGGTGTCGGTATCTCTGCCTCTGTAACCTAAGGTCTCGGTACAAGCCGCGCTGGTTCATCTCTCAAGTGCAGCAGCCTGACCAATAGGGTTTTCTTGTCTACCCTCCATTCGGCCATAGCCTATGTAAGCATCTCCATCACTGTGTCTACACTGCGCTGTAACTGCGCTATTCTGGCCTCAGCGGCCTCACTAAGCTCAGGTGGATCTCTACGAGAATTAGACCCACAACGCCTTTCGGGCTCATCTCTATGCCCATGAAAGCGTGAACTCTCTCCTCTTCGACCACGTCGTCTATCAGACATCCTACATACTCAATAACAAGTATCTCAGTCAAAATTTCCAGCTTGGTTTACACATTTGTATCCTAATAATGCACAGTACTTTAGGGATGTATAATTTCCTAATTATGGATATGACTCACATCAGGCCAACTAGCTCTGATACCATTAATTCTGTCACGACCCTCTTCCACGACCTTTTACCTTAACACTTACCACTTACAGTTGGGCTGTGAGTCAAATCCAATCCATATCTTACTCATTTATAGTTTCATTAATGTAATTAAACAAATTGAAATAGAAACTGGACTTTTATAACATATGCGGAAGCGTTTACATTAATTCCTATTAACTATACATCCCCTTTTGTACAACACATTACTAAACTGTGCTTTAATTTAAAGGATACAAAATTTCTCTTCATATCATCACATAGTGTATACCTCTCTATACGGCTAGATGACTAGAGAATACCGTAGTAGGGATGACTGCAGTACTCACTACTGAGTAGTATCTGTGGAGGAGGAAATAAGGGGGTGAGCATAACGCGCTCAGTAAGGAAAATGTGCAAGCAGGTAGATAATTACACTATCTACATGCTAAAATACATACTCACATTTCCTTATAAAATAATATGTATGTTCTTTAAATCAATTTCCATTAATGCGAAACCGTTAATTCACTAGATGGGTATGTGCATATTCACACAGTTTATCATACAAAACCACTGAGTTTAAAATTGCACACAATTCACACTTGAAATCACTTTTCACATAGTAAACACATAGCTTCATGCAGATCATCTTTCAATACCACATAGGTTTACACAACATACTCGATTCACACAGATCACATATAGAAAATACTTTATACTTTGTAAATCGTTACACGTTGAGACATAAATCATTGGTCATCCCATCCCCATACACATAGCAAAGGAGGATGTCCGTGACCTCACAAAGTAGTGACAATATCGTATCACACAGATACAGACTTATACAACTTTTGCAGACTTATGGCCATAGTCGGATTCCAGGCTACACTGATCAGGTGTGCGGGAACCCCATGCTTAGGGAGGCAGACCAACCATCCCTTAAGCATCACACATATATCACATAGATCTCACACAATTATCACACAGATAGTCACGGCACATCGTACCCCATGGCTAATAGTCACGGTACATCGTGCTCCTATGGATCCTTATCACCCATTTCTATTGTCTCAAAATCACATGTGAGCTCTCGAATGAAACACACAATATTCTCAAAGCGTCAAACACTTATTTACTTTCTTAAAATCCCTTTGAAAATAATGTGTGAGTAGGGCTGGTCAATCTACCTTCGCCTCTCATGCTCAGCATGACTCCACACAGTAAAGAAATAGAATAGCTCCTTTCACTAAGATGAGTGAGAGGGTAACTCCCTTCGATCACTCAGTCTACACATTTCATACAAGTGGTTAAAATCAGAGCCTGTCTATTATTGTTCTCTTTCAAAACATTTGAGAAATCTCTTTTCACAACAATCATATAAGTCATGCAACGCATGTTTATCGACTTATTTTCATACCTAGTTTTCTTCTAGATATATCGATATCTATCTATTATCACATATAATTCACATAGCAGATAAGAAAACATACGTATAGCTATCTCTATAGCTTACATAAGTCCCTTACTTCGAATCACGCTTGAATCTTTTTCTTTGATTCCACTAGCTTGGGATCCGATCATATCAACTCCACCTTTATCTTCCATAGCAATCTCAGCTTTTCTCCACTTAGCACACTTTGGGGGAAAAACTCTTTCTCTCCCTTAAATGGATCACCTCAACTTCTAGCTTCCAACTATGTTGTTTTTCTCCACTCTATGAACAACTTTAATGAAACAAACTTGCCTCCAACCTCTATGGAAAGTGTTTATAGTTTAGAGGGGGATTTAGGTCACTTGGTGTCAAAATATGGAAAGGTTTTGTTTTTGTTTTTCCCGTGAATGCAGGTCAGCAGGTCCTGTTTTATAGAAATTACCTTGATGAGATTGATCTACTACCCCAAGAGATCGATCTTCTCAGCATTTTTCCTCTTGAAACTGACCTTCCAAGCTTAATGAGATCGATCTGCTCCTAGCATGAGATCGATCTGCACAACATAGAACCTTAAGGAGATCGATCTTCTCTTGCATGAGGTCCACCTGCTTGTCATGTTCATGATGATCGTGATGCTAAGGATCCATGGGTCATCCAAGGAGGTCCAACTACCCGAGCTCAAGCTAAGAAGATGCAATAAGCCCTGGTCTCATTGGTTTGTCAAGGAAGCTGCCATGAAAAGTCCCCAGCCACCTATATTTGTTTGGAAGCCTAAACGACACGAGTCTTAGTTTAGTAATAAGTTAGGTTAAGTGTTTAAATAGCCCACACTTGAGTCTTATTACATTTTAGACCAATTATCCTATGTAACTAGGCTTATGCCTGAATTTAGGTTTTAGTCTTATTTTCTATTTGGTGTTAATTCCAGCCCACTTGTTTAAGGTCTTAAGTGCTAGATTTTATTATAAATACATTGTAAACACTCTTGAATAGAATAGAATAGATCAGATAGAATTTTTAAAAATTTGAGTGTGCCTCTTTTTAGGGTTCTCTCTCAACTAGGCTTATCAAGGACTTCTTCCTTGTGGCGCCTCCCTCTTCACCAACCACCATTGTTATACCTTAGGTTCTTGAATTTTATATTCGTAGGGTTGAGGTCCAATACCTTTGGTTCAAGTCTCTTTAGACTTCGGGTCTAGACTTATCAAGAACCTAGACCCGAAGTCTAAAGAGACTTGAACCAAAGGTATTGGACCTCGACCCTACGAATATAAAATTTTAGAACCTAAGGTATAACAATGGTGGTTGGTGAAGAGGGAGGCGCCACAAGGAAGAAGACCTTGATAAGCCTAGTTGAGAAGGAATCCTAGAAAGAGGCACACTCAAATTTTTGAAAATACAATCTGATCTGTTCTATTCTATTCAAGAGCATTTACAATGTATTTATAATAATATCTAGCACTTAAGCCCTTAAACAAGTGGGCTGGAATTAACACCAAATAGAAAATAAGACTAAAACCTAAATTCAGGCATAAGCCTAGTTACATAGGATAATTGGTCTAAAATGTAATAAGACTCAAATATGGGCTATTTAAACACTTAACCCAACTTATTACTAAACTAAGACTCATGTCGTTTGGGCTTCCAAACAAATATAGGTGGCTAGGGACTTTTCATGGAAGCTTCCTCGACAAACCAATGAGACCAGGGCTTGTTGCATCTTCTTAGCTCGAGCTCGGGTAATTGGACCTCCTTGGATGACCCATGGATCCTTGGCATCATGATCATCATGAACATCACGAGCAAGTGGACCTCCATCACTTAAGCTATTTCCATGGTTCATGTTGGCATTTTATCAAACACCTTATGTGCCAACTACATACAACTATTCAATTCAACAAATTGATCAAAATTAATAATATCATCATCATCATCCATACATCTTAACCAATCCATCCATGCATTTAAACAACATGGGTATTCATCAAAAGTCTTCATACCAATTTCAACCAACATGTGTTCATGGTGTTTTAGTTTGTTTTGCTGTACAATTCATACACCAATCAACTTAGAATAATCCATAGATAAACATACTTGAAGTTGGAAGCTTGAAAACTTATCTAGTTTGGTGTTTCCTTCTTGGTCAAAAATTCAAGGGATTTCGGGTTGCTCAGTTTAGCTCTTTGATTGCTGATTTCAAGGTATGTTACTTTTCTCTTAATTTGGAACAACTTTCATGAAGATCACTTGTTCTAAATATGCCTTTAGGTTAGTGATTTTTAGAGTGAGAAAGCTTGAAAGCTTATGTTTCCATGGTGCTTTGTTTTTGGCCCAGAATTGCAAGGGTGAAGAAGAGTAAAATTCTGATTTTTCCTTAGCCAAATTCAGCCATTTAACCTTAAATTTCAGCCCACCATTTGGGCTTGCTATTGGTCTTGGGCTTGGTAACTTTTGGGCTTAGGTTTTGGGCTTTAACATTTTCTAATGGGTTTTGATTTTTGGCTTACATTTGGGCTTTTGGTTTAGGCTTTTTCCTTGGTCTTATTGGTTTGGATTTTCATCATGTTTTGGGCCTTCAATTTTCTTCAAATTGGGCCCCTAAAATGGCCCAACAATTCAGCCCAATTGCATGTACAATTTCGGCCCATCCTCAATTAAACTTAATGGGCTTAAAAAATTCCATTAGTTGGCCCATCAATTTTTTCCCATTTAATTTTATCCAAAATAAAATTAAATTAATTTTCCAAGCTCAAGAAGTTGAAGTTGAGTGTTTTAGCCAAAGATAATTCTTCCCACTCTTTAACCTTGGTTGGGTTAAATTTTAACCATGGTTAGCTCTATGGTCAAAGTCAACATTTTCAAAGCTGACTTTGATTTTCCTTGACCAATGACCACATTTAACTTTTTTTCAAAAATCCAAAAGTGTGGTTTATCATGGTTAAAACTCTCATCTCTGCGTTTTGATTGCTTCCAGGAAGTGAAATTGCTAAAACACCTCAAACGGTCTATTTCGGGCTTGTTTAGGCCCTTTTTGGCATTTTCATTGCTTCAACGTATTTGGGACCAAACCAAACCAACTTCCCATCTTGAACTACCCTTATTTTGATGTTTTAAGTTCTTATCTTTAGTCAGAATGGTTGGCATCCCTTTGGTTTAGTCAATAGTCATTATGGCTCATGTTTTAGCCTTTTTATGCGTTCATGAGCATTTCTCACTTCATTTGCACTTAATACTTCAATAAACACTCTTCTTACGATTCCATTAACATAATTCGATGTTTACAACACGTGAACCATAAGAAATACAATACAATTTTGTGGGTCTTACAATGTTAACTTTATAATATTAAGCTCAGTAGTGATCTGTTTTAGGTGTGCATATTAAGAAAAAGTCTAAGTGTTGAGCCAAAAGATCATGATATTATTCTCTTTTGATGATTTGTTTTAACTTAAACAATGTTTTATAAAAGAGTTGAAAGTTTTTTGTTTATTATGGTTATTGAAGCAAGTACTTTCTAAAGAGTTTCATGTGAATACATGGTATAATGTGATTGTTCATATGATGTTTATATTGTGATTTTACCCATTAGCATTAGTTTTAAGCTTGGTTTAAATAAACAAGGATCTCTTAAAAAGAAAAAGAAGTGAAAAAGAAAAAAATGATATGAAAGAAAAGAAAGAGGTTAAGTGAAGAAAAATTGGTAATAACTACTCCAATGTTTTGAGTCACATAAGTTTGTAAGATCAATTATATTTAGTAACTTGAAATATGAGTATGCAAAGAACTCTAAATACAACAACTAACTTGTTCTACAAGTTAGGCACTTAGAGAAGGCATGATATCACCTCTAAAGCTTGAAAATATAAAGAATTCTTGATTTATTGCTAATGCTTCTAGTAATGAAGATAGATAAGTTGCATGCTTATGTTACATGTTTCAATTTATTTTAATTATGTACTTTACATTGACTTATTTAGAGACATGCATGAATATGAGAGTAAAGGTTAAGGTATGATAAACTTCATTATTTGATTTTGTTGAGTTATGAATTGAAAATTGAAAGATTGAAAGATATTCATGATCTTGGTTAAAATTTTTAACTGCTTGTATTGAGTCTAAGTAATGATTTTATGGGCAAATCTAAATAAAGATAAGATATGGACTTTTGACTAATCAAACGAACTTCAATTTGGATGATCTTGGGTATTTTGAAAAGCTTTGGAAATCCTTTATAACTTTGATAGAGACTTTTTCATTAAAAATTCAGATAGAGGTAAAATTATTAAAATACCTCTGCTTATCAGAAATTGCAAAAGGTATCATTTAAGCTCTTCAATCTCTCAGAAACTTAACATTAAAAAGTACTTTTAAGCACAAAATAATGCTAAGAAAAATATCATTAGGCATTATAAATGTAAGACCCCGTATATGTATAATGGTAATGTGTGTAATTGGATCAAATAATATGAATGGACTTGTAATGTAAAGTATGATTAATGTAAGTCCATGGATTCAATGTATGTATGTGTAATATGAATTGTAACGTACATACAAGTTTCATTGAGTATGAATATAAAGAAATGAGTTCTGGCAAGAGATGGATGTGATTGAAACTCAAAATGAGTAGTGTGGTAAATTGGAATGGAGTTAAGCTTCCATTCGGTTCCACAGCATACCTTGGGACATACAATGAATGCAAACAAGTTTCAATGTGCATAAGGTATGAATGGATGCCATTTTCAAGTTATAAAGTTGGATGGATGAGAAAATGGCCATGGCAATAGATTAAGGATGTGTTGGTATGAGTTGCAGCAAGGAAACTGTAGGAAATCTGGAAAACATGAGGGCCAGATCGATCTCATAGGATGAGAGATCGATCTGGAAGAGCCAGAATGCTCTTATTTGGGCGAAAGAATAGAGCAGATCGATCTCCAATGGAGCCAGATCGATCTCCCAAGCATTCTGTAGTGAAAAGATCGATCCCCAAGCACCCAGATCGATCTCCTTAGCTCTCTGTTTGGGAGCAGATCGATCTCATGCATAGACAGATCGATCTCATGTTTCGACAGATCGATCTCAGGCTTAAAAATGCCATGAAAAAAGAGGGATTTTAAGGGACCAGATTGATCTCCTCTTGGACCAGATCGATCTCCTCTTGGACCAGATCGATCTCCTCAAGCCATTTCTATATAAGGAGAGCTGAAAATCAGGAAATCTCGGGAAAAACACTTATCTTCCAATTCTAACCCAAAAACCTAACTTTCCCTCTCTAAAATCAGCCATTTCCAACAAGAATTAAAGAGAGACCATTAGAGGCAAAGTTGTTCCTATTAAAGAGAAGAACAACATAGTGTGAAGGCATTGTTCCATTGTTGGTATTGAAGGAGTTAAGGGCATTGCCATTTGGAGCAAGAGGAAAGATCATATTTGGTAAGATTCTAACACTCCAATCCAAATACATTGTCTATTTAATTGATTTTGGAGTTGTTTGGCATGACTATTGATGGATAAATTATCTAGGGATGTGGTGGAATTGGTGTAACCTAGAAAACCTAGAATGGGTTGAATGTGTAAGACCCCGTATATGTATAAGGGTAATGTGTGTAATTGGATCGAATAATATGAATGGACTTGTAATGTAAAGTATGATTGATGTAAGTCCATGGATTCAATGTATGTATGTGTAATATAAATTGTAACGTACATACAAGTTTCATTGAGTATGAATACGAAGAAATGAGTTCTAGCAAGTGATGGAGGTGATTGAGACTCAAGATGAGTAGTGTGGTAAGATGGAATGGAGTTATGCTTCCATTTGGTTTTATGAAGCATACCTTTGAACATACAATGAATGCACACAAGTTTCAATGTGCATAAGGTATGAATGAATGCCATTTTCAAGTTATAATGGTGGATGGATGAGAAAATGGCCATGGCAATAGATTAATGATGTGTTGGTATGAGTTGCAGCAAGGAAACTGCAGGAAATCTGGAAAACATGAGGCCCAGATCGATCTCATAGGATGAGAGATCGATCTGGAAGAGCCAGAATGCTCTTATTTGGGCGAAAGAATAGAGCAGATCGATCTCCAATGGAGCCAGATCGATCTCCCAAGCATTCTGTAGTGAAAAGATCGATCCTCAAGCACCCAGATCGATCTCCTTAGCTCTTTGTTTGGGACTAGATCGATCTCATGCTTCGACAGATCGATCTCATGCCTAGACAGATCGATCTCATGCTTCGACAGATCGATCTCAGGCTTAAAAATGCCGTGAAAAAGAGGGATTTTAAGGAACCAGATCGATCTCCTCTTGGACCAGATCGATCTCCTCAAGCCATTTCTATATAAGGAGGGCTGAAAATCTGGAAATCTGGGAAAAACATATTAACCTCCCATTTTTAACCCAAAAACCTAACTTTCCCTCTCTAAAATCAGCCATTTTCAGTGAGATTTGGAGAGAGATCATTAGAGGCAAAGTTGTTCCTATCAAAGAGAAGAACAACATAGTGAGAGGGCATCTTCCCATCTTTGGAATTGAAGGAGTTAAGTGCATTACCATTTGGAGCAAGAAGAGAAATCATATTGGTAAGACTCTAACACTCCAATCCAAATGCATTAGCTATTTAATTGATTTTGGAGTTGATTGATATGAGTATTGATGGATAAACTACCTAGGAATGTAGTGGAATTGGTGTGACCTAGAAATCTAAAATGGGTATAATGTGAGGATATGTGGGATTAAATGAGCCTATGATTTATGGCATGCTAAAGTTGTTATTGGGGTAATATCTATGATTTTAAATGGTTAAATGAGATTACATTGTGAGTTTGGAGGAATTGTGGAAATGGGTATGTATATGATTGATAAATGCCATAGTGAGGGGATTCATGGAATATGAATGCTATGAGCTTTATGTCGATTTGATATCGACTTTGAATAAGTTAATAGGCCTAAGAAGGTCCATAGACTCGAGCTATGGGTAAAGTAATGAAACGAGGCCAAATAAGCTTTAATAGAGGCTATAGATTAAATTGACTATAGCAAGCACAAGGGTTGCAATATATGGATCGAATATAATGCGGGATACGATTTTGTGCAGTCCCGAAGAGTTCGTTGAAGGCGAACCGAACCGTACGAGTAAGCAGCTTAAGGAAGTGGAATCCCGCATCGCGATTCCAGGTAAGGGAATTTTGTGAGTATATAGAGGTAGCTGCTCGTACTTTGAACTTGTGGGTGAATATCGGGCGTTTTTATGAAATGCATGATTGCTCGAATAAATGTTGATGGTATTCGTGAATGATGATGAGTATATGCGTGGTTTTGGATTTGAAGTGGATTTTATAAAATGGGATAGTAAGGCTAATAATTGCATAAATCTAATGTTTTGATTCGTTTTCAAAACGAATTGCTTGGTTTTAAGCAAGCTTATAGATAGGTCGGCTAGTATTGTATTGTTGTTGTGGAAAAGCATTTGTGAATGCTAAACCCGAATTGCCGGGATTGATAAATTGTATATGGGCCGCCTATCACATTTGTATGACATAAATCGCGCTAGAGCCTCGCTCGCGCTGGATTTCTATGTTTTCACTTGTGTGAAACGTGCTTGAGCTTAGCTCTCGCTTTGAATTTGAATTGTGATGATGTTTATAAACCGTACTAGAGCTTACGCTCGTACGTGGATTTGAGTGGTTTTTCTTATGCATATAACTGTACTGGAGCTATGCTCGTACATGGTTTCTTCATATTTTATGCATAAATGTCGTACCAGAGCGTTACTCGTACGAAGTGATTGGTTTGATGCATGAATTCGCGCTAGAGCGTAGCTCGCGCTGGTTTTCACACTGTGGTATGTATGAGGCCGTGGCGAGAGATACGGATTAACTCAGGGAACCCAACAGGCCTAACAGACCTCTTGAGTGAGGTGAGGGTGAGGGGCTAGGACCTGACATAATCCATTCAGGGAACCCAACAGTCCTAACAGACCTCTTGAGTGAGGTAAGGGTGAGGGGCTAGGACCTGAATCAGGGAACCCAACAGGGGCGAGCAAGGCCATGAGGGGCTAGGACCTGGTATTGAGGTTACTCCCACGCGCTCTTGAGACTATAAAGGTTACACTTGGTATGGGGTAGATAAGACCTATGGCAGGCACTCCCAACCATGTTATGGGTCCGTGGAGTACGATGTACCGTGTATATCACATGGAGTACGATGTACCGCGTGGTGGTTACTTGATTTGAGAAAGTCTGGCGGAGAACTAACCCACCTTCGTGCCAGCATGATACCCCGCACACCGGAATCCGTGTGGTATGGGATGATATGTGACGATTGGCCAACGTAGTCACTTGAGATATAGTAACCTGTCTCCTTGCTTGATTTACTTACTACCACATGATTTTAAATCTCTAAGTGTGATTTGTGATTGTTTAAGGTAGACCCGAAGGAGGGGTCGAGCCTCGTGGATTTGATTTGTGAAATGAAAATGAGGTTGTGATTGTGAGTTGATGTGATGTGATTGTATGTGATGAGAAAGAGTTTTATGACGTGGGTTTAAAAAGGAGGTTTCTTAATGAATTGCCCTTTTTATGAATTTAAATGAGATCGAGCATGAGATGATTTATACATGATGTTTTACCATGTTTTATATGCCAATTTTACATGACTTTGATACATGATATGTATGTATACTCATATGGCATAGTTTTATTCCTCATGCTCCTACCATAAAGGATTTATGCATAACACTATCAGCATGTAGATAGAGTAGTTATCTACCATGCTTGCATTATTGCCTTACTGAGCGTGTGGTTGCTCATCCCTCTCTATTTTCCCCCCTACAGAGCATGCATAGTAGCCCAGTAAGGACTGAGGCGTGGTATTTTGGACTCCGCTGCATCTCTATTGCTAAGAGGTATATACACAGTGATTCTTTTTGTATCTAAACAATATAAAAGCACAGTATTCTTTTGAGTTGTATTTATGGGGGATGTAGATGTCAGTAAAACATGTATTCGTATGAGTACACGATTAAATGTACATGTATGACATCGTTTTAATTAATTGAGAATGAATGAGATGTGATGTTTATTATTGGCTCACAGCCCAATAGTGTGTGGTGAGTTTAGTTCACGACCGGGTAAGGTAACAGTAAAACCCAAAAAATTTTCAGTGATTTTCGGTTAAAGAGAATGGAATTGGGTTGTGACAGAGATTGGTATCAGAGCTGTGTTGGCCTGATGTGAGGCATTAATAAAACATAGGAAAGTACATCCCCATAGTACTGTGCTTTTGTTTAGATATAACTGTGTATACTGTGATGGATTGAGCTTAATGAATTATCATAATACAGGAAGTTAGGCACTATGCCAGTTACACGCAAAGGTAGAGGGGCGAGAGCACGTGCTAGAGGCCGTAGAGGTAGGCCTGAGAGCCGTGAGGAGCCACAGACTGAACAGGCTCCACAGAACCCTGCTGAGAGAGCAGGTGATACTAAGGCTCGCTTCGTTAGGTTAGAGCGGAGTATTGAGAGTTTGGTGGAGATAGTCACGCAGGCATTGGGTGCCGGTGATAGACGAGGTCCCGCAGCACAGCCTACTACTGAACAGGCAGCTGCAGAGGCGGAGAGACCTCATGCTGCTGAGACAGCTACAGTTACACCACCTCCAGCCCAGGATATAGCTTCTCCTATCGCTCCACAGCAGAGCGGTAGTGATTTGGGTTATGACTGCGACTTGAGCAGGTTGCGAGAGTTTCAAGCGCTGAAACCCCCAGTGTTTAGAGGGGTGAAGGACCCAGTGATTACGGAGGATTGGGTGTATGAGATGGAGAAACTATATAGGTTTTTCCGATGCACTTCAGCTGAAAAGGTAGCCTTTGCCATGTTTATGTTGAAAGGCGAGGCCGAGCATTGGTGGAGGTCCACCGAGGTTATTTTGAGGGCCAGACACTCTGAGATCTCGTGGGAGATATTTCTAGAGGCCTTCAGGAGACAGTATATTCCAGCTACCGCACAGAGGAAATTACGGATGGAATTTATGAATTTGGTTCAGGGGAACCGGACTGTGGACGAGTATGAGTCCAAGTTTATGTCATTGGGGAGATATGACCCTGACACGATGGGTAGTGAGACCCGAAAGATACAGAAGTTCATGGATGGATTGAGATTGGCCATCCGGACTAAGCTAGCTCCCTTCGACATTGTGACTTATGAGGAGGCTATACATAAGGCTCAGTTATGTGAGCAAGACTTTGAGCGAAATGCCTCCGAGCTTGGAAGGATCAGTGTCAGGAAGGACAGAGACCGGAAGAGATCTGGGTTTGGAAGAGTGGCCAAGAGAGGTGGCCAAAGGTTTTTCGAGAAGAGGCCTAAGATCGAGGAGGTGCAGGAGACAGCTGCCAAACCTCCCGTATACCCAGCCTTGACAGCGCCGAGGGGTATAACTATTGGAGGACCACGACCTACCACGGATCAGTGTAGGAGATGTGGGAGATACCATGGGACTAGGCCATCAGGCGCCCCCTGTTTCGTGTTTTAGGTGTGAGAGGCCAAGACATATATCGAGGTACTGCACTGAGATGATTGAGGTTGCCCCACAGAAGGGCAAGGAGCCTGAGGGAGCTCCAGTTGAGACAGCAGCCCCGAGGAGGAGGGCTACAGCTGAGGAAAAAGGGAAACAGGCTGCGGGTGTGAGCAGAGGAAGAGTACATGCACTGGATCAGGACACCGTAGATGCTTCGACGGATGTGATTAAAGGTACCATCCGAATCTTTGATTTAGAAGCATTGGTATTATTTGATCCTGGTGCCACGCATTCTTTCATATCACCTTCCTTTGCACATAAATTGTTGAAATATGTGAAACCAACATTGTTGGATAAAATGTTGATGATTTCCACACCCATGAATGATAGTCAATTGACTGAGCATGTATGTAGAGATTGTAAGTTAAAGATAGAGGGGAAGGAAATGATAGCCAATCTGATTTTATTGAATATGAATGATTTTGATGTAATTTTGGGAATGGATTGGTTGGCTACCAATCGTGTTGTGATGGATTGTCATGCCAAAACATTGATGTTTTCAGGATTAGACAATCTTACTGTCAACTTTGATGAAAAGAAATGATATGAAACTAGCATGTTTGTTGTAAATAAAGAGGCATGATTTTAAATGCATATTGCTTGAGAGATAAATTATTTGTTTATGATAAATATTGAATGTGGAGTGATGGTTTATGTTACTAACGATGGAGAGGATATTGTGAAGGGTTCATTGCCTATGTGGTCGATATAGATGAGGCACACCCGGAATTAAAGGACATACCCGTAATTACGGATTACCCTGATGTCTTTCCGGATGAATTACTAGGACTACCACCTGAAAGGGAAATGGAATTCTACATAGAGTTAGTGCCTGGTACAGAGCCGATATCGAAACCACCCTATAGAATGGCTCCGATAGAATTGGAAGAGCTGAAGAAACAGCTGCAAGAGTTGTTGGAGAAGGGGTTTATTAGACCGAGTGTCTCACCTTGGGGAGCACCAGTTCTATTTGTAAGGAAGAAGGATGGAAGCCTCCGACTGTGTATAGATTACCGGTTGTTGAATAAGGCCACCATTAAGAACAAGTACCCCCTTCCAAGAATCGATGATTTGTTGGATCAACTCCAGGGAGCCGAAGTATTTTATAAGATAGATCTGCGGTCAGGGTATCATCAGTTGAGAATCAGGAGTGGAGATGTACCCAAGACAGCATTTCGTACCCGTTATGGCCACTACGAGTTTTTGGTGATGCCATTCGGATTGACGAATGCTCCCGCAGCATTTATGGCATTGATGAATGATATATTCAAGCCATACCTGGACAAGTTTGTAATAGTATTCATTGATGATATTTTGGTATATTCCAAGTCCAGGGAAGATCATGAGGAGCACTTGAGGATAGTTCTGCAGACCCTCCGAGAGAAAGAATTGTATGCTAAACTCAGCAAGTGTAACTTTTGGTTGGAACAGATCTCATTTCTGGGGCATGTCGTGTCAAAGGATGGGGTATCAGTGGATCCATCCAAGATAGAGGCAGTTGTGCAGTGGGAACAGCCCAAGACAGTAACTGAGATCAGGAGTTTTCTGGGATTGGCAGGATATTATCAGAGATTTGTAGAGGGTTTCTCCAGACTAGCTGCTCCATTGACACGTCTCACGCGTAAGGATGTTAAGTTTACATGGGATGAGGCATGTGAGAGGAGTTTTGAGGAGCTTAAGCGTCGATTGACGACTGCTCCAGTTCTCACCATTTCTACCAGCTCAGGAGGATTCTCGGTGTATACGGATGCATCACACCAGGGACTGGGCTGTGTGCTTATGCAGGATGGGAAGGTAGTTGCCTATGGATCTAGACAGTTGAAAGATCATGAGAGTAACTACCCGACACATGATTTGGAGTTGGCGGCTGTAATATTTGCTTTGAAAATATGGCGCCACTATCTCTACGGTGAGAAATTTCAGGTGTTCACAGATCATAAGAGCCTTAAGTACCTGTTCTCGCAGAAAGAGCTGAATATGAGACAGAGAGATGGCTCGAACTCCTGAAGGACTATGATTGTGAAATCATGTACCACCCGGGTAAGGCAAATGTAGTTGCAGATGCTTTGAGTAGAAATAACCTTGGGTTGGTGTCTTATATGATGGTACGGGAACATGAATTGTTAGAACACTTTGCGAACCTCAGTTTGGATGTAACCCCACCTGGATCTGAGAGACTTGAGATCATGGCTAGTTTGAGACTAGAGCCAGAGTTGATTGGCCGTATTCGGCAAGCCCAGCAGAGCGATCGACGGTGTATCGATTGGCTGAGGCAGGTACAGACAGGTGTGGGTATTGATTTTGAGCAGAGTGCTGATGGCTTATTGAGGTTCAGAGGCAGAGTATACGTTCCCAGGGATCCTGAGATCAGGAGAACGATTTTATCAGAGGCTCACTCATCGAAGTATACGATACATCCAGGAAGCACCAAGATGTATCAAAACCTTCGGAAGGTTTATTGGTGGTCTGGAATGAAAAGAGACATTGCGGAATATGTCGCTAAGTGTCTCGTTTGTCAGCAAGTGAAGGTAGAGCATCAGAAGCCTGCAGGATTATTGCAGCCTCTACCGATACCGACCTGGAAGTGGGAGCATGTCACCATGGATTTTGTGATGGGGTTGCCGAGGACCCGCAGAGGTCATGATGCCATATGGGTTATTGTGGACCGGTTGACTAAGTCCGCCTATTTCTTGGCTATGAGGGCTACCGATACACTGAGTCAATTGGCGAGCCTGTATATTCGAGAGATAGTACGGCTACATGGTGTACCAGTGAGCGTTGTTTCTGATAGGGATGCCCGCTTCACTTCCCATTTCTGGGAACATTTTCAGGAAGCGCTGGGGACCCGACTGAGTTTTAGCACCGCTTTTCATCCTCAGACAGATGGGCAGTCAGAGAGGACTATACAGACCCTCGAGGATATGTTGAGAGCGTGTGTGCTGGATTTTAGAGGCTCCTGGGATGACCACCTACAGTTAGCCAAGTTCGCTTATAATAATAGCTATCATGCTAGTATCGGGATGGCACCCTATGAGGCATTATACGGGCGTAGATGCCGTTCCCCTATTGGATGGGAAGAGGTTAGTGACAGACAGATTTTTGCTCCGGACTTAGTGCAGCAGGCATCTGAGGACGTCCAGTTGATATGTGAGAGATTACGGATAGCTCAGAGCCGACAAAAGAGTTATGCTGACAAGAGACGAAGACCACTGGAGTTTGATGAGGGTGAGTCGGTGTTTTTGAGAGTATCACCATCGAAGGGTATTATGAGATTTGGTAAGAAGGGCAAGCTGAGCCCTAGATATATCGGACCCTTCGAGATTTTGGAGAGAGTGGGAGATAAGGCGTATAGGTTGGCATTGCCACCGGACTTGGCAAATGTCCACAATGTCTTCCACGTCTCGATGCTTCGGAAGTATCACCCGGACCCGGCACACGTGATAAGATAAGAGCCGTTGGAGCTCCATGAGAGTATGACGTATGTTGAGAAGCCGGTTCGGATATTGGACAGGAAAGAGAAAGTGTTGCGGAATAAGATAATTCCCTTGGTGAAAGTGCTTTGGCAACACCACACGGCGGAAGAGGCCACATGGGAATTGGAGAACTTGATACGGGAGAAGTACCCCCAACTGTTTGAAGAGTGACTTGGTTCTAATTTGGAGGACCAAATTCCTTGAAGGAGGGGAGAATGTAAGACCCCGTATATGTATAAGGGTAATGTGTGTAATTGGATCAAATAATATGAATGGACTTGTAATGTAAAGTATGATTGATGTAAGTCCATGGATTCAATGTATGTATGTGTAATATAAATTGTAACGTACATACAAGTTTCATTGAGTATGAATACGAAGAAATGAGTTCTAGCAAGTGATGGAGGTGATTGAGACTCAAGATGAGTAGTGTGGTAAGATGGAATGGAGTTATGCTTCCATTTGGTTTTATGTAGCATACCTTTGAACATACAATGAATGCACACAAGTTTCAATGTGCATAAGGTATGAATGGATGCCATTTTCAAGTTATAATGGTGGATGGATGAGAAAATGGCCATGGCAATAGATTAATGATGTGTTGGTATGAGTTGCAGCAAGGAAACTGCAGGAAATCTAGAAAACATGAGGCCCAGATCGATCTCATAGGATGAGAGATCGATCTGGAAGAGCCAGAATGCTCTTATTTGGGCGAAAGAATAGAGCAGATCGATCTCCAATGGAGCCAGATCGATCTCCCAAGCATTCTGTAGTGAAAAGATCGATCCTCAAGCACCCAGATCGATCTCCTTAGCTCTCTGTTTGGGACCAGATCGATCTCATGCTTCGACAGATCGATCTCATGCCTAGACAGATCGATCTCAGGCTTAAAAATGCCGTGAAAAAGAGGGATTTTAAGGGACCAGATCGATCTCCTCTTGGACCAGATCGATCTCCTCAAGCCATTTCTATATAAGGAGGGCTGAAAATCTGGAAATCTCGGAAAAACATATTAACCTCCCATTTTCAACCCAAAAACCTAACTTTCCCTCTCTAAAATCAGCCATTTTCAGTGAGATTTGGAGAGAGATCATTAGAGGCAAAGTTGTTCCTATCAAAGAGAAGAACAACATAGTGAGAGGGCATCTTCCCATCTTTGGAATTGAAGGAGTTAAGGGCATTACCATTTGGAGCAAGAAGAGAAATCATATTGGTAAGACTCTAACACTCCAATCCAAATGCATTAGCTATTTAATTGATTTTGGAGTTGATTGATATGAGTATTGATGGATAAACTACCTAGGAATGTAGTGGAATTGGTGTGACCTAGAAATCTAAAATGGGTATAATGTGAGGATATGTGGGATTAAATGAGCCTATGATTTATGGCATGCTAAAGTTGTTATTGGGGTAATATCTATGATTTTAAATGGTTAAATGAGATTACATTGTGAGTTTGGAGGAATTGTGGAAATGGGTATGTATATGATTGATAAATGCCATAGTGAGGGGATTCATGGAATATGAACGCTATGAGCTTTATGTCGATTTGATATCGACTTTGAATAAGTTAATAGGCCTAAGAAGGTCCATAGACTCGAGCTATGGGTAAAGTAATGAAACGAGGCCAAATAAGCTTTAATAGAGGCTATAGATTAAATTGACTATAGCAAGCACAAGGGTTGCAATATATGGATCGAATATAATGCGGGATACGATTTTGTGCAGTCCTGAAGAGTTCGTTGAAGGCGAACCGAACAGTACGAGTAAGCAGCTTAAGGAAGTGGAATCCCGCATCGCGATTCCAGGTAAGGGAATTTTGTGAGTATATAGAGGTAGCTGCTTGTACTTTGAACTTGTGGGTGAATATCGGGCGTTTTTATGAAATGCATGATTGCTCGAATAAATGTTGATGGTATTCGTGAATGATGATGAGTATATGCGTGGTTTTGGATTTGAAGTGGATTTTATAAAATGGGATAGTAAGGCTAATAATTGCATAAATCTAATGTTTTGATGCGTTTTCAAAACGAATTGCTTGGTTTTAAGCAAGCTTGCAGATAGGTCAGCTAGTATTGTATTGTTGTTGTGGAAAAGCATTTGTGAGTGCTAAACCCGAATTGCCGGGATTGATAAATTGTATATGGGCCGCCTATCACATTTGTATGACATAAATCGCGCTAGAACCTCGCTTGCGCTGGATTTCTATGTTTTCACTTGTGTGAAACGTGCTTGAGCTTAGCTCTCGCTTTGAATTTGAATTGTGATGATGTTTATAAACCGTACTGGAGCTTACGCTCGTACGTGGATTTGAGTGGTTTTTCTTATGCATATAACTGTACTGGAGCTATGCTCGTACATGGTTTCTTCATATTTTATGCATAAATGTCGTACCAGAGCGTTGCTCGTACGAAGTGATTGGTTTGATGCATGAATTCGCGCTAGAGCGTAGCTCGCGCTGGTTTTCACACTGTGGTATGTATGAGGCCGTGGCGAGAGATACGGATTAACTCAGGGAACCCAACAAGCCTAACAGACCTCTTGAGTGAGCTGAGGGTGAGGGGCTAGGACCTGACATAATCCATTCAGGGAATCCAACAGTCCTAACAGACCTCTTGACTGAGGTGAGGGTGAGGGGCTAGGACCTGAATCAGGGAACCCAACAGGGGCGAGCAAGGCCATGAGAGGCTAGGACCTGGTATTGAGGTTACTCCCACGCGCTCTTGAGACTATAAAGGTTACACTTGGTATGGGGTAGATAAGACCTATGGCAGGCACCCCCAACCATGTTATGGGTCCGCGGAGTACGATGTACCATGTATATCACATGGAGTACGATGTACCGCGTGGTGGTTACTTGATTTGAGAAAGTCTGGCGGAGAACTAACCCACCTTCGTGCCAGCATGATACCCCGCACACCGAAATCCGTGTGGTCTGGGATGATATGTGATGATTGGCCAACGTAGTCACTTGAGATATAGTAACCTGTCTCCTTGCTTGATTTACTTACTACCACATGATTTTAAATCTCTAAGTGTGATTTGTGATTGTTTAAGGTAGACCCGAAGGAGGGGTCGAGCCTCGTGGATTTGATTTGTGAAATGAAAATGAGGTTATGATTGTGAGTTGATGATTGTATGTGATGAGAAAGAGTTTTATGACGTGGGTTTAAAAAGGAGGTTTCTTAATGAATTGCCCTTTTTATGAATTTAAATGAGATCGAGCATGAGATGATTTATACATGATGTTTTACCATGTTTTATATGCCAATTTTACATGACTTTGATACATGATATGTATGTATACTCATATGGCATAGTTTTATTCCTCATGCTCCTACCATAAAGGATTTATGCATAACACTATCAGCATGTAGATAGAGTAGTTATCTACCATGCTTGCATTATTGCCTTACTGAGCGTGTGGTTGCTCATCCCTCTCTATTTTCCCCCTACAGAGCGTGCATAGTAGCCCAGTAAGGACTGAGGCGTGGTATTTTGGACTCCGCTACATCTCCATTGCTAAGAGGTATATACACAGTGATTCTTTTTGTATCTAAACAATATAAAAGCACAGTATTCTTTTGAGTTGTATTTATGGGGGATGTAGATGTCAGTAAAACATGTATTCGTATGAGTACACGATTAAATGTACATGTATGACATCGTTTTAATTAATTGAGAATGAATGAGATGTGGTGTTTATTATTGGCTCACAACCCAACAGTGTGTGGTGAGTTTAGTTCACGACCGGGTAAGGTAACAGTAAAACGCGAAAAATTTTCAGTGATTTTCGGTTAAAGAGAATGGAATTGGGTCGTGACAGAATGAGTTTATGATTTATGGGCATGCTAACATTGTTAGTGAGATGATGCTTATGATTTTAGATGGTTAAATGAGATTACATTGTGAGTTGGAGGAATTGTGAAAATGGGTATGTGTATGCTTGATAAATGCCATAGTGAGGGGATTTATGGAATATGAACACTATGGGCTTAATGTCGATTTAATATCGATTTTGAATAAGTTAATAGGCCTAAGAAGATCCATAGACTCGAGTTGTGGGTAAAGTAATGAAACGAGGCCATATAAGCGTTAATAGAGGCTATATATTAAATTGACTATAGCAAGCACAAGGGTTGCATTGTATGGATCGAATATAATGCGGGATACGATTTTGTGCAGTCCCGAAGAGTTCGTTGAAGACGAATCGAACCGTACGAGTAAGCAGCTTAAGGAAGTGGAATCACGCATCGCGATTCCAGGTAAGGGAATTTTGTGAGTATATAGAGGTAGCTGCTCGTACTTTGAACTTGTAGGTGAATATTGGGTGTTGTATGAAATGCATGGTTGCTCAAATAAATGATTGATGGTATTCGTGAATGATGATGAGTATATGCGTGGTTTTGGATTTGAAGTGGATTTTATGAAATGGGATAGTAAGGCTAATAATTGCATAAATCTAATGTTTTGATGTTTTTCCAAAACAAATTGCTTGGTTTAAGCAAGCTTTTAGATGGGTCGGCTAGTATTGTATGGTTGTTGTGGAAAAGCATTTGTGAGTGCTAAACCCGATTGCCGGGATTGTTTGATTTTGTATGAGCCGCCTATCGTATTTGTATGACATAAATCGCGCTAGAGCCTCGCTCGCGCTGGATTTCTATGTTTTCATTTGTATGAAACGTGCTGGAGCCTAGCTCGCACCTTGATTTGGAAACTATGATGATGTTTATAAACCGTACTGGAGCTTCTGCCCGTACGCGGATTTTGAGTGGTTGTCTTATGAGTATAACCGTACTAGAGCTATGCTCGTACGCGTCTCTTTATGAGAAGATGCATGAGTCGTGCTAGAGCTTTGCTCATACAAGTTTGCACATTGGGATACGTATAAGATTGTGAAAGTTGGTAAGATCCTTAAGCCTTACATCCTTAAGCCGACATCCTTAAGCCCAAAGAGGCGGGGAGGCTCTGTTAGGCGGGGAGGCTCTGTTCGGTGGGGAGGCTCTCTTACGGTGGGATCCTTAAGCCAACATCCTTAAGCCCAAAGAGGCGGGGAGGCTCTGTTAGGCGGGGAGGCTCTCCTACATGGTTATAGTAAGATCCTTAAGCCTTACATCCTTAAGCCGACATCCTTAAGCCCAAAGAGGAGGGGAGGCTCTGTTAGGCGGGGAGGCTCTGTTCGGTGGGGAGGCTCTCTTGCGGTGGGATCCTTAAGCCAACATCCTTAAGCCCTGGAGGGGCGGGGAGGCTCTGTTAGGCAGGGAGGCTCTCCTACATGGGTACGGTAAGATCCTTAAGCCCTACATCCTTAAGCCAACATCCTTAAGCCCAAAGAGGCGGGGAGGCTCTGTTAGGAGGGGAGGCTCTGTTCGGTGGGGAGGCTCTCTTACGGAAGGATCTTTAAGCCCTACATCCTTAAGCTAACATCCTTAAGCCCGAGGAGGCAGGGAGGCTCTGTTAAGCGGGGAGGCTCTGTTCGGCAGGGAGGCTCTCCTTCACGGATATGGAAAACTCTTGGTATGGGGTAGGTAAGACCTAGGAATGGCACCCCCAATCACGATATGAGTCTGCGGAGTACGCTGTACCGTGTATATCACATGGAGTACGATGTACCGCATGATGGTTATGTGGTGAGAAAGTCTGGCGAGGGATAATCCATCTTCGTTCCAGCGTGATACCCCGCACACCTGGATGTGTGTGGTCTGGGATGATTTATGGTGTAGTTGGTCCACATAGGCACTTTTGATATAGTGACCTAGTTTTTATACATATGTGTGGATTGTGAATTGATTTGGTGGTATTTATGTGTTGAGAAAGAGGTTTATGATGTTGGTTTAAAAAGGAGGTTTCTTAATGAATTGCCCTTTTTATGAATTTAAATGAGATTGAGCATGAGATGATTTATACATGATGTTTCTACCATGTTTTATATGCCAATGCACATGATTTTGATACATGATATATATGTATATTCACATGGCATAGTTTTATTCCTCATGCTCCTACTATAAATGATTTATGCATAACACTATCAGCATGTAGATAGAGTAGTTATCTACCATGCTTGCATTATTGCCTTACTGAGCGTGTGGTTGCTCATCCCACTCTATTTTCCCCCCTACAGAGCGTGCATAGTAGCCCAGTAAGGACTGAGGCATGGTATTTTGGACTCCGCTGCATCTCCATCGCTTAAAGGTATATACACAGTGATTCTTTTTGTATCTAAACAATGTAAAAGCACAGTATTCGTTGAATTGTAATTACGGGGGATGTAGATGTCAGTAAAACATGTATTCGTATAAGTACACGATTAAATGCAAATGTATTACATCGTTTTAATTAATTGAGAATGAATGAGATGTGGTGTTTATTATTGACTCACAGCCTAACAGTGTGTGGTGAATTTAGTTCACGACCGGGCAAGGTAACAGTAAAACACAAAAAATTTTTAGTGATTTTCGGTTAAAGAGAATGGAATTGGGTCGTGACAGAGATTGGTATCAGAGCTGTGTTGGCCTGATGTGAGTAATTAATAAAACATAGGAAAGTACATCCCCATAGTACTGTGCTTTTGTTTAGATATAACTGTGTATACCGTGATGGATTGAGCTTAATGAATTATTATAATACAGGAAGTTAGGCACTATGCCAGTTACACGCAAAGGTAGAGGGGCGAGAGCACGTGCTAGAGGCCGTAAAGGTAGGCCTGAGAGCCGTGCGGAGCCACAGACTGAGCAGGCTCCACAGAACCCTGCTGGGAGAGCAGAGGATACTAAGGCTCGCTTCGCTAGATTAGAGCGGAGTATTTAGAATTTGGTGGAGATAGTCACGCAGGCATTGGGTGCCGGTGATAGACGAGGTCCCGCAGCACAGCCTACTACTGAACAGGCAGCTACAGAGGCGGAGAGACCTCATGCTGCTGAGACAGCTACAGTTACACCACCTCCAGCCCAGGATATAGCTTCTCCTATCGCTCCACAGCAGAGCGGTAGTGATTTGGGTTATGACTGCGACTTGAGCAGGTTGCGAGAATTTCAAGCGCTGAAACCCCCAGTGTTTAGAGGGGTGAAGGACCCAGTGATTACGGAGGATTGGGTGTATGAGATGGAGAAACTATATAGGTTTTTTCGATGCACTTCAGCTGAAAAGGTAGCCTTTGCCGTGTTTATGTTGAAAGGCGAGGCCGAGCATTGGTGGAGGTCCACCGAGGTTATTTTGAGGGCCAGACACTCTGAGATCTCGTGGGAGATATTTCTAGAGGCCTTCAGGAGACAGTATATTCCAGCTACCGCACAGAGGAAATTACGGATGGAATTTATGAATTTGGTTCAGGGGAACTGGACTGTGGACGAGTATGAGTCCAAGTTTATGTCATTGGGGAGATATGACCATGACACGATGGGTAGTGAGACCCGAAAGATACAGAAGTTCATGGATGGGTTGAGATTGGCCATCCGGACTAAGCTAGCTCCCTTTGACATCTTGACCTATGAGGAGGCTGTACATAAGGCTCAGTTATGCGAGCAAGACTTTGTGCGAAATGCCTCTGAGCTTGGGAGAGTCAGTGTTAGAAAGGACAAGGATCGGAAGAGATCCGAATTTGGAAGAGTGGCCAAGAGAGATGGCCAAAGATTTTTCGAGAAGAGGCCAAAGATTGAGGAGGTGCGGGAGAGAGCTGCTAGACCTCCCGTATACCCAGCCTTGACTGCGCCGAGGGGCATGACTATTGGAGGACCACGGCCTACTACTGATCAGTGTAGGAGATGTGGGAGATTTCATGGGAATAGGCCCTGTCTGATGGCCCCTATGGTGTGTTTCAGATGCGAGAGACCAGGACATATAGCTAAGTATTGTCCCGAGAAGATGGAGATTGCCCCACAGAAGGGCAAGGAGCCTGAGGGAGCTCCAGTTGAGACAGCAGCCCCGAGGAGGAGGGCTACAGCTGAGGAAAAAGGGAAACAGGCTGCGGGTGTGAGCAGAGGAAGAGTACATGCACTGGACCAGGACACTACAGATGCATCGACGGATGTGATTAAAGGTACCATCCAAATCTTTGATTTAGAAGCATTGGTATTATTTGATCCTGGTGCCACGCATTCTTTCATATCACCTTCCTTTGCACATAAATTGTTGAAATATGTGAAACCAACATTGTTGGATAAAATGTTGATGATTTCCACACCCATGAATGATAGTCATTGACTGAGCATGTATGTAGGGATTGTAAGTTAAAGATAGAGGGGAAGGAAATGATAGCCAATCTGATTTTATTGAATATGAATGATTTTGATGTAATTTTGGGAATGGATTGGTTGGCTACCAATCGTGTTGTGATGGATTGTCATGCCAAAACATTGATGTTTTCAGGATTAGACAATCTTATTGTAAATTTTGATGAAAAGAAATGATATGAAACTTGTATACTTGTGGTAAATAAAAGTGTATGATTTTTAAATGCATAATGCTTGAGAGATAAATTTATTGTTTATGATAAATGTTGAATGTGGAGTGATGGTTTATGTTACTAACGATGGAGAGGATAATGTGAAGGGTTCATTGCCTATGTGGTCGATATAGATGAGGCACACCCGGAATTGAAGGACATACCCGTAATTACGGATTACCCTGATGTCTTTTCGGATGAATTATCAGGACTACCACCTGAAAGGGAAATGGAATTTTACATTGAGTTAGTGCCTGGTACAGAGCCGATATCGAAACCACCCTATAGAATGGCTCCGATAGAGTTGGAAGAGTTGAAGAAATAGCTGCAAGAGTTGCTGGAGAAGGGGTTTATTAGACCGAGTGTCTCACCTTGGGGAGCACCGGTTCTATTTGTAAGGAAGAAGGATGGAAGCCTCCGACTGTGTATAGATTACCGGTTGTTGAATAAGGCCACCATTAAGAACAAGTACCCCTTTCCAAGAATCGATGATTTGTTGAATCAGCTCCAGGGAGCCGAAGTATTTTCTAAGATAGATCTGCGGTCAGAGTACCATCAGTTGAGGATCAGGAGTGGAGATGTACCCAAGACAGCGTTTCGTACCCGTTATGGCCACTACGAGTTTTTGGTGATGCCATTCGGATTGACGAATGCTCCCGCAGCATTTATGGCATTGATGAATGATATATTCAAGCCATACCTGGACAAGTTTGTGATTGTTTTCATAGATGACATTTTGGTGTATTCTAAGTCCAGGGAAGATCATGAGGAGCACTTGAGGATAGTTCTGCAGACCCTCCGAGAGAGAAAATTGTATGCCAAACTCAGCAAGTGTAACTTTTGGTTGGAACAGATCTCATTTCTGGGGTATGTCATGTCAAAGGATGGGGTATCAGTAGATCCATCCAAGATAGAGGCAGTTGTGCAATGGGAACAGCCCAAGATAGTAACTGAGATCAGGAGTTTTCTGGGATTGGCAGGATATTATCGGAGATTTGTAGAGGGTTTCTCCAGACTAGCTGCTCCGTTGACACGCCTCACGCGTAAGGATGTTAAGTTTACACGGGATGAGACACGTGAGAGGAGTTTTGAGGAGCTTAAGGGTCGATTGACGACTGCTCCAGTTCTCACCATTCCTACCAGCTCAGGAGGATTCTCGATGTATACGGATGCATCACACCAGGGACTAGGCTGTGTGCTTATGCAGGATGGGAAGGTAGTTGCCTATGGATCTAGACAGTTGAAAGATCATGAGAGGAACTACCCGACACATGATTTGGAGTTGGCGGCTATAGTATTTTCTTTGAAAATATGGCGCCACTATCTCTATGGTGAGAAATTTCAGGTGTTCACAGATCATAAGAGCCTTAAGTACCTGTTCTCGCAGAAAGAGCTGAATATGAGACAGAGGAGATGACTCGAACTCCTGAAAGACTATGATTGTGAAATCATGTACCACCCAGGTAAGGCAAATGTAGTTGCCGATGCTTTGAGTAGAAAGAGCCTTGGGTTGGTGTCTTATATGATGGTACGGGAACATGAATTGTTAGAACACTTTGCGAACCTTAGTTTAGATGTAACCCCACCTGGATCTGACAGACTTGAGATCATGGCTAGTTTGAGACTAGAGCCAGAGTTGATTGGCCATATTTGGCAAGCCCAGCAGAGCGATCGATGGTGTATCGATTGGCTGAGGCAGGTACAGACAGGTGTGGGTATTGATTTTGAGCAGAGTGCTGATGGGTTATTGAGGTTCAGAGGCAGAGTATGCGTTCCCAGGGATCCTGAGATCAGGAGAACGATTTTATCAAAGGCTCACTCATCGAAGTACACGATACATTCGGGAAGGACCAAGATGTATCAAAGCCTTCGGAAGGTTTATTGGTGGTCTGGAATGAAGAGAGACATTGCTAAATATGTCGCTAAGTGTCTCGTTTGTCAGCAAGTGAAGGTAGAGCATCAGAAGCCTGCAGGATTATTGAAGCCTCTACCGATACCGACCTGGAAGTGGGAGCATGTCACCATGGATTTTGTGATGGGGTTACCGAGGACCCGTAGAGGTCATGATGCCATATGGGTTATTGTAGACCGGTTGACTAAGTTCGCCTATTTCTTGGCTATGAGAGCTACCGATACACTGAGTCAGTTGGCGAACCTGTATATTCGAGAGATAGTACGGCTACATGGTGTACCAGTGAGCGTTGTTTCTGATAGGGATGCCCCCTTCACTTCCCATTTCTAGGAACATTTTCAGGAAGCGCTGGGGACCCGACTAAGTTTTAGCACCGCTTTTCATCCTCAGACAGATGGGCAGTCAGAGAGGACTATACAGACCCTCGAGGATATGTTGAGAGCGTGTGTGCTGGATTTTAGAGGCTCCTGGGATGACCACCTGCAGTTAGCCGAGTTTGCGTATAATAATAGCTATCATGCTAGTATCGGGATGGCACCCTATGAGGCATTGTACGGGCGTAGATGCCGTTCCCCTATTGGATGGGAAGAGGTTGGTGACAGACAGATTTTTGCTCCGGACTTGTTGCAGCAGGCATCTGAGGACGTCCAGTTGATATGTGAGAGATTATGGACAGCTCAGAGTCGACAAAAGAGTTATGCTGACAAGAGACGAAGACCACTGGAGTTTGATGAGTGTGAGTCAGTGTTTCTGAGGGTATCACCATCGAAGGGTATTATGAGATTTGGTAAGAAGGGCAAGCTGAGCCCTAGATATATCGGACCCTTCGAGATTTTGGAGAGAGTGGGAGATAAGGCGTATAGGTTGGCATTGCCACCGGACTTGGCAAATGTCCACAACGTCTTCCACGTCTCGATGCTTCGGAAGTATCACCCGGACCCGGCACACGTGATAAGATATGAGCCGTTGGAACTCCATGAGAGTATGACGTATGTTGAGAAGCCGGTTCGGATATTGGACAGAAAAGAGAAAGTGTTACGGAATAAGACAATTCCCTCGGTGAAAGTTCTTTGGCAACACCACACGGCGGAAGAGGCCACGTGGGAATTGAAGAACTTGATACGGGAGAAGTACCCCCAACTTTTTGAAGAGTGACTTGGTTCTAATTTGGAGGACCAAATTCCTTGAAGGAGGGGAGAATGTAAGACCCCGTATATGTATAATGGTAATGTGTGTAATTGGATCAAATAATATGAATGGACTTGTAATGTAAAGTATGATTGATGTAAGTCCATGGATTCAATGTATGTATGTGTAATATGAATTGTAACGTACATACAAGTTTCATTGAGTATGAATATGAAGAAATGAGTTCTGGCAAGAGATGGATGTGATTGAAACTCAAAATGAGTAGTGTGGTAAATTGGAATGGAGTTAAGCTTCCATTCGGTTCCATGTAGCATACCTTTGGACATACAATGAATGCACACAAGTTTCAATGTGCATAAGGTATGAATGGATGCCATTTTCAAGTTATAAAGGTGGATGGATGAGAAAATGGCCATGGCAATAGATTAAGGATGTGTTGGTATGAGTTGCAGCAAGGAAACTGCAGGAAATCTGGAAAACATAAGGGCCAGATCGATCTCATAGGATGAGAGATCGATCTGGAAGAGCCAGAATACTCTTATTTGGGCGAAAGAATAGAGCAGATCGATCTCCAATGGAGCCAGATCGATCTCCCAAGCATTCTGTAGTGAAAAAATCGATCCCCAAGCACCCAGATCGATCTCCTTAGCTCTCTGTTTGGGAGCAGATCGATCTCATGCCTAGACAGATCGATCTCATGCTTCGACAGATCGATCTCAGGCTTAAAAATGTCGTGAAAAAAGAGGGATTTTAAGGGACCAGATCGATCTCCTCTTGGACCAGATCGATCTCCTCAAGCCATTTCTATATAAGGAGAGCTGAAAATCAGGAAATCTCGGGAAAAACACTTATCTTCCAATTCTAACCCAAAATCCTAACTTTCCCTCTCTAAAATCAGCCATTTCCAACAAGAATTAAAGAGAGACCATTAGAGGCAAAGTTGTTCCTATTAAAGAGAAGAACAACATAGTGTGAAGGCATTGTTCCATCGTTGGTATTGAAGGAGTTAAGGGCATTGCCATTTGGAGCAAGAGGAAAGATCATATTTGGTAAGATTCTAACACTCCAATCTAAATACATTGTCTATTTAATTGATTTTGGAGTTGTTTGTTATGACTATTGATGGATAAATTATCTAGGGATGTGGTGGAATTGGTGTAACCTAGAAAACCTAGAATGGGTTGAATGAGTTTATGATTTATGGGCATGCTAACATTGTTAGTGAGATGATGCTTATGATTTTAGATGGTTAAATGAGATTACATTGTGAGTTGGAGGAATTGTGAAAATGGGTATGTGTATGCTTGATAAATGCCATAGTGAGGGGATTTATGGAATATGAACACTATGAGCTTAATGTCGATTTAATATCGATTTTGAATAAGTTAATAGGCCTAAGAAGATCCATAGACTCGAGTTGTGGGTAAAGTAATGAAACGAGGCCATATAAGCGTTAATAGAGGCTATAGATTAAATTGACTATAGCAAGCACAATGGTTGCATTGTATGGATCGAATATAATGCGGGATACGATTTTGTGCAGTCCCGAAGAGTTCGTTGAAGACAAATCGAACCGTATGAGTAAGCAGCTTAAGGAAGTGGAATCACGCATCGCGATTCCAGGTAAGGGAATTTTGTGAGTATATAGAGATAGCTGCTCGTACTTTGAACTTGTGGGTGAATATTGGGTGTTGTATGAAATGCATGGTTGCTCAAATAAATGATTGATGGTATTCGTGAATGATGATGAGTATATGGGTGGTTTTGGATTTGAAGTGGATTTTATGAAATGGGATAGTAAGGCTAATAATTGCATAAATCTAATGTTTTGATGTTTTTCCAAAACAAATTGCTTGGTTTAAGCAAGCTTTTAGATGGGTCGGCTAGTATTGTATGGTTGTTGTGGAAAAGCATTTGTGAGTGCTAAACCCGATTGCCGGGATTGTTTGATTTTGTATGAGCCGCCTATCGTATTTGTATGACATAAATCGCGCTAGAGTCTCGCTCGCGCTGGATTTCTATGTTTTCATTTGTATGAAACGTGCTGGAGCCTAGCTCGCACCTTGATTTGGAAACTATGATGATGTTTATAAACCGTACTGGAGCTTCTGCCCGTACACGGATTTTGAGTGGTTGTCTTATGAGTATAACCGTACTAGAGCTATGCTCGTACGCGTCTCTTTATGAGAAGATGCATGAGTCGTGCTAGAGCTTTGCTCGCACAAGTTTGCACATTGGGATACGTATAAGATTGTGAAAGTTGATAAGATCCTTAAGCCTTACATCCTTAAGCCGACATCCTTAAGCCCAAAGAGGCGGGGAGGCTCTGTTAGGCGGGGAGACTCTGTTCGGTGGGGAGGCTCTCTTACGGTGGGATCCTTAAGCCAACATCCTTAACCCCAAAGAGGCGGGGAGGCTTTGTTAGGCGGGGAGGCTCTCCTACATGGTTATAGTAAGATCCTTAAGCCTTACATCCTTAAGCCCAAAGAGGCGGGGAGGCTCTGTTAGGCGGGGAGGCTCTGTTCGGTGGGGAGGCTCTCTTACGGTGGGATCCTTAATCCAACATCCTTAAGCCCTGGAGGGGCGGGGAGGCTCTGTTAGGCAGGGAGGCTCTCCTACATGGGTACGGTAAGATCCTTAAGCCCTACATCCTTAAGCCAACATCCTTAAGCCCAAAGAGGCGGGGAGGCTCTGTTAGGCGGGGAGGCTCTGTTCGGTGGGGAGGCTCTCTTACGGAAGGATCCTTAAGCCCTACATCCTTAAGCTAACATCCTTAAGCCCGAGGAGGCAGGGAGGCTCTGTTAAGCGGGGAGGCTCTGTTCGGCAGGGAGGCTCTCCTTCACGGATATGGAAAACTCTTGGTATGAGGTAGGTAAGACCTAGGAATGGCACCCCCAATCACGATATGAGTCTGCGGAGTACGCTGTACCGTGTATATCACATGGAGTACGATGTACCGCATGATGGTTATGTGGTGAGAAAGTCTGGCGAGGGATAATCCATCTTCGTGCCTGCGTGATACCCCGCACACCTGGATGCGTGTGGTCTGGGATGATTTATGGTGTAGTTGGTCCACATAGGCACTTTTGATATAGTGACCTAGTTTTTATACATATGTGTGGATTGTGAATTGATTTGGTGGTATTTATGTGTTGAGAAAGAGGTTTATGATGTTGGTTTAAAAAGGAGGTTTCTTAATGAATTGCCCTTTTTATGAATTTAAATGAGATTGAGCATGAGATGATTTATACATGATGTTTCTACCATGTTTTATATGCCAATGCAGATGATTTTGATACATGATATATATGTATATTCACATGGCATAGTTTTATTCCTCATGCTCCTACTATAAATGATTTATGCATAACACTATCAGCATGTAGATAGAGTAGTTATCTACCATGCTTGCATTATTGCCTTACTGAGCGTGTGGTTGCTTATCCCACTCTATTTTCCCCCCTACAGAGCGTGCATAGTAGCCCAGTAAGGACTGAGGCGTGGTATTTTGGACTCCGCTGCATCTCCATCGCTTAAAGGTATATACACAGTGATTCGTTTTGTATCTAAACAATGTAAAAGCACAGTATTCGTTGAATTGTAATTACGGGGGATGTAGATGTCAGTAAAACATGTATTCGTATAAGTACACGATTAAATGCAAATGTATGACATCATTTTAATTAATTGAGAATAAATGAGATGTGGTGTTTATTATTGACTCACAGCCCAACAGTGTGTGGTGAATTTAGTTCACGACAGGGTAAGGTAACAGTAAAACGCGAAAAATTTTCAGTGATTTTCGGTTAAAGAGAATGGAATTGGGTCGTGACAATAAATATAACATATTAAGCACTTATTAAATTCCCCACACTTAAGCTTTGCTAGTCTTCTAGCAAATCTAAACTCTAAATTTCTAAATTCTCATCCTAAATCTCAACTCTTAATACACTTTCGTAGTAGTCAAAATTGCATTTAGCATATGCAACAAGCCTTTAAACCCCTAGGTCACCCTTAGTGGACAAGTTGTGTCACGACCCTTTTTCATTCCCTTTTATCAAAAATCTCAATAAATTTTTCGTGTTTTACTGTTACCTTACTCGATCGTGAACAACTCACCATATACAGTTAGGTTGTGAGTCAATAATAACCACCACTTACCATTCATTCACAATTTAATGAAACGATATCATACATTCTAACTTAATTGTTTACTTATATAAAATATGATTTCTGACATCTACATCCCCCATAATTACATTTCAAATGACTACTGTGCTTTTACATTGTTTAGATACAAAAAGGAATCACTGTGAGTATACCTCTGAGTGATGGAGATGGAGCGGATGTCTAAAATACCACGCCTCAGTCCTCACTAGGCTATTATACACGCTCTGTAGAAGGGGGAAAATAGAGAGGGATGAGCAACCACACGCTCAGTAGGGCATAATGCAAGCATGGTAGATAAGTACTCTATCTACATGCTGAGAGTGTTATGCATAAATCATTTATGGTAGGAGCATGAGGAAGTAAAACTATGCCATATGAGTAAACATATATATCATGTATCAAAGTCATGTACATTAGCATATAAAACATGGTAAAAACATCATGTATAAATCATCTCATGCTCGATCTCATTTAAATTCATAAAAGGGCAATTCATTAAGAAACTTCCTTTTTAAATCACATTTGCAATCTCTTTTCTCCAGTATCAAAATTCCATCGAAATCAATTTCCAATCACAAACATCATCATCAATTCACAAATCAAGTCCTCAAGGCTCGACCCCTCCCTCGGGTCTACCCGGGACAATCACAATCACACTTATAGATTAAAATCATGTGGTAGTAAGTAAATCAAGGAGACAGGTCACTATATCTCAACTGACTATGTTGGCCAACTACGTCACATATCATCCTAGACCACACGGATCCCGGTGTGCGGGGTATCATGTTGGCACGAAGGTGGGTTAGTTCTCCGCCAAACTTTCTCAAATCAAGTAACCACCACGCGGTACATCGTAGTCCATGTGATATACACAATACATCATACTCCGCGGACCCATAACATGGTTGGGGGTGCCTGCCATAGGTCTTATCTACCCCATACCAAGTGTAACCTCTATAGTCTCAAGTGCACGTGAGAGTACTCTCAATACCAGGTCCTAGCCCCTCATGGCCTTGCTCGCCCCTATTGGGTTCCCTGATTCAGGTCCTAGCCCCTCACCCTCACCCCACTCAATAGGTCTGTTAGGCCTGTTGGGTTCCCTGAACACCAATCCGTATCTGTCACGACCCAATTCCATTCTCTTTAACCGAAAATCACTAAAAAATTTTTGCGTTTTACTGTTACCTTACCCGGTCATGAACTAACTCACCACACACTGTTGGGCTGTGAGTCAATAATAAACTCCACATCTCATTCATTCTCAGTTAAATAAAACGATGTCATACATTTGCATTTAATCTTGTACTTATACAAAAGCATGTTTTATTGACATCTATATCCCCCATAATTACAACTCAAAGAATACTGTGCTTTTACATTGTTTAGATACAAAAAGAATCACTGTGTATATACCTCTAAGCGATGGAGATGCAGCGGAGTCTAAAATACCACGCCTCAGTCCTCACTGGGCTACTATGCACGCTCTGTAGGGGGAAATAGAGAGGGATGAGCAACCACACACTCAGTAAGGCAATAATGCAAGCATGGTAGATAACTACTCTATCTACATGCTGATAGTGTTATGCATAAATCATTTATGGTAGGAGCATGAGGAATAAAACTATGCCATATGAGTATACATATATATCATGTACATTGGCATATCAAACATGGTAAAAGAACATCAGGTATAAATCATCTCATGCTTAATCTCATTTAAATTCATAAAAAGGGCAATTCATTAAGAAACCTCCTTTTTAAACCAACATCATAAACCTCTTTCTCAACACATAAATACCCCCAAATCAATTCACAATCACAACCACATTTTCATTTCACAATTCACGCATGTGTATAAAAACTAGGTCACTATATCAAAAGTGCCTATGTGGACCACTACATCATAAATCATCCCAGACCACACGCATCCAGGTGTGCGGGGTATCATGCTGGCACGAAGATGGATTATCCCTCGCCAGACTTTCTCATCACATAACCATCATGCAGTACATCGTACTCCATGTGATATACACGGTACAACGTACTCCGCAGACTCATATCGTGATTGGGGGTGCCATTCCTAGGTCTTACCTACCCCATACCAAGAGTTTTCCATATCCTTGAAGGAGAGCCTCCCTGCCGAACAGAGCCTCCCTGCCTCCTCGGGCTTAAGGATGTTAGCTTAAGGATGTAGGGCTTAAGGATCCTTTCGTAAGAGAGCCTCCCCATCGAACAGAGCCTCCCTGCCTAACAGAGCCTCCCCGCCTCCTCAGGCTTAAGGATGTTGGCTTAAGGATGTAGGGCTTAAGGATCTTACCGTATCCATGTAGGAGAGCCTCCCTGCCTAACAGAGCCTCCTCGCCCCTCCAGGGCTTAAGGATGTTGGCTTAAGGATCCCACCGTAAGAGAGCCTCCCCACCGAACAGAGCCTCCCCGCCTAACAGAGCCTCCCCGCTTCTTTGGGCTTAAGGATGTTGGCTTAAGGATGTAGGGCTTAAGGATCTTACCAACTTTCAAAACCTTATACGTATCACAATGTGCAAACTTGTGCGAGCAAAGCTCTAGCACGACTCATGCATCCTCTCATGAAGAGACGCGTACGAGCATAGCTCTAGTACGCTTATACTCAGAAGACAAACCACTCAAAAGCCACGTACGAGCAGAAGCTCCAGTACGGTTTATAAACATCATCATAGTTTCCAAATCAAGGTGCGAGCTAAGCTCAAGCACGTATCACACAAGTGAAAACATAGAAATCCAGCGCGAACGAGGCTCTAGCGCGATTTATGTCATGAAAATACGATAGGTGGCTCATACACAATCAAACAATCTCGACAATCGGGTTTAGCACTTCACAAATGCCTTTTTCCACAACATTAATAAACATTAGCCGACCCATCTACAAGCTTGCTTAAAACAAAGCAATTTCGTTTTGAAAGACATCAAGACATTAGATTTATGCAATTATTAGCCTTACTATCCCATTTCATAGAATCCACTTCCAAAAACCAAAAATCACACATATACTCATTCTCATTCATGAATACCATCAATCATTTACTTTAGCAACCATGCACTTCGTAAAACACCCAATATTCACCCACAAATTTAAAGTACGAGCAGCCACCTCTATATACTCACAAAATTCCCTTACCTGGAATCGCGATGCTTGATTCCACTTCCTTAAGCTGCTTACTCGTACGGTTCGATTCGTCTTCAACGAACTCTTCGGGACTGCACAAAATACCCGCCTTATATTCGATCCATATAATATGACATCGTGCGTTCATTATAGTCAATTCGACCTATAGTTTTCTATTAACGCTTATGAGGCCTCGTTTCATTACTTTACCCATAACTCGAGTCTATGGATTCTTCTTAGGCCTATTAACTTATTTCAAATCGATATTAAATCGACATTAAGCTCATAGTGTTCATATTTCATGAATTCCCTCACTATGGCATTTTATCAAGCATATACATACTTATTTTCACAATTCCTCCAAACTCACAATGTAATTTCATTTAACCATCTAAAATCATAAACATTACCTCAATAACAACTTTAGCATGCCCATAAATCATAAACTCATTCCACCCATATATTCTCACATTATACCCATTCTAGGTTTTCTAGGTCACACCAATTCCACCACATTCCTAGATAATTTATCCATCAATACTCATGCCAAACAACTCCAAAATCAATTAAATAGACAATGTATTTGGATTGGAGTGTTAGAATCTTACCAAATATGATTTTTCTTCTTGCTCCAAATGGCAATGCCCTTAACTCCTTCAATACCAACAATGGGAAAATGCCTACCCACTATGTTGTTCTTCTCTTTGATAGGAACAACTTTGCCTCTAATGGTCTCTCTTCAAATCTCACTGAAAATGGCTGATTTTATAGAGGGAAAGTTAGGTTTTTGGGTTAGAAATGGAAGATTGTTGTTTTTCCCGAAATTTTTAGATTTTCAGCCCTCCTTTTATAGAAATAGCTTGAGGAGATCAATCTGGTCCAAGAGGAGATCGATCTGGTCCCCTTAAATCCCTTCTTTTCACGGCATTTTTAAGCATGAGATCGATCTGTCGAAGCATGAGATCGATCTGGTCCCAAACAGAGAGCTAAGGAGATCGATCTGGGCGCTTGAGGATCGATCTTTTCATCACAGAATGCTTAGGAGATCGATCTGGCCCCATTGGAGATTGATCTGCTCTATTCCATTGCCCAAATAAGAGCATTCTGGCTCTTCCAGATCGATCTCTCATCCTATGAGATCGATCTGGCCTTCATGTTTTCCAGATTTCCTGTAGTTTTCTTGCTGCAACTCATACCAACACATCCTTAATCTGTTGCCATGGCCATTTTCTCATCCATCCACCTTTATAACTTGAAAATGGCATCCATTCATACCTTATGCACATTGAAACTTGTATGCATTCATTGTATGTCCAAAGGTATGCTACATAAAACCAAATGGAAGCATAACTTCATTCCATTTTACCAGACTACTCATTTTGAGTTTCAATCACATCCATCACTTATAAGAACTCATTTCTTCATATTCATACTCAATGGAACTTGTATGTACGTTACAAATCATATTACACATACGTACATTGGATCCATGGACTTACATCAATCATACTTTACATTACAAGTCCATTCACATTCATTACACATTACAACTTTACATATACGGGGTCTCACAGTATCTCTCATCACGGCATCATTCATACCACAGTGTGAAAACTAGCGCGAGCTATGCTCTAACGCGAATTCATGCATCAAAACCAATCACTTCGTACGAGCAACACTCTAGTACGACATTTATGCATAAAAATATGAAGAAACCATGTACGAGCATAGCTCCAGTACGGTTATATGCATAAGAAAACCATTGAAAACCACGTACGAGCAAAAGCTCCAGTATGATTTATAAAACATCGTCACAATTCAAATCAAAGTGCGAGCTATGCTCCAGCACGTTTCACACAAGTGAAAATATTGAAATCCAGCGCGAGCGAGGCTCTAGCGCGATTTATGTCATACAAATACGATAGGCGGCTTATACACAATCAAACAATCCCAGCAATTGGGTTTAGCACTTCACAAATACTTTTTCCACAACATCAATAAAACACTAGTCGGCCCATCTACAAGCTTGCTTAAAACAAAGCAATTACGTTTTGAAAAACATCAAAACATTAGATTTATGCAATGATTAGCCTTACTATCCCATTTCATAGAATCCACTTCAAAACCAAAATCACGCATATACTTATCATCATTCATGAATACCATCAATCATTTACTTGAGCAACCATGCATTTCATAAAACACCCAATATTCACCCATAAGTTTAAAGTATGAGCAGCTATCTCTATATACTCACAAAATTCCCTTACGTGGAATCGCGATGCATGATTCCACTCCCTTAAAGCTGCTTACTCGTACAACTCGATTCGTTTCCAACGGACTCTTCGGTGCTGTACATAAACGAAATTTTGAATTAGTTTAGCCCATTATAATCTAACTTTTGCGTTTACTATAGTCGATTCGACCTATAGTCTCTATTAACGCTTGTGAGGCCTCGTTTCATTACTTTACCCATAACTCAAGTCAATGGATTCTTTTAGGCCTCTTAACTTATTCTAAATTGATATTAGGCTCATAGTTCACAATTTCTCCACTACGGCCTTTCATCAAGCCTTAGTTATACTCATCCTTATAAATTCACTAAACTCACTTTATAGCTTCATTTACCCATTTCACATCATTTACATTGCTTCAATAGCTACCTTAGCATACCCACAATTCATCAACACATTTGACTTTCACTTTCTCACACTAGGTTCAATCCATTTTCTAGGTTACATTTGTTTCTAACACAACCTAGGTGTTTCCAACCATCCATACTCATGCCAAACAACTCCAAAATCAATTAAATAGACAATGTGCCAAAGTTGGAGTGTTAGAATCTTACCAAATCTGATTTTTCTTCTTGCTCCAAATGTCAATGCCCTTAGCTCCTTCAATACCAACAATGGGATTTTGGGTTCCAACTATGTTGTTCTCTTCCTCAAGATGAACAACTTAGTGTCTAATGGCCTCCCCTCAATTCTTACTGGAAATGGCTGATTTTAGAGAGAGAAAGTTAGGTTCTTGGGTTGAAAATGGAAGGATGGTGTTTTTCTCGAAATTTTTAGAGTTTCAGCACTCCTTTTATAGAAATAGTTTGAGGAGATCGATCTGTACCAAGAGGAGATCGATTTGGTCCCCTTAAATCCCTATTTTTCATGGCATTTTAAGCATGAGATCGATCTGTCGAAGCTTGAGATCGATCTACTCCCAAACAGAGAGTTAAGGAGATCGATCTGTATGCTTGAGGATCGATCTTTTCATTACAGAATGGTTAGGAGATCGATCTGGCCCCATTGGAGATCAATCTGCTCTATTCCATTGCCCAAATAAGAGCATTCTGGCTCTTCCAGATCGATCTCTCATCCTATGAGATCGATCCGGCCTTCATACTTTCTAGATTTTCTGCAGTTTTTCTGCTGCGAGTTACACCAAAATATCCTTAATCTACTGCTATAGTCATTTTCTCATCCATCCACCTTTATGACTTGAAAATGGCATTCGTTCATACCTTATACACATTGAAACCTGTGTACGTTCCTTGTATATCCGAAGGTATACTATATAAAACCAAATGGAAGCATTCATATTCATGCAACTTCCTTCCACTTACCACACTACTCATTTTGAGTTCCATTCACATTCATCATTTATAAGAACTCATTCCTTCATATTCATACACAATGAAACTTGTATGTACATTACAAATCATATTACACATATGTACATTGAATCCATGGACTTACATCAATCATACTTTATATTACAAGTCCATTCACATTTATTACTCATTACAACTATACATGTACGGGGTCTCACAAGTTGTGTCTCATGAGGGCTTTCAAGAGATACACAAAATCTTTTACTTAGACTCAATCCTAAAAGTGTAAAAATTTTAATCAAGATCATGAATACTTTTCAATCTTTTAACTTTCAATTCATAACTCAACAAAATCAAATAATTAAGTCAATTATATCTCAACTATTACTTTCTTATTCATGAATACTTCCAAATAAGTCAATATAAAATACATAACTAATGTTAATTGAAACATGTGACATAAGCATGCAACTTATCCATCTGCATCACTACAAGCATCAGTAATAAATCAAGAATTCTTTATATTTTTATGCTTTAGAGATTATATGATGCCTTCTCTAAGTACTCACATGTAGAATAAGTCAGTTATCGTATTTAGAGTGTTTGACATACTCATATTTCAAGTCATTCTATCTTATGAAACTTGTGTGACTCAAAACATAGAAATAGTTATTATCACTTTTTCTTTACTTAACCTCATTTCATTCCTTTATTCTCATATCATCTTTTTCTTTTGTTTTTAAAGATATCCTTGTTTACTTGAACTTTGCTTCAATGGGTAAAATCACAATATAAATATCACATGAACAATCACATTATATCATGAATTCAAAAATTCTTTAGAAAGTACTCACTTCAACAATCATAACAATCAAAATACTTTCAACTATTTTATAAAACCTTCTTTAAGTTTAGAATTAATCATCAAAAGAGAAAAATAGCATGATCTTTTTTACTTAAACTTTACTCTTCTTTAAATAAAATGACATAAGCTTTATAAAATTTCAACAACTTATCTTAATATTACATATAAAAGTTGACTAACCTATTAAAACTAAGGAAAACCGAATTACTTAAGCTTAGAAATAACAATATATATATATATATATATAATCAATTACCAAAAAATTTTCATAATATTAAGGTAAATCCCGACTACCAAAAAAAAAAACCATAATAATAAGCTTTAAAAACGACAACCAAAAATTTAGTTAGCTCAAATTTTTCAAAAGACAAAATCCGTCTTCCTTACATTTAAGTCTTACTTTGTGCCTAAAGTTTATCATGCAAAGAAAAATAAGTTGACTCAAAAATTGAAAGAAAAGCTAATAATACTCCCTTTCAATTCCTGGGTTGCCTGCCAAGTAACGCATTTGTTTAATGTCGTTTGCTCGACTCTCTCATCCTCAATATAGGTAAGATCTTCTAATCTTGCCTCTTTCATATTATAAGCTTGAAATCCTTCATAAAAAAGGTTTAAGTCTTTGGCCATTCATTGCATACCTTGGTAGTTTTCAGATCTTGAATCTCAGCTGCATCGTGAGGAAAAATATCATTAACAATATAAGGTCTATCATCCTTAAATAATAGAAAAGAACTTTTTGACCAATCCAAAGTTCTTTCTTGTAATCTTTTTGTCATAGAAGGCTTTAGTCTTCTCTTTTAACTCTTATAGTTGCAACTTCCTTTTCTCTCCAGCTTCATCCATCTTCAGATTGCATTCCTTAATAGCCTAATGTGACGACACATTTTTGCCTGAAATCGCTACAAATTTTTCGTTTTTTCATTTCCTTTCCCAGTCATGAACATTCTCACCACCAAACAGTTAGACTATGAGTCAGTATTAGTCACTCTTTACCATCTATTATGCCATCTATCTTTTAATTTATTCAAAAGTAAACACGTATACTTTATAATTGAGATTCAATCCTTGTACGTGCTTACTAATATTTACATTCCCCATATTACATTCCAAAATAATTACTATGCTATTACATGTTTAGATATAAAAAGATACCAGTGTGTATACCTTTTGGTGATGGGAAGCAGCAGATATCAGGATGCAACTCCTCAGCCACTCACTAACTACTGTGTGCGCTCTGTAGAGAGGGAAAATGAAAGGGATAAGCTCACTAGCTCAATAAGGCAATAATGCAAGTAGGTAAATAACTACACTATCTACATGCTTACAATGTCATGATATAAAAATCATTTATATCCAAAGCATGAGGTATAATTAAAACTATGCCACATGTATATACATATATCGTGTACTGAAAACATGAAAATTGGCATGTAAACATGGAAAATCATCATGTCAACATCTCATGCTCAACATATTGAAAACTCATCATAAAACAACCCCTCAAGGTTTAACATATTATCAAAACTTAGTAAAACTCATAAACACATCATTAAATCCACATTTCGTTTTAAACATGAGGAAATAGATAAAACTATGTCGCATGTGTATAAAAATATCATGTACTGTAAAACATGAAAGCAGGCATAACCATGAAAAGTCATCATGTAAAAAATCTCATACTCAGCATGTTAACTGATCAAAAAACAATATATCATCCTTTAAAAACATCCCACAAGGTTCAACCCCTCCCTCGGGTTTACCTTGGATAACACAAATCATGTTTAGTGCATATAAAATCATGTGAGACAGGTGGTCACTGTATACAATCGAGGACTCTGTTGGCCAACTATGTCACTATCAACCTAGACCACAAGGATCCTGGTGTGCGGGGCATCATGTTGTAACGAGAGGTGGGTCAATCCTATCCGCCAGAATATAAACCAACATCATCACCACACAGTACAACATACTCCATGTGATATACATGGTAAAATGTACTCCATAGACCCATATCACGGTCGGGGGTACTTGCTTTAGGTTGTATCTACCCCATACCATGTATAACCGACTCAGCCTCAAGTGTCACGACCCGTTCTACCAAAAATCGCTACAAATTTTTTGTTTTTTGTTTTTGTTTTTTCACCTTTTCTATACATCTCACCTCCTCGTGACAATTCCATTTTGGGCGAGTTGGGCTATGAGCCAGTAATAATCCCATTGCCTATTTCGTTTAATCATATTCTTATTATTATGGTAATGATGCTAGAGTCTCATGCAGCGTAATAATAACTACATATGTTATAAAACTGTATGTACATACGTTTACATATATTTACATCCCCCATAATTACATTCGTTTACAAAATAGTGCTATTATATGTTTAGATACAAAACTGTACAATGTGTATACCTGATTCGTGATGGGAAGTAGTGGATAACAAGGAATGCAGTCTCTACCCTCTCTCAACTACTGTGGATGCTCTGTAGGGGTGGAACATATATATAAATATATCATGTACAGAAAAACATGAAAATAGGCATGTAAACATGGAAAATCATCATGTCAACGTCTCATACTCAACACATTGAAAACTCATCATAAAACAACCCCTCAAGGTTTAACAAATTATCAAAACTTAGCAAAACTCATTAACACATCATTAAAACCACAATTCATTTTAAAATAACAAATCGATGCATAACCCCTCCTTCGGGTCTGCCCTGGTCCATCTAGACCGTATGATATCACGTGAGACATGTAGGTTACTGTATAGGAAATATCGAGGACTATGTCCCTGTGATACCATGCTACACGGATTCTGATGTGCGGGGCATCACGACTGCAACGAGAGGTGGGTAAGTCCTACCTGCCAGAATAACAAATCACCAATCTCATAGTCATGACTACACGGTACAATATACTCCATGAACCCATATCACTGTCTGGGGGTGCCTGCCATAGGTCTTATCCACCCCATACCATGTCGATAACACGGCTCTATGCATGTCACATCTCGTCTAGTGCGAGCGAAGCTCCAGTGCGATGCCATGCATATCATGATATCTAAAATCTCATGTGAGCAAAGCTCCAACACGATTTTATGCACATACAAAAATCCTCGTACGAGCAATGCTCCAGTACAACTTTCATGCGAAATAAATCGATGTAGATCACGTACGAGAAAAGCTCCAATAAGATTTTATACACCATAAATCAATGTAAAATTACGTACGAGCAAGGCTCCAGTACGATTTTCATGTATATAAATCAATAAAACTCAGTGCGAGCGAGGCTCCAGCACTCTGTATGTAAGTCAAAACATCAAAATCCAATGTGAGCAAGGCTCTAGCATGATTTATACTCATATAAATCTGATAGACTGCTTTATTTTGATAAAACACTTTCAAAATCATAATTAGCACCTCACACATGCCCCTTTCATGCAAATCATGAAAATCAATATTCAACCTATCAATAAATTTCTTAAATCAAGCAATATATTTCATAAAAATATAAAAAACATGTTATTCATGCAATTTATTAGCCTTACTACCCCTTTTGTAAAATTCCTAACTATGGCCAAAACAATTTTTTTCCACTGATACCCCGATTTTTGTAAAAATTACTATTTCATTTCTAAGTACTTTAGGAAGTTTTAGGCCTTGTAATTCTCCTAAAAAATATGCATAGATATCTCTAAGCAGTTACAAAATTCCCTTAACTTAAATCACTCTGTACTGTCTGACTTTCTAATGCTGAGAAATCGCTTAGTCCAATTTGCTCCCAATCAAATCTCTGGAGCTGCATATAACCATTTGTCGGGTTAAATATAATATATTTACCCATGTTTCACTTTTACAAGGCTTAATTTAAAGCATTTGGGCACGTTTACTCTTATTGGCCCCGATTGCACCCTAATGGGCAATAATCGATCTTACACCCATTTTCACTTACTATTCACCACATCAAGGCCTATTAGGCTCATGGGGCCCATCAACACTTGTTCTCATTCTAAGCTCTTTGGATAGCTCATACAATTATTTACGACAATTGATTTCCAATTCTAAAACATAATTCATTTTATATGGAATTAATCTGTAACTTATGTGATGAATTTCTAACGCGCATAACTATACAAATTGCTGTAAATGAGTTTTACTTACCTGAGATTCTATGATGGTACGCAAATCGAGGTTGGCTCGAGCTCTTGTTTGTTGCCAATCGTCGAGCTACACATTTATGTATTTACCGAGTCAATTTTGGTCAAATATAATTTCAATTAAATATTCCAAAAATTAAATCGATCAATTTTGTCCGCTTACCGGCTTACCCACCCGTATCTCGATTGGATCATCAAATTTTTTCTCCTTTTTTGTTTTTTTCCTTTTCCTTTTACTCTTTTTCTTCTCTTTTTCCTTTCTTTCTTGGTTGAACCGGTCCGGTCCGATTCAGCACAGTGTCACTTCACTGAACCGGCCCGTACCGGTTCAATCGCCCTTTCATCGTTTGCAGCATTTACAGCCGGTTCTTGGCTCCCTCCTACTACCATTCGACTAGTCTTTGGCTCGGAAATGTTCAGCTGGCCTTGGATTGGACCGATCGGCGCTGGTGCTGCTGGATTTCTCCCTTCTCTCCTCAATAATCTCCCTCGTCGATCTCCTCTTTTTGACGTCATCGACGCGTGTGCTGGAGCCTGGTGGCTCTCACGTGGTCGAGCTTCCTTCGCCAGCCCTCACCTGCCCTTCTCTCCGGTCGGTGGCTCGTCAGTGCAGGGAAATCGTTTCCCTCGCTTTCGTTCGTCTTCAGGCTTTCGTTTCCTTCTTTCCTTTTTTGCAATTTTGCGATTTCTGTTTCTTTTTTTTTTCAATTCTTTATATATATTACATCTTAATATAATATAATATACATATACAAATATCTTACACTAAAATACACTTAAATAAGAAATATCTTATAATTTAAAATATTATTATTATAATAATAAAAATACTAAAAATAAAGTATTTATGTAATAATATTTTATTCTCATAGTGTATTTTATACACTAATATTTACACACCTTGTACATATATGTTGTCTAATTTATTTCTACAAAAATATATGTACATTCTATTTTATTGTATTGCATTTATTTATTTCTCCTAAAATGTATTTTTTTTATATTTTCAGGATAAATTACCAAATTTGTGTAATTTCTGGGTTATCATTTTCGGACTAACTGTGAGACCCCGTATATGTATAATTGTATATATGTACATAGAAATGTAAATGGAGTTATACTATGAATCCATAAGTGAAGTATATGTGATGTAAGTCCATAAGTTTAATGTACACACTTGTAATAAGACTTGTGATTGTATGTACAAGTTGCATTATGTATGAATATGAGGAAATCGACTTAAGCATGTGAAGAATGGGAGTAGATGGAAATTGAGTAGTGTGATAAAATGGAAGGAGAATTGCATAAGTTGTGCACTTCCATTTGGTTTATATTAAGTACCTTTGGTCATACAAAGATTCCACACAAGTTTCAATAGGTATAAGATATGATTGGATGTCATTTTTAAGTCTCAAAGATGATTGGATGAGAAAATGACTATGACACCAAATTAAAGATGTTTTGGTATAAGTTTACTGCAGAAAAACTGTAAAAAAATCTAGAAATATGAATGACAGATCGATCTCATAGGATGAGAGATCGATCTGGGTGAGCCAAAATGCTTGTATTTGAGCAAATGAATAGGGCAGATCAATCTCCAATGGGGCAAGATCGATCTCCTAAATATTCTATATTGAAAAGATCGATCCTCAAGCCTACAGATCGATCTCCTTAGCTCTTTGTTTGGAGCAGATCGATCTCAAGCTTCGACAGATCGATCTCATGCTTAAAATACAGTGAAAAAGAGGGATTTAAGGGGACCAGATCGATCTCCTCCTAGTGCAAATTGATCTCCTCAAGGTATTTCTATAAAAGGAGTGTTGAAAATTTGAAAATTTCAGAAAAAACATCACCCTTCCATTTTCAACCAAAAAACCTAACTTTCTCTCTCTAAAATCAGCCATTTCCAGTAAGATTTGAAGAGAGACCATTAGAAGCAAAGTTGTTCATCTTGAGGAAGAGAACAACATAGTTTGGAGGCATCTACCCATTTGTTGGATTGAAGGAACAAGGGGCATTTCTAATTGGAGCAAAGAGGAAATCCAAAGAGGCAAGTTTCTAGTGCATAAATCCAAGTACATTTGTCTAGTTGATGATTATGAAGTAGATTTGGGTGGGCACATTGTGGGTAGAAACTATCTAAAATGCATGGGAATGATTATGACCTAGAAATGGTCTAGTATGAGAAAGTGGAATGTATGGAGATTAATGATGAATGAGATATGTAGAAGTTAATAATAGTGTTGTGGTATGATTTTAAGATGTTGTTAGTGGATAAATTGTGAGATTTACCTAAAAGGGGTAAAATGTGGATTAAGGCATTGGTAAATGCAAAGATGAGTTATATTAACTAATGAGGTCAAATGTGAGTTAACAACTTTAACTCAAGTGGTTTGGATGATTGAATTGCAGCTTTCGAGGATACGCCGGAGCGAGTTGAACCAAGAGCATGAGAAGCTAAGAGGAAAAGAGTCACACCAAGTAAATCGAGGTAAGGAAATTGTGTGAACTCTTAGAGATATCTGTGCGTAATTTGGGTGCTTAAATGCTTTGCTAGAATGCATGAGATGTTAGGAAATGAAATTGGGTGATTGAAGGGCAAAAGTTGGGTGTTTGAGAAATGTGCATGAAAACAAAAGCATATTGCTTTGAAAATCATGTTTTATTGCTTTTTAGCAAATGATTTGGTAGGTTGGCTAATATTTGAAATGATTTACAAAAGAGATGAGTTGTTTCGATTTGTTAACCATACTTTGCAAAGAATCGAGCCACCTACATGATTTCGTGAGAATGAAAGCATGCTAGAGTGTTACTCACACGAGATTTGACGTGTTTTATATACATGAGTGCTGGAGCTTAGATTGCACTAGTTTTCACATGGATTTCGTACTAGTTTGGGCATGGTGCTTGGAGCTTAGCTCGCATTAGATGCCCACCTTACTTGTTGTCGTGCTTGGAGCTTCGAGTAGACTTGGTGTCACGTCGATTAAATAGGCTCGCACGTACATTGTTTTGACATGATTGATTAGCTGTGTTAGGAGCTTCAGGTAGACAAGAGGTCATACCGATTAAATAGGCTCACACGTGCGTTTTGAGATCTGGCGTGATATGATGTGTTGATTTGGGTCCATGGAGTACGTTGTACCGTGCAAGTAGCATGGAGTACGTTGTACCGTGTTGAGATTGTGATGTGCCATCTTTGAACGAGATCTGCTATGGATCGACGGGCAGGATTTGACCCACCTCCCGTGTGGAAGCAGATAGTGGTGATATCCCGCACACCTGATCCGTGTAGCTAGTATCACAGGATATGGCCATAGACCTTGAGGTTATTACCTATTATTGAATTGCCTATCTCACATGTCTAATGCTTTGAGAATAAATCCATGTTTGAAATGATTTGTGGGTCAGGAAAGTCTGAGGGATAGGCTGAGACCAGACAAGTGTTGGATTGATTTGTTAATGGTTTTAAAGTGCACCGAAGCATGATGATTAATGCCATGCTTATTTGAGAAAATGCATGATGTTTACTGCCATGCTTATTTGAGAAAATGCATGATGGTTAATGCCATGCTTATTTGAGAAATTGCATGATGGTTAATGCCATGCTTATTTAAAAAAAATGCATGATGGGTAATACCATGCTTTATCGCGAATTATGCATGAGGATTTATACCATGCTTTGAATTGAATTGTGCACTGGATTTTAATAGCATGAATGCTTTACATACCATTAACACAATCATACACTCATGTTTTGAGCTAAATGATGAACTAAATGCTTTTGAGCATGGCATCACGATCACGTAGATAGTGCAGTATCTATCTGTTCGCATGATTGCCTTACTGAGCGTGTAGTTTGCTCACCGCCCTTATTTTCCCCTCTCTACAGAGATTTGAGTATAGAGTGAGCGTGATTGGAGGTGTTCCCTTTTGGTAATTCGCTGCATCCCATCGCGTAAGGTATACACACTGTTGTAATTTTGTATCTAAACTTTCGATAGCACAGTAGCATTTTGTATGTAACTATTGGGGATGTAAAACAATGTAAACACATGTAAACAACTCTGATATATTACATTTATACAAGTGTTTACTCATAAATAATATACAAATTGAATTGGTGTGGAGTGAGTTAAACGTCGACACATAGCCCAACTAATGAGGAGAGTTTCTGTTCACGATTGAGGTAAGTACGAATAATAGATGATGCATGAGAATGTGAAAAATTTATACATATCTTGGTAAGTTGAGGGTCGTGACAGAAGTTGGTATCAGAGCTTGAGTTGGTCTGACGTGTGTCGTGTCTAAAATACTTAATAAGTTGGAAAATTACATCCCCATGTTATTGTGCTTGTTTAGATACAATTATGTGTGTGTCGATGGGTTGACTAAGTTATTGGTTGTGAATGTAGAGAATTGAGTAAATATGCCTAATACCAGCCATGGTAGAGGGATGAGAGCACGGGCTCGAGGCCGTAGAGGTAGGCGTGGGGGTAATGTTGAGCTAGAAACACACGAGGTTCAGGATGATATTTAAGTGGAGGCCGAGATTGAGCACGCTCCATAGGGTCCAGAGGAGAGACCCGAGAGTACTGAGGCTCACTTCGCGAGGATTGAGAGGAGCATAGAGATGATATTGGAGTTGGTCACCTAATCCTTACCTGGAGTTGGTGGTAGACGGAGTTTTGCTACACAGGGTGATGCCGAGCAGGCGGCAGTTCCTAAGACAGGGGCAAGGGAAGCCCAAAGACCTCAGACGACAGATACCCCACCTGCACAGGATATGCCTACACCTGTTGCTACACCACAGGCTAGTAGAGGCTGGGGATACGATTATGATTTGGATAGATTACGGTAATTCCAAAAGTTTGGACCGTCGTCTTTCAGCGGAATTAAGGACCCAGTGGCAGCTGAGGATTGGATTAGTGAAATTGAGAAGTTGTATGGGTTCTTTGAGTGCACTACTAACGAGATGGTAGCGTTTACAGCTTTTATGCTGAAGGGATCAGCAGAACATTGGTGGAAGTCCATCAGGCCTATTTTGAGAGCCCGACATACTGAGATCAGTTGGGATATATTTTTGGAGGCCTTCCGGAGACAGTACGTTTCGGATACCGCACAGCAGAAGATGAGAATGGCATTTTTGGGACTGACCCAAGGGAGCAGAACTGTGGATGAGTATGAGACGACTTTTATCTCACAGGGTAGGTATGATCCCAACAATATGAGTAATGAGGTCGAGAAGATCCAAAAGTTTGTGGATGGATTGAGATCGACCATCAGGTCTAGACTGGTTCCCCTGGATATAACAACATATGAGGAGGCAGTGCGCAGGGCACAATTATGTGAACAAGATGTTGATAGAATCACCTCAGAGTTTAGAAAGGTTAGTAAGATGAGGGACAGAGATAAGAAGAGACCAATAATGGATAGAGGCTTCAGTTATAAAGGAAGCAAGAGATTCTCTGGAAAGAGGCCGAGGATTGATGAGATCCGGGAGAGGACAGTTAATACTCCCATGTATCCGGCCATTTCTCCAGTTAAGGGAATTGTGATTGGAGGGCCAAGGCCTATGACAGAGCAGTGCGGCAAGTGTGGTAGGTACCATTGTACTCGACCATGTTATGGACCTCAAGTAGTATGCTTCAGATGTGGGAAGCCAGGGCACATAATCAAAGATTGCCCAGAGATGACAGAGAGAGCCCCACAGAAGGAAAAGGAGCCAGAGAGAGCTCCAGTTAGGACAGCTACTTCGAGAAAGAGGGCTACAGCTGAGAAAAAGGGAAAGTAAGCAGTGGGTATGAGCAGAGGACGAGTGCATGCACTGGACCAGGACACTGCGGATCAGTCATCGGATGTGGTAAAAGGTACCATCCAAATCTTTGATTTAGAAGCTTATGTACTCCTGGTGCCATGCATTCCTTTATTTCACCATCCTTTGCATGTAAATTGTTGAAGAATGTAAAATCCACGCTGCTTGATAAGATGTTGTTGATATCTACCCTTATGAATGATAGTCAGTTAATTGAGCATGTATATAGAGATTGTAAGATGAGGATAGGAGGTAAAGAAATGGCAGCCGATTTAATTTTACTAAATATGGGTGATTTTGATGTAATCCTAGGGATAGATTGGCTGGCTGCAAATCATGTTGTTATGGATTGTCATGTAAAAACTTTGATGTTTCCAAAGATAGACAACCTTGTAGTAAATGTTGTAATATGAAATTGAAGAACATGATTATTATAAGTGTGATGAGTACAATCTTGATACATGATGTATGAAAGATAAATCTGTTTATCAATCTTGTGTATGAATATGATGATTTATGATCACTAATGGTGGAAAGAATAATGTGAAGGGTTCATTGCTTATGTGATTAAGACGAATAAGGCACATCAGGAATTGTGAGACATACCAGTGGTTAAGGAGTTTCCAGATGTCTTTCCAGATGAGTTACCAGGATTACCTCCAGATAGGAAGATGGAGTTTGGTATAGACTTAGCACCTGGTATAGAGCCGATATCCAAGCCACCGTACAGAATGGCTCAAGTTGAGTTGGAAGAATTAAGGAAACAGTTACAGGAGTTACTGGAGAAGGGGTTCATCAAACCGAGCGTCTCACCTTGGGGAGCACCGGTTCTATTTGTAAGGAAGAAGGATAGAAGCCTCCGACTGTATATAGATTATCGGTTGTTGAATAAGGCCACCATCAAGAATAAATATCCCCTTCCACGCATTGATGACTTGTTGGACCAGCTTAAAGGAGCGCAGGTCTTCTCCAAGATAGATCTGAGATCTAGGTACCATCAGTTGAAGATACGGAGTGTAGATGTACCCAAGACAGCTTTTCGCACCTGGTATGGACATTATGAGTTTATGGTTATGCCATTCAGTTTGACGAATGCTCCTGCAGCTTTTATGTCATTGATGAATGAGGTATTCCACCAATATTTGGATGATTTGTGATCGTGTTTATTGATGATATACTGGTTTACTCAAGATCTAAAGAGGAGCATGATAGGCACCTAAGGATAGTGCTAAGACCCTCAGTGAGAAGAAGTTGTACACTAACTCAGTAAGCGCTACTTTTGGTTGGAACAGATCTCTTTTCTGGGTCACACAGTGTCGAAGGATGGAGTATCAGTGGATCCATCTAAGATTGAGGCTGTAGTTCAGTGGCAGAGACCCCAGACAGTGACAGAGATCAGAAGTTTCCTGGGTTTAGCTGGGTATTACCGAAGGTTTGTTGAGGGATTCTCGAGATTAGCTGCTCCTTTGACACTCTCACAAGGAAAAATATAGAGTTTATGTGGGACGATAAGTGTGAGGAAAGCTTTGAGGAGTTAAAGAGGAGGTTAACTACAGCTCCGATATTCACTATTCCTATCAGCTCAGGAGGTTTCTCAGTGTATGCGGATGCTTCACACCTAGGATTGGGCTGTGTATTGATGCAGGATGGGAAGGTAGTAGCTTATGGATCAAGACAGTTAAAGGATCATGAGAGGAACTACCCGACCCATGACTTGGAGTTAGCTGCAGTAGTGTTTGCATTGAAAATATGGTGCCACTACCTCTATGGTGAGAGATTTCAGGTTTACACAGATCACAAGAGCCTTAAATACCTGTTCTCACAGAAAGAGTTGAACATGAGACAGAGAAGATGGCTCGAGCTGTTAAAGGATTATGATTGTGAGATCCTATACCACCTGGGTAAAGCAAATGTGGTTGTTGATGCATTGAGTAGAAAGCATCTCGGGATGGTATCATTCATGATGGTCAGGGAACACGAGCTATTGAAACAGTTCACGAACCTCAGTTTGGATATGACCCCACCTGATGCTGATAGTGGATTTATGATAGCTAGCTTGCAATTGCAACCGGATCTGGTAGATCAAATCCGACAGGCTCAGCGAGTTGATCAGCAGTGTAGTGATATTGTTGGGTAGATATAGAGGAGTATAGACACGGACTTTGGGTTGAGTTCGGATAGATTGTTGAGGTTCAAAGGTAGGATATGTATTCCTGACGATGCAGAGATCAGACGGTTGATCTTGACAGAGGCTCACTTATCGAAGTATACGATACATCCAAGGAGTACTAAGATGTATCAAAACCTTCGAAAGGTTGATTGGTGGTCTGGAATGAAAAAGCACATTGCTAGATATGTTGCTAAGTGTCTCGTTCATCAGCAGGTGAAGGTAGAGCATCAGAAGCCTACAGGGTATTGCAGCCTCTACCGATACCGACTTGGAAGTGAGAGCATGTCACCATGGATTTTGTGATGGGATTGCCGAGGACTCGGAGAGGTCATGATGCCATATGGGTGATTGTGGATTGGTTGATGAAATCAGCCCATTTTCTAGCTATGAGAGCTACTGATACTCTGAGCCAGTTAGTGAACTTGTATGTATGCGAGATAGTGAGGTTATATGGAATTCCAGTGAGCATTATTTCTGATAGGGATGCTCGCTTCACTTCCCACTTCTGGGAACGTTTTCAGGAAGCGATGGGGACCCAGTTGAGTTTTAGCACCGCATTTCATCCTCAGACAGATGGTCAGTCAGAGAGGACTATACAGACCTTGGAGGATATGTTGAGAGCGTGTGCGTTGGATTTTAGAGGCTCCTAAGATGACCATTTGCCACTCGCAGAGTTCACCTATAATAATAGTTTTCATGCGAGTATCAGGATGGCACCATATGAGGCATTGTTTGAGCATAGATGCCGTTCCCCTATTGGATGGGAAGAGGTTGGTGACAGACAGATCTTTGCTCCCGACTTGGTTAGACAAGCCTCTGAGAATGTCGAATTGATATGTGAGAGGTTACGGACAACTCAGAGCAGGTAAAAGAGTTATACTGACAAGAGATGGAGACCACTAGAGTTTGATGTGGCTGAGTCGGTGTTCTTGAAAGTTTCTCCTTCGAAGGGAATTATGAGATTCGGGAAGAAGGGAAAGTTGAGCCTTCGATATATAGGTCCATTTGAGATACTTGATAGAGTGGGAGATAAGGCGTATAGATTGGCATTACCACTAAAGTTGGCAAGTGTGCATAACGTCTTCCACGTATCCATGTTAAGGAAGTATCACCCGGACCTGGCGCATGTGATAAAGTATGAGCCTTTGGAGCTAAATGAGGGTATGACATACGTTGAGAAGCCAGTTCGGATACTGGATAGAAAAGATAAAGTGTTGAGGACAAAGACAATTCCCTTGGTGAAGGTTCTTTGGCAACATCACACTGTGGAAGAAGCCACATGGGAATTGGAGAGTTTGATGTCGAAGAAGTATCCCGAGTTATTTGTGGATTGAATTGGTTCTAATTTGGAAGACCAAATTTTCTAAGTGAGGGAGAATGTGAGACCCTGTATATGTATAATTGTATATATGTACATAGAAATGTAAATGGAGTTATACTATGAATCCATAAGTGAAGTATATGTGATTTAAGTCCATAAGTTTAATGTACACACTTGTAATAAGACTTGTGATTGTACGTACAAGTTGCATTATGTATGAATATGAGGAAATGGACTTAAACATGTGAAGAATGAGAGTAGAATGGAAATTGAGTAGTGTGGTAAAATGGAAGGAGAATTGCATAAGTTGTGCACTTTCATTTGGTTTATATTAAGTACCTTTGGTCATACAAAGATTCCACGCAAGTTTCAATAGGTATAAGGTATGATTGGATGTCATTTTCAAGTCTCAAAGATGATTGGATGAGAAAATGAATATGGCACCAAATTAAGGATGTTTTGGTATAAGTTTACTGTAGAAAATCTGGAAATATGAATGACAGATCGATCTCATAGGATGAGAGATCGATCTATGTGAGCCAATGCTTGTATTTGAGCAAAGGAATAGGGTAGATCGATCTACAATGGGGCAAGATCGATCTCCTAAACATTCTGTAATGAAAAGATCGATCCTCAAGCCTACAGATCGATCTCCTTAGCTCTCTGTTTGGAGCAGATTGATCTCAAGCTTCGACAGATCGATCTCATGCTTAAAATGCCGTGAAAAGAGGGATTTAAGGGGACCAGATCGATCTCCTCCTAGTGCAGATCGATCTCCTCAAGCTATTTCTATAAAAGGAGTGCTAAAAATCTAAAAATTTTGAAAAACAAATCACCCTTCCATTTTCAACCCAAAAACCTAACTTTCTCTCTCTAAAATCAGCCATTTCCAGTAAGATTTGAAGAGAGACCATTAGAAGCAAAGTTGTTCATCTTGAGGAAGAGAACAACATAGTTTGGAGGCATCTACCCATTTGTTGGATTGAAAGAACAAGGGGCATTTCTAATTGGAGCAAAGAGGAAATCTAAAGAGGCAAGTTTCTAGTGCACAAATCCAAGTACATTTGTCTAGTTGATGATTATGAAGTTGATTTGGGTGGGCACATTGTGGGTAGAAACTATCTAAAATGCATGGGAATGATTATGACTTAGAAATGGTCTAGTGTAAGAAAGTGGAATGTATGGAGATTAATGATGAATGAGATATGTAGAAGTCAATAATAGTGTTGTGGTATGATTTTAAGATGTTGTTAGTGGATAAATTGTGAGATTTACCTAAAAGGGGTAAAATGTGGATTAAGGCATTGGTAAATGTAAAGATGAGTTATATTAACTAATGAGGTCAAATGTGAGTTAACAACTTTAACTCAAGTGGTTTGGATGATTGAATTGCAGCTTCCGAGGATACGCCAGAGTGAGTTGAGCCAACATCGTGAGAAGCTAAGAGGAAAAGAGTCACACCAAGTAAATCGAGGTAAGGGAATTGTGTGAACTCTTAGAGATATCTGTGCACAATTTGGGTGCTTAAATGCTTTGCTAGAATGCATGAGATGTTAGGAAATGAAATTGGGTGATTGAAGGGCAAAAGTTGGGTGTTTGAAAATGTGCATGAAAACAAAAGCATATTGCTTTGAAAATCATGTTTTATTGCTTTTTAGCAAATGATTTGGTAGGTTGGCTAATATTTGAAATGATTTGCAAAAGAGATGAGTTGTTTCGATTTGTTAACCATACTTTGCAAAGAATCGAGCCACCTACATGATTTCGTGAGAATGAAAACGTGCTAGAGTGTTACTCGCACGAGATTTAACGTGTTTTATACACATGAGTGCTGGAGCTTAGATCGCACTAGTTTTCACATGGATTTCATACTGGTTTGGGCATGGTGCTTGGAGCTTAGCTCACATTAGATGCCCACCTTACTTGTTGTCGTGCTTGGAGCTTCGAGTAGACTGGGTGTCACGTCGATTAAATAGGCTCGTACGTACATTGTTTTGACATGATTGATTAGCCGTGTTAGGAGCTTCGGGTAGACTGGGTGTCACATCGATTAAATAGGCTCGCACGTACATTGTTTTGACAAGATTGATTAGCCGTGTTAGGAGCTTCGGGTAGACAAGAGGTCGTACCGATTAAATAGGCTCACACGTGCGTTTTGAGATGTGGCGTGATATGATGTGTTGATTTGGGTCCATGGAGTATGTTGTACCGTGCAAGTAGCATGGAGTACGTTAAACCGTGTTAAGATTGTGATGTGCCGTCTTCGGACAAGATCTGCTATGGACCGGCGGGCAGGATTTGACCCACCTCCTGTGTGGAAGCAGATAGTGGTGATATCCCGCACACCTGATCCGTGTAGCCAGTATCACAGGTTATAGCCATAGACCTTGAGGTTATTACCTATTATTGAATTGCGTATCTCACATGTCTAATGCTTTGAGAATAAATCCATGTTTGAAATGATTGGTCCGTCAGGAAAGTCCGAGGGATGGGCTGAGACCTGACAAGTGTTGGATTGATTTGTTAATGATTTTAAAGTGCACCGAAGCATGATGATTAATGCCATGCTTATTTGAGAAAATGCATATGTTTGATGCCATGTTTATTTGAGAAAATGCATGATGGTTAATGCCATGCTTATTTGAGAAATTGTATGATGGTTAATGCCATGCTTATTTTAAAAAAATACATGATGGGTAATGCATTGCTTTATCGTGAATTATGCATGATGATTTATACCATGCTTTGAATTGAACTGTGCACTGGATTTTAATAGCATGAATGCTTTACTACCATTAACACAATCATACACTCATGTTTTGAAATGAATGATGAACTAAATGCTTTTGAGCATGGCATCACGAGCACGTAGATAGTGCAGTATCTACCTGTTCGCATGATTGCCTTACTGAGCGTGTGGTTTGCTCACCCCCTTATTTTCCTCTCTCTACAGAGATTTGAGTATAGAGTGAGTGTGATTGAAGGCGTTCCCTTTTGGTAATCCACTGCATCCCATCGCGTAAGGTGCACTGTTGTAATTTTGTATCTAAACTTTCAATAGCACAGTAGCATTTTGTATGTAACTATTGGGGATGTAAAACAATGTAAACCCATGTAAACAACTCTGATATATACATTTATACAAGTGTTTACTCATAAATAATATACAAATTGAATTGGTATGGTGGAGTGAGTTAAACGTCGACACAGAACCCAACTATTGAGGAGAGTTGTTGTTCACGATTGAGGTAAGGACGAATAATAGATGATGCATGAAAATGCGAAAAATTTGAACATATCTTGGTAAGTTGAGGGTCGTGACACTAACTTCCCTTCTTGGACTCACTATATTTTTAAGGTCTCAGTCCATATTTTCAATCGGAATGATTCAAATCTCTCTAGTTCAACTTTTGGCCCCCTTTTGTCCCTCTTTAACCTTTACACGATTTTTACGTACGTTTAACTATTTATTCTCATTTGTGCGATCAAAATCATCCGTCTTATGATTCAATTAACATAAAATAATGTCATACAACGTGCGAATCATAAGGAATGTCATACAAAAGTGAGGGTCTCACATCAAGTGCACGTGCGAGCATCTCATCCATATGACTAATAGTCTACATGAGGCATCCAGCACAACTCGTACGAGCATCTCATCCGTGTGAAACACAGTCTACACGAGGCATCCAACACGACTCTTTACATATCGTAGTGTGAAAAGTCCAGTGCGAGCAAGGCTCCAGTACAGCTTTATACAAAATAAATAATGGTAAAATCATATACGAGCAAAGCTCCAGTACAGTTATATGCATAAGAAACAAATGAAACCCACGTACAGGCAAAAGCTCTAATACGACTTGTATGCATCTGAACTCAAAATATGGTGCGAGCTAGGCTCCAGCACATTTCATGCATGTTAAAATATCAAAATCCAATGCCAGCAAAGTTCCAGCACGATTAAACTCAAATAAATCTAACAGACGACTCTATTTCAACAAAACACGCTCAAAATCAAAGTTAGCACCTGACTCATGCTATTTCATGAAATTATGAAATCAATAGCCAGCCTATTCATAAATTTGCTTAAATCGAAGCAATATATTTCATAAAATATCAAAAACATGATATTCATGCTATTTATTAGCCTTACTACCCTTTTGTGTAAAAGTTTGCTCCCAGTGGCAAAAATCGTCTTTACACACCGATACCCTGATTTTCGCAAGATTATTAATTTATTTCTAGATACCTTAGAGAATTTCTTGCCTTGTAAATACCATCAAAATACGTATAGTTACCTCTAGGCACTCACAAAATTCGCTTACCTGAAATTGCGTCGAGTAATTCCACTTCCTCAGAGGACTGCTCAATCGTGCAGTACATTTCGCTCCCAATATAATCTCCAGAGCTGCACAAAATTATTTATCATATTAAATGCAATTTATTTATTTTTATTTCACTTTCACTAAAATCGATTTTAACTTATTGGGCCCATTTACTCTTATTGGGCCTTACTTTCTCTTATGTCTATTTTATTGTACTATTCATTTCTCGAGAATCTATTGGGCCTATCAAACCTACTGATTTGTATTGGGTCGACCTTAGGCCCACAATACTTTATTGAGCCGAATACTTAACGCTTGGTCCACTTGACCATTCGGTCACGCATGGTGCGCCATGCCTAGCCATGGTCGACACCACGGTTGCCTAGCTCTCATGGTTATTTCGACAAACACTTGATGTGTTTGCCTTAAGTTCATCATTGTCCTTCACTAAGGCATTTCATCATACACCTCTTATGCCTACTTTAAATCATCATCTATTCCAACATATTGGTTTCATAAAACCATCTCAAAATCATGCATGTAACATCACCAATACCATAGTATAATCAATTCATCATTAATTCAACCATGGCTCACTTTCTCACACTAAACCCATATTAGGGCATGGATGATTAAGCATGCTCAAGGATGTTTCAGCCAACAATACATACACCAATCAAGTCATAAAAATGTTTAGATTAACATACTTGAAGTTGGTGTATTGAAAACTCACCTAGCTTAACCTTTCTCTTTTGGCCAAAATTGGGGAAACACCTGACTCTTTCAATCCAGAAATTTAACTACTAGTTTTTGACTATGTTGTTCTCCTCCTCACAAGAAACAACTTTGCTAAAAGCAACCTTTCTCAAATCTGTTTGGAAGGCGATGATATTTTAGAGTGAGAAACTTGTTCACCTTGTTAAAAAATGGAAAGGTATTTGATATTCTAGGGAAGAAGACTTGTTGTCAGGCTTTTAAAAAGAAATAGGCATTGTGAGATTGATCTCCTAGGGTGAGAGATCGATCTTCCTTTGGTTGAACTACACAAATATTCAGTAGGTAAGCTGTGGGATCGATCTGCTCTTAGGAAGGGATCGATCCTTTCTCACTAGAAACCATTCGAGATTGGTATGTGTTTGGGTAGGGATCGATCCTTTCTATGCAGAATCACATAGAGATCGATCTGCTTTTGGGTAGGGATCGATCCTCTCTATGCAGAATTACCTCGAGATCGATCTGCTTTTGGGTAGGGATGGATCCTCTCTATGCAGATTCACCTTAAGATATATCTGCTTGCCTGTAGAACCTTTGTGATTTCATTTTGGAATTACAAGATCGATCCTATCGTGAAGGAGATCGATCTGGCATTCAGCTGTAAGATTTCAATTACTAATTTTTCCAAAATTTCAAAGGAAAGATTGCATTTAAATGCTTAACTGAACATTTTGCATTCTAAATACACTTAGAGCATAAAAAGGTCTATTTCTTATTATTCACGTATTATGTAACTTGTGTGTACAACATGGAATCATAAAAAGTACATGTAAAAGTACGGGCCTTACATTCCTCCCCTCTTTCAAGAAATTTGGTCCTCTAAATTAAAATCAAGTCACTCCTCGAAAAGTCAGGGGTACTTTTCTCGCATCAGGCTTTCCAACTCCTATGTGGCTTCTTTCGGAGTGTGATACTGCTAAAGTTTGAGACCCCGTACATGTATATTTGTAACGTGTGTAATCGGATCAATTAATGTGAATGGACTTGTAATGTAAAGCATAAGTGGTGTAAGTCCATGGATTCAATGTACATATGTGTAATATGATTTGTAATGTACACACGAGTTCCATTTTATATGAATATGAAGAAATGAAGTCTTGCAAGTGATAAATGTGATTAGAACTCAAAATGAATAGTGTGGTAAATGGAAGAAAGTTGTATGAATATAAATGCTTCCATTTGGTTTTATATAGTATACCTTGGGATATACAATGAATGCACACAAGTTTCAATGTGCATAAGGTATGAATGGATGCCATTTTCAAGTTATAAAGGAGGATGGATGAGAAAATGGCTATGGTAGCAAATTAAGGGTGTTTTGGTGTGAGTTGCAGTAGGAGAACTGCAGAAAATCTGAAAAATATGAAGGCCAGATCGATCTCATAGGATGAGAGATCAATCTGGAAAAGCCAGAATGCTCTTATTTGGGTAATGGAATAGAGCATATCGATCTCCAATGGGGCCAGATTGATCTCCTAAGCATTCTGTAATGAAAAGATCGATCCTCAAGCATACAGATCGATCTCCTTAGCTCTCTGTTTGGGAGCAAATCGATCTCCTCAAGTGATTTCTATAAAAGGAGTGCTAAGAATTTGAAAATTTTGGGAAAAACATCAACCTTCCACTTCTAACCCAAAAACCTAACTTTATCTCTCCAAAATCAACCATTTCCAGCAAGAATTGAGGGGAGGCCATTAGAAGTAAAGTTGTTCATCTTGAGGAAGAGAACAACATAGTTGGAACCCAAAATCCCATTGTTGGTATTGAAGGAGCTAAGGGCATTGACATTTGGAGCAAGAAGAGAAATCAGATTTGGTAAGATTCTAATACTTCAATCCAAGTGCATTACTTATTTAAGTGATTTTGGAGTTGGGTTGGACGTGTATTGATGGATAAATTATCTAGGGATGTGGTGGATTTGGTGTGACCTAGAAAACCTAGAATGGGTATAATGTGAGAAGATATAGGTTGAATGAGTTTATGACTTATGGGCATGCTAAAGTTGTTATTGAGGTAATGTGTATGATTTTAGATGGTTTAATGGAATTACATTGTGGGTTTAAGTGAAATTATGAAAATGAGTATGTAAATGCTTGATAAATGCCATAGTGAAGAAGTCAATGAAATATGAACACTATGGACTTAGTATCGATTTAATATCGATTTGGAATGAGTTGATAGGCCTAAAAGGAATCCATAGACAAGAGAAATGAAACAAGGCCTTAAGAGCGTTAATAGAAACTATAGGTTGAATCGACTATAGTGAACGCACGGTGTCCTGTTATATGGATCGAACATAAAGTGAAATATGATTATGCGCAGTTTCGAAAAGTCTGGTGGAGACGAATTGAACCGTACGAGTAAGCAGCTTAAGGAAGTGAAATCACGCATCGCGATTCCAGGTAAGGGAATTTTGTGAGTATATAGAGGTAGCTGCTCGTACTTTGAACTTGTGGGTGAATATTGGGTGTTTTATGAAATGCATGGTTGCTCAAGTAAATGATTGATGGTATTCATGAATGATGATAAGTATATGCGTGATTTTGGTTTTGAAGTGGATTCTATGAAATGGGATAGTAAGGCTAATAATTGCATAAATCTAACATTTTGATGTTTTACAAAACGTAATTGCTTTGTTTTAAACAAGCTTGTAGATGGGTCGGCTAGTGTTTATTTATGTTATGGAAAAAGCATTTGTGAAGTGCTAAACCTGGTTGCCGGGATTGTTTGATTGTGTATGAGCTGCCTATCGTATTTGTATGACATAAATTGCGCTAGAGCCTCGCTCGCGCTGGATTTCGATATTTTCACTTGTGTGAAACGTGCTAGAGCTTAGCTTGCACTTTGTTTTGGAACTATGAAGATGTTTTATAAACCATACTGGAGCGATGCTTGTACGTGGTTTCTTCATATTTTTATGCATAAATGTCGTACTAAAGCATTGCTCATACGAAGTGATTTAATTTGATGCATGAAATCGCGCTAGAGCGTAGCTCGAGCTGGTTTTCACACTGTGGTATGTATGAGGCTATGGTGAGAGATACGGATTGGTATTCAGAGAACCCAACAGGCCTAACAGACCTCTTGAGTGGGGTGAGAGTGAGGGGCTAGGACCAACATAATCCATTCAGGGAACCCAACAGGCCTAACAAACCTCTTGAGTGGGGTGAGGGTGAGGGGCTAAGACCTAAATCAGGGAACCCAACAGGGACGAGCATGGCCATGAGGGGCTAGGACCTGGTATTGAGGGTACTCCCACGTGCACTTGAGACTATAGAGGTTATACTCGCTATGGGTAGATAAGACATACAGCAGGTACCCCCAACCTTGTTATGGGTCCGCGGAGTACGATGTACCATGTATATCACATGGAGTACGATGTACCGCGTGGTGGTTACTTGATTTGAGAAAGTCTGGCGGAGAACTAACCCACCTTCGTACCAGCATGATACCCCGCACACCGAGATCCGTGTGGTCTGGGATGATATGTGACGATTGGCCAACATAGTCAGATGAGTTATAGTAACCTGTCTCCTTGCTTGATTTACTTACTACCACATGATTTTAATCTCTAAGTGTGATTGTGATTGTTCAAGATAGACCTGAAGGAGGAGTCGAGCCTCGTGGAATTGATTTGTGAAATGAAAATGAGGTTGTGATTGTGAATTGATTTGATGGGATTGTATGTGTTTGAAAAAGAGTTTTACGATGTGGGTTAAAAAGGAGGTTTCTTAACGAATTGCCCTTTTTGTGAGTTTAATGAGATGAGCATGAGATGTTTTCACATGATGTTTTTACCATGTTTTATATGCCAATGTACATGATTTTGATACATGATATATATGTATACTCATATGGCGTAGTTTTACTTCCTCATGCTCCTACCATAAACGATTTATGCATAACATTATCAGTATGTAGATAGAGTAGTTATCTACCATGCTTGCATTATTGCCTTACTGAGCGTATGGTTGCTCATCCCTCTCTATTCTCCCCCTTCTACAGAGCGTGCATAGTAGCCCAGTGAGGACTGAGGCGTGGTAATTTGGACATCCGCTGCATTCCCATCACACAGAGGTATATACACAGTGATTCTTTTTATATCTAAACAATGTAAAAGCACAATATTCTTTTGAGTTGTAGTTATGGGGGAGGTAGATGTCAGTAAAACATGTTTTTGTATAAGTACACGATTAAATGCGAATATATGACATCGTTTTATTTAACTGAGAATGAATAAGATGTGATGTTTATTATTGACTCACAGCCCAACATTGTGGTGGTAAGTTTGTTCACGACCGGGTAAGGTAACAGTAAAACACGGAAAAATTTATATAGATTTTCGATTAAAGGGACTGAAAATGGGTCATGACACAAAGGACTTTAACTAGGGAGATTGTCTTAGACCATAGTACAAAGGACTTTAACTAGGGAGATTGTCTTAGACCATAGTACTTTCTCCTTCCTATCCAATAGTTGAACTGATTTCTTTACCTACTACATGTTCTCATTGAGCTCCGATGGCTCATATCTAATCATATGTGTCGGGTCCGGATGGTATTTCTGAAGCATTGATATGTGGAAGGCGTTATGAATGCCTACTAACTCCAGTGGAAATTCGAGCCTGTATGCCTTATCTTCCACTCACTCCAGTATCTCAAATGGCCTGATATACCGAAGGCTCAACTTACCCTTCTTACCAAACCTCATAATTCCTTTCGAGGGAGAAACTCTCAAGAACACTGAATCACCTACAGGGAACTCCAATGGCTTCCATCTTGTGTCAGCATAACTCTTCTGCATGCTCTGAGCTATCCTCAATCTCTCACATATCAGCTGAACAACCTCAAAGGCTCGTTTCATAAAATCGGGAGCAAATATCTGTCGGCCACCCACTTTTCCCAATCCAATTGGAGAAGGACACCTACTATTATATCATGCCTCATACGGTGCTATTTCGATACTCGAGTGATAACTGTTATTGTAGATGAATTTTGTTAATGATGAATGATCATCCGAGGAGCCTTACACACGCTCTCAACATATCCTCCTATGTCTGGATGGTTCTCTCTGATTGTCCATTAATGTGAGGAGGAAGAGTTGTGTTATAACTCACTTGGGTTCCCATAGCTTCCTGAAAATGGTTCCAAAAATGATAAATGAAACGGGAATCCCTGTCTGACGCAATGCTCATTGTAATGCTACATAGTGTTCCACAAGTCTCCAAACATATAACTTCACCAATGAACTCAGAGTATCTGTGGATTTCATAACTAGGAAGTGGGTTGATTTCGTCAATCTATTGACTATCACCCAAATAGCCTCGTGATTCTTACAGGTCATCTGTAACCCATGACGAAATCCATGGTAATGTGCTCCCATTTCTATGTCAATATAAGTAGAGGCTACAATAACCCTGTAAGCTTATGATGCTCTACCTTAATTTGCTGACATACGAGACACTTCGCTACAACTGTACGATGTTTCTTTTCATGCCTAACCACCAATACCCTTTTTGAGATTCTGATACATTTTATTGGTCCCCTAATGTACTGTATACCTCGACTAGTGAGCTTCTGTCAATAATAATCTCATCAACTATGGATCCTTGGGAACACTTATTCTACCTCTGAACCTCAGTAAGCCATCATCACTCACTATGAACTCTGTCACTGTACCCCTCTGAATCTGACTCACACTATCGACACCCTACCGATCATTACACTAAGCATGTCAAATCCGATCAATCCAATCCGGTTCTAATCTCAGGCTAGCTGTCACATAATCACTGTCAGCATCAAGAGGGTCTATATCTAAACTGAGGTGAGCAAACTGCTCGAGCAGCTCATGTTCCCTGACCATCATGTACAATACCACTCTGAGGCTCTTCCTGCTCAAGGCATTAGCCACAATATTAGTCTTTCCTGGGTGGTACAATATCTTGCAATCATAATCTTTTAGAAGCTATAACCCTCTTTGTTATCTCATATTCAACTATTTCTGTGCAAACAAATACTTAGGGCATTTATAATCAGTGCATATATGAAATTTCTCACCGTATAAGTACTGGCACTATACCTTCAGTGAAAACAGTACGGCTACCAACTCTAAATCATAGGTCGGATAGTTCCTCTCAAGGTCCTTGAGTCATCTAGATCTATAAATGACTATCTTCCCATTTACATCAATATCTGCCCAGTCCTTATTTCGAGGCATCTGTATATACTGAGAAGCCTCCTAAGCTGTTTGGTATGGTGAGAATAGGTACAACGATCAGTCTATACTTCAATTAACCAAAACTCCTTTCACGTTTTGTCACCCCTCTCAAACGCAACCTTCTCTCGAATGAGACGTGTCAACGGAGCAGCTAATTTCAAGAAACCCTCAACAACCGTCTGTAATACCTAGCCAAACTTAGAAAATTTTTAACCTCTATGACTATTTTGGGCCGTTCTCATTGAATCACTGCTTCTATCTTGGACGAATCCACAAACACCCAGTCTTTCGATATCATATGACCCAGAAATGATATCTATTCTAACCAGAAGTCACACTTACTTAATTTGGCATACAACTGTTTCTTTAGGAGGGTTTGCAAAACAAATCTTAAGTGTTGCTCATGTTCTTCCTTGGACTTGAATACACCTAAGTATCATAAATCAAGACACTAACAAAACGGTCCAAGTAAGGTTTAAATACCTAGTTCATCAACAACATAACGGTTATGAAAAGCTATCTTGGGCACATCCACATTGCGAAGCCTTCACTGATGATACCTAGACCTTAGATCAATCTTGAAAAAGATTTGTGCTCTCCGAAGTTAATCTAATAACTCATCAATGTGTGGAAAGGAATACTTATCTTGATGGTAGCCTTATTCACCAACTAAAAATCACTACATAGTCGGAGGCTTCCATCTTTCTTTTTCACGAACAAAACCAGTGCTCTTCAAGGCGAAACACTCGGTCTGACGAACCCTTATCCAATAACTCCTGTAATTACTTCTTTAGTCCCTTCAGTTCCACTGAAACCATTTCATATGGTGGTTTGGATACCGGCTTAGTACCTGGTACCAAATCAACACAAAATTCCATCTTTTATCTACTGGTAACCCTGGTAAGTCATTCGGAAAGATATCAGGCAACTTCTTGACCACTGGGATATGTGTCAACTCTGGATATGCCTTATCCATTTTAACCACATAGGCGATGAAATCTTCTTATCATTATTCATTCCGTTAGTATAATCATTTACTCCTTTAATTACAACCATTACATTCTTTCATCATTTGTCAAAACATACAATACACTTTTCAGAGTGGAAACATCATTGTCTTAGAATAGCAATCTAAACAACATAGTCTGCAGTCGACCAATCCATTCTCCATATTACATCAAAGTAATTCGTATTAAATTGAATAAGATCAACTGACGTATCTTTTTCCCCACTTTCAACTTCAATTTCTACATACATATTCAGTCAGTTGACTATCCTTCATTGGGGTGCTAACTATTAGTATTTTGCCTAAGGGTTTAGGCTGCACATATTTCACTAACTTATCTACAAAAATGAAGGCGATATGAATAAATACGTAGCACCAGAATCAATTAAAACAATTGCTTCAATATTAACAATCAAGATGGTACCGTCCACCACATCAAATGAAGCATCAATAGTGTCCTGGTCCAAGGCATACACTCGCCCTCGACCAACAACCTATTTTTCCTTTTCTCTTTGGCTGTGGCCTTCTTTTTCGGTACAGAGGTATCAGCAGGAGCTTTCTTAGGCTCTTTGCCTTTCTATGGGGCAATCTCACCCACCTTTAGGCAATCCTTAAATAGATGGCCCGTCTTACCACTCTTAACGCATGTTTTAGTCAATAAGATGTAGGGCCTATTTTCATGGTATCTACTGCACATCCTACACTGCTCAATAGTAGATCAGGGTCCTCCAATCACAATACCACTCGTAGGCGTTGAAATTAGATACACTGTGGGCTTACTAATCATCTTATCCCATGACTCATTGTACTAAATGTCTTGCCAAATGGCCTCCTTCTCGCTCTGACACCTTTTTCATCCACTATTTTCTTTCTGTCTCTATTTTCGCCCTTATTACCTTTCCCAAATTCATAGGCGTGCAACTCATAATCTTATTTGCACCACTGTGGTCTGTACACTGCATCGTCGTATGTAGTGATATCTAACGGGTCAATCAGACTCTAGTAGATGGTCTGAGCCCTTCCATGAGTTTTAGACTTTTCGATTCTCACTGTTTAAAGTGTTGGGTCATACCTACCTAAGGATGTAAACCAAGATTCATACTCATCGATTGACCTGTTCTTCTAGTTTAAAGTAAAAAACTTTATCTGTAACTTCCTCTGAATGGTTTTCAAAATATACTGTCTTTGAAATGCATCAAGAATTATCTCTCATGTCAGCTGTGGATGTCTAACTCTTAAGATTGGTCGAGAGGACTTCCATACATGCTCTGCCTCACCCTCCAGCATAAACGCATCAAAAGTTACTTTCTCGGTCAACTTACATTGAAAGAATTTGAATAACTTCGTTATTTCATTCACCCAATCCTCAACAGCTATTGAGTCTTTACCTCGTTAAATACTCGTGGTCTAAACTTCTTAAACCACTGTAATCTATCCAATTGACAACCATATCCACATCCTCTGCTACCCTGCTCTGGAGTAACAGGAGATGATTTATCCTGAACTGGTGGGGGTGTAGGCGTATCTATAACAACTGCTTGTCCAGCATTTGTAAGCTGTCCGACTGGACCTCGTCTATCGCCAGCCCCTAATGTAGCCTGTGTAACTATCTGAACGAGGCTCTCCATACTCCACTCAATCCTAGCGAAGCGTGCCTCAGTATTCCCTCACCTCTCAATAGGCTCGTGCGAGATCTGACCAATATGTTGCTCTGCACGGCTCTCAGGCCTACCTCAACGTCCTCTAGTATGTGAATTCGCCCCTCTACCACGGCGGTGAACAGACATAATGCCTAAATTCTTGTATCCATAACCATTCATTACTCTAATCCCATCTCGGTATACAATATCAAAACAAAAGCATAATAATATGGGGATGTAACTTTCCGACTAACTAATATCGACTCATATCAAGCCAACTCAGCTCTGATACCACCTCTGTCGTGACCCATTTTTGCCTAAAATTGTCACGACCCATTTTCATTCCCTTAATCGAAAATCACTATAAATTTTTCGCGTTTTACTGTTACCTTACCCAGTCGTGAACAAACTTACCACCACACTGTTGCGCTCTGAGTCAATAATAAACATCACATCTCATTCATTCTCAATTAAATAAAACGATGTCATACATTCGCAGTTAAAAGTGTACTTATACAAAAACATGTTTTACTGACATCTACATCCCCCATAATTACAACTCTAAAGAATACTGTACTTTTACATTGTTTAGATACAAAAAGAATCACTGTGTATATACCTCTGTGTGATGGAGATGCAACGGATGTCCAAATTACCACGCCTCAGTCCTCACTGGGCTACTATGCACGCTCTGTAGGAGGGGGAAAATAGAGAGGGATGAGCAACCACACGCTCAGTAAGGTAATAATGCAAGCATGGTAGATAACTACTCTATCTACATGCTGATAGTGTTATGCATAAATCGTTCATAGTAGGAGCATGAGGAAGTAAAACTATGCCATATGAGTATACATATATATCATGTATCAAAATCATGTACATTGGTATATAAAACATGGTAAAGACATCATGTATAAATCATATCATGCTTAATCTCATTTAAACTCATAAAAAGGGTAATTCATTAAGAAACCTCCTTTTTAAACCCACATCATAAAACTCTTTCTCAAACACATACAATCCCATCAAATCAATTCACAATCACAACCACATTTTCATTTCACAATTCACACATGTGTATAAAAACCAGGTCACTATATCAAAAGTGCCTATGTGGACCAACTACATCATAAATCATCCCAGACCACCCGCATCCAGGTGTGCGGGGTATCGTGCTGGCATGGAGATGGATTATCCCTCTCCAGACTTTCTCATCACATAACCATCACGCGGTATATCGTATTTCATGTGATATACACGGTATAGCGTACTCCGCAGACTCATATCGTGACTGGGGGTGCCATTCCTAGGTCTTACCTACCCCATACCAAAAGTTTTCCATATCCGTGAAGGAGAGCCTCCCTGCCGAACAGAGCCTCCCCGCCCCTCCAGGGCTTAAGGATGTTGGCTTAAGGATCCATCCGTAAGAGAGCCTCCCCACTGAACAGAGCCTCCCCGCCTAACAGAGCCTTCTCGCCTCTTTGGGCTTAAGGATGTTAGCTTAAGGATGTAGGGCTTAAGCATCTTACCGTAAGAGAGCCTCCCCACCGAACAGAGCCTCCCCACCTCCTCGGGCTTAAGGATGTTATCTTAAGGATGTAGGAGATTTTACCAACTTTCACAACCTTATACGTATCACAATGTGCAAGCTTGTGCAAGCAAAGCTCTAGCACGACTCATGCATCCTATCATAAGGAGACCTCGTACAAGCATAGCTCTAGTACGGTTATACTCACAAGACAAACCACTCAAAAGCCACGTACGAGCAGAAGCTCCAATATGGTTTATAAACATCATCATAGTTTCCAAATCAAGGTGCGAGCTAAGCTCCAGCACGTTTCATACAAATGAAAACATCAATACCCGGTGCGAGCTAGGCTCCAGCACGGTTTAATTCACATAAACATGATAGGCGGCTCATAAGCTTTCAAAACTATCTCAAAACATATTTGGCACTTCACATGTGCTATCACAAACATCAAACCACAATAGCCAATCTATTTATCAATTCGTTTAAAACCAAACACATGTTTTGTGAAAGCATTCAAAACACTTGATTTATGCAATTATTAGCCTTACTATCCCTTTTTATACATCCATGTAAAACCAAATCATCCAATATTCACAACTATTTTCGCATACCAAACAACCAATTCCTCAAACGTTCATGCATTTCATAAACACCCTATAATACCACAAATTATGAGCAGCTATCTCTATATACTTACAAAATTCCCTTACCTGAAATCACGACGCGTGATTCCGCTTCCTTAAAGCTGCTACTCGTACCACTCGATTCGTTTCCAACAGACTCTTCGGGACTGCACAAAATCGTATTCCGCATTATATTCGATCCATATAATATGATATCGTACGTTCACTATAGTCAATTCGACCTATAGTTTCTAGTGACGCTCTTAAGGCCTCGTTTCATTACTCTACTCATATTTCGAGTCTATGGATTCTTTTAGGCCTATTAATTCATTCCAAATCAATATGAAATCGACATTAAGCTCATAGTGTTCATATTTCATGAATTCCCTCACTATGGCATTTATCAAGCATTTACATACTCATTTTCATAATTTCACTTAAACCCACAATGTATTTCCATTTAACCATCTAAAATCATACACATTACCTTAATAACAACTTTAGCATGCCCATAAATCATAAACTCATTCATCCCATATCTTCTCACATTATACCCATTCTAGGTTTCTAGGTCACACCAATTCCACCACATCCCTAGATAATTTATCCATCAATACACATCCAACCCAACTCCAAAATCACTTAAATAAACAATGTACTTGGATTGGAGTATTAGAAACTTACCAAATCTGATTTCTCTTCTTGCTCCAAATGTCAATGCCCTTAACTCCTTCAATACCAACAATGGGATTTTGGGTTCCAACTATGTTGTTCTCTTCCTCAAGATGAACAACTTAATGTCTAATGGCCTCCCCTCAAATCTTACTGGAAATGGCTGATTTTAGAGAGAGAAAGTTAGGTTTTTTGGTTAGAAATGGAAGATTGGTGTTTTTCCCAAAATTTTTAGATTTTCAGCACTCCTTTTATAGAAATCACTTGAGGAGATCGATCTGGTCCAAGAGGAGATCGATCTGGTCCCCTTAAATCTCTTATTTTCACGGCATTTTAAGCATAAGATCGATCTGTCGAAGTAGGAGATCGATCTGCTCCCAAACAGAGAGCTAAGGAGATCGATCTATATGCTTGAGGATCGATCTTTTCATTACAGAATGCTTAGGAGATCAATCTGACCCCATTGGAGATCGATCTGCTCTATTCCATTGCCTAAATAAGAGCATTCTGGCTCTTCCAGATCGATCTCTCATCCTATGAGATCGATCTGGCCTTCATATTTTTCAGATTTCCTGCAGTTTCCTTGCTTTAACTCACACCCAATTGTCCTTAATCTACTGCCATGGCCATTTTCTCATCCATCCACCTTTATGACATGAAAATAGCATCTATTCATACCTTATGCACATTGAAACTTGTGTGCTTTCATTGTATATCCAAAAGTATCACATTCCAAACTAAATGGAAGCATAACTTCAATCCATTTTACCACAATACTCATTTTGAGTTTCAATCACATCCATCACTTATAAGAACTCATTTCTTCATATTCATACTCAATGAAACTTGTATGTATGTTACAAATCATATTACACATACGTATGAATCCATGGACTTACATCAATCATACTTTACATTACAAGTCCATTCACATTCATTACACATTACAACTATACATATACGGGGTCTCACATTCTCCCCTCTTTCAAGGAATTTGGTCCTCCAAATTAGAACCAAGTCACTCTTCAAAAAGTTGGGGGTACTTCTCCCGTATCAAGTTCTCCAATTCCCATGTGGCCTCTCCTACCGTGTGATGTTGCCAAAGAACTTTCACCAAGGGAATTGTCTTATTCCGTAGCACCTTCTCTTTTCTATCCAATATCCGAACCGGCTTCTCAACATATGTCATACTTTCATTGAGCTCCAACGGCTCATATCTTATCACGTGTGTCGGGTTCGGGTGATACTTCTGAAGCATCGAGACATGGAAGACGTTGTGGACATTTGCCAAATCCGGTGGCAATGCCAACCTATACGCCTTATCTCCCACTCTCTCCAAAATATCAAAGGGTCCGATATATCTAGGGCTTAGCTTGCCCTTCTTACCGAATCTCATAATACCCTTCGGTGGAGAAACTCTCAGAAATACCAACTCACCCTCATCAAACTCTAGTGGTCTCCATCTCTTGTCAGCATAACTCTATTACTGGCTCTAAGCTATCCGTAATCTCTCACATATCAACTGGACGTCCTCAGATGCCTACTGCACTAAGTTCAGAGCAAAAATCTATCTATCACCAACCTCTTCCCATCCAATAGGGGAACGACATCTATGCCCGTACAATGCCTCATAAGGTGCCATCCCGATACTCGCATGATAGCTATTATTATAAGCAAACTCGGCTAACTGCAGGTGGTCATCCTAGGAGCCTCTAAAATCCAGCACACACGCTCTCAACATATCCTCGAGGGTTTGTATAGTCCTCTCTGACTGCCCATCTGTCTGAGGATGAAAAGCGATGCTAAAACTCAGTCGGGTCCCCAGCGCTTCCTAAAAATGTTCCCAAAAATGGGAAGTGAAGCGGGCATCCCTATTAGAAACAACACTCACTGGTATACCATGTAGCCGTACTATCTCTCGAATATACAGGTTCGCCAACTGACTCAGTGTATCGGTAGCTCTCATAGCCAAGAAATGGGCGGATTTAGTCAACCGGTCCACAATAACCCATATGGCATCATGACCTCTACAGGTCCTCGGTAACCCCATCACGAAATCCATGGTGACATGCTCCCACTTCCACGTCGATATCAGTAGAGGCTGCAATAATCCTGTAGGCTTCTGATGCTCTACCTTCACTTGCTGATAAACGAGACACTTAGAGATATATTCAGTAATGTCTCTTTTCATTCCAGACCACCAATAAACCTTTCGAAGGTTTTGATACATCTTGGTACTTCCCGGATGTATCGTATACTTCGATGAGTGAGCCTTTGATAAAATCATTCTCCTGATCTCAGGATCCTTGGGAATGCATACTCTGCCTCTGAACCTCAATAAGCCATCTGTACTCAGCTCAAAATCACTACCCACACCTGCCTGTATCTGCCTCAGCCAATTGATGCATCGTCGATCGCTCTGCTAGGCTTACCAAATACAGCCAATCAACTCTGGCTCTAGTCTCAAACTAGCCATGATCTCAAGTCTCTCCGAACCAGGTGGGGTTACATCCAAACTGAGGTTTGTAAAGTGTTCTAACAATTCATATTCCCGTACCATCATATATGACACCAACCCAAGGTTCTTTCTACTCAAAGCATCGGCAACTACATTTGCCTTACCCGGGTGGTACATGATTTCACAATCATAGTCCTTCAGGAGTTCGAGCTATCTCCTCTGTCTCATATTCAGCTCTTTTTGCGTGAACAGGTACTTAAGGCTCTTATGATCTGTGAACACTAAAATTTCTCACCATAGAGATAGTGGCGCCATATTTTTAAAGCAAATACCACGGTCGCCAACTCCAAATCATGTGTCGGGTAGTTCCTCTTGTGATCTTTCAACTGTCTAGATCCATAGGCAACTACCTTCCCATCCTGCATAAGCACACAGCCCAATCCCTGGTGTGATGCATCAGTATACACCGAGAACCCTCCTAAACTGGTAGGAATGGTGAGAACTGGAGCAGTGGTCAATCGGCGCTTAAGCTCCTCAAAACTCCTCTCACATGCCTTATCCCATACAAACTTAACATCTTTTCGCGTGAGGCGTGTCAATGGAGCAGCTAGTCTGGAGAAACCCTCTACAAATCTCCGATAATATCCTGCCAATCTCAGAAAACTCCTGATCTCAGTTACTGTCTTAGGCTGTTCCCACTGTACAACTGCCTTTATCATGGATGGATCCACCGATACTCCATCCTTCGACACAACATGGCCCAGAAATGAGATCTGTTCCAACCAAAAGTTACACTTGCTGAGTTTGGCATACAACTCTTTCTCTTGAAGGGTCTACAGAACTATCCTCAAGTGCTCCTCATGATCCTCCCTGGACTTAGAATACACCAAAATGTCATCAATGAACACAATCACAAACTTGTCCAGGTATGGCTTGAATATATCATTCATCAATGCCATAAATGCTGCAGGAGCATTCGTCAATCCAAATGGCATCACCAAAAACTCGTAGTGGCCATAACGGGAACAAAATGCTGTCTTGGGTACATCTCCACTGCTGATCCTCAACTGATGATACCCCGACCGCAGGTCTATCTTAGAAAACACTTCGGCTCCCTGGAGCTGATCCAACAAATCATCGATTCTTGGAAGGGGGTACTTGTTCTTAATGGTGACCTTATTCAACAACCGATAATCTATACACAGTCGGAGGCTTCCATCCTTCTTCCTTACAAATAGAGTCGGTGCTCCCCAAAGTGAGACACTCGGTCTAATAAACCCCTTCTCCAGCAACTCTTGCAATTATTTCTTCAGCTCTTCCAATTCTATCGGAGCCATTCTATAGGGTGGTTTCGATATCGGCTCTGTACCAGGCACTAACTCTATGTAAAATTCTATTTCTCTTTCAGGTGGTAGTCCTGGTAATTCATCCGAAAAGACGTCAGGGTAATCCGCAATTACGAGTATGTCCCTCAATTTCGGGCATGCCTTATCTATATCAACCACATATGCAATAAACCCTTCACATTATCCTCTCCATCGTTAGTAACATAAACCATCACTCCACATTCAACATTTATCATAAACAATAAATTTATCTCTCAAGCATTATGCATTTAAAAATCATACACTTTTATTTACCACAATTATACAAGTTTCATATCATTTCTTTTCATCAAAATTTACAATAAGATTGTCTAATCCTGAAAACATCAATGTCTTGGCATGATAATCCATAACAACCCGATTGGTAGCCAACCAATCCATTCCTAATATTACATCAAAATCATTCATATTTAATAAAATCAGATTGGTTATCATTTCCTTCCCCTCTATCTTTAACTTACAATCTCTACATACATGCTCAGTCAATTGACTATCATTCATGGTGTGGAAATCATCAACATTTTACCCAACAATGTTGGTTTCACATGCTTCAACAATTTATGTGCAAAGGAAGGTGATATGAAAGAATGCGTGGCACCAGAATCAAATAATACCAATGCTTCTAAATCAAAGATTTGGATGGTACCTTTAATCACATCCGTCGAAGCATCTACGGTGTCCTGATCCAGTGCATGTACTCTTCCTCTGCTCACACCCGCAACCTGTTTCCCTTTTTCCTCAGCTGTAGCCCTCCTCCTCGGGGCTACTGTCTCAACTAGAGCTCCCTCAGGCTCCTTGCCCTTCTGTGGGGCAATCTCCATCTTCTCGGGACAATACTTAGCCATATGTCCTGGTCTCTCGCATCTAAAACACTCCATAGGGGTCATCAAACAGGGCCTAGTCCCATGAAATCTCCCACATCTCCTACACTGATCAGTAGTAGGCCATGGTCCTCCAATAGTCATACCCCTCGGTGCAGTCAAGGCTAGGTATATGGGAGGTCTAGGCAGCTCTCTCCTGCACCTCCTCAATCTTAGGCCTCTTCTCGAAAAACCTTTGGCCTCCTCTCTTGGCCACTCTATCAAACCTGGATCTTTTTCGGTCCCTATCCTTCCTGACACTAATCCTCCCAAGCTCGAAGGCATTTTGCTCAAAGTATTGCTCATACAGTTGAGCCTTATGTACTGCTTCCCCATAAGTCTGAATATCAAATAGGGCTAGCTTAGTTCGGATGGCCAATCTCAGTCCATCCATGAACTTCTGTATCTTTTGGGTCTCACTTCCCATCGTGTCCGGGTCGTATCTCCCCAAGGACATAAACTTGGACTCATACTTATCCACAGTTCGATTCCCTTGAACCAGATTCATAAATTCCATCCGCATTTTCCTCTGTACGGTGGCTGGGATATACTGTCTCCTAAAGGCCTCTAGAAATATCTCCCATGAGATCTCAGAGTGTCTGGCCCTCAAAATAACCTTGGTAGACCTCTCCACCAATGCTCGACCTCACCTTTCAGCATAAACACGGTAAAGCTACCTTTTTAGCTGAAGTGCATCGAAAAAACCTATAGAGTTTCTCCATCTCATACACCCAGTCCTCCATGACAACCGGGTCCTTCACCCCTCTGAACACTGGGGGTTTCAGCGCTTGAAACTCTGGTAACCTGCTCAAGTCACAGTCATAACCCAAATCACTACCGCTCTGCTGTGGAGCGATAGGAGAATCTGTATCCTGTACTGGAGGTGGTGTAGCAGTAGCAATCTCTGCAATCTGAGGTCTCTCCGCCTCTACAGCTGCCTGTTTAGTAGTAGGCTATGCCGCGGGACCTCGTCTATCACCGGCACCCAAGGCCTGCATGACTATCTCCACCAAGTTCTCAATACTCCGCTCTAACCTAGCGAAGTGTGCCTCAGTATCCTCTGCTCTCTCAGCAGGGTTCTGTGGAGCCTGCTCAGTCTGTGGCTCCGCACAGCACTCAGGCCTACCTCTACGGCCTCTAGCACGTGCTCTCGCCCCTCTACCATTGCGTGTAACTGGCATAGTGCCTAGCTTCCTGTATTATAATAATTTATTAAGCTCAATCCATCACGGTATACACAGTTATATCTAAACAAAAGCACAGTAACATGGGGATGTACTTTCCTACATTTTATTACTGACACACATCAGGCTAACAGGCTAACACAGCTCTGATACCAATCTCTGTCATGACCCATTTTCATTCCCTTAACCGCAAATCACTATAAATATTTTACATTTTACTGTTACCTTACCCAGTCGTGAACAAACTTACCACCACACTGTTGGGCTGTGAGTCAATAATAAACATCACATCTCAGTCATTCTCAATTAAATAAAACGATGTTATACATTCGCAGTTAATCGTGTACTTATACAAAAACATGTTTTACTGATATCTACATCCCCCATAATTACAACTCTACAGAATACTGTGCTTTTACATTATTTAGATACAAAAAGAATCACTGTGTATATACCTCTATGTGATGGAGATGCAGCGGATGTCCAAATTACCATGCCTCAGTCCTCACTGGGCTACTATGCACGCTCTGTAGGAGGGGAAAAATAGAGAGGGATGAGCAACAACACGCTCAGTAAGGCAATAATGCAAGCATGGTAGATAACTACTCTATCTACATGCTGATAGTGCTATGCATAAATTGTTCATAGTAGGAGCATGAGGAAGTAAAACTATGCCATATGAGTATACATATATATATCATGCATCAAAATCATGTTCATTGGCATATAAAACATGGTAAAGACATCATGTATAAATCATCTCATGCTTAATCTCATTTAAACTCATAAAAAGGGTAATTCATTAAGAAACCTCCTTTTTAAACCCACATCATAAAACTCTTTCTCAAACACATACAATCCCATCAAATCAATTCACAATCACAACCACTTTTCATTTCACAATTCACACGTGTATAAAAACCAGGTCACTATATCAAAAGTGTCTATGTGGACCAACTACATCATAAATCATCCCAGACCACATGCATCCAGGTGTCCGAGGTATCGTGCTGGCACGGAGATGGATTATCCCTCGCCAAACTTTCTTATCACATAACCATCACGCGGTATATCGTACTCCATGTGATATACATGGTACAGCGTACTCCGCGGACTCATATCGTGATTGGGGGTGCCATTCCTAGGTCTTACCTACCCCATACCAAAAGTTTTCCACATCCGTGAAGGAGAGCCTCCCTGCCGAACAGAGCCTCCCCACCCTTCGAAGGCTTAAGGATGTTGGCTTAAGCATCCATCCGTAAGAGAGCCTCCCCACCAAACAGAGCCTCCCCTCCTAACAGAGCCTCCCCGCCTCTTTGGGCTTAAGGATGTTAGCTTAAGGATGTAGGGCTTAAGGATCTTACCGTAAGAGAGCCTCCCCACCGAACAGAGCCTCCCCGCCTAACAGAGCCTCCCCGCCTCCTTGGGCTTAAGGATGTAGGGCTTAAGGATCTTACCAACTTTCACAACCTTATACGTATCACAATGTGCAAACTTGTGCGAGCAAAGCTCTAGCACGACTCATGCATCCTATCATAAGGAGACCACGTACGAGCATAGCTCTAGAACGGTTATACTCATAAGACAAACCACTCAAAAGCCACGTACGAACAGAAGCTCCAGTACGGTTTATAAACATCATAATAGTTTCCAAATCAAGGTGCGAGCTAAGCTCCAGCACGTTTCATACAAATGAAAACATCAATACCCGGTGCGAGCTAGGCCCCAGCATGGTTTAATTCACATAAACATGATAGGCGGCTCATAAGCTTTCAAAACTATTTCAAAACATATTTGGCACTTCACATGTGCTATCACAAACATCAAACCATAATAGCCAACCTATCTATCAATTCGTTTAAAACCAAACACATGTTTTGTGAAAGCATTCAAAACACTTGATTTATGCAATTATTAGCCTTACTATCCTTTTTTATACATCCATGTAAAACCAAATCATCCAATATTCACAACTATTTTCACATACCAAACAACCAATTCCTCAAACGTTCATGCATTTAATAAACACCCTTTAATTCCATAAATTACGAGCAGCTATCTCTATATACTTATAAAATTCCCTTACCTAGAATCGCGACGCGTGATTTCGCTTCCTTAAAGCTGCTACTCGTACCACTCGATTCATTTCCAACGGACTCTTCGGGACTGCATAAAATCGTATTCTGCATTATATTCGATCCATATAATATGACATCGTAAGTTCACTATAGTCAATTCGACCTATAGTTTCTAGTGACTCTCTTAAGGCCTCGTTTCATTACTCTACTCATATTTCGAGTCTATGGATTCTTTTAGGCCTATTAATTCATTCCAAATCAATATGAAATCGACATTAAGCTCATAGTGTTCATATTTCATGAATTCCCTCACTATGGCATTTATCAAGCATTTACATACTCATTTTCATAATTTCACTTAAACCCACAATGTATTTCCATTTAACCATCTAAAATCATACACATTACCTCAATAACAACTTTAGCATGCCCATAAATCATAAACTCATTCATCCCATATCTTCTCACATTATACCCATTCTAGGTTTTTTAGGTTACACCAATTCCACCACATCCCTAGATAATTTATCCATCAATACACATCCAACCCAACTCCAAAATCACTTAAATAAACAATGTACTTGGATTGGAGTATTAGAAACTTACCAAATCTGATTTCTCTTCTTGCTCCAAATGTCAATGCCCTTAACTCCTTCAATGCCAATAATGGGATTTTGGGTTCCAACTATGTTGTTCTCTTCCTCAAGATGAACAACTTAATGTCTAATGGCCTCCCCTCAAATCTTACTGGAAATGGCTGATTTTAGAGAGAGAAAGTTAGGTTTTTGGGTTAAAAATGGAAGATTGGTGTTTTTCCCAAAATTTTCAGATTTTCAGCACTCCTTTTATAGAAATCACTTGAGGAGATCGATCTGGTCCAAGAGGAGATCGATCTGATCCCCTTAAATCTCTCATTTTCACAGCATTTTAAGCATAAGATCGATCTGCTCCCAAACAGAGAGCTAAGGAGATCGATCTGTATGCTTGAGGATCGATCTTTTCATTATAGAATACTTTGGAGATCAATCTGGCCCCATTGGAGATCGATCTGCTCTATTCTATTACCCAAATAAGAGCATTCTGGCTCTTCCAAATCGATCTCTCATCCTATGAGATCGATCTGGCCTTCATATTTTCCAAATTTCCTACAGTTTCCTTGCTGCAACTCACACCCAATTGTCCTTAATCTATTGCCGTGGCCATTTTCTCATCCATCCACCTTTATGACATGAAAATAGCATCCATTCATACCTTATGCACATTGAAACTTGTGTGCATTCATTGTATATCCAAAAGTATCACATTCCAAACTAAATGGAAGCATAACTTCAATCCATTTTACCACAATACTCATTTTGAGTTTCAATCACATCCATCACTTATAAGAACTCATTTCTTCATATTCATACTCAATAAAACTTGTATGTATGTTACAAATCATATTACACATACGTACATTGAATCCATGGACTTACATCAATCATACTTTACATTACAAGTCCATTCACATTCATTACACATTACAACTATACATATACGGGGTCTCACAAAAATCGCTATAAATATTTCACTTTTTCCTTTCCTTTCCTAGTCGTGAACATTCTTACCACCAAACAGTTGGGCTATGAGTCAATATTAGTCATCTTTACCATACACTATGCCATCTATCTTTTAATTTATTCAAAAGCAAACACATATACTTTATCATTGAGATTCAATACTTGTACGTGTTTACTAATATTTACATCCCCCATATTACACTCCAAAATGATTATTGTGCTATTACATGTTTAGATACAAAAAGATACCAGTGTGTATACCTTTTGGTGATGGAAAGCAGCAGATATCAGGATGCAACTCCTCAACTACTCACTAACTACTGTGTGCGCTCTGTAGAGGGGGAAAATGAAAGGGATGAGCTCACTAGCAAAGTAAGGCAATAATGCAAGCAGGTAGATAACTACACTATCTACATGCTTATAATGTGATGATATGAAAATCAATTATATCCAGTCCATGAGGTATAATTAAAACTATGCCACATGTATATACATATATCGCGTACTGAAAATATGAAAACAGGCATGTAAACATAGAAAATCATCATGTCAACATATCATGCTCAACACATTGAAAACTCATCATAAAACAACCCCTCAAGGTTTATCAAAACTTAGTAAAACTCATCAACACATCATTAAATCCACATTTCATTTTAAACATGAGGAAATAGATAAAACTATGTCGCATGTGTATAAATATATCATGTACTGTAAAACATGAAAGCAGACATAAACCATGAAAAGTCATCATGTAAAACGTCTCATACTCAGCATGTCAAATGATAAAAAAAATAATAAATCATCCTTTAAAAACATCCCACAAGGTTCGACCCCTCCCTCGGGTCTACCCTGGATAACACAAATCATGTTTAGTGCATATAAAATCATTTGATATAATGTAAGACAGGTGGTCATTCTATACAATCAAGGACTCTGTTGGCCAATTATGTCACTATCATCCCAGACCACACGGATTTCGGTGTGTGGGGCATCATGCTATAACGAGAGGTGGGTTAATCCTACCCGCCAGAATATAAATCAACATCATCACCACACGGTACAATGTACTCCATGTGATACATACAGTACAACGTACTCTATGAACCCATATTATGGTCGACGGTGCATGCCGTAGGTCTTAACTACCTCATACCATGTATAACCGACTCAATCTTAAGTGCACGTGCGAGCATCTCATCTGTGTGACACACAGTCTACATGAGGCATCTAGCATGACTTATTACATATCACAATGTGAAAAGTCTAATGCGAGTAAGGCTCTAGCACGATTTCATACATAATCAGTAAAAATCCTCGTACGAGCAATGCTCCATTATGGCTTTATGCAAAATAAATAATGGTAAAATCATGTACAAGCAAAGCTCCAGTACTGTTATAAGCGTGAGTTACAAATGAAACCCACGTACGACCAAAAGCTCCAGTACGACTTGTATGCATCTCAACTTAAAATATGGTGTGAACTAGGCTCCAACACATTTCATGCATGTTAAAATATCAAAATCCAGTGCGAGCAAAGCTCTAGCATGATTAAACTCATATAAATATGATTGGCAGCTCTATTTCAAAAAAAACATGCTCAAAATCAAAGTTAGCACCTGACTCGTGCTATTTCATGAAATCATGAAACCAATAGCCAGCCTATCCGTAAATTTGCTTAAATCGAAGCAATAGATTTTATAAAATATCAAAAACATGATATTCATACAATTTATTAACCTTACTACCTTTTTTGTAAAAAGTTGCTCCCAGGGGTAAAAGTCATCTTTACACATCGATACCCCGATTTTCGCAAGATTATTAATTTATTTCTAGATACCTTAGAGAATTTGATGCCCTGTAAATACCATCAAAATATGTATAGTTACCTTTAGGCACTCACAAAATTCCCTTACCTGGAATTGCGTCGAGTAAATCCACTTCCTCAGAGCTGCTCGATCATACAATCTATTTCACTCCCAATATAATCTCTGGAGCTACACAAAATTATTTATCATATTAAATACAGTTTATTTATTTGTATTTCACTTTCACTACAATCGATTTAACTTATTGAGCCCATTTACTCTTATTGGGCCTTACTTTCTCTTATGTCCATTTCGATTATACTATTCATTTCTCGAGAATCTATTGGGCCTATGAAGCCTATTGATTGGTATTGGGCCAGCCTTAGGCCCATAATGCTTTATTGAGCCGAATACTCAACGCTTGGTCCTAACACTATGTCATGTAAAATTGAGTATCAACAATCCTCACAATACTCTATCATGCATCAATCAATAAAACTAAGTGCGAGCAATGCTCCCAGTACTCTATCATGCATAAATCGCATTAAAATTATTTACCAGAATATACTCAAATACTATATGATGCATATATTATAAAATCAAGTGCGAGTATTCTCTAGCACCAATGGTTTTCACACAAACCCAATAGATGGCTTATTTCAAATTGAAATTCACTCAAGTAAATCAAATAGGCACTCAAATGTGCTGTTTTCGCTTATACATGAAAACATTTGCCATTCAATCATGTAACTATCAAAAATTAGTCACAAACATGCTTCTAAGGCTTTTTACCCTAAATTTGGATAAAACCACGATTTGCTTTATCAGTTCCTATCATGAGATTTCTATACACGGGATTCCATATATAATATAATAATCAAAATTCTATTCGAAATACGTGTAGCTACCTCTAGTTACTCACAAAATTCCCTTACCTCGGATTACATTGTGTGACCTCACTTCCTTGGTGCTTCTCACTCTCGCAGTCTGATCAGCTTCCAATATCAACTTCTGAAGTTGTTAATAATCATTCTCATCAGTATACCTTAATATACTTTATTTTTCACTTGTATGAATCTAAATCAATGCATTTAACTCCTCTCAATGCCTCAATCTCATCACTTTCTCCCATTATGGCATTTCACCATAATTCTCATATACCTATCTTCATTTCTCATCTATTCCAATTCATGTATTTCATAAAACTACCTTACAATCTTACATTCATGCTTATTTCATCCTTAAATCCATGTTTACTCAACTTCCTCATCATTTTCTCAATTTCATGCCAATTTCTAGGTCATGGATATTTAACATGGTCAAATTGTTTTCAGCAATTTAAACATACACCAATCAACTCACCAAGATACCTATATTAACATATATGAAATTGGTGTATTGAATCTTACCTAGCTTGAACTTTTCCTTTTTTTGCCAAATTTGGTAAAATCCACCTTGTTCCTTCAATCTTTGATTTCAACTTCTAGTTTCCAACTATGTTGTTCTACTCTTTACTAAGAACAACTTTGCTGAAATGAATCTCACTCAAAACTACTTGAAAGATGGAGATTTCTAGTGTAGAAAGGTTAGGTTACACTTTGGTTCCTGAAGGGTTTGATGTTTCTCGAGAAAACTGAAGTTGCAAAGTTGTGTATTTATAGAATTTGCTCTTGGAGATCGATCTGCTAACTAATCGAGATCTATCTGCCTTGCATATTTCCCTTCAAAAAATGACTTTTTAGGCTTAGGGCGATATCTGCTTTACACAGAATCTTAAGGAGATCGATCTAGCCTTGCTATGAGATCGATCTATTCCATCCAGAACCCTTTGGAAATTGATCTACTTTAGCCAGAACTTGCTAAAGATCGATCTGTATTACTGAGGGATCAATCTGTTCTTGTTAAGTGATCAATCTGCCTCTTGCAAATGTTGTAATATTGCATCTCCAAGCCATGAGATCAATCTTTCTTGCTAATGAGATCGATCTACTCCTCTTCTATTACAGTTTCTGCTGCAATTTTTCCTAATTTTCACTGTTACATTCATTTTCGATTTGCTTAACTACCCGTTTTGCATTTTATACACATTTGTAACTTAAAAACATTCATTCCTCATGATTTATATCAATTGTGACTTGTCCGTACATCACAAAATCATAAAGAGTACATATTGAAATACGGGTCTTAAAATCCTCCCCCTTAAAGAAATTTGGTCCTCTAAATTAGAACCAAGTTACTCTTCAAACAACTAAGGGTGTCTGTCACGACCCTCAACTTACCAAAATACGTACAAATTTTTCGTATTTTCATGCATCAATCTTTAATCATCCTTCCTCGATCGTGAACAACCACACTCATAATAGTTGGGCTGTGTGTTGATGTCTAACTCACTCCACCATACCAATTCAATTTGAAACTTTATTTATGAGTAAACACTTGTATAAATGTATATATATCAGAGTTGTTACATGTGTTTACATTGTTTTACATCCCCAGTAGTTACATACAAAATGCTACTGTGCTATGTCTAGTTTAGATACAAAATAATCCAAGTGTGTATACCTTTAGCGATGGGATGCAGCGGATTACCAAAAGGGAAACGCCTCCAGTCACGCTCACTCTATACTCAAATCTCTGTAGAGAGGGGGAAAATAAGGGGGTGAGCAAACCACACGCTCAGTAAGGCAATCATGCGAACAGGTAGATATTGCACTATCTACGTGATCGTGATGCCATGCTCAAAAGCATTTAATTCATTATTTATCTCAAAACATGAGTGTATGATTGTGTTAATGGTATGTAAAGCATTCATGCTATTAAAATTCAGTGCATATTTCAACTCAAAGCATGGTATAAATTGTGAGACCCCGTATATGTAAAGTCGTAATGCGTAATGAATGTGAATGGACTTGTAATGTAAAGTATGATCGATGTAAGTCCATGGATTCAATGTATGTATGTGTAATATGATTTGTAATGTACATACAAGTTCCATTGAGTATGAATATGAAGAAATGAGTTCCTATAAGTGATGGATGTGATTGAAACTCAAAATGGGTAGTGTGGTAAATGGATGGAAGCTGCATGAATATAAATGCTTCCATTTGGTTATATATAGTATACCTTTGGACATACAATGAATGCACACAAGTTTCAATGTGCATAAGGTATGAATGGATGCCATTTTCAAGTTATAAAGGTGGATAGATGAGAAAATGGCCATGGCAGCAGATTAAGGATGTGTTGGTGTGAGTTGCAGCAAGAAAAATGCAAAAAATTTGGAAAGTATGAAGGCCAGATCGATCTCATAAGATGAGAGATCGATCTGGAAGAGCTAGAATGCTCTTATTTGGGCAATGGAATAGAGCAGATCGATCTCCAATTGGGCCAGATCGATCTCCTAAGCATTCTGTAATGAAAAGATCGATCCTCAAGCACCCAGATCGATCTCCTTAGCTCTCTGTTTAGGACCAGATCGATCTCATGCTTCGACAGATCGATCTCATGCTTAAAATTTCATGAAAATGAGAGATTTAAGGGGACCAGATCGATCTCCTCTTGGACCAGATCGATCTCCTCAAGCTATTTCTATATAAGAAGGGCTGAAAATCTGGAAATTTCAGGAAAAACACCAATCTTCCATTTCTAACCCAAAAACCTAACTTTCTCTCTCTAAAATCAGCCATTTCCAGCAAGAATTGAGGGGAGACCATTAGACATTAAGTTATTCATCTTGAGGAAGAGAACAACATAGTCGAAACCCAAAATCCCATTGTGGGTATTGAAGGAGATAAGGGCATTGACATTTGGAGCAAGAAGAAAAATCATATTTGGTAAGATTCTAACACTCCAATCCAAGTACATTGTCTATTTAATTGATTTTAGAGTTGTTTGGCATGAGTATGTATGGACGGAAACACCTAGGTTGTGTTAGAAACTAATGTAACCTAGAAAATGGAAAGCCTCTAGTGTGAGAAAGTATGATTTGGGGAGTTGGTGGTTTATAGGTTATGATAAGTTGTTAGATTAGTAATGTGGGTGATTTGGAATGGTTATGTGGAGTTATAATGTGGGTTTAAGTGAAATTATGAAAATGAGCATGTAAATGCTTGACAAATGCCATAGTGAGGAAATCAATGAAATATGAACATTATGAGCTTGATATCGATTTAATATCGATTTGGAATGAGTTAATAGGCCTAAAAGAATCCATAGATTCGAGTTTTGGATAAAGTAATGAAACGAGGCATCATAAACGTTAATAGAAAACTATAGGTCGAATTGACTATAGTGAACGAACGATGTCATATTATATGGATCGAATATAATGTGGGATACGATTTTGTGCAGTCCCGAAGAGTTCGTTGAAGACGAATCGAACCGTACAAGTAAGCAGCTTAAGGAAGTGGAATCACGCATAGCGATTCCAGGTAAGGGAATTCTGTAAGTATATAGAGGTAGCTGCTCGTAATTTGCGGGATTATAGGGTGTTTATGAAATGCATGAACGTTTGAGAAATTGGTTGATTGGTATGCGAAAATAGTTGTGAATATTGGATGATTTGGTTTACATGGATGTATAAAAAGGGATAGTAAGGCTAATAATTGCATAAATCAAGTGTTTTGAACGCTTTCACAAAACATGTGTTGGTTTCAAATGAATTGAAAAATAGGTTGGCTATTGTGGTTTGATATTTGTAGCACATGTGAAGTGCCAAATATGTTTTGAGATAGTTTTAAAAGCTTATGAGCCGCCTATCATGTTTATGTATATTAAACCGTGCTAGAGCCTAGCTCGCACCGGGTATTGATGTTTTCATTTGTATGAAACGTGCTGGAGCTTAGCTCACACCTTGATTGGAAACTATGATGATTTTTATAAACTGTATTGGAGCTTCTGCTCGTACGTGGCTTTTGAGTGGTTTGTCTTATGAGTATAACCGTACTAGAGCTATGCTCGTACGCTTCTCTTTATGATAGGATGCATGAGTCATGCTAGAGCTTTGCTCGCACAAGTTTGCACATTGTGATACGTATAAGGTTGTGAAAGTTGGTAAGATCCTTAAGCCCTACATCCTTAAGCTAACATCCTTAAGCCCAAAGAGGCGGGGAGGCTCTGTTAGGCGGGGAGGCTCTATTCGGTGGGGAGGCTCTCTTACGGTGGGATCCTTAAGCCAACATCCTTAAGCCCTGGAGGGGCGGGGAGGCTCTGTTAGGCAGGGAGGCTCTCCTACATGGGTATGGTAAGATCTTTAAGCCCTACATCCTTAAGCCAACATCCTTAAGCCCAAAGAGGCGGGGAGGCTCTGTTAGGCGGGGAGGCTCTATTCGGTGGGGAGGCTCTCTTACGGAAGGATCCTTAAGCCCTACATCCTTAAGCTAACATCCTTAAGCCCGAGGAGGCAGGGAGGCTCTGTTAGGAGGGGAGGCTCTCCTTCACGGATATGGAAAACTCTTTGTATGGGGTAGGTAAGTCCTAGGAATGGCACCCCCAATCACGATATGAGTCTGCGAAGTACGCTGTACCGTGTATATCACATGGAATACGATATACCGCGTGATGGTTAAGTGATGAGAAAGTCTGGCGAGGGATAATCCATTTTCGTGCCAGTATGATACCTCGCACACCTGGATGCGTGTGGTCTGGGATGATTTATGATGTAGTGGTCCACATAGGCACTTTTGATATAGTGACCTAGTTTTTATACACATGCGTGAATTGTGAAATGAAAATGTGGTTGTGATTGTGAATTGATTTGGTGGTATTTATGTGTTGAGAAAGAGGTTTATGATGTTGGTTTAAAAAGGAGGTTTCTTAATGAATTGCCCTTTTTATAAATTTAAATGAGATTGAGCATGAGATGATTTATACATGATGTTTTCACCATGTTTTATATGCCAATGTACATGATTTTAATACATGATATATATGTATGCTCACATGGCATAGTTTTACTTCCTCATGCTCCTACTATGAATGATTTATGCATAACACTATCAGCATGTAGATAGAGTAGTTATCTACCATGCTTGCATTATTGCCTTACTGAGCGTGTGGTTGCTCATCCCTCTCTATTTCCCCCCTACAGAGCGTGCATAGTAGCCCAGTGAGGACTGAGGCGTGGCATTTTGGACTCCGCTGCATCTCCATCGCTTAGAGGTATATACACAGTGATTCTTTTTGTATCCAAACAATGTAAAAGCACAGTATTCTTTGAGTTGTAATTATGGGGGATGTAGATGTCAGTAAAACATGCTTTTGTATAAGTACAAGATTAAATGCAAATGTATGACATCGTTTTATTTAACTGAGAATGAATGAGATGTGGAGTTTATTGTTGACTCATAGGCCAACAGTGTGTGGTGAGTTAGTTCACGACCGGGTAAGTTAACAGTAAAAAGCGAAAAATTTTTAGTGATTTTCGATTAAAGAGAATGGAATTGGGTCGTGACAGAGATTGGTATCAGAGCTGTGTTGGCCTGATGTGAGTCATTAATAAAACGTAGGAAAGTACATCCCCATAGTACTGTGCTTTTGTTTAGATATAACTGTGTATACCGTGATGGATTGAGCTTGATAAATGATTTTAAATACAGGAAGTTAGGCACTATGCCAGTTACACGTAAAGGTAGAGGGGCGAGAGCATGTGCTAGAGGCCGTATAGGTAGGCCTGAGAGCCGTGCGGAGCCACAGACTGAGCAGACTCCACAGAACCCTGCTGGGAGAGCAGAGGGTACTGAGGCTCGCTTCTCTAGGTTAGAGCGGAGTATTGAGAATTTGATGGAGATAGTCACGTAGGCATTGGGTGCCGGTGATAGACGAGGTCCCGCGGTACAGCCTACTACTGAACAGGCAGCTGCAGAGGCGAAGAGACCTTAGACTACAGAGACTGCTACTGCTACACCACCTCCAGCCCAGGATATAGCTCCTCCTGTCACTCCACAACAGAGCGGTAGTGATTTGGGTTATGAGTGCGACTTGAGCAGGTTGCGAGAGTTTTAAGCGCTGAAACCCCCAGTGTTTAGAGGGGTGAAGGACCCAGTGGTTACGGAGGATTGGGTGTATGAGATGGAGAAACTATATAGGTTTTTTCGATGCACTTCAGCTGAGAAGGTTGCCTTTGCCGTGTTTATGTTGAAAGGCGAGGCAGAGCACTGGTAGAGATCCATCGAAGCTATTTTGAGGGCTAAACACTCCGAGATTTCATGGGAGATATTCTTGGAGGCCTTCAGAAGACAATATATTCTAGCTACCGCACAGAGGAAATTACGGATGGAATTTATGAATTTGGTTCAGGGGAACCATACTGTGGACGAGTATGAGTCCAAGTTTATGTCCTTGGGGAGATATGACCCGGACACGATGGGTAGTGAGACCATGAAGATTCAGAAGTTCATGGATGGATTGAGATTGACCATCCGGACTAAGCTAGCTCGCTTTGACATCTTGACCTATGAGGAGGCTGTACATAAGGCTCAGTTATGTGAGCAAGACTTTGAACGAAATGCCTCCGAGCTTGGTAGAGTCAGTGTTAGAAAGGACAGAGATCAGAAGAGATCCGAGTTTGGAAGAGTAGCCAAGAGAGGTGGCCAAAGATTTTTTGAGAATAGGCCTAAGATTGAGAAGGTGCAGGAGAGAGCTGCTAGACCTCCTATATACCCAGCCTTGACTGCGCCGAGTGGTATGACTCTTGGAGGACCACAGCCTACTACTGACCAGTGTAGGAGATGTGGGAGATTTCATGGGAATAGGCCCTGTCTGATGACCCCTATGGTGTGTTTTAGATGCGAGAGACCAGGACATATGGCTAAGTATTGTCCCGAGAAGATAGAGATTGCCCCACAGAAGGGCAAGGAGCCTGAGGGAACTCCAGTTGAGACAGCAGCCCCGAGGAGGAGGGTTACAGCTGAGGAAAAAGGGAAACAGGCTGCGGGTGTGAGTAGAGGAAGAGTACATGCACTGGACCAGGACACTGCAGACGCATCGATGGATGTGATTAAAGGTACCATCCGAATATTTGATTTAGAAGCATTGGTATTATTTGATCCTGGTGCCACGCATTCTTTCATATCACCTTCCTTCGCACATAAATTATTGAAGCATGTGAAACCAACATTGTTGGATAAGATGTTAATGATTTCCACACCCATGAATGATAGTCAATTGACTAAGCATGTATGTAGAGATTGTAAGTTAAAGATAGAGGGGAAGGAAATGATAGCCAATCTGATTTTATTGAATATGAATGATTTTGATGTAATTTTGGGTATGGATTGGTTGGCTACCAATCGTGTTGTGATGGATTGTCATGCCAAAACATTGATGTTTTCAGGATTAGACAATCTTATTGTAAATTTTGATGAAAAGAAATGATATGAATATAGCATGTTTGTTGTAAATAAAGGAGTATGATTTTAAATGCATATTGCTTGAGAGATAAATTATTATTTTTGATAAATTTTGAATGTGGAGTGATGGTTATGTTACTAACGATGGAGAGAATAATGTGAAGGGTTCATTGCATACGTGGTTGATATAGATGAGGCACACCCGAAATTGAGGGACATAGTCGTAATTACGAATTACCCTGATGTCTTTCCGGATGAATTACCAGGACTACCACCTGAAAGGGAAATGGAATTTTGCATTGATCTAGTGCCTGGTACAGAGCCGATATCGAAACCACCCTATAGAATGGCTCCGATAGAATTGGAAGAGCTGAAGAAACAGCTGCAAGAGTTGCTGGAGAAGGGGTTTATTAGACCGAGTGTCTCACCTTGGGGAGCACCGGTTCTATTTGTAAGGAAGAAGGACGGAAGCCTCCGACTGTGTATAGACTACCGATTGTTGAATAAGGCCACCATTAAGAAAAAGTACCCCCTTCCAAGAATCGATGATTTGTTGGATCAGCTCCAGGGAGACGAAGTATTTTCTAAGATAGATATGCGGTCAGGGTATCATCAGTTGAGGATCAGGAGTGGAGATGTACCCAAGACAACATTTCGTACCCGTTATGGCCACTACGAGTTTTTGGTGATGCCATTCGGATTGACGAATGCTCCCGCAGCATTTATGGCATTGATGAATGATATATTCAAGCCATACCTGGACAAGTTTGTAATAGTGTTCATTGATGACATTTTGGTGTATTCCAAGTCCAGGGAAGATCATGAGGAGCACTTGAGGATAGTTCTGTAGACCCTCCGAGAGAGAGAATTGTACGCCAAACTCAGCAAGTGTAACTTTTGGTTGGAACAGATCTCATTTCTGGGGCATGTTGTATCAAAGGATGGGGTATCAGTGGATCCATCCAAGATAGAGGCAGTTATATAGTGGGAACAGCCCAAGACAGTTACTGAGATCAAAAGTTTCTTGGGATTGGCATGAAATTATCGGAGATTTGTAGAGGCTTTCTCCAGACTAGCTGCTCCATTGACACGCCTCACGCGAAAAGATGTTAAGTTTGTATGGGATGAGGCATGTGAGAGGAGTTTTGAGGAGCTTAAGCATCGGTTGACCACTGCTCCCGTTCTCACCATCCCTACCAGCTCAGGAGTATTCCACTGCTCCCGTTCTCACCATCCCTACCAGCTCAGGAGTATTCTCGGTGTATACGGATGCATCACACCAGGGACTGGGCTGTGTGCTTATGCAGGATGGGAAGGTAGTTGCCTATGGATCGAGACAGTTGAAAGATCATGAGAGGAACTACCCGACACATGATTTGGAGTTGGCAGCTGTAGTATTTGCTTTGAAAATATGGCGCCACTATCTCTATGGTGAGAAATTTCAGGTGTTCACAAATCATAAGAGACTTAAGTACCTGTTCTCGCAGAAAGAGTTGAATATGAGACAGAGGAGATGGCTCGAACTCCTGAAAGACTATGATTGTGAAATCATGTACCACCCAGGTATGGCAAATGTAGTTGCCGATGCTTTGAGTAGAAAGAACCTTGGGTTGGTGTCATATATGATGGTACAGGAACATGAATTGTTAGAACACTTTGCGAACCTCAGTTTCGATGTAACCCCACCAGGATCTGAGAGACTTGAGATCATGGCTAGTTTGAGACTAGAGCCAGAGTTGATTGGCCGTATTCGGCAAGCCCAGCAGAGCGATCGACGGTGCATCGATTGGTTGAGGTAGATACAGACAGGTGTGGGTATTGATTTTGAGCAGAGTGCTGATGGGTTATTGAGGTTCAGAGGCAGAGTATGCGTTCCCAGGGATCCTGAGATCAGGAGAACGATTTTATCAGAGGCTCACTCATCGAAGTATACGACACATCCGGGAAGTACCAAGATGTATCAAAACCTTCGGAAGGTTTATTGGTGGTCTAGAATGAAGAGAGACATTGCTGAATATGTCACTAAGTGTCTCGTTTGTCAGCAAGTGAAGGTAGAGCATCAGAAGCCTGCAGGATTATTGCAGCCTCTACCGATATCGACATGGAAGTGGTAGCATGTCACCATGGATTTTGTGATGGGGTTGCCGAGGACCCGTAGAGGTCATGATGCCATATGGGTTATTGTGGACCGGTTGACTAAGTCCGCCCATTTCTTGGCTATGAGAGCTACCGATACATTGAGTCAGTTGGCGAACCTGTATATTCGAGAGATAGTACGGCTACATGGTGTACCAGTGAGCGTTGTTTCTGATAGGGATGCCCGCTTCACTTCCCATTTTTGGGAACATTTTCAGGAAGCGCTGGGGACTCGACATCGTTTTATTTAACTGAGAATGAATGAGATGTGGAGTTTATTGTTGACTCACAGCCCAACAGTGTGTGGTGAGTTAGTTCACGACCGGGTAAGGTAACAGTAAAACGCGAAAAATTTTTAGTGATTTTCGGTTAAAGAGAATGGAATTGGGTCGTGACATAAATCATCATGCATAATTCACAATAAAAGCATGGCATTACCCATCATGCATTTTTACAATAAAGCATGGCATTAAACCTCGTGCATCCGTGCACTTTAAAAACCATTAACAAATCAATTCAACACTGGTCAGGTCTCAGCCCATCCCTCGGACCTTCCTGACCCACAAATCATTTCAAACATGGATTTATTCTCAAATAGCAGTAGACATGTGAGATAGGCAGTTCAACAATAGGTAATAACCTCAAGGCCTATGTACATAACCTGTGATACCGGCTACACGAATCAGGTGTGCGGGATATCACCACTATCTGCTTCCACACGGGAGGTGGGTCAAATCCTACCCACCGGTCCATAGCAGATCTTGTCCGAAGACGGCACATCACATCTCAACACGGTATAATGTACTCCATGCTACATGCATGGTACAACGTATTCCGTGGACCTAATCAACACATCATATCACGCCACATCTCAAACACACGTGTGAGCCTATTTAATCGGTACGACCTCTTGTCTACCCGAAGCTCCTAACATGGCTAATTAATCATGTCAAAACAATGCACGTGTGAGCCTATTTAATCGATGTGACACCCAGTCTACTCAAAGCTCCAAACACGGCAACATGCAAGGTGGGCATCCAGTGCGTGACAAACTCGAAGCACAATGCCAAAACAATTATGAAATCCATGTGAAAACTAGTGCCTCTTGCACTCATGTGTATAAAACACGTCAAATCTCGTGCGAGTCATACTCTAGCACGCTTTCATACTCACGAAATCATGTAGGTGGCTCAAAACTTTGCAAAGTATGGTTAACAAAACCAAAACACACTCATTTCTTTTGAAAATCATTTCAATGTCAGCCAACCTACCAATCATTTGCTAAAAAGCAACATAACATGATTTTCAAAGCAATATGCTTTTGTTTTCATGCACATTTCTCAAACTCCCAACTTTTACCCTTCAACACCCAACATCATTTCCTAATCTCATGCAATCTAGCAAAACATTTAAGCGCCCAAATTGCGCACAGATATCTCTAAGAGTCCACACAATTCCCTTACCTCGATTTACTTGGTGTGACTCCTTTCCTTTTAGCTTCTCACGCTCTTGGCTCAACTCGCCTCGGCGTATCCTCAAAAGCTGCGATTCATTCATTAAATCAATTGAGTTAATGTATTTAACCCATAATTGACCTCACTAGTCAATATTATTCACTTATGCATTTTACCAATGCCTTATTCCACATTTTACCTCTTTTAGGTAAATCTCACAATTTATCCACTAACCACATCTTAAAATCATACCACAACACTATTAATAACTTCTACATATCTCATTCATCATTAATCTCCATACAATTCCACTTTCTCACTCTAGACCATTTCTAGGTCATAATCATTCCAATGCATTTTATATAGTTTCTAACCATCCATACTCATGCCAAACAACTCCAAAATCAATTATATAAACAATGTACCATAGTTGGAGTGTTAGAATCTTACCCAATTTGATTTCTCTTCTTGCTCCAAATGGCAATGCCCTTAACTCCTTCAATGCCAACAATGGAAAAATGCCTTCCAACTATGTTGTTCTTCTCTTTGATAGGAACAACTTTGCCTCTAATAGTCTCTCTTCAAACCTCACTCAAAATGGCTGATTTTAGAGAGAGAAATTTAGGTTTTTGGGTTGAAAGTGGAAGGTTAGTGTTTTTCCCAAAATTTTCTGATTTTCAGCACTCCTTATATAGAAATAGCTTGAGGAGATCGATCTGGTCAAGAGGAGATCGATCTGGTCCCCTTAAATCCCTATTTTTCACGGCATTTTAAGCATGAGATCGATCTGTCGAAGCATGAGATCGATCTGCTCCCAAACAGAGAGCTAAGGAGATCGATCTGGGTGCTTGAGGATCGATCTTTTTACTATAGAATGCTTAGGAGATCGATCTGCTCTATTCCATTGCCCAAATAAGAGCATTCTGGCTCTTCCAGATCGATCTCTCATCCCATGAGATCGATCTGCCCTTCATAGTTTCCAGATTTTCTGCAGTTCTTTTGCAGCAACACTTACCAAACATCCTTAATTTGCTACCATGATCCTTTTCTCATTCATTCATCTTTGAGGCTTGACAATGACATCCATACATACCTTATTCCTATTGAAACTTGTGTGGAATCCTTGTATAACCAAAAGTATACGATATAAACCAAATGGAAGTGCACAACTTATGCAATTCTACTTCCATTTTACCACACTATTCATAATCCATTCCACTCACATTCTCCACATGTTTAAGTCCATTTCTTTACATTCACACATAATGTAACTTGTATGTACAATCACAACTCTTATTACAAGTGTGTACATTAACTTATGGACTTACATCACATATACTTCACTTATGAATTCATAGTACAACTCTATTTACATTTCTATGTACATATATACCATTATACATATACGGGGTCTCACAGTGTCTCTCTCGCATCAGACTCTCTAGCTCCCAAGTACCTTCTTCTGAAGTGTGATGTTGCCATAGAATCTTCACTAATCCGATGGTCTTGGTCCTCAAGAATTTCTCTTTTCTATCTAATATCCAGATGGGTTTCTCTACATATGTCAAGTCATTCTTGAACTCCAATGGCTCATACCGAATCACATGGTTTGGATCTGGATGATACTTTTGAAGCATCAAAATGTGGAAGACATTATGCACTCCTGATAAATTCGGTGGCGGAACCAACTTATATGCCTTATCTCCCACTCAGTCAAGTATCTCAAAGGGTCCAATGTAGCGAGGACTCAGCTTACCTCTCTTCCTAAATCTCGTTATACCCTTGGAAGGAGAAACCTTCAGAAATACTGACTCACCAACTGCGAACTTAAGTGGTCTCCATCTCTTGTTAGCCTACTATCTACTCTGAGTTGTCCTCATTCTCTCAACAATCAATCGGACAATCTTAGAGGCTTGTGTAACCAAATCAGGAGCAAAAATCTTTGTCACCCACTTCTTCCCAACCGATAGGGGAACGACATCTACGGCCATATAAAGCCTCATACGGTGCTATCTCGATACTCGCATGATAACCATTGTTATAAGAGAATTCAACTAGTGGTAAATGGTCATCCCGGAGTCTTTAAATTCTAGCACACATGCTCTCAACATGTCTTTTAGAGTCTGTATAGTCTTCTCAGACTAACCATCTGTCTGAGGATGAAAAGTGGTGCTCAAACTCAACTGGGTTCCTATGGCTTCCTGAAAATGTTCCCAAAAGTGGGAAGTAAAGCAAGAATCCCTTTTTGAGACAATGCTCACTAGAACACCATGTAACCTCACTACCTCGCGTACATACATCTCTGCCAATGAACTCAGAGTATCGGTAGCTCTCATAGCTAGAATGTGGGCTAACTTTGTCAGTCTATCAACAATCACCCATATCGCATCGTGATTCCTCCAGGTCCTCGGTAAACCCATCATGAAATCCATGGTGATATGCTCCCATTTCCATGTCGGTATAGGTAGAGACTACAATAACCCTACAGGTTTTTGATGCTCTACCTTCACCTACTGACACACGAGACATCTAGCCATAAAATCTGCCATATCTCTCTTCATACCTGACTACTAGTACACCTTTCAGAGGTTCTGATACATCTTGTTACTCCTTAGATGCAACATCTACCTCGACGAATGAGCTTCTGACAATATCAATCTCCTAAGTTCTGGGTCCTTGGGAACACACAATCTGCCTCTGAACCTCAGTAGTCCATCTGATCTTATCTCAAAATCAGTCACTGTGCCCCTTCTGTATCTGACCAATCACATCACTGCAATACGGATCAGTCTACTGAGCCTGTCTAATCCTGTCCAACAGATTTGGTTCCAAGCGTAGACTAGCAATCATATTATTTGTATCCATGTCAAAAGGCACAACTACCAAACTGTGGCTAGTAAACTGCTCTAGCAACTCATGTTCCCTGACCATCATATACGATACCATCCCAAGGCTCTTCCTGCTTAAAGCATCTGCTACATCATTAGCCTTACCCGGATGATAAAGTATCTCACAATCATAGTCCTTTAAAAGCTCTAGCCATCTTCTCTCTCTCATGTTTAGCTCCTTCTGCGAGAATAGATACTTGAGGCTCTTGTGGTCGGTAAAAATTTGAAACTTTTCACCATACAAGTAGTGGTGTCATACCTTTAACCAAACACTACTACTGCCAACTCCAAATCATGGGTCGGATAGTCTTCTCATGATCCTTCAACTGTTTGGATCCATAAATAACTACCCTCCCGTCTTGTATCAATACACAACCCAGTCCCTGATGCGAAGCATCGATATACACTGAAAATCCTCCTGAGCTGGTAGGGATAGTGAGAATCGGAGCAGTGGTAAATCGACACTTCAACTCTTGAAAACTCTTTTGATAATACTTATCCCACATATATGTTACACCGTTTCGAGTGAGACGTGTCAATAGAGCAGCCAACTTCAAAAATCTCTCTACGAATCTCCGATAATATCCTGCTAAACCCAGGAAACTCCTGATCTCGGTAACTGTCATCGGCTGTTCCCACTGAACTATAGCCTCAATCTTGGATGGATCCACTAATACACCATCCCTTGACAAAACGTGTCCCAAAAACGAGATCTGTGACAACCAGAAATCACACTTATTGAGTTTAGCATACAACTTATGCTTTCGTAACGTTTGTAATATAATCCTAAGGTGCTTCTCATGCTCTTCCTCAGATTTTGAGTATACCAATATGTCATCGATGAAGACGATAACAAACTAATCTAGATATAGCTTGAACACATCATTCATCAAAGCCATGAAAGCTGCGAGAGCATTCGTCAATCCAAATGGCATAACCAAGAACTCGTAATGGCCATATCGGGTCCTAAATATTGTCTTGGGTACATCTCCACTCCGAACTCTCAATTGATGATACCCAGACCTCAGATCAATCTTAGAAATGACCTACGCTCCCCAGAGCTGATCCAGTAAGTCATCGATGCGTGGAAGGGGATACCTATTCTTGATGGTAGCCTCATTTAACAATCTGTAATCTATACATAATCAGAGGCTTCCATTCTTCTTCTTCACAAATAAAACCGGTGCTCCCCAAGGCCAAACACTCGGTCTGATGAAACCCCTATCCAACAGCTCCTATAACTTTCTCTTAAGCTCTTACAGCTCAACTAAGGCCATGTGATATGGTAGTTTCAATATAGGTTCAGTACCAGACACCAAGTCTATATAGAACTCCATCTCTCTGTCTTGTGGCAACCTTGGCAATTCATTCGAAAAGACATATGAGAACTCACTGACCACAGGAATATCTGCCAACTCCAGCTGTGCCTTATCCCTATCAACCACGTATGCAATAAAACCTTCAATATATTCATTTCTCAGTCAGCATAGTACATTATTTATTGTAATCATAACTACTACTTTCATTTCTTTTCATCAAACTTTACAACATATTTTTCAGGGTTAGGAAAGATAACTATCTTAGCATAACAGTCTAAAACAACATGGTTTGCAGATAACCAATCTATTCCTAATATTACATTAAAATCACTCATGCTTAACAATATTAGATTGGTTGTCATATCCTTTTCCCCTACTCTTAACTTACATCTGTAGTTTCCTCTACGTTGTGTCCGGGACATACAGCCTCCTGAAGGCATCCAAGAAGATATCCCACAGAATCTCTAAGTGTTGGGCTCTCAGTATAACCCTGGTGGACTTCCACCAATACTCTGTCGATCCCCTCAGTAGGAACCCAGCAAATGCGACCATCTCTATAGTCGTACACTCAAAGAATCCATATAACTTCTCCATTTCTCCTAGCCAGTCCTCTACGACAACAGGGTCTTTCACCCCACTAAACGAAAGTGGTCCAAGCTTCTGGAATTTTCGCAGTCTATCAAGCTCACAACCATACCCGAAAGCACTGTCGCCCTATCATGGAGCAACATGACAAGACGTATCCTAAGCTGGCTGTGCAAGCGTACCAGGTGCAGCTACCTCTCCAGGCTCAATCCATGCATCCTACCCCTGTCCTCCTGGCAAAGTTTGTGCCAATAACTCCACTATGGTCTCAAGGCAACGCACTAATCTCGCAAAGTGTGCCTCGATACTCTCGGGTACCTCAGTGGGACCTGTCGTCTCATCTCGGGTCTCTGGCTTACCTCTACAGCCTCGAGTCCTACCTCTAGCCCCTCTACCACAGCTAGTATTAGCCATAATAGCTAAATTCCTGCATTTATAATCATTAATTAGTCTGATTTCCATCTTCTATACACAATTGCAACTGAACAAAGCACAATATTATGAGGATGTACACTTTCTTAATTACTAATATCGACTCACATTAGACCAACTCTGCTCTGATACCATTTTGTCATGACCTCCCCTCCCGTTACATACCAAAATCACCACAAATTTTTCGTATTTGACTTACCTCTCCTTCTGTCAATACTCAACACTAAACCGTTGGGCTGTGATTCGATATTAGTCACCTTAACCATATTCATTCCACAACATACTTACATGTCAATACAAATATTCTATTGACTATAAGTATTCTTTTCCTAAAAGTAAACTCATATACTTTAAATACAAATACTTGTACATATACATCCCTGACCGTACATTCGTTTATATAACTGTGCTTTTACAATGTTCAGTACAAACGTTTCAAATGTGTATACCTTACGTAAGATGGATATGCAGCGGATCAAGGAATACCAATCCTCAGTTGTGCTTGACTACTGTGAATGCTCTGTAGAGAAGGAAAATAAAAAGGGGATGAGCTCACAGCTCAGTAAGGAAATCAGGCAAGCAAGTAGATAACCACACTATCTACAAAATACAATGCTCATTCCTTGAAATCATTTCCTTATCGATTCATATCTAAAGCATGTGTATTTATTGAAACATTTATGCAGTATATACATATAGATATAAATCGTCAGTTATAAAACTGAAAACATGCTAGTTTAATAATCTCAACAGTTTATGCAAAACATTGCATTTCTCATGTAATTTCATATAAATAACATTTTATCATGCCATCACAAGTAAATCAAAACAATATGGCATATCATCATGTTTAAAACATGAAAATCTGGGCCTCACCTATTCCTGGGGTTACCCTTTTCACACACAAAGTCACATGTTCAGATTATAAAATCATGTGATAGTTTATTCAAGAAAACTCAATTGAATGAAAGGAGAAAGGCGACTATATGTTCCGAGATTATGATCATAACTCATTTTTCGTGATCCCAGGCTACACAGTACTCTGTGTGTGTGTTAAGACCCACTCAGCACCAAAGGCCCACTAGCCTCCACAGGCAATAACCCCCACTGGGGTCCCCCTGGGCTGACTAGTGCAGTGGCTATTGAGCGCATGACCAACTAACCCGTATTATCCACTTTTAGGCTGAAGCCCATCACGGTTTTTCTCTGACTGGGGGGCAAGCCCTTCTCCAACCTAGACGCGTCCCCAGAGATTCGAACCAGGGACAACACCCTTAGTTCGTCTCTGCTAGTACCACTGAGCTCCCACGTTTTAATTGTCAAGACTCACTCAGCACCAAAGGCCTACTAGCCTCCACAGGTAACAACCCCCACTGGAGTCCCCCTGAGCCATTTCTCAGTAGCCATTGCGCTAGTCGGCCCAGGGGGACCCTAGTGGGGGTTGTTGCCTGTGGAGGCTAGTGGGCCTCTGGTGCTGAGTGGGTCTTGACAGTGTGGGGTCTCACATTTGCTGTAACAGGAGGTGGGTCAAATCTCTAGCGTCAGCTCTCAACTCAATAACATCGTGTACTCATAGTACATCATACTCCATGTGACATACACGGTACAAAGTATTCCATAGACCCAATCTCAATGGTCGGGGTGCTTGCCATAAGTCTTAGCCCTCATATTATGGATAATATTTTCAATAGCCCTCGGCCATATCTCAAAATATTACACATGTGAGCATATAATCAGTGCGACCCACACTCAGCACAGGCTCCCAACATGGCTGTTTCATGCTCTCTTTTTTCAAAACTGGTACGTGTGAGTAAACTCCCAACACGACCTCATACACAAGTTATATAAATCTAATGCGAGCGATGCTCCCGTCACTATGTCATGTAAAATTGAGTATGAGCAATGCTCCCAATACTCTACCATGCATCAATAAATAAAACTGAGTACGAGCAATGCTCCTAGAACTCTATCATGCATAAATCGCATTAAAATTAAGTATGAGAATATACTCAAATACTATGTGATGCATATCTTATAAAATCAAGTGCGAGTATTCTCTAGCACCGATGGTTTTCACACAAACCCGATAGATGGCTTATTTCAAATTGAAATTCACTCAAGTAAATCAAATAGGCACTCAAATGTACTGTTTTCGCTTATACATGAAAACATTTTCCATTCAATCATACAACTATCAAATATTAGTCACAAACATGCTTCTAAGGCTTCTTACCCTAAATTTGGATAAAACCATGATTTGCTTTATCGGTTCCTATCACGACATTTCTATGCACGGGATTCCATATATAATATAATAATCGAAATTATATTCAAAATAGGTGTAGCTACCTCTAGCTATTCTCGAAATTCCCTTACCTCTGATCACGTCGCGTGACCTCACTTCCTCGGTGCTGCTTACTCTCGCAGTTCGATCAGCTTCCAATATCAACTTTCGAAGCTGTTAATAATCATTCTCATCAGTCTACCTTGATATACTTTGTTTTTCACTTACGTGAATCTAAATCAATGCATTTAACTCCTTTCAATGCCTCAATCTCATCACTTTCTCCCATTATGGCATTTCACCATAATTCTCATATACCTATCTTCATTTCTCATCTATTCCAATTCATGTATTTCATAAAACTACCGTACAATCTTACATACATGCTTATTTCATCCTTAAATCCATGTTTACTCAACTTCCTCATCATTTTCTCAATTTCATGCTGTGAGACCCCGTATATGTAAAGTTGTAATGTGTAATGAATGTGAATGGACTTGAAATTTAAAGTATGATCGATGTAAGTCCATGGATTCAATGTATGTATGTGTAATATGATTTGTAATGTACATACAAGTTCCATTGAGTATGAATATGAAGAAATGAGTTCTTATAAGTGATGGATGTGATTGAAACTCAAAATGGGTAGTGTGGTAAATGGATGGAAGCTGCATGAATATAAATGCTTCCATTTGGTTATATATAGTATACCTCTAGACATAAAATGAATGGACACAAGTTTCAATGTGCATAAGGTATGAATGGATGCCATTTTCAAGTTATAAGGGTGGATGGATGAGAAAATGGCCATGGCAACAGATTAAGGATGTGTTGGTGTGAGTTACAGCAAGAAAACTGTAAAAAATCTGGAAAGTATGAAGGCCAGATCGATCGATCTGGAAGAGCCAGAACGCTCTTATTTGGGCAATGGAATAGAGCAGATCGATCTCCAATGGGGCCAGATCGATCTCCTAAGCATTCTGTAATGAAAAGATCGATCCTTAAGCACCCAGATCGATCTCCTTAGCTCTCTGTTTGGGACCAGATCGATCTCATGCCTCGACAGATCGATCTCATGCTTAAAATTTCATGAAAATGAGAGATTTAAGGGGACCAGATCGATCTCCTCTTGGACCAGATCGATCTCCTCAAGCTATTTCTATATAAGGAGGGCTGAAAATTTGAAAATTTTGGGAAAAACACTAATCTTCCATTTCTAACCCAAAAACCTAACTTTCTCTCTCTAAAATCAGCCATTTCCAGCAAGAATTGAGGGGAGACCATTAGACATTAAGTTGTTCATCTTGAGGAAGAGAACAACATAGTTGGAACCCAAAATCCCATTGTGGGTATTTAAGGAGATGGGGGCTTTGACATTTAGAGCAAGAAGAAAAATCATATTTGGTAACATTCTAACACTCCAATCCAATTATATTGTCTATTTAATTGATTTTGGAGTTGTTTGGCATGAGTATGTATGGATGGAAACACCTAGGTTGTGTTAGAAACTAATGTGACCTAGAAAATGGAATGCCTCTAGTGTGAGAGTGTGATTTGGGGAGTTGGTGGTTTATAGGCAAGCTAAAGTAGTTAAATGAGTAATGTGGATGATTTGGAATGGTTATGTGGAGTTATAATGTGGGTTTAAGTGAAATTATGAAAATGAGCATGTAAATGCTTGACAAATGCCATAGTGAGGAAATCAATGAAATATGAACACTATGAGCTTGATATCGATTTGGAATGAGCTAATAGGCCTAAAAGAATCCATAGATTCGAGTTTTGGATAAAGTAATGAAACGAGGCCTCATAAGCGTTAATAGAAAACTATAAGTCGAATTGACTATAGTGAACGCACGATGTCATATTATATGGATCGAATATAATACGGGATACAATTTTGTGCAGTCTCGAAGAGTTCGTTGAAGACGAATCAAACCGTACGAGTAAGCAGCTTAAGGAAGTGGAATCACGCATCGCGATTCCAGGTAAGGGAATTCTGTAAGTATATAGAGGTAGCTGCTCGTAATTTGCGGGATTATAGGGTGTTTATGAAATGCATGAACGTTTGAGAAATTGGTTGTTTGGTATGCGAAAATAGTTGTGAATATTGGATGATTTGGTTTACATGGATGTATAAAAAGGGATAGTAAGGCTAGTAATTGCATAAATCAAGTGTTTTGAACGCTTTCATAAAACATGTGTTTGGTTTCAAACGAATTGATAAATAGGTTGGCTATTGTGGTTTGATATTTGTAGCACATGTGAAGTGCCAAATATGTTTTGAGATAGTTTTAAAAGCTTATGAGCCGCCTATCATGTTTATGTGAATTAAACCGTGCTAGAGCCTAGCTCGCACCGGGTATTGATGTTTTCATTTGTATGAAACGTGCTGGAGCTTAGCTCACACCTTGATTTGGAAACTATGATGATGTTTATAAACCGTACTGGAGCTTCTGCTCGTACGTGGCTTTTGAGTGGTTTGTCTTATGAGTATAACCGTACTAGAGCTATGCTCGTACGCGTCTCTTTATGATAGGATGCATGAGTCATGCTAGAGCTTTGCTTGCACAAGTTTGCACATTGTGATACGTATAAGGTTGTGAAAGTTGGTAAGATCCTTAATGTCACGACCCTCAACTTACCAAAATACGTACAAATTTTTCGGATTTTCATGCATCAATCCTTAATCATCCCTCCTCGATCGTGAACAACCACACACTTAACAGTTTGGCTGTGTGTCGACGTCTAACTCACTCCACCATACCAATTCAATTTGAAACATTATTTATGAGTAAACACTTGTATAAATGTATATATATCAGAGTTGTTACATGTGTTTACATTATTTTACATCCCCAGTGGTTACATACAAAATGCTACTGTGCTATGTCTAGTTTAGATACAAAATAATCAAGGTGTGTATACCTTTAGCGATGGGATGCAGCGGATTACCAAAAAGGGAACGCCTCCAGTCACGTCCAATCTATACTAAAATCTCTGTAGAGAGGGGAAAATAAGGGGGGTGAGCAAACCACACGCTCAGTAAGGCAATCATGCAAACAGGTAGATATTGCACTATCTACGTGATCGTGATGCCATGCTCAAAAGCATTTAATTCATTGTTTATCTCAAAACATGAGTGTATGATTGTGTTAATGGTATGTAAAGCATCATGCTATTAAAATCAAGTGCACATGTCAACTCAAAGCATGGTATAAATCATCATGCATAATTCACAATAAAAGCATGGCATTACCCATCATGCATCCGTGCACTTTAAAAACCATTAACAAATCAATTTCAACATTGGTCAGGTCTCGGCCCATCCCTCGGGCTTTCCTGACCCACAAATCATTTTCAAACATGGATTTAATCTCAAATAGCAGTAGACATATGAGGTAGGCAGTTCAACAATAGGTAATAACCTCAAGGCCTATGTACATAACCTGTGATACCGGCTACACGGATCAGGTGTGCGGGATATCACCACTATCTGCTTCCACACGGGAGGTGGGTCAAATCCTACCCGCTGGTCCATAGCAGATCTCGTCCGAAGACGGCACATCACAACTCAACACGATACAATGTACTCCATGCTACATGCACGGTACAACGTATTTCGTGGACCCAATCAACACATCATATCACGCCACATCTCAAACGCACGTGTGAGCCTATTTAATCGGTGCGACCTCTTGTCTACCCAAAGCTCCTAACACGGCTAATTAATCATGTTAAAACAATGCACGTGTGAGCCTATTTAATCGATGTGACACCCAGTCTACTCGAAGCTCCAAACACGGCAACATGCAAGGTGGGCATCCAGTGCGAGACAAACTCGAAGCACAATGCCAAAACAATTATGAAATCCATGTGAAAACTAGTGCCTCTTGCACTCATGTGTATAAAACACGTCAAATCTCATGCGAGTCATACTCTTGCACGCTTTCATACTCACGAAATCATGTAGGTGGCTCAAAACTTGCAAAATATGGTTAACAAAACCAAAACACACTCATTTCTTTTGCAAATCATTTCAATGTTAGCCAACCTACCAATCATTTGCTAAACAGCAATAAAACATGATTTTCAAAGCAATATGCTTTTGTTTTCATGCACATTTTATCAAACTCCCAACTTTTACCCTTTAATCACCCAACATCATTTCCTAATCTCATGCATTCTAACAAAGCATTTAATGCGCCCAAATTGCGCACAGATATCTCTAAGAGTTCACACAATTCCCTTACCTCGTTTTACTTGGTGTGACTCCTTTCCTTTTAGCTTCTCACGCTCTTGGCTCAACTCGCCTCGGCGTATCCTCGGAAGCTGCGATTCATTCATTAAATCAATTGAGTTAATTATTTACCCATAATTGACCTCACTAGTCAATATTATTCACTTATGCATTTTACAAATGCCTTAATCCACATTTTACCTCTTTTAGGTAAATCTCACAATTTATCCACTAACCACATCTTAAAATCATACCACAACACTAGTAATAACTTCTACATATCTCATTCATCATTAATCTCCACACATTCCACTTTCTCACTCTAGACCATTTCTAGGTCATAATCATTCCAATGTATTTTAGATAGTTTCTAACCATCCATACTCATGCCAAGCAACTCCAAAATCAATTATATAAACAATGTACCTTAGTTGGAGTGTTAGAATCTTACCCAATTTGATTTCTCTTCTTGCTCCAAATGGCAATGCCCTTAACTCCTTCAATACCAATAATGGAAAAATGCTTTCCAACTATGTTGTTCTTCTCTTTGATAGGAACAACTTTGTCTCTAATGGTCTCTCTTCAAACCTCACTGAAAATGGCTGATTTTTGAGAGAGAATGTTAGGTTTTTGGGTTAAAAGTGGAAGGTTTGTGTTTTTCCCGAAATTTTCTAATTTCCAGCACTCCTTATATAGAAATAGCTTGAGGAGATCGATCTGGTCCAAGAGGAGATCGATCTGGTCCCTTAAAATCCCTCTTTTTTCACGACATTTTTAAGCCTGAGATCGATCTGTCGAAGCATGAGATCGATCTGTCGAGGCATGAGATCAATCTGTCGAAGCATGAGATCGATCTGCTCCCAAACAAAGAGCTAAGGAGATCGATCTGGATGCTTGGGGATCGATCTTTTCACTACAAAATGCTTGGGAGATCGATCTGGCTCCATTAGAGATCGATTTGCTCTATTCGTTTGCCCACATAAGAGCATTCTGACTCTTCCAGATCGATCTCTCATCCCATGAGATCGATCTGCCCTTCAAAATTTCCAGATTTTCTGCAGTTCCTCTGTAACAACCCTTACCAAACATCCTTAATTTGCTACCATGATCATTTCCTCATTCATTCATCTTTGAGTCTTGAAAATGGCATCCATCCTCACTTCATACACATTAAAACTTGTGTAGAATCTTTGTATGACCAATGGTACTTAATATAAACAAAAATGGAAGTGCACATCTTATGCAATTCTACTTCCATTTTACCAAACTACTCATAATCCATTCTACACACATTCTCCACATGTTTCAGTCCATTTCTTCACATTCATACATAATGTAACTTGTGTGTACAATTACCACTCTCATTACAAGTGTGTACATTACTTATGGACTTACATCACATATACTTCACTTATGAATTCATAGTACAACTCTATTTACATTTCTATGTACATATATACCCTTATACATATACGGGGTCTCACACTTAAGCCCTACATCCTTAAGCTAACATCCTTAAGCCCAAAGAGGCGGGGAGGTTTTGTTAGGCGGGGAGGCTCTGTTCGGTGGGGAGGCTCTCTTATGGTGGGATCCTTAAGCCAACATCCTTAAGCCCTGGAGGGGCGGGGAGGCTCTATTTGGTAGGGAGGCTCTCCTACATGGGTACGGTAAGATCCTTAAGCCCGAGGAGACGGGGAGGCTCTGTTAGGTGGGGAGGCTCTATTCGGTGGGGAGGCTCTCTTACGGAAGGATCCTTAAGCCCTACATCCTTAAGCCCGAGGAGGCAGGGAGGCTTTGTTAGGTGGGGAGGCTCTGTTTGGCATGGAGGCTCTCCTTCACGGATATGGAAAACTCTTGGTATGGGATAGGTAAGACCTAGGAATGGCACCCCCAATCACGATATGAGTCTGCGGAGTACGCTGTATCATGTATATCACATGGAGTACGATGTACCGCATGATGGTTATGTGATGAGAAAGTCTGGCAAAGAATAATCCATCTTCGTGCCAGCATGATGCCCCGCACACCTGGATGCGTGTGGTCTGGGATGATTTATGATGTAGTGGTCCACATAGGCACTTTTGATATAGTGACCTAGTTTTTATACACATGCGTGAATTGTGAAATGAAAATGTGGTTGTGATTGTGAATTGATTTGGTGGTATTTATGTGTTGAGAAAGAGGTTTATGATGTTGGTTTAAAAAGGAGGTTTCTTAATGAATTGCCCTTTTTATGAATTTAAATGAGATTGAGCATGAGATGATTTATACATGATGTTCTTTTTACCATGTTTGATATGCCAATGTACATGATTTTGACACATGATATATATGTATACTCATATGGCATAGTTTTATTCCTCATGCTCCTACCCTAAATGATTTATGCATAACACTATCAGCATGTAGATAGAGTAGTTATCTACCATGCTTGCATTATTGCCTTACTGAGCGTGTGGTTGCTTATCCCTCTCTATTTCCCCCTATAGAGCGTGCATAGTAGCCCTGTGAGGACTGAGGCGTGGTATTTTGGACTCCGCTGCATCTCCATCGCTTAGAGGTATATACACAGTAATTCTTTTTGTATCTAAACAATGTAAAAGCACAATATTCTTTTGAGTTGTAATTATGGGGGATGTAGATGTCATTAAAACATGCTTTTGTATAAGTACAAGATGAAATGCAAATGTATGACATCGTTTTATTTAACTGAGAATGAATGAGATGTGGTGTTTATTATTGACTCACAGCCCAACAGTATGTGGTGAGTGAGTTCACGATCGGGTAAGGTAACAATAAAACGCGAAAATTTTTTAGTGATTTTCGGTTAAAGAGAATGGAATTGGGTCGTGACAGAGATTGGTATCAGAGCTGTGTTGGCCTGATGTGAGTCATTAATAAAACGTAGTAAAGTACATCCCCGTAGTACTGTGCTTTTGTTTAGATATAACTGTGTATATCGTGATGGATTGAGCTTAATGAATTATTACAATACAGGAAGTTAGGCACTATGCCAGTTACACGCAAAGGTAGAGGGGCGAGAGCACGTGCTAGAGGCCGTAGAGGTAGGCCTGAGAGCCGTGCGGAGCCACAGACTGAGCAGGCTCCACAGAACCCTGCTGAGAGAGCAGAGGATACTGAGGTTCGCTTCGCTAGGTTAGAGCGGAGTATTGAGAATTTGGTGGAGATAGTCACGTAGGCCTTGGGCGCTGGTGACAGACGAGGTCCCGCGGCACAGCCTACTACTGAACAGGCAGCTGCAGAGGCGGAGAGACCTCAGACTACAGAGACTGCTACTGCTACACCACCTCCAGCCCAGGATATAGTTTCTCCTATCGCTCCACAACAAAGCGGTAGTGATTTGGGTTATAACTGCGACTTGAGCAGGTTGCGAGAATTTCAAGCTCTGAAACCCCCAGTGTTTAGAGGGGTGAAGGACCCAGTAGTTACGGAGGATTGGGTGTATGAGATGAAGAAACTATATAGGTTTTTCCGATGCACTTCAGCTGAGAAGGTAGCCTTTGTCGTGTTCATGTTGAAAGGTGAGGCAGAGCACTGGTGGAGATCCACCGAAGCTATTTTGAGGGCTAGATACTCCGAGATTTCATGGGAGATATTCTTGGAGGCCTTCAGAAGACAATATATTCCAGCTATCGCACAGAGGAAACTGCGGATGGAATTTATAAATTTGGTTCAGAGGAACCATACTGTGGACGAGTATGAGTCCAAGTTTATGTCCTTGGGGAGATATGACCCGGACATGATGGGTAGTGAGACCTGAAAGATTCAGAAGTTCATGGACGGATTGAGATTGGCCATCCGGACTAAGCTAGCTCCCTTTGACATCTTGACCTATGAGGAGGCTGTACATAAGGCTCAGTTATGTGAGCAAGACTTTGAGCGAAATGCCTCCGAGCTTGGGAGAGTCAGTGTTAGAAAGGACAGAGACCGAAAGAGATTCGGGTTTGGAAGAGTGGCCAAGAGAGATGGCCAAAGATTTTTTGAGAAGAGGCCTAAGATTGAGGAGGTGCAGGAGAGAGCTGCTAGACCTCCCATATACCCAACCTTGACTGCGCTGAGGGGTATGACTATTGGAGGACCATGGCCTACCACTGGTCAGTGTAGGAGATGTGGGAGATTTCATGGGAATAGGCCCTGTCTAATGACCCCTATGATGTGTTTTAGATGCGAGAGACCAGGACATATAGCTAAGTATTGTCCCGAGAAGATAGAGATTACCCCACAAAAGGGCAAGGAGCCTGAGGGAGCTCCAGTTGAGACAGCAACCCCGAGGAGGAGGGCTACAGCTGAGGAAAAACGGAAACAGGCTGCGGGTGTGAGCAGAGGAAGAGTACATGCACTGAATCAGGACACCGTAGAAGCTTCGACGGATGTGATTAAAGGTACCATCCGAATCTTTGATTTGAAGCATTGGTATTATTTGATCCTGGTGCCACGCATTCTTTCATATCACCTTCCTTTGCACATAAATTATTGAAGCATGTGAAACCAACATTGTTGGATAAAATGTTGATGATTTTCAAACCCATGAATGATAGTCAATTGACTGAGCATGTATGTAGAGATTGTGAGTTAAAGATAGAGGGGAAGGAAATGATAGCCAATCTGATTTTATTGAATATGAATGATTTTGATATAATTTTGGGAATGGATTTGTTGGCTACCAATGTCACGACCCAATTCCATTATCTTTAACCAAAATCACTGAAAATTTTTCGCGTTTTACTGTTACCTTACCCGGTCGTGAACTAAACTCACCACACACTGTTGGGCTGTGAGTCAATAATAAACACCACATCTCATTCATTCTCAATTAATTAAAACGATGTCATACATGTGTATTTAATCGTGTACTTATACGAATACATGTTTTACTGACATCTACATCCCCCATAAGTACAACTCAAAAGAATACTGTGCTTTTACATTGTTTAGATACAAAAAGAATCACTGTGTATATACCTCTTAGCAATGGAGATGCAGCGGAGTCCAAAATGATACGCCTCAGTCCTCACTGGGCTACTATGCACGCTCTGTAGGGGGAAAATAGAGTGGGATGAGCAACCACACGCTCAGTAAGGCAATAATGCAAGCATGGTAGATAACTACTCTATCTACATGCTGATAGTGTTATGCATAAATCGTTTATAGTAGGAGCATGAGGAATAAAACTATGCCATGTGAATATACATATATAACATGTATCAAATCATGTGCATTGGCATATAAAACATGGTAGAGACATCATGTATAAAACATCTCATGCTCAATCTCATTTAAATTCATAAAAGGGCAATTCATTTAGAAACTTCCTTTTTGAACCAACAACATAACACCACCAAATCCACTCACAAACCACAACCACATTTACATTCCACAATTCACGCATGTGTATAAATCTAGGTCACTATATCAAAAGTGCCTATGTGAATCATTACATCATAAATCATCCCAGACCACACGCATCCAGGTGTGCGGGGTATCGTGCTGGCACGAAGATGAATTATCCCTCGCCAGACTTTCCCATCATATAACCATCATGCGGTACATCGTACTCCATGTGATATACACGGTACATCGTACTCCGCAACTCATATCATGATTGGGGTGCCATTCCTAGGTCTTATCTACCCCATACCAAGAGTTTTCCATATTCCGAGAAGGAGAGCCTTCCTGCCGAACAGAGCCTCCCCGCCTAACAGAGCCTCCCTGCCTCCTCGGGCTTAAGGATGTTAGCTTAAGGATGTAGGGCTTAAGGGTCCTTTCCGTAAGAGAGCCTCCCCACCGAACAGAGCCTCCCCGCCTAACAGAGCCTCCCTGCCTCCTCGGGCTTAAGGATGTTAGCTTAAGGATGTAGGGCTTAAGGAATCTTACCTTTACCATACCCATGTAGGAGAGCCTCCCTGCCTAACAGAGCCTCCCCGCCTAACAGAGCCTCCCTGCCTCCTCGGGCTTAAGGATGTTAGCTTAAGGATGTAAGGCTTAAGGATCTTACCCACTTTCACAACCCTATACGAATCCTATTGTACAAGCTTGTGCGAGCAAAGCTCTAGCACGACTCATGCATCATGCATCTTCTCATAAAGAGGCGCGTACGAGCATAGCTCTAGCACGGTTATACTCATAAGATAACCATTCACAATCCACGTACGAGCAGAAGCTCCGGTACGGTTTATAAACATCATCATAATTCAATTTCAAAGTGCGAGCTAAGCTCAAGCACGTTTCACACAAGTGAAAACATAGGAATCTCGCGCGAGCGAGGCTCTAACGCGAATTATATCACATACACGCGATAGGCGGCTTACGTGCATTCAAAACATCACATAATATGCTTAGTGCCTCATATGGGCTATCTCACAACATCATTCAAGTACTAGCCAGCCTATCCTTTTATTTGCTCAAATCAAAGCATTGTGTTTTGTAAAAGCATTCAAAACACATGATTTATGCAATTATTAGCCTTACTATCCCTTTTTCATAACACCCACTTCAAAACCAAAACCACGCATATACCCATCATCTTTCACAAATACCATCAACATTTATTTGAGCAATTCATGCTTTTCATACAACACCCAATATTCACCCAGTTTAAAATACGAGCAGCTATCTCTATATACTCACAGAATTCCCTTACCTGGAATCGCGATGCGTGATTCCACCTCCTTTAGCTGCTTACTCGTACGGTTCGGTTCGCCTTCAACGAACTCTTCGGGACTGCACAAAATCGTGTCCCGCGTTATATTCGATTCATATATTGCAACCCATGTGCTTGCTATAGTCAATTTAACCTATAGCCTTTATTAAAGCTTATTAGGCCTCGTTTCGTTACTTTACCCATAGCTCGAGTCTATGGATCTTCTTAGGCCCATTAACTTACTCAAAATCGATGTTAAATCGACACTAAGCTCATAGTGTTCATATTCCATGAATTCCCTCACTATGGCATTTTATCAATCATAAACATACCCATATTCACAATTTCTCCAACTCACTAAGTAATTCCATTTAACCCTCTACAATCATAAACATTACCCCAATAACAACTTTAGCATGCCAGAAATCATAGGCTCATTCAATCCCACATATCCTCACATTATACCCATTTTGGGATTTCTAGGTCATACCAATTCCACTACATTCCTAGGTAGTTTATCCATGAATACTCATACCAATCAACTCCAAAATCAATTAAATAACTAATACACTTGGATTGGAGTGTTAGAATCTTACCAATGTGATTCCTCTTCTTGCTTCAATTGGTGATGGCCTTAACTCCTTCAATCCCAAGAATGGAAAAATGCCCTCTCACTATGTTGTTCCTCTCTTTGATAGGAACAACTTTGCCTCTAATGATCTCTCTCCAAATCTCCCTGAAAATGGCTGATTTTTAGAGAGGGAAAGTTAGGTTTTCGGGGTTGAGATTGAAAGGTTTGGTGTTTTTCCGTGATTTCCAGATTTCCAGCTCTCCTTATATAGAAATGACTTGAGGAGATCGATCTGGTCCAAGAGGAGATCGATCTGGTCCCTTAAAATTCCTCTTTTCCACGGCATTTTTAAGCCTGAGATCGATCTGTCGAAGCAATGAGATCGATCTGTTGAAGCATGAGATCGATCTGTCGAAGCATGAGATCGATCTGGTCCCAAACAGAGAGCTAAGGAGATCGATCTGGATGCTTGGGGATCGATCTTTCCACTACAGAATGCTTGAGAGATCGATCTGGCTCCATTGGAGATCGATCTGCTCAATTCTTTCGTCCAATTAAGAGCATTCTGGCTCTCCCAGATCGATCTGTCATCCTAGGAGATCGATCTGGACCTCATGTTTTCCAGATTTCCTGCAGTTTCATTGCTGCAACTCATACCAACACACCCTCAATCTATTGCCATGGCCATTTCCTCATCCATCCACCTTTATACTTGAAAATGGCATCCATTCATACCTCATGCACATTGAAACTTGTGTGCATTCATTGTATATTCAAAGGTATGCAACATAAACCAAATGGAAGCATAACTCCTTTCTTCGTATTCATACACAATGAAACTTGTATGTACGTTATAATTTATATTACACATACATACATTGGATCCATGGACTTACATCAACCATAATTTACATCACAAGTCCATTCATATTATTGATCCAAGTGTACACATTATCATTATACATATACGGGATCTTACAACCAATCGTGTTGTGATGGATTGTCATGCCAAAACATTAATGTTTTCAGGATTAGACAATCTTATTGTAAATTTTGATGAAAAGAAATGATATGAAAATAGTATGTTTGTTGTAAATAAAGGAGTATGATTTTAAATGCATATTGCTTGAGAGATAAATTATTGTTTATGATAAATGTTGAATGTGGAGTGATGGTTTATGTTACTAACGATGGAGAGGATAATGTGAAGGGTTCATTGCATACGTGGTTGATATAGATGAGGCACACCCAGAATTGAGGGACATAGCCATAATTACGGATTACCCTGATGTCTTTCCGGATGAATTACCAGGACTACCACCTGAAAGGGAAATGGAATTTTGCATTGAGCTAGTGCCTGGTACAGAGTCGATATCGAAACCACCCTATAGAATGGCTCCGATAGAATTGGAAGAGCTGAAGAAACAGCTGCAAGTGCTACTGGAGAAGGGGTTTATTAGACCGAGTGTCTCACCTTGGGGAGCACCGGTTCTATTTGTAAGGAAGAAGGATGGAAGCCTCCGACTGTGTATAGATTACCGGTTGTTGAATAAGGCCACCATTAAGAACAAGTACCCCCTTCCAAGAATCGATGATTTGTTGGATCAGTTCAGGGAGCCGAAGTATTTTCTAAGATAGATCTGTGGTCAGGGTATCATCCATTGAGGATCAGGAGTGGAGATGTACCCAAGACAACATTTCGTACCCGTTATGGCCACTACGAGTTTTTGGTGATGCCATTCAGATTGACGAATGCTCCCGCAGCATTTATGGCATTGATGAATGATATATTCAAGCCATACCTGGACAAGTTTGTAATAGTGTTCATTGATGACATTTTGGTGTATTCCAAGTCCAGGGAAGATCATGAGGAGCACTTGAGGATAGTTCTGCAGACCCTCTGAGAGAGAGAATTGTACGCCAAACTTAGCAAGTGTAACTTTTGGTTGGAACAGATCTCATTTCTAGGACATGTTGTGTCAAAGGATGGGGTATCAGTGGATCCATCCAAGATAGAGGCAGTTATACAGTGGGAACAGCCCAAGACAGTTACTGAGATTAGAAGTTTCTTGGGATTGGCAGGATATTATCGGAGATTTGTAGAGGGTTTCTCCAGACTAGCTGCTCCATTGACACGCCTCACACGAAAAGATGTTAAGTTTGTGTGGGATGAGGCATGTGAGAGGAATTTTGAGGAGCTTAAGCGTCGATTGACGACTGCTCCAGTTCTCACCATTCCTACCAGCTCAGGAGGATTCTCAGTGTATACGGATGCATCACACCAGGGACTGGGCTGTGTGCTTATGCAGGATGGGAAGGTAGTTGCCTATGGATCTAGACAGTTGAAAGATCATGAGAGGAACTACCCGACACATGATTTGGAGTTGGCGGCTGTAGTATTTGCTTTGAAAATATGGCGCCACTATCTCTATGGTGAGAAATTTCAGGTGTTCACAGATCATAAGAGCCTTAAGTACCTGTTCTCGCAGAAAGAGCTGAATATGAGACAGAGGAGATGGCTCAAACTCCTGAAGGACTATGATTGTGAAATCATGTACCACCCGGGTAAGGCAAATGTAGTTGCCGATGCTTTGAGTAGAAAGAACCTTGGGTTGGTGTCATATATGATGGTACAGGAACATGAATTGTTAGAACACTTTGCGAACCTCAATTTGGATGTAACCCCACCTGGATCTAAGAGACTTGAGATCATGGCTAGTTTAAGACTGGAGCCAAATTGATTGGCCGTATTCGGCAAGCCCAGCAGAGCGATCGACGGTGCATCGATTGGTTGAGGCAGTTACAGACAGGTGTGGGTATTGATTTTGAGCAGAGTGCTGATGGGTTATTGAGGTTCAGAGGCAGAGTATGCGTTCCCAAGGATCCTGAGATCAGGAGAATGATTTTATCAGAGGCTCACTCATCAAAGTATACGATACATCCGAGAAGTACTAAGATGTATCAAAACCTTCGGAAGGTTTATTGGTGGTCTAGAATGAAGAGAGACATTGCTGAATATGTCGCTAAGTGTCTCGTTTGTCAGCAGGTGAAGGTAGAGCATCAGAAGCCTACAGGATTATTGCAGCCTTTACCGATACCGACATGGAAGTGGGAGCATGTCACCATGGATTTTGTGATGGGGTTACCGAAGACCCATAGAGGTCATGATGCCATATGGGTTATTGTGGACCGGTTGACTAAGTCCGCCCATTTCTTGGCTATGAGAGCTACAAATACACTGAGTCAGTTGGTGAACCTGTATATTCGAGAGATAGTACGGCTACATGGTGTACCAGTGAGCGTTGTTTCTGATAGGGATGCCCGCTTCACTTCCCATTTTTGGGAACATTTTCAGGAAGCGCTGGGGACCTGACTGAGTTTTAGCACCGCTTTTCATCCTCAGACAGATGGGCAGTCAGAGAGGACTATACAGACCCTCGAGGATATGTTGAGAGCGTGTGTGCTGGATTTTAGAGGCTCCTGGGATGACCACCTGCAGTTAGCCGAGTTCGCTTATAATAATAGCTATCATGCTAGTATCGGGATGGCACCCTATGAGGCATTATACGGACGTAGATGTCGTTCCCCCATTGGATGGGAAGAGGTTGGTGAAGGACAGATTTTTGCTTCGGACTTAGTACAGCAGGCATCTGAGGACGTCCAGTTGATATGTGAGAGATTACGGACAGCTCAGAGCCGGCAAAAGAGTTATGCTGACAAGAGACGAAGACCACTGGAGTTTTATGAGGGTGAGTAGGTGTTTCTGAGAGTATCACCATCGAAGGGTATTATGAGATTTGGTAAGAAGAGCAAGCTGAGCCCTAGATATATCGGACCCTTTGAGATTTTGGAGAGAGTGGGAGATAAGGCGTATAGGTTGGCATTGCCACCGGACTTGGCAAATGTCCACAATGTCTTCCACGTCTCGATGCTTCGGAAGTATCACCCGGACTCGGCACACGTGATAAGATATGAGCCGTTGGAGCTCCATGAGAGTATGACGTATGTTGAGAAGCCGGTTCGGATATTGGACAGAAAAGAGAAAGTGTTGCGGAATAAGACAATTCCATTGGTGAAAGTTCTTTGGTAACAACACACAGCGGAAGAGGCCACATGGGAATTGGAGAACTTGATAGTGGAGAAGTACCCCCAACTTTTTGAAGAGTGACTTGGTTCTAATTTGGAGGACCAAATTCCTTGAAGGAGGGGAGAATGTGAGACCCCATATATGTAAAGTTGTAATGTGTAATAAATGTGAATGGACTTGTAATGTAAAGTATGATCGATGTAAATCCATGGATTCAATGTATGTATGTGTAATATGATTTGTAACGTACATACAAGTTCCATTGAGTATGAATATGAAGAAATGAGTTCCTATAAGTGATGGATGTGATTGAAACTCAAAATGGGTAGTGTGGTAAATGGATGGAAGCTGCATGAATATAAATGCTTCCATTTGGTTATATATAGTATACCTTTGGACATACAATGAATGCACACAAGTTTCAATGTGCATAAGGTATGAATGGATGCCATTTTCAAGTTATAAGGGTGGATGGATGAGAAAATGGCCATGGCAACAGATTAAGGATGTGTTGGTGTGAGTTGCAGTAAGAAAATTGCAGAAAATCTGGAAAGTATGAAGGCCAGATCGATCTCATAGGAGGAGAGATCGATCTGAAAGAGCCAGAACGCTCTTATTTGGGCAATGGAATAGAGCAGATCGATCTCCAATGGGGTCAGATCGATCTCCTCAGCATTCTATAATGAAAAGATCGATCCTCAACCACCCAGATCGATCTCCTTAGCTCTCTGTTTGGGACCAGATCGATCTCATGCTTCGACAGATCGATCTCATGCTTAAAATTTCGTGAAAATGAGAGATTTAAGGGGACCAGATCGATCTCCTCTTGGACCAGATCGATCTCCTCAAGCTATTTCTATATAAGGAGGGCTGAAAATCTGAAAATTTCGGGAAAAACACCAATCTTCCATTTCTAACCCAAAAACCTAACTTTCTCTCTCTAAAATCAGCCATTTCCAGCAAGAATTGAGGGGAGACCATTAGACATTAAGTTGTTCATCTTGAGGAAGAGAACAACATAGTTGGAACCCAAAATCCCATTGTGGGTATTGAAGGAGATAAGGGCATTGACATTTACATTGACATTTAGAGCAAGAAGAAAAATCATATTTGGTAAGATTCTAACACTCCAATCCAAGTATATTGTCTATTTAATTGATTTTGGAGTTGTTTGGCATGAGTATGTATGGATGGAAACACTTAGGTTGTGTTATAAACTAATGTGACCTAGAAAATGGAATGCCTCTAGTGTGAGAGTGTGATTTGGGGAGTTGGTGGTTTATAGGCATGCTAAAGTAGTTAAATGAGTAATGTGGATGATTTGGAATGGTTATGTGGAGTTATAATGTGGGTTTAAGTGAAATTATGAAAATGAGCATGTAAATGCTTGACAAATGCCATAGTGAGGAAATCAATGAAATATGAACACTATGAGCTTGATATCGATTTGGAATGAGTTAATAGGCCTAAAAGAATCCATAGATTCGAGTTTTGGATAAAGTAATGAAACGAGGCCTCATAAGCGTTAATAGAAAACTATAGGTCGAATTGACTATAGTGAACGCACGATGTCATATTATATGGATCGAATATAATGCGGGATACAATTTTGTGCAGTCCCGAAGAGTTCGTTGAAGATGAATCGAACCGTACGAGTAAGCAGCTTAAGGAAGTGGAATCACGCATCGCGATTCCAGGTAAGGGAATTCTGTAAGTATATAGAGGTAGCTGCTCGTAATTTGCGGGATTATAGGGTGTTTATGAAATGCATGAACGTTTGAGAAATTGGTTGTTTGGTATGCGAAAATAGTTGTGAATATTGGATGATTTGGTTTACATGGATGTATAAAAAGGGATAGTAAGGCTAATAATTGCATAAATCAAGTGTTTTGAACGCTTTCACAAAACATGTGTTTGGTTTCAAACGAATTGATAAATAGGTTGGCTATTGTGGTTTGATATTTGTAGCACATGTGAAGTGCCAAATATGTTTTAAGATAGTTTTAAAAGCTTATGATCCGCCTATCATGTTTATGTGAATTAAACTGTGCTAGAGCCTAGCTCGCACCGGGTATTGATGTTTTCATTTGTATGAAACGTGCTGGAGCTTAGCTCGCACCTTGATTTGGAAACTATGATGATGTTTATAAACCGTACTGGAGCTTCTGCTCGTACATGGCTTTTGAGTGGTTTGTCTTATGAGTATAACCGTACTAGAGCTATGCTCGTACGCATCTCTTCATGAGAGGATGCATGAGTCGTGCTAGAGCTTTGCTCGCACAAGTTTACACATTGTGATACGTATAAGGTTATGAAAGTTGGTAAGATCCTTAAACCCTACATCCTTAAGCTAACATCCTTAAGCCCAAAGAGGCGGGGAGGCTCTGTTCGGTGGGGAGGCTCTCTTCCAGTGGGATCCTTAAGCCAACATCCTTAAGCCCTGGAGGGGCGGGGAGGCTCTGTTAGGCAGGGAGGCTCTCCTACATGGGTACGGTAAGATCCTTAAGCCCGAGGAAGCTGGGAGGCTCTCTTACGGAAGGATCCTTAAGCCCTATATCGTTAAGCCCGAGGAGGCAGGGAGGCTTTGTTAGGCGGAGAGGCTCTGTTCGGCAGGGAGGCTCTCCTTCACGGATATGGAAAACTCTTGGTATGGGGTAGCTAAGACCTAGGAATGGCACCCCCAATCACTATATGAGTCTGCGGAGTACGCTGTATCGTGTATATCACATGGAGTACGATGTACCGCATGATGGTTATGTGATGAGAAAGTCTAGCGAGGGATAATCCATCTTCGTGTCAGCATGATACCCCGCACACCTGGATGCGTGTGGTCTGGGATGATTTATGATGTAGTGGTCCACATAGGCACTTTTGATATAGTGACCTAGTTTTTATACACATGCGTGAATTGTGAAATGAAAATGTGGTTGTGATTGTGAATTGATTTGGTGGTATTTATGTGTTGAGAAAGAGGTTTATGATGTTGGTTTAAAAAGGAGGTTTCTTAATGAATTGCCCTTTTTATGAATTTAAATGAGATTGAGCATGAGATGATTTATACATGATGTTCTTTTTACCATGTTTGATATGCCAATGTACATGATTTTGACACATGATATATATGTATACTCATATGGCATAGTTTTATTCCTCATGCTCCTACCCTAAATGATTTATGCATAATACTATCAGCATGTAGATAGAGTAGTTATCTACCATGCTTGCATTATTGCCTTACTGAGCGTGTGGTTGCTCATCCCTCTCTATTTTCCCCCCTACAGATCGTGCATAGTAGCCCAGTGAGGACTGAGGCGTAGTATTTTGTACTCCGCTGCATCTCCATCGCTTAGAGGTATATACACAATGATTCTTTTTGTATCTAAACAATGTAAAAGCACAGTATTCTTTTGAGCTGTAATTATGGGGGATGTAGATGTCATTAAAACATGCTTTTGTATAAGTACACGATTAAATGCAAATGTATGACATCGTTTTATTTAACTGAGAATGAATGAGATGTGGTGTTTATTATTGACTCACAGCCCAACAGTGTGTGGTGAGTGAGTTCACGACCGGGTAAGGTAACAATAAAACGCAAAAAAATTTTAGTGATTTTCGGTTAAAGAGAATGGAATTGGGTCGTGACACATGCCAATATCTAAGTCATGGATATTTAACATGGTCAAATTGTTTTCAGCAATTTAAACATGCACCAATCAACTCACTAAGATACTTATATTAACATATATGAAATTGGTGTATTGAATCTTACCTAGCTTGAACTTTTCCTCTTTTTGCCAAATTTGGTAAAATCCACCTTGTTCCTTCAATCTTTGATTTCAACTTCTAGTTTCCAACTATGTTGTTCTATTCTTTACTAGGAACAATTTTGCTAAAATGAATCTCACTCAAAACTACTTGAAAGATTAAGATTTCTAGTGTAGAAAGGTTAGGTTACACTTTGGTTCATGAAGTGTTTGATGTTTCTCGGGAAAACTGAAGTTGCAGAGTTGTGTATTTATAGAATTTGCACTTGGAGATCGATCTGTCCTACATATTTCCTTTCAGTAAATTACTTTTTAGGCTTAGGGATCGATCTGCTCTCAGCATGAGATCGATTTGCTTTACACAGAACCTTAAGAAGATCGATCTGGCCTTACTATGAGATCAATCTATTCCATCTAGAACCCTTTGGAAATTAATCTGCTTCAGCCAGAACTTGCTAAAGATCAATCTGCATTACTAAGGGATAGATCTGCTCTTGTTGAGGGATCGATCTGCCTCTTGCAAATGTTGTAATATTGCATTTCTAAGTCATGAGATCAATCTTCCTTGCTAATGAGATCGATTTGCTCCTCTTCTACTATAGTTTCTGCTGCAATGTTTCCCAATTTTCACTGTTACATTCATTTTTGATTTGCTTGACTACCCGTTTTGCATTTCATAAACATTTGTAACTTAAAAACATTCATTCCTTATGATTTATATAAATTGTGTCTTGTCCGTACATCACAAAATCATAAATAGTACATATTAAAATACAGGTCTTACGTTACCATTTCTAAAACCATTGTCTTCTTATTCGACTCTTACTTAAGCTTACCAGCCATCAACTCCTTGAAGAACTTTGCGTAAGATGGCATGTTCATAATCATATCAAGCAAAGGTAAGTTAACATTAACCTTGGATAAAATATTTTATATATATATATATATATATATATATATCAGAAAATGACTTATCAAAATTACTTTTCTTGAGTCAGCTTAGAAATAGAATTGGAGGAACATAAGGTCCTGGTGCCTTGTGTAATTTGGGAGTGTCACTATATGGATTGGACTCCTCACTTTGATTTGTTTCCTTAATAGCCTCTTTTGCAATTTCATCACCTGCAAGTAAAGTTGAAGTCTTATTAGAATCATAATTCACGTTATTAACAACAACCTCATTGCTTCTTAGCACAGTAATTGCTTTGTCTTGCTTATGTTTGCTTGGAAGTTTCCCAAGACTATGTCCTTGTAATGCCTCGGTAATTTGTCCAACTTGGACCTCTAGTCTTCGTAAAGAAGCCTCTTATTGTTGAAATTTTTGTTCTTTGCTCTGCTGATTCTTTTAACAAACTTGCATAAAAACTTTGTAAAATTTCTTTTAATGACGACATTTAAAAAGATGAGCCCGCTTGATTGTGTTTCTAGTCGTTACTTCATGAAATATTTTGATGATTTCTCTAACCTAGGTTGTACATATTTGAAAAAAAAAGATCATTCCTAACTTGCAGGTTACATGAGCTCATCACATTGGCTTGCTCAACAAATTATGAAAACATTTCTCTAGAAGAACAAGCATTAGTAACATGACCATGAATCCCACAAATTTTACATACCTCATTGGATACTGACATTCTTTGACCTAGCATCATAGTGCACATAGTTTTCATTTGCTTGGTTAACTTTGAAACCTACATAGCCAACTCAGTGTTAGTATTAATTTCATAAAGACCTCTAAACTTACCTCTAACAATCTTTTATTGTGAAATAACTCCAAGTATTTTATGATGTTCATAGGTCTCTTGTGCAGTCCTTTCTCCCATGTCACCTCTAGCAGCATTGTCAACCATGGCTTGACAACTCTAAGTTAGTCCATCATAAAAGAATTCATTTTCCAACTCTAGTGGTGTCACGACCCTCAACTTACCAAAATACGTACAAATTTTTCGCATTTTCATGCGTCATTTATAAATCATCCTTCCTCGATCGTGAACAACCACACTCTCAATAATTGGGTTGTGTGTCAATGTCTACCTCATACATCCATGACAACCAAATTCGCAATAAAATTTTAGAAGTAAACACTTTTATAAATATATCAGAGTTACTGTTTACAAGTGTTTACATTGCTTTAGATCCCCAATAGTTACTTACAAAATGCTAATGTGCCATGTCTAGTTTAGATACAAAATAATTCAAGTGTGTATACGTTTAGCGATGGGATGCAGTGGATACCAGAAGGGATAAGCCTCCAATCACGCTCACTCTATACTCATGTCTCTGTAGAGAGGGGGAAAATAAGGGGGTGAGCAAACCACACGCTTAATAAGGCAATCATGCGAACAGATAGATACTGCACTATCTACGTGATCGTGATGCCATGCTCAAAAGGATTTAGTTCATCATTTTATCTCAAAACATGAGTGTATGATTGTGTTAATGGTATGTAAAGCATTCATACTATTAAAATCCAGTGCACAATTCAATTCAAAGTATGGTATAAATCATCATGCATAATTCACAATAAAGCATGGCATTACCCATCGTGCGTTTTCTTAAATAAGCATGGCATTAACCACCATGCATTTTCTCAAATAAGCATGGCATTACCCATCATGCATTTTTCTCATATAAGCATGGCATTACCCATCATGCATTTTCACAATAAAGCATGGCATTAACCATCATGCATTTTCACAATAAAGCATGGCATTAATCATCATGCTTCGGTGCACTTTAAAACCATTAACCAATCAACATCTCAAAACCATCCAACACTTGTCAAGTCTCGACCCATCCCTCGGACTGTCCTGACGTACAAATCATTTCAAACATGGATTTATTCATAAAACATTAGACATGTGAGATAGGCAATTCAATAAAAGGTAATAACCTAAAGGTCTATGACCATAACCTGTGATACCGACTACACAGATCAGGTGTGCGGGATATCACCACTATCTGCTTCCACACAGGAGGTGGGTCAAATCCTGCCCGTCATCCATAGCAGATCTCGTTCGAATATGGCACATCAAAATCTCAACACGGTACAACATACTCCATGCTACTTGCACGATATAACGTACTCCATGGACCCAATCAACACATCATATCACGCCATACCATAAAACATACATGTGAGCCTATTTAATCGGTATGACCTCTTGTCTACCCGAAGCTCCTAACACGACTAATCAATCATGTCAAAACAATGCACGTGTGAGCCTATTTAATTGAGGTGACACCCAGTCTACCCGAAACTCTAAGCACGACAACAAGCAAGGTGGGCATCTAGTGCGAGCTAAGCTCCAAGCACCATGCCAAAACCAGTATGAAATCCATGTGAAAACTAGTGCGAGCTAAGCTCTAGCACTCATGCACATAAAACACATCAAATCTCATGCGAGTCCTACTCTAGCACGCTTTCATTCTCACGAAATCATGTAGGTGGCTCAATTCTTTGCAAAGTATGGTTAACAAACCAAAACAACTCATTTCTTTTGCAAATCATTTCAAATATTAGCCAACCTATCAAATCATTTACTAAAAATCAATAAAACATGATTTTCAAAGCAATATGCTTTTGTTTTCATGCACATTTCTAAAACACCTAACTTTTGCCCTTCAATCACCCAATTTCATTTCCTAACATCTCATGTAATCTAGCAAAGCATTTAAGCGCCCAAATTGTGCACAGATATCTCTAAGAGTCCACACAATTCCCTTACCTCGATTTACTCAATGCGACTCTTTTCCTCTTAGCTTCTCACGCTCTTGGTTCAACTCGCTCCGGCGTATACTCGGGAGCTGCAATTTATTCATCTTACATTTGAGTTAGTATTGCTAACTCTCATCCAACTATATAATCTACCCAATGCCTTAAACGTTCATCTTACCCCTTTTTGGGTAAGCCTCTCTATTCATTCCATATTATTATCTTAAAATTTTCTCCTTAACACCATTATCACCTCAAGATATCACATTCATCATTTATTCCACCACATTTCACTTCTCACACTAACCCATTTCTAGGTTATATTCATTTCATGGCATTCTAAGTAGTTCTACCCACAATGTGCACACCCAAATCAACTTCATAATCATTAACTAGACAAATGTACTTGGATTTGTGCACTAGAAACTTACCTCTTTGGATTTCCTCTTTGCTCCAAATAGAAATGCCCTTTTGTTCCTTCAATCCAACAAATGGGTAAATGCCTCCAAACTATGTTGTTCTTCTCCTTGATGTGAACAACTTTGCCTCTAATAGTCATCCCTCAAATCTCCTTGAAAATGGTTGGATTTAGAGAGAGAAAACTAGGTTTTGGGTTGAAAAAGGAAGGAAATGGTTTTGTCCCGAAATCTACAGATTTTCAACGCCCTTTTTATAGAAATAGCTTGAAGAGATCAATCTGCACAAGGAGGAGGTCCATTTGGTCCCCTTAAATTCCTCTTTTCCACGGTATTTTAAGTATGAGATCGATCTGTCGAAGCTTGAGATCGATCTACTCCCAAGCAGAGAGCTAAAGAGATTGATCTGGGTGCCTGAGGATCGATCTTTTCATTACAGAATATTTAGGAGATTGATCTGTCCCCATTGGAGATCAATCTGCCCTATTCCTTTGCTCAAATAAGAGCTTTCTGGCTCTTCCAAATCGATCTCTCATCCTATGAGATCGATCTGTCATTCATATTTCTAGATTTTTTTTACAGTTTTTCTACAATAAACTTATACCAAAACATCCTTAATTTGGTGTCATAGTCATTTTCTCATCCAATCATCTTTGAGACTTGAAAATGACATCCATTCATACCTTATACCTATTGAAACTTGTGTGGAATCTTTGTATAACCAAAGATACTTAATATTAACCAAATGGAAGTGCACAACTTATGTAATTCTCCTTCCATTTTACCACACTACTCATAATCCATTCTACTCACATTCTCCACATGTTTAAGTATATTTCTTCATACTCATTCATAATGTAACTTGTACGTACAATCACAACTCTTATTACAAGTGTGTACATAATCTTATGGACTTACATTAAATATGTATCATCAAACTCATGACTTCATTTACATTTCCATGTACCTATATACGATTATACATATACGGGGTCTCACAAGTGGATATTGATGATGTGGACATTGAATCAATAACAATTTACAATGTTCCCAAGCCTCATGGAATGCTTCACCTTTTGCTTGTGTGAATGTTGCAACTCTAGTGGGTATTCAGTGCTTTTGGCATGTGAGTAAAATTTACCTATGAACTCATTGTACATCACATCCCATGTATTACGTGAAGCTTGGGTTAATGACATAAACCACATCTTTACAGCATCCTTCAATGTGTAAGGAAAACACCTTATTCGTAATTGGTTCTTGTAAGGGAAAAGTTTGAATGGTTGCATAAAAATCACGAATGAAAGTTAAAGGGTCTTCAATAGCAGCACCATGAAAAGAAGCAAGCATATTAAAATGAATATTTTTAATTTCATAATTCCCAGCTCCATCATTGAGAACGATGCATAATGGTGATGTTCCAATTGTAGGACGTGCAAAATCCTTCATAGGACAGTTACCAAGTTGTAACTCCATGCTAGATGCAATGAATTCACTTTGTTGTGCTTTCTTCTTCCTGCCAATGCTATCAATTTGAACGTTGATAATAACTCTAGCTCAAGCGATCTTTGACCTAGCATACACTACCCATAAAAAAAGAAAAAGAAAAAAAGTTATTTAGTTTACCAAAACTAAAATAACACCTAGCTAAATAAAATTGAATAAGCTTAAGAACAAATCCCTAGCAACAACGCTAAAAACTTGATAAACAAAAGTTAAATTCTCGCAAGTGCACAAATCAGATGATAGTATAGTGTACAAGTATAAGAGTCGAACCTATAGAGATTTACCAAATTTATTCAATTTAAATTTAACTCCAATGTCTTAAAAATAATAAAAATTAATAAGAAGAAATTATGCAATTATCTAATTAAATTACTAATTAAAATAATTAATCCTAATGCAAAAGAAATTAAAATTTAAAATTAGACACCAAAGAAAAGCCTAAGAATTTGATTTCACCAATACATTGCAATTTTATATCTTTAATCATAAAAATCTCAATTCAATTCTAGGCTTGTTCTTCCAAATATATGATTACTCCATTTGATGGAGGTTAGTACCAAGGATTTTTAATGAAGATTACTCTTTTTGATTGTGATCATAATCAATGACTAAAAATCCATTAAGATCAAAAGAACAAATAATAAGAACCAAATACATGTTCTAGCTTGATGTATGCCTCAAACACCTACTCATTCATTTAAGCTAGCATGTCTCATGTAATCAATTAATTTGTATTAAAGATGGCCAACCAATGACACAAATCAAGTGATTGAATTAATCACAATGAATGAAACTAGAATTATGAATTAATCAGTTAAATCATAAAGACATAAAATAAGTAAATAGGCTTAATCAAATTCCTAATAAAAAAACTAGGTCATAGTTAACATAGCATAAATTAATAAACTAAATTGAAAATTGATGCTTGATTAAATATTAAACCAATTCTAAAATAATATATCATATAAATAAAATAAAGCAAATTAGTTAAATATAGAGTAAAGTAGTAGCCAATCCCTTAAACCAATCAAAGAATGGTAACAAGTGTGGACAACGTAGAGCACGATAACTCTACAACAAATGGTTTTGGCACCAAAAAGCTTAACACGTTCTACTACTCTCTGTTCGGTCAACTTTTGCTTACGGTTTTCAGTCACACCTTACTTCAAACACATAGCAACTGCTCTGCTTTTGATTATGTCCTGCAATGGCTCTTTTGTAACATGTCAGCAAGAAATTTCTTCACCAGCTCTCACATTTTAGTTCTGCTAAACTTCACAAAGCAGCTTACTATCTTCAGCTCTCGGGTTCTGCCCTATTCTTTATGATTTCGTGATGTACAGACAAGTTACATTATATATAAATCATAAGAAATGGATATTTTTAAGTGCTCAGTGTGAATGAAATGCAAACTGAGTAGTGAAGCAATTGAATGTGAAGTTTACCTTTGAAAATCTAGAAAAATTACAGTTGGAATGCTGCAGATGAAGGGTTGATCGATCTTAGATGAAGGGGAGATCTATCTCATTGTCTCGAAATGCAATGCCAAAGCATTCTGCAAAAGGGAGATCGATCCCTCATTCAAAACAGATCGATCTCGGATGGATTCTAGTTAGCAAAGATGGATCTCTAGTTGCCTCTGGTTAGCAAAGATCGATATTATCCCCGAAGCCAGATGTAAGACCCTTAAATTTCCATGTAATGTATATGATTATTGGACGTACAAACGAGTTGAATTATGTATGAATCATAAGAAATAAATGTTTATGAGTTTTAAGTGTGAATGGATTGATAATTGGGTGTTGAAATGATTAAGTATGAGTTTGAATGAGAAAAGTGCAGCAAAAATAAAGTTGGATGAAGGCCATATCGATCCCAAGCGAGGAGAGATCGATCTCAAGGCCTGAAGAATGCAAAATCAAGCATGCAGGAAGAGAGAGATCAAGCCCTCACTCAAGCAGATCGATCTCCTTAACTCTCGGGCTGTAGCAGATTGATCTCCTTAGCTCTCTGCCTGAGATAAATCGATCTTGTTCCATTGATATAGATTGATCTCATTATAAGGAGCAGATCGATCTCATGCATTCAACAGATCGATCTCCTACCCTGAAATGTCATGAAATTAAAGGATTTAAGCAAGGCCAGATCGATCTCCACCCTATGCAAATCGATCTCAACAAGCTAATTCTATAAATGTAGAGCAGTTGGATCTACAATTCACGAGAAACAACTCCATCTTTTCATTTTCAATCCAAAACCTAGCTTTCTCACTCTAAAATCACCCCATTTTCATAAAGATTTGAGGAAAGATCATTAGAGCAAAGTTGTTCATCATAGAAAGAAGAACAACATACTTTGGAATCAATACACCATTGATTGGATTAAAGGAGCAAGGAGAGTTCTCATTTGGAGCAAGAAAGAAATCAAGCTAGGTGAGTTTCTAATGCACCAACACAAGCACATTGTTTAGTTATTGATTTTAGAGTTGATTGATGATTTGAACTACATGGAATTTAATGAAACAAGTAAAACCTAGAATAAGTCTAAAGTGAGAAAATGTGATATAGATGAGTTGATGATAAATGGATAATGCTGGGATGTTAGTAAGGTATTATGTATGATTTTTGGAAGGTTGAATGAAGCCACATTGTTAGATTGGTCTAGTTAAGTGAATGAGTATATGAAGTGTTTGACAAAATGCCGTAGTGAAGTAAATGATAAACTACAGACACTATGAGCATTGAATATCGATTTAGTACTAATCGATAAACTAGAAGGAGTTTAATGAACTCTCGGGAAACTATTAAGCGATCAAAAAATGGACCTAAAAGGGAATGAGTCCCTATAAGAGAGTTAATCGAGACTATAGGTTAAGTCAACTATAGTAAACATAAGAGTTATATCATGTTGAACTAAATTGATGCGAAACATAATCTCATGCAGTTCCGAAGAGTTCGTTGGAGGCAAATCAAATTGCGCAAACAAGCAGCTTTAAGGAAGTGGAATCACGCGACGCGATTCCTAGTAAGGGAATTGTGTAGACTCTTAGAGATACCTGTGCGTATTTTGGGCGCATTTTGATTTTCTAGAATGTTTGTGGTGATAGGAATGAAATGAATGACTTGGAGGGTAAGGTAATTAGGATTTGAGAAAAAGGTCATGAAAAACAAGAACATGAGGTCCTTGAGTATTTCAATGCTTTTTAGCATATGCATTGGTAGGTTGGCTAGCATTTATAAATGATTTGCTTGAAAATAGCTTGATTTGATTTTAATAACCACGCTTTGCCAGGAATGAGCCTCCTACATGAGTTTTTGTGGAAAATGAAGCATGCTAGAGCATGGGTCGCGCGAGATTTGATGTGTTTTATACGTGCATTAGTGCTGGAGCAAAAGCTCGCACTAGAGTTTTGTAAGACCCCGTATATGTATAATGGTAATGTGTGTAATTGGATCAAATAAATATGAATGGACTTGTAATGTAAAGTATGATTGATGTAAGTCCATGAATTCAATGTACGTATGTGTAATATGATTTGTAACGTACATACAAGTTCCATTGAGTATGAATATGAAGAAATGAGTTCTAATAAGTGATGGGTGTGACTGAAACTCAAAATGAGTAGTGTGGTAAAATGGAAAGAAATTATGCTTCCATACCTTTGGACATACAATGAATGCACACAAGTTTCAATGTGCATAAGGTATGAATGGAATGCCATTTTCAAGTTATAAAGGTGGATGGATGAGAAAATGGCAATGGCAACAGATTAAGGATGTGTTGGTGTGAGTTGCAGGAAGAAAACTGCAGGAAATCTGGAAAACATGAAGGCTAGATCGATCTCATAGGATGAGAGATCGATCTGGAAGAGCCAGAATGCTCTTATTTTGGGCAATGGAATAGAGCAGATCGATCTCCAATGGGGCCAGATCGATCTCTTAAGCATTCTGTGATGAAAAGATCGATCCTCAAGCACCCAGATCGATCTCCTTAGCTCTCTGTTTGGGACCAGATCGATCTCAAGCTTCGACAGATCGATCTCATGCTTCAACAGATCGATCTCATGCTTCGACAGATCGATCTCATGTTTAAAAATTTCATGAAATGAGAGATTTAAGGGGACCAGATCGATCTCCTCTTGGACTAGATCGATCTCCTCAAGCTATTTCTATATAAGGAGGGCTGAAAATCTGGAAATTTCGGGAAAAAAACACCAATCTTCCATTTCTAACCCAAAAACCTAACTTTCTCTCTCTAAAATCAACCATTTCCAGCAAGAATTGAGGGGAGACCATTAGACATTGAGTTGTTCATCTTGAGGAAGAGAACAACATAGTTGGAACCCAAAATCCCATTGTGGGTATTGAAGGAGATAAGGGCATTGACATTTGAAGCAAGAAGAAAATCATATTTGGTAAGATTCTAATACTCCAATCCAAGTACATTGTCTATTTAATTGATTTTGGAGTTGTTTGGCATGAGTATGTATGGATGGAAACACCTAGGTTGTGTTAGAAACTAATGTGACCTAGAAAATGGAATGCCTCTAGTGTGAGAGTGTGATTTGGGGAGTTGGTGGTTTATAGGCATGCTAAACTAGTTAAATGAGTAATGTGGATGATTTAGAATGGTTATGTGGAGTTATAATTTGAGTTTAAGTGGAATTATGAAAATGAGTATGTAAATGCTTGATAAATGCCATAGTGAGGAAATCAATGAAATATGAACACTATGAGCTTGATATCGATTTAATATCGATTTGGAATGAGTTAATAGGCCTAAAAGAATCCATAGACTCGAGTTTTGGCTAAAGTAATGAAACGAGGCCTCATAAGCGTTAATAGAAAACTATAGGTCGAATTGACTATAGTGAACGCACGATGTCATATTATATGGATCGAGTATAATGCGGGAGACAATTTTGTACAGTCCCGAAGAGTTCGTTGAAGACGAATCGAGTGGTACAAGTAGCAGCTTTAAGGAAGTGGAATCACGCATCGTGATTCCAGGTAAGGGAATTCTGTAAGTATATAGAGGTAGCTGCTCGTAATTTGCGGGATAATAGGGTGTTTATGAAATGCATGAACGTTTGAGAAATTGGTTGTTTGGTATGCGAAAATAGTTGTGAATATTGGATGATTTGGTTTACATGGATGTATAAAAAGGGATAGTAAGGCTAATAATTGCATAAATCAAGTGTTTTGAACGCTTTCACAAAACATGTGTTTGGTTTCAAACGAATTGATAAATAGGTTGGCTATTGTGGTTTGATATTTGTAGCACATGTGAAGTGCCAAATATGTTTTGAGATAGTTTTAAAAGCTTATGAGCCGCCTATCATGTTTATGTGAATTAAACGTGCTAGAGCCTAGCTCGCATCGGGTATCGATGTTTTCATTTGTATGAAACGTGCTGGAGCTTAGCTCGCACCTTGATTTGGAAACTATGATGATGTTTATAAACCGTACTGGAGCTTCTGCTCGTACGTGGCTTTTGAGTGGTTTGTCTTATGAGTATAACCGTACTAGAGCTATGCTCGTACGCGTCTCTTCATGAGAGGATGCATGAGTCGTGCTAGAGCTTTGCTCGCATAAGTTTGCAGATTGCGATACGTATAAGGTTGTGAAAGTTGGTAAGATCCTTAAGCCTTACATCCTTAAGCTAACATCCTTAAGCCCAAAGAGGTGGGGAGGCTCTGTTCGGTGGGGAGGCTCTCTTATGGTGGGATCCGTAAGCCAACATCCTTAAGCCTTGGAGGGGCGGGGAGGCTCTGTTAGGCAGGGAGGCTCTCTTACATGGGTACGGTAAGATCCTTAAGCCCTACATCCTTAAGCCAACATCCTTAAGCCCAAAGAGGTGGGGAGGCTCTGTTAGGCGGGGAGGCTCTGTTCGTTGGGGAGGCTCTCTTATGGAAGGATCCTTAAGCCCTACATCCTTAAGCTAACATCCTTAAGCCCGAGGAGGCAGGGAGGCTCTGTTAGGCGGGGAGGCTCTGTTAGGCGGGGAGACTCTGTTCGGCAGGGAGGCTCTCCTTCACGGATATGGAAAACTCTTGGTATGGGGTAGGTAAGACCTAGGAATGGCACCCCCAATCACGATATGAGTCTGTGAAGTACGTTGTACCGTGTATATCACATGGAGTACGATGTACCGCGTGATGGTTAAGTGATGAGAAAGTCTGGCAAGGGATAATCCATCTTCGTGCCAGTATGATACCCCGCACACCTGGACTCGTGTGGTCTGGGATGATTTATGATGTAGTTGGTCCACATAGGCACTTTTGATATAGTGACCTAGTTTTTATACACGTGTGTGAATTGTGAAATGAAAATGTGGTTGTGATTGTGAATTGATTTGGTGGTATTTATGTCTTGAGGAAGAGGTTTATGATGTTGGTTTAAAAAGGAGGTTTCTTAATGAATTGCCCTTTTTATGAATTTAAACGAGATTGAGCATGAGATGATTTATACATGATGTTCTTTTACCATGTTTGATATGCCAATGTACATGATTTTGACACATGATATATATGTATACTCATATGGCATAGTTTTATTCCTCATGCTCCTACCATAAATGATTTATGCATAACACTATCAGCATGTAGATAGAGTAGTTATCTACCATGCTTGCATTATTGCCTTACTGAGCATGTGGTTGCTCATCCCTCTCTATTTTCCCCCCTACAGAGCATGCATAGTAGCCTAGTGAGGACTGAGGCGTGGTATTTTGGACTCCACTGCATCTCCATCGCTTAGAGGTATATACACAGTGATTCTTTTTGTATCTAAACAATGTAAAAGCACAGTATTCTTTGAGTTGTAATTATGGGGGATGTAGATGTCAGTAAAACATGCTTTTGTATTAGTACAAGATTAAATGCAAATATATGACATCGTTTTATTTAACTGAGAATGAATGAGATGTGGAGTTTATTATCGACTCACAGCCCAACAGTGTGTGGTGAGTTAGTTCACAAACGGGTCAGGTAACAGTAAAACGCGAAAACTTTTTAGTGATTTTCGATTAAAGAGAATGGAATTGGGTCATGACAGAGATTGGTATCAGAGCCGTGTTGGCCTGATTTGAGTCATTAATAAAACGTAGGAAAGTACATCCCTATAGTACTGTGCTTTTGTTTAGATATAACTGTGTATACCGTGATGGATTGAGCTTAATGAATTATTATAATACAGGAAGTTAGGCACTATGCCAGTTACACGCAAAGGTAGAGGGGCGAGAGCACGTGCTAGCGGCCGTAGAGGTAGGCCTGAGAGCCGTGCAGAGCCACAGACTGAACAGGCTCCACAGAACCCTGCTGGGAGAGCAGAGGATATCGAGGCTCGCTTCGCTAGATTAGAGCGGAGCATTGAGAATTTGGTGGAGATAGTCACGCAGGCATTGGGTGCCGATGATAGACGAGGTCTCGCGGCACAGCCTACTACTGAACAGGTAGCTGCAGAGGCGGAGAGACCTCAGGCTGCTGAGACAGCTACAGTTGCACCACCTCCAGTACAGGATACAGATTCACCTATCGCTCCACAGCAGAGCGGTAGTGATTTGGGATATGACTGCGACTTGAGCAGGTTGCGAGAATTTCAAGCGCTGAAACCCCCAGTGTTTAGAGGGGTGAAGGACCCAATGGTTATAGAGGATTGGGTGTATGAGATGGAGATACTGTATAGGTTTTTCAGATGCACTTCAGCTGAGAATGTGGCCTTTGCTGTGTTTATGTTGAAAGGTGAGGCCGAGCATTGGTGGAGGTCCACTGAGGCTATTTTGAGGGCCAGACACTCTGAGATCTCGTGGGAGATATTTTTAGAGGCCTTCAAAAGACAGTATATTCCAGCTACCGCACAGAGAAAATTACGGATGGAATTTATGAATTTGGTTCAGGGGAACCGGACTGTGGACGAGTATGACTCCAAGTTTATGTCATTGGGGAGATATGACCCTAACACGATGGGTAGTGAGACCCGAAAGATACAGAAGTTCATGGATGGATTGAGATTGGCCATCCGGACTAAGCTAGCCTCCCTTTGACATCTTGACCTATGAGGAGGCTGTACATAAGGCTCAGTTATGTGAGCAAGACTTTGAGCGAAATGCCTCCGAGCTTGGGAGGATTAGTGTCAGGAAGGACAGAGATCGGAAGAGATCCGAGTTTGGAAGAGTGGCCAAGAGAGGTGGCCAAATATTTTTTGAGAAGAGGCCTAAGATTGAGGAGGTGCATGAGAGAGCTGCTAGACCTCCCATATACCCAGCATTGACTGCGCCGAGGGGTATCACTATTAGAGGACCACGGCCTACTACTGATCAGTGTAGGAGATGTGGGAGATTTCATGGGAATAGGCCCTGTCTGATGACCCCTATGGTGTGTTTTAGATGCGAGAGACCAGGACATATGGCTAAGTATTATCCCGAGAAGATAGAGATTGCCCCACAGAAGGGCAAGGAGCCTGAGGGAGCTCCAGTTGAGACAGTAGCCCCGAGGAGGAGGGCTACAGCTGAGGAGAAAGGGAAACAGGCTGCGGGTGTGAGCAGAGGAAGAGTACATGCACTGGATCTGGACACCGCAGATACTTCGACGGATGTGATTAAAGGTACCATCCGAATCTTTGATTTAGAAGCATTGGTATTATTTGATCCTGGTGCCACGCATTCTTTCATATCACCTTCCTTTGCACCTAAATTATTGAAGCATGTGAAACCAACATTGTTGGATAAAATGTTGATGATTTCCACACCCATGAATGATAGTCAATTGACTGAGCATGTATGTAGAGATTGTAAGTTAAAGATAGAGGGGAAGGAAATGATAGCCAATCTGATTTTATTGAATATGAATGATTTTGATGTAATTTTGGGAATGGATTGGTTGGCTACCAATCGTGTTGTGATGGATTGTCATGCCAAAACATTGATGTTTTCAGGATTAGACAATCTTATTGTAAATTTTGATGAAAAGAAATGATATGAAAATAGCATGTTTGTTGTAAATAAAGGAGTATGATTTTTAAATGCATATTGCTTGAGAGATAAATTATTGTTTATGATAAATGTTGAATGTGGAGTGATGGTTTATGTTACTAACGATGGATAGGACAATGTGAAGGGTTCATTGCATACGTGGTTGATATAGATGAGGCACACCCGGAATTGAGAGACATAGCCGTAATTATGGATTACCCTGATGTCTTTCTGGATGAATTACCAGGACTACCACCTGAAAGGGAAATGGAATTTTGCATTGAGCTAGTGCCTGGTACAGAGCCGATATCGAAACCACCCTATAGAATGGCACCGACAGAATTGGAAGAGCTGAAGAAACAGCTGCAAGAGTTGCTGGAGAAGGGGTTTATTAGACCGAGTGTCTCACCTTGGGGAGCACCGGTTCTATTTGTAAGGAAGAAGGATGGAAGCCTCCGACTGTGTATAGATTACCGGTTGTTGAATAAGGCCACCATTAAGAACAAGTACCCCCTTCCAAGAATCGATGATTTGTTGGATCAGCTCCAGGGAGCCAAAGTATTTTCTAAGATAGATCTGCGGTCAGGGTATCATCAGTTGAGGATCAGGAGTGGAGATATACCCAAGACAGCATTTCGTACCCGTTATGGCCACTACAAGTTTTTGGTGATGCCATTCAGATTGACGAATGCTCCCGCGGCATTTATGGCATTGATGAATGATATATTCAAGCCATACCTGAACAAGTTTGTGATTGTTTTCATAGATGACATTTTGGTGTATTCCAAGTCCAGGGAAGATCATGAGGAGCACTTGAGGATAGTTCTGCAGACCCTCCGAGAGAGAGAATTGTATGCCAAACTCAGCAAGTGTAACTTTTGGTTAGAACAGATCTCATTTCTGGGGCATGTTGTGTCAAAGGATGGGGTATCGGTGGATCCATCCAAGATAGAGGCAGTTGTATAGCGGGAACAGCCTAAGATAGTAACTGAGATCAGGAGTTTTCTAGGATTGGCAGGATATTATCGGAGATTGGTAGAGGGTTTCTCCAGACTAGCTGCTCCATTGACACGCCTCACGCGAAAAGATGTTAAGTTTGTGTGGGATGAGGCATGTGAGAGGAGTTTTGAGGAGCTTAAGCGTCGATTGTCGACTGCTCCAGTTCTCACCATTCCTACCAGCTCAGGAGGATTCTCGGTGTATACGGATGCATCACACCAGGGACTGGGCTGTGTGCTCATGCAGGATGTGAAGGTAGTTGCCTATGGATCGAGACAGTTGAAAGATCATGAGAGGAACTACCCGACACATGATTTGGAGTTGGCGGCTGTAGTATTTGCTTTGAAAATATGGCGCCACTAACTCTATGGTGAGAAATTTCAGGTGTTCACAGATCATAAGAGCCTTAAGTACCTGTTCTCACAGAAAGAACTGAATATGAGACAGAGGAGATGGCTCGAACTCCTGAAAGACTATGATTGTGAAATCATATACCACCCAGGTAAGGCAAATGTAGTTGCCGATGCTTTGAGTAGAAAGAACCTTGGGTTGGTGTCTTATATGATGGTACGGGAACATGAATTGTTAGAACAGTTTACGAACCTCAGTTTGGATGTAACCCCACCTGGATCTGAGAGACTTGAGATCATGGCTAGTTTGAGACTAGAGCCAGAGTTGATTGGCCGTATTCGGTGAGCCCAGCAGAGCGATCGACGGTGCATCGATTGGCTGAGGCAGATACAGACAGGTGTGGGTATTGATTTTGAGCAGAGTGCTGATGGGTTATTGAGGTTCAAAGGCAGAGTATGCGTTCCCAGGGATCCTGAGATCAGGAGAACGATTTTATCAGAGGCTCACTCATCAAAGTATACGATACATCCAGGAAGTACCAAGATGTATCAAAACCTTCGGAAGGTTTATTGGTGGTCTGGAATGAAGAGAGACAATGCTAAATATGTCGCTAAGTGTCTCGTTTGTCAGCAAGTGAAGGTAGAGCATTAGAAGCCTGCAGGATTATTGCAGCCTCTACCGATACTGACTTGGAAGTGGTAGCATGTCACCATGGATTTTGTGATGGGGTTGCCGAGGACCCGCAGAGGTCATGATGCCATATGGGTTATTGTGCACTGGTTGACTAAGTCTGCCCATTTCTTGGCTATGAGAGCTACCGATACACTGAGTCAGTTGGTGAACCTGTATATTCGAGAGATAGTACGGCTACATGGTGTACCAGTGAGCGTTGTTTCTGATAGGGATGCCCGCTTCACTTCCCATTTTTGGGAACATTTTCAGGAAGCGCTGGGGACCCGACTGAGTTTTAGCATCGCTTTTCATCCTCAGACAGATGAACAGTCAGAGAGGACTATACAGACCCTCGAGGACATGTTGAGAGCATGTGTGCTGGATTTTAGAGGCTCCTGGGATGACCACCTGCAGTTAGCCGAGTTCGCTTATAATAATAGCTATCATGCTAGTATCGGGATGGCACCCTATGAGGCATTATACGGGCGTAGATGCCGTTCCCCTATTGGATGGGAAGAGGTTGGTGACTGACAGATTTTTGCTCCGAACTTAGTGCAGCAGGCATCTAAGGACGTCCAGTTGATATGTGAGAGATTACGGACAGCTCAAAGCCGGAAAAAAAGTTACGCTGACAAGAGACGAAGACCACTGGAGTTTGATGAGGGTGAGGTCGGTGTTTCTGAGGGTATCACCATCGAAGGGTATTATGAGATTCGATAAGAAGGGTAAGCTGAGCCCTAGATATATCGGACCCTTCGAGATTTTGGAGAGAGTGGGAGATAAGGTGTATAGGTTGGCATTGCCACCGGACTTGGCAAATGTCCACAACGTCTTCCACGTCTCGATGCTTCGGAAGTATCACCCAGACCCAGCACACGTGATAAGATATGAGCCGTTGGAGCTCCATGAGAGTATGACGTATGTTGAGAAGTCGGTTCGGATATTGGACAAAAAAGAGAAAGTGTTGCGGAATAAGACAATTCCCTTGGTGAAAGTTCTTTGGCAACATCACAAGGCGGAAGAGGCCACATGGGAATTGGAGAACTTGATACGGGAGAAGTACCCCAACTTTTTGAAGAGTGACTTGGTTCTAATTTGGAGGACCAAATTCCTTGAAGGAGGGGAGAATGTAAGACCCCGTATATGTATAATGGTAATGTGTGTAATTGGATCAAATAAATATGAATGGACTTGTAATGTAAAGTATGATTGATGTAAGTCCATAAATTCAATGTACGTATGTGTAATATGATTTGTAACGTACATACAAGTTCCATTGAGTATGAATATGAAGAAATGAGTTCTTATAAGTGATGGGTGTGACTGAAACTCAAAATGTGTAGTGTGGTAAAATGGAAAGAAATTATGCTTCCATTTGGTTTTATGTAGCATACCTTTGGACATACAATGAATGCACACAAGTTTCAATGTGCATAAGGTATGAATGGAATGTCATTTTCAAGTTATAAAGGTGGATGAATGAGAAAATGGCAATGGCAACAGATTAAGGATGTGTTGGTGTGAGTTGAAGCAAGAAAACTGCAGGAAATCTGGAAAACATGAAGGCCAGATCGATCTCATAGGATGAGAGATCGATCTGGAAGAGCCAGAATGCTCTTATTTTGGGCAATGGAATAGAGCAGATCGATCTCCAATGGGGCCAGATCGATCTCCTAAGCATTCTGTGATGAAAAGATCGATCCTCAAGCACCCAGATCGATCTCCTTAGCTTTCTGTTTGGGACCATATCGATCTCAAGCTTCGACAGATCGATCTCATGCTTAAAAATTTCGTGAAAATGAGAGATTTAAGGGGACCAGATCGATCTCCTCAAGCTATTTCTATATAAGGAGGGCTGAAAATCTGGAAATTTTGGGAAAAAAACACCAATCTTCCATTTCTAACCCAAAAACCTAACTTTCTCTCTCTAAAATCAGCCATTTCCTGCAAGAATTGAGGGGAGACCATTAGACATTGAGTTGTTCATCTTGAGGAAGAGAACAACATAGTTGGAACCCAAAATGTAAGACCCCGTATATGTATAATGGTAATATGTATAATTGGATCAAATAATACGAATGGACTTATAATGTAAAGTATGATTGATGTAGTCCATGGATTAAATGTACGTATGTGTAATATGATTTGTAATGTACACACAAGTTCCATTTTGTATGAATATGAAGAAATGAGTTCTTGCAAGTACTGGATGTGATTGAAACTCAAGTTGAGTAGTGTGGTAAAATGGAATGGAGTTATGCTTCCATTTGGTTTCATGTAGCATACCTTTGGACATACAATGAATGCACACAAGTTTCAATGTGCATAAGGTATGAATGGATGTCATTTTCAAGTTATAAAGGTGGATGGATGAGAAAATGGCCATGGCAATAGATTAAGGATGTGTTGGTATGAGCTGCAGCAAGGAAACTGCAGGAAATCTGGAAAACATGAGGGCCAGATCGATCTCATAGGATGAGAGATCGATCTGGAAGAGCCAGAATGCTCTTATTTGGGCGAAAGAATAGAGCAGATCGATCTCCAATGGAGCCAGATCGATCTCCCAAGCATTCTGTAGTGAAAAGATCGATCCCCAAGCACCCAGATCGATCTCCTTAGCTCTCTGTTTGGGACCAGATCGATCTCATGCTTCGACAGATCGATCTCATGCCTAGACAGATCGATCTCATGCTTCGACAGATCGATCTCAGGCTTAAAAAACGTCGTGAAAAAGAGGGATTTTAAGGGACCAGATCGATCTCCTCTTGGACCAGATCGATCTCCTCAAGCTATTTCTATATAAGGAGGGCTGAAAATCTGGAAATCTCGAAAAAACACTTAACTTTACAATCTCAACCCCAAAAACCTAACTTTCCCTCTCTAAAATCAGCCATTTTCAGTGAGATTTGAAGAGAGATCATTAGAGGCAAAGTTGTTCCTATCAAAGAGAAGAACAACATAGTAAGAGGGCATCTTCCCATCTTTGGAATTGAAGGAGTTAAGGGCATTACCATCTGGAGCAAGAAGAGAAATCATATTGGTAAGATTCTAACACTCCAATCCAAATGCATTAGCTATTTAATTGATTTTGGAGTTGATTGATATGAGTATTGATGGATAAACTACCTAGGAATGTAGTGGAATTGGTGTGACCTAGAAATCTAAAATGGGTATAATGTGAGGATATGTGGGATTGAATGAGCTTATGATTTATGGCATGCTAAAGTTGTTATTGGGGTAATGTTTATGATTTTAGATGGTTAGATGGAATTACATAGTGAGTTGGAGGAATTGTGAAAATGGGTATGTATATGATTGATAAATGCCATAGTGAGGGGATTCATGGAATATGAATACTATGAGCTTAATGTCGATTTAATATCGATTTTGAATAAGTTATTAGGCCTAAGAAGATCCATAGACTCGAGTTATGGATAAAGTAATGAAACGAGGCCAAATAAGCTTTAATAGAGGCTATAGATTAAATTGACTATAGCAAGCACAAGGGTTGCAATATATGGATCGAATATAATGCGGGATACGATTTTGTGCAGTCCCGAAGAGTTCGTTGAAGGCGAACCGAACCGTACGAGTAAGCAGCTTAAGGAAGTGGAATCACGCATCGCGATTCCAGGTAAGGGAATTTTATAAGTATATAGAGGTAGCTGCTCGTATTTTGAACTCGTGGGTATATATAGGGCTTTGGAAATGTGCATGGACTTATAAAAATGTGTTTTGATGATGTATGAGTGTTTGTATGAGATTTGGTTGTTTTGAAATGGTTATTGAAAAAGGGATAGTAAGGCTAATAATTGCATAAATCATGTGTTTTGAATGCCTTTACAAAACACAATGCTTTGATTTGAGCAAATAAAAGGATAGGCTGGCTAGTACTTGAATGATGTTGTGAAATAGCCCATATGAGGCACTAAGCATATTATGAGATGTTTTGAATGCATGTAAGCCGCCTATCGCGTGTATGTGATTTAATTCACGTTAGAGACTCGCTCGCGCTGGATTTCTATGTTTTCACTTGTGTGAAACGTGCTTGAGCTTAGCTCTCACTTTGAATTTGAATTGTGATGATGCTTATAAACCGTACTGGAGCTTACGCTCGTACGTGGATTTGAGTGGTTTTTCTTATGCATATAACTGTACTGGAGCTATGCTCGTACATGGTTTCTTCATATTTTATGCATAAATGCCGTACCAGAGCGTTGCTCGTACGAAGTGATTGGTTTTGATGCATGAATTCGCGCTAGAGCGTAGCTCGCGCTGGTTTTCAAACTGTGGTATGTATGAGGCCGTGGTGAGAGATACGGATTAACTCAGGGAACCCAATAGGCCTGACAGACCTCTTGAGTGGGGTGAGGGTGAGGGGCTAGGACCTGACATAATCCATTCAGGGAACCCAACAGGCCTAACAAACCTCTTGAGTGGGGTGAGGGTGAGGGGCTAGGACCTGAATCAGGGAACCCAACAGGGGCGAGCAAGGCCATGAGGGGCTAGGACCTGGTATTGAGGTTACTTCCACGCGCTCTTGAGACTATAAAGGTTACACTTGGTATGGGATAGATAAGACCTATGGCAGGCACCCCCAACCATGTTATGGGTCCGCGGAGTACGATGTACCGTGTATATCACATGGAGTACGATGTACCGCGTGGTGGTTACTTGATTTGAGAAAGTCTGGCGGAGAACTAACCCACCTTCATGCCAGCATGATACCCCGCACATCGGAATCCGTGTGGTCTGGGATGATATGTGACGATTGGCCAACGTAGTCACTTGAGATATAGTAACCTGTCTCCTTGCTTGATTTACTTACTACCACATGATTTTAAATCTCTAAGTGTGATTTGTGATTGTTTAAGGTAGACCCGAAGGAGGGGTCGAGCCTCGTGGATTTGATTTGTGAAATGAAAATGAGGTTGTGATTGTGAGTTGATGTGATGTGATTGTATGTTATGAGAAAGAGTTTTATGACGAGGGTTTAAAAAGGAGGTTTCTCAATGAATTGCCCTTTTTATGAATTTAAATGCGATCGAGCATGAGATGATTTATACATATTGTTTCACCATGTTTTATATGCCAAATTTACATGACTTTGATACATGATATATATGTATACTCATATGGCATAGTTTTATTCCTCATGCTCCTACCATAAATGATTTATGCATAACACTATCGGCATGTAGATAGAGTAGTTATCTACCATGCTTGCATTATTGCCTTACTGAGCGTGTGGTTGCTCATCCCTCTCTATTTTCCCCCTACAGAGCGTGCATAGTAGCCCAGTGAGGACTGAGGCGTGGTATTTTGGACTCCGCTGCATCTCCATTGCTTAAAGGTATATACACAGTGATTCTTTTTGTATCTAAACAATGTAAAAGCACAGTCTTCTTTTGAGATGTAATTATGGGGGATGTAGATGTCAGTAAAACATGTCCTTCTATAAGTACATGATCAATGCGAATGAATGACATCGTTTTATTTAATTGTGAACGAATGATAAGTGATGTTTATTATTGACTCACAGCCCAACAGTGTGTGGTGAGTTAGTTCACGATCGGGTGAGGTAGCAGTAAAACGCGAAAAATTTTTAGTGCTTTTTGATTTAAGAGAATGGAATTGGGTCGTGTCAGAGATTGGTATCAGAGCCGTGTTGGCCTGATGTGAGTCATTAATAAAACGTAGGAAAGTACATCCCCATAGTACTGTGCTTTTGTTTAGATATAACTGTGTATACTGTGATGGATTGAGCTTAATGAATTATTATAATACAGGAAGTTAGGCACTATGCCAGTTACACGCAAAGCTAGAGGGGCGAGAGCACGTGCTAGAGGTCGTAGAGGTAGGCCTGATAGCCGTGCGGAGCCACAGACTGAGCAGGCTCCACAAAACCCTACTGAGCGAGTAGAGGATACTGAGGCTCGCTTCGCTAGGTTAGAGCGGAGTATGAGAATTTGGTGGAGATAGTCACGCAGGCATTGGGTGCCGATGATAGACGAGGTCCCGCAGCACAGCCTACTACTGAACAGGCAGCTGCAGAGGCGGAGAGACCTCATGCTGCTGAGACAGCTACAGTTACACCACCTCCATCCCAGGATATAGCTTCTCCTATCGCTCCACAGCAGAGCGGTAGTGATGTGGGTTATGACTACGACTTGAGCAGGTTGCGAGAGTTTCAAGGGCTGAAACCCCCAGTGTTTAGAGGGGTGAAGGACCCAGTGATTACGGAGGATTGGGTGTATGAGATGGAGAAACTATATAGGTTTTTCCGATGCACTTCAGCTGAAAAGGCAGCCTTTGCCGTGTTTATGTTGAAAGGCGAGGCCGAGCATTGGTGGAGATCCACCGAGGCTATTTTGAGGGCCAGACACTCTGAGATCTCATGGGAGATATTTCTAGAAGCCTTCAGAAGACAGTATATTCCAGCTACTGCACAGAGGAAACTGCGGATGGAATTTATGAATTTGGTTCAGGGGAACCGTACTGTGGACGAGTATGAATCCAAGTTTAGGTCTTTGGGGAGATATGACCCAGACACGATGGGTAGTAAGACCCGAAAGATACAGAAGTTCATGGATGGATTGAGATTGGCCATCCGAACTAAGCTAGCTCCCTTCGACATTGTGACTTATGAGGAGGCTGTACATAAGGCTCAGTTGTGTGAGCAAGACTTTGAGCGAAATGCCTCCGAGCTTGGAAGGATCAGTGTCAGGAAGGACAGAGAATGGAAGAGATTCGGGTTTGGAAGAGTGGCCAAGAGAGGTGGCCAAAGGTTTTTTGAGAAGAGGCCTAAGATCGAGGAGGTGCAGGAGAGAGCTGCCAGACCTCCCGTATACCCAGCTTTGACTGCACCAAGGGGTATAACTATTGGAGGACCACGACCTACCACATATCAGTGTAGGAGATGTGGGAGATACCATGGGATTAGGCCATGTCAGGCGCCCCCTGTTTCGTGTTTTAGGTGTGGGAGGCCAGGACATATATCGAGGTTCTGCACTGAGATGATTGAGGCTGCCCCACAGAAGGGCAAGGAACCTGAGGGAGCTCCAGTTGAGACAGCGACCCCGAGGAGGAGGGCTACAGCTGAGGAGAAAGAGAAACAGGCTACGGGTGTGAGCAGAGGAAGAGTACATGCACTGGATCAGGACACCGCAGATGCTTCGACGGATGTGATTAAAGGTACCATCCGAATCTTTGATTTAGAAGCATTGGTATTATTTGATCCTGGTGCCACGCATTCTTTCATATCACCTTCCTTTGCACATAAATTGTTGAAATATGTGAAACCAACATTGTTGGATAAAATGTTGATGATTTCCACACCCATGAATGATAGTCAATTGACTGAGCATGTATGTAGGGATTGTAAGTTAAAGATAGAGGGGAAGGAAATGATAGCCAATCTGATTTTATTGAATATGAATGATTTTGATGTAATTTTGGGAATGGATTGGTTGGCTACCAACCGTGTTGTGATGGATTGTCATGCCAAAACATTGATGTTTTCAGGATTAGACAATCTTATTGTAAATTTTGATGAAAAGAAATGATATGAAACTTGTATACTTGTGGTAAATAAAAGAGTATGATTTTTAAATGCATAATGCTTGAGAGATAAATTTATTGTTTATGATAAATGTTGAATGTGGAATGATGGTTTATGTTACTAACGATGGAGAGGATAATGTGAAGGGTTCATTGCCTATGTGGTCGATATAGATGAGGCACACCCGGAATTGAAGGACATACCCGTAATTACGGATTACCCTGATGTCTTTCAGGATGAATTACCAGGACTACCACCTGAAAGGGAAATGGAATTTTGCATTGAGTTAGTGCCGGGTACAGAGCCGATATCGAAACCACCCTATAGAATGGCTCCGATAGAGTTGGAAGAGCTGAAGAAACAGCTGCAAGAGTTGCTGGAGAAGGGGTTTATTAGACCGAGTGTCTCACCTTGGGGAGCACCAGTTCTATTTGTAAGGAAGAAGGATGGAAGCCTCCGACTGTGTATAGATTACCGGTTATTGAATAAGGCCACCATTAAGAACAAGTACCCCCTTCCAAGAATCGATGATTTGTTGGATCAGCTCCGGGGAGCCGAAGTATTTTCTAAGATAGATCTGCGGTCAGGGTACCATCAGTTGAGGATCAGGAGTGGAGATGTACCCAAGATAGCATTTCGTACCCGTTATGGCCAGTACGAGTTTTTGGTGATGCCATTCGGACTGACGAATGCTCCAGCAGCATTTATGGCATTGATGAATGATGTATTCAAGCCATACCTGGATAAGTTTGTAATAGTGTTCATTGATGACGTTTTGGTTTATTCCAAGTCCAGGGAAGATCATGAGGAGCACTTGAGGATAGTTCTGCAGACCCTCCGAGAGAGAGAATTGTATGCCAAACTCAGCAAGTGTAACTTTTGGTTGGAACAGATCTCATTTCTGGGGCATGTTGTGTCAAAGGATGGGGTATCAGTGGATCCATCCAAGATAGAGGCAGTTATACAGTGGAAACAGCCCAAGACAGTTACTGAGATCAGAAGTTTCCTGGGATTGGCAGGATATTATCGGAGATTTGTAGAGGGTTTCTCCAGACTAGCTGCTCCATTGACACGCCTCACGCGAAAAGATGTTAAGTTTGTGTGGGATGAGGCATGTGAGAGGAGTTTTGAGGAGCTTAAGGGTCGATTGATGACTGCTCCAGTTCTCACCATTCCTACCAGCTCAGGAGGATTCTCGGTGTATACGGATGCATCGCACCAGGGACTGGGCTGTGTGCTTATGCAGGATGGGAAGGTAGTTGCCTATGGATCTAGACAGTTGAAAGATCATGAGAGGAACTACCCGACACATGATTTGGAGTTGGCAGCTGTAGTATTTGCTCTGAAAATATGGCGCCACTATCTCTATGGTGAGAAATTTCAGGTGTTCACAGATCATAAGAGCCTTAAGTACCTGTTCTCGTAGAAAGAACTGAATATGAGACAGAGGAGATGGCTCGAACTCCTGAAGGACTACGATTGTGAAATCATGTACCACCCGGGTAAGGCAAATGTAGTTACCGATGCTTTGAGTAGAAAGAGCCTTGGGTTGGTGTCTTATATGATGATACGGGAACATGAATTGTTAGAACACTTTGCGAACCTCAGTTTGGATGTAACCCCACCTGGATCTGAGAGACTTGAGATCATGGCTAGTTTGAGACTAGAGCCAGAGTTGATTGGCCGTATTCGGCAAGCCCAGCAGAGTGATCGACGATGCATCGATTGGCTGAGGCAGATACAGACGGGTGTGGGTATTGATTTTGAGCAGAGTACTGATGGCTTATTGAGGTTCAGAGGCAGAGTATGCGTTCCCAGGGATCCTGAGATCAGGAGAATGATTTTATCAGAGGCTCAGTCATCGAAATATACGATACATTTGGGAAGTACCAAGATGTATCAAAACCTTCGGAAGGTTTATTGGTGGTCTGGAATGAAGAGAGACATTGCTGAATATGTCGCTAAGTGTCTCGTTTGTCAGCAAGTGAAGGTAGAGCATCAGAAGCCTGCAGGATTATTGCAGCCTCTACCGATACCGACCTGGAAGTGGGAGCATGTCACCATGGATTTTGTGATGGGGTTGCCGAGGAGCCGTAGAGGTCATGATGCCATATGGGTTATTGTGGACCGGTTGACTAAGTCCGCCCATTTCTTGGCTATGAGAGCTACCGATACACTGAGTCAGTTGGCGAACCTGTATATTCGAGAGATAGTACGGTTACATGGTGTACCAGTGAGCGTTGTTTCTGATAGGGATGCCCGCTTCACTTCCCATTTCTGGGAACATTTTCAGGAAGCGCTGGGGACCTGACTGAGTTTTAGCACCGCCTTTCATCCTCAGACAGATGGGCAGTCAGAGAGGACTATACAGACCCTCGAGGATATGTTGAGAGCGTGTGTGCTGGATTTTAGAGGCTCCTGGGATGACCACCTGTAGTTAGCCTAGTTTGCTTATAATAATAGCTATCATGCTAGTATCGGGATGGCACCCTATGAGGCATTATACGGGCGTAGATGCCGTTCCCCTATTGGATGGGAAGAGGTTGGTGACAGACAGATTTTTGCTCCGGACTTAGTAGCAGGCATCTGAGGATGTCCGATTGATATGTGAGAGATTACGAACAGCTCAGAGCCAGCAAAAGAGTTATGCTGACAAGAGACGAAGACCACTAGAGTTTGATGAGGGTGAGTCGGTATTTTTGAGAGTTTCACCATCGAAGGGTATTATGAGATTCGGTAAGAAGGGCAAGCTGAGCCCTAGATATATCGGACCCTTCGAGATTTTGGAGAGAGTGGGAGATAAGGCGTATAGGTTGGCATTACCACCGGACTTGGCAAATGTCCACAACGTCTTCCACGTCTCGATGCTTCGAAAGTATCACCCGGACCCGGCACACATGATAAGATATGAGCCGTTTGAGAAAGTCTGGCGGAGAACTAACCCACCTTCATGCCAGCATGATACCCCGCACACCGGAATCCGTGTGGTCTGGGATGATATGTGACGATTGGCCAACGTAGTCACTTGAGATATAGTAACCTGTCTCCTTGCTTGATTTACTTACTACCACATGATTTTAAATCTCTAAGTGTGATTTGTGATTGTTTAAGGTAGACCCGAAGGAGGGGTCGAGCCTCGTGGATTTGATTTGTGAAATGAAAATGAGGTTGTGATTGTGAGTTGATGTGATGTGATTGTATGTGATGAGAAAGAGTTTTATGACGTGGGTTTAAAAAGGAGGTTTCTTAATGAATTGCCCTTTTTATGAATTTAAATGAGATCGAGCATGAGATGATTTATACATGTTGTTTCACCATGTTTTATATGCCAATTTTACATGACTTTGATACATGATATATATGTATACTCATATGGCATAGTTTTATTCCTCATGCTCCTACCATAAATGATTTATGCATAACACTATCGGCATGTAGATAGAGTAGTTATCTACCATGCTTGCATTATTGCCTTACTGAGCGTGTGGTTGCTCATCCCTCTCTATTTTCCCCCTACAGAGCGTGCATAGTAGCCCAGTGAGGACTGAGGCGTGGTATTTTGGACTCCGCTGCATCTCCATCGCTTAAAGGTATATACACAGTGATTCTTTTTGTATCTAAACAATGTAAAAGCACAGTATTCTTTTGAGATGTAATTATGGGGGATGTAGATGTCAGTAAAACATGTCCTTGTATAAGTACATGATCAATGCGAATGAATGACATCGTTTTATTTAACTGTGAACGAATGATAAGTGATGTTTATTATTGACTCACAGCCCAACAGTGTGTGGTGAGTTAGTTCACGATCGGGTGAGGTAGCAGTAAAACGCGAAAAATTTTTAGTGCTTTTTGATTTAAGAGAATGGAATTGGGTCGTGACACAAAATCCCATTGTGGGTATTGAAGGAGATAAGGGCATTGACATTTGGAGCAAGAAGAAAATCATATTTGGTAAGATTCTAATACTCCAATCCAAGTACATTGTCTATTTAATTGATTTTGGAGTTGTTTGGCATGAGTATGTATGGATGGAAACACCTAGGTTGTGTTAGAAACTAATGTGACCTAGAAAATGGAATGCCTCTAGTGTGAGAGTGTGATTTGGGGAGTTGGTGGTTTATAGGCATGCTAAAGTAGTTAAATGAGTAATGTGGATGATTTGGAATGGTTATGTGGAGTTATAATTTGAGTTTAAGTGGAATTATGAAAATGAGTATGTAAATGCTTGATAAATGCCATAGTGAGGAAATCAATGAAATATGAACACTATGAGCTTGATATCGATTTAATATCGATTTGGAATGAGTTAATAGGCCTAAAAGAATCCATAGACTCGAGTTTTGGGTAAAGTAATGAAACGAGGCCTCATAAGTGTTAATAGAAAACTATAGGTCGAATTGATTATAGTGAACGGACGATGTCATATTATATGGATCGAGTATAATGCGGGAGACAATTTTGTGCAGTCCCGAAGAGTTCGTTGAAGACGAATCGAGTGGTACGAGTAGCAGCTTTAAGGAAGTGGAATCACGCATCGCGATTCCAGGTAAGGGAATTCTGTAAGTATATAGAGGTAGCTGCTCGTAATTTGCGGGATAATAGGGTGTTTATGAAATGCATGAACGTTTGAGAAATTGGTTGTTTGGTATGCGAAAATAGTTGTGAATATTGGATGATTTGGTTTACATGGATGTATAAAAATGGATAGTAAGGCTAATAATTGCATAAATCAAGTGTTTTGAACGCTTTCACAAAACATGTGTTTGGTTTCAAACGAATTGATAAATAGGTTGGCTATTGTGGTTTGATATTTGTAGCACATGTGAAGTGCCAAATATGTTTTGAGATAGTTTTAAAAGCTTATGAGCCGCCTATCATGTTTATGTGAATTAAACCGTGCTAGAGCCTAGCTCGCACCGGGTATTGATGTTTTCATTTGTATGAAACGTGCATGAGCTTAGCTCGCACCTTGATTTGGAAACTATGATGATGTTTATAAACCGTACTGGAGCTTCTGCTCGTACGTGGCTTTTGACTGGTTTGTCTTATGAGTATAACCGTACTAGAGCTATGCTCGTACGCGTCTCTTCATGAGAGGATGCATGAGTCGTGCTAGAGCTTTGGTCGCACAAGTTTGCAGATTGCGATACGTATAAGGTTGTGAAAGTTGGTAAGATCCTTAAGCCCTACATCCTTAAGCTAACATCCTTAAGCCCAAAGAGGCGGGGAGGCTCTGTTAGGCGGGGAGGCTCTGTTCGGTGGGGAGGCTCTCTTACGGTGGGATCCTTAAGCCAACATCCTTAAGCCCTGGAGGGGCGGGGAGGCTCTGTTAGGCAGGGAGGCTCTCCTACATGGGTACGGTAAGATCCTTAAGCCCTACATCCTTAAGCCAACATCCTTAAGCCCAAAGAGGCGGGGAGGCTCTGTTAGGCGGGGAGGCTCTGTTCGGTGGGGAGGCTCTCTTACGGAAGGATCCTTAAGCCCTACATCCTTAAGCTAACATCCTTAAGCCCGAGGAGGCAGGGAGGCTCTGTTAGGCGGGGAGGCTCTGTTCGGCAGGGAGGCTCTCCTTCACGGATATGGAAAACTCTTAGTATGGGGTAGGTAAGACCTAAGAATGGCACCCCCAATCACGATATGAGTCTGCGGAGTACACTGTACCGTGTATATCACATGGAGTACGATGTACCGCGTGATGGTTAAGTGATGAGAAGTCTGGCGAGGGATAATCCATCTTCGTGCCAGTATGATACCCCGCACACCTGGACGCTTGTGGTCTGGGATGATTTATGATGTAGTTGGTCCACATAGACACTTTTGATATAGTGACCTAGTTTTTATACACGTGTGTGAATTGTGAAATGAAAATGTGGTTGTGATTGTGAATTGATTTGGTGGTATTTATGTGTTGAGGAAGAGGTTTATGATGTTGGTTTAAAAAGGAGGTTTCTTAATGAATTGCCCTTTTTTATGAATTTAAACGAGATTGAGCATGAGATGATTTATGCATGATGTTCTTTTACCATGTTTGATATGCCAATGTACATGATTTTGACACATGATATATATGTATACTCATATGGCATAGTTTTATTCCTCATGCTCCTACCATTAATGATTTATGCATAACACTATCAGCATGTAGATAGAGTAGTTATCTACTATGCTTGTATTATTGCCTTACTGAGCGTGTGGTTGCTCATCCCTCTCTATTTTCCCCCTACAGAGCGTGCATAGTAGCCCAATGAGGACTGAGGTGTGGTATTTTGGACTCCGCTGCATCTCCATCGCTTAGAGGTATATACCCAGTGATTCTTTTTGTATCTAAATAATGTAAAAGCACAGTATTCTTTGAGTTGTAATTATGGGGGATGTAGATGTCAATAAAACATGCTTTTGTATATGTACAAGATTAAATGCAAATGTATGACATCGTTTTATTTAACTGAGAATGAATGAGATGTGGAGTTTATTATCGACTCACAGCCCAACAGTGTGTGGTGAGTTAGTTCACGAACGGGTAAGGTAACAGTAAAACGCGAAAATTTTTTAGTGATTTTCGGTTAAAGAGAATGGAATTGGGTCGTGACAAGTTTTATATGCATGAGTGCTGGAGCTTAACTCGCACAAGTTTTACATGGATTTTATGACATTGTGATGGAGCTTAGCTCGCACTTGTTTTCACACGAGTTTTTACAGGGTGGTGGAGCATAGCTCGCACTAGATGTCCACCATACATGTCGTGCTTGATAACTACTCGCATGTGGTTTTATGACATGTTGGGAGCCATGTTGGGAGCTTCGGGTAGGCTGTGTGCTACATCGATTAAATAGACTTATACGTACCTATTGAGATGTGACAGTATATGATGTGATGATATGGATCCATGGAGTACGTTGTACTGTGCAAGTAGCATGGAGTAGGTTGTACTGTGTGTGATCATTTTATACTGTCTTCGGACGATGGATTCTGCTATGGACCAGTGGGTTGGATGTGACCCACCTCCCTTGTGGAAGTAGATAGAGGTGATACCCCGTACACTAGGATCCGTGTAGCTTGGGATCATAGAGGATATGGCTATAGTCCTAGAGGATATTTCCCTTATTATAGTATATTCCTGTCTCACATGTCTATTGATGAATGATAAATTCATGTTTCTAAAATGTGTTTTGTGGCTCAGGATAGTCCATGGGAGGGGCCGAGTCCTGACGAGTGAATGATTTGGTATTGGCTTGTGTTATGAACTGGAAATGTTTTCAAGTGCACGTTGCATGATGATTTTACCATGCCTGACCTTGATTTTGCATGATGACTTTTCCATGCTATGCTTTAATAACTGTGCACTAATTTATATAACATGATTTGCATTACATGGCATAGACACAAGCATGAGCACACATTTTGGAAATATGACAATAAATATGTAGTTTAATCATGGTATCACGATCACGTAGATAGTACAGTTATATACATGTTCACATGATTGCCTTACTGAGCGCGGGTTTGCTCACCCCCTTATTTTCCCCCCTCTACAGAGCATTTACAGTAGATAGTGGGTGACTGAGGACTGGCTTTTGGTGTCTGCTGCATCCCATCACACGAGGTATACACATTTGTGTAGTTTTTGTATCTAGATATGTACAAGCATAGTGATAATTTTAATTGTAATTTTTGGGGATGTAGAGAGTTTTGTAAACACCTGTAAATGACAACTCTGATTAAGAAATACAAGTGTTTACTCTTAAATGAATTTTTAATTTCAAATAATTTGGTTGGATGAGATTGACAATGATACAAAGTCCAACTATTGGTGGTGCAGTTGTTCACGATAAGGTAAGGTAAAGGTAAAGGTCAATTATTAAATAACGGGTCAAACATTAAATTTAAAAATGTTGAAAATTTTCAGTAGATTTTTGGTGGTTGAGGGTCGTGACAGAGATTGGTATCAGAGCCAAGTTGGTCTGATGTGTATCGGTGTCAAAATTTAGGAAAATTACATCCCCTTGTTACTGTGGTTGTCTAAATACAATTGTGTATATCGATATGGGTTTGACTAAGAATTGAGTGTGAATGTATGAAATCTTAGCAAAATGCCTAATACTAGTCGCGGTAGAGGGTTGAGAACACGAGCAAGAGGCCAGAGGGGTAGGCTTGGAGGTCGTGTTGAGCCGTTACCACATGAGGCTCACGAGGAGGTTGAGGTGGAGGCTGATGTTGGGCATGCTCCATAGGGTCCTGTAGAGAGATCGAAGAGTACTGAGGCACATTTCACGAGAATTGAACGGAGCTTAGAGATGATTTTGGGATTGATTGCACAGACATTGCCAGGAGCTAGAGGCGGGCAAGAGCCAGCTGTACAGGGTGATGATGATGAATCGACTATTACTCCAGAGATGTCTGCACAGCCAGCCTAAGAACCTCAGACTACAGATATTCCCATACCCCCACCTGTACAGGAAACACCATCTACTGTTGCTCCACCACAGAGGGGTAGAGATTAGTGTTATGGATGTGATTTGGATAGACTACGCCACTTTCATAAGTTTAACCCACCATCCTTCAGTGAAGTTAAGGACCCAATAGCTGCAGAGGACTGGGTAAATGAGATTGAGAAACTATATAGGTTCTTTGAGTGCACTACTACTGAGATGGTAGCGTTTGTCGTATTCATGCTGAAGGGATCAGCGGAGCACTGGTGTAAGTCCACCTAACCCATTTTGAGGGCCCGACATACAGAGATTAGTTGGGATGTATTTTTAGAGGCCTTCTAGAGGTAATATGTTCCAGGTACTGCGCAGCGGAGACTGCAGATGGAGTTTTTGGATTTGACCTAGGAGAATAAATCGGTGGATGAATATGAGAGTAAATTTAACTCCTTGGGCAGATATGATCCTGATACGATGGACAGTGAGGTTAAGAAGGTCCAAAAGTTTGTGGATGGACTAAGACTCGCCATTAGATCTCGATTGGTCCCGTTTGACATACTGACATAAGAGGAGGCAGTGCACAGGGCACATTTATGTGAATAAGACATCGAACGAGTTGCCTCAGAGTATGGAAAGGTTGGTAAAGTGAGGGACAGAGACAAAAAGAGGCCCATGGTACGCCCTGAAGGTATTGTCCGCAAGTGCATGAGTCGTACAAGTAATAATGGGATTTGAGTCCCGAGTTATTGTCCCACATAGAAGTTGATCAGCTTAATTAACTACCGGCTAATCTTACCCTAAGTATATCCTAGCAAATTATGAAGTTTTAATTATGGGTGATCTACTAAGCTTAATTAAAATTACTGGAAAACAATAAAATAATAAAAGCTATAAACTAAAAAAAATAAAAATAAAACTGAGCAAAAATCACTTACAGTGCTCCAAGCAATTAAAGAAAATACCTGTAAAAGATAATTAATTAACACAATTAAAATAAAATGCAATTATTGAAATAAAGAAATAAAATTAATTAAACTAAAACTTAAAATAAAAAATGCATGTAATTAAACTAATAAAAATTGCAAATTAAACTAACCTAAAATCTAATAAAAAATGAAGACTAAATTAAAAATGCATGAAACACATTTAATCTAAATTAATTCTAAATGCAACTAAACTAAAATAAAGTCCAAAAACATTTAATATAAAATTAACTACTAACTAAAAATTAACACTACAAATTAAATTAACATGCAAAGATATTAAAACTAACCTACCAATTAATAAAAACTAACAACTAATTAAAGATTAAAACAACTAAAAGCATGAAATAACAAATTAATTGGTCAAACAAGGCCTTAACCGAAATTGTAAACCAAGTGGTCCTGAGCATGTCACTGTTCACGTTCTTCCAAAGTACATTTCCAGGCATTCTTAGTTCCAGCTATTGGCGTGCTCTCGGTCTGCTTTATCCTGCATTCTGCTGCAGTTCTGTCCACTGATGCTGCCATTATTCAACTGTCGTCTGTTCCCTGCACTATCCGTTTCATGGTAAGTTCATGTACTGCTAGCTCATTCTCTCACTGTATGCTCAGTCTCTGCTCTTGCTGCCAGGTCTTGCTTCTGCTGTTTGCTACTCCAGCTCCCCGGTTCTGTCATGTACTATTGCAAGTGCTGCTCTCCTCTGCCCCAAGTGCTGCCCAGCATCTACATCAACTATGCCAGTACCCCGAGTCCACCAGGAGACGCCCAGCAATGCCCAGCTGCAGTTCAATTTACAGGTGCTCACGGTTCCACAGCAGCTCAGTTACAGTAAAGCATTTTCTGCTATGCTCAGCAAAGCAGACCAGCAAACATTGGTAAAATATAAGTTTACAGCAATAAATGAAGAGCAAAAAAAACTTTAAAATGACTGAAACTAAAAACTAAACCAAAGAAAGAAGACGAACGGTAAAAGCATTCTAAAACAGGGGAGAACAGAGGTATGGATTGCTGGTTCGGTCACTTGTGCAATCCATCGTATGTTCAGTGCAGTTCATCACCGACCAGCAACCTCCTCTCATCACTCAACCCCTGCAAAATGAAAGAGAACAGAAAAAATCAATGCACAAACAGTCTTACTAGCTGCTTAATCTTAAACTAACTTATAATGAAAAGGGCGGTAAACGAGCAAAAGAAAAATCCAGTGGCCAATATCAAGCATTCTTCTCGGTTTAGCCTTAATCAATATCGTTGCTTCATGCCAATCATCATGCAATACACCACTTAAAGAGTAATAAGAAAGACCGAATGTAAGAAAGCATAAGAATTAGAAAGTAACAAAGAAATGATGATTCTTGTAAAGAAAAAGATCTCTCGGTTCTGCCCATAACATGCACACACGAGAGCTTGAGAAGGAAAAATGGAAACGTAACCTAATCGTGAAGATGAACTTTGCAAAAAAATAAAGTAATAAATCTTAAACTTAGACAAAGATAAACTTGTGAAACCGAAAATTGGAACCATTAAACTATTCAAAAAACAAAGCAATTGAAAATAAACATGAACAGTAGCTAAACAATAATAAAATAACAATTGGTGGGAAAAGAAAGTGATCGGAAAAGCTTAGAAAAATTAAAACTAAAACTACTCCTAAATTAATCTACACTACTCCTACCTTAAACTACCTATACTTACCCTACTCCTACTTCCTAATTGATTTTTCAATTGCCATCATACTCTATTTATATACACACTTGGGGTACAATGGTAATTTTTCCATCCTAGATGAGTTGGCATTGTTTGGCCACTTGTTTTCCTTTAATTTGCTGCAGAGTAGATATTTTCATGTCATCAGTCTTTTTATCCAATTTGCTGTGCGATGTGGCCCGACGTGTGTCTTCCAGAGGGTTGGCATGGTGTCCTTCGATCTTATTATTTTGGAGCAAATAAAATACGGACACCTGGCATCACATGTGTCTAGACGACTGATGACTCGGTCTACAAATTGGAAGTGGTCCAGTCTCCTTTAGCTCAATTTCAGCCTAATTTTGACTGAAATGACTGAGTTTCATCCGGATTTATTTTATCTGCATATTAAAGAATTTTAATAAATAAATGGGATAATTAATAAAATAATATGAGGATTAAATAAATAATTAGGAAATTAAGCACAAATAATTCTATTAAAAATAGAATTATCACACCCACAAACTTGAGATTTTGCTTGTCCTCAACCAAAACAAAACAATTGTAAGAATGACAAATACAAAACATAATAATTTCTCAATGTTATCCTCAAAGATAAAGTACAAACTATGATCTTAAAGAATCACAATTACAAGTCCAACATTCATAATCATTCAATCATAAGTCCCAACCCAAATTGGACTCCTCGTGTGTGTGAGAAAATGTCCAAGTCACTTCACAGTACATTATCCGGATCAGATTATGCACACATAGTGAATGCATAGTCAATGACATGTGATCGTTCCCCTAAGTTTGCTTTTCACTTATCTCTCCACTAATGTAGTCACACTTAATCAAAGATCAGTAGGACTTCATTAAGCTTGTAATGTAAGGCTGGGGTTAAGGTATTACCCTTAACATGCATTACTTTCTAGGATCTTTAATGTAAGAGTTCAATTTATTTCCCCCAAACTTATTCATTTCACTATACATTTTATTCTATTTTTTTTATTTTTCATCTTTCTTCTTTTCTTTTTCTTTTTCCTCATTTTCTTTTTGAACTTTCACTATCACCAGATACCCATATGTACAAAGTTCACAATATATCCTAATGATTTTTCATGCTTTCGGGGTAAGGGATAGGAACAAAAAAGTATTTAAGATAAGGAAAATTTTACAGGTGTATTTACTGAGAAAAGCTTATTTGGCTCAGATGGGTGACTAGGGGTAAAATATGTACAATAATGGCTAAAAAGGCTCAAACGATCCAAACATAGCCTAAATCATCTCCCTAATTAAGTGTGATCTAATATTTCACCTCGAGATTAGATCAAACAAATTCTAGAATATGATGCACACAATTAACTGAACAAATGCAATCCTATATCCACATAAGCTTTCTCTAAATAAATATACAGATTCTTGACATGACATGTGCGTAAGATGAGGAAATCACAATCAGAATCAAGACAAATTCAAGAATTCAACTTCATACTTTTCCTATAATCATGTCAGTCAATCAAAATCAGACTTAATCATGGCGTCATATCATCGAAATATGGGAAAACTACATGCTAAGCACTAAATCATCCCAAAATCAAACAATATCAGCTCATATTTTCGAAAACAATTTGAAATTTTTTGCAATTTTGCCCAAATTTTCAAAAAATGCTCAAGTGATATCCCCTCCCCCAAACTTAAAGTGCACATTATCCTGAGTGTGCAGATAATATAAGAATTGAAGTTCAGGAACATAGTACACCCCTTTCTAATGATGATGAACAATCGAAACTTGATTGAAAACGTAAAACTAGAAAAGAAATCTGCAAAATAAACAAAGAGAGAAACAACAGAAAAGAAAAAAAAACTATATACAAAGTGAAAAGAGAAATACAACCACTTCAAATGCAGCTAAAGAAAACAACACTCAGCAGCAGGGCGAAGAGTAGGAGGATCAGCCAGAGTGGTGACAAAATATCAATAGTTAAATCCTCCTTAACTCTATCTACTTCCCTCATTCTTTCGTATTTCTTATGCTCAAGCCTTATATTCTTCTCAATCTCCATCTTAAAACATTCTTGAGAGTCATCAGGGAGCTTTAAAGGTTTGTAAACATTAAACTTCACTTCCTGATCTAGGACTCTCATAGTCAACTCCCCTTTTTGTACATCAATTAAAGTTCTACCCGTCGCTAGGAAAGGTCTGCCTAGTATAATGGGGACTTCCCTGTCTTCCTCCATATCTAAAACAATAAAATCCGCAGGGAAAACAAATTTGTCCACCTTTACTAACACATCCTCAATGACCCCTTTTAGATATTTAATTGATCGATCAGCCAACTGGAGGGTCACTGTGGTAGGCTTGGCATCCCCTATTACTAACTTCTGATAGCCAAAGGCATCAAATTTATACTAGCTCCTAAATCGCACAGGGCTCTACCAAAGAATAAATTTCTAATATTGCAAGGTATGGTAAAACTCCTAGGATCCTTGAGCTTGGGGGGTAATTCCTCTGGATAATTGCACTACATTCCCCATTTAAGGCCACCGTCTCATAATCTTCTAGTCTTCTCTTCCTTGAGAGGATATCTTTCAGGAACTTCACACAACTTGGCATTTGCTCTAAGGCATCTGCGAAAGGAATGTTGATGTGAAGTTTGTTAAAAACCTTAAGAAATTTAGCAAATTGTCGTTCCAGCTTTTGATCTTAGAACCTCTAAGGAAAAGGTACTGGTGGTCTAACTAGAGGTAATGTAGTGGGAACCTGTGTGGAATCAAAGGACGAGGAAGGCACTGAAGAAGAAGAAGGTATAGATGAAGAAGTGCCTAACTTGGATTCTTTTGCAGCTTGATCCTGATGTTTGTGTTCTTTCTAAGCTGCCTCTTTAGACCCTAAGGGCTCTACCACTGTGGGCTTAACAGGATTGGACTTAACTTATGGATCATCTAGCTCTCTTCCACTCCTAAGGGTGATAGATCTAACATGTTCCTTACCCTCCCTTTGCTTAACAGGATTAACTTTAGTGTTACTAGGAAGGGTCCCTTGTGGACGTTGGCTAAGAGCATTGGCTATCTGTCCAACCTGAACTTATAAATTCTTGATTGAGGCAGCTTGATTTTGCAGGATCGTTATGAATATCTCCTCAAGCGAGGGCTTCTTCTCAGCTGCTGGTGCTGGTGCAAATACGTGTTGTGGCTGGATTGGTGGTGGTGGTGGGTGATATGCGCGTACAAGAGGATGATTTAGGACTTTGAATGGAAAATAGAATAAGAACCTAGACTCGAAGTCTAAAGAGACTTGAACCAAAGGTATTGGACCTCGACCCTACGAATATAAAATTCGAGAACCTAAGGTATAACAATGGTGGTTGGTGAAGAGGGAGGCGCCACAAGGAAGAAGGCCTTGATAAGTCTAGTTGAGAGAGAACCCTAGAAAGAGGCACACTCAAATTTTTAAAAATTCAATCTGATCTATTCTATTTTATTCAAGAGCATTTACAATGTATTTATAATAATATCTAGCACTTAAGCCCTTAAACATGTGGGCTGGAATTAACAGCAAATAGAAAATAAGACTAAAACCTAAATTCAGGCATAAGCCTAGTTACATAGGATAATTGGTCTAAAATGTAATAAGACTCAAATGTGGGCTATTTAAACACTTAACCCAACTTATTACTAAACTAAGACTCATGTCGTTTGGGCTTCCATACAAATATAGGTGGCTGGGGACTTTTCATGGAAGCTTCCTTGACAAACCAATGAGACCAGGGCTTGTTGCATCTTCTTAGCTCGAGCTCAGGTAATTAGACCTCCTTGGATGACCCATGGATCCTTGGCATCACGATCATCATGAACATCACGAGCAAGTGGACCTCCATCAGTGGGGAAGAATGATACTGAAATTGTTGAAATGGGAATGGGTGATGAAAGTGATGAGGTAGATGATATGGAAGTTACAGCTGTAGTGGTACATAGACTAGTGAAGCTTGAAAACTAGGGGGTCCTACAGGTCTATAATTAGAAGATTGCCCTAGGTTTTGGCTCCAGGAAAAGTTAGGATGGTTCCTCCACCCTGCATTGTAGGTGTTTAAAAAGGGGTTGTTCTGTTGCTTAGGGGGGTAACGTACTGAACCGATTCTAAGTTAAGTGGACGCCTATCTACAGAGTGGGTACCACTACACAACTCGCAGGAAAGAAAAGGACTTTGTACAGAATAGACAAGATTAGGACTAGAAGGATTATGCTGGGTACTGAGCGACTCTACCTTCTTTGTAAGATTAGCGATTTGAGAGGTCAAGGTAGACAGCGTGTCGAGCTTATAAATACCCGTCGACTTCTTTAGCAATTGCCTCTCTGGGGACCATAAATAGTTATTAGCCGCCATCTTATCTAATAACTCGTAAGCTTCCTCCTCTGTTTTACACATTAGCGCTCCACCCGCAGCAGCGTCAACAATGGTCCTATTTTGGCTTGTAAGTCCGTTGTAGAAGGTCTGGACTTGCAGCCACAAAGGTAGACCATGATGAGGGCACTTTCTAAGAAGCTCTTTATATCATTCCCATGCTTCATAAAGAGATTCCGCATCGAACTGAGCAAAGGAAGATATGTCACTACAAAGTCTGACCTTTTTAGAGGGAGGGAAAAACTTAGCTAGAAATTGATAGGCTAACTTGTCCCATGTAGAAATGGATCCTGGAGGCAAGGAGGTTAACCAGTGTTGCACCCTATCCCTAAGCGAGAAGGGGAATAATCTAAGCCTAAGTGCATCATCAGATAATCCATTATGCTTGAACGTGTTGTAGAGGCCCAGGAATTGCCCGAGGTGAGCTTGTAGGTCTTCGTACGGAAGCCCATTGAACTGCAATGAAGTCTGGATCATCTGGAGGATTGCGGGCTTAATTTTGAAGTTTTTTGTAGGGACAACTGGTGGCCTAATTCCGGTATAATAACCTCCAATAGTCGGCATTGCATAATCTCCAACGTCTTAAATTCCCTATTTTCTGCCATAGTGTGTTGCAGCGGAGCTAATAATTTCCTAGAATCCTTTCAATTTTTCTAAGTGGTCGTTCAATTTTAGGATCTAAAAGAAAGCAATCATAACTTCTGGCTCTACACATGCAAATATCAAAAAGTCCTTAGAATGTTTTTTTAAGTTTTTTTACTTTTTCAATTTTTTTTAATTAGATAGAGAAAATTTAACTAACCTAAACTAAGGCTCTAAATATTTACAAGCTAGAATTACACCTAAGCATAATTTCACAGATATTAATTAACGACTATTTAAAACTTCCCCGGCAACGGCGCCAAAAACTTGGTACGCCCTGAAGGTATTGTCCGCAAGTGCACGGGTCATACAAGTAATAATGACATTTGAGTCCTGAGTTATCGTCCCATAGAGAAGTCGATTAGCCTAATTAACTACCGGTTAATCTTACCCTAAGTATATTCTAGAAAATTATGAAGTTTTGATTATGGGTGATCTACTAAGCTTAATTAAAATTACTGGAAAACAATAAAATAATAAAAGCTATAAACTAAAAAAAAATAAAAATAAAATTGAGTTAAAAATCACTTACAGTGCTCCAAGCAATTAAAGAAAATACCAGCAAAAGATAATTAATTAACACAATTAAAATAAAATGCAAATATTGAAATAAAGAATAAAATTAATTAAACTAAAACTTAAAAAAAAATGCATGTAATTAAACTAATAAAAATTGTAAATTAAACTAACCTAAAATCTAATAAAAAATGAAGACTAAATTAAAAATGCATAAAACACATTTAATCTAAATTAATTCTAAATGCAACTAAACTAAAATAAAGTCCAAAAACATTTAATATAAAATTAACTACTAACTAAAAATTAACACTACAAATTAAATTAAATTGCAAAGATATTAAAACTAACCTACCAATTAATAAAACTAACAAAAAATTAAAGATTTAAATAACTAAAAGCATGAAATAACAAATTAATTGGCCAAACAAGGCCTTAGCCAAAATTGTAAACCAAGTGGTCCCGAGCATGTCACTGTTCATGTTCTTCCAAAGTACATTTCCAGGCATTCTCGGTTCCAACTACTGGCATGCTCTCGGTCAGCCGCAGTTTTGTCCACCGATGCTGCCATTATTCAACTGTCGTCCGTTCCCTGCACTGTCTGTTTCACGGTAAGTTCATGTACTGCTAGCTCATTCTCACATTGTATACTCAGTCTTTGCTCTTGCTGCCAAGTCCTACTTCTGCTGTTTGCTACTCCAGCTCTCGGTTCTGTCATGTATTGCAGCAGGTGCTGCTCCCCTATGCCCCAAGTGCTGCCCAGCATCTACATCAACTATGCCAGTACCCCGAGTCCACTAGGAGACGCCCAACAATGCCCAGCTGCAGCTCAATTTCCAAGTGCTCACGGTTCCACAGCAGCTCAGTTACAACAAAGCAGACCAACAAACATTGGTAAAATATAAGTTTACAGCAATAAATGAAGAGCAAAAAAAACTTTAAAATGACTGAAACTAAGAACTAAACCAAAGAAAGAAGATGAACAATAAAAGCATTCTAAAACAGGGGAGAACAGAGGTATGGATTGCTTGTTCGGTCACTGCTATGGTGCAATCCATCGTATGTTCAGTGCAGTTCATCACCGACCAGCAACCTCCTCCCGTCACTCAGCCCCTGCAAAATGAAAGAGAACGGAAAAAATCAATGCACAAACAGTCTTACTAGCTACTTAATCTTAAACTAACTTATAAAGAAAAGGGCAGTAAACGACCAAAAGAAAAATCCAGTGGCCAATATTAGGCATTCTTCTCGGTTCAGCCTTAATCAATACCGTTGCTTCATGCCAATCATCAGGCAATACACCACTTAAAGAGTAACAAGAAAGACCGAATGTAAGAAAGCATAAGAATTAGAAAGTAACAATGAAATGGTGATTCTTGTAAAGAAAAAGATCTCTTGGTTCAGCCCATAACATGCACACACGAGAGCTTGAGAAGGAAAAATGGAAACGTAACCTAATCATGAAGATGAACTTTGTAAAAAAATAAAGTAATAAATCTTAAACTTAGACAAAGATAAACTTGTGAAACCGAAAATTGGAACCATTAAACTATTCATAAAACAAAGCAATTGAAAATAAACATGAACAGTAGCTAAACAAGAATAAAATAACAATTGGTGGGAAAAGAAAGTGATCGGAAAAGCTTAGAAAAATTAAAACTAAAACTACTCCTAAATTAATCTACACTACTCCTACCCTAAACTACCTCTACTTACCCTACTCCTACTTCCTACTTCCTACTTCCTAATTGATTTTTCAATTGCCATCATATTCTATTTATATACACACTTAGGGGTAAAAAGGTAATTTTTCCATTCTAGATGAGTTGGCATTGTTTGGCCACTTGTCTTCCTTTAGTTTGCTGCAGAGTAGATATTTCCACGTCATCAGTCTTTTTGTCCAATTTGCTGTGCGATGTGGCCCGATGTGTGTCTTCCAAGGGTTGGCACGGTATCCTTCGATCTTATCATTTCGGAGCAAATAAAATACGGACACCTGGCATCAGGCGTGTCCAGACGACTGATGACTCGGTCTGCAAATTGGAAGTGGTCCAGTCTCCTTTAGCTCAATTTCAGCCCAATTTTGACTGAAATGACTGAGTTTCATCCGGATTTATTTTATCTGCACATTAAAGAATTTTAATTAAATAAAGGGGATAATTAATAAAATAATACAGGGATTAAATAAATAATTAGGAAATTAAGCACAAATAATTCTATTAAAAATAGAATTATCACATGTGAAACCCGATATTTTTCCATATTATGATGCTTACGAGAAGTAAATTATAGCTCAATGTAACGTTTTACAGGTCCGTAGACGATTAAGCACTCGGTTGTAGCGTGGGACCTAATGGCACGCAAATCGAGGTAAGGTCCTAGACCCGAGAATTTCTTAAAAATGTCATGTTCATGCATGGAATGATATGTAGAAGGGAAAACTAAGTGATTGGAAATGCAAAAGTTAGTTAAACTCGGATTTTAAATTAAATCGAGGAAACGAACCTAATAAGAGAAAGAAATCCGAATAAAATTTTAGAAATTTGTAAAAATTATTCCGAGGCCATAGAAAATTATTATAAGGTGAAATTGACATGGGATATAAAAATCATGAAGTAATATGGAGATTTAGGGGTTCAAATAAATTTTTAAAGCTAACTGAAAGCTTATTTTCATTTTGCTCGGTATTGGCCAAATCGCGCAAAATGAGCTTGTTCGTGAAATGTTTCTTAAACAAGTGACCCCAAAATTTTTATGGGACATACTATAGACATATTATAACAATTTAGAAGTGGAATTTTGAATAAATATGATCAGGATTAATTTTGGTAAATTTTATAAAACAGAACAGTCATTTCGCCTACACTTAGTAAACTGTCAGCCAATGAAAACAATCCCATTTGATGACCTTCCCGATTTTATTTGACTCTGATATTTTCCAGATTGAAAGTAAATTGGATAAGATTTCTAAAAAGGTAAGAACCATCCCTAACTCTTGTAAAACCCGAGAGTTATCCCTCACCCATTCTGTCGCAGACGTTACCCCTGTCCCTGACTGGCGTGAATTTTTCGGCCACCTTCCGGCCATTTTCAGGCAATGTTCCCTTATATGAAATATTCCTCTTCCTCCCCTATACCACATATAAACAATTCAGACCTAAAAGAAGTCTTTTACCCCCTGAAAAGTTAGAGAGATGAACAGGATAGAAAATTGCCCTGTTCCGAGGTAAGCAAAAATTCAATTTTTGGATGAATTTGATGAGGTTCTTGGATGATTCTGAATACTTCTAAGATCTATACATGTTGTGTTACAGCTGAGTGGCAATTTGGAGACCTAAAACCGAAGTCAAACTTGGTCAAAGGAGTGAAGAAGTTGAGGTATAGTGATGACTATGAGATAGGTTGTTATTTAGTGATTGTGGATGATTTTTAGTTAAAGGAAATTTGATGAATTAATTTATATGATTAAGTTCAATTACTGCCAGCATGATTTAGCTACTGGAATGATGAATTTGGATGCAATTAAAATGAATTTACAATTAAAATTATACTGTAAAGGTTCGATTTAGTGTTTAACTAAGTGACTTATCGAAATAATGCAAGAATCGATACTTTAAGGTCTTGTTTGAAGTGGAATGAGTTGCTGGAATGTAAGACATGATGTAGAGGTATTGAAAATAAATTTAAAGGTGTCGAATATGTTAAGAAAGTTTAAAACCGAGGCTTAAACCGATAAAACCGAGCAAAACGAGCAAAGTAGCAAGAAGTCAACTTTTGGTCAACATTTTAGATGTAATCACATATTGAATATATTAACATGAACTTGAGCTATATGTGATGAGATAACTTGGTATGTGACAGCTCGGGTTATCGACACGTATTTCGAGGCAAACTCAAAAATAGAGGAACGTGCACTACCTTCGACGTTAAGAGGTAAGGGATATAATTTAGAGTAGCATTAGTACTCCTCAACCCTACCAAATGTTTATGAGGATAGTTAGTTGAGTTTCCATGAAAAAGAGCTTTCTCGGAAGTTGAAAAGAGTATTATTCACTCAAAACCAGAATAAACTTATCCAAGCTTTTCAAAATGACTTTTATTGCATGAGATACATTTTAGTATATATGTTTATGTATATAAAAGTGATTTTCATTTATGAAATGAAAGCATAGTATGTTTTCCATGAGTTTACGGGTTAAAGTCCCATGAATGTTTTACGAAACTATGTTTTCATTATATGGGGTACATATATACCCGAGAAATGATTATGAAAAACATGTTTAATGTTTTGAGACTATGGCACGAAGTATTGATGTTATGAGGTCAGAGTGATCTGGGGTCGATCTTGTACGTTGAGAAAAGGGTACAAAGACGATCAAGGATCTTCCTAGCCGACGACCAGGGAACGGGCAGGACTCTGACGAGATGAGATGACTTGTGGTACCATGTAACCATTTAAAGTTCGTGCGTTGAGACTGCTTAGAGACTGTGAGTCCTTTGCAGGCATGTAATGAGTCACCCCACCATAGCCCCGTACCACACAGTCCAGTAGGGCACTGTATGACCCTGATCCAGTCTTACAGTTCCCTGTACTATGGCCATATGTACCAGTTATGTTAATGATGTCCTTCGGGACCAGTTATGATGAAGCCATGTCTCCAAGAGAAACGAAATATGTTTTTGCACATGATTTTTTTTATGATGTGATTTTAAAGGTAGCTTATGAGTTATGTTTTATGAAATGTGCATATGATAGTACGATTTCACTTTCAAATTGATAAGCATGTTATGATATGCATGATTGAGTTTTGAGATGCTTTTCACTTGTTTACACTACATGATATGCATACTATATATGAGTTTTACCAAAAAGATGCAAAATGTGTAAACTTATGATTTAAGCATGTTTTTACTACTTTGATGAATTCAAGCATCTCTACTCCAGTACATGTTTATGCTAATTTGTAAAACCATGTGTTTTACTTGTTTTAAGTATTAAGGTTACTTTAAATGTATCTCTTACTGAGCCTGAAAAGCTCACCCCCTTCCTTTCCATCTTCCAAATTTCCTATAGTGATTCTACTGCACTTACGAGCTAGAGGTCATGGACGAGGCAGTCCGACCTTTCGTCAAATCATTTGTAGCGACGAGGTATAGCTTTACTTTTGTTCCAGACACAATGTACAGCATAGACACTAATGTATATTACAGTCAAGATGTAATAGTTGTAAGGGATTATATTTATGTACAGAGTTTTTATTACGCAGAATAAATATATGTTGTGGATATTATGAGATCCTGGAATAGAATTAAAAAAGGTGTTGCGGATGTGGGTTGAAAATTGTAAACTGTGTTTTAAACTCTACAAGTTGGGTTAAGTCAAAATGCAGTCGTTATGCTGCCGAATTTTTATAAAATGATAAAAGTTAAGAAACTGACATAGACAGGAGCACAACTCAGTTAAATAGGTTAAAAAGTTTTAAGAATTGCCCATTTTTCGCATTTTCGGGTGTGACATCACACCCCCAAACTTGAGCTTTTGCTTGTGCTCAACCAAAACAAACCAATTGTAGGAATGACAAGTACAAAACATAATAATTTCCTAATGTTATCCCCAAAGATAAAGTACAAACTATGATCTCAAAGAATCACAATTACAAGTCCAACATTCAGAATCATTCAATTATAACTCCTCGTGTGTGTGTGAAAATGTCTAGCCACTTCAAAGTACATTATTCGGATCAGATTATGCACACATAGTGAATGCACAGTCAATGACATGCGATCATTCCCATAAGTTTGCTTTTCACTTATCTCTCCACTAATGTAGTCACACTTAATCAACGATCAGTAGGATTTCATTAAGCTTGTAATGTAAGGCCGGGGTTAAGGTATGATAAAGTCAATTTAGGTTTAATTACCCCTTAGCATGCATTACTTTCTAGGATCTTTAATGTAAGAGCTCAATTTATTTTCCCCAAACTTATTCATTTCACTATACATTTTATTCTATTTTTGTATTTTTCATCTTTCTTCTTTTCTTTTTCTTTTTCTTTTTCTTTTTCTTTTTCCTCATTGTTTTTTGAACTTTCACTATCACCAGATACTCATATGTACAATGCTCACAATATATCCCACTGATTTTTCATGCTTTCAGGGTAAGGGATAGGAAAAAAAAGTATTTAAGCTAAGGAAAATTTTGCAGGTGTATTTACAGAGAAAAGCGTATTTGGCTCAGATGGGTGAGTAGGGGTAAAATATGTACAAGGATGGCTAAAAAGGCTCAAACGATCCAAAGATGGCCTAAATTATCTCCCTAATTAAGTGTGATCTAATATTTCGCCTCGAGATTAGATCAAACAAATTCTAGAATATGATGCACATAATTAACTAAACAAATGCGATTATATCCACATAAGCTTTCTCTAAATAAATATACAGATTCATGACATGACATGTGCGTAAGATGAGGCAATCACAATCAGAATCAAGACAAATTCAAGAATTCAACTTCATACATTTTCTATAATCATGTTTCTCAGTCAATCAAAATTAGACTTAATCATGGGGTCATATCATCGGAATATGCGAAAACTACATGCTAAGAACTAAATCATCCCAAAATCAAACAATATCAGCTCATATTTTAAAAAAAATTTGAAATCTTTTTCAATTTTGCCCAAATTTTTGAAAAATGCTCAAGTGATATCCCTTCCCCCAAATTTGAAGTGCACAGTATCCTGAGTGTGCAGATAATATAAGAATTGAAGTTCAGGAAAAGAGTACTCCCCTTTCTGATGATGATGAATAATCAAAACTTGATTGAACACGTAAAACTAGAAAAGAAATCTGCAAAATAAACAAAGAGAGAAACAACAAAAAAGAAAAAGAACTATATACAAAGTGAAAATTGAAATACAGCCACTTCAAATGCAACTAAAGAAGACAACACTCAGCAGTAGGGCGAAGAGTAGGAGGATCAGCCAGAGTGGTGACAAAATATCAATAGTTAAATCCTCCTTAACTCTATCTACTTCCCTCCTTCTTTTGTATTTCTTATGCTCAAGCCTTATATCCTCCTCAATCTCCATCTTAAAACATTCTTGAGAGTCATCAGGGAGCTTCAAAGGTTTGAAAACATTAAACTTCACTTCCTGATCTAGGAATCTCATAGTCAACTCCCCCTTTTTGTACATCAATTAAAGTTCTACCCGTTACTAGGAAAGGTCTGCCTAGTATAATGGGGACTTCCCTATCTTCCTCCATATCTAAAACAATAAAATTCGCAAGGATAGCAAATTTGTCCACCTTTACTAACACATCCTCAATGACCCCCTTCAGATATTTAATTGATCGATCAGCCAACTGGAGGGTCACTGTGGTAGGCTTGGCATCCCCTATTCCTAACTTCTGATAGATAGACAAAGGCATCAAATTTATACTAGCTCCTAAATCGCACAGGGCTCTACCAAAGAATAAATTTTCAATAGTTCAAGATATGGTAAAACTCCCAGGATCCTTGAGCTTGGGGGGTAATTTCCTCTGGATAATTGCACTACATTCCCCAGTTAAGGCCACCGTCTCATAATCTGCCAGTCTTCTCTTCCTCGAGAGGATATCCTTTAGGAACTTCACATAACTTGGCATTTGCTCTAAGGCATCTGCCAAAGGAATGTTGATGTGAAGTTTGTTAAAAACCTTAAGAAATTTAGCAAATTGCCATTCCAGCTTTTGATCTTGGAACCTCTAAGGAAAAGGTATTGGTGGTCTAACTAGAGGCAATGTAGTGGGAACCTGTGTGGAATTAGAGGACGAGGAAGGCACTGAAGAAGATGGTATAGATGAAGAAGTGCCTAGCTTGGATTCTTTTGCAGCTTGATCCTGATGTTTGTGTTCTTTTTGAGCTGCCTCTTTAGACCCTAAGGGCTCTACCACTGTGGGCTTAACAGGATTGGACTTAACTTGTGGATCATCTAGCTCTCTTCCATTCATAAGGGTGATAGATCTAACATGTTCCTTACCCTTCCTTTGCTTAACAGGATTAACTTTAGTGTTACTAGGAAGGGTCCCTTGTGGACGTTGGCTAAAAGCATTGGCTATCTGTCCAACATGAACTTCTAAATTCTTGATTAAGGCAGCTTGATTTTACAGGATCGTTGTGAACATCTCCTCAAGCGAGGGCTTTTTCTTAGCTACTGGTGTTAGTGCAAGTACGTGTTGTGGCTGGATAGGTGGTGGTGGTGGGGATGAATGATGCTGAAATTGTTGAAATGGGAATGGGTGATGAGAGTGATGAGGTGGATGACATGAAAGTTGCGACTGTGGTGGTACATGAACCAGTGAAGCTTGAAAACTAGGGGTCCTACAGGTCTAGAATTAGAAGATTGCCCTAGGTTTTGGCTCCAGGAAAAGTTAGGATGGTTCCTCCACCCTGGATTGTAGGTGTTTGAAAAGGGGTTGTTTTGTTACTTAGGGGGGGCAACATACTGAATCGATTCTAAGTTAAGTGGACACCTATCTACAGAGTGGGTACCACTACACAGCTCGCAAGAAAGAAAAGGACTTTGTATAGAATAGACAGGATTAGGATTGGAAGGATTATGCTGGGTACTGAGCGACTCTACCTTCTTCGTAAGATTAGCGATTTGAGAGGTCAAGGTAGACAGCGTGTCGAGCTCATAAATACCTGTCGACTTCTTTGGCAATTGCCTCTCCGGGGACCATACATAGTTGTTAGCCGCCATCTCATCTAATAACTCGTAAGCTTCCTTCTCTGTTTTACACATTAGCGCTCCACCCGCAGTAGCGTCAACAATGGTCCTATTTTGGCTTGTAAGTCCGTTGTAGAAGGTCTGGACTTGCAGCCACAAAGGTAGACCATGATGAGGGCACTTCCTAAGAAGCTCATTATATCGTTCCCATGCTTCATAAAGAGATTCTGCATCGAACTGAGCAAAGGAAGATATGTCACTACAGAGTCTGGCCTTTTTAGAGGGAGGGAAAAACTTAGCTAGAAATTGATGGGCTAACTCGTCCCTTGTAGAAATGGATCCTGGAGGCAAGGAGGTTAACCAGTGTCGCACCCTATCCCTAAGCGAGAAGGGGAATAATCTAAGCCTAAGCATATCATCAGATAATCCATTATGCTTGAACGTGTTGCACAGGTCCAGGAATTGTCCGAGGTGAGCATGTGGGTCATCGTGCGGAAGCCCACTGAACTGCAATGAAGTCTGGATCATTTGGAGGATTGCGGGCTTAATTTCAAAGTTTTTTGTAGGGACAGCTGGTGGCCTAATGTCGGTATAATAACCTCCAATAGTCGGCATTGCATAATCACCAACGATCTTAATTTCCCATATTTTCTGCCATAGTGTGTTGCAGCGGAGCTAATAATTTCCTAGAATCCTTTCAATTTTTCTAAGTGGTCATTCAATTTCAGGATCTAAAAGAAAGCAATCATAACTTCTGGCTCTACGCATGCAAATATCAAAAAGTCCTTAGAAATTTTTTTTAAGTTTTTTTAATTTTTCAATTTTTGTTAATTGGACAGAGAAAATTTAACTAACCTAAACTAAGGCTCTAAATATTTACAACCTAAATATTTACAAGCTGGAATTTCACCGATATTAATTAACGACTAATTAAAACTTCCCCGGCAACGGCACTAAAAACTTGGTACGCCCTGAAGGTCTCCGCAAGTTCACGGGTCGTACAAGTAATAATAGGATTTGAGTCCCGAGTTATCATCCTACAGAGAAGTTGATTAGCCTAATTAACTACCGGTTAATCTTACCTTAAGTATATTCTAGTAAATTATGAAGTTTTGATTATGGGTGATCTACTAAGCTTAATTAAAATTACTAGAAAACAATAAAATAATAAAAGCTATAAACTAAAAAAAATAAAAATAAAACTGAGCTAAAAATCACATACAATGCTCCAAGCAATTAAGGAAAATACCTGCAAAAGATAATTAATTAACACAATTAAAATAAAATGAAATAAAGAAATAAAATTAATTAAACTAAAACTTAAAATAAAAAAATCCATGAAAGTAAACTAATAAAAATTGCAAATTAAACTAACCTAAAATTTAATAAAAAGTGAAGACTAAATTAAAAATGCATGAAACACATTTAATCTAAATTAATTCTAAATGCAACTAAACTAAAATAAAGTCCTAAAACATTTAATATAAAATTAACTACTAACTAAAAATTAACACTACAAATTAAATTAACATGCAAAGATATTAAAACTAACCTACCAATTAATAAAAACAAACAACTAATTAAAGATTAAAACAACTAAAAGCATGAAATAACAAATTAATTAGCCAAACAAGGCCTAAACTGAAATTGTAAACCAAGTGGTCCCGAGCATGTCACTGTTCACGATCTTTCCAAAGTACATTTCCAGGCATTCTCGGTTCCAGCTACTGGCGTGCTCTTGGTCTGATTTGTCCTGCGTTCTGCTGCAGTTCTTGTCCATTGATGCTACCATTATTCAGCTACCGTCCGTTCCCTGCACTGTCCGTTTCACGGTAAGTTCATGTACTGCTAGCTCATTCTCGCACTGTATGCTCAGTCTCTGCTCTTGCTACCAGGTCCTGCTTCTATTGTTTGCTACTCCAGCTCTCGATTCTGTCATGTACTGCTGCAGGTGCTGCTGTCCTCTACCTCAAGTGTTGTCCAGCATCTACATCAACTATGCCAGTAACCCGAGTCCACCAGGAGACGCCCAGCAATGCCCAGCTGCAGCTCAATTTCCAGGTGCTCACGGTTCCACAACAGCTCAGTTACAGCAAAGCATTTTCTGCTATGCTTAGCAAAGCAAACTAGCAAACATTGGTAAAATATAAGTTTACAGCAATAAATGAAGAGCAAAAAAAAAAATTTAAAATGACTGAAACTAAAAACTAAACCAAAGAAAAAAGATGAACAATAAAAGCATTCTAAAACAGGGGAGAACAGAGGTATGGATTGCTGGTTCGGTCACTACTATGGTGTAATCCATCGTATGTTCAGTGCAGTTCATCACCGACCAGCAACTTCCTCTCGTCACTCAGCCTCTGCAAAATGAAAGAGAACAGAAAAAAATCAATGCACAAACAGTCTTACTAGCTGCTTAATCTTAAACTAACTTATAATGAAAAGGGCAGTAAACAAGCAAAAGAAAAATTCAGTGGCCAATATCAAGCATTCTTCTCGGTTCAGCCTTAATCAATACCGTTGCTTCACGCCAATCATCATGCAATACACCACTTAAAGAGTAACAAGAAAGACCGAATGTAAGAAAGCATAAGAATTAGAAAGTAACAATGAAATGATGATTCTTGTAAAAAAAAGATCTCTCAATTCTGCCCATAACATGCACACCCGAGAGCTTGAGAAGGAAAAATGGAAACGTAACCTAATCGTGACGATGAACTTTGTAAAAAAAATTAAGTAATAAATCTTAAACTTGGACAAAGATAAACTTGTGAAACGAAAATTCAAACCATTAAACTATTCATAGAACAAAGCAATTGAAAATAAACATGAACAGTAGCTAGACAAGAATAAAATAACAATTGGTGGGAAAAGAAAGTGATCGGAAAAGCTTAGAAAAATTAAAACTAAAACTACTCCTAAATTAATCTACACTACTCCTACCCTAAACTACCTTTACTTACCTACTCCTACTTCCTAATTGATTTTTCAATTGCCATCATATTCTATTTATATACACACTTAGGGGTACAATGGTAATTTTTCCATCCTAGATGAGTTGGCATTGTTTGGCCACTTGTCTTCCTTTAATTTCCTGCAGAGTAGATATTTTCATGTCATCAGTCTTTTTGTCTAATTTGTTGACCGATGTGGCCCAGCGTGTGTCTTCCAGAGGGTTGGCATGGTGTTCTTCGATCTTATCATTTCGGAGTAAATAAAATACGGACACCTGGCATCAGGCATGTCCAGATGATTGATGACTTGGTCTGCAAATTGGAAGTGGTCCAGTCTCTTTTAGCTCGATTTCAGCCCAATTTTGACTGAAATGATTGAGTTTCATCTAGATTTATTTTATCTGCACATTAAAGAATTTTAATTAAATAAAGGGGATAATTAATAAAATAATATGGGGATTAAATAAATAATTAGGAAATTAAGCACAAATAATTCTATTAAAAATAGAATTATCAGCCCACAGTGGATAGAGGCTTCAGTTATACGAGAAGAAAGAGATTTTCGAGGAAGAGGTCGAGGATTAAAGAAATCATGGAGAGGACAGTTAAGCCTCCTGTGTATCCAGCCATAGCTCCAGTAAAGGGAATAGTGATTGGAGGGCCACGACCTACTACGAAACAGTGTAATAAGTGCGGTAGGTACCGCGGGACTCGACCATGTTATGGATCTCCTACAGTATGTTTTCGATGTGGAAAACTAGGGCATGTGATCAAAAATTACCTGGAGATGACTAAGGGTACCCCACAAAAGGGCAAGGAGCCGGAGAGAGCTACTGTTGATACTCCCACTCCGAGACAAAGGGCGACAATTAAAGAGAAGGGAAAACAGGTGGTTGGTAGAGGGCGAGTACACACCTTGGACCAGGATACTACGGATCAGTCGTCAGATGTGGTGAAAGGTACCATCTTAATCTTTGATCTTGAAGCTTATGTTTTGATAGATCCCGGTGCCACACATTCATTTGTATCACCTGCATTTGCATGTAAATTGTTTAAGTATGTGAAACTTGCCCCATTGAGTAGGAGGATGCTAATAAGCACCCCCATGAATAACAGCTAGTTCGTGGAGTATGTATTTAGAGATTGTAAGCTGAAAGTGGGGGAAAAAGAAATGTCAGTCGACCTCATTTTAATGTATATGAGAGACTTTAATGTAATCCTAGGAATGGATTGGTTAGCTGCAAACCATGCTGTAGTGGATTGTTTTTCTAAGACGGTAGCATTTCAAGGGGTAAATAGTGTTACTGTGACCTTCCCAAAGAAATGTAATGTAAATTCCCTTGAAAAATAATGAAAGCAGTTGTGGTTGTAAATGAAATATATGAATATTTGTACTAATTTAATGATTGAAGTTTTGAAATGTTATATTGCGTACGTGGTTGAGGCGGATAAGGCATGCCCAGAATTGCGAGACATCCTAGTGGTCAGGGAATTTCTCGATGTCTTTTTGGATGATTTACCAGGGTTTTCGCCGGATAGGAAAATGGAATTTTGTATAGATTTGGCACCTGGTACAGAGTCGATATCCAAGCCACCGTACATAATGGCTCCGATTGAATTAGAGGAACTGAAGAAGTAGTTACAGGAGTTGTTAGATAAGGGGTTTATCAGACCGAGTGTATCACCTTGGGGAGCACCGATTCTGTTTGTAAAGAAGAATGATGGAAGCCTCTGACTGTGTATTGACTACAGGCTGTTGAATAAGGCGACCATCAAGAATAAGTACCCCCTTCCACGCATCGATGACTTGTTGGATCAGCTTCGGGGAGCGCATGTCTTTTCTAAGATAGATATGAGATTTAGGTACCACCAGTTGAGAATTCGGGATGGAGATGTATCCAAGACAGCTTTTCGCACCCGATATGGCCACTTTGAGTTTATGGTTATGCCATTCGGATTGATGAATGCTCTTGCAACATTCATGGCGTTGATGAATGATGTATTTAAGCCATACCTGGACCAGTTTGTGATTATGTTTATTGATGATATTTTGATTTATTCAAAGTCTAGGGAAGAACATGAGGAGCACTTGAAGATAGTTTTGTAGACCCTCCGAGAGAAGAAATTATATGCCAAACTCAGTAAGTGTAACTTTTGGTTGGAGCTAATCTCATTTATGGGCCATGTTGTGTCGAAGGGTGGGGTATCAGTGGATCCATCCAAGATTGAGGCAGTTGTACAGTAGGAACATCCTAAGACAGTTACTGAGATCAGAAGTTTTCTAGGATTGACAAGTTATTATCGGAGATTTGTTGAGGGTTTCTCTAGACTAGCTACTCTGTTAACACGCCTCACGTGAAAAGATGTTAAGTTTGTGTAGGATGCGGCATGCGAGAGGCATTTACAAGAGTTTAAGCGTCAGTTGACCACTGCTCCAATTCTTACCATTCCTACCAGCTCAGGAGGTTTCTTTGTGTATACGGATGCATCACACCAAGGACTGGGTTGTGTACTGATGCAAGATGGGAAGGTAGTAGCCTATAGATCGAGACAGTTGAAGGATCATGAGAGGAACTACCCGACCCACGATCTAGAGTTGGCGACTGTGGTATTTGCTTTGAAAATATGGCGTCATTATCTTTATGGTGAGAAATTCTAAGTATTTACAGACCACAAGAGCCTTAAGTATCTGTTCTCACAGAAGGAGTTAAACATGAGACAGAGGAGGTGACTCGAGCTTCTGAAGACTATGATTGTGAGATTATGTACCACCCGGGTAAGGCGAAAGTAGTTGTCGATGCTTTAAGCAGGAAAAACCTCGGGTTGGTGTCTTATGTGATGGTACGGGAGCACGAGTTGTTGGAGCAATTTACGAACCTTAGTTTGGATATAACCCCACCTGGTTCAGAGAGATTTGACATTATGGCTAGTTTAAGATTAGAGCCAAAGTTGATTAGTCATATTCGACAAGCTCAACAGAGCAATCGACAGTGCATCAAATGGCTGAGTCAGATACAGGCAGGTGCGGGTACTGATTTTAAGCTGAGTACAGATGGATTATTGAGGTTCAAGGGCAGAATATGTGTTCCCGAGGATCCAGAGATCAGGAGATTGATTTTATCTGTGTGAGACCCCGTATATGTATGGTTGTAACATGTGTAATTGGATCAATAAATGTGAATGGACTTGTAATGTAAAGTATGATTGATGTAAGTCCATGGATTCAATGTACATATGTGTAATATGATTTGTAATTAACATACAAGTTTCATGGTGTATGAATATGAAGAAATGAGTTTAAGTGATGAATGTGAATGGAACTCAAAATGAGTAGTGTGGTAAATGGAAGAAAGTGGTATGAATATAAATGCTTCCATTTGGTTTTATATAGTATACCTTTGGATATACAAGTAATGGACACAAGTTTCAATGTGCATAAGGTATGAATGGATGCCATTTTCAAGTCATAAAGGTGGATGGATGAGAAAATGGCTATGGTAGCAAATTAAGGACATTTGGGTGTGAGTTGCAGCAGGAAAACTGCAGAAAATCTGGAAAGTATGAAGGCTAGATCGATCTTATAGGATGAGAGATCGATCTGGAAGAGCCATAATGCTCTTATTTGAGCAATGGAATAGAGCAGATCGATCTCCAATGGGGCCAGATCGATCTCCTAACCATTCTGTAATGAAAAGATCGATCCTCAAGCATACAGATCGATCTCCTTAGCTCTCTGTTAGGGGGCAAATCGATCTCAAGCTTTGACAGATCGATCTCATGCTTAAATTACTGTGAAAAAGAGGGATTTAAGGGGACCAGATCGATCTCCTCTTGGTGCAGATCGATCTCCTCAAGTGATTTCTATAAAAAGGAGTGCTGAAAATTTAAAAATTTTGGGAAAAACACCATCCTTCCATTTTCAACCCAAAAACCTAACTTTCTCTCTCTAAAATCAGTCATTTCCAGTAAGAATTGAGGGGAGACCATTAGACACTAAGTTGTTCATCTTGAAGAAGAGAACAACATAGTTGGAACCCAAAACCTCATTGTTGGTATTGAAGGAGCTAAGGGCATTGTCATTTGGAGCAAGAAGAGAAATCAGATTTGGTAAGATTCTAACACTCCAACTCTGGTATGATCTATTTAAATGATTTTGGAGTTGTTTGGCATGAGTATGGATGGTTGGAAACACCTAGGTTATGTTAGAAACAAATGTAACCTAGAAAATAGATTGAACCTAGTGTGAGAGAGTGAAAGTCAAATGAGTTGATGAATTGTGGGTATGGTAAGGTAACTATTAAAGCAATGTAAATGATGTGAAATGGGTATATGAAGCTATAAAGTGAGTTTAGTGAATTTATGAGGATGAGTATAACTAAAGCTTGATGAAAGGCCATAGTGGGGAAATCGTGAACCATGAGCCTAATATCGATTTAGGTTAAGTTAAGAGGCCTAAAAGAATCCATAGACTTGAGTTATGGGTAAAGTAATGAAACGAGGCCTCACAAGCGTTAATAGAGAATATAGGTCGAATCGACTATAGTAAACGCAAAAGTTAGATTATAATGGGCTAAAACGGTTCGAAATTTTGTTTATGTGCAGTCTCAAAGAGTCTGTTGGAAATGAATCGAGCCGTACGAGTAAGCAGTTTTAAGGAAGTGGAATCACGCATTGCAATTCCAGGTGAGGGAATTTTGTGAGTATATAGAGATAGCCGCTCGTATTTTGAACTTGTGGGTGAATATTGGGTGTTTTATGAAATGCATGGTTGCTCAAGTAAATGATTGATGGTATTCATGAATGATGATAAGTATATGCGTGATTTTGGTTTTGAAGTGGATTATATGAAATGGGATAGTAAGGCTAATAACTGCATAAATCTAATGTTTTGATGTTTTTCAAAATGAAATGGCTTTGTTTTAAGCAAGCTTGTAGATGGGTCGGCTAGTGTTTTATTGATGTTGTGGAAAAAGCATTTGTGAAGTGCTAAACCCGGTTGCCGGGATTGTTTGATTGTGTATGAGCCACCTATCGTAGTTGTATGACATAAATCGTGCTAGAGCCTCGTTCGCGCTGGATTTCGATATTTTCACTTGTGTGAAACGTGCTAGAGCTTAGCTCGCACTTTGTTTGGAACTATGACGATGTTTTATAAATCGTATTAGAGCTTTTGCTCGTACGTGAATTTTGAGTGGTTTTCTTATGCATATAACCATACTAGAGCGATACTCGTACCTGGTTTCTCCATATTCTTATGCATAAATGCCGTACTAGAGCATTACTCGTACGAAGTGATTGGTTTTGATGCATGAATTCGCGTTAGAGCATAGTTCGCTCTGGTTTTCACACTGTGGTATGTATGAGGCCGTGGTGAGAGATACAGATTGGTGTTCAGGGAACCCAACATGCCTAACAGACCTCTTGAGTGGGGTGAGGGTGAGGGGCTAGGACCTGATAGTAATCCATTCAGAAAACCCAACAGGCCTAACAGACCTCTTGAGTCGGGTGAGGGTGAGGGCTAGGACCTGAATCAGGGAACCCAACAGGGGCGAGCAAGGCCATGAGGGGCTAGGACCTGGTATTGAGAATACTCCCACGTGCACTTGAGACTATAGAGGTTACACTTGGTATGGGGTAGATAAGACCTACGGCAGGCACCCCCAATCATGTTATGGGTCCACGGAGTACGATGTACCGTGTATATCACATGGAGTACGATGTACCGCGTGGTGGTTACTTGATTTGAGAAAGTCTGGTGGAGAATTAACCCACCTTCGTGCCAGCAGGATACCCCGCACACCGAGATCCATGTGGTCTGGGATGATATGTGACGGTTGGCTAACATAGTCAGTTGAGATATAGTGACCTGTCTCTTTGCTTAATTTACTTACTACCACATGATTTTAATCTATAAGTGTAATTGTGTCTGTCCAGGATAGACCCGAGAGAGGGGTTGAGCCTTGTAGACGTGATTTGTGAAATGATGATGATGTTTTTGATTGAGAAAATGGTTTGTGATGGGATTGTATGTGTTTGAGAAAGAGCTTTATGATGTGGGTTTCAAAAAGGAGGTTTCTCAATGAATTGCCCTTTGTATGAATTTAAATGAGATTGAACATGAGATGATTTATAAATGTTGTTTTTACCATGTTTTATATGTACATGATTTTGATACATGATATATATGTATACTCACATGGCATAGTTTTACTTCCTCATGCTCTATAAACGATTTATGCATAACACTATCAGCATGTAGATAGAGTAGTTATCTACCATGCTTGCTTTATTGCCTTACTGAGCATGTGGTTGCTCATCCCTCTCTATTTTTCCCCTCCTACAGAGCGTGCTTAGTAGCCCAGTGAGGACTGAGGCATTGTGTTTTTGGACATCCGCTACTTCCATCGCCGAAAGGTATATACACAGGATTCTTTTTGTATCTAAACAATGTTAAAGCACAGTAGTCTTTTGAGTTGTAATTATGGGGGATGTAGATGTCAATGAACATAACTTGTGTAAGTTAATGATTAACTATTAAATGTATGACATCGCTTTATTTAACTGAGAATGAATGAGATGTGATGTTTATTATTGACTCACAGCCCAACAGTGTGGTGGTAAGTTAGTTCACGATCGGGTAAGGTAACAGTAAAACACGAAAAATTTTCAGTAGTTTTTTAGTTAAAGAGAATGAAAACAGGTCGTGACAATCGGAGGCTCACTCATCAAAGTACACGATACATCCGGGGAGTACTAAGATGTATCAAAATCTTTGGAAGGTTTATCGATGGTCTAGAATGAAAAGGGACATAGCTGAATATGTCACAAGATGTCTCGTTTGTCAGCAAGTTAAGGTAGAGCATCAGAAACCTACAGGATTGTTGTAGCCTCTACTGATATCAACATGCGAATGGGAGCACATCACCTTTTGTGATGGGATTACAGAGGACTCGTAGAGGTCATTATGCCATTTGGGTTATTGTGGATCGGTTGACGAAGTCAGCCCATTTCTTGGCTATGAGGGCTACAGATACTCTGAGTCAGCTAGCGAACTTGTATGTTTGAGAGATAGTTCGGTTACATGGTGTACTAGTGAGCATTGTTTCTGATCGAGATGCTCGCTTCACTTCCCACTTATGGGAACATTTTTAGGAAGCGATGGGGACCCACTTGAGCTTTAGCACCACTTTCCATCCTCAGACAGATGGTCAGTCAGAGAGGACTGTACAAACCCTGAAGGTTATGTTGAGAGCGTGTATGCTGGATTTTGGGGGCTCCTGGGATGATCACCTAATGTTAGCCGAGTTCTCCTATAATAACAGCTATCATGCGAGTATCAAAATGGCACCATACAAGGCACTGTATGGACGCAGATGTTGATCCCCTATTGGATGGGAAGAGGTTGGTGACAGACAGATTTTTGCTCTGGATTAGTGCAGCAGGCCTCTGAGAACGTCCAACTGATATGTGAGAGATTACGGATAACTCAGAGCCGACAAAAGAATTATGTTGACAGGAGACGGAGACCACTGGAGGTTGATGTGGGTGAGTCATTATTTTTTAGAGTTTCTCCCTCGAAAGGGGTAATGAGGTTTGGTAAGAAGGGAAAGTTAAGCCCCCGATATATCAGACCTTTCGAGATTTTAGAGAGACTGGGAGATAAGGCGTATAGGTTGGCATTGCCCCCAGACTTGGTAAATGTTCATAACGTCTTCCACATCTTTATGCTTCGAAAATATCATCTGGACCCAGCACATGTTATAAGATACGAGCCATTGGAGCTCAATGAGAGTATGATGTATGTTGAGAAGCCGGTTCGGATATTGGATAGAAAAGAGAAAGTGTTGCGGATAAAGACAATCCCATTAGTGAAAGCTCTTTGGCAACATCACACTCCAGAGGAAGCTACATGGGAATTAGAAAGTATGATACAAGAGAAGCACTTAGAGTTATTTTTCGATTAACTTGATTCTTATTTAGAGGACCAAATTCCTTGAAGGAGGGGAGGATTATACGACCCTCAAATTTCCACGTAATGTATATGATTATTGGATGTACAAATGAGTTGAATTATGTATGAATCATAAGAAATGAATGTTTATGAGTTTTAAGTGTGAATGGATTGATAATTGGGTGTTGAAATGATGAAGTATGAGTTTGAATGAAAAAAGTGCAGCAAGAATGAAGTTAGATGAAGGCCAGATCGATCCCAAGTGAGGAGAGATCGATCTCAAGGCCTGAAGAGTGCAAAATCAAGCATGCTGGAAGAGAGAGATCGATCCCTCAAAATCAAGCATGCTGGAAGAGAGAGATCGATCCATCGCTCAAGGAGATCAATCTCTTGAACTCTCGGGCTGGAGCAGATCGATCTCCTTAGTTCTCTGCCTGAGACAAATCGATCTTGTTCCATTGATATAGATCGATCTCATGCATTCGACAGATCGACAGATCGATCTCCTACCCAAAAATGTCATGAAATTGAAGGATTTAAGTAAGGCCAGATCTATCTCCACCCTATGCAGATCGATCTCATCAAGCCATTTCTATATATATGGAGTAGTTGGATCTGCAATTCATGGGAAACAACTCCATATTTCAATTTTTCAATCCAAAACCTAGCTTCTCACTCTAAAATCACCCCATTTTCATAAAGATTTGAGGAAAGATCATTAGAGCAAAGTTGTTCATCATAGAAAGAAGAACAACATACGTTGGAATCAAAACACCATTGATTGGATTGAAGGAGCAAGGAGAGTTCTCATTTTGTGAGACCCTGTATATGTATAAGGGTATATATGTACATAGAAATGTAAATAGAGTTGTACTATGAATTCATAAGTGAAGTATATGTGATGTAAGTCCATAAGTAATGTACACACTTGTAATGAGAGTGGTAATTGTACACACAAGTTACATTATGTATGAATGTGAAGAAATGGACTTAAACATGTGGAGAATGTGTGTAAAATGGATTATGAGTAGTTTGGTAAAATGGAAGTAGAATTGCATAAGATGTGCACTTCCATTTTTGTTTATATTAAGTACCATTGGTCATACAAAGATTCTACACAAGTTTTAATGTGTATGAAGTGAGGATGGATGCCATTTTCAAGACTCAAAATGAATGAATGAGGAAATGATCATGGTAGCAAATTAAGGATGTTTGGTAAGGGTTGTTGCAGAGGAACTGCAGAAAATCTGGAAATTTTGAAGGGCAGATCGATCTCATGGGATGAGAGATCGATCTGGAAGAGTCAGAATGCTCTTATGTGGGCAAAAGAATAGAGCAGATCGATCTCCAATGGAGCCAGATCGATCTCCTAAGCATTTTGTAGTGAAAAGATCGATCCCCAAGCACCCAGATCGATCTCCTTAGCTCTCTGTTTGGGAGCAGATCGATCTCATGCTTCGACAGATCGATCTCATGCCTCGACAGATCGATCTCATGCTTCGACAGATCGATCTCAGGCTTAAAAATGCCGTGAAAAAGAGGGATTTTAAGGGACCAGATCGATCTCCTCTTGGACCAGATCGATCTCCTCAAGCTGTTTCTATATAAGGAGTGCTGGAAATCAGAAAATTTCGGGAAAAAACACAAACCTTCCACTTTCAACCCAAAAACCTAACATTCTCTCTCAAAAATCAGCCATTTTCAGTGAGGTTTGAAGAGAGACCATTAGAGACAAAGTTGTTCCTATCAAAGAGAAGAACAACACAGTTGGAAAGCATTTTCCCATTGTTGGTATTGAAGGAGTTAAGGGCATTGCCATTTGGAGCAAGAAGAGAAATCAAATTGGGTAAGATTCTAACACTCCAACTAAGGTACATTGTTTATATAATTGATTTTGGAGTTGTTTGGCATGAGTATGGATGGTTAGAAACTATCTAAAATACATTGGAATGATTATGACCTAGAAATGATCTAGAGTGAGAAAGTGGAATGTATGAAGATTAATGATGAATGAGATATGTAGAAGTTATTAATAGTGTTGTGGTATGATTTTAAGATGTGGTTAGTGGATAAATTGTGAGATTTACCTAAAAGAGGTAAAATGTGGATTAAGGCATTTGTAAAATGCATAAGTGAATAATATTGACTAGTGAGGTCAATTATGGGTTAAATGCATTAACTCAATCGATTTAATGAATGAATCGCAGCTTCCGAGGATACGCCGAGGTGAGTTGAGCCAAGAGCGTGAGAAGCTAAAAGGAAAAGAGTCACACCAAGTGAATCGAGGTAAGGGAATTGTGTGGACTCCTAGAGATATTTGTGCGCAATTTGGGCGCTTAAATGTTTTGCTAGAATGCATGAGAATAGGAAATGATGTTGGGTGATTGAAGGGTAAAAGTTGGGAGTTTGAGAAATGTGCATGAAAACAAAAGTATATTGCTTTGAAAATCATGTTTTATTGCTTTTTAGCAAATGATTGGTAGGTTGGCTAACATTGAAATGATTTGCAAAAGAAATGAGTGTGTTTTGGTTTTGTTAACCATACTTTGCAAAGTTTTGAGCCACCTACATGATTTCGTGAGTATGAAAGCGTGCTAGAGTATGACTAGCTTGAGATTTGACGTGTTTTATACACATGAGTGCAAGAGGCACTAGTTTTCACATGGATTTCATATTTGTTTTGGCATTGTGCTCGAGTTTGTCTCGCACTGGATGCCCACCTTGCATGTTGCCGTGTTTGGAGCTTCGAGTAGACTGGGTGTCACATCGATTAAATAGGCTCACACGTGCATTGTTTTGACATGATTAATTAGCCGTGTTAGGAGCTTCGGATAGACAAGAGGTCGCACCGATTAAATAGGCTCACACGTGCGTTTGAGATGTGGCGTGATATGATGTGTTGATTGGGTCCACGGAGTACGTCATACCGTGCATGTAGCATGGAGTACATTGTACCGTGTTGAATTGTGATGTGCCATCTTTGGACGAGATCTGCTATGGACCGACGGGTAGGATTTGACCCACCTCCCGTGTGGAAGCAGATGGTGGTGATATCCCGCACACCTGATCCGTGTAGCCGGTATCACAGGTTATGTACATAGGCCTTGAGGTTATTACCTATTGTTGAACTGCCTATCTCACATGTCTACTGCTATTTGAGATTAAATCCATGTTTGAAATGATTGTGGGTCAGGAAAGCCCGAGGGATGGTCCGAGACCTGACCAATGTTGAAATTGATTTGTTAATGGTTTTTAAAGTGCACGGATGCATGATGGGTAATGCCATGCTTTTATTGTGAATTATGCATGATGATTTATACCATGCTTTGAGTTGACATGTGCACTTGATTTTTATAGCATGAATGCTTTACATACCATTAACACAATCATACACTCATGTTTTGAGATAAACAATGAATTAAATGCTTTTGAGCATGGCATCACGATCACGTAGATAGTGCAATATCTACCTGTTCGCATGATTGCCTTACTGAGCATGTGGTTTGCTCACCCCCTTATTTTCCCCCTCTCTACAGAGATTTGAGTATAGATTGAGCGTGACTGGAGGCGTTCCCTTTTTGGTAATCCGTTGCATCCCATCGCTAAAGGTATACACACCTTGATTATTTTGTATCTAAACTAGACATAGCATAGTAGCATTTTGTATGTAGCCACTGGGGATGTAAAACAATGTAAACACATGTAACAACTCTGATATATATACATTTATACAAGTGTTTACTCATAAATAATGTTTCAAATTGAATTAGTATGGTGGAGTGAGTTAGACGTCGACACACAGCGCAACTGTTAAGTGTGTGGTTGTTCACGATCGAGGAAGGATGATTAAGGATTGATGCATGAAAATGCGAAAAATTTGTACGTATTTTGGTAAGTTGAGGGTCGTGACAGAAGTTGGTATCAAAGCTCGAGTTGGTTTGACATGTGTCGTGTCTAAAATACTTAATAAGTGAAAAATTACATCCCCAAGTTACTGTGCTTGTTTAGATACAAATAGTATATGTCGATGGGTTGACTAAGTAATTGGTTGTGAATGTAGGGAACTGAGTAAGTATGCCTAATACCAGTCACGGTAGAGGGATGAGAGCACAGGCTCGAGGTCGTAGAGGTAGGCCTGGGGGTCGTGTTGAGCCAGAAACACACGAGGCTCAGGAGAATGTTGAGGTGGAGGCTGATGTTGAGCACGCTCCATAGGGTCCAAAGGAGAGGCCCGAGAGTATTGAGGCTCGCTTCGTGAGGATTGAGCGGAGCATTGAGATGATTGTGGAGTTGGTCACCCAATCTTTATCTGGAGTTGGCAGTAGACAGAGTCCCGCTACACAGGGTGATGCCGAGCAGGCGACAGCTCCTGAGGCACGGGCAAGGGAAGCCCAAAGGCCACAGACGACAGATACCCCACCCACACAGGATGTGCCTACGCCGGTTGCTATGCCAGGGCAGTAGAAGTTAGGGATATAGATGTGATTTGGATAGACTGCGGCAGTTCCAAAAGTTTGGACCACCGTCTTTCAGTGGAATAAAGGACCCAGTAGCGGCTGAGGATTGGATCAATGAGATCGAGAAATTATATGGGTTCTTTGAGTGCACTACTACCGAGATGGTAGCATTTGCCGCTTTTATGCTGAAGGGATCAGCAGAACATTGGTGGAAATCCACCAGGCCTATTTTGAGAGCCCGACATACTGAGATCAGCTGGGATGTGTTTCTAGAGGCCTTCCGGAGACAGTATGTCTCGGATACCGCACAGCGGAAGCTAAAGATGGCATTTTTGGGACTGACCCAAGGGAACAAGACTGTGGATGAGTATGAGACTGCTTTTATATCCCTGGGCAGGTATGATCCCAACACGATAGGTAATGAGGTCGAGAAGATCCAAAAGTTTATGGATGGATTGAGACCGACCGTCAGGTCTAGACTGGTTCCCCTAGATATACCGACCTATGAAGAGGCAGTGCGCAGGGCGCAACTATGTGAACAAGATGTTGATAGAATCGCCTCAGAGTTTGGAAAGGTTGGTAAGATGAGGGACAGAGATAAGAAGAGACCTATAATGGATAGAGGCTTCAGCTATAAAGGAAGCAAGAGATTCTCTGGAAAGAGGCCGAGAATTGATGAGATCCGGGAGAGGACAGTTAATACTCCCATGTATCCGGCCATTGCTCCAGCTAAGGGAATCGTGATTGGAGGACCACGGCCTACTACGGAACAGTGTTGCAAATGTGGTAGGTACCATGGTACTCGACCATGCTATGGATCTCCTGTAGTATGCTTCAGATGTGGGAAGCCAGGGCACATAATCAGAGATTGCCCAGAGATGACAGAGAGGGCCCCACAGAAGGGCAAGGAGCCAGAGAGGGCTCTAGTTGGTACAATTGCTCCGAGGAGGAGGGCTACAGCTGAGGAAAAAGGGAAGCAAGCAGTGGGTGTAAGCAGAGGACGAGTGCACGCACTGGACCAGGACACTGCAGATCAGTCATCGGATGTGGTAAAAGGTACCATCCAAATCTTTGATTTAGAAGCTTATGTACTGTTTGATCCTGGTGCCACGCATTCCTTTATTTCGCCATCCTTTGCATGTAAATTGTTGAAGCATGTAAAACCCACGCTGCTTGATAAGATGTTGTTGATATCTACCCCTATGAATGATAGTCAGTTGACTGAGCATATATATAGGGATTGTAAAATGAAGATAGGAGGTAAAGAGATGGCAGCCGATTTAATTTTATTAAACATGAGTGATTTTGATGTGATCCTAGGAATGGATTGGTTGGCTGCCAATCATGTTGTTATGGATTGTCATGCAAAAACTTTGATGTTTCCAAAGATAGACAATCTTGTAGTTAATTTTGTTAAATGAAATTAAACAACATGATTTTTATAAGTGTGATGAGTATAATCTTGATACATGATGTATGAAAGATAAATTTGATTTCATTTATGTGATGTAGTGATTTATGATACTAATGGTGGAAAGAATAATGTGAAGGATTCATCACTTTTGTGATTGAGACGGATAAGGCACGTCCGGAATTGGAAGAGATACCAGTGGTTAGGGAATTTCCAGATGTCTTTTCGGATGAGTTACCAGGGTTACCTCCAGATAGGGAGATGGAGTTTGGTATAGATTTGGCACCTGGTACAGAGCCGATGTCCAAGCCACCATACAGAATGGCTCAAGTTGAGTTAGAGGAGTTAAGGAAACAATTACAAGAGTTGCTGGAGAAGGGGTTCATCAGGCCGAGCGTCTCACCTTGGGGAGCACCAGTTCTGTTTGTAAGGAAGAAGGATGGAAGCCTCCGACTGTGTATAGACTACCGGTTGTTGAATAAGGCCACCATCAAGAATAAGTATCCCCTCCCACGTATCGATGATTTGTTGGATCAGCTTAAGGGAGCACAGGTCTTTTCCAAGATAGATCTGAGATCAAGGTACCATCAGTTGAAGATACGAGATGGAGATGTACCCAAGACAGCTTTTCGCACCCGGTATGGACATTATGAGTTTATGGTTATGCCATTCGGGTTGATGAATGCTCCCGCAGCTTTTATGTCTTTGATGAATGAGGTATTCCACCAGTACTTGGATCATTTGTTATTGTGTTTATTGATGATATACTGGTGTATTCAAAGTCTAGAGAGGAGCATGAAAGGCATTTAAGGATAGTGCTACAAACCCTCCGAGAGAAGAAGTTGTACGCTAAACTCAGTAAGTGCAATTTTTGGTTAGAACAGATCTCTTTTTTGGGTCACATAGTATCAAAGGATGGAGTATCAGTGGATCCATCTAAGATTGAGGTCGTAGTTCAGTGGCAGAGACCCCAGACAGTGATAGAGATCAGAAGTTTCCTGGGTTTAGCTGGGTATTACCGAAGGTTTGTAGAGGGATTTTCAAGGTTAGCTGCTCCTTTGACACGTCTCACGAGGAAAAATGTAGAGTTTGTGTGGGACAAAAAGTGTGAAGAAAGTTTTGAGGAGTTTAAAAAGAGATTAACTACAGCTCCAATACTCACCATTCCTACCAGCTCAGGAGGTTTCTCGGTGTATGCAGATGCTTCACACCTAGGACTGGGCTGTGTATTGATGCAGGATGGGAAGGTAGTAGCCTATGGATCAAGACAGTTAAAGGATCATGAGAGGAACTACCCGACCCATGACTTGGAGTTGGCAGCGGTGGTGTTTGCGCTGAAGATATGGCGCCACTACCTCTATGGTGAGAGATTTCATATTTATACAGATCATAAGAGCCTTAAGTACCTGTTCTCACAGAAAGAGTTGAACATGAGACAGAGGAGATGGCTCGAGCTATTAAAGGATTATGATTGTGAAATCCTATACCACCCGGGTAAAGCAAATGTGGTTGCTGATGCATTGAGTAGGAAGCATCTCGGGATGGTATCATTCATGATGATCAGGGAACACGAGCTGTTGGAACAGTTCATGAACCTCAGTTTGGATATGACCCCGCCTAACGCTGATAGTGGATTTATGATAGCTAGCCTGCAGTTGGAACCAGATCTGGTAGATCGAATCCGACAGGCTCAGCGAGTTGATCAGCAGTGTAGTGATATTGTCGGGCAGATACAGAGGGGTATATAGACGGAATTTGGGTTGAGTTCGGATGGATTGCTGAGGTTCAGAGGTAGGATATGTGTTCCTGATGACGCAGAGATCAGAAGGTTGATCCTGACAGAGGCTCACTCATCGAAGTATAGATACATCCAGGGGGTACCAAAATGTATCAAAACCTTCGAAAGGTTTATTGGTGGTCGGGAATGAAAAAGCACATTACTGAATATGTTGCTAAGTGTCTCGTTTGTCAGCAGGTGAAGGTAGAGCATCAGAAGCCTGTAGGGTTATTGCAGCCTCTACCGATACCGACATGGAAGTGGGAGCATGTCACCATGGATTTTGTGATGGGATTACCGAGGACCCGGAGAGGTCATGATGCCATATGGGTGATTGTGGATCGGTTGACGAAATCAGCCCATTTTCTAGCTATGAGAGCTACCGATACTCTGAGGCAGTTAGCGAACCTATATGTGCGCGAGATAGTGAGGCTACATGGAATTCCAGTGAGCGTTGTTTCTGATAGGGATGGGCGCTTCACTTCCCACTTTTGGGAACATTTTCAGGAAGCGATGGGGACCCAGTTGAATTTTAGCATCGCGTTTCATCCTCAGACAGAGGGTCAGTCAGAGAGGACTATACAGACCCTGGAGGACATGTTGAGAGGGTGTGCATTGGATTTTGGAGGCTCCTGGGATGACCATTTGCCACTCGCAGAGTTCGCGTATAATAACAGTTTTCATGCGAGTATCGGGATGGCACCATATGAGGCATTGTATGGGCGTAGATGCCGTTCCCCTATTGGATGGGAAGAGGTTAGTGACAGACAGATCTTTGCTCCCGACTTGGTTAGACAAGCCTCTGAGGACGTCCAATTGATATGTGAGAGGTTACGGACAGCTCAGAGCAGGCAAAAGAGTTATGCTGACAAGAGACGGAGACCACTAGAGTTTGAGGTGGGTGAGTCAGTGTTTTTGAAAGTTTCCCCTTCGAAGGGAATTATGAGATTTGGGAAGAAGGGAAAGTTGAGCCCTCGATATATAGGGCCATTTGAGATACTTGATAAGGTGGGAGACAAGGCGTATAGGTTGGCATTGCCACCAGAGTTGGCAAGTGTGCATAACGTCTTCCACGTATCCATGTTGAGGAAGTATCACCCGAACCCGGCACATGTGATAAGATATGAGCCTTTGGAGCTCAATGAGGGTATGACATATGTTGAGAAGCCAGTTCGGGTATTAGACAGAAAAGAGAAAGTGTTGAGGACAAAGACAATTCCCTTGGTGAAAATACTTTGGCAACATCACACAGTGGAAGAAGCCACATGGGAATTGGAGAGTTTGATGCGGGAGAAGTATCCCGAGTTGTTCACAGAATAATTGGTTCCAATTTGGAGGACCAAATTTTCTAAGTGGGGGAGAATATGAGACCCCGTATATGTATAAGGGTATATATGTACATAGAAATGTAAATAGAGTTGTACTATGAATTCATAAGTGAAGTATATGTGATGTAAGTCCATAAGTAATGTACTCACTTGTAATGAGAGTGGTAATTGTACACACAAGTTACATTATGTATGAATGTGAAGAAATGGACTTAAACATGTGGAGAATGTGTGTAGAATGGATTATGAGTAGTTTGGTAAAATGGAAGTAGAATTGCATAAGATGTGCACTTCCATTTTTGTTTATATTAAGTACCATTGGTCATACAAAGATTCTACAAAAGTTTTAATGTGTATGAAGTGAGGATGGATGCCATTTTCAAGACTCAAAGATGAATGAATGAGGAAATGATCATGGTAGCAAATTAAGGATGTTTGGTAAGGGTTGTTGCAGAGGAACTGCAGAAAATCTGGAAATTTTGATGGGCAGATCGATCTCATGGGATGAGAGATCGATCTCGAAGAGTCAGAATGCTCTTATGTGGGCAAAAGAATAGAGCAGATCGATCTCCAATGGAGCCAGATCGATCTCCTAAGCATTTTGTAGTGAAAAGATCGATCCCCAAGCACCCAGATCGATCTCCTTAGCTCTCTGTTTGGGAGCAGATCGATCTCATGCTTCGACAGATCGATCTCAGGCTTAAAAATACCGTGAAAAAGAGGGATTTTAAGGGACCAGATCGATCTCCTCTTGGACCAGATCGATCTCCTCAAGCTGTTTCTATATAAGGAGTGCTGGAAATCAGAAAATTTCGGGAAAAACATAAACCTTCCACTTTCAACCCAAAAACCTAACATTCTCTCTCAAAAATCAGCCATTTTCAGTGAGGTTTGAAGAGAGACCATTAGAGACAAAGTTATTCCTATCAAAGAGAAGAACAACACAGTTGGAAAGCATTTTCCCATTGTTGGTATTGAAGGAGTTAAGGGCATTGCCATTTGGAGCAAGAAGAGAAATCAAATTGGGTAAGATTCTAACACTCCAACTAAGGTACATTGTTTATATAATTGATTTTGGAGTTGTTTGGCATGAGTATGGATGGTTAGAAACTATCTAAAATACATTGGAATGATTATGACCTAAAAATGGTCTAGAGTGAGAAAGTGGAATGTATGAAGATTAATGATGAATGAGATATGTAGAAGTTATTAATAGTGTTGTGGTATGATTTTAAGATGTGGTTAGTGGATAAATTGTGAGATTTACCTAAAAGAGGTAAAATGTGGATTAAGGCATTTGTAAAATGCATAAGTGAATAATATTGACTAGTGAGGTCAATTATGGGTTAAATGCATTAACTCAATCGATTTAATGAATGAATCGCAGCTTCCAAGGATACGCCGAGGCGAGTTGAGCCAAGAGCGTGAGAAGCTAAAAGGAAAAGAGTCACACCAAGTGAATCGAGGTAAGGGAATTGTGTGGACTCCTAGAGATATTTGTGCGCAATTTGGGCGCTTAAATGTTTTGCTAGAATGCATGAGAATAGGAAATGATGTTGGGTGATTAAAGGGTAAAAGTTGGGAGTTTGAGAAATGTGCATGAAAACAAAAGTATATTGCTTTGAAAATCATGTTTTATTGCTTTTTAGCAAATGATTGGTAGGTTGGCTAACATTGAAATAATTTGCAAAAGAAATGAGTGTGAGTATGAAAGCGTGCTAGAGAATGACTAGCATGAGATTTGACGTGTTTTATACACATGAGTGCAAGAGGCACTAGTTTTCACATGGATTTCATATTTGTTTTGGCATTGTGCTCGAGTTTGTCTCGCACTGGATGCCCACCTTGCATGTTGTCGTGTTTGGAGCTTCGAGTGGACTGGGTGTCACATCGATTAAATGGCTCACACATGCATTGTTTTGACATGATTAATTAGCCGTGTTAGGAGCCTCGGATAGACAAGAGGTTGCACCGATTAAATAGGCTCACACGTGCGTTTGAGATGTGGTGTGATATGATGTGTTGATTGGGTCCACGGAGTACGTCGTACCGTGCATGTAGCATGGAGTACATTGTACCGTGTTGAATTGTGATGTGCCGTCTTTGGACGAGATCTGCTATGGACCGACGGGTAGGATTTGACCCACCTCCCGTGTGGAAGCAGATGGTGGTGATATCCCGCACACCTGATCCGTGTAGCCGGTATCACAGGTTATGTATATAGGCCTTGAGGTTATTACCTATTGTTGAACTGCCTATCTCACATGTCTACTGCTATTTGAGATTAAATCCATGTTTGAAATGATTGTGGGTCAGGAAAGCCCGAGGGATGGGCCGAGACCTGACCAATGTTGAAATTGATTTGTTAATGGTTTTTAAAGTGCATGGATGCATGATGGGTAATGCCATGCTTTTATTGTGAATTATACATGATGATTTATACCATGCTTTGAGTTGACATGTGCACTTGATTTTTATAGCATGAATGCTTTACATACCATTAACACAATCATACACTCATGTTTTGAGATAAACAATGAATTAAATGCTTTTGAGCATGGCATCACGATCACGTAGATAGTGCAGTATCTACCTGTTCGCATGATTGCCTTACTGAGCGTGTGGTTTGCTCACCCCCTTATTTTCCCCCTCTCTACAGAGATTTGAGTATAGATTGAGCGTGACTGAAGGCGTTCCCTTTTTGGTAATCCGCTGCATCCCATCGCTAAAGGTATACACACCTTGATTATTTTGTATCTAAACTAGACATAGCACAGTAGCATTTTGTATGTAACCACTGGGGATGTAAAACAATGTAAACACATGTAACAACTCTGATATATATATACATTTATATAAGTGTTTACTCATAAATAATGTTTCAAATTGAATTGGTATGGTGGAGTGAGTTAGACGTCGACACACAGCCCAACTGTTAAGTATGTGGTTGTTCACGATCGAGGAAGGATGATTAAGGATTGATGCATGAAAATGCAAAAAATTTGTACGTATTTTGGTAAGTTGAGGGTCGTGACAGAAGTTGGTATCAGAGCTCGAGTTGGTTTGACATGTGTCGTGTCTAAAATACTTAATAAGTGAAAAATTACATCCCCAAGTTACTGTGCTTGTTTAGATATAAATAGTGTCCGTCGATGGGTTGACTAAGTAATTGGTTGTGAATGTAGGGAACTGAGTAAGTATGCCTAATACCAGTCACGGTAGAGGGATGAGAGCACAGGCTCGAGGCTGTAGAGGTAGGCCTGGGGGTCTTGTTGAGCCAAAAACACACGAGGCTCAGGAGAATGTTGAGGTGGAGGCTGATGTTGAGCACGCTCCACAGGGTCCAGAGGAGAGGCCCGAGAGTACTGAGGCTCGCTTCGCGAGGATTGAACGGAGCATTGAGATGATTGTGGAGTTGGTCACCCAATCTTTATCTGGAGTTGGCGGTAGACAGAGTCCCGCTACACAGGGTGATGCCGAGCAGGCGATAGCTCCTGAGGCACAGGCAAGGGAAGCACAGAGGCCACAGACGACAGATACCCCACCCACACAGGATGTGCCTACGTCGGTTGCTATGCCAGGGCAGTAGAAGTTGGGGATATGGATGTGATTTGGATAGACTGCGGCAGTTCCAGAAGTTTGGACCGCCGTCTTTCAGTGGAATAAAGGACCCAGTAGCGGCTGAGGATTGGATCAATGAGATCGAGAAATTATATGGGTTCTTTGAGTGCACTACTACCGAGATGGTAGCATTTGCCGCTTTTATGCTGAAGGGATCAGCAGAACATTGGTGGAAATCCACCAGGCCTATTTTGAGAGCCCGGCATACTGAGATCAGCTGAGATGTGTTTCTAGAGGCCTTCCGGAGACAGTATGTCCCGGATACCGAACAGCGGAAGCTAAAGATGGCATTTTTGGGACTGACCCAAGGGAGCAGGACTGTGGATGAGTATGAGACTGCTTTTATATCCCTGGGCAGGTATGATCCCAACACGATGGGTAATGAGGTCGAGAAGATCCAAAAGTTTGTGGATGGATTGAGACCGACCGTCAGGTCTAGAATGGTTCCCCTAGATATACCGACCTATGAAGAGGCAGTGCGCAGGGCGCAACTATGTGAACAAGATGTTGATAGAATCGCCTCAGAGTTTGGAAAGGTTGGTAAGATGAGGGACAGAGATAAGAAGAGACCTATGATGGATAGAGGCTTCAGCTATAAAGGAAGCAAGAGATTCTCTGGAAAGAGGTCGAGAATTGATGAGATCCGAGAGAGGACAGTTGATACTCCCATGTATCCGGCCATTGCTCCAGCTAAGGGAATCGTGATTGGAGGACCACGGCCTACTACGGAACAGTGTGTCAAGTGTGGTAGGTACCATGGTACTCGACCATGCTATGGATCTCCTGTAGTATGCTTCAGATGTGGGAAGCCAGGGCACATAATCAGAGATTGCCCAGAGATGACAGAGAGGGCCCCACAGAAGGCCAAGGAGCCAGAGAGGGCTCCAGTTGGTACAGTTGCTCCGAGGAGGAGGGCTACAGCTGAGGAAAAAGGGAAGCAAGCAGTGGGTGTAAGCAGAGGACGAGTGGACGCACTGGACCAGGACACTGCAGATCAGTCATCAGATGTGGTAAAAGGTACCATCCAAATCTTTGATTTAGAAGCTTATGTACTGTTTGATCCTGGTGCAATGCATTCCTTTATTTCGCCATCCTTTGCATGTAAATTGTTGAAGCATGTAAAACCCACGCTGCTTGATAAGATGTTGTTGATATCTACCCCTATGAATGATAGTCAGTTGACTGAGCATATATATAGGGATTGTAAAATGAAGATAGGAGGTAAAGAGATGGCAGCCGATTTAATTTTATTAAACATGAGTGATTTTGATGTGATCCTAGGAATGGATTGGTTGGCTGCCAATCATGTTGTTATGGATTGTCATGCAAAAACTTTGATGTTTCCAAAGATAGACAATCTTGTTGTTAATTTTGTGAAATGAAATTAAACAACATGATTTTTATAAGTGTGATGAGTATAATCTTGATACATGATGTATGAAAGATAAATTTGATTTCATTTATGTGATGTGGTGATTTATGATACTAATGGTGGAAAGAATAATGTGAAGGATTCATCACTTTTGTGATTGAGACGGATAAGGCACGTCCGGAATTGGAAGACATACCAGTGGTTAGGGATTTCCAGATGTCTTTTCGGATGAGTTACCAGGGTTACCTCCAGATAGGGAGATGGAGTTTGGTATAGATTTGGCACCTGGTACAGAGCCGATGTCCAAGCCACCATACAGAATGGCTCAAGTTGAGTTAGAGGAGTTAAGGAAACAATTACAAGAGTTGCTGGAGAAGGGGTTCATCAGGCCGAGCGTCTCACCTTGGGGAGCACCGGTTCTGTTTGTAAGGAAGAAGGATGGAAGCCTCCGACTATGTATAGACTACCGGTTGTTGAATAAGGCCACCATCAAGAATAAGTATCCCCTCCCACGTATCGATGATTTGTTGGATCAGCTTAAGGGAGCACAGGTCTTTTCCAAGATAGATCTGAGATCAGGGTACCATCAATTGAAGATACGAGATGGAGATGTACCCAAGACAGCTTTTCGCACCCGGTATGGACATTATGAGTTTATGGTTATGCCATTCGGGTTGACGAATGCTCCCGCAGCTTTTATGTCTTTGATGAATGAGGTATTCCACCAGTACTTGGATCATTTGTTATTGTGTTTATTGATGATATACTGGTGTATTCAAGGTCTAGAGAGGAGCATGAAAGGCATTTAACGACAGTGCTACAAACCCTCCGATAGAAGAAGTTGTACGCTAAACTCAGTAAGTGCGACTTTTGGTTGGAACAGATCTCTTTTCTGGGTCACATAGTATCAAAGGATGGAGTATCAGTGGATCCATCTAAGATTGAGGCCGTAGTTCAGTGGCAGAGACCCCAGACAGTGACAGAGATCAGAAGTTTCCTGGGTTTAGCTGGGTATTACCGAAGGTTTGTAGAGGGATTTTCAAGGTTAGCTGCTCCTTTGACACGTCTCACGAGGAAAAATGTAGAGTTTGTGTGGGACAAAAAGTGTGAAGAAAGTTTTGAGGAGTTTAAAAAGAGATTAACTACAGCTCCAATACTCACCATTCCTACCAGCTCAGGAGGTTTCTCGGTGTATGCAGATGCTTCACACCTAGGACTGGGCTGTGTATTGATGCAGGATGGGAAGGTAGTAGCCTATGGATCAAGACAGTTAAAGGATCATGAGAGGAACTACCCGACCCATGACTTGGAGTTGGCAGCGGTGGTGTTTGCGCTGAAGATATGGCGCCACTACCTCTATGGTGAGAGATTTCATATTTATACAGATCATAAGAGCCTTAAGTACCTGTTCTCACAGAAAGAGTTGAACATGAGACAGAGGAGATGGCTCGAGCTATTAAAGGATTATGATTGTGAAATCCTATACCACCCGAGTAAAGCAAATGTGGTTGCTGATGCATTGAGTAGGAAGCACTCGGGATGGTATCATTCATGATGATCAGGGAACACGAGCTGTTGGAACAGTTCATGAACCTCAGTTTGGATATGACCCCGCCTAACGCTGATAGTGGATTTATGATAGCTAGCCTGCAGTTGGAACCAGATCTGGTAGATCGAATCCGACAGGCTCAGCGAGTTGATCAGCAGTGTAGTGATATTATCGGGCAGATACAGAGGGGTATAGAGACGGAATTTGGGTTGAGTTCGGATGGATTGCTGAGGTTCAAAGGTAGGATATGTGTTCCTGATGACGCAGAGATCAGAAGGTTGATCCTGACAGAGGCTCACTCATCGAAGTATACGATACATCCAGGGGGTACCAAAATGTATCAAAACCTTCGAAAGGTTTATTGGTGGTCGGGAATGAAAAAGCACATTGCTGAATATGTTGCTAAGTGTCTCGTTTGTCAGCAGGTGAAGGTAGAGCATCAGAAGCCTGCAGGGTTATTGCAGCCTCTACCGATACCGACATGGAAGTGGGAGCATGTCACCTTGGATTTTGTGATGGGATTACCGAGGACCCGGAGAGGTCATGATGCCATATGGGTGATTGTGGATCGGTTGACAAAATCAGCCCATTTTCTAGCTATGAGAGCTACCGATACTCTGAGGCAGTTAGCGAACCTATATGTGCGTGAGATAGTGAGGCTACATGGAATTCCAGTGAGCGTTGTTTCTGATAGGGATGGGCGCTTCACTTCCCACTTTTGGGAACATTTTCAGGAAGCGATGGGGACCCAGTTGAATTTTAGCACCGTGTTTCATCCTCAGACAGAGGGTCAGTCAGAGAGGACTATACAGACCCTGGAGGACATGTTGAGAGGGTGTGCATTGGATTTTGGAGGCTCCTGGGATGACCATTTGCCACTCGCAGAGTTCGCGTATAATAACAGTTTTCATGCGAGTATCGGGATGGCACCATATGAGGCATTGTATGGGCGTAGATGCCGTTCCCCTATTGGATGGGAAGAGGTTGGTGACAGACAGATCTTTGCTCCCGACTTGGTTAGACAAGCCTCTGAGGACGTCCAATTGATATGTGAGAGGTTACGGACAGCTCAGAGCAGGCAAAAGAGTTATGCTGACAAGAGACGGAGACCACTAGAGTTTGAGGTGGGTGAGTCAGTGTTTTTGAAAGTTTCCCCTTCGAAGGGAATTATGAGATTTGGGAAGAAGGGAAAGTTGAGCCCTCGATATATAGGGCCATTTGAGATACTTGATAAGGTGGGAGACAAGGCGTATAGGTTGGCATTGCCACCAGAGTTGGGAAGCGTGCGCATAACGTCTTTCACGTATCCATGTTGAGGAAGTATCACCTAGACCCGGCACATGTGATAAGATATGAGCCTTTGGAGCTCAATGAGGGTATGACATATGTTGAGAAGCCAGTTCGGGTATTGGACAGAAAAGAGAAAGTGTTGAGGACAAAGACAATTCCCTTGGTGAAAATACTTTGGCAACATCACACAGTGGAAGAAGCCACATGGGAATTGGAGAGTTTGATGCGGGAGAAGTATCCCGAGTTGTTCACAGAATAATTGGTTCCAATTTGGAGGACCAAATTTTCTAAATGGGGGAGAATGTGAGACCCCGTATATGTATAAGGGTATATATGTACATAGAAATGTAAATAGAGTTGTACTATGAATTCATAAGTGAAGTATATGTGATGTAAGTCCATAAGTAATGTACTCACTTGTAATGAGAGTGGTAATTGTACACACAAGTTACATTATGTATGAATGTGAAGAAATGGACTTAAACATGTGGAGAATGTGTGTAGAATGGATTATGAGTAGTTTGGTAAAATGGAAGTAGAATTGCATAAGATGTGCACTTCCATTTTTGTTTATATTAAGTACCATTGGTCATACAAAGATTCTACAAAAGTTTTAATGTGTATGAAGTGAGGATGGATGCCATTTTCAAGACTCAAAGATGAATGAATGAGGAAATGATCATGGTAGCAAATTAAGGATGTTTGGTAAAGGTTGTTGCAGAGGAACTGCAGAAAATCTGGAAATTTTGAAGGGCAGATCGATCTCATGGGATGAGAGATCGATCTGGAAGAGTCAGAATGCTCTTATGTGGGCAAAAGAATAGAGCAGATCGATCTCCAATGGAGCCCGATCGATCTCCTAAGCATTTTGTAGTGAAAAGATCGATCCCCAAGCACCCAGATCGATCTCCTTAGCTCTCTGTTTGGGAGCAGATCGATCTCATGCTTCGACAGATCGATCTCATGCCTCGACAGATCGATCTCATGCTTCGACAGATCGATCTCAGGCTTAAAAATGCCGTGAAAAAGAGGGATTTTAAGGGACCAGATCGATCTCCTCTTGGACCAGATCGATCTCCTCAAGCTGTTTCTATATAAGGAGTGCTGGAAATCAAAAAATTTCGGGAAAAACACAAACCTTCCACTTTCAACCCAAAAACCTAACATTCTCTCTCAAAAATCAGCCATTTTCAGTGAGGTTTGAAGAGAGACCATTAGAGACAAAGTTGTTCCTATCAAAGAGAAGAACAACACAGTTGGAAAGCATTTTCCCATTGTTGGTATTGAAGGAGTTAAGGGCATTGCCATTTGGAGCAAGAAGAGAAATCAAATTGGGTAAGATTCTAACACTCCAACTAAGGTACATTGTTTATATAATTGATTTTGGAGTTGTTTGGCATGAGTATGGATGGTTAGAAACTATCTAAAATACATTGGAATGATTATGACCTAGAAATGGTCTAGAGTGAGAAAGTGGAATGTATGAAGATTAATGATGAATGAGATATGTAGAAGTTATTAATAGTGTTGTGGTATGATTTTAAGATGTGGTTAGTGGATAAATTGTGAGATTTACCTAAAAGAGGTAAAATGTGGATTAAGGCATTTGTAAAATGCATAAGTGAATAATATTGTCTAGTGAGGTCAATTATGGGTTAAATGCATTAACTCAATCGATTTAATGAATGAATCGCAGCTTCCGAGGATATGCCGAGGCGAGTTGAGCTAAGAGCGTGAGAAGCTAAAAGGAAAAGAGTCACACCAAGTGAATCGAGGTAAGGGAATTGTGTGGACTCCTAGAGATATTTGTGCGCAATTTGGGCGCTTAAATGTTTTGCTAGAATGCATGAGAATAGGAAATGATGTTGGGTGATTGAAGGGTAAAAGTTGGGAGTTTGAGAAATGTGCATGAAAACAAAAGCATATTGCTTTGAAAATCATGTTTTATTGCTTTTTAGCAAATGATTGGTAGGTTGGCTAACATTGAAATGATTTGTAAAAGAAATGAGTGTGTTTTGGTTTTGTTAACCATACTTTGCAAAGTTTTGAGCCACCTACATGATTTCGTGAGTATGAAAGCGTGCTAGAGTATGACTAGCATGAGATTTGACGTGTTTTATACACATGAGTGCAAGAGGCACTAGTTTTCACATGGATTTCATATTTGTTTTGGCATTGTGCTCGAGTTTGTCTCGCACTGGATGCCCACCTTGCATGTTGCCGTGTTTGGAGCTTCGAGTAGACTGGGTGTCACATCGATTAAATGGCTCACACGTGCATTGTTTTGACATGATTAATTAGCTGTGTTAGGAGCTTCGGATAGACAAGAGGTCGCACCGATTAAATAGGCTCACACGTGCGTTTGAGATGTGGCGTGATATGATGTGTTGATTGGGTCCACGGAGTACGTCGTACCGTGCATGTAACATGGAGTACATTGTACCGTGTTGAATTGTGATGTGCCATCTTCGGACGAGATCTGCTATGGACCGGCGGGTAGGATTTGACCCACCTACCGTGTGGAAGCAGATGGTGGTGATATCCCACACACCTGATCCGTGTAGCCGGTATCACAGGTTATGTACATAGGCCTTGAGGTTATTACCTATTGTTGAACTGCCTATCTCACATGTCTACTGCTATTTGAGATTAAATCCATGTTTGAAATGATTGTGGGTCAGGAAACCCCGAGGGATGGGCCGAGACCTGACCAATGTTGAAATTGATTTGTTAATGGTTTTTAAAGTGCACGGATGCATGATGGGTAATGCCATGCTTTTATTATGAATTATGCATGATGATTTATACCATGCTTTGAGTTGACATGTGCACTTGATTTTTATAGCATGAATGCTTTACATACCATTAACACAATCATACACTCATGTTTTGAGATAAACAATGAATTAAATGCTTTTGAGCATGGCATCACGATCACGTAGATAGTGCAGTATCTACCTATTCGCATGATTGCCTTACTGAGCGTGTGGTTTGCTCACCCCCCTTATTTTCCCCCTCTCTACAGAGATTTGAGTATAGATTGAGCATGACTGGAGGCGTTCCCTTTTTGGTAATCCGCTGCATCCCATCGCTAAAGGTATACACACCTTGATTATTTTGTATCTAAACTAGACATAGCACAGTAGCATTTTGTATGTAACCACTGGGGATGTAAAACAATGTAAACACATGTAACAACTCTGATATATATATACATTTATACAAGTGTTTACTCATAAATAATGTTTCAAATTGAATTGGTATGGTAGAGTGAGTTAGACGTCGACACACAGCCCAACTGTTAAGTGTGTGGTTGTTCACGATCGAGGAAGGATGATTAAGGATTGATGCATGAAAATGCGAAAAATTTGTACGTATTTTGGTAAGTTGAGGGTCGTGACACATTTGGAGTAAGAAAGAAATCAAGCTAGGTGAGTTTCTAATGCACCAACCCAAGTACATTGTTTAGTTATTGATTTTGGAGTTGATTGGTATGTGCATTGATGATTTGAATTACATGGAATTTAATGGAACATGTAAAACCTAGAATAAGTCTAGAGTGAGAAAATGTGATATAGATGAGTTGATGATAAATGGATAATGCTGGGATGTTAATAAGGTATTATGTATGATTTTTAGAAGGTTGAATGAAGCCGCATTGTTAGATTGGTCAAGTTTAGTGAATAAGTATATGAGGTGTTTGACAAAATGTCATAGTGAAGTAAATGATAAACTAGAGACACTATGAGCATTGAATATCGATTTAGTATTAATCGATAAACCAGAAGGAGTTTGATGAACTCTCGAGAAAATATTAAGCGATCAAAAAATGGACTTAAGAGGGAATGAGACCCCATAAGAGAGTTAATGGAGACTATATGTTGATTCAACTATAGTAAACACAAGAGTTATATCATGTTGAACTAAATTGATGCGAAACATAATCTCGTGCAGTTCCGGAGAGTTCGTTGGAGGCGAATCGAATTGCGCAAACAAGCAGCTTTAAGGAAGTGGGATCACGCGACACGATTCTAGGTAAGGGAATTGTGTGGACTCTTAGAGATACCTGTGCGCATTTTAGGCGCATTTTGATTTTCTAGAATGTTTGTGTTGATAGGAATGAAATGAATGATTTGGAGGGTAGTGTAACTAGGATTTGAGAAAAATGTCATGAAAAAAAAGAACATGAGGTCCTTGAGTATTTTAATGCTTTTTAGCATGTGCATTGGTAGGTTGGCTAGCATTTTTAAATGATTTGCTTGAAAATAGCTTGATTTGGTTTTAATATCCACGCTTTGCAAGGAATGAGCCACCTACATGAGTTTTTGTGAAAAATGAAGCGTGCTAGAGCATGGTTCGCATGAGATTTGATATGTTTTATACATGCATTAGTGTTGGAGCAAAAGCTCGCACTAGAGTTTTATATGCATGAGTGTTGGAGCTTCACTCGCACTAGTTTTACATGGATTTTATGATATTGTGCTGGAGCTTAGCTTGCACTTGTTTTCACACGAGTTTTGACAAGGTGCTGGAGCATAGCTCGTACTAGATGTCCACCATACGTGTTGTCGTGCTTGAGAACTACTCGCACGTTGTTTTATGACATGTTGGGAGTCGTGCTGGGAGCTTCGGGTAGACTGTGTGCCACACCGATTAAATAAGCTCGCACGTACGTTTTGAGATGTGGCAGTATATGATGTGAAGATATGGGTCCACGGAGTACGTTGTACCATGCAAGTAGCATGGAGTACGTTGTACCATGTGTGATAATTGATACGAACTAAATGTATTTCCGCAAGTACACGGGTCGTACAAGTAATAATGGGATTTGAGTCCTGGAATATCGTCCCACAGAGAAGTTGATCAGCCTAATTAACTACCGATTAATCTTACCCTAAGTATATTCTAGTAAATTATGTATTCTTAATGGGTGATCTACAAGGCTAACATTAAAAGTATTGAAGATAATAAAAGCTATAAACTAAAGAAAATAAAACTGATTTAAAAATTACTTACAGTGCTCCAAGCAATTAAAAGCAAATATCTACAAACATAATTAAAGCAGTTAAAATTCATTAATGCAATTAAAAATGCAAATATAAAAATAAAGAAACAAAATTAATTAAACTAAAATTAAACTATCCTAGAATAAAATATGCATGTAATTAAACGAATTAACAAAAATTGCAAATTAAACTAACCTAAAATTTAATGAAATAAAATCCTAGAAAAATTAAGAAAATAACTACAAGTCTAAATGTCTAAAATACTAATTCTAAATTAATCCTAATTATATCTAATCACTAACTTAACAATAAAATCTATCTAGTGCATCCTAAATGTAACTCATAAAGACTAAACTAAAATTAAATCCTATATTATATAAAATTAACCATTAACTAAAAGTAAAACTAAAAAAAAAAAAATTATCTTAACAAATTAAAGTATTAATTTAAACCTACAATTATCAATGAACAACTAACCTAAATTATCAACTTCTTAAAGCAATAAAAATAATATAAATGCACAAGTATAAAATTCAAAAAGAAGTAATGTGGCCAAACATGGCCTTAGAGCAAATCAGCAACCAAGTGGTCCCGATAACTGCACTGTACACGTCTTCTTGGCTGCTCCAGGTGTGTCCTGCTGTTTTCAGTTCTGTCTAGGTGCTAGCACTCGTCCGTGGCTTCTGCTCCAGGTGCTGTTACTGCCTCTTAGTACCCTCCTTCACTGTTGCATCCAGGTGCGGTCCACAACCTACTCCAGGTACTGCTCGTGTACAACCCTGCACTGCAATCGACGCCTGCTCACATGCAATCTGCAGACTGGTTCATTTCACAACCAACTTGCAGGATTAGTCTCGAGCTCCTACTGTGAGACCCCATTTATGTATAATTGTAATATGTACATAGAAATGTAAATGGAGTTATACTATGAATTCATAAGTGAAGTATATGTAACGTAAGTCCATAAGATTATGTACACACTTGTAATAAGAGTTGTGATTGTACGTACAAGTTACATTCTGAATGAGTATGAAGAAATGGACTTAAACATGTGAAAATGTGAATGGGATAGAATGTAATGACCCAATTCCATTCTCTTTAACCGAAAATCACTAAAAACTTTTCGCGTTTTACTATTACCTTACCCGGTCGTGAACTAACTCCCCACATACTGTTGGGCTGTGAGTCAATAATAAACTCCACATCACATTCATTCTCAGTGAAATAAAACGATGTCATACATTTGCATTTAAATCTTGTACTTATACAAAAGCATGTTTTACTGACATCTGCATCCCCCATAATTACAACTCAAAGAATACTGTGCTTTTACATTGTTTAGATATAAAAAGAATCACTGTGTATATACCTCTAAGCGATGGAGATGCAGCGGAGTCCAAAATACCACGCCTCAATCCTCACTGGGCTACTATGCACGCTCTGTAGGGGGAAAAATAGAGAGGGATGAGCAACCACACGCTCAGTAAGGCAATAATGCAAGCATGGTAGATAACTACTCTATCTACATGCTGATAGTGTTATGCATAAATCATTTATGGTAGGAGCATGAGGAATAAAACTATGCCATATGAGTATACATATATATCATGTATCGAAATCATGTACATTGGCATATAAAACATGGTAAAAACATCATGTATAAATCATCTCATGCTCAATCTCATTTAAATTCATAAAAAGGGCAATTCATTAAGAAACCTCTTTTCTCAAACCCACGTCATAAACTCTTTCTCAAACACATACAATCTCATCACATCAATTCACAATCACAACCACATTCTCATTTCACAATTCACACATGTGTATAAAAACTAGGTCACTATATCAAAAGTGCCTATGTGGACAACTACATCGTAAATCATCCCAGACCACACGCATCCAGGTGTGCGGGGTATCATGCTGACACGAAGATGGATTATCCCTCGCCAGACTTTCTCATCACATAACCATCATGCAGTACATCGTACTCCATGTGATATACACGGTACAGCGTACTCCGCAGACTCATATCGTGATTGGGGGTGCCATTCCTAGGTCTTACCTACCCCATACCAAGAGTTTTCCATATCCGTGAAGGAGAGCCTCCCTGCCGAACAGAGCCTCCCCGCCTAACAGAGCCTCCCTGCCTCCTCGGGCTTAAAGATGTTAGCTTAAGGATGTAGGGCTTAAGGATCCTTCCGTAAGAGAGCCTCCCCACCGAACAGAGCCTCCCCGCCTCCTCGGGCTTAAGGATGTTGGCTTAAGGATGTAGGGCTTAAAGATCTTACCGTACCCATGTAGGAGAGCCTCCCTGCCTAACAGAGCCTCCCCGCCCCTCCAGGGCTTAAGGATCCCATCCTAAGAGAGCCTCCCCACCGAACAGAGCATCCCCGCCTAACAGAGCCTCCCCGCCTCTTTGGGCTTAAGGATGTTAGCTTAAGGATGTAGGGCTTAAGGATCTTACCAACTTTCACAACCTCATACGTATCACAATGTGCAAACTTGTGCGAGCAAAGTTCTAGCACGACTCATGCATCCTCTCATAAAGAGACGCGTACGAGCATAGCTCTAGTACGATTATACTCATAAGACAAACCACTCAAAAGCCACGTACGAGCAGAAGCTCCAGTACGGTTTATAAACATCATCATAGTTTCCAAATCAAGGTGCGAGCTAAGCTCCAGCACATTTCATACAAATGAAAACATCAATACCCGGTGCGAGCTAGGCTCTAGCACGGTTTAATTCACATAAACATGATAGGCGGCTCATAAGCTTTTAAAGCTATCTCAAAACATATTTGGCACTTCACATGTGCTATCACAAACATCAAACCACAATAGCCATCCTATCTATCAATTCGTTTAAAACCAAACACATGTTTTGTGAAAGCATTCAAAACACTTGATTTATGCAATTATTAACCTTACTATCCCTTTTTATACATCCATGTAAACCAAATCATCTAATATTCACAACTATTTTCGCATACCAGATAACCAATTTCTCAAACGTTCATGCATTTCATAAACACCCTATAATCCCACAAATTACGAGCAGCTACCTCTATATACTTACAGAATTCCCTTACCTGGAATCGCGATGCGTGATTCCACTTCCTTAAGCTGCTTACTCGTACGGTTCGATTGGTCTTCAACGAACTCTTCGGGACAAATATGATTTTTCTTCTTGCTCCAAATGGCAATGCCCTTATCTCCTTCAATACCCACAATGAGATTTTGGGTTCCAACTATGTTGTTCTCTTCCTCAAGATGAACAACTTAATGTCTAATGGTCTCCCCTCAATTCTTGCTGGAAATGGCTGATTTTAGAGAGGGAAAGTTAGGTTTTTGGGTTAGAAATGGAAGATTGGTGTTTTTCCCAAAATTTTCAGATTTTCAGCCCTCCTTATATAGAAATAGCTTGAGGAGATCAATCTGGTCCAAGAGGAGATCGATCTGGTCCCCTTAAATCTCTCATTTTCACGAAATTTTTAAGCATGAGATCAATCTGTCGCAGCATGAGATCGATCTGTTGAAGCATGAGATCTATCTGTCGAAGCTTGAGATCGATCTAGTCCCAAACAGAGAGCTAAGGAGATCGATCTGGGTGCTTGAGGATCGATCTTTTCATCACAGAATGCTTAGGAGATCGATCTGGCCCCATTGGAGATCGATCTGCTCTATTCCATTGCCCAAATAAGAGCATTTTGGCTCTTCCAAATCGATCTCTCCTCCTATGAGATCGATCTGGCCTTCATGTTTTCCAGATTTCTTGCAGTTTCCTTGTTGCAACTCATACCAACACATCCTTAATCTGTTGCCATGACCATTTTCTCATCCATCCACCTTTATAACTTGAAAATGGCATCCATTCATACCTTATGCACATTAAGACTTGTGTGCATTCATTGTATGTCCAAAGGTATGCTATATAAAACCAAATGGAAGCATAACTTCATTCCATTTTACCGCACTACCCATTTTGAGTTTCAATCACATCCATCACTTATAAGAACTCATTTCTTCATATTCATACACAATGGAACTTGTATGTACGTTACAAATCATATTACACATACGTACATTGAATCCATGGACTTACATCAATCATACTTTACATTACAAGTCCATTCATATTTATTACACATTACAACTCTACATATACGGGGTCTCACATTCTCCCCTCCTTCAAGGAATTTGGTCCTCCAAATTAGAACCAAGTCACTCTTCAAAAAGTTGGGGGTACTTCTCCCGTATTAAGTTCTCCAATTCCCATGTGGCCTCTTCCGCCGTGTGATGTTGCCAAAAAACTTTCACCAAGGGAATTGTCTTATTCCGCAACACTTTCTCTTTTCTGTCTAAAATCCGAACCGGCTTCTCAACATACGTCATACTCTCATGGAGCTCCAACGGCTCATATCTTATCACGTGTGCTGGGTCTGGGTGAAGCATCGAGACGTGGAAGACGTTGTGGACATTTGCCAAGTTCGGTGGCAATGCCAACCTATACGCCTTATCTCCCACTCTCTCCAAAATCTCGAAGGGTCCGATATATCTAGGACTCAGCTTGCCCTTCTTACCAAATCTCATAATACCCTTCGATGGTGATACCCTCAGAAACACCGACTCACCCTCATCAAACTCTAGTGGTCTTCGTCTCTTGTCAGCATAACTCTTTTGCCGGTTCTGAGCTGTCCGTAATCTCTCACATATCAACTGGACGTCCTTAGATGCCTGCTGCACTAAATCTGGAGCAAAAATCTGTCTGTCACCAACCTCTTCCCATCCAATAGGGGAACGGCATCTATGCCCGTATAATGCCTCATAGGGTGCCATCCCGATACTAGCATGATAGCTATTATTATAAGCGAACTCGGCTAACTGCAGGTGGTCATCCCAGGAGCCTCTAAAATCTAGCACACACACTCTCAACATATCCTCGAGGGTCTGTATAGTCCTCTCTGACTGCCCATCTGTCTGAGGATGAAAAGTGGTGCTAAAACTCAGTTGGGTCCCCAGCGCTTCCTGAAAATGTTCCCAAAAATGGGAAGTGAAGCGGGCATCCCTATCAGAAACAACGCTCACTGGTACACCATGTAGCCGTACTATCTCTCGAATATACAGGTTCGCCAACTGACTCAGTGTATCGGTAGCTCTCATAGCCAAGAAATGGGCGGACTTAGTCAACCAGTCCATAATAACCCATATGGCATCATGACCTCTGCGGGTCCTCGGCAACCCCATCACAACATCCATGGTGACATGCTCCCACTTCCAAGTCTGTATAGGTAGAGGCTGCAATAATCCTGCAGGCTTCTGATGCTCTACCTTCACTTGCTGACAAACGAGACACTTAGCGACATATTCAGCAATGTCTCTCTTCATTCCAGACCACCAATAAACCTTCCGAAGGTTTTGATACATCTTGGTACTTCCCGGATGTATCGTATACTTCGATGAGTGAGCCTCTGATAAAATCATTCTCCTGATCTCAGGATCCCTGGGAACGCATACTCTGCCTCTGAACCTCAATAACCCATCAGCACTCTGCTCAAAATCAATACCCACACCTGTCTGTATCTGCCTCAGCCAATCGATGCACCGTCGATCGCTCTGCTGGGCTGGCCGAATACGGCCAATCAATTCTGGCTCCAGTCTTAAACTAGCCATGATTTCAAGTCTCTCAGATCCAAGTGGGGTTACATCCAAATTGAGGTTCGCAAAGTGTTCTAACAATTCATGTTCCCGTACCATCATATAAGACACCAACCCAAGGTTCTTTCTACTCAAAGCATCGGCAACTACATTTGCCTTACCTGGGTGGTACATGATTTCACAATCATAGTCTTTCAGGAGTTCGAGCCATCTCTTCTGTCTCATATTCAACTCTTTCTGCGAGAACAGGTACTTAAGGCTCTTATGATCTGTGAACACCTGAAACTTCTCACCATAGAGATAGTGGCGCCATATTTTCAGAGCAAATATTACGGCCGCCAACTCCAAATCATGTGTCGGGTAGTTCCTCTCATGATCTTTCAACTGTCTCGATCCATAGGCAACTACCTTCCCATCCTGCATAAGCACACAGCCTAGTCCCTGGTGTGATGCATCCGTATACACTGAGAATCCTCCTGAGCTGGTAGGAATGGTGAGAACTGGAGCAGTCGTCAATTGACGCTTAAGCTCCTCAAAACTCCTCTCACATGCCTCATCCCACACAAACTTAACATCTTTTCGCGTGAGGCGTGTCAATGGAGCAGCTAGTCTGGAGAAACCCTCTACAAATCTCCGATAATATCCTGCCAATCCCAGAAAACTCCTGATCTCAGTTACTGTCTTGGGCTGTTCCCACTGTACAACTGCCTCTATCTTGGATGGATCCACCGATACCCCATCCTTTGACACAACATGCCCCAGAAATGAGATCTGTTCCAACCAAAAGTTACACTTGCTAAGTTTGGCATACAATTCTCTCTCTCGGAGGGTCTACAGAACTATCCTCAAGTGCTCCTCATGATCTTCCCTGGACTTGGAATACACCAAAATGTCATCAATGAACACTATTACAAACTTGTCCAGGTATGGCTTGAATATATCATTCATCAATGCCATAAATGTTGCGGGAGCATTCGTCAATCCGAATGGCATCACCAAAAACTCGTAGTGGCCATAACGGGTACGAAATGCTGTCTTGGGTATATCTCCACTCCTGATCCTCAACTGATGGTACCCTGACCGCAGATCTATCTTAAAAAATACTTCGGCTCCCTGGAGCTGATCCAACAAATCATCGATTCTAGGAAGGGGGTACTTGTTCTTAATGGTGGCCTTATTTAACAACCGATAATCTATACACAGTCGGAGGCTTCCATCCTTCTTCCTTACAAATAGAACCGGTGCTCCCCAAGGTGAGACACTCGGTCTAATAAACCCCTTCTCCAGCAGCTCTTGCAGCTGTTTCTTCAGCTCTTCCAATTCTATCGGAGCCATTCTATAGGGTGGTTTCGATATCGGCTCTGTACCAGGCACTAGCTCAATGCAAAATTCCATTTCCCTTTCAGGTGGTAGTCCTGGTAATTCATCCGGAAAGACATCAGGGTAATCCGTAATTACGGCTATGTCCCTCAATTTCGGGTATGCCTCATCTATATCAACCACGTGTGCAATGAACCCTTCATATTATCCTCTCTATCATTAGTAACATAAACCATCACTCCACATTCAACATTTATCATAAACAATAATTTATCTCTCAAGCAATATGCATTTAAAATCATACTCCTTTATTTTCAATAATCATACTATTTTCATATCATTTCTTTTCATCAAAATTTACAATAAGATTGTCTAATCCTGAAAACATCAATGTTTTGGCATGATAATCCATCACAACACGATTGGTAGCCAACCAATCCATTCCCAAAATTACATCAAAATCATTCATATTCAATAAAATCAGATTGGCTATCATTTCCTTCCCCTCTATCTTTAACTTACAATCTACATACATGCTCAGTCAATTGACTATCATTCATGGGTGTGGAAATCATCAACATTTTATCCAACAATGTTGGTTTCACATGCTTCAATAATTTATGTGCGAAGAAATGTGATATGAAAGAATGCGTGGCACCAGGATCAAATAATACCAATGCTTCTAAATCAAAGATTCGGATGGTACCTTTAATCACATCCGTCGATGCGTCTGCAGTGTCCTGGTCCAGCGCGTGCACCCTTCCTCTGCTCACACTCACAGCCTGTTTCCCTTTTTCCTCAGCTATAGCCCTCCTCCTCGGGGCTACTGTCTCAACTGGAGCTCCCTCAGGCTCCTTGCCCTTCTGCGGGGTAATCTCCATCTTCTCAGGACAATGCTTAGCCATATGTCCTGGTCTCTCGCATCTAAAACACACCATAGGGGTCATCAGACAGGGCCTATTCCCATGAAATCTCCCACATCTCCTACACTGGTCAGTAGTAGGCCGTGGTCCTCCAATAGTCATGCCCCTCGGCGCAGTCAAGGCTGGGTATACGGGAGTTCTAGCAGCTCTCTCCTGCACCTCCTCAATCTTTGGCCTCTTCTCGAAAAATCTTTGGCCATCTCTCTTGGCCACTCTTCCAAACCCGGATCTCTTCCGGTCTCTATCCTTCCTGACACTAATCCTCCCAAGCTCGGAGGCATTTCGCTCAAAGTCTTGCTCACATAACTGAGCCTTATGTACAGCCTCCTCATAGGTCAAGATGTCAAAGGGAGCTAGCTTAGTCCGGATGGCCAATCTCAATCCATCCATGAACTTTTGTATCTTTCGGGTCTCACTACCCATCGTGTCAGGGTCATATCTCCCCAATGACATAAACTTGGACTCATACTCGTCCACAGTCCGGTTTCCCTCAACCAAATTCATAAATTTCATCTGCAATTTTCTCTGTGCGGTAGCTGGAATATACTGTCTTCTGAAGGCCTCTAAAAATATCTCCCACGAGATCTCAGAGTGTCTGGCCCTCAAAATAGCTTCGGTGGATCTCCACCAGTGCTCTGCCTCGCCTTTCAACATGAACACGGCAAAGGCTACCTTCTCAGCTGAAGTACATCGGAAAAACCTATATAGTTTCTCCATCTCATACACCCAATCCTCCGTAACCACTGGGTCCTTCACCCCTCTAAACACTGGGGGTTTCAGCGCTTGAAACTCTCACAACCTGCTCAAGTCGCAGTCATAACCCAAATCACTACCGCTCTGCTGTGGAGTGATAGGAGAATCTGTATCCTGGGCTGGAGGTGGTGTAACTGTAGCTGTCTTAGCAGCATGAGGTCTCTCCACCTCTGCAGCTGCCTGTTCAGTAGTAGGCTGTGCTGCAGGACCTCGTCTATCACCGGCGCCCAAGGCCTGTGTGACTATCTCCACCAAATTCTCAATGCTCCGCTCTAATCTAGCGAAGCGAGCCTCAGTATCCTCTGCTCTCCCAGCAGGGTTCTGTGGAGCCTGCTCAGTCTGTGGCTCTGCACGGCTCTCAGGCCTACCTCTACGGCCTCTAGCACGTGCTCTCGCCCCTCTACCTTTGCGTGTAACTGGCATAGTTCTTAACTTCCTGTATTATAATAATTCATTAAGCTCAATCCATCACGGTATACACAGTTATATCTAAACAAAAGCACAGTACTATAGGGATGTACTTTCCTACATTTTATTAATGACTCACATCAGGCCAACACAGCTCTGATACCAATCTCTGTCCCGACCTAATTCCATTCTCTTTAACAGAAAATCACTAAAAAATTTTCGCGTTTTACTGTTACCTTACCCGGTCGTGAACTAACTCACCACACACTGTTGGGCTGTGAGTCAATAATAAACTCCACATCTCATTCATTCTCAGTGAAATAAAACGATGTCATAAATTTGCATTTAAATCTTGTACTTATACAAAAGCATGTTTTACTGACATCTACATCCCCCATAATTAGAACTCAAATAATACTGTGCTTTTACATTGTTTAGATACAAAAAGAATCACTGTGGATATACCTCTAAGCGATGGAGATGCAGCGGAGTCCAAAATACCACGCCTCAGTCCTCACTAGGCTACTATGCACGCTCTGTAGGGGGGAAAATAGAGAGGGATGAGCAACCACACGCTCATTAAGGCAATAATGCAAGCATGGTAGATAACTACTCTATCTACATGCTGATAGTGTTATGCATAAATCATTTATGGTAGGAGCATGAGGAATAAAACTATGCCATATGAGTATACATATATATCATGTATCGAAATCATGTACATTGGCATATAAAACATGGTAAAAACATCATGTATAAATCATCTCATGCTCAATCTCATTTTAATTCATAAAAAGGGCAATTCATTAAGAAACCTCCTTTTTAAACCCACGTCATAAACTCTTTCTCAAACACATACAATCTCATCACATCAATTCACAATCACAACCACATTCTCATTTCACAATTCACGCATGTGTATAAAAACTAGGTCACTATATCAAAAGTGCCTATGTGGACCACTACATCGTAAATCATCCCAGACCACACGCATCCAGGTGTGCGGGGTATCATGCTGGCACGAAGATGGATTATCCCTCGCCAGACTTTCTCATCACATAACCATCATGCGGTACATCGTACTCCATGTGATATACACGGTACAACGTACTCCGCAGACTCATATCGTGATTGGGGGTGCCATTCCTAGGTCTTACCTACCCCATACCAAGAGTTTTCCATATCCGTGAAGGAGAGCCTCCCTGCCGAACAGAGCCTCCCCGCCTCACAGAGCCTCCCTGCCTCCTCGGGCTTAAGGATGTTAGCTTAAGGATGTAGGGCTTAAGGATCCTTCCGTAAGAGAGCCTCCCCACCGAACAGAGCCTCCCCGCCTCCTCAGGCTTAAGGATGTTGGCTTAAGGATGTAGGGCTTAAGGATCTTACCGTACCCATGTAGGAGAGCCTCCCTGCCTAACAGAGCCTCCTCGCCCCTCCAGGGCTTAAGGATGTTGGCTTAAGGATCCCACCGTAAGAGAGCCTCCCCACCGAACAGAGCCTCCCCGCCTAACAGAGCCTCCCCGCCTCCTCGGGCTTAAGGATGTTGGCTTAAGGATGTAGGGCTTAAGGATCTTACCGTACCCATGTAGGAGAGCCTCCCTGCCTAACAGAGCCTCCCCGCCCCTCCAGGGCTTAAGGATGTTGGCTTAAGGATCCCACCGTAAGAGAGCCTCCCCACCGAACAGAGCCTCCCCGCCTAACAGACCTCCCCGCCTCTTTGGGCTTAAGGATGTTAGCTTAAGGATGTAGGGCTTAAGGATCTTACCAACTTTCACAACCTCATACGTATCACAATGTGCAAACTTGTGCGAGCAAAGTTCTAGCACGACTCATGCATCCTCTCATAAAGAGACGCATACGAGCATAGCTCTAGTACGATTATACTCATAAGACAAACCACTCAAAAGCCACGTACGAGCAGAAGCTCCAGTACGGTTTATAAACATCATCATAGTTTCCAAATCAAGGTGCGAGCTAAGCTCCAGCACGTTTCATACAAATGAAAACATCAATACCAGGTGCGAGCTAGGCTCTAGCACGGTTTAATTCACATAAACATGATAGGCGGCTCATAAGCTTTAAAGCTATCTCAAAACATATTTGGCACTTCACATGTGCTATCACAAACATCAAACCACAATAGCCATCCTATCTATCAATTCGTTTAAAACTAAACACATGTTTTGTGAAAGCATTCAAAACACTTGATTTATGCAATTATTAGCCTTACTATCCCTTTTTATACATCCATGTAAACCAAATCATCTAATATTCACAACTATTTTTGCATACCAGACAACCAATTTCTCAAACGTTCATGCATTTCATAAACACCCTATAATCCCACAAATTACGAGTAGCTACCTCTATATACTTACAGAATTCCCTTACCTGGAATCGCGATGCATGATTCCACTTCCTTAAGCTGCTTACTCGTACGGTTCGATTCGTCTTCAACGAACTCTTCAGGACAAAAATGATTTTTCTTCTTGCTCCAAATGGTAATGCCCTTATCTCCTTCAATACCCACAATGAGATTTTGGATTCCAACTATGTTGTTCTCTTCCTCAAGATGAACAACTTAATGTCTAATGGTCTCCCCTCAATTCTTGTTGGAAATGGCTGATTTTAGAGAGGGAAAGTTAGGTTTTTGGGTTAGAAGTGGAAGATTGGTGTTTTTTCCGAAATTTTCAGATTTTTAGCCCTCTTTATATAGAAATAGCTTGAGGAGATCGATCTGGTCCAAGAGGAGATCGATCTGGTCCCCTTAAATCTATCATTTTCACGAAATTTTTAAGCATGAGATTGATCTGTCGAAGCTTGAGATCGATCTGGTCCCAAACAGAGAGCTAAGGAGATCGATCTGGGTGCTTGAGGATCAATCTTTTCATCATAGAATGCTTAGGAGATCGATCTGGCCCCATTGGAGATCGATCTGCTCTATTCCATTGCCCAAATAAGAGCATTCTGGCTCTTCCAGATTGATCTCTCATCCTATGAGATCGATCTGGCCTTCATGTTTTCCAGATTTCTTACAGTTTCCTTGTTGCAACTCATACCAACACATCCTTAATCTGTTGCCATGACCATTTTCTCATCCATCCACCTTTATAACTTGAAAATGGCATCCATTCATACCTTATGCACATTGAGACTTGTGTGCATTCATTGTATGTCCAAAGGTATGCTATATAAAACCAAATGGAAGCATAACTTCATTCCATTTTACCACACTACCCATTTTGAGTTTCAATCACATCCATCACTTATAAGAACTCATTTCTTCATATTCATACTCAATGGAACTTGTATGTACGTTACAAATCATATTACACATACGTACATTGAATCCATGGACTTACATCAATCATACTTTACATTACAAGTCCATTCATATTTATTACACATTACAACTCTACATATACGGGGTCTCACATAGAATATGAGTAGTGTGGTAAAATGGAAGGAAGATTTACATAAGTTGTGCACTTTCATTTGATTTATATTAAGTACCTTTGGTCAAACAAGGATTCTACACAAGTTTTAATGTGTATGAAGTATTATGGGATATCATTTTCAAGTCTCAAAGATGATTGGATGAGAAAATGACTATGGCGCCAAATTAAGGATGTTTTGGTATAAACCTGCAGAAAAACTACAAAAAATCTAGAAATATGAATGACAAATCAATCTCATAGGAAGAGATCGATCTGGGTGAGCCAAAATGCTTGTATTTAAGCAAAGGAATAGGGTAGATCGATCACCAATGGGGCCAGATCGATCCCCTAAACATTCTGTAATGAAAAGATCGATCCTCAAGCCTACAGATTGATCTTTTTAGCTCTCTGTTTGGAGTAGATCGATCTCAAGCTTCGACAGATCGATCTCATGCTTAAAATGCCATGAAAAAAAGGGATTTAAGGGGACCAGATCGATCTCCTCCTAGTGCAGATCGATCTCCTCAAGCTATTTCTATAAAAAGAGTGTTGAAAATCTGAAAATTTCAGAAAAAACATCACCATTCCATTTTCAACCCAAAAACCTAACTTTCTCTCTCTAAAATCATCCATTTCCAGTAAGATTTGAAGAGAGACCATTAGAAGCAAAGTTGTTCATCTTGAGGAAGAGAACAACATAGTTCGAAGGCATTTACCCATTTGTTGGATTGAAGGAACAAGGGGCATTTCTAATTGGAGCAAATAGGAAATCCAAAGAGGTAAGTTTCTAGTGCACAAATCCAAGTACATTTGTCTAGTTGATGATTATGAAGTTGATTTGGGTGTGCACATTGTGGGTAGAAACTATCTAAAATGCATGGGAATGATTATGACCTAGAAATGGTCTAGTGTGAGAAAGTGAAATGTATAGAGATTAATGATGAATGAGATATGTAGAAGTTAATAATAGTGTTGTGGTATGATTTTAAGATGTTGTTAGTGGATAAATTGTGAGATTTACCTAAAAGGGGTAAAATGTGGATTAAGGCATTGGTAAATGCAAAGATGGGTTATATTGACTAATGAGGTCAAATGTGAGTTAACAACTTTAACTCAAATGATTTGGATGATTGAATTCAGCTTCCGAGGATACGCCGGAGCAAGTTGAGCCAAGAGCGTGAGAAGCTAAGAGGAAAAGAGTCACACCAAGTAAATAGAGGTAAGGGAATTGTGGGGACTCTTAGAGATATCTGTGCACAATTTGGGCGCTTAAATGCTTTGCTAGAATGCATGAGATATTAGGAAATGATGTTGGGTGATTGATGGGCAAAAGTTGGGTGTTTGAGAAATGTGCATGAAAACAAAAACATATTGCTTTGAAAATCATGTTTTATTGCTTTTTAGCAAATGATTGGTAGGTTGGCTGACATTGAAATGATTTGTAAAAGAAATGAGTGTGTTTTGGTTTTGTTAACCATACTTTGCAAAGATTTGAGCTACCTACATGGTTTTCGTGAGAATGAAAGCGTGCCAGAGTATGATTCGCACGAGATTTGACGTGTTTTATACACAAGGGTACTGGAGCTTAGCTTGCACTAGTTTTCACATGGATTTCATACTGGTTTTGGCATGGTGCTTGGAGCTTAGCTCGCACTAGATGCCCACCTTGCTTGTTGTCGTGCTTGGAGTTTCGGGTAGACTGGGTGTCACCTCGATTAAATAGGCTCGTACGTGCATTGTTTTGACATGATTGATTAGCTGTGTTAGGAGCTTCGGGTAGACAAGAGGTCGTATCGATTAAATAGTCTCACACGTGCGTTTTGAGATGTGGCGTGATATGATGTGTTGATTGGGTCCATGGAGTACGTTGTACCGTGCAAGTAGCATGGAGTATATTGTACCGTGTTGAGATTGTGATATGCCGTCTTCGGATGAGATCTGCTATGGACCGACGGGCAGGATTTGACCCACCTCCCGCGTGGAAGCAGATAGTGGTGATATCCCGCACACCTGATCCGTGTAGTCGGTATCACAGGTTATGGCCATGACCTAGAGGTTATTACCTATTATTGAATTGCCTATCTCACATGTCTAATGCTTTAAGAATAAATCCATGTTTGAAATGATTTGTGGGTCAGGAAAGTTCGAGGGATGGGCTGAGACCTGACAAGTGTTGGATTGATTTGTTAATGGTTTTAAAGTGCACCGAAGCATGATGGTTAATGCCATGCTTATTTGAGAAAAATGCATGATGGGTAATGCCATGCTTTACTGTGAATTATGCATGATGATTTATACCATGCTTTGAATTGAACTGTGCACTGGATTTTAATAGCATGAATGCTTTACATACCATTAACACAATCATACACTCATATTTTGAGATAAATGATGAACTAAATGCTTTTGAGCATGGCATCACAATCACGTAGATAGTGCAGTATCTACCTGTTCGCATGATTGCCTTACTGAGGGTGTGGTTTGCTCACCCCCTTATTTTCCCCTCTCTACAGAGTGTTGAGTATAGATTGAGCGTGACTGGAGGTGTTCCCTTTTGGTAATCCGCTGAATCCCATCGCGTAAGGTATACACACTATTGTAATTTTGTATCTAGACTTACGATAGCACAGTAGCATTTTGTATGAAACTATTAGGGATGTAAAACAATGTAAACACATGTAAACAACTCTGATATATACATTTATACGAGTGTTTACTCATAAATAATATACAAATTGAATTGGTATGGTGGAGTGAGTTAGACGTCGACACACAGCCCAACTATTGAGGAGAGTTGCTGTTCACAATTTAGGTAAGGATGAATAATGAATGATGCATGAAAATGCGAAAATTTTACACGTATTTTGGTAAGTTGAGTGTCGTGACAGAAGTTGGTATCAAGCTTCAGTTGGTCTGATGTGTGTCGTGTCTAAAATACTTAATAAGTTAGAAAATTACATCCTTATGTTACTGTGCTTGTTTAGATACAATTGTGTGTGTGTCGATGGGTTGACTAAGTAATTGGTTGTGAATGTAGGAAATTGAGTAAATATGCCTAATACCAGTCGCGGTAGAGGGATGAGAACACAGGCTTGAGGCCGTAGAGGTAAGCCTGGGGGTTGTGTTGAGCCAAAAACACAAGAGGTTCAGGATGATATTGAGGTGGAGGCTGAGGTTGAGCATACTTCACAAGGTCCAGAGGATAGGCCCGAGAGTACTAAGGCTCGCTTCGTGAGGATTGAGTGGAGCATTGAGATGATATTGGAGTTGGTCACCCAATCTTTACCTAGAGTTGGCAGTAGACGGAATCTCGCTACAGAGGGTGATGCGAGCAGGCGATAGCTCCTGAGACACGGGTAAGGAAAGCCCAGAGACCTCAGATGATAGATACCCCACCTGCACAGTATATTCCTACACCTGTTGCTACACCACAGGCCAGTTGAGGCTGGGGTTACCATTGTGATTTGGATAGACTGCGGCAGTTCCAAAAGTTTGGACCGTCGTCTTATAGCGAAATTAAGGACCCAGTGGAAGCTGAGGATTGGATTAGTGAAATCGAGAAGCTGTATGGGTTCTTCGAGTGCACTACCACCGAGATGATAGCGTTTGTCGCTTTTATGCTGAAGGGATCAGCAGAGCATTGGTGGAAATCCATCAGGCCTATTTTGAGAGCCTGGCATACTGAGATCAGTTGGGATATATTTTTAGAAGCTTTTCGGAGACAGTACGTTCCGGATACCGCACAGCAAAAGATGAAAATGACATTTTTGAGACTGACCCAAGGGAGCAGAATTGTGGATGAGTATGAGATGACTTTTATCTCCTTGGCAGATATGATCCTAACACTATGAATAATGAGGCCAAGAAAATCCAGAAGTTTGTGGATGGATTGAGACCAACCATCAGGTCTAGACTGGTTCCCTTGGATATACCGACCTATAAGAAGGCAGTGCGCAGGGCACAATTATGTGAACAAGATGTTGGTAAGATGAGGGACAGAGATAAGAAGAGACCAATTGATGGATAGAGGCTTCAGTTATAAAGGAAGCAAAAGATTCTCTGAAAAGAGGCCGAGGATCGATGAGATCTGAGAGAAGACAGTTAATACTCCCATGTATCCGGCCATTGCTCCAGCTAAGGGTATTATGATTGGAGGGCCACGGCCTACTATAGAGCAGTGTAGCAAGTGTGGTAGGTATCATGATACTCGACCATGCTATGGACCTTAAGTAGTATGCTTCAAATGTGGGAAACCATGGCACATAATCAGGGATTGCCCAGAGATGATACAGAGAGCCCCACAGAAGGGCAAGGAGCCAAAAAGAGCTCCAGTTGGGACAACTGCCCCGAGGAGGAGGGCTATAGCTGAGGAAAAAGGGAAATAGGCAGTGGGTGTGAGTAGAGGACGAGTATACACACTGGACCAGGACACTATGGATCAGTCATCAGATGTGGTAAAAGGTACCATCCAAATCCTTGAATTTGAAGCTTATGTACTGTTTGATCCTGGTGCCGCGCATTCCTTTGTATCACCATCCTTTGCATGTAAATTGTTGAAGCATGTAAAACTCACACTGCTTGATAAGATGTTGTTGATATCTACCCCTATGAATGATAGTCAGTTGACTGAGCATGTATATAGAGATTGTAAGATAAGGATAGGAGGTAAAGAAATGGCAGCCGATTTAATTTTACTAAATATGAGTGATTTTGATGTAATCCTAGGGATGGATTGGCTGGCTACAAAACATGTTGTTATGATTGTCATGCAAAAACTTTGATGTTTCCAAAGTAGACAACCTTGTAGTAAATTTTGTGAAATGAAATTAAAGAACATGATTATTGTAAGTGTGATGAGTACAATCTTGATACATGATGTATGAAAGATAAATCTGTTTATCAATCTTATGTGTGAATCTGATGATTTATGATTACTAATGGTGGAAAGAATAATGTGAAGGGTTGAGATGGATAAGGCACGTCCGAAATTGGGAGACATTCCAGTGGTTAAGGAATTTCCAAATGTCTTTCCGGATGAATTACTAGGGTTACCTCCAGATAGGGAGATGGAGTTTGGTATAGAGTTGGCACCTGGTACAGAGCCGATATCCAAGCACCGTACAGAATGGCTCAAGTTGAGCTGGAGGAGTTAAGGAAACAATTACAGGAGTTGCTAGAGAAGGGGATCATCAAGCCGAGCGTCTCACCTTGGGGAGCACCGATTCTGTTTGTAAGGAAGAAGGATGGAAGCCACCGACTGTGTATAGATTACCGGTTGTTGAATAAGGCCACCATCAAGAATAAGTATCCCCTTCCACGCATCGATGACTTGTTGGATCAGCTTAAGGGAGCGTAGGTCTTTTCCAAGATAGATCTGAGATCAGGGTACCATCAGTTGAAGATACGAGGTGGAGATGTACCTAAGATAGCTTTTTCACCCGGTATGGACATTATGAGTTCATGGTTATGCTATTCGGGTTGACGAATGCTCCCGCAGCTTTTATACCATTGATGAATGAGGTATTCAACCAGTATTTGGATCGGTTTGTTATTGTGTTTATTGATGATATACTGGTGTACTCGAGATCTAGAGAGGAGCACGAAAGACATTTAAGGATAGTGCTACAGACCCTCCGAGAGAAGAATTTGTATGCTAAACTCAATAAGTGCGACTTTTGGTTGGAATAGATCTTTTTTTTGGGTCATATAGTATCAAAAGATGGAGTGTCGGTGGATCCGTCTAAGATTGAGGTTGTAGTTCAATGGCAGAGACCCCAGACAGTGACAGAGATCAGGAGTTTCCTGGGTTAAGCTGGGTACTATCGACTGTTTGTGGAGGGATTCTCAAGGTTAGCTGCACCTTTGACATGTCTCACGAGGAAGAATGTGGAGTATGTGTGGGACGATAAGTGTGAGGAAAGCTTTGAGGAGTTTAAAAGGAGATTAACCACATCTCCGATACTCACCATTCCTACCAGCTCAAGAGGTTTCTCGGTGTATACAAATGCTTCACACCTAGGACTGAGCTGCGTATTGATGGAGGATGGAAAGGTAGTAGCCTATGGATCAAGGCAGTTAAAGGATCAGGAGAGGAACTACCCGACCCATGACTTGGAGTTGGCAGCGGTGGTGGATGCGTTGAAGATATGGCGCCACTACCTCTATGGTGAGAGATTTCAGGTTTACATAGATCACAAGAGCCTTAAATACCTATTCTCGCAGAAAGAGTTAAACATGAGACAGAGGAGATGGCTCGAGCTATTAAAGGACTATGATTGTGACATCCTGTACCACCCGGGTAAAGTAAATGTGGTTGCTGATGCATTGAGTAGGAAGCATCTCGGGATGGTATCATTTATGATGATCAGGGAACACGAGTTGTTAGAACAGTTCACGAACTCAGTTTGGATATGACCCCACCTGACATTGATAGTGGATTTATGATAGCTAGCCTTCAGTTGGAACCGGATTTGGTAGATCAAATCCGACAAGTTCAGCTGTGAGACACCGTACATGTATAGTTGTACCATGTGTAATTGGATCAATGAATGCTAATGTACTTGTAATGTAAAGTATAATTGACGTAAGTCCATGAATTCAATGTACACATATGTAATATGATTTGTAATGTATATACAAGTTTCATTGTGTATGAACATGAAGAAATGAGTTCTTATAAGTGATGAGTGTGATTGGAACTCAAAATGAATATCGTGGTAATGGAAGGAAGTTTCATGAATATAAATCCTAGTAGACATTTGGATATACAAGTAATGCACACAAGTTTCAATATGCATAAGGTATGAATGGATGCCATTTTTGAGTCAAAAAGGTGGATGGATGAGAAAATGGCTATGGTAGCAGATTAAGAGTGTTTTGGTGTGAGTTGCTGCAGAAAAACTGCAGAAAATCTGGAAAGTATGAAGGCCAGATCGATCTCATAGGATGAGAGATCGATCTGGAAGAGCCAGAATGCTCTTATTTAGGCAATGAAATAGAGCAGATCGATCTCCTAACCATTCTGTAATGAAAAGATCGATCCTCAAGCATACAGATCGATCTCCTTAGCTCTCTGTTTGGGAGCAGATCGATCTCAAGCTTCGACAGATCGATCTCATGCTTAAAATACCATGAAAAAGAGGGATTTAAGGGGACTAGATCGATCTCCTCCTAGTGCAGATCGATCTCCTCAAGCTATTTCTATAAAAGGAGTGCCGAACATCTAAAAATTTCGAGAAAAAACACAGTCCTTCCATTTTCGACCCAAAAGCCTAACTTTCTCTCTCTAAAATCAGCCATTTCCAGTAAGAATTGAGGGGAGGCCATTAGACACTAAGTTGTTCATCTTGAGGAAGAGAAGAACATAGTTGGAACCCAAAATCCCATTGTTGGTATTGAATGAGCTAAGGGCATTGTCATTTGGAGCAAGAAGAGAAATCAGATTTGGTATGCGTCTAATACTCTAGCCTAAGTACATTGTGTATTTAATTGATTTTGGAGTTGTTTGGCATGAGTATGGATGGTTGGAAACACCTAGATTGTGTTAGAAACTAATGTAACCTAGAAAATGGAATGCCTCTAGTGTGAGGAAGTGTGATTTAGGGAGTTGGTGGTTTATGGGTTATGATAAGTTGTTATTTGAGTAATGTGGGTGATTTGGAATGGTTATGTGGAGTTATATTGTGAGTTTAGAGAAGACACGAAGATGGGTATATAAGATGCTTGATAAAATGCCATAGTGAGGAAATTAATGAAATATGAACACTATGAGCTTGATATCGATTTAATATTGATTTGGAATGAGTTAATAGGCCTAAAAGAATCCATAGACTTGAGTTATGGGCAAAGTAATGAAACGAGACCTCACAAGCATAAATAGAGGCTATAGGTCGAATCGACTATAGTAAACGTAAAAGTTAGATTATAACGCGCTAAAACGATTCGAAATTTCATTTATGTGCAGTCCCGAAGAGTCCATTGGAAACGAATAGAGCCGTACGAGTAAGCAGCTTTAAGGAAGTGGAATCACACATCGCGATTCCAGGTAAGAGAATTTTGTGAGTATATAGAGATAACTGCTCATACTTTGAACTTGTGGGTGAATATTGGGTGTTTTATGAAATGCATGGTTGCTCAAGTAAATGATTGATGGTATTCATGAATGATGATAAGTATATGTGTGATTTTGGTTTTGAAGTGGATTCTATGAAATGGGATAGTAAGGCTAATAATTGCATAAATCTAATATTTTGATGTTTTACAAAACGCAATTGCTTCGTTTTAAGCAACCTTGTAGATGGGTCGGCTAGTGTTTTATTGATGTTGTGGAAAAAGCATTTGTGAAGTGCTAAACCCGATTTTCGGGATTGTTTGATTGTGTATGAGCCACCTATCATATTTGTATGACATAAATCGCGCTAGAGCCTCGCTCGCGTTGGATTTCAATATTTTCACTTGTGTGAAATGTGCTGGAGCTTAGCTCGTACGTGGTTTCTTCATAGTTTTATGCATAAATGTTGTACGAGCGTTGCTCTACGAAGTGATTTATTATGATGCATGAATTCACGCTAGAGCGTAGCTCGCGCTGGTTTTCACACTGTGGTATGTATGAGGCCGTGGCGAGAGATACGGATTGGTGTTCAGGGAACCCAACAGGCCTAACAGACCTCTTGAGTGTGGTGATGGTGAGGGTGAGGGGCTAGGACCTGAATCTGGGAACCCAACAGGGGTGAACAAGGCCATGAGGGGCTTGGACCTGGTATTGAGAGTACTCCCACGTGCACTTGAGACTATAGAGGTTACACTTGGTATGGGGTAGATAAGACCTACGGCAGACACCCCCAACCATGTTATGGGTCCGCGGAGTACGATGTACCATGTATATCACATGGAGTACGATGTACCGCGTGGTGGTTACTGGATTTGAGAAAGTCTAGTGGAGAACTAACCCACCTTCGTGCCAGCATGATACCCCGCACACCGGGATCCGTGTGGTCTGGGATGATATGTGACAGATGGCTAACATAGTCAGTTGAGATATAGTGACCTGTCTCCTTGCTTGATTTACTTACTACCACATGATTTTAATCTATAAGTGTGATTGTGACTATCCAGGGTAGACCTGAGGGAGGGGTCGAGCCTTGTAGACTTGATTTGTGAAACGATGATGATGTTTGTGATTGAGAAAATGGTTTGTGATGGGATTGTATGTGTTTGAGAAAGGGCTTTATGATGTGGGTTTAAAAAGGAGGTTTCTTAATGAATTGCCTTTTTTATGAATTTAAATGAGATTGAGCATGAGATGGTTTGTACATGATGATTTACCATGTTTTATTATGCCAATTTACATGATTTTAATACATGATATATGTATACGCATATGGCATAGTTTTGTTTTCCTCATGCTCCGAACTATACATGATTTATGCATAACACTATCAGCATGAAGATAGAGTAGTTATCTACCATGCTTGCATTATTGCTTTACTGAGCGTGTGGTTGCTCATCCCTCTCTATTTTTCCACTCCTACAAAGCATGCATAGTAGCCCAGTGAGGACTGAGGCATGGTATTTTGGACATCGTTGCATCTCCATGACTCAGAGGTATATACACAGTGATTCCTTTTTATATCTAAACAATGTAAAAACACAGTCATCATTTGAAATGTGATTATGGGGGATGTAGATGTCAGTAGTCATATTTTGTATAAGTAAACGATTAACTTCGGATGTATGGCATCGTTTCATTAAATTGTGAATGAATGATAAGTGGTGGTTATTATTGACTCACAGCCCAACTGTATGTGGTGAGTTGTTCACGATCGGGTAAGGTAACAGTAAAATGCGAAAAATTTATTGAGATTTTTGGTAAAAGGGAATGAAAAAGGGTCTTGACATCAGCGAGTTGATCAGCAGTGCAGTGATATTGTCGGGAAGATACAGAGGGGTACAGAGACAGACTTTGGGTTGAGTTCGGATGGATTGTTGAGGTTCAGAGGTAAGATATGTGTTCCTGATGATACAAAGATCAGAAGGTTGATCTTGACAGAGGCTCACTCATCAAAGTATACGATACATCCAGGGAGTACTAAGATGTATCGAAACCTTCGAAAGGTTTATTGGTGGTCTGGGATGAAAAAGCACATTACTGAATATGTTGCTAAGTGTCTCATTTGTCAGCAGGTGAAGGTAGAGCATCAGAAGCCTGCAGGGTTATTGCAGCCTCTACTGATACCGACGTGGAAGTGGGAGCATGTCACCATGGATTTTGTGATGGGATTGCCGAGGACCCAGAGAGGTCATGATGCCATATGGGTGATTGTGGATCGGTTGACGAAATCAGCCCATTTTCTAGCTATGAGGGCTACCGATACCCTGAGCCAGTTAGCGAACCTATATGTGCATGAGATAGTGAGGCTACATGGAATTCCAGTGAGCGTTGTTTCTGATAGGGATACCCGCTTCACTTCCCATTTCTGGGAACGTTTCCAGGAAGCGATGGGGACCCAGTTGAGTTTTAGCACCGCGTTTCATTCTCAGACAGATGGTCAGTCAGAGAGGACTATACAGACCCTGGAGGATATGTTGAGAGCATGTGCATTAGATTCTGAGGCTCCTGGGATGACCATTTGCCACTTGCAGAGTTCGCCTATATTAACAATTCTCATGCGAGTATCGAGATGGCACCATATGAGGCATTGTATGGGCGTAGATGTCGTTCCCCTATTGGATGGGAAGAGGTTGGTGACAGATAGATCTTTGCTCCCGACTTGGTTAGACAAGCCTCTGATGACGTCTAATTGATATGTGAGAGGTTACGGACAGCTCAGAGCAAGCAAAAGAGTTACGCTGACAAGAGATGGAGATCACTAGAGTTTGATGTGGGTGAGTCGGTGTTCTTGAAGGTTTCTCCTTCGAAAGGAATTATGAGATTTGGTAAGAATGGCAAGCTGAGCCCTAGATATATCAGACCCTTCGAGATTTTGGAGAGAGTGTGAGACAAGGCTTATAGGTTGGCATTGCCACCGGAGTTGGCAAGTGTGCATAACGTCTTCCACATATCCATGTTAAGGAAGTACCACCTGGACCTGGCACATGTGATAAGATATGAGCCATTAGAGCTTAATGAGGGTATGACATACGTTGAGAAGCCAGTTTGGATATTAGACAGGAAAGATAAAGTGTTGAGGACAAAGATAATTTCCTTGGTGAAAGTCCTTTGGCAACATCACACTGTGGAAGAAGCCATATGGGAATTGGAAAGTTTGATGCGGGAGAAGTATCTCGAGTTGTTCACAGGATGATTGGTTCTAATTTGGAGGACCAAATTTTCTAAGTGGGAGAGAATGTGAGACCCTGTTTATGTATAATTGTAATATGTACATAGAAATGTAAATGGAGTTATACTATGAATTCATAAGTGAAGTATATGTAATGTAAGTCCATAAGATTATGTACACACTTGTAATAAGAGTTGTGATTGTACGTACAAGTTACAGTATGAATGAGTATGAAGAAATGGACTTAAACATGTGAAAAATGTCAATGGGATAGAATATGAGTAGTGTAGAAAATGGAGGGAAGATTTGCATAAGTTGTGCACTTCCATTTGGTTTATATTAAGTACCTTTGGCCATACAAGGATTCTACACAAGTTTTAATGTGTATGAAGTATTATGGGATATCATTTTCAAGTCTCAAAGATGATTGGATGAGAAAATGGCTATGGCACCAAATTAAGGATGTTTTGGTATAAGTTTACTGCAGAAAAACTGTAAAAAATCTGGAAATATAAATGACAGATCGTTCTCATAGGATGAGAGATCGATTAGGGTGAGCCAAAATACTTGTATTTGAGCAAACGAATAAGGCAAATCGATCTCCAATGGGAACAGATCGATCCCCTAAACATTCTGTAATGAAAAGATTGATCTTCAAGCCTACAAATCGATCTCCTTAGCTCTCTGTTTGGAGCAGATCGATCTCAAACTTCGACAGATCGATCTCATGCTTAAAATGCCGTGAAAAAAGGGATTTAAGGGGACCAGATCGATCTCCTTCTAGTGCAGATCGATCTCCTCAAGTTATTTCTATAAAAGGAGTGTTGAAAATCTAAAAATTTCGAAAAAAACATCACCCTTCCATTTTCAACCCAAAAACCTAACTTTCTCTCTTTAAAATCAGCCATTTCCAGTAAGATTTGAAGAGAGACCATTAGAAGCAAAGTTGTTCATCTTGAGGAAGAGAACAACATAGTTCGAAGGCATTACCCATTTGTTGGATTGAAGGAACAAGGGGCATTTCTAATTGGAGCAAAGAGGAAATCCAAAGAGGTAAGTTTCTATGCACAAATCCAAGTACATTTGTCTAGTTGATGATTATGAAGTTGATTTGGGTGTGCACATTGTGGGTAGAAACTATCTAAAATGCATGGGAATGATTATGACCTAGAAATGGTCTAGTGTGAGAAAGTGGAATGTATGGAGATTAATGATGAATGAGATATGTAGAAGTTAATAATAGTGTTGTGGTATGATTTTAAGATGTTGTTAGTGGATAAATTGTGAGATTTACCTAAAGGGGTAAAATGTGGATTAAAGCATTGGTAAATGCAAAGATGAGTTATATTGACTAATGAGATCAAATGTGAGTTAACAACTTTAACTCAACCGGTTTGGATGATTGAATTGCAGCTTTCGAGGATATGTCGGAGTGAGTTGAGCTAAAAGCGTGAGAAGATAAGTGGAAAAGAGTCACAACAAGTAAATCGAGGTAAGGGAATTATGTGGACTCTTAGAGATATTTGTGCGCAATTTGGGTGCTTAAATGCTTTGCTAGAATGCATGAGATATTAGGAAATGATGTTCGGTGATTGATGGGCAAAAGTTGGGTGTTTGAGAAATGTGCATGAAAACAAAAGCATATTGCTTTGAAAATCATGTTTTATTGCTTTTTAGTAAATGATTGGTAGGTTGGCTGACATTAAAATGATTTGCAAAAGAAATGAGTGTGTTTTGGTTTTGTTAACCATACTTTGCAAAGATTTGAGCCACCTACATGGTTTTCGTGAGAATGAAAGCGTGCTAGAGTATGACTCACACGAGATTTGACGTATTTTATACACAAGGGTGCTAGAGCTTAGCTCGCACTAGATGCCCACCTTGCTTGTTGCCGTGCTTGGAGCTTCGGGTAGACTGGGTGTCACCTCGATTAAATTGGCTAACACATGCATTATTTTGACATGATTGATTAGCCGTGTTAGGAGCTTCGGGTAGACAAAGGTCGTACCGATTAAATAGGCTCACACGTGCGTTTTGAGATATGGCGTGATATGATGTGTTGATTGGGTCCATGGAGTACGTTGTACCGTACAAGTAGCATGGAGTACGTTGTACCGTGTTGAGATTGTGATATGTCACCTTCGGATGAGATCTGCTATGGACCGACGGGTAGGATTTGACCCACCTCCCGTGTGGAAGTAGATAGTGGTGATATCCCGCACACCTGATCTCTGTGTAGCCGGTATCATAGGTTATGGCCATAGACCTAGAGGTTATTACCTATTATTGAATTGCCTATCTCATATGCATAATGTTTTGAGAATAAATCCATGTTTAAAATGATTTGTGGGTCAGGAGAGTCCGAGGGATGGGCTGAGACCTGACAAGTGTTGGATTGATTTGTTAATGGTTTTAAAGTGCACCGAAGCATGATGGTTAATGCCATGCTTATTTGAGAAAAATGCATGATGGGTAATGTCATGCTTTATTGTGAATTATGCATGATGATTTATACCATGCTTTGAATTGAACTGTGCATTGGATTTTAATAGCATGAATGCTTTACATACCATTAACACAATCATACACTCATGTTTTGAGATAAATGAACTAAATTCTTTTAAGCATGGCATCACGATCACGTAGATAGTGCAGTATCTACCTATTCGTATGATTGCCTTACTGAGCGTGTGGTTTGCTCACCCCCCTTATTTTCCTCTCTCTACAAAGTGTTGAGTATAGATTGAGTGTGACTGGAGGTGTTCCCTTTTGGTAATCCGCTGCATCCCATCGCGTAAGGTATACACACTGTTGTAATTTTGTATCTAAACTTACGATAGCACAGTAGCATTTTGTATGAAACTATTGGGGATGTAAAACAATGTAAACACATGTAAACAACTCTGATATATACATTTATACAAGTGTTTACTCATAAATAATATACAAATTGAATTGGTATGGTGGAGTGAGTTAGACGTCGACACACAACCCAACTATTGAGGAGAGTTGCTGCAACGTTTTAGGTAAGGACGAATAATGAATGATGCATGAAAATGAGAAAATTTTACACGTATTTTGGTAAGTTGAGGGTTGTGACACCTATTGTCCAGCATCAACTTCAACCATGCAGCACATCGGGTACACGCTCACAAATGAATATTTCTCTGCCCAGCTAACAACTGGTCACCAAAGGAAGGCAAGCATAGCTGTAGCTCTTGCAAATCGTAACTCATAGAAACAACCAGTAGAAACTAACTAATTAATCTGGGTTAAATAAACAAAAAGATAAACCAAGGAAATGCAGTAAGCTAAGGGAAGGAAGAAGAAAACAGATCATGAACAAACTATAACTCACCAGCAGATTCAAAGTGTCAACAACATATAAGAATGTAACATAACTAGAAAAATATAAATGAACAGTAAGAAGAGCTCAAAACAGGGCTGAGCAGAGATGTAAAGTTGTCCCGAGCTGCTTCCAAACAATAGTCCAGGATCGATTCTACAACTACGGTAGTCGCCCCACCATCTTCTGCAATCCGCCAGTTGTCCAAAACTAATCACAACATTGTGAAGGGGAAGTGCACATCTAATGGTCTAAAGCAGTAAATGAAAATGCAAGATTTATCAAGACTAAAACCGAGAACACAAACCATGGTTCCCAGCTCCTCACGTTACTCAGAAATTTACAGCAAACAATATAAACATAATGAAGTTGAAAACAAAAGGAGTGGATGACCAAGTAGTTGGGAGTGCAGCAGAGCAAAGAAGGGGATGTTTAACTGCTGTCACCAGTAACGCCCCTGACTCTACCCGAAAACAAAGTTTCTCCGAGCAACAACAATAGCAAACTCACAGTGATGAATAGTGCAGTTAAAAACTAGCGAAATAAAAACAAAATGGGCAACCGAACTGAGATTTAAAACATAGCAAAGAGTAGAAGAAATTAGCTGCTGTCACCAGCTTTCTTCAGCAACCCGATGCACTGTAAAGAGAGGCTGATTTGAGTAAGAAAAAAAAAGAAAAAATGCAGCTATATGAACAGTAGCAAAACACTTAATAACCGAAAAGAAATTGCTTCATTAAATAAAATTTGAAACTGATAAATTAAAAGTGCTTAAAGTTTGCTAAAACAATGGTGTTTAAAGGAAAATAAACTAATGGAAATTCTAAACGGAAAAAAGAAAATAAAACATAGAAATGAAAATTTAATCTAAAATAAAACTATTCTAAAAACTACTCCTAAATTACTCTACACTACTCCTACCCTAGGCTACTCTACTTGCTTTTTTCAATCGCCATCATGTTCTATTTATACACACACTTAGGGGTACAATGGTAATTTTTTCATCCTAAATGAGTTGGCATTGTTTGGTCACTTGTCTTCATTTTATTTGCTGCAAAGTAGATATTTCCACGTCACTCGTCTTTTTGTCCAATTGGTTGTGCGATGTGGCCCAGCATGTGTCTTCCAGAGGGTTGGCACGGTGTCCGTCGATCTTATCGTTTTGGAGCGAATAAAATACTGACACCTAGCATCACGCGTGTCCAGACGACTGGTGACTCGGTCTACAAATTGGAAGTGGTCCAATCTCCTTTAGCCCATTTTCAGCTCAATTTCCACTGAAACGACTGAGTTTCATCTGGATTTAATTTACCTGCACATTAAAGAATTTTAATTAATTAAGGGGATAATTAATAAAATAATATGGGGATTTAAATAAATAATTAGAAAATTAAGTACAAATAATTCTATTAAAAATAGAATTATCAATAATTTTATGCCGTCTTCGGACGATGGATTCTGCTATGGACCGACGGGTTGGACATGATCCACCTCCTGTGCGGAAGCAGATAGAGATGATACCCCGCACACTAGGATTCGTGTAGCCTAGGATCACAGACGATATGGCCATAGTCCTAGAGGATATTTTCCTTATTATATATTATATGCCTGTCTCACATGTCTAGTGATGAATGATAAATCCAGGTTTTTGAAACGTGTTTTGTGGGTCAAGATAGTTCATGGGAGGGGCCGAGTCTTGACGAGTGAATGATTTGGTATTGGCTTGTGTTATGAACTGGAAATGTTTTCAAGTGCACGTTGCATGATGATTTACCATGCATGACCTTGATTTCGCATGATGACTTTTCCATGCTATTCTTTAATAATTGTGCATTGATTTATATAGCATGATTTGCTTTACATGGCATAGACACAAGCATGAGCACAGATTTTGGAAATATGACATTAAATATGTGGTTTAAGCATGGCATCACGATCACGTAGATAGTATAGTTATCTACTTGTTCACATGATTGCCCTACTGAGTATGTGGTTTGCTCACCCTCTTTATTTTTTCCCCTTATAGAGCACTGACAGTAGATAGTAGGCGACTGAGGACTGGTTTTTGGTGTCCGTTGCATCCCATCACACGAGGTATATACATTTGTGTAGTTTTTAAATCTAGATATGTACAAGCACAGTGATAATTTTAATTGTAATTTTTAGGGATATAGAGAGTTTTGTAAACACCCGTAAATGACAACTTCGATTAAGAAATACAATTGTTTACTCTTAAATGAATTTTTAATTTCAAATAATTTGGTTGGATGAGATTGACATCGATACACTGCCCAACTATTGATGGTGCAGCTGTTCACGATCAGGTAAGGTAAAGGTAAAGGTCAATTATTAAATAACGAGTCAAACATTAAATTTAAAAATGGCCAAAATTTTCAGAGGATTTTCGGTGGTTGAGGGTCGTGACACCAGATCGATCTCTAAAGTCTTCTGCCTAGCAAAGATTGATCCCATCCCATAAGCAAGGATCGATCTCATCTCTTGAGCAGATCGATCCCATCCAAAGAGGCAGATCTATTAAGTAGCCTGCATTGTCAAATTTTGAAGGAGTTTAAACAAGGGCAGATAATCTCTCACCCTAGGAGATCATCTCATAAGGCCAAATTCTATAAAAAGCTCGACATTCGAGCCTTCTTCCCCTGAATATCAGAAACCTTTCCATTGAAAACAAAGAATCTAGCTTTCTCACTGATAGAGGTCCACTTGCTCGTAATGTTCATGATGATCGTGATACCAAAGATCCATGGGTCATCCAAGGAGGTCCAATTTCACGAGCTCGAGCTAAGAAGATGCAACAACATGTTTGGAAGTCCCCAGCCACCTATATTTGTTTGGAAGCCCAAACGACATGAGTCTTAGTTTAGTAATAAGTTGGGTTAAGTGTTTAAATAGCCCACATTTGAGTCTTATTACATTTTAGACTAATTATTCTATGTAACTAGGCTTATGCCTGAATTTAGGTTTTAGTCTTATTTTCTATTTGGTGTTAATTCCAGCCCACTTGTTTAAGGGCTTAAGTGCTAGATATTATTATAAATACATTGTAAATGCTCGTGAAAAGAACAGATCAGATTGAATTTTTAGAAATTTGAGTGTGCCTCTTTCTAGGGTTCTCTCTCAAATAGGCTTATCAAGGTCTTCTTCCTTGTGGTGCCTTCCTCTTCACCAACCACCATTGTTATACCTTAGGTTCGCGAATTTTATATTCATAGGGTCGAGGTCCAATACCTTTGGTTCAAGTCTCTTTAGACTTCGGGTCTAGGTTGTTATTCTATTTTTCCATTCAAAATCTATCATCATTATTTTCGCCCCGCTTGCGTTTTTTGCTGTTTCAATTTCCAATCACACATTTCCTTGATCGTCCTAAATCATCCTCTTGTATGCGCATATCAGTTTGGCATCAGAGCAAGGTTTCAATTTTCTGGTTGTGCGTCTTCCCCTTCATCTCTAACACTAAGTCAGTGTCAAAAAGAAAAAGAAAAAAAAGAAGAAAAAAAAAGAAACCGTGTACGGTTCAAACACTGTTCATAAAACAATTCTGTTGAGTTACGAGATGCACGATACATGTTTTAAAGAAAACGACGAAATACAACGAACCCGTGAAATCTTTTCACGAGCCCCACCCTCTCTTGGCCAAATTCTATTGTTTTCCTATAGTTTTAGGTTTTTTTTTGTTTTTCTGGTGATTATTTCTTTGAGATTCTTGTTGTGTTTGAGTTGGACTTCTGAAATTTTGTTTCAAGTCAGTATCTTAGCCACACTAAAACTCTTCCTCACCACCCTAGCCACAAATCAGATTAGTCTTTGTTAAACAAAAAAGCAAAAAAAAATGTGTACAGTTCAAACATTGTTCATAAAAAATTCTGTTGAGTTACGAGACAGACGAGTACAAGTTTTAAAGAAAACGCCGAAATACAACGAACCCATGAATTTTATTCATGGGCCCCACCCTCTCTTGGCCAAATTCCATTGTTTTCCTATAGTTTTAGGCATTTTTTTGTTTTTCTTGTGATTATTTCTTTGAGATTCTTGTTGTGTTTGAGTTGGACTTCTAAAATTTTGTTTCAAGTCAGTATCTTAGCCACACTAAAACTCTTCCTCACCACCCTAGCCACAAATCAGATTAGTCTTTGTTAAAAAAAAGCAAAAAAAAAAAAAGAAACCTTGTACGGTTCAAACATTGTTCATAAAAAATTCTGTTGAGTTACGAGACAGACGAGTACAAGTTTTAAAGAAAATGACGAAATACAACGAACCCGTGAATTTTATTCATGGGCCCCACCCTCTCTTGGCCAAATTCCATTGTTTTCCTATAGTTTTAGGCATTTTTTTGTTTTTCTTGTGATTATTTCTTTGAGATTCTTGTTGTGTTTGAGTTGGACTTCTGAAATTTTGTTTCAAGTCAGTATCTTAGCCACACTAAAACTCTTTCTCACCACCCTAGCCACAAATCAGATTAGTCTTTGTTTAAAAAAAAGCAAAAAAAAAAAAAATCCTACACTTAGTTGCAGTGTTTGAGTTGGATTCTACACTTAGTAGTTGTGTTTGAGTTGGACTCTACAATTAGTCGTTGTGTTTGAGTTTGACTCTACACTTAGTCGTTGTGTTTGAGTTGGACTCTACACTTAGTTGTTGTGTTTGAATTGGACTTCTGAATTTTTGTTTCAAGTCAGTCTCTTAGCCACACTAAAACTCTTACTCACCACCCTAGCCACAAATCAGATTAGTCTTTGTAAAAAAAAAAAAGAGAAAAAAAAAGAAGCAAAAAAAAAATCCTACACTTAGTTGTAGTGTTTGAGTTGGATTCTATACTTAGTCGTTGTGTTTGAGTTGGACTATACACTTAGTCGTTGTGTTTGAGTTGGACTCTACACTTAGTTGTAGTGTTTGAATTGGATTTCTGAATTTTGTTTTAAGTCAGTCTCTTAGCCACACTAAAACTCTTCCTCACCACCCTAGCCACAAATCAGATTAGTCTTTGTAAAAAAAAAGCAAAAAAAAAGAGAAAAAAAAGAAGCAAAAAAGAAAAGAGAAAAAAAAAGAAGCAAAAAAAAAAGAAAAAAATACTTGGTGAATTGGTTGATCTTTCGAGGTTGAATCTTTGACTGAGTCTCTAGTACGATTGTGAACCTATAGAGTTGAGGTGGAGTGAGGGAAAAAGGCATGAGCGTGTGAGAAACATTAGTAGAGAAAAGTCGAATTACTTGAGTGAAACACGAGTGTGAGCACGTGAGGTTATCACTTATGAGGTTCTTTGTTTTCTGTTATCACTAACGTTTCTTGTAGGTTAAAGATGTCTTCTGAAGGTGATAAGTCAGACTTTAAAAAAATTGAGTTCATGCTCCAGGCAATGCAACAACAGTTCCAACGGATGGACGTGAAAAAAATTCAATGACATTCAGGATAAGTTGGATCGACATGAAGCTCAGTTTGCAAGGATCCAATAAGTTGCTTCTTCTCGTATGAAAAGTAAGATTGTTACCAATGAAGAGTATGATGATAATGTTGGGTATGATTTGGAAGAAGAGTCTGAGGCAGATAGACATCATAGAAGGCATCATGAGTATAGAGATAGAGATCGAGTTGATAGAGCTCATGATAGAGGCAAAGAGAAGATGGATGGAAACCTTGGCAGCATAAAATTAAAGATTCCTCCTTTCCAAGGCAAGAATGATCCCGAGGCATATTTAGAGTAGGAAAGGAAGATTGACATAGTATTTGACTGCCACCACTACTCTGAGGTAAAGAAAGTTAAACTTGCTGCAGTAGAGTTCACAGAATATGCTATGGTATGGTGGGATCAGCTGGTCTCCAGTAGAAGAAGATGTGGTGATCCTCCAGTGTCTACATGGGATGAGATTAAGCGTATCGTGAGGAAAAGATTTGTGCCTAACCATTATTACAGAGAGTTGTACCAGAAGCTCCAAGGTCTCACCCAGGGTTTAAAAAGTGTTGACGATTATTACAAGGAGATGGAGATAATCATGATCCAAGCCAATATCTAGGAGGATGTAGAAGCTACTATGACTCATTTTCTCCAAGGTTTGAATCATGAGATTGCCAATGTTGTAGAGTTGCAGCATTATATGGATTTAGAGGAGATGCTGCATGTGGCCATCAAAGTGGAAAGGCAACTCAAAAGGAATGGTACATCCCGTTTCACTCTTAGTTCAGTTCCTATTTGGATATCTAACACCTTTCGTAGGGATGATAAGCCTGTGTTTAAGCCTAAGTCAGAAAGTTTTGTTAAACCAAAGTCTGAGGACCCTCCAAAGCCTAAGACTGAGCCTGCCCAAGCATCCCAGAGCAAAACACGTGACATAAAGTGTTTTAAGTGTTTGGGTCATGGACATGTTGCCTCTCAGTGTCCTAAACGTAGAGTGATGCTCATGCTTGAGAATGGAGATGTTGAGAGTGAAGGTTCTGATGTTAGTATTGAGGATGAGATGCCTGCGTTAGAAGATGTTGAAGAAGAAGAAGTTGTTGAGTTTGCTGCTTATGGTTAAGCACTTGTTGCCAGACGTGCTCTTAATACTCATGTGAAGTTTGAGGATGAGGTACAACGTGAAAACATCTTCCATACAAGATGTTATATTAGTGACAAGGTATACTCTGTGATCATTGATGGTGGGAGTTGTACTAATGTTGCTAGCACATACCTTGTTGATAAGCTAAAATTACCCACTACCAAGCATCACCGCCCATATAAGTTGTAGTGGATTAATGACTGTGGTGAAGTGAACGTGGTGAAGCAAGTCTTGGTTCCTTTCCATATTGGAAGATATCAAGATAAAGTGTTGTGTGACGTGGTACCCATGCAAGCTAGCCACCTGTTGTTGGGTAGACCGTGGCAGTATGATCAGAGAATCATCCATGACGGTTACACTAACCATTACTCCTTTTTTATGGATGGCAAGAAGATCACTCTTGCTCCCCTTAGCCCCAAGGAGATTTACAAGGATCAATTAAGGCTGAAGGAGCAACATGACGAGCAAAGGAAGCTAGCTAAAGAAAAGAAGGGAAGCAAGGAAAGCAAAGGAATGAGCTACCATGACAATTCTCGAGATGTGAAAACTGCATTTATTGCTAAGTCTCCTATCCTTTTGCTTTTTTTTAAAGATTATTGTTTCATTGATACTGAACTCCATGATACTTTGCCTATTGATGTTATCTCATTATTGCAGGAGTTCAAGGATGTATTCCCTGAGGAGATCCCAAATGGACTACCATCGATTCGTGGGATTGAGCATCAGATTGACCTTGTCCCCAGAGCTGCCATACCTAACCGCCCTGCCTACAAAAGTAATCTAGAGGAAACGAAGGAGCTTCACAGGCAAGTTGAGGAGCTCATGAGGAAAGGTTACGTGAGAGAGAGCATGATTCCATGCGCTGTGCCCGTATTGCTTGTACCTAAAAAGGATGGGACGTGAAGGATATGCGTTGACTGCCAAGCCATCAACAAAATCACTGTAAAGTATCGCTATCCTATTCCTAGGCTAGATGACTTGCTCGATGAGTTGCATGGTGCATGCATATTTTCTAAAATTGATTTAAAGAGTGGATATCACCAAATTCATATGAAAGAAGGTGATCAAGGGAAAACTGTATTTAAGACTAAACACGGTCTTTATGAGTGGATAGTTATGCCTTTTGGCTTGACTAACGCACCCAGTACTTTAATGCGCTTAATGAACTATGTTTTACGTGCTTATATTGGTAAGTATGTGGTTGTCTATTTCTATGACATTCTAATTTACAGTAAGAGTCTGCATGAGCATGTTGAGCATATTAGGAATGTTCTTACTGTTTTGAGGAATGAAAGTTTGTATACCAATTCTAAGAAATGTACATTCTGCACTGATAAGGTTGTTTTCCTTAGGTATGTAGTTTCTTCACATGGCATTTCTGTTGATGATGAGAAGGTAAAGGCAATAAGAGATTGGCCTATACCTAAGTCTGTTTCTGAAGTGCGCAGTTTTTATGGCTTAGCTAGTTTCTATCGTCGATTCATTAGAGACTTTAGCACTATAGCCGCACCTTTGACCGAAGTGGTCAAAAAGAATGTTGCATTTCATTGGGGTCCTACACAAGAGCATGCTATTAATTTGCTCAAGGATAAACTTTGTTCTGCTCCTTTGTTAACTCTGCCTGACTTTACTAAAACTTTTGAGATTAAGTGTGATGCCTCAGGTGTAGGAATTGAAGCTGTGCTTATGCAGGAAAAAGGCCCAATTGCCTTCTTCAGTGAGAAGTTAAGTGGGACAACACTTAACTATCCCACATATGACAAGGATATGTATGCGTTAGTGAGGGCCTTGGAGACTTGGCAACATTACCTGTGGCCCAAAGAGTTCGTCATCCATACCGATCACGAGTCCTTGAAGCATCTGAAAGGACAAAGTAAGCTGAACAAGCGTCATACCAAGTGGATGGAGTTTATTGAGGCGTTCTCATACGTGATCCAGTATAAACAAGGTACATGCGAGTTGAGGACAAATCCTTTTGAGGAGAGGGGGAATGATGGAGGTCTACTTGCTCGTAATGTTCATACTGATTGTGATGCCAAGGATCCATGGGTCATCCAAGGAAGTCCAATTACCCGAGCCCTCTATATTTGTTTGGAAGCCCAAACGACGTGAAACTTGGTTTAGTAATAAGTTGGGTTAAGTGTTTAAATAGCCCACATTTGAGTTTTATAGCGTTTTAGACCAATTATCCTATGTAACTAGGCTTATGCGTGAATTTAAGTTTTAGTCTTATTTTCTATTTGGTGTTAATTCCAGCCCACTTGTTTAAGGGCTTAAGTGTTAGATATATTATAAATACTTTGTAAACGCTCTTGAAAAGAACAGATCAGATTGAATTTTTAGAAATTTGAGTGTGCCTCTTTCTAGGGTTCCCTCTCAACTAGGCTTATCAAGGTCTTCTTCCTTGTGGCACCTCCCTCATCACCAACCACCATTGTTATACCTTAGGTTCTCGAATTTTATATTCGTATGGTCGAGGTCCAATACCTTTAGTTCAAGTCTCTTTAGACTTCGGGTCTAGGTTGTTATTCTATTTTTCCATTCAAAGTCTACCATCATTATTTTCGCCCCGCTTGCATTTTAGCTGTTTCAATTCCCAATCCGTAAGTTTCCTTGATCGTCCTAAATCATCCGCTTGTACGCACATATTAGTTTCCTTTTGAGTTGCCTTTCCACTTTGATGGCCACATGCAGCATCTCCTCTAAATCCATGTAATGCTGCAACTCTACAACATTGGCAATCTCACGATTCAAACCTTGGAGAAAATGAGCCATAGTAGCTTCTGCATCCTCATGGATATTGGCTCGGATCATGATTATCTCCATCTCCTTGTAATAATCGTCAACACTTTTTGAACCCTGGGTGAGACCTTGGAGCTTCTGGTACAGCTCTCTATAATAATGGTTAGGCACAAATCTTTTCCTCATGATACGCTTCATCTCATCCCATGTAGACACTAGAGGATCACCACATCTTCTTCTACTGGAGACCAGCTGATCCCACCATACCATAACATATTCTGTAAATTCTACTGCGCAAGTTTAACCTTCTTTACCTCAGAGTAGTGGTGGTAGTCAAATACCATGTGAATCTTCCTTTCCCACTCTAAATATGCCTCGCGATCATTCTTGTCTTGGAAAGGAGGAATCTTCAATTTTATGCTACCAAGGTTTCCATCCATCTTCTCTTTGCCTCTATCACGGGCTCTATCAACTCGATCTCTATCTCTATACTCATGATGCCTTCTATGATGTCTATTTGCCTCAGACTCTTCTTTCAAATCATACCCAATATTATCACCATACTCTTCATTGGTAACAATCTTACTTTTCATATGGGAAGAATCACCTTGTTGGATCCTTGCAAACTGAGCTTCATGTTGGTCCAACTTATCATGAATGTCATTGAATTTCACGTCCATCCGTTGGAACTGTTGTTGCATTGCCTTGAGCATGAACTCAATTTTTTTAAAGTCTGACTTATGACCTTCAGACGACATCTTTAACTTGCAAGAACGTTTGTGATAACAGAAAACAAAGAACCTCACAAGTGATAACCTCACATGTTTACACTTAATTCACTCAAGATGGGCACTCGCACTCGTGTTTCACTCAAGTAATTTGGTTTTTCTCTAGTAATGTTTCTCACACGCTCATGCCTTTTTTCCTTACTCTACCTCAACTCTATAGGTTCACAATCGTACTAGAGACTCAGTTAAAGAGTCAACCTCGAAAGATCAACTAATTCACCAAGTATTTTTTTTCTTCTTTTTTTTTGCTTCTTTTTTTTTCTTCTTTTTTTTTTTTACAAAGACTAATCTGATTTGTGGCTAGGGTGGTGAGGAAGAGTTTTAGTGTGGCTAAGAGACTGACTTGAAACAAAAATTTAGAAGTTCAATTCAAACACAACAACTAAGTGTAGAGTCAAACTCAAACACAATGACTAACTGTAGAGTCCAACTCAAACACAATGACTAAGTGTACAGTCCAACTCAAACACTACAACTAAGTGTAGGATTTTTTTTTTTAACAAAGACTAATCTGATTTGTGGCTAGGGTGGTGAGGAAGAGTTTTAGTGTGGCTAAGATACTGACTTGAAACAAAATTTCAGAAGTCCAACTCAAGCACAACAAGAATCTCAAAGAAATAATCACCAGAAAAACAAAAAAATGCCTAAAACTATAGGAAAACAATGGAATTTGGCCAAGAGAGGGTGGGGCCTGTGAATTTAGTTCACTGGTTCGTTGTATTTCGTCGTTTTCTTTAAAACGTGTACTCGTGCATCTCGTAACTCAACAGAATTGTTTTATGAACATTGTTTGAACCGTACATGGTTTCTTTTTTTTTCTTCTTTTTTTCTTTTTCTTTTTGACACTGACTTAGTGTGAGAGATGAAGGGGAAGACGCACAACCAGAAAATTGAAACCTTACTTTGATGCCAAACAGATATATGCGTACAAGAGGATGATTTAGGACGATCAAGGAAACGTGTGGATTGGAAATTGAAACAGCAAAAAACGCAAGCGAGGCGAAAATAATGATGATAGATTTTGAATGGAAAAATAGAATAACAACCTAGACCCGAAGTCTAAAGAGACTTGAACCAAAGTTATTGGACCTCGACCCTACGAATATAAAATTCAAGAACCGAAGGTATAACAATGGTGGTTGGTGAAGAGGAAGGCATCACAAGGAAGAAGACCTTGATAAGCCTAGTTGAGAGAGAACCCTAGAAAGAGGCACACTCAAATTTCTAAAAATTCAATCTAATATGTTCTTTTCACGAGCGTTTACGATGTATTTATAATAATATCTAGCACTTAAGCCCTTAAACAAGTGAGCTGGAATTAACACCAAATAGAAAATAAGACTAAAACCTAAATTCAGGCATAAGCCTAGTTACATAGGATAATTGGTCTAAAATGTAATAAGACTCAAATGTGGGCTATTTAAACACTTAACCCAACTTATTACTAAACTAAGACTCATGTCGTTTGGGCTTCCAAACAAATATAGGTGGCTGGGGACTTCCAAACATGTTGTTGCATCTTCTTAGCTCGAGCTCGGGTAATTGGACCTCTTTGGATGACCCATGGATCCTTGGCATCACGATCATCATGAACATTACGAGCAAGTGGACCTCCATCACTCACACTAAAAATCATCACCTTGCAATTAGATTTGAGAGAGATTCCTTTGAGCAAAGTTATTCCTAGTGAGGAAGAGAACAACATAGTCAAAGATTGGAAGCTGAAACTTTTGATTGAAGGAGCAAAGTGATTTTTCCCTAAATTTGGAAAAAAGGAGAAAATTCAAGCTAGGTAAGATTTCAATATACCATCTTCAAGTATGTTAATTTAGACAATTTGATTAGTTGATTAGTGTATATATTGTTGGCTGAAACATCCATGAACATGCTTAATCTTCCATGACCTAGAATGGGTTTAGTGAGAGAAAGTTGAAATGGCATGGAGCTAATGATGATTGAAGCATGTAGAAATGTTAGTAAGCATGTATAGATGATTCTAAGATGTTTTTATGAAATCCAAATGTCGGAATAGATGATGATTGAAAATGGGCATAAGAGGTATTTGATGAAATGCCATAGTGAAGAGAAATGATGAACTTAAGGCATTATGAGATTAATGTCGGTCCAATATGAATTAGTAGACTTGAGGAGTCTAAAGGTTTCTCGAGAAATGAAAAAAAAAATCGAAATGGATTTAAGAGAAAATAATGTCCAAAAAGATGTAACGAGGCCATATTGATGTAAACGGGCCCAATGCATCGATTTGAAATTCATTCAAATGAAAAAAGAGTATATTAAAGTATACTAATGTGAGTAGCAAATGCTTACAGCTCTTGGAGATAAAATTGGAGTCTATAAGATCGGATCATGAGCATTGAAAATCAAAGGAAAGTGAGTCGAGCGTGATTCGAGGTAAGGGATTTATGCGAGCTATTAGAGATAGCTATACATATGTTTCTTACCTTCTGTGTGCAAGTAAATACGATAGAGTATTTAGATATTGATATATCTACATGAAAACTAAGTATGAGAAGAAGCTTATATGCACGATTGCATGCTTTCAGTATCTTTGTGGTGATAAGTTGTTTTGAAAATGAAAAAAGATTTATTGGCTTCCGGTTTAACTACTACCATAAAATGCATGTTTTTACTAAGTGGGAATCATTTAACGAGTGATTGAAGGGAAATTGTCCTCTCACTCATGCTTTGTGATTTATCGAAGTGAACTCAGTCAGGGGTATCATTTTCACCTAAACGGAGCCATCTATCGAATTTCTATGTGAACTTGTGCTAGAGCCAGCGTGGCAACGATAGATTTACCAACCTTGCTCGCACATCATTTTAAAAGGATTTTGAGAAAAGCAAACAATGCTAGAGCTCAATGCAAGTTGTGTGATCCACTCGAGAGCTCGCACTAGATTTTGAAAATCATGCTGGAGCCATCAAGTACTACTAAGTGATCTTATTCTGACTATGCTCGCTTGTAATTTCCTAGACTTATAGTGATTTTAAATTAAAATGTGCTAGAGGTTTTAAGTATTGATCACGTCCTCGCTAGACATGTATACCGCAAGAGCACAGGTCACACAAGTAATAAAGGGAACCGAGTCCCAGATTATCATCCCACAGAGAAACACAGTCAGCCTAACTAAGTACCAGTTAATTTTAACCTAAGTATATCCTAGCAAATTATGAATATTAAAAGGGTGATGTACAAGGTTTAATTTGAGAATACTGGAAAGCAAGGAAAATAATAGAAACAATAAAATAAATAAAATAAAGCAAAAATTACTTATAGAGCTCTACGCAAAATAAAAATGAGAATCTGCAAAGGAAAGAAAGTACTAAAACTCGAATTAACTAGTGCAAATTGACTAAATATGCAAATTTAAGGAAATAAAGATTAAAAATAAATAAATTAAAACTAGAAATTTCTAATATGAAAATAAAAATTGTATGTGATTAATCTAATTAAGAAAAATGCAAAATAATCTAACCTAAGGCCTAGTGGAATAAAATTCTAATAAAAATTCTAAAAAATTCCTAAGTATAACTTTAAACCTAAATGCCTAAATTAGTGACCCTAAATTATATATAATTCTAGGTAATTACTAAATTAATAAAATGCCTAAATAAATAATAAAATCTATTCTAAATGATGCATGAAAATAAAATATTTTTATGCTTTTAAAATTTAAGATGAAAACTATCCTAAAGATGCATAAAATGATTCTACCCCTCATCTAACTCTAAATGCAATACATAAGCACCACACTAATATTTTGCTAACATTAAAATTTCAATTGTATAAAGACTAAAATTTAATCTAAACTAACATCTAAAGAAATTAAATCTAATAATCTTGAACATATGCAAATTAATTAAACTATTAAAATATTATCTAAGCTAAATTAAAAGATGTACTAAATTAAAATAATACTAAACTACTAGTATTAAACTATTGCATTGTTGTAACTAAAATCACTAAAACAGCAGCTACCACGCATAGCAATCTGCCACCAACATTCCTGCATTGTGTGAGACCCCGTATATGTAAAGTTGTGATGTGTAATGAATGTGAATGGACTTGTAATGTAAAGTATGATTGATGTAAGTCCATGGATCCAATGTACGTATGTGTAATATGATTTGTAATGTACATACAAGTTCCATTGAGTATGAATATGAAGAAATGAGTTCTTATAAGTGATGGATGTGATTGAAACTCAAAATGAGTAGTGTGATAAAATGGAATGAAGTTATGCTTCCATTTGATTTTATGTAGCATACCTTTGGACATACAATGAATACACACAAGTTTCAATGTGCATAAGGTATGAATGGATGCCATTTTCAAGTTATAAAGGTGGATGGATAAGAAAATGGCCATGGAAATAGATTAAGGATGTGTTGGTATGAGTTGCAGCAAGAAAACTACAGGAAATATGGAAAACATGAAGGCCAGATCGATCTCATAGGATGAGAGATCGATCTGAAAGAGCCAGAATGCTCTAATTTGGGCAATGGAATAGAGCAGATCGATCTCCAATGGGGCCAGATCGATCTCCTAAGCATTCTGTGATGAAAAGATCGATCCTCAAGCGCCCAGATCGATCTCCTTAGCTCTCTGTTTGGGACCAGATCGATCTCATGCTTCGACAGATCGATCTCATGCTTAAAAATGTCGTGAAAAGAAGGGATTTAAGGGGACCAGATCGATCTCCTCAAGCTATTTCTATAAAAGGAGGGCTAAAAATCTGAAAATTTCGGGAAAAACACCAATCTTCCATTTCTAACCCAAAAACCTAACTTTCCCTCTCTAAAATCAGCCATTTTCAGTGAGATTTGAAGAGAGACCATTAGAGGCAAAGTTGTTCCTATCAAAGAGAAGAACAACATAGTGGGTGGGCATTTTCCCATTGTTGGTATTGAAGGAGTTAAGGGCATTGCCATTTGGAGCAAGAAGAAAAATCATATTTGGTAAGATTCTAACACTCCAATCCAAATACATTGTCTATTTAATTGATTTTGGAGTTGTTTGGCATAAGTATTGATGGATAAATTATCTAGGGATGTGGTGGAATTGGTGTGACCTAGAAAACCTAGAATGGGTATAATGTGAGAATATATGGGTTGAATGAGTTTATGATTTATGGGCATGCTAAAGTTGTTATTGAGGTAATGTTTATGATTTTAGATGGTTAAATGAAATTACATGGTGAGTTTGGAGGAATTGTGAAAATGAGTATGTATATGCTTGATAAAATGCCATAGTGAGGGAATTCATGAAATATGAACACTATGAGCTTAATGTCGATTTAATATCGATTCAGAATAAGTTAATAGGCCTAAGAAGAATCCATAGACTCGAGTTATGGGTAAAGTAATGAAACGAGGCCTCATAAGCGTTAATAGAAAACTATAGGTCGAATTGACTATAATAAACGCACGATGTCATATTATATGGATCGAATATAAGGCGGGATACGATTTTGTGCAGTCCCGAAGAGTTCGTTGTAGGCGAATCGAACCGTACGAGTAAGCAGCTTAAGGAAGTGGAATCACGCATCGCGATTCAAGGTAAGGGAATTCTGTAAGTATATAGAGGTAGCTGCTCGTATTTTGTGGGTGTATAGGGCTTTGGAAATGTGCATGAGTTTATAGAAATGTGTTTGAAGATGTATGGAAATTACTATGAGTATTTGTATGAGATTGGGTTGTTTGAAATGGTTATTAAAAAGGTATAGTAAGGCTAATAATTGCATAAATCACGTGTTTTGAATGCCTTTACAAAACACAATGCTTTGATTTGAGCAAATAAAAGGATAGGTTGGCTAGTACGTGAATGATGTTGTGAAATAGCCCACGTGAGGCGCTAAGCTTGTTTTGATTAGTTTTGAAAGCTTATGAGCCGCCTATCATGTTTATGTGAATTAAACCGTGCTGGAGCCTAGCTCGCATCGGGTATTGATGTTTTCATTTGTATGAAACGTGCAGGAGCTTAGCTCGCACATTGATTTGGAAACTATGATGATGTTTATAAACCGTACTGGAGCTTCTGCTCGTACGTGGCTTTTGAGTGGTTTGTCTTATGAGTATAACCGTACTAGAGCTATGCTTGTACGCGTCTCTTTATGAGAGGATGCATGAGTCGTGCTAGAGCTTTGCTCGCACAAGTTTGCACATTGTGATACGTATAAGGTTGTGAAAGTTGGTAAGATCGATCTGGCCTTCAGCTGGATTATTCCCTATTGCTAGCACATACCTTGTTGAAATGGCTTCCCTTCTTTTCTTTAGCTTACTTCCTTTGCTCGTCATGTTGCTCCTTCAGCCTTAATTGATTCTCGTAAATCTCCTTAGGGCTAAGGGGAGCAAGAGTGATCTTCTTGCCATCCATAAAAAAGGAGTAACGGTTAGTGTAACCGTCATGGATGATTCTCCGATCATACTGCCACGGTCTACCCAGCAACAGGTGGCTAGCTTGCATAGGTACCATGTCACACAACACTTTATCTTGATATCTTCCAATACGAAAAGGAACCAAGACTTGCCTCACCACGTTCACTTCACTACAATCATTAATCCACTGCAACTTATATGGGCGGTGATGCTTGGTAGTGGGCAATTTTAGCTTATCAACAAGGTATGTGCTAGCAACATTAGTACAACTCCTACCATCAATGATCATAGAGCATACCTTATCACTAATATAACATCTTGTATGGAAGATGTTTTCACGTTGTACCTCATCCTCAAACTTCACATGAGTATTAAGAGCACGTCTGGCAACAAGTGCTTCACCATAAGCAGCAAACTCAACAACTTCTTCTTCTTCAGCATCTTCTAACGCAGGCCTCTCATCCTCAATACCAACATCAGAACCTTCACTCTCAACATCTCCATTCTCAAGCATGAGCATCACTCTACGGTTAGGACACTGAGAGGCAACATGTCCACTATCCAAACACTTAAAACACTTTATGTCACGTGTTCTACTCTGGGATGCTTGGGCAGGCTCAGTCTTAGGCTTTGGAGGGTCCTCAGACTTTGGCTTAACAAAACTTTCTGACTTAGGCTTAAACACAGGCTTATCATCCCTATGAAAGGTATTAGATTTCCAAACAGGAACTGAACTAAGAGTGAAACGGGATGTACCTTTCCTTTTGAGTTGCCTTTCCACTTTGATGGCCACATACAGCATCTACTCTAAATCCATGTAATGCTGCAACTCTACAACATTGGTAATCTCACGATTCAAACCTTGGAGAAAATGAGCCATAGTAGCTTCTGCATCCTCCTGGATATTGGCTTGGATCATGATTGTCTCCATCTCCTTGTAATAATCGTCAACACTTTTTGAACCCTGGGTGAGACCTTGGAGCTTTTGGTACAGCTCTCTGTAATAATGGTTAGGCACAAATCTTTTCATCATGATACGCTTCATCTCATCCCATGTAGACACTGGGAGATCACCACATCTTCTTCTACTGGAGACCAACTGATCCCACCATACCATAGCATATTCTGTGAACTCTACTGCAGCAAGTTTAACCTTCTTTACCTCAGAGTAGTGATGGCAGTCAAATACCATGTCAATCTTCCTTTCCCACTCTAAATATGCCTCGAGATCATTCTTTCTTTGGAAAGGAGGAATCTTCAATTTTATGCTACCAAGGTTTCCATCCATCTTTTTTTTGCCTCTATCACGGGCTCTATCAACTCGATCTCTATCTCTATACTCATGATGCCTTCTATGATGTCTATTTGCCTCAGACTCTTCTTCCAAATCATACCCAATATTAGGATCATACTCTTCATTGGTAGCAATCTTACTTTTCGTAGGGAAGAATCACCTTGTTGAATCCTTGCAAACTGAGCTTCATGTCGGTCCAACTTATCATGAATGTCATTGAATTTCACGTCCATCTGTTGGAACTGTTGTTGCATTGCCTGGAGCATGAACTCAATTTTTTTAAAGTCTGACTTATCACCTTCAGAAGACATCTTTAACCTGCAAGAAACGTTAGTGATAACAGAAAACAAAGAACCTCACAAGTGATAACCTCACGAGTTTACACTCAATTCACTCAAGATGGGGCACTCACACTCTTGTTTCACTCAAGTAATTTGGCTTTTCTCTACTAATGTTTCTCACATGCTCATGCCTTTTTCCCTTACTCTACCTCAAATCTATAAGGTCACAATCGTACTAGAGACTCAGTCAAAGATTTAACCTCAAAAGATCAACCAATTCACCAAGTATTTTTTTTCTTTTTTTTTTGCTTCTCTTTTTTTCTCTCTTTTTGTTTACAAAGACTAATCTGATTTGTGGCTAGGGTGGTGAGGAAGAGTTTTAGTGTGGCTAAGAGACTGACTTAAAACAAAAATTCAGAAGTCCAATTCAAACACAACAACTAAGTGTAGAGTCTAATTCAAACACGACTAAGTGTAGAGTCAAACTCAAACACAACGACTAACTATAGAGTCCAACTCAAACACAACGACTAAGTGTAGAATCCAACTCAAAAACTACAACTAAGTGTAGGATTTTTTTTTTTTGCTTTTTTTTTTAACAGAGACTAATCTGATTTGTGGCTAGGGTGGTGAGGTGGAGTTTTAGTGTGGCTAAAATACTGAATTGAAACAAAATTTCAGAAGTCTAACTCAAACACAACAAGAATCTTAAAGAAATAATCACCAGAAAAATAAAAAAATGCCTAAAACTATAGGAAAACAATGGAATTTGGCCAAGAGAGGGTGGGGCTTGTGAAAAAAATTCACAAGTTCGTTGTATTTCGTCGTTTTCTTTAAAACATGTACTCGTGAGTCTCGTAATTCAACAGAATTGTTTTATGAACAGTGTTTGAACCGTACACGGTTTTTTTTCTTTTTTTCTTTCTTTCTTTCTTTCTTTGTTTTCTTTCTTTTTTTTTTTTGACACTGACTTAGTGTTAGAGATAAAGGGGAAGACGCATAACCAGAAAATCGAAACCTTGCTCTGATGCCAAACTGATATGCGCGTACAAGAGGATAGTTTAGGACGATCAAGGAAACGTGTGGATTGAGAATTGAAACAGCAAAAAAAATCCAAGCGGGATGCAAATAATGATGGTAGACTTTGAATGGAAAAATAGAATAAGAACCTAGACCTGAAGTCTAAAGAGACTTGAACCAAAGGTATTCGACCTCGACCCTACGAATATAAAATTCGAGAACCTAAGGTATAACAATGGTGGTTGGTGAAGAGGGAGGCGCCACAAGGAAGAAGACCTTGATAAGCCTAGTTGAGAGAGAACCCTAGAAAGAGGCACACTCAAATTTTTTAAAATTCAATCTGATCTATTCTATTCTATTCAAGAGCATTTACAATGTATTTATAATCATATCTAGCACCTAAGCCCTCAAACAAGTGGGCTAAAATTAACACCAAATAGAAAATAAGACTAAAACCTAAATTCAGGCATAAGTCTAGTTACATAGGATAATTGGTCTAAAATTTAATAAGACTCAAATGTGAACTATTTAAACACTTAACCCAACTTATTACTAAACTAAGACTCATGTCGTTTGGGCTTCCAAACAAATATAGGTGGCTGGGGACTTTTCATGGAAGCTTCCTTGACAAACCAATGAGACCAGGTCATCCAAGGACTTTTCTTAGCTCATGCTCGGGTAATTGGACCTCCTTGGATGACCCATGGATCCTTGGCATCACGATTATCATGAACATCACGAGTAAGTGGACCTCCATCATGCTGTGTCCAAACTGATTTCAAAATAAACCTGTGTGGTTTTAAGTAAAGCATTTTCTATATATGAACTGTGTGAATAGATTATACTGTGAAAAGCTATGTGCTACTGTGTGAATATGCATATACTCATCTAGCGAATTAATGATTTCACATTGATGGAAGTTGTTTTAACGAACATGCATATTGTTTTATAAGGAAATGAACATATATGTATATTAGCATGTAGATAGTGTAGTTATCTACCTGCTTGCACATTTTCCTTAATGAGTATGTTATGCTCACCCCCTTATTTCCTCCTCCATAGATACTACGCAGTAGTGAGTACGGCAGTCATCCCTACCAAGGTGTTCTCCAGTTCTCCAAGAGTATAGAGGTATACACTTGTGTTGAGAAAAAAATTTGTATCCTGTAAATTAATGCACAGTCTAGTGGTATTTTGTACTAGAAACTGATGTAAATGCTTCCGTACTTGTATAAACGTCCAGTTTCTATTTCAACTTTGTTTATTTACAATGATTAAACTATAAATGTATGAGAAATGGATCGGATGTTGACTCACAGCCCAACTGTAAGTGGTAAGGTAAAGGTCACATACTGGTATAGAGGGTCGTAACAGATTTAATTCTATTAGAGCAGAGTTGGTCTGATGTGAGTCATATCCATAATTAGGAAATTATACATCCCTAAAGTGCTGTGCATATTAGGATACAAATGTGTATACCAAGCTGGAAATTGTGACTGAGACACTTATTTTGAGTGTGTAGGATGTTTGATAGATGACATACTCGTAGAGGAGAGAGTTCACGCTCTCAGAGACATAGAATAAGCCCGAGAGGCGCAGTGGGTCTAGTTCTAGTAGAGATCCACTCGGTCTTAGTGAGGATGCTGAAGAGCGTATAGCGCAATTATAATGCAATGTAGACATGGTTATGGAGATGTTTACTGTAAGATCCACAATTTTGTATATGTAACCTTATGACTTTGTGATGTGTATATAACTCACAACTAATGAAAATCATGAGGAATGTATATGTGAAGTTAGTAAAGGTGTATGGAATGAATACATGCAAGTTTATAAGTATAGAACAAGGGTAAGAGGGATATTTCCATGAGTGAAATGGGAATATCTTAAGTTTTGAGTAGTTAAGTAAAATGGAATGAGTTTTATACTTTTATTTGGATGTGTATTGTATACTTTTGGCTATACAATGAGTGCACACAAGTTTCAATATATATAAAGTATGAATGGATGTCATTTTCAAGCCTTAAAGGTAATTGGATGAGAAAATGACTATGGCAACAAAATAAGTGAAGTTTGGTGTGTGTTTACAATAGAAAACTATAATAAAATCTGGAAAATATGAATGAGAGATCGATCTGGAAGAGCAAAAAATGCTCTTAATTGAGCGATGGAACAGGTCATATCAATCTCCAATAGGGCCAGATCGATCTGTTGAGCATTCTGTGTTGAAGGAATCGATCCCAAGAGGGTTAGATCAATTTCCTTAAGCTACTGACTTGCAACAGATCGATCTCTTACAAGAGCAGATCTATCTCCTTAAGGTTCTGTGTTGTACAGATCGATCTCATGAAAGAGCAGATCGATCTCATGTGGTCTGAAAGGTCAGTTTCAAGAGGAAAAATACAGAGCAGGACGATCTCCTAGGGTAGCAGATCGATCTCATCAAGACAATTCTATAAATACTGGACTTTTGCATTTCCGTTTTCACGAGATTTACTATTTCATTCAATAACCAAAGTGTAACCTAGCTAAGAAACACTAGAAAACTTCAGTTTGTGATTAGTTTTGAGTGAGATATAAGTGAGCAAAGTTGTTTTTAGCAAAGAAGAGAGCAACATACTTGGAAACAAATAATTGAAATCAAGAGTTCAAGGAGCAATGAGGATTTTACCATTTTGGTGAAAAAGGAAGGAAATCTCAGCTAGGTAAGATTTAATGCACCAAGTTGATATATGTTAAACTAGGTGTATTGATGAGTTGAGTGGTATATATATGAAATGTTGGAAATGAAAGGAGCATGAAAAATTAACATGACCTAGTTTTGGCATGAAAGTGAGAAAGTGATGAGGAAATGATGTTAACATGGATTTGATGATAGAATATGCATGCATGAAAGATTATGAGTTAATCTTATGAAATGCATAAAGTGGAAATAAGGAGAAATAAAGATAGTTATGTGAAAATGTGGATTTATACCATATTTGGAGAAAGTGATGAAAACTATATATTAAATTGAGATTTGGCAAATTAAATGAGTATATAGTGATATACTAATGCCAATAATTATAACAGCTTCAAAAATTACCTTGGAAGCTGATCAGACTGCAAGAGTGAGCAGAACTGAGGAAGAGAGGTCACTTGACGTGATTCGAGGTAAGGAAATTTCATGAGTATACACGTATTTTGAGTAGTATTTCGATACTATATCTTATATGAATGCCCATGAATAGGCCTAATGTGTGTGATAGAGATTAATGAGATAAAGTGCAATTTTATCCAAAAATAGGATAAAAAGCCTGAGAAGCATGTTCTAACCCTTCATTCATGAGTTGCATGATAGAATGGCTAATGTTTTCATATATATGCAAAAACAACAAAATTAAGTGCCAATTTGATTTGAAATGAGAGAGTTGAGATTTAAATAAGCCATCTATCTGGTTTTGTGTGAAAACTATAAGTGCTAGAGACTACTCGCACTATATTTTGAGATATGCATCATAAAACATTGGAATGTATACTCGTGTTTGATTTTAAATTCTATTTATGCATGTTAGAGTACTGCTAGTATTGCTCATACTCAGTTTGTGATTGATGCATATAGAGTATTGGGAGCTTTGCTCATACTTAGTTTTACATGATAGAGTACTGGGAACATTGCTCGTACTCGACTTTTCGTGAGTTATACATGATATTGTACTAGAGCGATAGCTCGTACTTGATTTAAAAAGAGAATTATGCATTAACCTAGTGCTAACGGTTACTCGCACTAGTGTTTGATATTTTGAAATGTATACACAGTATTTAAGAGGTGGAGTGTTGATTGTGAGTCACACTCAAGACGCGCACTATTGTTTTTACGTGATATATAAGACATGTTAGCAAAACTGTGATGATTTCCTCCATGTAGACTGAGTGTCCACTGTTGAGATGTTCGTACGTGAATTAGAGACGTGGTATTATTTCCATAGTATGAGGGCTAAGACTTATGACAAGCACCCCGACTATGATGTATTTCCATGGTGTGAGGAGTAAGACCTATATGGAAAGCATCCCGACAATGAGGAAAGGGTCCACGGGTGTACGTTGTACCGTGTGAGTGGCATGGAGTACATTATACCGTGTGTTGTATGAAGTTGTGGAGTTGATGAGTTTATAGCTGGCAATTGTGATAGACTAACCCCCCTCCCGTTGCAGCAGTGATTACCAACACACCGAGATCTGTGTTGCCTGGGATTTCACCATTATAGGATATGGTCATAGTCCAGGAGAGTATTACATTTAGCCACTGAGTCTCGCATGATATCACTTGTTTTCATGATACGGTTAGACCTGAGAGAGAGAGGTCGGAAATCAATTTGTGTTGTGTTGTGAACTGTCATATTTACTGTGATTTATGTGTAAATAGCAATGATTTCTATAAAGGCATTCCAAAATTATAAATATGCACTGTTTTACATGAATGCCTATATTTGATAACCAGCATGATTTTAAGTACATGAAATTTATTTTGTACTATTATTATATCATTTTGATACATGCATTGAGATGAGAGAAGGAAAGGCAAAGCCTTATTTTTTGTAGATAGTGTGGACGTCTACTTGCTTGCCTGATTTCCTTACTTAGTGCATTGTTTGCTCATCCCCCTTTATTTTCCACTATCTACAGATCATTCGCAGTAGAGTGAGTCTGGCTGAAGTATAACATTCATTTTATCCACTGCCTATCCATCTTACAAGAGGTATACACACTCGAACATTTTGTACTGAACAATGTACAAGCACAGTTATGTAAACTATTTTATGGTCGGGATGTATATGTACAATTACTGTATAACAGTTATGTTATCAAAAAGAATACAAAATTCTATGTATAATGTGAATGAATGTGAGTGGGTGACTAATATCGAATCACAGCCCAACTGCCGAGGAGGGAAAGGTAAGTAAAGTAAAAAGTGAAAAATTTGTAGTGTGTTTTTTTTTGTAAGTCACGTAAAGAGGTCGTGACATTTACACAGGCTATGGCCAGGTTTGAGGGTAGATAGGAGGACCTTGCTGGTCAGGCTGCTACACCTGAGAGACATGAGACAGCATAGTCTGCACCGAGACCTCGAGATGTAGAGGCAGAGATACCTATACCCCCTCCAGCTCAGGACATTCCCCCACCGGTTCGGGATCCCATAGTTCCACAATAGGTTGGTGACGAGGGAGTTTACGATTGTGATCTAGGTAGACTGAGAGAGTTCTGAAAGTTCGGACCACCTTCATTTAGTGGGGTGAAGAACCCAGCATCAGCTGAGCATTGGATACGCAGTATAGAGAAGCTCTACCGATTCTTCTATTGCTCTGACACAGAGAAGGTCAGCTTTGCGGTTTTTGTATTAGAGGACAAGGCTGAGCATTGGTGGATGGCTACATAGCCGATGTTGAGTGCATGGCACCCGGTTGTGTCTTGGTACATATTCTTAGATGCCTTTAGGAGGCAATACATTCCAGCTACTACTTAGAGAAAGATGTAGTTGGAATTTATGACATTGACTCAAGGAATTGGACAGTGGATGAGTATGAGTCTGGATTCATATCCTTAGGCAGATATGATACAATGACGATTAGCCTTGAGGACAAAAAGGTTCAAAAATTTCTTGAGGGACTAAAACCTTCCATCAGAGCTCAATTAGCTCCACTGGACATTACCATCTATGATGAGGTAATACGCAGAGCTCAGTTGTATGAGCAAGACTATGAGTTTCATGCCTCAGAATTAGCCAAGAGTGGTAAAGGCAGAGATAGAGATCGAAAGAGGTTGGTTAATGACAGAGGGTTTCGAAAAGGCCAAAGGTTGTTCAGTAAGGGCCCTAAGATTGAGGAGACACGAGAGGGGCCTACGAAGCCTCCAGTTCATCCAGCATCGAGGGGCATAGTGATTGGTGGACCCAGACCTACCACCGAGCAATGCTGGATGTGTGGTAGATATCATGGGGGTAGACTATGCCCTATGACAAGATTATGCTGATGGTGCGGTAAAGCAGGGCACATACATAGCTCGTGAATGCCTAGAGTTGACTAATATAGCCCCACAGAAGGGTAAAGAACCAGAGAAGGCTATGGCTGAGACACCTACACCTGAAAGGAAAGCCACAGCTAAAGAGAAAGGGAAACAAGCTGTTGGCAGAGGGCGAGTGTTTGTATTGGACCAGGCTTCTGTAGAAACTTCCTTGGATGTGATAAAAGGTACCATCCTTGTCTTTGATTTTGAAACATTAGCATTGATTGATCCTGGTGCCACACATTCATTCATATCACCTACTTTTGCATGTAAATTGGTTAAACATGTAACATCTGTACCTCTAGGTAGGACTTTACTTATAAGCACTCCACTTAGAGAGAATGTAATGACAGAGTATGTCTGTAATAGTTGTAAGCTAAAAGTAGGGGAAAAAGAGATGTCAGTCAATCTCATTCTATTAAACATGGGAGATGTTAGTCAATCTCAATCTATTAAACATGAAAGATTTTGATGTAATATTAGGGATGGATTGTTAACTGCAAACCAAGCTATCTTAGATTGTTATGCTAAGACAGTAATGTTTCCTACCCCTGAAAAGCATGTTGTAAACTTTTTAAAGTAATGAAAGAAGTAGTAAATTATGTACAAGGACGGATGATTTTACTAATCAAACGTGATTGTGATATGTTGAAGGTTTCATAGCCTATGTGGTTGATTTGGATAAGGTGTATCCAGATATGGTTGACATCCCAGTAGTTAGAGAATTCCCCGATGTCTTTTCGAAAGAATTATCAGGGTTGCCACCAGATAGAGAAATAGAATTCTGCATTGATTTGGTGCTTGGAACTGAACCGATATCCAAACCACCGTATCGAATGACTCTAGTGGAATTGGAGGAGCTAAAGAAACAATTGCAAGAGCTGTTGGACAAGGGGTTTATCAGACCGAGTGTGTGAGAGCCCGTATTAGTTTAACCTTGAACATATGTAAATGAATTCATAAGTATGATGATGTACTAGTAATGTGAAGCATATGTGATATAAAGTCCATAAGATTAATGGACACACTTGTAATAAGAGTTGTGATGTACGTACAAGTTGCATTAAATATGAATATGAAGAAATGGACTTTGATATATGATAAATGTGAGTGGAATGGGAAATGAGTAGTGTAGTAAATGGAATGAAGATTTGCATAAGTAATGCACTTCCATTTAGTTATATATTGTATATATTTGGTTATACAAAGATTTCCTACAAGTTTTAATATGTACTAAGTGTGATTGGATGCCATTTTCAAGTTTCAAGGAGGGATGAAGGAGGAAATGACTATGGTACCAACTTAAGGAGGTTTTGAATGAAGTTGCTGCAAAAAACTGCAGTAAAATCTGGAAATATGAATGACAGATCGATCTCATGGGATGAGAGATCGATCTGGAAGAGCCAAAATGAACCTATTTTGAGCTATGGAGCAGGACAGATCGATCTCCAATGGAGCTAGATCGATCTGCTAAGCATCCTGTAATGAGAGGATCAATTTTAAGGCAAACAGATCGATCTTCTTAACTCTCTGTTTGAGAACAAATCGATGTCAAAGCTAGACAGATCGATCTCCTACAAGAGGCAGATCGATCTCTAAGAGGAAAATTTTCCTTCGACAGATCGATCTCATCAAGAGAGAAGATCGATCTGGTAGTGGTTGCGTTAGGTGAAAAGGACTACCAAATGTGCAGGGATCGATCTCTATAAGGACCAGATCGATCTCACAAGCCTGCATCTATAAAAAGGAGCTCGGATTGGATTGAAAACTCAGAACTCTTCCTCACCAAACCTCACCTACCATTTTCTCTAAAAAACCTAAGCTTTCTCACTCTAGAAATCATCACATTCCAGCCAGTTTTGGAAGAAGCTCAAGAAGGGATAGTTATTCCTTGGAGCAAGGAGACATACCCAAAAATCTCACATTGGTGTGACCAAGAGAAGGAGTTGTGACTACCACAAGTTTGGCTATGAAAAAGGGGTAAGTTCTTCAACCCTCAAGCTTTAAATAAGGATTCTAGACATTGTATGTGCTGAATGGTATGCAAAATGTTGATAAGAGTGATTTGTAGTGATGAGTGAGTAATGTTAAGAGAAATTTAAGAAGAGGGAAATTTATGGAAAGCTTTAGAAATAGTTTAATGAGATAAGTGGAAAAGTGATATATGATTTAAAGGCTTGAAAGGTATAAATGAGAGAATAATTGACAATGAGGATATTTGGGAGAAAGAAAAGAAATGACTTAATGGTTATGTGTGTAGATTGGAAGAACGTGGAACACGATTAACCCAGAAATGCGAACGGAGCATACGTGACAAAGGAAATACACGTACGATTTGAGGTAAGGGACTGTGTGTTAGCTATAGAGATGTTCGTACGTATTTTATGGCAATTTTGTAGATATATCGCTAGAATTGTGAGATATTACAATTCTATGAAATGATATGGAAGCATTAAATGTACTATGATATATATATGTATTGAGAAATGGGATGGGGTAAGGAAATAACATGATATGTATGTTTTCAATGTTTTTCTCAATTTTGTATTGATATTGGTGATTGAGAAATGATGATGATAGGTTGGCTACTTTTACATGTTTTAGCATGGAGAGGCATGCTGCATAAATAAACATGTTTTGAGTTTTAAAAAGAGAAAATAGCCATCTATCGGATTTGAAATGAGATTGGTGTTGGAGCTCTAGCTCACACCCGTTTTAATGACTTTGACTATGTGCTAGAGTGTTAGCTCGCACATGTTTCTATATTTCTGATGTGCCGTGCTGGAATTTAACTCGTACCATGGTTTTGAGAAAGTGTTGGAGCTTTGCTCGCACCTGTTTTTACTAAGTTGAGGTAAACTTGGGGGTCTGGGACCCAAGGGGATGCCAGTCGAAGGCCTAGGAATGGGCAGGGCCTTAAAGATAAATCGTACCGTGCTGGAGCCTTGCGATGACTGTGTGTCACGCTGATTGTTCGCCTAGTATATGATACATGGTTCAAGATGAAAAGTCCATCGGAGTTGGAGTATGGACTTGGGTCCACGATCGTACGTAGTACTGTGTAGTTGTCTGATGGTATACTATGTACCGTGTTGGGTGCACATGAGTACGAGTATCGCGTAGATGACACATGGTGTGAGACCCCGTATATGTAAAGTTGTAATGTGTAATGAATGTGAATGGACTTGTAATGTAAAGTATGATCGATGTAAGTCCATGGATTCAATGTATGTATGTGTAATATGATTTGTAACGTACATACAAGTTCCATTGAGTATGAATATGAAGAAATGAGTTTCTATAAGTGATGGATGTGATTGAAACTCAAATGGGTAGTGTGGTAAATGGATGGAAGCTGCATGAATATAAATGCTTCCATTTGGTTATATATAGTATACCTTTGGACATACAATGAATGCACACAAGTTTCAATGTGCATAAGGTATGAATGGATGCCATTTTCAAGTTATAAAGGTGGATAGATGAGAAAATGGCCATGGCAGCAGATTAAGGATGTGTTGGTGTGAGTTGCAGCAAGAAAACTGTAAAAAATCTGGAAAGTATGAAGGCCAGATCGATCTCATAAGATGAGAGATCGATCTGGAAGAGCCAGAATGCTCTTATTTGGGCAATGGAATAGAGCAGATCGATCTCCAATGGGGCCAGATCGATCTCCTAAGCATTCTGTAATGAAAAGATCGATCCTCAAGCACCCAGATCGATCTCCTTAGCTCTCTGTTTGGGACCAGATCGATCTCATGCTTCGACAGATCGATCTCATGCTTAAAATTTCATGAAAATGAGAGATTTAAGGGGACCAGATCGATCTCCTCTTGGACCAGATCAATCTCCTCAAGCTATTTCTATATAAGGAGGGCTGAAAATCTGAAAATTTCAAGAAAAACAACAATCTTCCATTTCTAACCCAAAAACTTAACTTTCTCTCTCTAAAATCAGCCATTTTCAACAAGAATTGAGGGGAGACCATTAGACATTAAGTTGTTTATCTTGAGGAAGAGAACAACATAGTTGGAACCCAAAATCCTATTGTGGGTATTGAAGGAGATAAGGGCATTGACATTTGGAGCAAGAAGAAAAATCATATTTGGTAAGATTTTAACACTCCAACCCAAGTACATTGTCTATTTAATTGATTTTGGAGTTGTTCGGCATGAGTATGTATGGATGGAAACACCTAGGTTGTGTTAGAAACTAATGTAACCTAGAAAATGGAATGCCTCTAGTGTGAGAAAGTATGATTTGGGGAATTGGTGGTTTATAGGTTATGATAAGTTGTTAGATGAGTAATGTGGGTGATTTGGAATGGTTATGTGTAGTTATAATGTGGGTTTAAGTGAAATTATGAAAATGAGCATGTAAATGCTTGATAATGCCATAGTGAGGAAATCAATGAAATATGAACACTATGAGCTTGATATCGATTTAATATCGATTTGGAATGAGTTAATAGGCCTAAAAGAATCCATAGATTCGAGTTTTGGATAAAGTAATGAAACGAGGCCTCATAAGCGTTAATAGAAAACTATAGGTCGAATTGACTATAGTGAACGCACGATGTCATATTATATGGATCGAATATAATGCGGGATACGATTTTGTACAGTCCCGAAGAGTTCGTTGAAGACGAATCGAACCGTACGAGTAAGCAGCTTAAGGAAGTGGAATCACGCATCGCGATTCCAGGTAAGGGAATTCTGTAAGTATATAGAGGTAGCTGCTCGTAATTTGTGGGATTATAGGGTGTTTATGAAATGCATGAACGTTTGAGAAATTGGTTGTTTGGTATGCGAAAATAGTTGTGAATATTAGATGATTTGGTTTACATGGATGTATAAAAAGGGATAGTAAGGCTAATAATTGCATAAATCAAGTGTTTTGAATGCTTTCACAAAACATGTGTTTGGTTTTAAACGAATTGATAGATAGGATGGCTATTGTGGTTTGATGTTTGTGATAGCACATGTGAAGTGCCAAATATGTTTTGAGATAGCTTTAAAAGCTTATGAGCCGCCTATCATGTTTATGTTAATTAAATCGTGCTAGAGCCTAGCTCGCACCGGGTAATGATGTTTTCATTTGTATGAAACGTGCTGGAGCTTAGCTCGCACCTTGATTTGGAAACTATGATGATGTTTATAAACCGTACTGGAGCTTCTGCTCGTACGTGGCTTTTGAGTGGTTTGTTTTATGAGTATAACCGTACTAGAGCTATGCTCGTACGCGTCTCTTTATTATGATAGGATGCATGAGTTGTGCTAGAGATTTGCTCGCACAAGTTTGCACATTGTAATACGTATAAGGTTGTGAAAGTTGGTAAGATCCTTAAGCCCTACATCCTTAAGCTAACATCCTTAAGCCCAAAGAGGCAGGGAGGCTCTGTTCGGTGGGGAGGCTCTCTTATGGTGGGATCCTTAAGCCAACATCCTTAAGCCCTGGAGGGACGGGGAGGCTCTGTTAGGCAGGGAGGCTCTCCTACATGGGTACGGTAAGATCCTTAAGCCCTACATCCTTAAGCCAACATCCTTAAGCCCAAAGAGGCGGGGAGGCTCTGTTAGGCGGGGAGGCTCTGTTCGGTGGGGAGGCTCTCTTACGGAAGGATCCTTAAGCCCTACATCCTTAAGCTAACATCCTTAAGCCCGAGGAGGCAGGGAGGCTCTGTTAGGCGGGGAGGCTCTGTTCGACAGGGAGGCTCTCCTTCACGGATATGGAAAACTCTTGGTATGGGGTAGGTAAGACCTAGGAATGGCACCCCAATCACGATATGAGTCTGCAGAGTACGCTATACCGTGTATATCACATGGAGTACGATGTACCGCATGATGGTTATGTGATGAGAAAGTCTGGCGAGGGATAATCCATCTTCGTGCCAGTATGATACCCCGCACACCTGGATGCGTGTGGTCTGGGATGATTTATGATGTAGTGGTCCACATAGGCACTTTTGATATAGTGACCTAGTTTTTATACACATGCGTGAATTGTGAAATGAAAATGTGGTTGTGATTGTGAATTGATTTGGTGGTATTTATGTGTTGAGAAAGAGGTTTATGATGTTGGTTTAAAAAAGGAGGTTTCTTAATGAATTGCCCTTTTTATAAATTTAAATGAGATTGAGCATGAGATGATTTATACATGATGTTTTTACCATGTTTTATATGCCAATGTACATGATTTTAATACATGATATATATGTATACTCACATGGCATAGTTTTACTTCCTTATGCTTCTACTATGAACGATTTATGCATAACACTATCAGCATGTAGATAGAGTAGTTATCTACCATGCTTGCATTATTGCCTTACTGAGCGTGTGGTTGCTCATCCCTCTCTATTTTCCCCCTACAGAGCGTGCATAGTAGCCCAGTGAGGACTGAGGCGTGGTAATTTGGATTCCGCTGCATCTCCATCGCTTAAAGGTATATACACATTGATTCTTTTTGTATCTAAACAATGTAAAAGCACAGTATTCTTTGAGTTGTAATTATGGGGGATGTAGATGTCAGTAAAACATACTTTTGTATAAGTACAAGATTTAAATGCAAATGTATGACATCGTTTTATTTCATTGAGAATGAATGAGATGTGGAGTTTATTATTGACTCACAGCCCAACAGTGTGTGGTGAGTTAGTTCACGACCGGGTAAGGTAACAATCATTGAGATGATTGTGGAGTTGTTCACCTAATCTTTATCTGGAGTTGGCGGTAGACAGAGTCCTGCTACACAGGGTGATACCGAGTAGGCGGCAACTCCTGAGGCACGGGCAAGGCCAGCCCCGAGACCTCAGACGACAGATACCCCACCTGCACAAGATTTGCCTACACCTGTTGCTACACCACAGGCTAGTAGAGGTTGGGGTTACGGTTGTGATTTGGATAGACTACGAAAATTCTAGAAGTTTGGACCGTCGTCTTTTAGCGGAGTTAAGGACCCAGTAGCTGCTAAGGATTGGATAAGTGAAATCGAGAAGTTGTATGGGTTCTTTGAGTGCACTACCACCAAGATGGTAGCGTTTGCTGCTTTTATGCTGAAGGGATTAGCAGAACATTGGTGGAAGTCCACCAGGCCTTGTGTGAGACCCCGTATATGTATAAGGGTATATATGTACATAGAAGTGTAAATAGAGTTGTACTATGAATTTATGAGTGAAGTATATGTGATGTAAGTCCATAAGTAATGTACACACTTGTAACGAGAGTGGTAATTGTACATACAAGTTTCATTATGTATGAATGTGTAGAAATGGACTTAAACATGTGGAGAATGTGTGTAGAATGGATTATGAGTAGTTTGGTAAAATGGAAGTAGAATTGCATAAGATGTGCACTTCCATTTTTGTTTATATTAAGTACCATTGGTCATACAAAGATTCTACACAAGTTTTAATGTGTATGAAGTGAGGATGGATGCCATTTTCAAGACTCAAAGATGAATGAATGAGGAAATGATCATGGTAGCAAATTAAGGGTGTTTGGTAAGGGTTGTTGCAGAGGAACTGCAGAAAATCTGGAAATTTTGAAGGGCAGATCGATCTCATGGGATGAGAGATCGATCTGGAAGAGCCAGAATGCTCTTATTTGAGCAAAAGAATAGAACAGATCGATCTCCAATGGACCAGATCGATCTCCTTAACTCTCTGTTTGGGAGCAGATCGATCTCATGCTTCGACAGATCGATCTCATGCCTCGACAGATCGATCTCATGCTTCGACAGATCGATCTCAGGCTTAAAAATGCCGTGAAAAAGAGGGATTTTAAGGGACCAGATCGATCTCCTCTTGGACCAGATCGATCTCCTCAAGCTAATTCTATATAAGGAGTGCTGGAAATCAGAAAATTCAGGAAAAAAACACAAACCTTCCACTTTCAACCCAAAAACCTAACTTTCTCTCTCAAAAATCAGCCATTTTCAGTGAGGATTGAAGAGAGACCATTAGAGACAAAGTTGTTCCTATCAAAGAGAAGAACAACATAGTTGGAAAGCATTTTCCCATTGTTGGTATTGGAGGAGTTAAGGGCATTGCCATTGGAGCAAGAAGAGAAATCAAATTTGGTAAGATTCTAACACTCCAACTATGGTACATTGTTTATTTAAATGATTTTGGAGTTGTTTGGCATGAGTATGGATGGTTAGAAACTATCTAGAATGCATTGGAATGATTTTGACCTAGAAATTGTTTAGTGTGAGAAAGTGAAATTGATGGAGATTAATGAGAAATGAGATATATATAGAAGTTATTAATAGTGTTATGGGTATGATTTTAAGATGTTGTTGGTGGATAAATTGTGAGATTTGCCTAAAAGAGGTAAAATGTGGATTAAGGCATTTGTAAAATGCATAAGTGGATAATATTGACTAGTGAGGTCAATTATGGGTTAAATACGTTAACTCAATCGATTTAATGAATGAATCGCAGCTTCTGAGGATACGCCGAGCCGAGTTGAGCCAAGAGCGTGAGAAGCTAAAAGGAAAGGAGTCACACCAAGTAAATCGAGGTAAGGGAATTGTGTGGACTCTTAGAGATATCTGTGCGCAATTTGGGCGCTTAAATGTTTTACTAGAATGCATGAGACTAGGAAATGTTGTTGGGTGATTGAAGGGTAAAAGTTGGGAGTTTGAGAAATGTGCATGAAAACAAAAGCATATTGCTTTGAAAATCATGTTTTATTGCTTTTTAGCAAATGATTGGTAGGTTGGCTAACATTGAAATGATTTGCAAAAGAGATGAGTGTGTTTTGGTTTTGTTAACCATATTTTGCAAGTTTTGAGCCACCTACATGATTTCGTGAGTATGAAAGAGTGCAAGAGGCACTAGTTTTCACATGGATTTCATAATTGTTTTGGCATTGTGCTCGAGTTTGTCTCACACTGGATGCCCACCTTGTATGTTGCCGTGTTTGGAGCTTCGAGTAGACTGGATGTCACATCGATTAAATAGGCTCACACGTGCATTGTTTTGACATGATTAATTAGCCGTGTTAGGAGCTTCGGATAGACAAGAGGTCGCCCCGATTAAATAGGCTCGCACGTGCGTTTGAGATGTGGCGTGATATGATGTGTTGATTGGGTCCACGGAGTACGTCGTACCGTGCATGTAGCATGGAGTACATTGTACCGTATTGAGTTGTGATGTGCCGTCTTCGGACGAGATCTGCTATGGACCGGCGGGTAGGATTTGACCCACCTCCCGTGTGGAAGCAGATAGTGGTGATATCCCGCACACCTGATCCGTGTAGCCGGTATCACAGGTTATGTACATAGGCCTTGAGGTTATTACCTATTGTTGAAACTGCCTATCTCACATGTCTACTGCTATTTGAGATAAATCCATGTTTGAAATGATTTGTGGATCAGGAAAGCCCGAGGGTTGGGCTGAGACCTGACGTTGAATTGATTTGTTAATGGTTTTCAAAGTGCACGAATGCATGATGTTTAATGTGACGGCCGACCCCTGCCCGGCCAACCCCTGCCATCGGCCATGGCCACCCCTCTTGGGCCCACAACAACGATGGTGGTCTAACAACGGGTGGTGCAACAACGCCAACAAATCCAACGTATTGTCCGCTCTGGCCCATTGGGCCTCACGGCTTTGTTCCATTCGGGGTCATCCTTGCTTAAGGGCCTTTTCCCCTCAGAACGCGTCCTGGAAGGTTCGAACTCGGGTAAACACCCTTGTTCTTACACTTCCTGATGCCAATGAGCCCGCTCTGGACAATACGTTGGATTTGTTGGCGTTGTTGCACCACCCGTTGTTAGACCACCATCGTTGTTGTGGGCCCAAGAGGGGTGGCCATGGCCGATGGCAGGGGTTGGCCGGGCAGGGGTCGGCCGTCACAATAAAAACGCGACTTCTCTCACGACCCTCAACTTACCAAAATACGTACAAATTTTTTCGCATTTTCATGCATCAATCCTTAATCATCCTTCCTCGATCGTGAACAACCACGCGCTTAACAGTTGGGCTGTGTGTCGACGTCTAACCCACTCCACCATACCAATTCAATTGAAACATTATTTATGAGTAAACACTTGTGTAAATGTATATATATCAGAGTTGTTACATGTGTTTACATTGTTTTACATCCCCAGTGGTTACATACAAAATGCTACTGTGCTATGTCTAGTTTAGATACAAAATAATCAAGGTGTGTATACCTTTAGCGATGGGATGCAGCGAAATTACCAAAAAGGGGACGCCTCCAGTCACGTCCAATCTATACTCAAATCTCTGTAGAGAGGGGAAAATAAGGGGGGTGAGCAAACCACACGCTCAGTAAGGCAATCATGCGAACAGGTAGATACTGTACTATCTACGTGATCGTGATGCCATGCTCAAAAGCATTTAGTTCATTGTTTATCTCAAAACATGAGTGTATGATTGTGTTAATGGTATATAAAGCATTCATGCTATTAAAATTCAGTGCACATTTCAACTCAAAGCATGGTATAAATCATCATGCATAATTCACAATAAAAGCATGGCATTAAACATCATGCATTTTCACAATAAGGCATGGCATTAAACATCATGCATCCGTGCACTTTAAAAAAAACCATTAACAAATCAATTTCAACATTGGTCAGGTCTCGGCCCATCCCTCGGGCTTTCCTGACCCACAAATCATTTTCAAACATAGATTTAATCTCAAATAGCAGTAGACATGTGAGATAGGCAGATCAACAATAGGTAATAACCTCAAGGCCTATGTACATAACCTGTGATACCGGCTACACGGATCAGGTGTGCGGGATATCACCACCATCTGCTTCCACACAGGAGGTGGGTCAAATCCTACCCGCCGGTCCATAGTAGATCTCGTCCGAAGACGGCACATCACAACTCAACACGGTACAATGTACTCCATGCTACATGCACGGTACGACGTACTCCGTGGACCCAATCAACACATCATATCACGCCACATCTCAAACGCACGTGTGAGCCTATTTAATCGGGGCGACCTCTTGTCTATCCGAAGCTCCTAACACGGCTAATTAATCATGCCAAAACAATGCACGTGTGAGCCTATTTAATCGATGTGACACCCAGTCTACTCGAAGCTCCAAACACGGCAACATACAAGGTGGGCATCCAGTGCGAGACAAACTCGAGCACAATGCCAAAACAATCATGAAATCCATGTGAAAACTAGTGCCTCTTGCACTCTTTCATACTTACGAAATCATGTAGGTGGCTCAAAACTTGCAAAATGTGGTTAACACAAAACACACTCATTTCTTTTGCAAATCATTTCAACGTTAGCCAACCTACCAATCATTTGCTAAAAGCAATAAAACATGATTTTCAAAGCAATATGCTTTTGTTTTCATGCACATTTCTCAAACTCCCAACTTTTACCCTTCAATCACCCAACAACATTTCCTAGTCTCATGCATTCTAGCAAAACATTTAAGCGCCCAAATTGCGCACAGATATCTCTAAGAGTCCACACAATTCCCTTACCTCGATTTACTTGGTGTGACTCCTCTCCTTTTAGCTTCTCACGCTCTTGGCTCAACTCGCCTCGGCGTATCCTCGGAAGCTGCGATTCATTCATTAAATCGATTGAGTTAACGTATTTAACCCATAATTGACCTCACTAGTCAACATTATTTACTTATGCATTTTACAAATGCCTTAACCCTTATTTTACCTCTTTTAGGTAAACCTCACAATTTATCCACTAACCACATCTTAAAATCATACCACAATCACTATTAATGATTTCTACATATCTCATTCATCATTAATCTCCATCAATTTCACTTTCTCACACTAAACCATTTCTAGGTCAAAATCATTCCAATGCATTCTAGATAGTTTCTAACCATCCATACTCATGCCAAACAACTCCAAAATCAATTAAATAAACAATGTACCATAGTTGGAGTGTTAGAATCTTACCAAATTTGATTTCTCTTTTTGCTCCAATGGCAATGCCCTTAACTCCTCCAATACCAACAATGGGAAAATGCTTTCCAACTATGTTGTTCTTCTCTTTGATAGGAATAACTTTGTCTCTAATGGTCTCTCTTCAAACCTCACTGAAAATGGCTGATTTTTGAGAGAGAATGTTAGGTTTTTGGGTTGAAAGTGGAAAGTTTGTGTTTTTCCCGAAATTTTCTGATTTCCAGCACTCCTTATATAGAAATAGCTTGAGGAGATCGATCTGGTCCAAGAGGAGATCGATCTGGTCCCTTAAAATCCCTCTTTTTCACGGTATTTTTAAGCTTGAGATCGATCTGTCGAAGCATGAGATCGATCTGCTCCCAAACAGAGAGCTAAGGAGATCGATCTGGGTGCTTGGGGATCGATCTTTTCACTACCAAATGCTTAGGAGATCGATCTGGCTCCATTGGAGATCGATCTGCTCTATTCTTTTACCCAAATAAGGGCATTCTGGCTCTTCCAGATCGATCTCTCATCCCATGAGATCGATCTGCCCTTCAAAATTTCTAGATTTTCTGCAGTTCCTCTGCAACAACACTTACCAAACATCCTTAATTTGCTACCATGATAATTTCCTCATTCATTCATCTTTGAGACTTGAAAATAGCATCCATCCTCACTTCATACACATTAAAACTTGTGTAGAATCTTTGTATGACCAATGGTACTTAATATAAACTAAAATGGAAGTGCACATCTTATGCAATTATACTTCCATTTTACCAAGCTATTCAAAATCCATTCTACACACATTCTCCACATGTTTAAGTCCATTTCTACACATTCATACATAATGAAACTTGTATGTACGATTATCACTCTCATTACAAGTGTGTACATTGCTTGTGGACTTACATCACATATACTTCACTCATGAATTCATAGTACAACTCTATTTACACTTCTATGTACATATATACCCTTATACATATACGGGGTCTCACATTTAATGCCATGCTTTATTGTGAAGATGCATGATGTTTAATGCCATGCTTTTATTGTGAATTATGCATGATGATTTATACCATGCTTTGAGTTAACATGTGCACTTGATTTCTATAGCATGAATGCTTTACATACCATTAACACAATCATACACTCATGTTTTGAGATAAACAATGAATTAAATGCTTTTGAGCATGGCATCACGATCACGTAGATAGTGCAGTATCTACCTGTTCGCATGATTGCCTTACTGAGCGTGTGGTTTGCTCACCCCGTTATTTTCCCCCTCTCTACAGAGATTTGAGTATAGATTGAGCGTGACTGGAGGCGTTCCCTTTTTGGTAATCCGCTGCATCCTATCGCTAAAGGTATACACACTTGGATTATTTTGTATCTAAACTAGACATAGCACAGTAGCATTTTGTATGTAACCACTGGGGATGTAAAACAATGTAAACACATGTAACAACTCTGATATATATACATTTATACAAGTGTTTACTCATAAATAATGTTTCAAATTGAATTGGTATGGTGGAGTGAGTTAGACGTCGACACACAGCCCAACTGTTAAGTGTGTGGTTGTTCACGATCGAGGAAAGATGATTAAGGATTGATGCATGAAAATGCGAAAAATTTGTACGTATTTCGGTAAGTTGAGGGTCGTGACACCTTGAGAGCCCGGCATACTGAGATCAGCTGGGATATATTTTTAGAGGCCTTCCAGAGACAGTACGTTCCGGATACCGCACAGTGGAAGATGAAAATGGCATTTTTGGGACTAACCTAATGGAGAAGGACTGTGGATGAGTATGAGACTGCTTTTATCTCCCTGGGCAGATATGATCCCAACACAATGAGTAATGAGGTCGAGAAGATCCAAAAATTTGTGGATGGATTGAGACCGACCATCAGATCCAGATTGGTTCCTCTGGATATACCGACCTATGAGGAGGCAGTGCGCAAGGCGTAATTATGTGAACAAGATGTTGATAGAATCACCTCAAAGTTTGGAAAGGTTGGTAAGATGAGGGACAGAGAGAAAAAGAGACCAATGATGGATAAAGGCTTCAGTTATAAGGGAAGCAAAAGATTTTCTGGAAAGAGGTCGAGGTTTGATGAGATTAGGGAGAGGAAAGTTAATACTCCTATGTATCTGACCATTGCTCCAGCTAAGGGAATTGTGATTGGAGGACTACGGCCTACTACGGAACAGTGTGGCAAGTGTGGTAGGTACCATGGAACTCGACCATGCTATGGACCTCAGGTAGTATGCTTCAGATGTGGGAAGCCAGGGCACATAATCAGAGATTGCCCAGAGCTGACAGGGAGAGCCCCACAGAAGGCAAGGAGCTAGAGAGAGCTCCAGTTGGTACAGTTGCCCCCGGGAGGAGGGCTACAGCTGAGGAAAAGGGGAAGCAAGCAGTGGGTGTGAGTAGAGGATGAGTGCACGCACTGGACCAGGACACTTCAGATTAGTCATCGGATGTGGTAAAAGGTACCATCCAAATCTTTAATTTAGAAGCTTATGTACTGTTTGATCCTGGTGCCACGCATTCTTTTGTATCACCATCCTTTGCATGTAAATGTTGAAGCATGTAAAACCCACACTGCTTGATAAGATGTTGTTGATATCTACCCCTATGAATGATAGTCAGTTGACCGAGCATGTATATAGGGCATGTGAGAGGAGTTTTGAGGAGCTTAAGCGTCGATTGACGACTGCTCCAGTTCTCACCATTCCTACCAGCTCAGGAGGATTCTCGGTGTATACTGATGCATCACACCAGGGACTGGGCTGTGTGCTTATGCAGGATGGGAAGGTAGTTACCTATGGATCTAGACAGTTGAAAGATCACGAGAGGAACTACCCGACACATGATTTGGAGGAGGCGGCTGTAGTATTTGCTTTGAAAATATGGCGCCACTATCTCTATGGTGAGAAATTTCAGGTGTTCATAGATCATAAGAGCCTTAAGTACCTGTTCTCGCAGAAAGAGCTGAATATGAGATAGAGGAGATGGCTCGAACTCCTGAAGGACTATGATTGTGAAATCATGTACCACCCGGGTAAGGCAAATGTAGTTGCCGATGCTTTGAGTAGAAAGAACCTTGGGTTGGTGTCATATATGATGGTACGGGAACATGAATTGTTAGAACACTTTGCGAACCTCAGTTTGGATGTAACCCCACCTGGATCTGAGAGACTTGAGATCATGGCTAGTTTAAGACTGGAGCCAGAATTGATTGGCCGTATTCGGCAAGCCCAGCAGAGCGATCGACGGTGCATCGATTGGCTGAGGCAGATACAGGCAGGTGTGGGTATTGATTTTGAGCAGAGTGCTGATGGCTTATTGAGGTTCAGAGGCAGAGTATACGTTCCCAGGGATCCTGAGATCAGGAGAACGATTTTATCAGAGGCTCACTCATCGAAGTATACGATACATCCGGGAAGTACCAAGATGTATCAAAATCTTCGGAAGGTTTATTGGTGGTCTGGAATGAAGAGAGACATTGCTGAATATGTCGCTAAGTGTCTCGTTTGTCAGCTAGTGAAGGTAGAGCATCAGAAGCCTACAGGATTATTGCAGCCTCTATCGATACCGACATGGAAGTGGGAGCATGTCACCATGGATTTTGTGATGGGGTTGCCGAGAACCCGTAGAGGTCATGATGCCATATGGGTTATTGTGGACCGGTTGACTAAGTCCGCCCATTTCTTGGCTATGAGAGCTACCGATACACTGAGTCAGTTAGTGAACCTGTATATTCGAGAGATAGTATGGCTACATGGTGTACCAGTGAGCGTTGTTTCTGATAGGGATGCCCGCTTCACTTCCCATTTTTGGGAACATTTTCAGGAAGCGCTGGGAACCTGACTGAGTTTTAGCACCGCTTTTCATCCTCAGACAGATGGGCAGTCAGAGAGGACTATACAGACCCTCGAGGATATGTTGAGAACGTGTGTGCTAGATTTTAGAGGCTCCTGGGATGACCACCTGCAGTTAGCCGAGTTCGCTTATAATAATAGCTATCATGCGAGTATCGAGATGGCACCCTATGAGGCATTGTACGGGCATAGATGCCGTTCCCCTATTGGATGGGAAGAGGTTAGTGACAGACAAATTTTTGCTCTGGACTTAGTGCAGCAGGCATCTGAGGACGTCCAGTTGATATGTGAGAGAATGCGGACAGCTCAGAGCCGACAAAAGAGTTATGCTGACAAGAGACGAAGACCACTGGAGTTTGATGAGGGTGAGTCGGTGTTTCTGAGGGTATCACCATCGAAGGGTATTATGAGATTTGGTAAGAAGGGCAAGCTGAGCCCTAGATATATCGGACCCTTCGAGATTTTGGAGAGAGTGGGAGATAAGGCGTATAGGTTGGCATTGCCACCGGACTTGGCAAATGTCCACAACGTCTTCCACATCTCGATGCTTCAGAAATACCACCCAGATCCGGCACACATGATAAGATATGAGCCGTTGGAGCTCCATGAGAGTATGACGTATGTTGAGAAGCCGGTTCGGATATTGGACAGAAAAGAGAAAGTGTTGCAAAATAAGACAATTCCCTTGGTGAAAGTTCTTTGGCAACATCACGCGGCGGAAGAGGCCACATGGGAATTGGAGAACTTAATACGGGAGAAGTACCCCTAACTTTTTGAAGAGTGACTTGGTTCTAATTTGGAGGACCAAATTCCTTGAAGGAGGGGAGAATGTGAGACCCCGTATATGTAAAGTTGTAATGTGTAATAAATATGAATGGACTTGTAATGTAAAGTATGATTGATGTAAGTCCATGGATTCAATGTACGTATGTGTAATATGATTTGTAACGTACATACAAGTTCCATTGAGTATGAATATGAAGAAATGAGTTCTTATAAGTGATGGATGTGATTGAAACTCAAAATGGGTAGTGTGGTAAAATGGAATGAAGTTACGCTTCCATTTGGTTTTATATAGCATACCTTTGGACATACAATGAATGCAAGTGCATAAGGTATGAATGGATGCCATTTTCAAGTTATAAAGGTGGATGGATGAGAAAATGGCCATGGCAACAGATTCAGGATGTGTTGGTATGAGTTGCAACAAGGAAACTACAAGAAATCTGGAAAACATGAAGGCCAGATCGATCTCATAGGATGAGAGATCGATCTGGAAGAGCCAGAATGCTCTTATTTGGGCAATGGAATAGAGTAGATCGATCTCCAATGGGGCCAGATCGATCTCCTAAGCATTCTGTGATGAAAAGATCGATCCTCAAGCACCCAGATCGATCTCCTTAGCTCTCTGTTTGGGACCAGATCGATCTCATGCTTCGACAGATCGATCTCATGCTTAAAAATTTCGTGAAAATGAGGGATTTAAGGGGACCAGATCGATCTCCTCTTGAACCAGATCGATCTCCTCAAGCTATTTCTATATAAGGAGGGCTGAAAATCAAGAAATCTCGGGAAAAATATTAACCTTCCACTTTCAACCCAAAAACCTAACTTTCTCTCTCTAAAATCAGCCATTTTCAGTGAGATTTGAAGAGAGACCATTAGAGGCAAAGTTGTTCCTATCAACGAGAAGAACAACATAGTGGGTAGGCATTTCCCATTGTTGGTATTGAAGGAGAAAAGGGCATTGACATTTGGAGCAAGAAGAAAAATCATATTTGGTAAGATTCTAACACTCCAATCCAAGTGCATTGTCTATTTAATTGATTTTGGAGTTGTTTGGCATGAGTATTGATGGATAAATTATCTAGGGATGTGGTGGAATTGGTGTGACCTAGAAAACCTAGAATGGGTATAATGTGAGAATATATGGGTTGAATGAGTTTATGATTTATGGGCATGCTAAAGTTGTTATTGAGGTAATGTTTATGATTTTAGATGGTTAAATGAAATTACATTGTGAGTTTGGAGGAATTGTGAAAATGAGTATGTATATGCTTGATAAAATGCCATAGTGAGGGAATTCATGAAATATGAACACTATGAGCTTAATGTCGATTTAATATCGATTCGGAATAAGTTAATAGGCCTAAGAAGAATCCATAGACTCGAGTTATGGGTAAAGTAATGAAACGAGGCCTCACAAGCGTTAATAGAAAACTATAGGTCGAATTGACTATAGTGAATGCACGATATCATATTATATGGATCGAGTATAATACGGGATACGATTTTGTGCAGTCCCGAAGAGTTCGTTGGAAACGAATCGAACCGTACGAGTAAGCAGCTTAAGGAAGTGGAATCACGCATCGCGATTCCAGGTAAGGGAATTTTGTGAGTATATAGAGGTAGCTGCTCGTACTTTAAATTTGTGGGTGAATATTGGGTGTTTTACGAAGTGCATGGTTGCTAAAGTAAATGATTGATGGTATTCATGAATGAGAATGAGTATATGTGTGATTTTTGGTTTTGGAAGTGGATTCTATGAAATGGGATAGTAAGGCTAATAATTGCATAAATCTAATGTCTTGATGTCTTTCAAAATGAAATTGCTTGTTTTAAGCAAGCTTGTAGATGGGTCGGCTAATGTTTATTAATGTTGTGGAAAAAGGCATTTGTGAAGTGTTAAACCCGGTTGTCGAGATTGTTTGATTTTGTATGAGCCGCCTATCGTATTTGTATGACATAAATCGTGCTGGATTTTTATGTTTTCACTTGTGTGATACGTGCTTGAGTTTAGCTCACACTTTGATCTGAATTGTGATGATGTTTATAAACCGTACTGGAGCTTACGCTCGTGCGAGGATTTGAGTGGTTTGTCTTATGAGTATAACCGTACTAGAGCTATGCTCGTACGCGTCTCTTTAGGATAGGATGCATGAGTCGTGCTAGAGCTTTGCTCGCACAAGTTTGCACATTGTGATACGTATAAGGTTGTGAAAGTTGGTAAGATCCTTAAGCCCTACATCCTTAAGCCAACATCCTTAAGCCCAAAGAGGCGGGGAGGCTCTGTTAGGCGGGGAGGCTCTGTTCGGTGGGGAGGCTCTTTTACGGTGGGATCCTTAAGCCAGCATTCTTAAGCCCTGGAGGGGCGGGGAGGCTCTGTTAGGCAGGGAGGCTCTCCTACATGGGTACGGTAAGATCCTTAAGCCCTACATCCTTAAGCCAACATCCTCAAGCCAGAAGAGGCGGGGAGGCTCTGTTAGGCGGGGAGGCTCTGTTCGGTGGGGAGGCTCTCTTACGGAAGGATCCTTAAGCCATACATCCTTAAGCTAACATCCTTAAGCCCGAGGAGGCAGGGAGGCTCTGTTAGGCGGGGAGGCTCTGTTCGGCAGGGAGGCTCTCCTTCGTGGATATGGAAAAACTCTTGGTATGCGGTAGGTAAGACCTAGGAATGGCACCCCCAATCACGATATGAGTCTGCGAAGTACGCTGTACCATGTATATCACATGGAGTACAATGTACCGCATGATGGTTATGTGATGAGAAAGTTTGGCGAGGGATAATCCATCTTCGTGCCAGCATGATACCCCGCACACCTGGATGCGTGTGGTCTGGGATGATTTATGATGTAGTAGTCCACATAGGCACTTTTGATATAGTGACCTAGTTTTTATACACATGCGTGAATTGTGAAATGAAAATGTGGTTGTGATTGTGAATTGATTTGGTGGTATTTATGTGTTGAGAAAGAGGTTTATGATGTTGGTTTAAAAAGGAGGTTTCTTAATGAATTGCCCTTTTTATAAATTTAAATGAGATTGAGCATGAGATGATTTATACATGATGTTTTTACCATGTTATATATGCCAATGTACATGATTTTAGTACATGATATATATGTATACTCACATGGCATAGTTTTACTTCCTTATGCTCCTACTATGAACGATTTATGCATAACACTATCAGCATGTACATAGAGTAGTTATCTATCATGCTTGCATTATTGCCTTACTGAGGGTGTGGTTGCTCATCCCTCTCTATTTTCCCCCCTACAGAGCGTGCATAGTAGCCCAGTGAGGACTGAGGCGTGGTATTTTGGACTCCGCTGCATCTCCATCGCTTAGAGGTATATACACAGTGATTCTTTTTGTATCTAAACAATGTAAAAGCACAGTATTCTTTTGAGTTGTAATTATGGGGGATGTAGATGTCAGTAAAACATGCTTTTGTATAAGTACAAGATTAAATGCAAATGTATGACATCGCTTTATTTAACTGAGAATGAATGAGATGTGGAGTTTATTATTGACTCACAGCCCAACAGTGTGTGGTGAGTTAGTTCACGACCGGGTAAGGTAACAGTAAAACGCGAAAAATTCTTAGTGATTTTCAGTTAAAGAGAATGGAATTGGGTCGTGACACATACTAAGACATAATTGGCATGGGTGGATAAGACCTATTGCAGGCACCCCCTGACTGAGATTGGATTCATGGAGTACGTTGTACCGTGTATATCACATGGAGTACGTTGTACCGTGGGGATTGTTGGAGTGGAGTGGTGTTAGCCACGAGGTAGCAAGTCTTGCCCTCGCAATCCTGATATTATGTTGTTCTGGCGGGAAGGACTGACCCACCTCCCATTTTAGGTGTGATACCCTACACACTAGGATCCGTGTAGCCAGGGATCACGAGGATATGGTCATAGTCCTGGATATTACTGATATAGTCACCTACATGTCTCACATGATAAATCTTTTGGTTTTGATAGATCAAGGTAGGACCCGAGGGAGGGGTCAGGCCTCGATCTTCTTATGAATTCGATTGAGATTTGATTTTTCCACGGAGGGCTTTTATGAAACTTTCATGACTTATAACCTTGAAGGAAGGGTGATTTTATAACGAAATTTTATAACAAGTTATTTTGTTGAATTGAATTAAATCCATTGAGTTTATCACATTTTAACCCAGATGGGGTGTTTTAAAACTTATTGATTCAATTGAGCATGAGATGTTTTCACATGAGAATCATTCCATGTTTTATATGCCGATTTCCTATTTTAGAACATATGATATCTATATGTATGGCATATCATTGTTTTTTCCTCATGCTCACATATATTCTGATTTTCTATCAGCATGTAGATAGCATAGCTATCTACCCGTTTATATTATTGCCTTACTGAGCATGTGGAGCTCCCCCTTTCATTTTCCACCCTTTTTTAGAGTTCCACCTTAGAGATAGCGAGTGTAGAGAGTAGACGGCATAGCTGATTATCTGTGGTTCCCCTCGACTGTCACTTATACACCATGTACAAAACTTTTGTATAAGTATGCTTACAGGACAGTAATATATATGAAGGAATATTTGGGGATGTAAATATAAGTAGATTAATTGTAAATGTATGAGAATCATGTGATGTATAAAACATACCGACCACTCTATTATATGATAAATGATTTCAGTATGCATACATACGTGTGATATTTCTTAATGGTTAAGATGGTGTATCGATATTGATTCACAACCTGACCTGTTTAGAGGGATCTGTCATAAGGAGGTAAGAAAGATTTTCCAAAAGTGAAAAATTTGTACCGATTTTTGGTAAGTATTGGGTTGTGATAGCTAGTGCTCTCAGCCAGCGTCCATAAGGGACCCTCCCTAGTAATACTGAAGCTAACCCTGTCAGACAGGGGGAGGGTAAGGAGCATGTTAATGCCATAACCCTTAGGAGCGGTAGAGAGTTAGATGATCCACATGATAGGTCTAGTCTTGTTAAGCTCACAGTGGTAGAGCCCCTAGGTTTTAAAGAAGCAATTCAAAAAGAACAGGAACATGATAATCAGGATAAAAAGAAAACTAAGTTAGGCGCTTCTTCATCTTCATCTTCTTCTTGACAGCCTTCCTCTTCATTTGATACTACACTTGCTACCACTACACTTCTTCCAATTAGTAAAGCTTCCCCACGCTCCTTTGACCTTATTCCATTGCGATCTGAAGCAAGGTATTCTGTAGGAGCAAAAGCCTCTTCTACCGCTCCTGCCCCCGAAAGGTTTTCTCCTAAACTCAACCTAAGGTAGCCTCTCTCTTAAAGAGATACCACCTATTTAAAGAAAGCATTCCAATTGCAGCTGGTGAAACTATAGCACGAATAGCTACCTCCTCTTCCCCTCAGGACACTCCCTTGTAAGACGTTAGCGATCCAATCACAACTGAGTTAACCAAAGCAAGACCTTATGAATTTCAGGGAAATCCAAGTATAAATCACAAGAAAACATGAAAGAAAGCAATGGCGAACTGAATACAAAACCTTTTTACTCTCATTACTAAATATTAAATAACATTACAACGACCAGATCCATCCAAGGATAGGTTCATCGATGGCCCAACCTTAACATCCCCACAATTAGCTTCTAATAGTTGCCAATGATTTTTCCTGTACTTCTTCTCAAGCCAAACCACAGCGTCAAGCTTCAATGAAGCCACCACCATCTCACCTACATCATTCAGTTTATCTTGGCTCTGAGGCATACTCTCTAACCTTTACCTCTGACCCTAGCCCTCTTTAAGACTAGCCATTAATGACACCAAGGATGATGGTATGTTACTCTGTTTGCATAGCATTATGTTAACTAACATTTCTTACTTTCATGTAGTGGTTGTCAATGGGAAGATCTGCAAGGACACAAAGCTTGTAAAACCCAGAAAGAGGGCATTCACAATGAGTGATCAAATGAATCGAGATCCAGACTTTGAAGTTTTGAACCAGGAAGAAGAGGATAGACAACTGCAAGAAGCCATCAACCTCTCCCTTCTCCGCCTTGACAGTTTCAAGAACAGCCACCAGAACCGGCATTCATGCACAACCTGCACCTGCAATGTCTCCACATCCAACTTCATGAAACGCCCTTCTCCCGAACCAATCTCTGAACCGAAGTCTAAAAAGCCTTTGCTTGACAATGACAACCACTGCTATTCTCTCTCTGGCTTCTCCAAGATTCCTCTTCCACAGTTTCACCGCTCTATTTTTGACCCCTATACCCCTTCAAACCTAATCTTTCAGAGAACGCCAGGGCCTTGGAAGATACCCCATTGTCAAAAGGAAGCGCTTCTTATTCTGCATTACCTCCCAAAGCATCGATTTTAAGGAGGTCAGTATCTGATCTCATTTCATCTCCTGCCAAGTCCCTTTTGAGGTCTTCAAGCTCCAACGAGATGGGGTTGAAATTGGCCAAGGAAGAGAGTCCTAATGCTAAGGTTTGTTTTCTCTTTCGTCAGAAATTGCTTCTGCTGTTTTCTTTGTTAACTAGGTTTTATTTTATTTTTCCATGATTGATTCTTGAAACTCTTGGGTCTAGTCACCTGTGTAATTTTCAAATTGCTTCATGTGATCTTTTTGTTTAAAGGAAGAGTCTTTTCCTTTTTGGTTTGAAATGGGTTCTGATTGCTTTATTGAGGTTTTGACTTATCCAAAAAAGGAAACAGAGAGAGAGAATATTATGGTTTTTTACATGTTAATGGCAGAGACCGACGAGAATGAAGGAGCGGTTGAAGGATATGATCTAATGGTGGGATGAGATTCTGTGAGAAGAGGAAGACTTGTGCACCACTGAGGCAATAAAGGTTTACTTTTCTTTCTCAGGAATTTGCTAAATTTCTTGAGGTGTTTAAGAAGCTTCACATTAACATTCCTTTTGTAGATGCTTTAGAGCAAATGGCCAATTATGTGAAGTTCATGAAGGATATCCTATTGAGGAAGAGAAAATTAGAGGATTATGAGACAGTGACACTGACGGAGGAGTGTAGTGCCATCATTCAAAAGAGGTTACCCCCTAAGCTCAAAGATCCAGGTAGTTTTACCATACCTTGCACCATAGGAGATCAGTTCTTTGGTAGAGCCCTATGTGATCTAGGAGCTAGTATTAATCTCATGCCTTAGTTCATATACCAGAAGTTAGGAGTAGGAGATGCAAAGCTTACCACAATGACCCTTCAGTTAGCTGACAGATCAATTAAGTATCCGAAGGGAATCATTGAGGATGTTCTAGTTAACGTGGACAAGTTCATTTTCCCTGCAGACTTTATTATGCTGGATATAGAGGAAGATAGGGAAGTCTCCATCATTCTAGGCAGACCCTTCTTAGGTTCTGGTAGGACATTGATTGATGTGCAGAAGCGGGAATTGACCATAAGAGTCCAAGATCAGGAAGTGACATTTAATGTTTTCAAATCTTTGAGGTTCCCTGATGACTCTCAAGATTGTTTTAGGATGGACATTGTAGATAGAGACATCATCGAGGAGTTCTCTAAGACACACCCATTTAACCCTTTAGAAGCTTCTTTGGTGAGATCAGTTAATCTTAAGGAATACAATAAGGATGATGATGATGTTTATGAGGCTTTACAGTTATTAGAGCTTACTCCCCTCATGGAGATTGCCCAGTTTGAAACTTTAGACACTTCATCTACTCCAGCTTTAGATGTCTCTCCATCCATCAGTGATCCTCCAGCTTTAGGGCTTAAGCCCTTACCCTCAAACCTTAGATTATGCTTATCTAGGTGAGTCCTCTACTAGGCCAGTGATAGTGTATGTTGCTCTCTCCATTGATCAAGAGGAAAAATTACTACAGTTTTTGAAAGAGCACCAGAAAACTACAGGCCGGTCTATTTCTGATCTCAAGGGTATTAGTCCCTTAATATGTATGCACAAGATACTGTTGAAGGAAGGGTATAGGTCATCAGTAGAGTACCAGCGTATGCTGAATCCTGTAATGAAAGAAGTTGTCAAAAAAGAGATAATTACCCATTTCTGACAGTGCCTGGGTGAGCCCAGTTCAATGTGTTCCTAAGAAAGGATGGATGACTGTGATTGAGAACGAGAACAATACGTATGGACTATGTATGGCTATAGGACTGTCACTGGTTGGCTAATATGTATGGACTATAGGAAACTTAACAAGGCCACCAGAAAAGACTGCTTCCCTCTACCCTTTATTGACCAGATGCTAGATAGATTGGCTGGTCATGAGTTCTACTGCCTGTTGGATGGGTACTCTAGATACAGTCAGATAGCTATAGCCCTAGAGGACCAAGAAAAGACCACCATCACCTATCCCTAGGGGATGTTTGCTTTTAGGAGGATGCCTTTGGCCTATGCAATGCACCTACTACCTACCAGTGTTGCATGATGGCCATATTTCATGATATGGTGGAGGATTTTCTAGAGGTCTTCATGGATGATTTTTTTTGTATTTGGGGATAGCTTTGATCTTTGTCTGCACAACTTGGCACTTGTTCTGAAGAGATGTGAAGAAACGAATTTAGTGCTTAATTGGGATAAGTGTCATTTTATGGTTAAGGAAGGTATAGTACTTGGGCATAAGATATCTGCTAGAGGGATAGAAGTGGATAGAGCTAAGGTGAAAATCATTGAGAAGTTATCTCCCCCTACCTCTATTAAAGGAATTAGGAGTTTTCTCGGCCATGCAAGATTTTACAAAAGGTTCATAAAGGACTTTTCCCAGATCTCAAGGCCTTTGTGTAACCTTCAGGAAAAAGATACTGCATTCTATTTTGATGAGCCTTGCTTTAAAAGTGTTTAAGACTTTGAAGGAGAAGTTAGTTACAGCCCCTGTAATCATAGCTCAAGATTGAAGTTTACCTTTTGAGCTGATGTGTGATGCAAGTGATTATGCAGTTGGGGCTGTACTTGGACAAAGAAAAGGAAAAGTCTTTTATGTTATCTATTATGCAAGTAAAACTATGAATGAAGCTTAGTTAAACTATGCTACTATCGAGAAGGAGTTGTTGGCTGAGTGTTTGCTTTAGATAAGTTTCGTTCCTATCTCATTGGCACTAAGGTGGTAGTATATATTGATCATGCTGCCATTAAGTACTTAGTCTCCAATAAGAATGCAAAGCATAGATTGATTAGATGGATCCTCCTCCTGCAGGAGTTTGACTTGGAGATTAGGGATAGGAAAGGGACAGAGCATCAAGTTGCTGACCATTTATCTAGATTGAAGAGTGGACTTAAAGAAGATGATATAGTAATTCATGAGTCCTTTCTCGATGAGCAGTTATTTACTCTTGGGCACTCCAGTTTGCCCTGGTATGCTAATTTTGTGAATTATTTGGTGAGCAATGTGATGTCACCAGATTTGATTGCCCAACAAAAGAAGAAGTTTTTGAGTGATGTCAAGTATTATGTGTGGGATAAGCCCTTTCTGTACAAGCAATGGAAAGATCAAGTTTTAAGGAGGTGAGTTCCCATGGAAGTAGAGGATATACTTAGACATTGCCATTCTTCTGACTATGAAGGACATTTTGTCTGAGAAAGGACAACTATTAAGGTTTTACAATCTGGATATTACTAGCCCACCTTGTTTAAGGATGCCCACTACTTTACGATGAAATGTGATAGATGTCTGAGGGTAGGTAATATTTTCAAGAGAAATGAGATGCCTCTGACTAATATTTTGGAAGTAGAGCTTTTTTATGTTTGGGGTATTGACTTCATGAGACCTTTTGTTCGTTCATATGGCAATCTCTACATTTTGGTGGTTGTAGATTATGTGTCAAAATGGGTTGAAGCAATGGCTTTACCAACTGATGATGCCAAAGTGGTGATAAGGTTTTTGAAGAAGAATATTTTCACAAGATTTGGCACACCCAGAGCCATCATTAGTGATGGGGGATCCCATTTTTGTAACAAGAGTTTTGATGGGCTTTTAAAGAAATATGGGGTCAAACATAAGGTAGCCACTGCTTATCACCCACAGACTAGTGGTCAAGTAGAGTTATCCAATAAGAAGATTAAGGGGATATTAGAGAAAACAATGAATCCAAATATGAGGGATTGGTCCATTAGGTTAGATGATGCACTTTGGGCCTATATGACAGCCTTCAAAACACATATAGGGATGTCCCCTCATCAGCTTGTTTATAGTCAGGCCTGCCATTTGCAAGTGGAGCTTAAACATAAGGCCTAGTGGGCCCTTAAGAACCTGAATTTTAATTTAGATGCAGCGGGAGAGAATAGACTGCTACAGCTTAACCAGTTAGATGAGTTTAGGTTATAGGCATATGAGAACGCCAAGCTCTATAGGGAAAAGACTAAGCAATGGCATGATAAGAAATAAAAGAGAGACACTTCGAGCCAGGCTAACAAGTATTGCTTTTCAATTCTCGCTTGAAGTTATTTCCAGGAAAGCTTAAGTCTAGATGGATAAGACCCTTCACCATTACATAAGTATTCCCTCATCAAGCCATTAAAATCATGGATGAGACCCTAAAACAACCCTTTAAAGTTAATAGGTGTAGACTTAAGTACTATTTTGGGGGAGGATTTGACCGTCAGCATTATGTTACCACTTTAACTGATCTTCATACTTTTGATCCTGCTACTTAGCTTCACTTCATTTGATGTTGTTTTATTTATCTTTACACTTTGTGTACAATTCTTTTTCTCATTTTGTTGCTTCTTTCTTTATTTCTTATATAGATAGCCTTTGCAACAGCACGTTCTCATCAAGCTACACATGTTCTTCATCATTAGATAGGGTAGTATTTTATTCTTGAGCTTCAATTCTTATATTATCTGCACAATGAGGACACTGTACACTTTAAGTTTGGGGGAGGGGATTCACTTGAGCATTTTTTAAAATTTTTAGGCAGAATTGCAAAATTTTACGAAAATATGAGCTTACATTATTTGATTTAATACTTAGCATGTGGTTTTTCCCATATTCTGATGATATAACCCTATGATTTAGTCTGACTTTGATTGAATAAGAAGCATGATTATAGGAAAAGCATGAAGTTGAATTCTTGAATTTGTCTTCATTCTGATTTTGATTTCCTCATTTTATGCACATGTCATGTCATAAATCTGTATATTATTTAGAGAAAGCTTATATAGACATAGGATTGCATTTGTTCAGTTGATTTTGTGAATCAAATTCTAGAATTTGTTTGATCTTATCTAGAGGTAAAATATTAGATCACACTTAATTAGGGAAATAATTTAGGTCATCTTTGGATCGTTTGAGCCTTTCCAGCCGTCCTTGTACATATTTTATGTGAGACCCCGTACATGTATAGTTGTAATGTGTGTAATTGGATCAATGAATGCCAATGGACTTGTAAGGTATATTGCAATTGATGTAAGTCCATGGATTCAATGTACATATGTGTAATATGATTTGCAATGTACACACGAGCTCCATTTTACATGAATATGAAGAAATGAGTTCTTGCAAGTGATAAATGTGATTAGAACTCAAAATGAATAGTGTAGTAAATGGAAGAAAGTTGTATGAATATAAATGCTTCCATTTGGTTTTATATAGTATACCTTGGGATATACAATGGATGCACACAAGTTTCAATGTGCATAAGGTATGAATGGATGCCATTTTCAAGTTATAAAGGAGGATGGATGAGAAAATGGCTAGGGAGTAAATTAAGGGTGTTTTGGTGTGAGTTACAGTAGGAGAACTGCAAAAAATATGAAAAATATGAAGGCCAGATCGATGTCATAGGATGAGAGATCGATCTGGAAGAGCCAGAATGCTCTTATTTGGGCAATGGAATAGAGCAGATTGATCTCAAATGGGGCCAGATCGATCTCCTAAGCATTTTAATGAAAAGATCGATCCTCAAGCATACAGATCGATCTCCTGAGCTCCCTGTTTGGGAACAGATCGATCTCATACTTCGACAGATCGATCTCATGCTTAAAATGTCATAAAAAAGAGGGATTTAAGGGGACTAGATCGATCTCCTCTTGGTGCAGAACGATCTCCTCAAGTGATTTCTATAAAAGGAGTGCTAAAAATCTGAAAAATTTGGGAAAAATATCAACCTTCCACTTCTAACCCAAAAACCTAACTTTCTCTCTCTCCAAAATTAGCCATTTCCAACAAGAATTGAGGGGAGGCCATTAGAAGTAAAGTTGTTCATCTTGAGGAAGAGAACAACATAGTTGGAAACCAAAATCCCATTGTTGGTATTGAAGGAGCTAAGGGCATTGACATTTGGAGCAAGAAGAGAAATCAGATTTGGTAAGATTCTAATACTTCAATCCAAGTACATTGTTTATTAAAGTGATTTTGGAGTTGGGTTGGATGTGAATTGATGGATAAATTATCTAGGGATGTGGTGGATTTGGTGTGACCTAGAAAACCTAGAATGGGTATAATGTGAGAAGATATGGGTTGAATGAGTTTATGACTTATGGGCATGCTAAAGTTGTTATTGAGGTAATGCGTATGAATTTAGATGGTTAAATGGAATTACATTGTGGGTTTAAGTGAAATTATGAAAATGAGTATGTAAATGCTTGATAAATGCCATAGTGAAGAAGTCAATGAAATATGAACACTATGGACTTAGTATCAATTTAATATCAATTTGGAATGAGTTGATAGGCCTAAAAGGAATCCATAGACAAGAGAAATGAAACATGGCCTTAAGAGCGTTAATAGAAACTATAGGTCGAATCGACTATAGTGAACGCACGGTGTCCTGTTATATGGATCGAACATAATGTGAAATATGATTATGCGCAGTTTTGAAGAGTCTGGTGGAGATGAATCGAACCATACGAGTAAGCAGTTTAAGGAAGTGGAATCACGCATCGCGATTCCAGGTAAGGGAATTCTGTGAGTATATAGAGGTAGCTGCTCGTACTTTAAATTTGTGGGTGAATATTGGGTGTTATACGAAGTGCATGATTGCTAAAGTAAATGATTGCTGGTATTCATGAATGAGGATAAGTATATGTGTGATTTTGGTTTTGAAGTGGATTCTATGAAATGGGATAGTAAGGCTAATAATTGCATAAATCTAACATTTTGATGTTTTACAAAACGTAATTGCTTTGTTTTAAACAAGCTTGTAGATGGGTCGGCTAGTGTTTATTGATGTTGTGGAAAAAGCATTTGTGAAGTGCTAAACCCGGTTGCCGGGATTATTTGATTGTGTATAAGCCGCCTATCTTATTTGTATAACATAAATCGTGCTAGAGCCTCGCTCGCGCTGGATTTCGATATTTTCACTTGTGTGAAACATGCTAGAGCTTAGCTCGCACTTTATTTTGGAACTATGACGATGTTTTATAAACTGTACTGGAGCTTACGCTCGTACGTGGATTTGTGTGGTTTTCTTATGCATATAACTGTACTGGAGCGAGGCTCGTACGTGGTTTCTTCATATTTTTATGCATAAATATCGTACTAGAGTATTGCTCGTACGAAGTGATTTATTATGATGCATGAAATCGCGCTAGAGCGTAGCTCGCGCTGGTTTTCACACTATGGTATGTATGAGGCCGTGGTGAGAGATACGGATTGGTGTTCAGGGAACCCAACAGGCCTAACAGACCTCTTGAGTGGGGTGAGAGTGAGGGGCTAGGACCTGACATAATCCATTTAGGAAACCCAACAGGCCTAACAGACCTCTTGAGTGGGGTGAGGGTGAGGGGCTAGGACCTGAATCAGGGAACCCAACAGGTGCGAGCAAGGCCATGAGGGGCTGGGACCTGGTATTGAGGGTACTCCCACGTGCACTTGAGACTATAGAGGTTACACTCGGTATGAGGTAGATAAGACCTACGGCAGGCACCCCCAACCTTGTTATGGGTCCACGGAGTACGATGTACCGTGTATATCACATGGAGTACGATGTACCGCATGGTGGTTACTTGATTTGAGAAAGTCTGGCGGAGAACTAACCCACCTTTGTACCAGCATGATACCCCGCACACCAAGATCTGTGTGGTCTGGGATGATATCTGACAGTTGGCTAACATAGTCAGATGAGTTATAGTAACTTGTCTCCTTGCTTGATTTACTTACTACCACATAATTTTAATCTCTAAGTGTGATTGTGATTGTTCAAGGTAGACCCGAAGGAGGGACGATGCCTCGTGGAATTGATTTGTGAAATGAAAATGAGGTTGTGATTGTGAATTGATGTGATGGGATTGTATGTGTTTGAGAAAGAGTTTTATGACGTGGGTTTAAAAAGGAGGTTTCTTAATGAATTGCCCTTTTTATGAATTTAAATGAGATTGAGTATGAGATGATTTGTACATGATGTTTTTACCATGTTTTATATGCCAATGTACATGATTTTGATATATGATATATATGTATACTCATATGGCATAGTTTTACTTCCTCATGCTCCTACTACAAACGATTTATGCATAACACTATCAGCATGTAGATAGAGTAGTTATCTACCATGCTTGCATTATTACCTTACTGAGCGTGTGGTTGCTCATCCCTCTCTATTTTCCCCCTCCTACAGAGCGTACATAGTAGCCCAGTGAGGATTGAGGCATGGTAATTTGGACATCCGCTGCATCTCCATCACACAGAGGTATATACACAGTGATTTTTTTGTATCTAAACAATGTAAAAGCACAGTATTCTTTTGAGTTGTAATTATGGGGGATGTTGATGTTAGTAAAACATGTTTTTGTATAAGTACACGATTAAATGTGAATGTATGACATCGTTTTATTTAACTGAGAATGAATGAGATGTGATGTTTATTATTGACTCACAGCCCAACAGTGTGGTGGTAAGTTTGTTCATGGTAACAGTAAAACGCAAAAAAAAATTATAGTGATTTTCCGTTAAAGGGAATGAAAATGGGTCGTGACAGAGATTGGTATCAGAGCCGTGTTGGCCTGATGTGAGTCAGTAATAAAACGTAGGAAAGTACATCCCCATATTACTGTGCTTTTGTTTAGATATAACTGTGCATACCGTGATGGATTGAGCTTAATAAATTATTATAATACAGAAAGTTAGGCACTATGCCAGTTACACGCAAAGGTAGAGGGGCGAGAGCACGTGCTAGAGGCCGTAGAGGTAGGCCTGAGAGCCGTGCAGAGCCATAGACTGAGCAACCTCCACAGAACCCTGCTGAGAGAGCGGAGGATACTGAGGCTCGCTTCGCTAGGTTAGAGCGGAGTATTGAGAATTTGGTGCAGATAGTCACGCAGGCCTTGGGCACCAGTGACAGACGAGGTCCCGCGGCACAACCTACTACTGAACAGGCAGCTGCAGATTATAAAGGAGGATGGATGAGAAAATGGCTAGGGGAGCAAATTAAGTGTGTTTTGGTGTGAGTTGCAGCAGGAGAACTGTAGAAAATCTGGAAAATATGAAGGCTAGATCGATCTCATAGGATGAGAGATCGATCTGGAAGAGCCAGAATGCTCTTATTTGGGTAATGGAATAGAGCAGATCAATCTCCAATGGGGTCAGATCTGTCACGACCCAATTCCCTTCTCTTTAACTGAAAATCACTAAAAAATTTTCACAAATTTCTTTCCCTACCCGATCGTGAACTAACTTACCACCACACTGTTGGGCTGTGAGTCAATAATAAACATCACATCTCATTCATTCTCAGTTAAATAAAGTGATGTCATACATCTGAGAGTTACTCATTAGCTTATACAAAACATGTTTTAATGACATCTACATCCCCATAATTACACTTCAATTGACTACTGTGCTTTTACATTGTTTAGATACAAAAAGAAATCACTGTGTAAATATACCTCTCGTCGATGGAAGCAACGGATGTCCAAAAACACAATGCCTCAGTCCTCACTGGGCTACTATGCACGCTCTGTAGGAGGGGGAAAATATAAAAGGATGAGCAACCACACACTCAGTAAGGTAATAATGCAAGCATGGTAGATAACTACTCTATCTACATGTTGATAGTGTTATGCATAAATCATTTATGGTAGGAGCATGAGGAATAAAACTATGCCATATGAGTATACATATATATAATGTATCAAAATCATGTACATTGGAATATAAAACATGGTAAAAACATCATGTATAAATCATCTCATGCTCAATCTCATTTAAACTCATAAAAAGGGTTATTCATTAAGAAACCTCCTTTTTAAACCCACATCATAAACTCTTTCTCAAACACATACAATCCCATCAAATCAATTCACAATCACAACCACATTTTCATTTCACAATTCACACATGTGTATAAAAAAACCCAGGTTACTATATCAAAAGTGCCTATGTGGACTAACTACATCATAAATCATCCCAGACCACACGCAGCCAGGTGTGCGGGGTATCGTGCTGGCACGGAGATGGATTATCCCTCGCCAGACTTCCTCATCACAAAACCATCACGCGGTACATCGTACTCTATGTGATATACACAGTACAGCGTACTCCATAGACTCATATCGTAATTGGGGGTGTCATTCCTAGGTCTTACCTACCCCATACCAAGAGTTTTCCATATCCGTGAAGGAGAGCCTCCCTGCCGAACAGAGCCTCCCCGCCCCTCCAGGGCTTAAGGATCCTTCCATAAGAGAGCCTCCCCACCGAACAGAGCCTCCCCGCCTAACAGAGTCTCCCGACCTCTTTGGGCTTAAGGATGTAGGGCTTAAAGATCTTACCGTAAGAGAGCCTCCCCACCGAACAGAGCCTCCCTGTCTCTCTGGGCTTAAGGATGTTAGCTTAAGGATGTAGGGCTTAAGGATCTTACCAACTTTCACAACCTTATACGTATCACAATGTGCAAACTTGTGCAAGCAAAGCTCTTGCATGACTCATGCATCCTATCATAAAGAGACCGCGTACGAGCATAGCTCTTGTACGGTTATACTCATAAGACAAATCACTCAAAAGCCACGTACGAGCAGGAGCTCCAGTACGGTTTATAAACATCATCATAGTTTCCAAATCAAGGTACGAGCTAAGCTCCAGCACGTTTCATACAAATGAAAACATCAATACCCCGTGCGAGCTAGGCTCTAGCACGGTTTAATTCACATAAACATGATAGGTGGCTCATAAACTTTCAAAACTATCTCAAAACATATTTGGCACTTCACATGTGCTATCACAAACATCAATCCACAATAGCCAACCTATCTATCAATTCGTTTAAAACCAAACACATGTTTTGTGAAAGCATTCAAAACACTTGATTTATGCAATTATTTGCCTTACTATCCCTTTTTATACATCCATGTAAAAACCAAATCATCAAATATTCACAACTATTTTCGCATACCAAACAACCAATTTCTCAAACGTTCATGCATTTCATAAACACCCTATAATCCCACAAATTACTAGCAGCTACTTCTATATACTTACAGAATTCCCTTACTTGGAATCGTGACGCGTGATTCTGTTTCCTTAGCACTGCTCACTCGTGTAGTCCGATTGGTCTTCAACGAACTCTTTGGGACTGTACACAATCATATTTCACATTATATTCGATCCATATAATGCAACCCTTATGCTTGCTATAGTCAATTCAATCTATAGCCTCTATTAACGCTTATGAGGCCTCGTTTCATTACTTTACCCATAACTCGAGTCTATGGATCTTCTTAGGCCTATTAACTTATTCCAAATCGATATTAAATCGACATTAAGCTCATAGTGTTCATATTTCATGAATTCCTTCACTATGGCATTTATCAAGCATATACATACTCATTTTCACAATTCCTTCAAACTCACAATGTAATTCCATTTAACCATCTAAAATCATAGACATTACCTCAATACAACTTTAGCATGCCCAAAATTCATAAACTCATTCAACCCATATCTTCTCACATTATACCCATTCTAGGTTTTCTAGGTCACACCAATTCCACCACATCTCTAGATAATCTATCCATCAATACACATCCAACTCAACTCCAAAATCACTTAAATAAACAATGTACTTGGATTGGAGTATTAGAATCTTACAAAATCTGATTTTTCTTCTTGCTCCAAATGTCAATGCCCTTAGCTCCTTCAATACCAACAATGGGATTTTGGGTTCCAATTATGTTGTTCTCTTCCTCAAGATGAACAACTTAGTGTCTAATGGCCTCCCCTCAATTCTGGCTGAAAATGGCTGATTTTAGAGAGAGAAAGTTAGGTTTTTGGGTTAGAAATGGAAGATTGGTGTTTTTCTCAAAATTTTTAGATTTTCAGCCCTCCTTCTATAGAAATAGCTTAAGGAGATCGATCTGGTCCAAGAGGAGATCGATCTGGTCCCCTTAAATCTCTCATTTTCACGGCATTTTAAGCATGAGATCAATCTGTCGAAGCATGAGATCGATCTACTCCCAAACAGAGAGCTAAGGAGATTGATCTGTATGCTTGAGGATTGATCTATTCATTACAGAATACTTAGGAGATCGATTTGGCCCCATTGGAGATGATCTGCTCTATTCTATTGCCTAAATAAGAGCATCTGGCTCTTTCAGATCGATCTCTCATCCTATGAGATAGATCTGGCCTTCATGTTTTCCAGATTTCCTGCAGTTTTCTTGCTGCAACTCACACCCAATTGTCCTTAATCTGCTACCATGGCCATTTTCTCATCCATCCACCTTTATAACTTGAAAATGGCATCCATTCATACCTTATGCACATTGAAACTTGTGTGCATTCATTGTATGTCCAAAGGTATACTATATAAAACCAAATTGAAGCATTTATATTCATGCAACTTCCTTCTATTTACCACACTACTCATTTTGAGTTCCAATCACGTTCATCACTTACAAGAACTCATTTCTTCATATTCATACACAATAAAACTTTTGTGTACATTACAAATCATATTAAACATATGTACATTGAATCCATGGACTTACACCACTTATGCTTTACATTACAAGTCCATTCACATTAATTGATCCAATTACACACGTTACAAATATACATGTACGGGGTCTCACATTGTCCCCTCCTTCAAGGAATTTGGTCCTCCAAATTAGAACCATGTCACTCTTCAAAAAGTTGGGGGTACTTCTCCCGTATCAAGTTCTCCAATTCCCATTTGGCCTCTTCCACCGTGTGGTGTTGCCATAGAACTTTCACCAAGGGAATTGTCTTATTCTGCAACACTTTCTCTTTTCTATCCAATATCCGAACCGGCTTCTCAACATACGTCATACTCTCATTGAGCTCCAACGGCTCATATCTTATCACGTGTGTCGGGTCTGGATGATACTTTCGAAGATCGAGACATGGAAGACGTTGTGGACATTTGCCAAATCCGATGGCAATGTTAACCTATACGGCTTATCCCCCACTCTCCCCAAAATCTTGAAGTGTTCGATATATCTAGGGCTTAGCTTGCCCTTCTTACCGAATCTCATAATACCCTTCGATGGTGAAACTCTCTAAAATACCGACTCACCCTCATCAAACTCTAGTGGTCTCCGTCTCTTGTCAGCATAACTCTTTTACCGGCTCTGAGCTGTCTGTAATCTCTCACATATCAACTGGACGTCCTCAGATGCCTGTTGCACTAATTTTGGAGTAAAAATGTGTCTGTCACCAATCTCTTCCCATCCAATAGGGGAACGGCATCTACGCCCGTACAATGTCTCATAGGGTGCCATCCCAATACTCGTATGATAGCTATTACAATAGGCGAACTCGGCTAACTGCAGGTGGTCATCCCAGGAGCCTCTAAAATCTAGCACACACGCTCTCAACATATCCTCCAGGGTCTGTATAGTCCTCTCTGATTGCCCATCTGTTTAAGGAATAAAACGATGCTAAAACTCAGTCGGGTCCCCAGCGCTTCCTGAAAATGTTCCCAGAAATGGGAAGTGAAGCGGGCATCCCTATCAGAAACAACGCTCACTGGTACATCATGTAGTTGTACTATCTTTCAAATACAGAGGTCCGCCAACTGATTGAGTGTATCGATAGCTCTCATAGCCAAGAAATGGGCGGACTTAGTCAATCGGTCCACAATAACCCATATGGCATCATGACCTCTGCGGGTCCTCGACAACCCCATCACAAAATCCATGGTGACATGCTCCCACTTCCATGTCGGTATCGGTAGAGGCTGTAATAATCCTGCAGGCTTCTGATGCTCTACCTTCACTTGCTGACAAACGAGACACTTAGCGACATATTCAGCAATGTCTCTTTTCATTCGAGACCACCAATAAACCTTCTGAAGGTTTTGATACATCTTGGTACTTCCCGAATGTATCGTATACTTCGATGAGTGAGCCTCTGATAAAATCATTCTCCTGATCTCAGGATCCTTAGGAACGCATACTCTACCTCTAAACCTCAATAACCCATCTGTACTCAGCTCAAAATCACTACCCACACCTGTCTGTATCTGCCTCAGCCAATCGATGCATCGTCGATCGCTCTGCTGGGCTTGTCGAATATGGCCAATCAACTCTGGTTCTAGTCTCAAATTGGCCATGATCTCAAGTCTCTCTGAACCAGGTGGGGTTACGTCCAAACTGAGGTTCGCAAAGTGTTCTAACAATTCATGTTCCTGTACCATCATATATGACACTAACCCAAGGTTCTTTCTGCTCAAAGCATCGACAACTACATTTGCCTTACCCGGGTGGTACATGATTTCACAATCATAGTCCTTCAGGAGTTCGAGCCATCTCCTTTGTCTCATATTCAGCTCTTTCTGCGAGAACAGGTACTTAAGGCTCTTATGATCTGTGAACACCTGAAATTTCTCACCATAGAGATAGTGGCGCCATATTTTCAAAGCAAATACTATAGCTGCTAACTCCAAATCATGTGTCGGGTAGTTCCTCTCATGATCTTTTAACTGTCTAGATCCATAGGCAACTACCTTCCCATCCTGCATAAGCACACAGCCCAGTCCCTGGTGTGATGCATCCGTATACATCGAGAATCCTCTTGAGCTGGTAGGAATGGTGAGAACTGGAGCAGTCGTCAATCGACGCTTAAGCTCCTCAAAACTCCTCTCACATGCCTCATCCCATACAAACTTAACATCTTTTCACGTGAGGCGTGTCAATGGAGCAGCTAGTCTGGAGAAATCCTCTACAAATCTCTGATAATATCCTGCCAATCCCAGGAAACTTCTAATCTCAGTAACTGTCTTGGGCTGTTCCCATTGTATAACTACCTCTATCTTAGATGGATCCATTGATACCCCATCCTTTGACACAACATGCCCCAGAAATGAGATCTGTTCCAATCAAAAGTTACACTTGTTGAGTTTGGCGTACAATTCTCTCTCTCTGAGGGTCTTCAGAACTATCCTCAAATGCTCCTCATGATCTTCCCTGGACTTAGAATAAACGAAAATGTCATCTATGAAAACAATCACAAACTTGTCCAGGTATGGCTTGAATATTTCATTCATCAGTGCCATAAATGCTGCAGGAGCATTCATCAATCCGAATGGCATCACCAAAAACTCGTAGTGGCCATAACGGGTACAAAATGCTGTCTTAGGTACATCTCCACTCCTGATCCTCAACTGATGATACCCTGATCGCAGGTCTATCTTAGAAAACACTTCGGCTCCTTAGAGCTGATCCAGTAAATAATCGATTCTTGGAAGGGGGTACTTGTTCTTAATGGTGGCCTTATTCAACAACCGGTAATCTATACACAGTCGGAGGCTTCCATCCTTCTTCCTTACAAACAATACCGGTGCTCCCCAAGGTGAGACACTCGGTCTAACAAACCCCTTCTCCAGCAACTCTTACAGCTGTTTCTTCAGCTCTTCCAATTCTATCGGAGCCATTCTATAAGGTGGTTTCGATATCGGCTGTGTACCAGGCACTAACTCTACGTAAAATTCCATTTCCCTTTCAGGTGGTAGTCCTGGTAATTCATCCGGAAAGACATCAGGGTAATCCGTAATTACAGGTATGTCCCTTAATTCCGGGCGTGCCTCGTCTATATTGACCACGTATGTGATGAACCCTTCACATTATCCTCCCCATCGTTAGTAACATAAACCATCACTCCACATTCAATATTTATCATAAACAATAAATTTTTCTCTCAAGTAATATGCATTTAAAATCATACTCTTTTATTTACAACAAACATACTATTTTCATATCATTTCTTTTCATCAAAGTTTACAATAAGATTGTCTAATCTTGAAAATATCAATGTCTTGGCATGACAATCCATAACAACCCGATTGGTAGCCAACTAATCCATTCCCAAAATTACATCAAAGTCATTCATGTTTAATAAAATCAAATTGGCTATCATTTCCTTTCCCTCTATCTTTAACTTACAATCTCTACATGCATGCTCAATCAATTGACTATCATTCATGGGTGTGGAAATCATCAACATCTTATCCAACAATGTTGGTTTCACATACTTCAACAATTTATATGCAAAGGAAGGTGATATGAAAGAATGCGTGGCACCAGGATCAAATAATATCAATGCTTCTAAATCAAAGATTCGGATGGTACCTTTAATCACATCCGTCGAAGCATCTGCGATGTCATGATCCAGTGCATATACTCTTCCTCTGCTCACACCCGCAACTTGTTTCCCTTTTTCCTCAGCTGTAGCCCTCCTCCTCGGGGCTGCTGTCTCAACTGGAGCTCCCTCAGGCTCCTTGCCCTTCTGTGGGGCAATCTCCATCTTCTCGGGACAATGCTTAGCTATATGTCCTGGTCTCTCGCATCTAAAACACACCATAGGGGTCATTAGACAGGGCCTAGTCCCATGAAATCCCCCACATCTCTTACACTGATCAGTAGTAGGCCATGGTCCTCTAATAGTCATACCCCTCGACGCAGTCAAGGCTGGGTATATGGGAGGTCTAGCAGCTCTCTCCTGCACCTCATCAATCTTAGGCCTCTTCTCAAAAAACCTTTGGCCTCCTCTCTTGGCCACTCTATCAAACCCGAATCTCTTTCGGTCCCTGTCCTTCCTGACACTAATCCTCCCAAGCTCGGAGGCATTTTGCTCAAAGTCTTGCTCACACAGCTGAGCCTTATGTACTGCTTCCTCATAAGTCTGAATATCAAATGGGGCTAGCTTAGTTCGGATGGCCAATCTCAGTCCATCCATGAACTTCTGTATCTTTTGGGTCTCACTACCCATTGTGTCTGGGTCGTATCTCCCCAAGGACATAAACTTGGACTCATACTCGTCCACAGTTTGGTTCCCTTGAACCAGATTCATAAATTCCATCTGTAATTTTCTCTGTGCGGTGGCTGGGATATACTGTCTCCTGAAGGCCTCTAGAAATATCTTCCATGAGATCTCAGAGTGTCTGGCCCGTAAAATAACCTCGATGGACCTCCACCAATGCTCGGCCTTGCCTTTCAACATGAACACGGCAAAGGCTACCTTCTCAGCTGAAGTGCATCGGAAAAACCTATACAATTTCTCCATCTCATACACCCAGTCCTCCATGACAACCGGGTCCTTCACCCCTCTGAACACTGGGGGTTTCAGTGCTTGGAACTCTCGCAGTCTGCTCAAGTGGCAGTCATAACCCAAATCACTATCGCTCTACTGTGGAGCGATAGGAGAAGCTATATCCTGGGCTAGAGGTGGTGTAACTGTAGCTGTCTCAGCAGTCTGAGGTCTCTCCGCCTCTGCAGTTGCCTGTTCAGTAGTAGGCTGTGCCGTGGGACCTCGTCTATCACCAGCACCCAAGGCCTGCATGACTATCTCCACCAGGTTCTCAATACTCTGCTCTAGCCTAGTGAAGCGAGCCTCAATATCCTCTGCTCTCTCAGCAGGATTCTGTGGAGCCTGCTCAGTTTGTGGGTCCGCACGGCTCTCAGGCCTACCTCTATAGCCTCTAGCACGTGCTCTCGCCCCTCTACCTTTGCGTGTAACTGGCATAGTGCATAACTTCCTCTATTTAAAATCATTTATCAAGCTCAATCCATCACGGTATACACAGTTATATCTAAACAAAAGCACAGTACTATGGGGAAGTACTTTCTTACGTTTTATTAATGACTCACATCAGGCCAACACAGCGCTGATACCAATCTCTGTCACGACCCAATTCCCTTCTCTTTAACTGAAAATCACTAAAAAATTTTCACAAATTTCTTTCCTTACCCGATCGTGAACTAACTTACCACCACACTGTTGGGCTGTGAGTCAATAATAAACATCACATCTCATTCATTCTCAGTTAAATAAAGTGATGTCATACATCTGAGAGTTACTCATTAACTTATACAAAACATGTTTTAATGACATCTACATCCCCCATAATTACACTTCAATTGACTACTGTGCTTTTACATTATTTAGATACAAAAAGAAATCATTGTGTATATACCTCTCGTCGATGGAAGCAGCGGATGTCCAAAAACACAATGCCTCAGTCCTCACTGGGCTACTATGCACGCTCTGTAGGAGGGGAAAATAGAGAGGGATGGGCAACCACACTCTCAGTAAGGCAATAATGCAAGCATGGTAGATAACTACTCTATCTACATGCTGATAGTGTTATGCATAAATCATTTATGGTAGGAGCATGAGGAATAAAACTATGCCATATGAGTATACTTATATATCATTTATCAAAATCATGTACATTGGCATATAAAACATGGTAAAAACATCATGTATAAATCATCTCATGCTCAATCTCATTTAAACTCATAAAAAGGGTAATTCATTAAGAAACCTCCTTGTTAAACCCACATCATAAACTCTTTCTCAAACACATACAATCCCATCAAATCAATTCACAATCACAACCACATTTTCATTTCACAATTCACACATATGTATAAAAAAACCCAGGTCACTAGATCAAAAGTGCCTATGTGGATCAACTACATCATAAATCATCCCAGACCACACGCATCCAGGTGTGCGAGGTATCGTGCTGGCACGGAGATGGATTAAATCCCTCGCCAGACTTCCTCATCACATAACCATCACGTGGTACATCGTACTCTATGTGATATACACGGTACAGACTCATATCGTAATTGGCGGTGCCATTCCTAGGTCTTACCTACCCCATACCAAGAGTTTTTCATATCCGTGAAGGAGAGCCTCCCTGCCGAACAGAGCCTCTCTGCCCCTCCAGGGCTTAAGGATGTTGGCTTAAGGATCCTTTCGTAAGGAGCCTCCCCGCCTCTTTGGGCTTAAGGATGTTAGCTTAAGGATCTTACCTTAAGAGAGCCTCCCCACCGAACAGAGCCTCCTCACCTAACAGAGCCTCCCCGCCTCTCTGGGCTTAAGGATGTTAGCTTAAGGATGTAGGGCTTAAGGATCTTACCAACTTTCACAACCTTATACGTATCACAATGTGCAAACTTGTGCGAGCAAAGCTCTTGCACGACTCATGCATCCTATCATAAAGAGACCGTGTACGAGCATAGCTCTAGTACGGTTATACTCATAAGACAAACCACTCAAAAGCCACGTACGAGCAGGAGCTCCAGTACGATTTATAAACATCATCATAGTTTCCAAATCAAGGTGCGAGCTAAGCTCCAGCACGTTTCATACAAATGAAAATATCAATACCCGGTGCGAGCTAGGCTCTAGCACGGTTTAATTCACATAAACATGATAGGTGGCTCATAAACTTTCAAAACTATCTCAAAACAATTTGACACTTCACATGTGCTATCACAAACATCAATCCACAATAGCCAACCTATCTATCAATTCTTTTAAAACCAAACACATGTTTTATGAAAGCATTCAAAACACTTGATTTATACAATTATTAGCCTTACTATCCCTTTTTATACATCCATGTAAAAACCAAATCATCCAATATTGACAACTATTTTCGCATACCAAACAACCAATTTCTCAAACGTTCATGCATTTCATAAACACCCTATAATCCCACAAATTACAAGCAGCTACCTCTATATACTTACAGAATTCCCTTACCTGGAATCGTGACATGTGATTCCGTTTCCTTAGCGCTGCTCACTCGTGTAGTCCGATTCATCTTCAACGAACTCTTCGGGACTGCACACAATCATATTTCATATTATATTCGATCCATATAATGCAACCCTTGTGCTTGCTATAGTCAATTCAGTCTATAGCCTCTATTAACGCTTATGAGGCCTCGTTTCATTACTTTACCCATAACTCGAGTCTATGGATCTTCTTAGGCCTATTAACTTATTCCAAATCGATATTAAATCGACATTAAGCTCATAGTGTTCATATTTCATGAATTCCTTCACTATGGCATTTATCAAGCATATACATACTCATTTTCACAATTCCTCCAAACTCACAATGTAATTGCATTTAACCATCTAAAATCATAGACATTACCTCAATACAACTTTAGCATGCCCAAAATTCATAAACTCATTCAACCCATATCTTCTCACATTATACCCATTCTAGGTTTTCTAGGTCACACCAATTCCACCACATCTCTAGATAATCTATCCATCAATACACATCCAAATCAACTCCAAAATCACTTAAATAAACAATGCACTTGGATTGAAGTATTAGAATCTTACCAAAATCTGATTTTTCTTCTTGCTTCAAATGTCAATGCCCTTAGCTCCTTCAATACCAACAATGGGATTTTGGGTTCCAACTATGTTGTTTTCTTCCTCAAGATGAACAACTTAGTGTCTAATGGCCTCCCCTCAATTCTTGCTGGAAATGGCTGATTTTAGAGAGAGAAAGTTAGGTTTTTGGGTTAGAAATGGAAGATTGGTGTTTTTCCCGAAATTTTTAGATTTTTAGCCCTCCTTTTATAGAAATAGCTTGAGGAGATCGATCTGGTCCAAGAGGAGATCGATCTGGTCCCCTTAAATCTCTCATTTTCACGGTATTTTAAGCATGAGATCGATCTGTCGAAGCATGAGTGAGGTAAGGAGATCGATCTGTATGCTTGAGGATCGATCTTTTCATTACAGAATGCTTAGGAGATCGATCTGGCCCCATTGTAGATCGATCTACTCTATTCCATTGCCCAAATAAGAGCATTCTGGCTCTTTCAGATCGATCTCTCATCCTATGAGATCGATCTGGCCTTCATGTTTTCTAGATTTCCTATAATTTTTCTGCTGCAACTCACACCCAATTGTCCTTAATCTACTACCATGGCCATTTTCTCATCCATCCACCTTTATAACTTGAAAATGGTATCCATTCATACCTTATGCACATTAAAACTTACAAGAACTCATTTCTTCATATTCATACACAATAAAACTTGTGTGTACATTACAAATCATATTAAACATATGTACGTTGAATCCATGGACTTACACCACTTATGCTTTACATTACAAGTCCATTCACATTAATTGATCAAATTACACACATTACAAATATACATGTACGGGGTCTCACAAGATCGATCTCCTAAGCATTCTGTAATGAAAAGATCGATCCTCAAGCATACAGATCGATCTCCTTAGCTCTCTGTTTGGGAGCAGATCGATCTCCTACTTCGACAGATCGATCTCATGCTTAAAATGTCATAAAAAAGAGGGATTTAAGGGGACCAGATCGATCTCCTCAAGTGATTTCTATAAAAGGAGTGCTGAAAATCTAAAAAATTTGAGAAAAACATCAACCTTCCACTTCTAACCCAAAAATCTAACTTTCTCTCTCTCCAAAATCAGCTATTTCCAGCAAGAATTGAGGGGAGGCCATTAGAAGTAAAGTTGTTCATCTTGAGGAAGAGAACAACATAGTTGGAACCCAAAATCCCATTGTTGGTATTGAAGGAGCTAAGGGCATTGACATTTGGAGCAAGAAGAGAAATCAGATTTGGTAAGATTCTAATACTTCAATCCAAGTACATTGTTTATTAAAGTGATTTTGGAGTTGGGTTGGATGTGTATTGATGGATAAATTATCTAGGGATGTGGTGGATTTGGTGTGACCTAAAAAACCTAGAATGGGTATAATGTGAGAAGATATGGGTTGAATGAGTTTATAGTCATGATAAAGTTGTTATTGAGGTAATGTGTATGATTTTAGATGGTTAAATGGAATTACATTGTGGGTTTAAGTGAAATTATGAAAATGAGTATGTAAATGCTTGATAAATGCCATAGTGAAGAAGTCAATGAAATATGAATACTATGGACTTAGTATCGATTTAATATCGATTGGGAATGAGTTGATAGGCCTAAAAGGAATCCATAGACAAGAGAATTGAAACAAGGCCTTAAGAGTGTTAATAGAAACTATAGGTCGAATCGACTATAGTGAACGCTCTGTGTCCTATTGTATGGATCGAACATAATGTGAAATATGATTATGTGCAGTTTCGAAGAGTCTAGTGGAGACGAATCGAACCGTATGAGTAAGCAGCTTAAGGAAGTGGAATCACGCGTCGCGATTCCAGGTAAGGGAATTCTGTGAGTATATAGAGGTAGCTGCTCGTACTTTAAATTTGTGGGTGAATATTGGGTTTCTATGAAGTGCGTGGTTGCTAAAGTAAATGATTGCTGGTATTCATGAATAAGGATAAGTATATATGTGATTTTGGTTTTGAAGTGGATTCTATGAAATGGGATAGTAAGGCTAATAATTGCATAAATCTAACATTTTGATGTTTTACAAAACGTAATTGTTTTGTTTTAAACAAGCTTGTAGATAGGTCGACTAGTGTTTATTGATGTTGTGGAAAAAGCATTTGTTAAGTGCTAAACCCAGTTGTCGGGATTATTTGATTGTGTATGAGCCGCCTATTGTATTTGTATGACATAAATCATGCTAGAGCCTCACTCACGCTGGATTTCGATATTTTCTCTTGTGTGAAACGTGCTAGAGCTTAGCTCGCACTTTGTTTTGGAACTATGATGATGTTTTATAAATCGTATTGGAGCTTACGCTCGTACGTGGATTTGTGTGGTTTTTCTTATGCATATAACCCTACTGGAGCGATGCTCGTACGTGCTTTCTTCATATTTTTATGCATAAATGTCGTACTAGAGCGTTACTAGTACGAAGTGATTTATTATGATGCATGAAATTGTGCTAGAGCGTAGCTCGCGCTGGTTTTCACACTATGGTATGTATAAGGCCATGGTGAGAGATACAGATTGGTGTTCAGGGAACCCAACAGGCCTAACAGACCTCTTAAGTGGGGTGAGGGTGAGGGGCTAGGACCTGACATAATCCATTCAGGGAACCCAACAGACCTAATAGACCTCTTGAGTAGGGTGAGGGTGAGGGGCTAGGACCTGAATCAGGGAACCCAACAGGGGCGAGCAAGGCTATGAGGGGCTAGGACCTGGTATTGAGGGTACTCCCACGTGCACTTGAGACTATAGAGGTTACACTTGGTATGAGGTAGATAAGACCTACGGCAGGCACCGCCAACCTTGTTATGGGTCCGTGAAGTACGATGTACTGTGTATATCACATGGAGTACGATGTACCGCGTGGTGGTTACTTGATTTGAGAAAGTCTGGCGGAGAACTAACCCACCTTCGTACCAGCATGATACCCCGCACACCGGGATCCGTGTGGTCTGGGATGATATGTGACAGTTGGCCAACATAGTCAGATGTGTTATAGTAACCTGTCTCCTTACTTGATTTACTTACTACCACATAATTTTAATCTCTAAGTGTGATTGCGATTGTTCAAGGTAGACCCGAAGGCGGGGTCGAGCCTCGTGGAATTGATTTGTGAAATGAAAATGAGGTTGTGATTGTGAATTGATGTGATGGGATTGTATGTGTTTAAGAAAGAGTTTTATGACGTGGATTTAAAAAGGAGGTTTCTTAATGAATTGCCCTTTTTATGAATTTAAATGAGATTGCGTATGAGATGATTTGGACATGATGTTTTTACCATGTTTTATATGCCAATATACATGATTTTGATATATGATAAATATGTATACTCATATGGCATAGTTTTACTTCCTCATGCTCCTACTACAAACAATATATGCATAACACTATCAGCATGTAGATAGAATAGTTATCTACCATGCTTGCATTATTGCCTTACTGAGCATGTGGTTGCTCATCCCTCTCTATTTTCCCCCTCCTACAGAGTGTGCATAGTAACCCAGTGAGGACTGAGGCGTGGTAATTTGGACATCCACTGCATCTCCATCACACAGAGGTATATACACAGTGATTCTTTTTGTATCTAAACAATGTAAAAGCACAGTATTCTTTTGAGTTATAATTATGGGGGATGTAGATGTCAGTAAAACATGTTTTTGTATAAGTACATGATTAAATGCGAGTGTATGACATCATTTTATTTAACTGAGAATGAATGAGATGTGATGTTTATTATTGACTCATAGCCCAATAGTGTGGTGGTAAGTTTGTTCACGATCAGGTAAGGTAACAGTAAAACGTGAAAAAAAAATTATAGTGATTTTCCGTTGAAGGGAATGAAAATGGGTCGTGACATTTTACCCCTAGTCACCTATCTGGGCCAAATAAACTTTTCTCTCTATATACACCTGCATATTTTTCCTTAATCACTCTTTTCCTATCCCTTACCCCAAAAGCATGTAATTTCACTAGGATATATTTTGAGCTGTGTACATATGGGTTATAGGTGATAGTGAAATTGAAAAAAAAAAAAAAGAAAAATGCAAAAATAGAATAAAAATGTTTAGCAAAATAAATAAGTTTGGGGGAATAAATATTAGCTTTTACATCAAAGATCCTAGAAGTAACGCATGTTGAGGGGTAATTAAACCTAAATCAACTTTATCATACCTTAGCTCTGGCCTCACATTACAAGTTGAATGAAGTCCTATTGATCTTTGGTTAAGTGTGACTACATTAGTGTAGAGAGAAGTGAAAAGCAAACTTATAGAAATGATCACTTATCATTGACTTTGTATTTACTGTGTTTGCATTATCTGATGTGGGTAATGTACTGTGAAATGGCTTTGACATTTTCACACACACACACGAAGAGTCCAATTTGGGTTAAGACTTATGATTGAATGATTCTGAGTGTTAGACTTATAATTGTGAATCTTTGATATCAGAGTTTGTGTTTTTTCTTTGAGTATAATATTGGGAAAATCAATATGTTTGGTACTTGTCAGTTCCTACATATGTTTTGTTTTGCTTGAGGACAAGCAAAAGCTCAAGTTTGGGGGTGCGATAATTCTATTAAAATAAAATTATTTATATTTAATTTCTTAATTAACTATTTTTATCCTTATATTATTTTATTAATTATCCCCTCATTTTAATTAAAATTCTCATGTTTACAAATAATTTAAATCCTAATGAATTTCAGTCATTTCAGTAGAAAATGGATTGAAAATGGGCTAAAAAGGACACCCTGGCCACCACATGCCACTTTGCACATCCAAGTGGACAAGAAGACAAATGACTTGGAAATATCTTCTTTGAAGCCAATGGTACGAAGACAAGTGACAAAACAATGCCAACTCATCTAAGATTAGAATTTTCCTTTGTACCCCAATTTTAATGTGTATAAATAGAACCAGATGAGACATTTTTTAAGAGTTTTTTTAGAGTTTTTACGTTAAAGTTTTTTTTATGTTGGCTGCTAGGTTTTAGGTTAGTTATATATTTTCTTTAGTATTTTTTTGGTTCTTCACGTTGGCTGAGGCAGCCACCATTGTCTAGGATTATCAAGTTTTCATTCCTAGTATTTGCACATTTTAAGCTTCTTTAAATGAAAAGCCTTTATTTTCGTTTTTACTAGTTTCCTTTACTACTCTGTTTTTTCATTTATGTTACTCTGCATCCGGGATGTTGGAGGCTGGTGACAGCAGCTTCTCCTTCTAGTATTCTATGTTTTTCTAATTCCTTTTATTGTGTTTGTTTTTAGTTTTCAAGTTCCTAGGTTTTGTTTGAAGTTTTCAGATTATTTTTAAACATTTTACTTAAGGTTATATTAAATCGTAATGATTTCTTTATGAATTTAGATGAAATGAAATACGATTCTTCATTCGTTTCTTTCATGACTTTGTTTTTATGTTAGTTACTGTTTTATTGTTTCTTACTATCTCTTGCTTTGGTTCTTTTAGTTTCTGGTTTAAAATTCATATTCTGCTTTATTATTCATGTTTTGTATTGGTCTTTAATTTTGATGCTTGCACGTTTTTAGCCTTCCACACTAAATTGTCCCTCTGTTTTCTCCATTTATTTTTTTTCCTGTGTTGGTTTCTGCACTTGTTCGGGTCTTCAATCTGGTCTTATTTGCATCATTTGTTTACTGCCTGGTTGTGAGACCCCATGAATGTAAAACTTGGTAATATATGTTAATGGAATTATAAGACAAACCATTTTGGATTCATGTAAATGTGAATGAATTTGCAATGGGATGAATGAGTGCCAGGATACAAATAAAGGATAAATAACGGTCGAGGGGGCTATAAGTTAAACGAATGGAACTTTAAGAATTTGGATTGAAGATAAGGAATGAAAACACAAAATAATAATGCATGGATTATGAATTCAAGCAATGCACACAATTCATATTGCATGTGAATCATAGGAAATGAGTCTTTCCATGCTCTAAGTGGGATTAAAACGAAAAATGAGTATTGGAGCAAAGAAATAGGAATTTACCCATGAAAAATCTGGAAAAATGTAGTAAGGAATGTCCTAGATGAAGGCCAGATCGATCTCCTATCCAAGGCAGATCGATCCCTTGTGCAAAATAGAGCCATTTCAAGTGAATCTACCAAGGCAGATCGATCTCCCTATAAAGCATATTGATCTCCTAATAAGCATATCGATCTGCATTTGCCTCTGCCAAGGCCAGATCGATCCCCTATTAAGTGCAGATCGATCTCCATTTGATTCTGTAAAGAGCAGATCGATCCCTCCCCATTAGCAGATCGATCTCGTTAAGCTTTTGCCAAACTAAGATCGATCTCTCCCAATGAACATATCGATCTCCCCCTTCTAAAACCTGAGAATATGATGGCTAAAACCAAAGGAAGATCGATCTCTTCACCCTAGTAGATCAAACTCATCACTCTCAATCTATAAATACCCCACAACAAACCCTCTTTCTTTAACAAACCAATACACCTCTTCCATTTTCACCAAAAATACCAAGCTTTCTCTCTCTAGAATACACCATCTTCTAAAAAGAATTGGAAAAAAGCTATTAGAGCCAAAATTGTTCATCTTAAGGAGTAGAGCAACATAGTTTGGAGCCAACATTTAACTCATTTGATTGAAGGAGCAAAAAGAGTCTTCAAAACTTAGAAAAGAAGAAAGTCAAGTTAGGTGAGTTTCCAATACACCAACTCTAAGTATATTTATCTAGTTATTGTGGTGAGTAGATTGGTGTATGTATTGATGAATGAAACTACCTAGAATGTAATGAAACAAGCATAACCTACAATGAGTTTAGTGTGAGAAAATACAATGTGGTTGAGCTGGTGATGAATAGGTTATATCAAGGTGTAAGAAATGTTATATGCAAGATTTTGAGATTATGTTATGAAAGCAAATGATAGGATTGGACAAAGTGAGGAAATGTGCATATATGGTAATTTTTAAATGCATGAATGAATAGAGGAACTAAGGATTAAGCATGCAAATCAAGTGTTTGATTTGATAACTAAATGGGTTACTAGCCAAATTAATTAGGAACAACACAATGTTGACCAAATGCGAAAATGGACCAAGCTTAATACTATAAGGTCCAATAAGATATATCGATAGTGATGGAGTGATTTATGAATATTTGTAGCTCCAAAGATCGAATTAGGAACAAATTGGATTAAACAAGCTTCCAGTGTGAAACTTGTACTCCTCTCAACATGATTCGAGGTAAAGGGGTTTTGTAAGTGCCTAGAGGTGGCTATACGTATTTTGAGGGGAATTATAGGGCACAAATTTATCTATTGTCTAATAATGCATTAAGAAATTTTGAGAAAGGTTCCAAAAATAAGGAAAGGAAATATAAGTTTACCTTGGTAGGAATTTTATGAAAGGGATAGTAAATATCCAAAAATGCATGTATTTTCATGACTTTGATGTTTTCATGATAAATTGTTTAGATATGAACGAAATGGGGATAGGTTGGCTATTACTTGTGTGTTTGCATGAAAAAGCACAAATCATGTGCTAAGTTTTTTCTTTGAAAATGCTTGATATTTTAACTAGAGCCACCTATCATATTTGTGTGAATACAAATAGTGCTGGAGCTTAGCTCGCACTAGATTTTGATGCTTTGATTTATACTGATAGTGCTGGATTTTTGCTCGCACTAGTTTTATTGGTTTACTGTGCATGAAAGTCATACTGGAGCGTTGCTCGTACGAAGATTTGATATGTTTTATAGAAAATCGTGCTGATGCCTCCTGTAGACTGTGTGTCACAGTGAGATGATGTATCGCACATGTGTTTTGAGACATAAAAAGGTTACTGCCATGGTATAGGGTGGCTAAGACCTGTGGCAGGCATCCCCAAACCATGATAGGGCTAAATCTTATGGTAGGCACCCCAGATAAACAGTCATGTTGGCTAAGTTCTATGGCTGGTACCCCTGACAATGATGTGGGCTAAGACCTATGGCAGGCACCCTTAGACCGTGTGGGTCCACAGAGTACGTTGTACCATGTATGTCACATGGAGTACGCTGTATCGTGTAGTGTTGATGACTAGTTGGTTGAGTTATTGCATGAGTAGGGCTGACGTCACCTCTCATTGCAATTGTGATGCCCCGCACGTTGGGATCCGCGTAGCCTAGGATCACAGAGATTTATATATATATGGCTATTATTCCCAATTTATTTCTGAAATGTAACCAACATGCCTCACTTGATATTATGTTTTATTGATAGACATGGGTAGACTCGAAGGATGGGTTACACCCGTGATTTGGTTTTAAAAGGAAATGTGATTTATGCACAGGGTATTCCTGAAAGGTAGGATTAGATTTTATTTAAATGAATTGCAATGAGTTTTGATATGACGAGCATGGAATGTTTTATATGTTGATTTTCCATTTGATATCATGTCTGCATTTATGAGTTTTACATATACTATATACATATTCATGTGGCATGGTTTCGATCTACCTCATGTTCAAGATGTAAATGATTTTGATATCATGTCATTATATGCATGTAGATAGTGTAGCTGTCTACTTGCTTATACTATTTCCTTACTGAGCGTGTGCTTGCTCACCCTTTCACTTTCCATCCCTACAGAGCATCCATAGTGGTCGAGAGCGAGCAGAGACTTGCACTCCCAGTGTCCACTGCTACCCATCGCTGAAAGGTATACACTTTAATGTCGTTTTGTATCTAAACAAGTACAACACAGTAATACTTTTGGAAATGCAAATTCAGGGGATGTAAACATTTGTGGACATTTATTAATTAATGAAGTTAATGTAAGCAATTTTAAGTGTCTATATTTATTGTATATAAATGTTAAGTGATATGGTGTATAATAAGAGGTAACTAGCTCTGAATCATAGCTCATCTATTTGGTGTTGGAGACTGTTCACGATAGGGATAGTTAACGTATAAAGCAAAAATTTGATAGTGGTTTTAGACGAAAGAGGGTCGCGACTGAGATTGGTATCAGAGCAAAGTTGATCTGATATGAGTCAGAGTTAGTAATAAGAAAATTTACACCCCATATTGTTGTACTTTTGTTTAGATATAAATATGTATATCTGATGGGTTAAACTAATGAATAATTATGGATGTAGGAATTTAGGCATCATGCCTGTTACATGCAGTGGTAGGGGGCGAGGGCATGTGATATGCGTGTACAAGAAGATGATTTAGGACGATCAAGGGAATGTGTGGATTGGGAATTGAAGTAGCTAAAAACATAAGCTATGCGAAAATAATGATAGTAGACTTTGACTGGAAAACATAATATCAATCTAAACCCGAAGTCTAAAGAGACTCGAACCAAAGGTATTGGACCTCGACCCTACGAATATAAAATTCGAGAACCTAAGGTATAACAATGGTGGTTGGTGAAGAGGGCGGCGCCATAAGGAAGAAGACCTTGATAAGCCTAGTTGAGAGGAAACCCTAGAAAGAGGCACACTCAAAATTTTTGAAAATTAAATATGATCTATTCTATTTTATTCAAGAGCATTTACAAGGTATTTATAATAATATCTAGCACTTAAACCCTTAAACAAGTGGGTTGAAATTAACACCAAATAGAAAATAAGACTAAAACCTAAATTCACGCTTAAGCCTAGTTACATAGGATAATTGGTCTAAAACGCTATAAGACTCAAATATGGGCTATTTAAACACTTAAGCCAACTTACTACTAAACCAAGACTCATGTCGTTTGGGCTTCCAAACAAATATAGAGGGCTCGGGTAATTGGACCTCCTTGGATGACCCATGGATCCTTGGCATCACGATCATCATGAATATTACGAGCAAATGGACCTCCATCATTCCCCTTCTCCTCAAAAGGATTTGTCCTCAAATCGCATGTACCTTCATCAAAAGAAAAGAGAGAAAGATCAGAAACATTAAAAGTAGCAAATACACCATACTCACCAAAAAGATCCAATCGGTAGGCATTATCGTTGATCTTCTCAATGACTTGGAATAATCCATCTTCTCGGAGATGCAACTTAGTTCGTCGCTAAGTAGGGAACCTCTCATTTCTCATATTTACCCAAACCCAATCACCAAGTTCAAAGACTACTTTCTTGCGATGCTTATTGGCTTGGGTGCTATACTGCTCAGTCTTCCTTTTAATAGCTGGACGCACTTTCTCATGGAGTTGCTTCACAAACTTAGCCTTCTGTTCTCCATCCAAGTTACTTTGCTCGGCACTAAGTAATGGCAACAAATCAAAAGGAGTAAGAGGATTAAAGCCATAAACAATTTCAAATGGAGAGCAACTCTGTGAGACCCCGTATATGTATAATTGTATATAGGTACATGGAAATATAAATGAAGTCATGAGTTTGATGATACATTTGTAATGTGAAGTATATGTAATGTAAGTCCATAAGATTATGTACACACTTGTAATAAGAGTTGTGATTGTACATACAAGTTACATTATGAATGAGTATGAAGAAATGAACTTAAACATGTGGAGAATGTGAGTAGAATGGATTATGAGTAGTGTGGTAAAATGGAAGGAGAATTGCATAAGCTGTGCACTTCCATTTGGTTAATATTAAGTATCTTTGGTTATACAAAGATTCCACACAAGTTTCAATAGGTATAAGGTATGAATGGATGTCATTTTCAAGTCTCAAAGATGATTGGATGAGAAAATGACTATGACAACAAATTAAGAATGTTTTGATATAAGTTTACTAGAGAAAAACTACAGAAAATCTGGAAATATGAATGACAGATCGATCTCATAGGATGAGTGATGGAGGTCCACTGCTCATGATGCTCATGATGATCGTGATGCCAAGGATCCATGGGTCATCCAAGGAGGTCCAATTACCCGAGCCCTCTATATTTGTTTGGAAGCCCAAACGACATGAATCTTGGTTTAGTAATATGTTTGGTTAAGTGTTTAAGTAGCCCACATTTGAGTTTTATAGCGTTTTAGACCAATTATCCTATGTAACTAGGCTTGTGCGCGAATTTAAGTTTTAGTCTTATTTTCTGTTTGGTGTTAATTCCAGCCCACTTGTTTAAGGGCTTAAGTGCTAGATATTATTATAAATACATTTGTAAACGCTCTTGAATAGAATAGAACATATCAGATTGAATTGTTAAGAATTTGAGTGTGCCTCTTTCTAGGGTTCCCTCTCAACTAGGCTTATCAAGGTCTTCTTCCTTGTGGCGCCTCCCTATTTACCAACCACCATTGTTATACCTTAGGTTCTCAAATTTTATATTCGTAGGGTCGAGGTCCAATACCTTTGATTCGAGTCTCTTTAGACTTCGGCTCTAGGTTGTTATTCTAATTTTCCATTCAAAGTCTACCATTATTATTTTCGCCCAGCTTGCCTTTTTAGCTATTTCAATTCCCAATCCACACGTTTCCTTAATCGTCCTAAATCATCCTCTTGTACGCGCATATCAGTTTGGCATCAGAGCAAGGTTTCAATTTTTCGGTTGTGTGTCTTCCCCTTCATCTCTAAAACTAAGTCAGTGTTAAAAAGAAAAAGAAAGAAAAAAAAGAAACCGTGTACGGTTCAAAAACTGTTCATAAAGAATTTTGTTGAGTTACAAGACACACGAATACATGTTTTAAAGAAAACTACGAAATACAATGAACCCATGAATAATATTCACGGGCCCCACCCTCTCTTGGCCAAATTCCATTGTTTTCCTATAGTTTTAGGCATTTTTTGTTTTTCTGGTGATTATTTCTTTGAGATTCTTGTTGTGTTTGAGTTGGACTTCTGAAATTTTGTTTCAAGTCAGTATCTTAGCCAAACTAAAACTCTTCCTCACCATCCTAGCCACAAATCAGATTAGTCTTTGTTAAAAAAAGCAAAAAAAAAATCCTACAATTAGTTGTAGTGTTTGAGTTGGATTCTACACTTAGTCGTTGTATTTGAGTTGGACTCTACAGTTAGTCGTTGTGTTTGAGTTTGACTCTACACTTAGTTGTTATTTTTGAGTTGGACTCTACACTTAGTTGTTGTGTTTGAATTGGACTTCTGAATTTTTGTTTCAAGTCGTCTCTTAGCCACACTAAAACTCTTCCTCACCACCCTAGCCACAAATCAGATTAGTCTTTGTAAAAAAAAAAGAGAGAAAAAAAATACTTGGTGAATTGGTTGATCTTTCGAGGTTGAATCTTTGACTGAGTCTCTAGTACGATTGTGAACCTATAGAGTTGAGGTAGAGTAAGGGAAAAAGGTATGAGCGTGTGAGAAACATTAGTAGAGAAAAGCCAAATTACTTCAGTGAAACACGAGTGTGAGTACCCTATCTTGAGTGAATTGAGTGTAAACACGTGAGGTTATCACTTGTGAGGTTCTTTGTTTTCTGTTATCACTAACGTTTCTTGCAGGTTAAAGATGTCTTCTGAAGGTGATAAGTCAGACTTTAAAAAAATTGAGTTCATGCTCCAGGCAATGCAACAACATTTCCAACAGATGGACGTGAAATTCAATGACATTCATGATAAGTTGAACTAAAATGAAGCTCAGTTTGCAAGGATCCAACAAGGTGATTCTTCCCGTATGAAAAGTAAGATTGTTACCAATGAAGAGTATGATGATAATATTGGGTATGATTTGGAAGAAGAGTCTGAGGTAAATAGACATCATAGAAGGCATCATGAGTATAGAGATAGAGATCGAGTTGATAGAGCCCGTGATAGAGGCAAAGAGAAGATGGATGGAAACCTTGGTAGCATAAAATTGAAGATTCCTCCTTTCCAAGGCAAGAATGATCCCAAGGCATATTTAGAGTGGGAAAGGAAGATTGACATGGCATTTTACTACTATCACTACTCTGAGGTAAAGAAGGTTAAACTTGCTGCAGTAGAGTTCACAAAATATGCTATGGTATGGTGGGATCAGCTGGTCTCCAGTAGAAGAAGATGTGGTGATCCTCCAGTGTCTACATGGGATGAGATGAAGCGTATCATGAGGAAAAGATTTGTGCCTAACCATTATTACAGAGAGCTGTACCAAAAGCTCCTAGGTCTCACCCAGGGTTCAAAAAGTGTAGACGATTATTACAAGGAGATGGAGATAATCATGATCTGAGCCAATATCCAGGAGGATGCAGAAGCTACTATGGCTCGTTTTCTCCAAGGTTTGAATCGTGAGATTGCCAATGTTGTAGAGTTGCAGCATTACATGGATTTAGAGGAGATGCTGTATGTGGCCATCAAAGTGGAAAGACAACTCAAAAGGAAAGGTACATCCCGTTTCACTCCTAGTTCAGTTCCTGTTTGGAAATCTAACACCTTTTGTAGGGATGATAAGCCTGTGTTTAAGCCTAAGTCAAAAAGTTTTGTTAATCCAAAGTTTGAGGACCCTCCAAAGCCTAAGACTGAGCCTGCCCAAGCATCCCAGAGCAGAACACGTGACATAAAGTGTTTTAAGTGTTTGGCTCGTGGACATGTTGCCTCTCAGTGTCCTAACCGTAGAGTGATGCTCATGCTTAAGAATGGAGATGTTGAGAGTGAAGGTTCTGATGTTGGTATTAAGGATGAGATGCCTGCATTAGAAGATGCTGAAGAAGAAGAAGTTGTTGAGTTTGCTACTTATGGTGAAGCACTTGTTGCCAGACATGCTCTTAATACTCATGTGAAGTTTGAGGATGAGGTACAATGTGAAAACATCTTCCATACAAGATGTTATATTAGTGACAAGGTATGCTCTGTGATCATTGATGGTGGGAGTTATACTAATGTTGTTAGCACATACCTTGTTGATAAGCTAAAATTGCCCACTACCAAGCATCACCGCCCATATAAGTTGCAGTGGATTAATGACTGTGGTGAAGTGAATGCGGTGAAGCAAGTCTTGGTTCCTTTTCGTATTGGAAGATATCAAGATAAAGTATTGTGTGACGTGGTACCCATGCAAGCTAGCCACCTGTTGCTGGGTAGACCATGGCAGTATGATCGGAGAATCATCCATGACGGTCACACTAACCGTTACTCCTTTTTTATGGATGGTAAGAAGATCACTCTTGCTCCCCTTAGCCCTCAGGATATTTACAAGGATCAATTAAGGCTGAAGGAGCAACATGACGAGCAAAGAAAGGTAGCTAAAGAAAAGAAGGGAAGCAAGGAAAGCAAAGCAGTGAGCTACCATGCCAACCCCCGAGATGAGAAGACAGCATTTATTGCTAAGTCTCTTATCCTTTTGCTCTTAGTTAAAGATTCTTGTTTTATTGATACTGAACTCCATGATACTTTGCCTATTGATGTTGTCTCAATATTGCAGGAGTTCGAGGATGTATTCCCTGAGGAGATCCCAAATGGACTACCACCGATTCGTGGGATTGAACACCAGATTGACCTTGTCCCCGGAGCTGCCATACCTAACCGCAGTGTCCACTCCACTACGAATTGCTCTCCATTCGAAGTTGTTTATGGCTTCAATCCTCTTACTCATTTGAATTTGTTGCCATTACCTAGTTCCAAGCAGAGTAACTTAGATGGAGAACAGAAGGCTAAGTTTGTGAAGCAACTCCATGAGAAAGTGCGTCAAGCTATTGAAAGGAAGACTGAGCAGTGTACCACCCAAGCCAATAAGCACCGCAAGAAAGTAGTCTTTGAACCTGGTGATTGGGTTTGGGTACATATGAGAAAGGAGAGGTTCCCTACTCAGCGACGAACTAAGTTACATCCCCGAGGAGATGGACCATTCCAAGTCATTGAGAAGATCAACGATAATGCCTACCGATTGGATCTTCCTGGTGAGTATGGTGTATCTACAACTTTTAATGTTTCTGATCTTTCTCCCTTTTCTTTTGATGAAGGTACATGCGATTTGAGGATAAATCCTTTTGAGGAGAGGGGGAATGATAGAGGTCCACTTGCTCGTGATGCTCATGATGATCGTGATGCCAAGGATCCATAGGTCATCCACGGAGGTCCAATTACCCGAGCCCTCTATATTTGTTTGGAAGCCCAAACGACATGAATCTTGGTTTAGTAATAAGTTGGGTTAAGTGTTTAAATAGCCCACATTTGAGTTTTATAGCGTTTTAGACCAATTATCCTATGTAACTAGGCTTATGCGCGAATTTAAGTTTTAGTCTTATTTTCTGTTTGGTGTTAATTTCAGCCCACTTGTTTAAGGGCTTAAGTGCTAGATATTATTATAAATACATTGTAAATGCTCTTGAATAGAATAGAACAGATCAGATTAAATTTTCAAAAATTTGAGTGTGCCTCTTTCTAGGGTTCCCTCTCAACTAGGCTTATCAAGGTCTTCTTCCTTGTGGCGCCTCCCTCTTCACCAACCACCATTGTTATACAATAGGTTCTCGAATTTTATATCCTTAGGGTCGAGGTCCAATACCTTTGGTTCGAGTCTCTTTAGACTTCGGGTCTAGGTTGTTATTCTAATTTTCCATTCAAAGTCTACCATTATTATTTTCGCCCAGCTTGCGTTTTTAGCTGTTTCAATTCCCAATCCGCACGTTTCCTTAATCGTCCTAAATCATCCTCATGTATGCGCATATCAATGAGAGATCGATTTGGGTGAGCCAAAATGCTTGTATTTGAGCAAAGGAATAGGGCAGATCGATCTCCTAAACATTCTGTAATGAAAAGATCGATCCTTAAGCCTACAGATCGATCTCCTTAGCTCTCTGTTTGGAGCAGATCGATCTCATGCTTAAAATGCCGTGAAAAAGAGGGATTTAAGGGGACCAGATCGATCTCCTCCAAGTACAGATCGATCTCCTCAAGCTATTTCTATAAAACGAGTGTTGAAAATCAGAAAATTTCGGAAAAAAACATCACCCTTCCATTGTCAACCCAAACCTAACTTTCTCTCTCTAAAATCAACCATTTCCAGTAAGATTTGAAGAGAGACCATTAGAAGCAAAGTTGTTCATCTTGAGGAAGAGAACAACATAGTTTGGAGGCATTTACCCCTTTGTTGGATTGAAGGAAAAGAGGCATTTCTAATTGGAGCATAGAGGAAATCCAAAGAGGTAAGTTTCTAGTGCACAAATCCAAGTACATTTGTCTAGTTGACGATTATGAAGTTGATTTGGGTGTGCACATTGTGGGTAGAAACTATCTAAAATGCATGGGAATGATTATGACCTAGGAATGGTCTAGTGTGAGAAAGTGGAATGTATGGAGATTAATGGTGAATGAGATATGTAGAAGTTAATAATAGTGTTGTGGTATGATTTTAAGATGTTGTTAGTGGATAAATTGTGACATTTACCTAAAAGGGGTAAAATGTGGATTAAGGCATTGGTAAATGCAAAGATTAGTTATATTGACTAATGAGGTCAAATGTGAGTTAACAACTTTAACTCAAGTGGTTTGGATGATTGAATTGCAGCTTCCGAGGATACGTCGGAGCGAGTTGAGCCAAGAGCGTGAGAAGCTAAGAGGAAAAGAGTCACACCAAGTAAATCGAGGTAAGGGAATTGTGTGGACTCTTAGAGATATCTGTGCACAATTTGAGCGCTTAAATGCTTTGCTAGAATGCATGAGATGTTAGGAAATGATGTTGGGTGATTGAAGGGCAAAAGTTGGGTGTTTGAGAAATGTTCATGAAAACAATAGCATATTGCTTTGAAAATCATGTTTTATTGCTTTTTAGCAAATTATTGGTAGGTTGGCTAACATTGAAATGATTTGCAAAAGAAATGAGTGTGTTTTGGTTTTGTTAACCATACTTTGCAAAGATTTGAGCCACCTACATGGTTTTCGTGAGAATGAAAGTGTGCTAGAGTATGACTTGCACGAGATTTGATGTGTTTTATAGACAAGGGTGCTGGAGCTTAGCTCGCACTATTTTTCACATGGATTTCATACTGGTTTTGGCATAGTGCTTGGAGCTTAGCTTGCACTAGATGCCCACCTTGCTTGTTGCCGTGCTTGGAGCTTCGGGTAGACTGGGTGTCACCTCGATTAAATAGGCTCGCACGTGCATTGTTTTGACATGATTGATTAGCCGTGTTAGGAGCTTCGGGTAGACATGAGGTCATACCGATTAAATAGGCTCACACGTGCGTTTTGAGATGTGACATGATATGATGTGTTGATTGGGTCCATGGAGTATGTTGTACCGTGCAAGTAGCATGGAGTACGTTGTACCGTGTTGAGATTGTGATGTGCCATCTTCGAACGAGATCTGCTATGTACCCTACAGGTAGGATTTGACCCACCTCCTATGTGAAAGCAGATAGTGGTGATATCCCGTACACCTGATCCGTGTAGCCGGTATCACAGGTTATGGCCATAGACCTTGAGGTTATTACATATTATTGAATTGCCTATCTCACATGTCTAATGTTTTGTGAATAAATCCATGTTTGAAATGATTTGTGGGTCAAGACAGTCCGAGGGAGGGACTGAGGCCTGACAAGTGTGGACTTGTTTTGAGATATCGATGTTAATGGTTTTTAAAGTGTACGAATGCATGATGTTTAATGCCATTCTTTATTGTGAAAAATGCATGATGGGTAATGCCATGCTTATTTGAGAAAATGCATGATGGTTAATGCCATGCTTATTTGAGAAAACGCATGATGGGTAATGCCATGCTTTATTGTGAATTATGCATGATGATTTATACCATGCTTTGAATTGAACTGTGCACTGGATTTTAATAGCATGAATGCTTTACATAACATTAACACAATCATACACTCATGTTTTGAGATAAATGATGAACTAAATGCTTTTGAGCATGGCATCACGATCACGTAGATAGTGCAGTATCTACCTGTTCGCATGATTGCCTTACTGAGCATGTGGTTTGCTCACCCCCCTTATTCTCCCACTCTCTACAGAGATTTAAGTATAGAGTGAGCGCAACTGGAGGCTTATCCCTTTTGGTATCCGTTGCATCCCATCGCTAAAGGTATACACACTTGAATTATTTTGTATCTAAACTAGATATAGTACAATAGCATTTTGTAAGTAACTATTGGGGATGTAAAGCAATGTAAACACTTGTAAACAGTAACTCTGATATATTTATAAAAGTGTTTACTTCTAAAATTTTATTACAAATTTGATTGTTATGGATGTATGAGGTAGACATTGACACACAGCCCAACTATTGAGAGTGTGGTTGTTCACGATCGAGGAAGGATGATTTATAAATGACGCATGAAAATGCAAAAAAATTGTACATATTTTGGTAAGTTGAGGGTCGTGACAGAAGTTGGTATCAGAGCTTGAGTTGGTATGACGTGTGTCGTGTCTAAAATACTTAATAAGTTTGTAAAATTACATCCCCATGTTACTGTTCTTGTTTAGATACAATTGTGTGTGTGTCAATGGGTTGACTAAGTAATTGGTTGTGAATGTAGGGAATTGAGTAAATATACCTAATACCTGTCGCGGTAGAGGGATGAGAGCAGAGGCTCGAGGCCGTAGAGGTAGGCCTGGGGGTAATGTTGAGCCAGAAACACACAAGGTTCGAGATGATATTAAAGTGGAGGCTGAGGCTGAGCACGCTCCATAGGGTCCAGAGGAGAGGCCCAAGAGTACTGAGTCTTGCTTCGTGAGGATTGAGCGGAACATTGAGATGATATTGGAGTTGGTCACCCAATCCTTACCTGGAGTTGGCGGTAGACGGAGTCCCGCTACACAGGGTGATGCCGAGCAGGCGGCAGCTCCTAAGGCACGGGCAAGGAAAGCCCAGAGGCCACAGACAACAGATACCCCACCCACATAGGATATGCCTACGCCGGTTGCTACGCCAGGTAATAGAGGTTGGGGATATGAATGTGATTTGGATAGATTGCGACAATTCCAAAAGTTTGGACCACCGTCTTTCAGCGAAATTAAGGACCCAGTGGCAGCTGAGGATTAGATTAGTGAAATCGAGAAGTTGTATGGGTTCTTCGAGTGCACTACCACCGAGATGGTAGCGTTCGCCGCTTTTATGCTGAAGGGATCAGCAAAACATTGGTGGAAGTCCACCAGGCTTATTTTGAGAGCCCGGCATACTGAGATCAGCTGCGATATATTTTTGGAGGCCTTCCGGAGACAATACGTTTCGGATACCGCACAGCGGAAGATGAAAATGGCATTTTTGGGGTTGACCCAAGGGAGTAGGACTGTGGATGAGTACGAGACGATTTTTATCTCCCTAGACAGGTATGATCCCAACACAATGAGTAATATGAGGTCAAGAAGATCCAAAAGTTTGTGGATGGATTGAGACCGACCATCAGGCCTAGATTGCTTCCTCTGGATATACCGACCTATGAGGAGGCAGTACGCAGGGCATAATTATGTGAACAAGATGTTGATAGGATTGCTTTAGAGTTTGGGAAAGTCGGTAAAGTGAGGGATAGAGATAAGAAGAGACCAATGATGGATAGAGGCTTCAGCTATAAGGGAAGCAAGAGGTTTATTAGAAAAAGGCCGAGGATCGAGGAGATCTGGGAGAGGACAGTTAATACTCCCATGTATTCGGCCATTGCTCCAGATAAGGGAATTGTGATTGGAGGGCCACGACCTACAACAGAATAGTGTGGCAAGTGTGGTAGGTACCATGGTACTTGACCATGTTATGGACCTCAGGTAGTATGCTTCAGATGTGGGAAGCCAGGGCACATAATCATAGATTGCCCAGAGTTGACAGAGAGAGCCTCATAGAAGGGCAAGGAGCTAGAGAGAGCTCCAGTCGGGACAGCTACTCCGAGAAGGAGGGCTACAGCTGAGGAAAAGGGGAAGCAAGCAATGGGTGTAAGTAGAGGGCGAGTGCACGCACTAGACCAGGGCACTGCAGATCAGTCATCGGATGTGATAAAAGATACCATCCAAATCCTTGATTTAGAAGCTTATATACTGTTTGATCCTGGTGCCACGCATTCTTTTATATCGCCATTCTTTGCATGTAAATTGTTGAAGCATGTAAAACCCACACTGCTTGATAAGATGTTGTTGATATCTATCCCTATGAATGATAGTCAGTTGACTGAGCATATATATAGAGATTATAAGATGAGGATAGGAGGTAAAGAAATGGCAGCCGATTTAATTTTACTAAATATGGGTGATTTTGATGTAATCCTAGGGATGGATTGGTTGGTTGCAAATCATATTGTTATGAATTGTCTTTGATGTTTCCAAAGATAGACAACCTTGTAGTAAATTTTGTGAAATAAAATTAAAGAACATGATTATTATAAGTGTGATGAGTACAATCTTGATACATGATGTATGAAAGATAAATCTGTTTTATCAATCTTGTGTGTGAATATGATGATTTATGATTACTAATGGTGGAAAGAATAATGTGAAGGGTTCATCGCTTATGTGATTGAGACGGATAAGGCACTTCCGAAATTGAGAGACATTCCAGTGGTTAAGGAATTTTCAGATGTCTTTCCAAATGAGTTACCAGGGTTACCTCCAAATAGGGAAATGGAGTTTGGTATAGACTTGGCACCTGGTACAGAGCCGATATCCAAGCCACCGTACAGAATAGCTCAAGTTGAGTTTGAAGAATTAAAGAAACAGTTACAAGAGTTGCTGGAGAAGGGGTTCATCAGGTCGAGCGTCTCACCTTGGGGAGCATCGGTTCTGTTTATAAGGAAGAAGGATGGAAGCCTTTGAGATTACCGGTTGTTGAATAAGGCCACCATCAAGAATAAGTATCCCCTTCCACGCATCGATGACTTGTTGGATCAGCTTAAGGGAGCGCAGGTCTTTTTCAAGATAGATATGAGATCAGGGTACCATCAGTTGAAGATACGAGGTGGAGATGTACCCAAGACAGCTTTTCGCACTCGGTATGGACATTATGAGTTCATGGTTATGCCATTCGGGTTGACGAATGCTCCCACAGCTTTTATGTCATTGATGAATGAGGTATTTCACTAGTATTTGGATCGATTTGTTATTGCGTTCATTGATGACATACTAGTGTACTTGATCTAGAGAGGAGCATGAGAGGCATCTAAGGATAGTGCTATAGACCCTTCGAGAGAATCAGTTGTATGCTAAACTCAATAAGTGCGACTTTTAGTTGGAACAGATCTCTTTTTTGGGTCACATAGTATCGAAGGATGGAGTATCAGTGGATCCATCTAAGATTGAGGCCGTGGTTCAATGGAAGAGATCACAGACAGTGACAGAGATAAGAAGTTTCCTAAGTTTAGCTGGGTATTACCGAAGGTTTGTAGAGGGATTCTCGAGGTTAGCTGCTCCTTTGACATGTCTCACGAGAAAGAATGTTGATTATGTGTAGGATGATAAATGTGAGGAAAGCTTTGAGGAGTTGAAAAGGAGATTAACTACAGCTCCGATACTCACCATTCCTACCAGCTCAGGAGGTTTCTCGGTGTATACAGATGCTTCACACCTAGGACTGGACTGTGTATTGATACAGGATGGGAAGGTAGTAGCCTATGGATCAAAACAGTTAAAGGATCATGAGAGAAACTACTCGACCCATGACTTGGAGTTGGCGGCCGTAGTGTTTGCATTGAAATATGGTGCCACTATCTTTATGGTGAGAGATTTTAGATCTACACAGATCATAAGAGCCTTAAGTACCTGTTCTCGCAGAAAGTGTTGAACATGAGACAGAGGAGATGGCTCGAGCTGTTAAAAGATTATGATTGTGAGATCTTGTACCACCCGGGCAAATCAAATGTGGTTGCTGATGCATTGAGTAGGAAGCATCGCGGGATGGTATCATTTATGATGATCAGGGAACACGAACTATTGGAATAATTCACGAACCTCAGTTTGGATATGGCCCCGCCTAACACTGATAGTGGATTTATGATAGATAGCCTGCAGTTGGAACCGGATCTGGTAGATCGAATCCGACAAGCTCAGCGAGTTGATCAGCAGTGCAATGATATTGTTGGGCAGATAGAGAGGGGTACAGACACGGACTTTGGGTTCAGTTCGGATGGATTATTGAGGTTCAGAGGTAGGATATGTGTCCCTGATGATGCAGAGATCAGAATATTGATCTTGACATAGGCTCACTCATCAAAGTATACGATACATCTAGGGAGTACCAAGATGTATCAAAACCTTTGTAAGGTTTATTGGTGGTCTGGGATGAAAAAACACATTGCTAAATATGTTGTTAAGTGTCTCATTTGTCAGCAGGTGAAGGTAGAGCATCAGAAGCCTGCAGGGTTATTGCAGCCTCTACCGATACTGACATGGAAGTGGGAGCACATCACCATGAATTTTGTGATGGGATTGTCGAGGACCCAGAGAGGTTATGATGCCATATGGGTGATTGTGGATCAGTTGACGAAATCAGCCCATTTTCTAGCTATGAGAGCTACCGATACTCTGAGCCAGTTAGCAAACCTATATGTGCGCGAGATAGTGAGCCTACATGGAATTCCAGTGAGCGTTGTTTCTGATAGGGATGCCCACTTCACTTCCCATTTTTGGGAACATTTTCAGGAAGCGATGGGGACCCAGTTGAGTTTTAGCACTGCGTTTCATCCTCAAACAGATGGTCAGTCAGAGAAGACTATACAGACCCTGGAGGATATGTTGAGAGCGTGTGCATTAGATTTTGGAGGCTCCTAGGATGACTATTTGCCACTTGCAGAGTTCACCTATAATAATAACAATTTTCATCCGAGTATCAGGATGACACCATATGAGGCATTGTTTGGGCATAGATGCGTTCCTCTATTGGATGGAAAGAGGTTGGTGACAGACAGATCTTTGCTCCCGACTTGGTTAGACAAGCCTCTAAGGATGTCCAATTGATATGTGAGAGGTTATAAACAGCTCAGAGCAGGCAAAAGAGTTATCTGACAAGAGACGAAGACCACTAAAGTTTGATGTAGGTGAGTCGATTTTCTTGAAAGTTTCTCCTTCGAAGGGTATTATGAGGTTTGGTAAGAAGGGCAAACTGAGCCCTAGATATATCGGACCCTTCGAGATTTTGGAGAGAGTGGGAGACAAGACTTATAGATTAGCACTGCCACCAGAGTTGGCAAGTGTGCATAACGTCTTCCACGTATCCATGTTGAGGAAGTATCATCACCCGGATCTGGAACATGTAATGAGGTATGAGCCATTGGAGCTCAACGAGGGTATGACATATGTTGAGAAGCTAGTTCGGATATTGGACAGAAAAGAGAAAGTGTTGAGGCCAAAGACAATTCCCTTGGTGAAGGTTCTTTGGCAACATCACACTGTGGAAGAGGCCACATGGGAATTGGAGAGTTTGATGAGGGAGAAGTATCTCGAGTTGTTCACAAAATAATTGGTTCTAATTTGGAGGAGCAAATTTTCTAAGTAGGGGAAAATGTGAGACCCCGTATATGTAAAATTGTATATAGGTACATGGAAATGTAAATGAAGTCATGAGTTTGATGATACATTTATAATGTGAAGTATATGTAATGTAAGTCCATAAGATTATGTACACACTTGTAATAAGAGTTGTGATTGTACGTACAAGTTACATTATGAATGAGTATGAAGAAATGGACTTAAACATGTGGAGAATGTGAGTAGAATGGATTATGAGTAGTGTGGTAAAATGGAAGGAGAATTGCATAAGTTGTGCACTTCTATTTGGTTAATATTAAGTATTTTTGGTTATATAAAGATTCCACACAAGTTTCAATAGGTATAAGGTATGAATGAGTGTCATTTTCAAGTCTCAAAGATGATTGGATGAGAAAATGACTATGGCACCAAATTAAGGATATTTTGGTATAAGTTTACTATAAAAAAACTGCAAAAAATCTGGAAATATGAATGACAGACGATCTCATAGGATGAGAGATCGATCTGAATGAGCCAAAATGCTTGTATTTTAGCAAAGGAATAGGGCAGATCGATCTCCAATGGGGCAATATTGATCTCCTAAACATTCTGTAATGAAAATATCGATCCTCAAGCCTAAAGATCGATCTCCATAGCTCTCTGTTGGAGCAGATCGATCTCATGCTTAAAATGCCGTAAAAAAGAGGGATTTAAAGGGACTAGATCGATCTCCTCCTAGTGCAGATCAATCTCCTCAAGCTATTTCTATAAAAGGAGTCTTGAAAATCTAAAAATTTCAAAAAAAAAACATCACCCTTCCATTTTCAACCTAATAACCTAACTTTCTCTCTCTAAAATCAACCATTTCCAGTAAAATTTGAAGAGAGACCATTAGAAGCAAAGTTGTTCATCTTGAGGAAGAGAACAATATAGTTTGGAGGCATTTACCTATTTATTGGATTGAAGGAACAAGGGGCATTTCTAATTGGAGCAAAGAGGAAATCCAAAGAGGTAAGTTTCTAGTGCACAAATCCAAGTACATTTGTCTGGCTGATGATTATGAAGTTGATTTAGGTGTGCACATTGTGGGTAGAAACTATCTAAAATGCATGGAAATGATTATGACCTAGAAATGGTCTAGTGTGAGAAAGTGAAATGTATGGAGATTAATGATGAATGAGATATGTAGAAGTTAATAATAGTGTTGTGGTATGATTTTAAGATGTTGTTAGTGGATAAATTGTGACATTTACCTAAAAGGGGTAAAATATGGATTAAGGCATTGGTAAATGCAAAGATGAGTTATATTGACTAATGAGGTCAAATGTGAGTTAACAACTTTAACTCAAGTGGTTTGGATGATTGAATTGCAACTTTCGAGGATACGCCAAAGCGAGTTGAGCCAAGAGCGTGAGAAGCTAAGAGAAAAAGAGTCACACTAAGTAAATCAAGGTAAGGGAATTGTGTGGACTCTTAGAGATATCTGTACGCAATTTGGGTGCTTAAATGCTTAGCTAGAATGCATGAGATGTTAGGAAATGATGTTGGGTGATTGAAGGGTAAAAGTTGGGTGTTTGAGAAATGTGCATGAAAACAAAAGCATATTGCTTTGAAAATCATGTTTTATTGTTTTTTAGCAAATTATTGGTAGGTTGGCTGACATTGAAATGATTTGCAAAAGAAATGAGTGTGTTTTGGTTTTGTTAACCATACTTTGCAAAGATTTGAGCCACCTACATGGTTTTCGTGAGAATGAAAGCGTGCTAGAGTATGACTCGCATGAGATTTGATGTGTTTTATACACAAGGGTGCTGGAGTTTAGCTCACACTAGTTTTCACATGGATTTCATACTGGTTTTGGCATGGTTCTTGGAGTTTAGCTCGCACTAGATGCCCACCTTGCTTGTTACCGTGCTTGGAGCTTCAGGTAGACTAGGTGTCATATCGATTAAATAGGCTCGCACGTGCATTGTTTTGATATGATTGATTAGCTAGGAGCTTAACGTAGACAAGAGGTCGTACCGATTAAATAGGCTCACACGTGCGTTTTGAGATGTGACATGATATAATGTGTTGATTGAGTCCATGGAGTACGTTGTACTGTGCAAGTAGCATGGAGTACGTTGTACCGTGTTGAGATTGCGATGTGCCATCTTCGGACGAGATCTGCTATGGATCGGCGGGCAGGATTTGACCCACCTCCCATGTGGAAGCAATAGTGGTGATATCCCGCACACCTGATCCATGTAGCCGGCATCACAGGTTTTGACCATAGACCTTGAGATTATTACCTATTATTGAATTGCCTATCTCACATGTCTAATGTTTTATGAATAAATCCATGTTTGAAATGATTTGTGGGTTAAGACAGTCCGAGGGAGGGACTGAGACCTGACAAGTGTGGACTTGTTTTGAGATATCGATGTTAATGATTTTTAAAGTGCACGAATGCATGATATTTAATGCCATGCTTTATTGTGAAAAATGCATGATGGGTAATGCCATGCTTATTTGAGAAAATGCATGATGGTTAATGCCATGCTTATTTGAGAAAATACATGATTGTTAATGCCATGCTTATTTGAGAAAACGCATGATGGGTAATGCCATGCTTTATTGTGAATTATGCATGATGATTTATACCATGCTTTGAATTGAACTGTGCACTAGATTTTAATAGCATGAATGCTTTACATACCATTAACACAATCATACACTCATGTTTTGAGATAAATGATGAACTAAATGCTTTTGAGCATGGCATCACGATCACGTAGATAGTGCAGTATCTACCTGTTCACATGATTACCTTACTGAGCGTGTGGTTTGCTCACCCCCTTATTTTCCCCCTCTCTATAGAGATTTGAGTATAGAGTGAACGTGACTGGAGGCTTATCCTTTTTGGTATCCGCTGCATCCCATCACTAAAGGTATACACACTTGAATTATTTTGTATCTAAACTAGACATAGCACAGTAGCATTTTGTAAGTAACTATTGAGGATGTAAAGCAATGTAAACACTTGTAAACAGTAACTCTGATATATTTATAAAAGTGTTTACTTCTAAAATTTTATTGTAAATTTGATTGTTATGGATGTATGAGGTAGACATTGACACACAGCCCAACTGTTGAGAGTGTGGTTGTTCATGATCGAGGAAGGATGATTTATAAATGACGCATGAAAATGCGAAAAATTTGTACATATTTTGGTAAGTTGAGGGCCGTGACAAACTCGTTGTGGAGTGGACATTGCGATTAGATATGGCAGCTCTGGGGACATGGTCAATCTGGTGCTCGATCCCATGAATCAGTGGTAGTCCATTTGAGATCTCCTGAGGGAATACATCCTCGAACTCCTGCAATAATGAGACAACATCAGTATCAATAAAACAAGAATCTTTAAATAAGAGCAAAAGGATAGGAGACTTAGCAATAAATACAATCTTCACATCTCAGGGGTTGGCATGGTAGCTCACTGCTTTGCTTTCCTTGCTTCCCTTCTTTTCTTTAGCTAGCTTCCTTTGCTCATCATGTTGCTCCTTCAGCCTTAATTGATCCTCGTAAATCTCATTGGGGCTAAGGGGAGCAAGAGTGATCTTCTTGCCATCCATAAAAAAAGAGTAACGGTTTGTGTAACCGTCATGGATGATTCTCTGATCATACTGCCACAGTCTACCCAGCAACAGGTGGCTAGCTTACATAGGTACCATGTCACACATCACTTTTTCCTAATACCTTCCAATACGAAAAGGAACCAAGACTTGCTTCACCACATTCACTTCACCACAGTCATTAATCCACTTTAACTTATATGGGCGGTGATGCTTGGTAGTGGGCAACTTTAGCTTATCAACGAGGTATGTGCTAGCAACATTAGTACAGCTCCCACCATCAATGATCACAGAGCATACCTTGTCACTAATATGGCATCTTGTATGGAAGATGTTTTCACGTTGTCCCTCATCCTCAAACTTCACATGAGTATTAAGAGCACGTCTGGCAACAAGTGCTTCACCATAAGTAGTAAACTCAACAACTTCTTCTTCTTCAGCATCTTCTAATGCAGGCATTTCATCCTCAATACCAACATCAGAACCCTTACTCTCAACATCTCCATTCTCAAGCATGAGCATCACTCTACAGTTAGGACACTGAGAGGTAACATGTCCACGACCCAAACACTTAAAATACTTTATGCCACGTGTTTTGCTCTGGGATGCTTGGGCAGGCTCAGTCTTAGGCTTTGGAGGGTCCTCAGACTTTGGCTTAACAAAACTTTATGACTTAGGCTTAAACACAGGCTTATCATCCCTACCTTAGGCTTAAACCCTGGGTGAGACCTTGGAGCTTCTAGTACAACTCTCTGTAATAATGGTTAGGCACAAATCTTTTCCTCATGATATGCTTCATCTCATCCCATGTAGACACTGGAGGATCACCACATCTTCTTCTACTAGAGACTAGCTGATCCCACCATACCATAGCATATTCTGTGAACTCTACTGCAGCAAGTTTAACATTTTTTACCTCAGAGTAGTGGTGGCAGTCAAATACCATGTCAATCTTCCTTTCCCACTCTAAATATGCCTTGGGATCATTCTTGCCTTGGAAAGGAGGAATCTTCAATTTTATGCTGCCAATGTTTCCATCCATCTTCTCTTTGCCTCTATCACGGGCTCTATCAACTCGATCTCTATCTCAATACTCATGATGCCTTCTATGATGTCTATCTGCCTCAGATTCTTCGTCCAAATCATACCCAACATTATCATCATACTCTTCATTGATGACAATCTTACTTTTCATACGGGAAGAATCACCTTGTTGGATCCTTGCAAACTGATGTCGGTCCAACTTATCATGAATGTCATTGAATTTCATGTCCATCCGTTGGAACTGCTGTTGCATTACCTGGAGCATGAACTCAATTTTTTTAAAGCTTGACTTATCACCTTCAGAAGATATCTTTAACCTATAAGCAACGTTAGTGATAACGGAAAACAAAGAACCTCACAAATGATAACCTCACATGTTTACACTCAATTCACTCAAGATGGGGCACTCACACTCGTGTTTCACTGAAGTAATTTGGTTTTTCTCTACTAATGTTTCTCACACGCTCATGCCTTTTTCCCTTACTCTACCTCAACTCTATAGGTTCACAATCGTACTAGAGACTCAGTCAAAAATTCAACCTCGAAGGATCAACCAATTCACCAAGTATTTTTTTCCTTCTTTTTTTTTTTTTGCTTTTTGTTTTCTTTCTTTTTTTTTTCTTTTTTTTTATAAAGACTAATCTGATTTGTGGCTAGGGTGGTGAGGAAGAGTTTTAGTGTGGCTAAGAGACTGACTTGAAACAAAAATTCAGAAGTCCAATTCAAACACAACAACTAAGTGTAGAATCCAACTCAAACACAATGACAAAGTGTAGAGTCAAACTCAAACACAACGACTAAATGTAGAGTCCAACTCAAATACAACGACTAAGTGTAGAATCCAACTCAAACACTACAACTAAGTGTAGGATTTTATTTTTTACTTTTTTTTAACAAAGACTAATCTGATTTGCGGCTATGGTGGTGAGGAAGAGTTTTAGTGTGGCTAAGATACTGACTTGAAACAAAAATTCAGAAGTTCAACTCAAACACAACAAGAATGTCAAAGAAATAATCACCAGTAAAACAAAAAAAATGCTTAAAACTATAGGAAAACAATGGAATTTAGCCAAGAGAGGGCGGGGCCTGTGAATAAATTTCACAGGTTCGTTGTATTTCGTCGTTTTCTCTAAAACGTGTACCCGTGCTTCTCGTAACTCAACAGAAATTTTTTATGAACAGTATTTGAACAGTACACGATTTTCTTTTCTTTTTTTTTCTTCTTCTTCTTCTTCTTTTTTCTTTTTATATCTTTTTTTGTCTCTTCTTCTTCTTCTTTGTTTTTGACACTGACTTAATGTTAGAGATGAAGGGAAGACGTACAACCAGAAAATCGAAACCTTACTCTGATGCCAAACTGATATGCACGTACAAGAGGATGATTTAGGACGATCAAGGGAATGTGTGGATTGGGAATTGAAGTAGCTAAAAACGCAAGCTGTGCGAAAATAATGATAGTAGACTTTGACTGGAAAACAGAATATCAACCTAGACTTGAAGTCTAAAGAGACTCAAACCAAAGGTATTGGACCTCGACCATACGAATATAAAATTCGAGAACCTAAGGTATAACTGTCATGACCCTTTTTCATTCTCTTTTATCGAAAATCTCAATAAATTTTTCTTGTTTTACTGTTACCTTACTCGATCGTGAACAACTCACCATATACAGTTGGGCTGTGTGTCAATAATAACCACCACTTATCATTCATTCACAATTTAATGAAACGATGTCATACATTCTAACTTAATCGTTTACTTATATAAAATATGATTTCTGACATCTACATCCCCCATAATTACATTTCAAATGACTACTGTGCTTTTACATTGTTTAGATACAAAAAGGAATCACTGTGTATATACCTCTGAGTGATGGAGATGCAGCGGATGACCAAAATACCACGCCTCAGTCCTCACTGGGCTACTATACACGCTCTGTAGGAGGGGAAAAATAGAGAGGGATGAGCAACCACACGCTCAGTAAGGCAATAATGCAAGCATTGTAGATAACTACTTTACCTACATGCTCATAGTGTTATGCATAAATCGTTTATGGTAGGAGCATGAAGAAGTAAAACTATGCCATATGAGTATACATATATATCATGTATCAAAGTCATGTACATTGGCATATAAAACATGGTAAAAACATCATGTATAAATCATCTCAGGCTCGATCTCATTTAATTTCATAAAAAAGGCAATTCATTAAGAAACCTCCTTTTTAAATCACATTTGCAACCTTTTTTCTCCAGTATCAAAATTCCATTGAAATCAATTTCTAATCACAAACATCATCATCAATTCACAAATCAAGTCCTCAAGGCTCGACCCCTCCCTCGGGTCTACCCGAGACAGTCACAATCACACTTATAGATTACAATCATGTGGTAGTAGGTAAATCAAGCAAGGAGACAGGTCACTATATCTCAACTGACAATGTTGGCCAACTATATCACATATCATCCCAGACCACACGGATCTCGGTGTGCGGGGTATCATGCTGGCACGAAGGTCGGTTAGTTCTCCGCCAGACTTTCTCAAATCAAGTAACCACCATGCGGTACATCGTACTCCATGTGATATACACGGTACATCGTACTCCGCGGACCCATAAAATGGTTCGGGGTGCCTGCCGTAGGTCTTATTTACCCCATACCAAGTGTAAACTCTATAGTCTCAAGTGCACGTGGGAGTACTCTCAATACCAGGTCCTAGCCCCTCATGGCCTTGCTCGTCCCTGTTGGGTTCCCTGATTCAGGTCCTAGCCCCTCACCCTCACCCCACTCAAGAGGTCTGTTAGGCCTGTTGGGTTCCCTGAATGGATTATGTCAGGTCCTAGCCCCTCACCCTCACCCCCCTCAAGAGGTCTGTCAGGCCTGTTGGGTTCCCTGAGTTAATCTGTATTACCCTCACCACGGCCTCATACATACCACAATGTGAAAACCAGCCCGAGCTATGCTCTAGCATGAATTCATGCATCAAAACCAATCACTTCGTACGAGCAATGCTCTAGTACGGCATTTATGCATAAAAATATGAAGAAACCACGTACGAGTGTAGCTCCAGTACGGTTATATGCATAAGAAAACCATCGAAAACCATGTACGAGCAAAAGCTCCAGTACGGTTTATAAAACATCGTTACAATTCAAATCAAAGTGCGAGCTAAGCTCCAGCACATTTCACACAAGTGAAAATATTGAAATCCAGCGTGAACAAGATTCTAGCATGATTTATGTCATACAAATACGATAGGCGGCTCATACACAATCAAACAATCCCGGCAATCGGGTTTATCACTTCACAAATGCTTTTTCCACAACATCAATAAAACACCAGCCGACCCATCTACAAGCTTGCTTAAAACAAAGCAATTACGTTTTGTAAAACATCAAAACATTAGATTTATGCAATTATTAGCCTTACTATCCCATTTCATAGAATCCACTTCAAAACCAAAATCACGCACATACTTATCATCATTCATGAATACCATCAATCATTTACTTGAGCAACCATGCATTTCATAAAACACCTAATATTCACCCACAAGTTTAAAGTACGAGCAGCTACCTCTATATACTCACAAAATTTCCTTACATAGAATCGCGACGCGTGATTCCACTTCCTTAAAGTTGCTTACTCGTACAGCTCGATTCATTTCCAACGGACTCTTCGAAACTGCACATAACCGAAATTTTGAATCGTTTTAGCCCATTATAATCTAACCTTTGCGTTTACTATAGTCGATTTGACCTATAGTCTCTATTAACGCTTGTGAGGCCTCGCTTTATCATTCCACTTATAACTTGAGTAGATGGATTCTCTTAGGCCTCTTAACTTATTCTAAATCGATATTAGGCTCGTGGTTCACAAACTTCCCCACTATGGCCTTTCATCAAGCCTTACTTATACTCATCCTCATAAATTCACTAAACTCACTTTATAGCTTCATTTACCCATTTCATATCATTTACATTACTCCAATAGCTACTTTAGCATACCCATAATTCATCAACTCATTTGACTTTCACTTTCTCACACTAGGTTCAATCCATTTTCTAGGTTACATTAGATTCTAACAAAACCTAGGTGTTTCCAACCATCCATAATCATGCCAAATAACTCCAAAATCCATTAAATAAACAATGTACCAGAGTTGGAGTGTTAGAATCTTACCAAATCCAATTTCTCTTCTTGCTCCAAATGTCAATGCCCTTAGCTCCTTCAATACCAACAATGGGATTTTGGGTTCCAACTATGTTGTTCTCTTCCTCAAGATGAACAACTTAGTGTCTAATGGCCTCCCCTCAAATCTTACTGGAAATGTCTGATTTTAGAGAGAGAAAGTTAGGTTTTTGGATTAAAAATGGAAGGATGGTGTTTTTCCTGAAATTTTCAGAATTTTAGCATTCCTTTGTAGAAATAGCTTGAGGAGATCGATCTGCACTAAGAGGAGATCGATCTGGTCCCCTTAAATCCCTCTTTTCATGGTATTTTAAGCATGAGATCGATCTGTCGAAGCTTGAGATCGATCTTCTCCCAAACAGAGAGCTAAGGAGATCGATCTGTATGCTTGGGGATTGATCTTTTCATTACAGAATGGTTAGGAGATCAATCTGGCCCCATTGCAGATCGATCTGCTCTATTCCATTGCCCAAATAAGAGCATTCTAGCTCTTCCAGATCGATCTCTCATCCTATGAGATCGATCTGGCCTTCATACTTTCTGGATTTTCTATAATTTTTCTGCAGCAACTTACACCAAAACATCCTTAATCTGCTGCCATAGTCATTTTCTCATCCATCCACCTTTATGACTTGAAAATGGCATTCGTTCATACCTTATACACATTGAAACCTGTGTACGTTCCTTGTATATCCGAAGGTATACTATATAAAACCAAATGGAAGAATTCATATTCATGCAACTTCCTTCCATTTACCACACTACTCATTTTGAGTTTCATTCACATTCATCACTTATAAGAACTCACTCCTTCATATTCATACACAATGAAACTTGTATGTACATTACAAATCATATTACACATATGTACATTGAATCCATGGACTTACATCAATCATACTTTATATTACAAGTCCATTCACATTTATTACACATTACAACTATACATGTACGGGGTCTCACATTCTCCCCTCCTTCAAGGAATTTGGTCCTCCAACTTAGAACCAAGTCACTCTTCAAAAAGTTGGGGGTACTTCTCCCGTATCAAGTTTTCCAATTCCCATGTGGCCTCTTCCACCGTGTGATGTTGCCGAAGAACTTTCACCAAGGGAATTGTCTGATTCCGCAACACTTTCTTTTTTTTGTCCAATATCTGAACCGACTTCTCAACATATGCCATACTTTCATTAAGCTCCAACGGTTTATATCTTATCATGTGTGTCGGGTCCGGGTGATACTTCAAAAGCATCGAGACGTGGAAGACGTTGTGGACATTTGCCAAGTCCGGTGGCAATGCCAACCTATACGCCTTATCTCCCACTCTTTCCAATATCTCGAAGGGTTCGATATATCTAGGGCTCAGCTTGCCCTTCTTACCAAATCTCATAATACCCTTCGATGGTGAAACTCTCAGAAATACCGACTCACCCTCATCAAACTCTAGTGGTCTCTGTCTCTTATCAGCATAACTCTTTTGCTGGCTCTGAGCTGTTCGTAATCTCTCACATATCAACTAGACGTCCTCAGATGCCTGCTGCACTAAGTCTGAAGCAAAGATTTGTCTATCACCAACCTCTTCCCATCCAATAGGGGATCGACATCTGTGCCCATACAGTGCCTCATAGGGTGCCATCTCGATACTCGCATGATAACTGTTATTATAAGCGAACTCGGCTAACTGTAGGTGATCATCCCAAGAGCCTCTAAAATCTAACACACACGCTCTCAACATATCCTCTAGGGTTTGTATAGTCCTCTCTAACTGCCCATCTGTCTGAGGATGAAAAGTGGTGTTAAAACTCAATCGGGTCCCCAGCGCTTCCTGAAAATGTTCCCAGAAATGGGAAGTGAAGCGGGCATCCCTATTAGAAACAACGCTCACTAGTACACCATGTAGCCGTACTATCTCTCAAATATACTGGTTCGCCAACTGGCTCAATGTATCGGTAGCTCTCATAGCAAAGAAATGGGCGAACTTAGTCAACCGATCCACAATAACCCATATGGCATCATGACCTCTATGGGTCCTTGGCAACCCCATCACAAAATCCATGGTGACATGCTCCCACTTTCAAGTCGGTATTGGTAGAGGCTGTAATAATCCTGCAGGCTTCTGATGCTCTACCTTCACTAGCTGACAAATGAGACACTTAGCGACATATTCAGCAATGTCTCTTTTCATTCCGGACCACCAATAAACCTTTCAAAGGTTTTGATACATCTTGGTACTTCCTGGATGTATCGTATACTTCTATGAGTGAGCCTCTGATAAAATCAGCCTCTTGATCTCAGGATCCTCGGGAACACATACTCTGCCTCTGAACCTTAACAAGCCATCAACACTCAGCTCTACATCAATACCCACACCTGTCTGTATCTGTCTCAGCTAATCGATGCTTCGTCGATCGCTCTGCTGGGCTTGCCAAATACGGCCAATCAACTCTAGCTCTAATCTCAAACTACCATGATATCCAATCTCTCCGATCCAGATGGGGTTACATCCAAACTGAGGTCCGCAAATTGTTCCAGCAATTCATGTTCTCGTACCATCATGTGGAAAGAGTATGTTGCTGTGTGAATTGATGATAAATATGCATATACCCATCTAGTGAATTAATGGTTTCACATCGATGGAAGCTATTTTCAAAGAATGCATATGTTTAATAAGGAAAATAAATGTTTATAATTTAAGCATGTAGATAGTGTAGTTATCTACCTGGTTTCATATTTTCCTTACTGAGCATGTTAGCTCACCTCTTTATTTTCCTCCTTCACAGATTCTACGTAGTAGTGAGTTACAGCAGTTGTTTCTGCTACGGTATTCTCCAGCAGTATAGAGGCATACACTTATGAGAGAAAAATTTTGTATCTGTAAATTAGTGCACAGTAAAGCTATCTTTTGTACGAAAGGGATGTATATAATAGAAACTGATATAAATGCTTTCGCATATATATAAAAGTACAGTTTCTATTTCTTTAAATGAATTTAAATTATAAAATGGATGAGATGTGGATATGGATGTTGACTCACAGCCCAACCGTTAGTAGTAAGAATAGTCACGGGAAGAGGGTTGTGACAGCTTGCTTCCACGTCCTTGTCTAGCCTTGGTTCTAGTAGTAGCAATTCACGATTCTAGCACAGACTCACTTCTACTTCTCTGGTCTTTACACTTTTTGTTGTTGTCGCCTCTATCTCATTCTCCTCTTCGTTTCTTCAAGCAGCTACACTGCCTAAAAGCTAGCTGCCTCACCTTTTTCAAGCTTAACCTACTTCCTTACATAGACATATAGACTTAAGGCCAAAGTAAATTAAACCGCCAAAAACAATTAGCTTTCTCTCCAAGTAAATTATATTGTTGACCCTCCTAAATTAATTGATATTTTTTCTCTCCATTTTGCAATTTAAAGCTCTATATACCAATTATAAATTTTGAAATTAATTATAAAATAGAATTTCAAACAATATATATTCCTTATTTTAATGCCAATCATATAATTATTGATTGAATTCATACCATAAATTCTGAAATTAATTCCATTGCCAATATCCGCTAAATTAATTCACCAAATACATTAAACAATTAATTGCACACAAGAATATATCATAGAATGTAGTAATAAATGTATAAATAATATAATAAATTTATTATTATCAAAATGATAAGATATCAAGGAAGAAAAGAAATTGAGACATCTAAAGTAATCCCCTAAGTGGTAATCATGCAGGTTCATGTCTATGTGACATGTAGTTAAGTACGTACTTGAGTGGCACTTACCTAACTTTCATATGATAGCCTCGTGTTGTGTGCTATAAGTTATGTAATTCAAGTTGCATAACATTGGTTGCATCACAGGTCCTCAGTTATTCACCTAACCAATGCGATTGAGGTCGTAACAATAGTCATAGACTTTAGAGGACTTTACTTGTCACATGATTACTACATAAGAAATTACTTAGTCTTCCTTAAAAGGATTTGGATATGTGAGTAAGGTTGAAGGATTGATTTCATATTGATAACCTAATATAGTAGAAAGGTAACTAAGGTGGGTATTAAGATGTAATGATTATGGGTACATTCAGAAATCGGTAAGTGATAGATGTTTGAGATTAGAAATCATCGATTATTAGGATTATTTAACAAGGTAATTTTTAAGCAATTGGGGAATATTTAGGGAGCTTGTATGGATAATGGAAGTTTTAGTAGCCATATTATGGTGTTAGGTTATAAGTACATGTTGAAGATACTATGATTAGATATGGGTTTGTTGGTTACTATTGATGATTCATAAGGGCTACTCGGGGATTAATGTCACGACCCTCAACTTACCAAAATCAGCACAAATATTTCACTTTTTATACCTTATGTATTATTCGTTCTTACCTTACCTCGATTGTAATCAGCTACACTCTCAACAGTTGAGCTGTGTGTCATTGTCTATCTCATCCAACCATAACAATTTAATTTGCGTTATAATTTAGAAGTAAACACTTATATAAATAAATCAGAGTTGCTGTTTACATTGCTTTACATCCCCAATGATTACATTCAAAATGCTATTGTGCTATGAAAAGCTTAGAGACAAAATTCTACAAGTGTGTATACCTTTTTTGATGGGATACAGTGGATACCAAAAAAGGAAACCTCTAGTAGCCCACAGTCTATACTCAATGCTCTGTAGAGAGGGGAAAAATAAGGGGGGTGAGCAAACAACACGCTTAGTAAGGCAATCATGCGAACATGTAGATACTGCACTATCTACGTGATCGTGATGCCATGCTCAAAACCATACAAATTTCTTGTTCATATCTCAAAAGCATTAGTTCATGCTTGTGTTAATAGCATGTAAAGCAAATCATGCTATTTAATTCAGTGAACAAATCAAATTGAAAAAAATGGAAAACCATCATGCATATTTAATTCATAAGGCATGGAAAATCATCATGCATCAGTGCACTTTAAAGCCATTATCATGCTTTCTCATCTCAATCAAAATCAACAACTTGTCAGGATTCAGCCCCTCCCTCAGACTGTCCTGACTCACAATACATTTCAAAACATGGATTCATTAAAAAATAAGAGACATGTGAGATAAGCAATATAACAGGGAAATCTCTTCTAGGACTATGGCCATATCTTGTGATCCTAGGCTACACTGATCAGGTGTACGGGGTATACTATCTGCTTCCACACGGGAGGTGGGTCATGTCCAACCCGTCGGTCCATAGCAGATTTAAACATTGTCTGAAGACGACATATCACAATTTCAACACGATACAACGTACTCCATGCTATCTGCATAGTACAACGTATTCGATGGACCCACATCAACTCATCATATCATGCCACATCTCATACTACAAAGTAATAAAACAAGGTTTTCAAAGCATCATGCTTTTGTTTTCATGCACATTTCTCAAAACCTAACTTTTTGCCCTTCAATCACCTAATTTCATTTCCTAGTATCACATACACTCTATCAAAACATTATGCGCCCAAATTGTGCATAAATATCTCTAAGAGTCCACATAATTCCCTTACCTCGATTTACTCAGGGTGCGACTCTCTTCCTTTACGCTTCTCGCTCTTTTGGCTCAACTTACTCCGGTGTATCCTCGGGAGCTACAAATCATTCACCAATCACTTGAGTTAATGTTGCTAACTCACATTTTGACTTTAACTAGTTAATATATCTCATTGAACCTATTTCTTTAAGTTTGGCTCATTTTTTTTTTGCAATTGGCCATCATCAAGCCTTCTAACCAATTTCATCTAGTATCTCACTTAGTATCTCTCTCATTTATTTATGCATTTTACCCAATGCCTTTAATACACATTTTTTCCTTTTTTGGGTAAGTCTCACAATTCATTACATAGCACCATCTTAAAATCATACCCACAACACTATTATTACCTCAAAATATCCCATTCATCATTAAATCCAATACATTTCACTTTCTCACACTAACCTATTTCTAGATTATAACTGTTCCATTACATTCTAGGTGGTTCTACCATTAATATGCACACCAAATCAACTCCAAAATCAATAACTAAACAAATTGGTGCATTACAAACTCACCTAGATTGATTTCTTATTTGTTCCAAATGGAAATGCACCTTTGCTCCTTCAATCCCACAAATGTGGTAATGCCTCCAAGCAATGTTGTTCTTCTCTTTGATGTGAACAACTTTATATCTAATAGCCTTCCCTTAAATCTTCTTGAAAATGGATGGATTTAGGAGTGAGAAAATAAGTTTTGGATTGAAAATGGAAAGGAAATGGTTGCTCCCGTGAAATGAAGAATTTAACTGCTCCTATTTATAGAATTGCTTGATGAGATCGATATGTATTGGGTGGAGATCGATCTGGTCCTCTTAAATCCCTCTTTTCACGACATTTTGAAGGCAGGAGATCGATCTGTCGAGGGCTTGAGATCAATCTGTCTCAAGCAGAGAGTTAAGGAGATCGAGCTGGCTAGGGAGGAGATCGATCTACTCTAACTCGAGAGCTAAGGAAATCGATCTGCTTGCATTGAGTATCGATCTCTTCATTACAGAATGTTTAGCAGATAGATATGGCCCCATTGGAGATCGATCTTCCCTGTTCCATTGCTCAAATAAGAGCATTTTGGCTCTTACAGATCGATCTCTCATCCTATGAGATCGATCTGGCATTCATATTTTTCAAATTTTGCTACAGTTTTCTGTAGGAACACACACCAAACATCCTTAATTTGCTGTCATAGTCAATTTCTCATTCAGCCACCTTTAAGACTTAAAAATAGCATCCATTCATACTTTATACACATTAGAACTTGTGTGCATTCATTGTATAACCAAAGGTATACAATACAAAACTAAATGGAAGTCTAAGATTTACACCACTTATGCAACTTCATTCCATTTTACCACACTACTCATTTTTCATTCCACTCACATTCATCACATACGAAAGTACATTTCTTCATATTCATACATAATGAAACTTGTACGTACATCACAAACTCTTATTACCAGTGTGTACATTGAATTTATGGAATTTACATAACTTATGCTTCACATTACAAGTACATCACCATACTTATGAATTCATAATTACTTGATCGAAAATCATCCATATTATAATTCCGTTTACATATATATAAGGTTAAACATATACGAGGTCTCACATTCTCCCCCACTTAGAAAATTTGGTCCTCCAAATTGGAATCAAATCAATCCATGAATAACTCGAGATACCTCTCCCGCATCAAACTCTCAATTCCCATGTGGTTTCTTCCACCGTGTGTTGTTGCCAAAGAACTTTCACTAAGGAAATTGTCTTTGTCCTCAACACTTTCTCTTTTCTATCTAATATCCGAACTGACTTCTCAACATACGTTATGCTTTCATTGAGTTCCAAAGGCTCGTATCTTATCACATGCGTTGGGTCCGGGTGGTACTTCCGTAACATGGATATGTGGAAGACGTTATGTACATTCACTAGCTCATGTGGCAATGCTAGCCTGTATGCCTTATCTCTCACCTTATCAAGTATCTCAAATGGACATATATATCGAAGACTCAACTTTTCCTTCTTCTTGAATCTCATAATCCCCTTCATGAGAGAAACCATCAAAAACACTGACTCACCCACCATGAACTCTAGTGGTCTCCGTCTCCTGTCAGCATAACTCTTTTGTCTGCTCTGAGCTGTCCATAACCTCTCACAAATCAACTGGACATCCTCAGAGGCTTGCCTAACCAAGTCAGGAGCAAAGATCTATCTGTCACCAACCACTTCCCATCTAATAGGGGAATGACATCTACGCCCATACAATGCCTCATATGGTGTCATCCCGATTGTCACGACCATTTTTCATTCCCTTTTACCAAAAATCTAAATAAATTTTTTGTGTTTTACTGTTACCTTGCCCGATCATGAATAATTCACCACATACGGTTGGGCTGTGAGTCAATAATAACCACCACTTATCATTCATTCACAATTTAATGAAACGATGTCATACACTCGAAGTTAATCGTTTACTTATACATTTCAAATGACTACTGTGCTTTTACATTGTTTAGATACAAAAAGAAATCACTGTGTCTATACCTCTGAGTGATAGAGATGCAGCGGATGTCCAAAAATATCATGCCTCAGTCCTTACTGGGCTACTATGCATGCTCTGTAGGAGGGGAAAATAGAGAGGGATGAGCAACCACACGCTCAGTAAGGCAATAATGTAAGCATGGTAGATAACTACTCTAGCTACATGTTGATAGTAAACCCACATCATAAAGCTCCTTTTTAAGAAACCTAATTTTTAAGAAACCTCCTTTTAAACCCACATCATAAAGCTCCTTTTTAAGAAACCTAATTTTTAAGAAACCTCCTTTTAAACCCACATCATAAAGCTCATTCTCAAACACATACAATCCTATCACAAACCATTTTCTCAATCACAAACATCCTCATCGTTTCACAAATCAAGTCTACAAGGCTTGACCTCTCCCTCTGGTCTACCCTAGACAATCACAATCACACTTATAGATTAAAATCATGTGGTAGTAAGTAAATCAAGCAAGGAGACAGGTCACTATATCTCAATTGACTATGTTGGCCAATTATGTCACATATCATCCCAGACCACACGGATCCTGGTGTGCGGGGTATCATACTGGTACGAAGGTGGGTTAGTTCTCCGCCAAACTTTCTCAACTCAAGTAACCATCACGCGGTACATTATATTCCATGTGATATACACGGTACATCGTACTCCGCGGACCCATAACATGGTTGGGGGTGCCTGGCGTAGGTCTTATCTACCCCATACCAAGTGTAACTCTATAGTCTCAAGTGCACGTGGGAGTACTCTCAATACCAGGTCCTAGCCCCTCATGGCTTTACTCGCCCCTGTTGGGTTCCCTGATTCAGGTCCTAGCCCCTCACCCTCACCCCACTCAAGAAGTCTGTTAGGCCTGTTGGGTTCCCCGAATGGATTATGTTAGGTCCTAGCCCCTCACCCTCACCCCACTCAAGAGGTCTGTTAGGCCTGTTGGGTTCCCTGAACACCAATCCGTATCTCTCACCACGGCCTCATACATACCATAGTGTGAAAACCAGCGCGAGCTATGCTCTAACGCGAATTCATGCATCAAAACTAATCACTTCGTACGAGCAACGCTCTAGTACAACATTTATGCATAAAAATAGGAAGAAACCACATACGAGCATAGCTCCAGTATGGATAAATGCATAAGAAAAACCACTCAAATCCACGTACGAGCGTAAGCTCCAGTACGGTTTATAAAACATCATCACAATTCAAATCAAAGTGCGAGCTAAGCTCCAGCACGTTTCACACAAGTGAAAATATCAAAATCCAGTGCGAGCGAGGCTCTAGCGCGATTTATGTCATACAAATACGATAGGCGGCTCATACACAATTAAACAATCCCGGCAACTGGGTTTAGCACTTCACAAATGCTTTTTCCACAACATCAATAAAATACTAGCTGACCCATCTACAAGCTTGCTTAAAACGAAGCAATTACATTTTGTAAAACATCAAAATATTAGATTTATGCAATTATTAGCCTTACTATCCCATTTCATAGAATCCACATCAAAACCAAAATCATGCATATACTTATCATCATTCATGAATACCATCAATCATTTACTTGAGCAACCATGCATTTCATAAAACACCCAATATTCACCCACAAGTTCAAAGTACAAGCAGCTATCTCATATACTCACAAAATTCCCTTACCTGGAATCGCGACGCGTGATTCCACTTCCTTAAAGTTGCTTACTCGTATAGCTCGATTTGTTTCCAAAGGACTCTTCGAAACTGCATATAAACTAAATTTCGAATCGTTTTAGCCCATTATAATCTAACATTTTGCTTTTACTATAGTCGATTCGACCTATAGTCTCTATTAATGCTTGTAAGGCCTCGCTTTATTATTCCACTTATAACTCCAGTAGATGGATTTTCTTAGGCCTCTTAACTTATTCTAAATCGATATTAGGCTCGTCGTTCACAAACTTCCCCACTATGGCCTTTCATCAAGCCTTACTTATACTCATCCTCATAAATTCACTAAACTCACTTTATAGCTTCATTTACCCATTTCATATCATTTACATTTCTCCAATAGCTACTTTAGCATACCCATAATTCATCAACTCATTTGACTTTCACTTTCTCACACTAGGTTCAATCCATTTTCTAGGTTACATTAGATTCTAACAAAACCTAGGTGTTTCCAATCATCCATACTCATGCCAAACCACTCCAAAATCATTTAAATAGACAATGTACCAGAGTTGGAGTGTTAGAATCTTACCAAATCCAATTTCTCTTCTTTCTCCAAATGTCAATGCCCTTAGCTCCTTCAATACCAACAATGGGATTTTGGGTTCCAACTATGTTGTTCTCTTCCTCAAGATGAACAACTTAGTATCTAATGGTCTCCCCTCAAATCTTACAGGAAATGGTTGCTTTTAGAGAGAGAAAGTTAGGTTTTTTGGATTGAAAATGGTAGGTTGATGTTTTTCCAAAACTTTCAGATTTTCAGCACTCCTTTTATAGAAATAGCTTGAGGAGATCGATCTCCTCTAGGAAGAGATCGATCTGGTCCCCTTAAATCCCTCTTTTTCATGGCATTTTAAGCATGAGATCGATCTATCGAAGCCTGAGATCGATCTGCTCCCAAACAGAAAGCTAAGGAGATCGATCTGTATGCTTGAGGATCGATCTTTTCATTACAGAATGGTTAGGAGATCGATCTGTATGTTTGAGGATCGATCTTTTCATTACAGAATGGTTAGGAGATCGATCTAGCCCCATTGGAGATCGATCTACTCAATTCTATTGCCCAAATAAGAGCATTTTGGCTCTTCCAAATCGATCTCTCATCCTATGAGATCGATCTGGCCTTCATACTTTCCAGATTTTCTGTAGTTTTCCAACTGCAACTCACACCAAAACACCCTTAATCTATTGCCATAGCCATTTTCTCATCCATCCACCTTTATGACTCGAAAATGGCATCCATTCATACCTTATGCACATTGAAACTTGTGTGCATTACTTGTATATCCAAAGGTCTACTATATAAAACCCAATTGAAGCATTTATATTCATGCAACTTCCTTCCATTTACCACACTATCCATTTTGAGTTCCAATCACACTCATCACTAGAGCTGGCAAAAGTTGGCCCGAGCCCGAAAACCCGCCCGAGCCCGCCCGAGATCGAACCCGAGACCGGACCGAATTGACCAAAAAGTCAAAGGCCCGAGCCCGAGAAAAGCCCGACCCGAAAAAGCCCGAACCCGATAAAGCCCGAGCCCGAAAAAGCCCGAGCCCGAAAAAATCCGAACCCGAAAAAACCCGAACCCGAAAAAGCCCGAGCCCGATACGATCCGAACTCGAAATCGGCCCGATCTGAAACCCAAGAAAACCCGAATTTATAACCCGAAAAAGCCCGAATTATAATTATATAATTATTATATTAAAAAATAATTAAATAAATAAATAATAATACACTTTTTCTAATTAAAATTTATAAAATTTTAAAACAATCATTATTTATTTATTACATAATTATATCAATAATTTATTATCAACAAAATAAATATTAAATATTTACATTCAATTATTAAATAAAATTATTTTAAAACACAATATAACATTCAATATCAAATAATTTTCAATATTATGCTTATTATATTTGTAATAATAAATAATAAATATATTATTAAATATAACATTTGATTTTATTATAAAAACAATTATTATACTATTTTATTATATTTATTTCATATTAAAATTTTAATTTTAATACAATAATAAATCATATATATATATATACAAATCATTATATAATTGTAACATTTATTTAAATTTGATATTTCATATAAAACATTAAATACATTATTAACAAAATTAGAATTTAAATTCTGACTCCTATAACTCGTAAATAGAAAAATAGTAATTTATTTTTTAAATGGTGATTATACTAAAAATAAAAATTGAAAGTTAAAAAAGGGGATCATACCCTTTTAAAGGTTGTAATAACTTTTTCACTGCAAAAAAAGATTCAGACTCAACTATGACATGTTTGCATCCAAATTCTCATGCCATTAACAAGTCAATGATTGTTATGTTCTAAATTAGTCCAATATAATAAAAAACAAACCAGCAAAGAAAACATCAAACACTTAAAGTTATGACATGTAACATTACAAGAACAATAAAATAGAAAACATACAATCATTCTCATACACAACCACCTAGTCATGGAGAAACTAATCCCTAGTCATACATTGCATGATGAACAAAACAGGAAAATACGATCATTCCATTCAACGCTAACGGCTTGATGAATAACATAGTCGAAAAGATTGTAAATGCAGGAAGCAACTAAACTCTCCAAGAGCGACACTGTCTTCAAATAAGATTAATGAGGCAATGATCAATCATAATTACTCTTAATAAAAAAATTTAATTTTTTAACAATATAAATAGTAAGAAATAAAATATCAACATACGTTACAATTAGAACTCTTCATCCTCATCCATAAACCAACTAGTTCAATTTAATCCAACTTTCCTTCCAAATCTCATTGTTTCATATTCTTCATCTAATAAAATATATAAAAATAATCATATAAGAATATAAATAATAAAAAATTAATAAAATAATAATGACACTAAAATCTTACCATTTTTATCTATATCATATCCATACAGCCAATTACGAGTGGTAATCAAAATTTCTGCATTATGTGTTATGAGACAATTTCTCCATTTGTTGATAACTCTACCACCCATACTAAATGCTGATTCAGATGCAACTGTGGTAATTGGAATACTCAATATATCATTAGCCATAAGTGAAAGTACAGGGTATCGAAATTGATTTTTCTTCCAATAATTAAGAACATCAATTTGAATTTCATAATCTTCTCTTGGTTTATTCAAATATACATTTAACTCTGATCTATATAAAAGAGATCCAGAATTGAAGTTTCTAAATCCCTACAATAACAAAATAAGTTCATATATGAAATTATAATAACAAATGTAAATTAAAACTCAAAAAAGAATTACTTAATAAAAAAAATAATAATTTAACAAGTTACTAAAACAATTTATATTAAACTTTGAACAATAAATTTATATAAATATGTTATCAAATTAACAATAAATATTAATATGTTTCAAATTTTATTTCTTACTAGGAAATTTAAGTTTTTGCCATCTCTTGTCTTTTGTATATATTTTATTACTAAATTATATGATTTTTTTCCTCTTTAATTCATATTTCATCCTTTTAATTATATTTTGTCTTATAATCATTATGATTAAATTATATCAGCTTTTTGGTTTACCTATTTTATTTAAACTTCTATATTATATTTAATAATTTTTCCAAACTTAAACTAATTGCATATATCAATTGAGAATTTAGCTACAATTATAGAACTTTAATTAGGTATAATTTAAACGAATTGATAACAATTAATTAGGTATAATTCTGTTAAGCATATATGATTATTAATTTATTTGCCTACCTTATCGGTTCATATCTATACCAGTCCACTAAAATAATATCAGTAGATATTTTTTCTTGTGCATTATATAACGTGGCGATCAAGACAAACATGCATCATTACTTGATTGTGCAAAAATGATTATTTTAAGTTAATTTTTTTATTTAAATTATGTAACTAATTTATTAAAAATTAAAAATTTGTTATACTTATATATGATAACTAATTAGTAAATATTTATTTTAATAATTATTTTGATAATAAATAATTAATTTTTTAACCATGTTATTATATAATATGATAATTCTGTTTGAAAATTATTAAATTAATTATATATATACATTAACGTGCAATATTTATTTTATTCTATTTTATACAATAATTTAATAATTTATCATGAAATCACATCCTTTCTTTTCTTATTCTTTGAAAGCCTATCAACAATTTCAATTATTCTATAGATAGATTATATTTGTAGTCCAGTCACATTTTTTATGCTCTTCAATTTTTCTTGGCCAAGGCCAAAGAAATAAGCAAAACATTCATTTAAAAAAGAAGTGAAGAAGATAACATCTAGAAGTTGGAGGAAATTTGTAAAACTAAAAACAAACTGAGGAAATAAAAAAAATATTATGAAACTTTTATTAATCTAATTTTAGTGACTTCTGTTTAAAATTTAAAAATTTATTATTTTAATCATAATTATCTACTTTAATTTCATAATTATTTATATTATGCTTTTTTTAAGCTCACAAAGTTTTTTTGTATAAATATATTTTTTTAGTGTATTATATCAACTACAAAATATCAATCATATGGTAATGTATAATTGTATATGATATAATTATATCAAATATTAAAAATATATAATTTTTTTAATTTAATATTCTAAATTTTTAATGAGACATTTGATTAATTAATGTAAACGATTATATTTAATACAATAATATTAATTATGATTTATGTACAAATAAAAAACAAATTAGAAATAAAATAGAGCTAATTAATTGATCATTTATTCATATTAAGCATTTTTTTGGTAAATGATAATATTAATTGGTACTTTTCTTCCTATAATATCTATATGTAATATTTTCTTTTGCATTTAATGAATATAATTATATCTACTATTTTATAATAAATATTGTAAGAAATTAAAAAAGAGTAAATTATTTTTGTCAAATAATAAATATTAAAATATAGAAATTTGTTTTTATATAAATATTTATTAAAATATAAAATCATATAAAAATTAAATTAATTATCGCATTCAAATTTTTTTTTAAAAAAATTATAACTAATAAAATTTCAAAATATTTCAAGCCGGCCCGTTAAACCCGCCCGACTAGAACCGGGACCGAACCCAAAAAAACCCGAACCCGAAAAAGCCCGAACCCGAAGAAGCCCGAAACCGAAAAAGCCCGAAACCGAAAAAGCCCGAACCCGAAAAAGCCCGAGCCTGAAAAAAACCCGAACCGAACCCGTCCAAGCCCACCCGTTTGCCACCTCTACTCATCACTTATAAGATTTCATTTCTTCATGGTCATACACAATGAAACTTGTATGTACATTACAAATCATATTACATATGTGTACATTGAATTCATGGACTTACGTCAATTATACTTTACATTACAAGTCTATTAGCATTCATTGATCCAATTACACACGTTACAACTATACATGAACGGGGTCTCACACTGATACTCACATGAAAACTGTTATTATAGGTGAACTCTGCGAGTGGGAAATGGTCATCCCAAGAGCCTCCAAAATCCAACACACACGCTCTCAACATAACCTGCATGGTCTTTATAGTCCTCTCTGATTGACCATCTATCTTAGGATGAAACACAGTGCTAAAACTCAACTGGGTCCCCATTACTTCCTGAAAACGTTCCCAGAAGTGGGAAGTGAAGCGGGCATCCCTATCAAAAACGACGCTCACTGGAATTCCATGTAGACTCACTACCTCGCTCACATACAAGTTCGCTAACTGACTCAGAGTATCGGTAGCTCTCATAGATAGAAAATGGGTTGACTTCGTTAACCAATCCACAATCACCCATATGGCATCATGACCTCTGCAGGTCGTCGGCAATCCTATTACAAAATCCACGGTGACGTGCTCCCACTTCCAAGTTGGTATTGATAGAGACTGCAATAACCCTATAGGCTTCTGATGCTCTACCTTCACCCGCTGACAAACAAGACACTTGACGACATATTTAGCAATGTCTTTCTTCATCCCAGACCACCAATAAACTTTTCATAGATTTTGATACATTTTAGTACTCCCTGGATGTATCGTATACCTCGATGAGTGAGCCTCTATCAAGATCAACTTCCTGATCTCTGGATCATCAGGAACCCTTATCCTATCTCTGAACCTCAACAATCCATTTGAACTCAATTCAAAATCAGTCTCGATACCCCTTTGTATTTGCCTGGCAATATCACTGCACTGCTGATCCATTCTCTGAGCTTATCAGATTTGATCTACCAGGTCCGGTTCCAACTGCAGGCTAGCTATCATAAATCCATTATCAGTGTTAGGTGGGGTCATATCCAAACTGAGGTTCGTGAACTGTTCCAATATCTCGTGTTCCCTGATCATCATGAATGACACCAACTCGAGATGCTTCCTACTCAATGCATCAGCAACTATGTTTGCTTTACCTGGGTGGTATAGGATCTCACAATCATAATCTTTTAAAAGCTCGAGCCATCTCCTTTGTCTCATGTTCAACACTTTCTGGAAGAACAAGTAGTTAAGGCTCTTATGATCAATCTCTCACCATAGAGATAGTGGCACTATATCTTCAATGCAAACACTACGGCCGCCAACTCTAAATTATGGGTCGGGTAGTTCTTCTCATGATCCTTCAACTGTCTTGATCCATAGGCTACTAACTTCCCATCCGCATCAATACACAGCCAAGTCCTTGGTGTGAAGCATCCATATACACCGAGAAAGCTCTTGAGTTAGTAGGAATGGTGAGTATCGGAGTTGTAGTCAAACGATGCTTTAACTCCTGAAAACTTTCCTCACACTTAGCGTCCCACAGAAATTCAACATTCTTTCTTATGTTACGTGTCAAAGGAGCGGTTAACTTCGAGAATCCCTCCACAAACCTTTGGTAATACCCAGCTAAACCCAGGAAACTTCTGATCTCTGTCATTGTCTGGGGTCTCTGCCACTGTATCACTGCCTCATTCTTTGATGGATCTACTGATACTTCATCCTTCGATACTATATGACCAAGAAAAAAGATCTGTTCCAACTAAAAGTTGCACTTATAGAGTTTAGCGTACAACTTCTTCTCTCGAAGGGTCTGTAGCACTATCCTTAAATGTTGTTCATACTCCTCTCTAGATTTTGAGCACACCAGTATATCATCAATAAACACAATAACAAATCAATCCAAGTACTGGTGAAATACCTCATTCATTAATGACATAAAAGCTGCGGGAGTATTCGTCAACCAGAATGGCATAACCATAAACTCATAATGACCATACCGGGTGCAAAAAGCTGTCTTAGGTACATCTCCATCCTGAATTTTCAACTGATGATACCAAGATCTCAAATCTATCTTGGAGAAGACCTGCGCTACTAAGCTAATCCAACAAGTCATCGATGCGTGGAAGGGGGTACTCATTCTTAATGGTGGCCTTATTCAACAACTGGTAATCTATACACAGTCGGAGGCTTCCATCCTTCTTCCTTACAAATAGAACCGATACTCCCCAGGTGAGATGCTCGGTTTGATGAACCCCTCCTCCAGCAACTCTTGTAACTGCTTCTTTAATTCTTCCAACTTAACTTGAGCCATTCTGTATGGTGGCTTGGATATTGGCTCTGTACCAGGTGTCAAATCTATACAAAATTCCATTTTCCTATTTGGAGGTAACCCTGGTAATTAATCCGGAAAGACATCTAGAAATTCACTGACCACTGGGATGTCTATCAACTCCAGACGTGCCTTATCCATCGCAATCACATAAGTAATGAACCCTTCACATTATCCTTTCCACTGTTAGTAACACAAATCATCACATTAACACAATTAGTTGATAAACAAATTCATCTCTTAAATATCATGTATTAAGATCATACTCTTTTATTTATATTAACATATCTTTCATTTCATTTCATTTCATAAAACTTACAACAAGATTATCTATCTCTGGAAAAGTCGGTGTTCTAGCACAACAATCCATAATAACATGGTTTGCAGCCAGCCAATCCATCCCTAGGATTACATCAGAAACACTCATATTTAATAAAATTAAGTTGGCTGCCATTTCTTTACTCCTATCCTCATCTTACAATTTCAATATACATGCTCAGTCAATTGACTATCATTCATAGGGGTAGATATCATCAACATCTTATCTAGCAGTGCAGGTGTCACATGCATCAACAATTTATGTGCAAAGGATGGCGATATAAAGGAATGCGTGGCACCAGGTGTGAGACCCCGTACATGTATAGTTGTAACGTATGTAATTGGATCAATGAATGCTAATGGACTGGTAATGTAAAGTATAATTGACGTAAGTCCATGAATTCAATGTACACATATGTAATATGATTTGTAATGTACATACAAGTTTCATTGTGTATGAACATGAAAAAATGAGTTCTTATAAGTGATGAGTGTAATTGGAACTCAAAATGAATAGTGTGGTAAATGGAAGGAAGTTTCATGAATATAAATGCTTCAATTGGGTTTTATATAGTAGACCTTTGGATATACAAGTAATGCACACAAGTTTCAATGTGCATAAGGTATGAATGGATGCCATTTTTCGAGTCATAAAGGTGGATAGATGAGAAAATGGCTATGGCAGTAGATTAAGGGTGTTTTGGTGTGAGTTGCAGTAGGAAAACTGCAAAAAATCTGGTAAGTATGAAGGTCAGATCGATCTCATAGGATGAGAGATCGATTTGGAAGAGCCGAAATGCTCTTATCTGGGCAATGGAATAGAGCAAATCGATCTCTAATGGGGCAAGATCGATCTCCTAACCATTCTGTAATGAAAAGATCGATCCTCAAGCATAAAGATCGATCTCCTTAGCTCTATGTTTGGGAGCAGATTGATCTCAAGCTTCGACAGATCGATCTCATGCTTAAAATGCCATAAAAAAGAGGGATTTAAGGGGACCAGGTTGATCTCCTCCTAGTGCAAATCGATCTCCTCAAGCTATTTCTATAAAAGGAGTGCTGAAAATCTAAAAATTTTGAGAAAAATACCATCCTTCCATTTTCAACCCAAAAACCTAACTTTCTCTCTCTAAAATCAGCCATTTCCAGTAAGAATTGAGGGGAGGTCATTAGACACTAAGTTGTTCATCTTGAGGAAGAGAACAACATAGTTGGAACCCAAAAGCCATTGTTGGTATTGAAGGAGCTAAGGCCATTGTCATTTGGAGCAAGAAGAGAAATTAGATTTGGTAAGCTTCTAATACTCCAACCTAAGTACATTGTGTATTTAATTGATTTTGGAGTTGATTGGCATGTATATGGATGATGGAAATCATCTAGAAAGCAATGAGACACATATAACCTAGAAAATGAAATACCTCTAGTGTGAGAAAGTGTGATTTGGGGAGTTGGTGGTTTATGGGATTATGTTAAGTTATTATTGGTGTAGTATGGATGATATGAGATAGTTAAATGTAATTACATTGTGAGTTTAGAGGATTTATGGGATTGAGAATGTGAGATGCTTGATACAATGCCATAGTGAAGAAATCAATGAAAGATGAACACTATGAGCTTAATATTGATTTAATATTAATTTGGACTGAGTTAATAGGCCTAAGAAGATCCATAGACTCGAGAAATGAAACGAGGCCTTATGAGCTTTAATAGAAACTATAGGTGAATCGACTATAGTGAACGCACGATGTCTTGTTATATGGATCGAATGTAATATGAAATATGATTGTGCGCAGTCCCAAAGAGTTCATTGAAGATGAATCAGACCGCACGAGTGAGCAACGCTAAGGGAACGGAATCACTTGTCACAATTCCAAGTAAGGGAATTTTGTGAGTATATACAGGTAGCTGCTCGTACTTTGAACTTGTGGGTGAACATTGGGTGTTTTATGAAATGCATGGTTGCTCAACTAAATGATTGATGGTATTCTTGAATGATGATAAGTATGTGCGTGATTTTGGTTTTGAAGTGTATTCTATGAAATGGGATAGTAAGGCTAATAATTGCATAAATCTAATATTTTGATGTTTTACAGAACGTAATTGCTTTGTTTTAAGCAAGCTTGTAGATGGGCCGACTAGTGTTTTATTGATGTTATGGAAAAAGCATTTGTGAAGTGCTAAACTCGGTTACCGGGATTGTTTGATTGTGAATGAGCCGCCCATCATATTTATATGATATAAATCGCGCTAGAGCCTCGCTCGCGTTGGATTTCAATATTTTCACTTGTGTGAAACGTGCTAGAGCTTAGCTCACACTTTGTTTTGGAACTATGATGATGTCTTATAAACCGTATTGGAGCTTTTGCTCGTACGTAGATTTTGAGTGGTTTTCTTATGCATATAACCGTACTGGAGCGATGCTCGTACATGGTTTCTTCATAGTTTTATGCATAAATGTCGTACTAGAGCGTTACTCGTATGAAGTTATTTATTATAATGCATGAGTTCGCGTTAGAGCATAGCTCACGCTGGTTTTCACAGTTGTATGTATGAGGCCATGGTGAGAGATACAGATTGGTGTTCAGGGAACCCAACAGGCCTAACAGATCTCTTAAGTGGGGTCGTGAGGGGCTAGGACCTGACATAATCCATTCAGGGAACCCAACAGGCCTAACAGACCTCTTGAGTGGGGTAAGGGTGAGGGGCTAGGACCTGAATCAGGGAACCCAACAGGGGTGAGCAAGGCCATGAGGGGCTAGGACCTGGTATTGAGAGTACTCCCACGTGCACTTTAGACTATAGAGGTTACACTTGGTATGGGGTAGATAAGACCTACGGCAGGTACCCCCAACCATGTTATGGGTTCGCTGAGTACGATGTACCGTGATATCACATGGAGTACGATATACAGCATGGTGGTTACTTGATTTGAGAAAGATTGGCGGAGACCTAACCCACCTTCGTGCCAGCATGATACCCCGCACCCCGAAATTTGTGTGGTCTGGGTTGATATGTGACGGTTGGCCAACATAGTCAGTTGAGATATAGTGACCTGTCTCCTTGCTTGATTTACATAATACCTCATGGTTTTGAATACTTGAGTGTGATTTTGACTGTCCAAGGTAGACCTGAGGGAGGGGTCGAGCCTTGTGGGATTTGTTTGTGAAATGGTTATGATGTTGTGATTGTGAAATGATTTGATAGGATTTTGTTGTATTGAGAATGAGATAATCAAAAAGGCTGTTTCTTAATTGAATTGCCCTTTTTATGAATTTAAATGAGATTGAGCATGAGATGATTTATACATGATGTTTTTACCATGTTTTATATGCCAATGTACATGACTTTGATACATGAATATATGTATACTCATATGGCATAGTTTTACTTCCTCATGCTCCTACCATAAACGAATTATACATAACACTATCAGCATGTAGATAGAGTAGTTATCTACCATGCTTGCATTATTACCTTACTGAGCGTGTGGTTGCTCATCCCTCTCTATTTTCCCCCTCCTACAGAGCGTACATAGTAACTCAGTGAGGACTGAGGCGTCGTATTTTGGACATTCGCTGCATCTCCATCACTCAGAGGTATATACACAGTGATTCCTTTTTGTATCTAAACAATGTAAAAGCACAGTAGTCATTTGAAATGTGATTATGGGGGATGTAGATGTCAGTAGTCATTTTTGTATAAGTAAACGATTAACTTCGGATGTATGACATCGTTTCATTAAATTGTGAATGAATGATAAGTGGTGGTTATTATTGACTCACAGACCAACTGTATGTGATGAGTTAGTTATTCACAATCGGGTAAGGTAACAGTAAAATCTGAAAAATTTATTGAGATTTTTGGTAAAAGGGAATGAAAAAGGGTTGTGACACCAGGATCAAACAATACAAATGTTTCTAAATCAAAGATTTGGATGGTACCTTTAACCACATCCGAAAACTATTCTGCAGTGTCCTGGTCTAGTGCGTGCACTCGTCCTCTGCTCACACCCATTACCTGCTTCCTTTTTTCCTCAGCTGTAGCCCTCTTCCTCGAAACAGTTGTCTCAACTGGAGCTCTCTCTGGCTCCCTGCCCTTTTGTGGGGATCTCTCTGTCATATCTGGGTAATCCCGAATTATGTGTCCTAATTTCCCACATCTGAAGCATATTGCAGGAGGTCCATAGCATGGTCGAGTACCATGGTACCTACCACACTTGCTGTCTGTTCTGTGGTAGGTCGTGACCCTCCAATCATAATTCCCTTAGCTGGTGCTAAACCCGGATACATGGGAGGATTAACTGTCCTCTCCCAAATTTCCTCAATCCTCGGCCTCTTTCCAAAAAATCTCTTGCATCCCTTATAACTGAAGCCTATCCAGTACTGGTCTCTTTTTATCTCCGTCCCTCACTTTACCAACCTTTCCAAACTCTGAGGTGACTCTATCAATGTCTTGCTCACATAATTGCGCCCTGCGCATAGCCTCCTCATAGGTCGGTATATCCAAGGGAACCAATCTAGACCTGATGGTTGGTCTCAGTCCATCCACAAACTTCTGGGTCTTCTCAACCTCATTACCTAATGTATTGGGATCATATCTACCCAGGGAGATAAAAGTTGTCTCATACTCATCCACAGTCCTACTCCCTTGGCTCAGTCCCAAAAATGCCATCTTTATCTTCCGCTGTGTAGTATCCAGAACATATTGTCTCCGGAAAGCCTCTAAAAACACATCCCAGCTGATCTCTGTATGGCAGGCTCTCAAAATAGGCCTGGTGGATTTTCACCAATATTCTATTGATCCCTTCAGCATGAATGTGGTAAACGCTACCATTTCGACAGTAGTGCACTCGAAGAACCCATATAACTTCTCAACTTCATTTATCCAATCCTCCATAGCTACTAGGTCCTTAACTCCACTGAAAGACGGCGGTCCAAACTTTTGGAACTACCGTAGTCTATCCAAATCACAACCGTAACCCCAGCCTCTACTGCCTTGTGGTGTAGCAACAGGTGTAGGCATATCCTATGTAGGTAAGGGTGTAGGTGTATCTGTTGTCTGAGGTCTCTGGGCTGTCCGTGCCCGTGCCTCAAGGGCTGTCGCCTGCTCAGCATCACCTCATGTAGCGAGACTCTATCTGCCCCCAATTTCAGGTAAGGACTAGTGGCCAATTGTAAGATCATCTCTATGCTTCGCGCAATCCTCTTGAAGCTTGCCTTCGTACTCTCAGGTCTCTCATTTGGACCTTGTGGAGCATGCTCAACCTCAACCTCGACCTCAATCTCTTCTTGAGTCTCATGTGTTTCTGGCTCAGCACTACCCCTATGCCTACCTCTACGGCCTCTAACTCGCGCTCTCGCCCCTCTACCTTGACTGGTGTTAGGCATTATGCCAAGATCCCTACATTCACATCAATTTCTTAGTCAATCCATCGACACACACAATTTGTATCTAAACAAGAACAGTAACATGAGGATGTAATTTTTTAACTTATTAAGTATTTTAGACACGACACACATCAGACCAACTCAGCTCTGATACCAACTTTTGTCATGACCCTCAACTTACCAAAATCAACACAAATATTTCACTTTTTATACCTTATGTATTATTCGTTCTTACCTTACCTCGATCATGATCAGCTACACTCTCAACAGTTGGGTTGTGTGTCAATGTCTATCTCATCCAACCATAACAATTTAATTTGCATTATAATTTAGAAGTAAACACTTGTATAAATAAATTAGACTTGCTGTTTACATGTGTTTACATTGCTTTACATCCCTAATGGTTACATTCAAAATGCTACTGTGCTATGAAAAGTTTAGATACAAAATTCTAAAAGTGTGTATACCTTTTGTGATGGCATGCAGTGGATACTAAAAAAGGAAACCTCCAGTGGCCCACAGTCTATACTCAATGCTCTGTAGAGAGGGTTATAAGGGTGGTTAGCAAACAACACGCTCAGTAAGGCAATCATGCGAACAAGTAGATACTGCACTATCTACGTGATCGTGATGCCATGCTCAAAGCCATACAAATTTCTCATTCACATCTCAAAAGCATTAGTTCATGCTTGTTAATGACATGTAAAACAAATCATGTTATTTAATTCAGTGTACAAATCAAATTGAAAGCATGGAAAACCATCAAGCATATTTAATTCATAAAGCATGGAAAATCATCATGCATCAGTGCACTTTACAGCCATTATCATGTTTTCTCATCTCAATCAAAATCAACAACTTGCTAGGACTCATCCCCTCCCTCGGACTGTCCTGACTCACAATACATTTCAAAACATGGATTCATTCATAAATAAGAGACATGTGAGATAGGTAATATAACAGGGAAATCACCTCTATGACTATGGCCATATCCTATGATCCCAGGCTACACTGATCAAGTGTGCGGGGTATCACCTCTATCTGCTTCCACACGGGAGGTGGGTCACGTCCAACCTCTCGGTCCATAGCAGATCTAGACATCATTCGAAGATGGCATATCACAATCTTAACACGGTACAACGTACTCCATACAATTTGCATAGTATAACGTACTCCGTGGACCCATATCAACTCATCATATCACGCCATATCTCATACTATACGTACGAGCCTATTTAATTGGTGCGACACCCAGTCTACTCGAAGCTCCTAGCACGACTATCAATCATGTCATAAAACCACATGCGAGTAATCTCAAGCACGACAACAAGTATGGTGGACATCTAATGCAAGCTATGCTCCAGCACGATTTCAAAACCAATTTAAAATCTGTGCAAGCTAAGCTCTAGCACAACATCATAGAAATCCATGTGAAAACTAGTGCGAGCTAAGCTCCAGCACTCATACGTATGAAAACACATCAAATCTCATGCGAGTCCTACTCTAGCACGCTTTCATTCTCACGAAATCCATGTAGGTGGCTCAATTCTTTGCAAAGCATGGTTATACACCAAATCAAATTATTTCTTTTACAAATCATTTCAAATGTTAGCCAACCTACCAATCACTTGCTGCAAAGCAATAAAACAAGGTTTTCAAAGCATCATGCTTTTGTTTTCATGCACATTTCTCAAAACCCAACTCTTTGCCCTTCAATCACCCAATTTCATTTCCTAGTATCACATGCACTCTAGCAAAACATTATGTGCCCAAATTGCGCACAAATATCTTTACGAGTCCACATAATTCCCTTACCTCGATTTACTCGGGGTGCAACTATCATCCTTTACGTTTCTCACGCTTTTGGCTCAACTTGCTCTGGTGTATCCCCGAGAGTTGTAAATCATTCACCAATCACTTGAGTTAAGGTTACTAACTCACATTTTGACTTTAACTAGTCCATATATCTTATTGAGCCTATTTCGTTAAGTTTGGTTCATTTTTTGTAATCGGCCATCATCAAGCCTTCTAACCAATTTCATCTAGTAACTCACTTAGTTACTTGTTTAAGACTTGATATAAAATGCTCTACCCTTAATCTCTCATTTATTTATGCATTTTATCCAATGCCTTTAATACACATTTTACCTTTTTTGGGTAATTCTCACAATTCATTCCATAACACCATCTTAAAATCATACCCACAACACCATTATTACCTCAAGATATCCCATTTATCATTAAATCCAATACATTTCACTTTCTCACACTAACCTATTTCTAGGTTATAATTGTTCCATTGCATTCTAGGTGGTTCTACCATTAATATGCACACCAAATCAACTCCAAAATCAATAACTAAACAAATAAACTTGGATTGGTGCATTAGAAACTCACCTAGATTGATTTCCTCTTTGCTCTAAATGGAAATGCACCTTTTCTCCTTCAATCCCACAAATGGGGTAATGCCTCCAAGCTATGTTGTTCTTCTCTTTGATGCGAACAACTTTGTATCTAATAGCCTTCCCTCAAATCTTCTTGAAAATGGGTGGATTTAGGAGTGAGAAACTAGGTTTTGGATTAAAAATGGAAAGGAAATGGTTGCTCTCGTGAAATGCAGATTTTAACTGCTCCTATTTATAGATTTGCTTGATGAGATCGATCTGCATTAGGTGGAGATCAATCTGGTCCTCTTAAATCTCTCTTTTCATGACATGTTGAAGGCAGGAGATCGATCTGTCTCAGGCTTGAGATCGATCTGTCTCAGGCAGAGAGTTAAGGAGATCGATCTGCTCCAACTCAAGAGCTAAGGAATTCGATATGATTGCAATGAGAATCGATCTCTTCATTACAGAATGTTTAGCAGATTGATCTGACCCCATTGGTGATCAATCTGCCCTATTCCATTACTCGAAGAAGAGTATTTTGGCTTTTATAGATCGATCTCTCATCCTATGAGATCGATCTGGCATTCATATTTTCCAGATTTTGCTTCAGTTTTCTGCAGTAACACACACCAAACATCCTTAATTTGTTAACATAGTCATTTTCTCATCCAGCCACATTTAAAACTTGAAAATTGCATCCATTCATACTTTATACACATTAAAACTTTTGTGCATTCATTGTATAACCAAAGGTATATAATACAAAACTAAATGGAAGTCCAAGATTTACACCACTTATGCAACTTCATTCCATTTTACCACACTACTCATTTTTCATTCCACTCAGATTCTTCACATACAAAAGTCCCTTTCTTCATATTCATACATAATGAAACTTGTACGTATATCACAAACTCTTATTACCAGTGTGTACATTGAATTTATGGACTTAATATCACTTATGCTTCACATTACAAGTACATCACCATACTTATGAATTCATAATTACTTGATTCAAAATCATCCATATTATAATTCCATTTACATATACACAAGGTTAAACATATAGGGGGTCTCACAATTAAAACCTTGTGGATATATAGGAAGTAATAAAGAAAGGTGCCCTCTACTTCAAATGTGACATTGAGGAATTTGGAAAACCAAATTTCTAAGGTGGAAAGGTTGGAGAACCCTGATTTTTCATTGTATATGCTCAATACTATATTGAATAAGTCTATTATGTAATGCACAGATGTTATGAGTTGTTGGATTTGTTTGTAAGAGTCATGAGTGTATGAATCAATACCTTAAGATGATTAAAGTTAAGATGAATTATGTTATTTATTTTATGTATATGTGTAAAGTATAAAATACAAGTTAAGGATTTAAATTTTTGGAGAAATTATGGATACGTACTTTTAGTTTGAATATGTTTATACATGTATTGTGGAATGAATTTTGAGGTGTTATGATGTTGATAGAAGTTAAAGGTTAAAAGTTAGGTGTTTTTGGGGTTTGAGCATTAAAAGAATGATGCTACAACTAAGGGATTGATAGTATACCCTAGAAGGGCCGACCCCCAATTGGCAGATGCTAAAATTGAATAAAAAAGGAGTAAGGGATCAATCCCCAAAGCCAAGAGATCTATCCTTTAAAGTCAGAATTCCTAAATTCAATAGTAAAGCACAGAGTGATCAATCCCTTCCCTAAAGGGATTGATCCCTTCAAACCAAAATGCAATTTTGGACATTTTAAATTGTGAGTATCATCATTGTAGTATAGTAGTGAGTTTTCGCGCTTGTCATGCGAGTGACTCGGGTTCGATCCCTGGCAATGGTGCTGTAAACTTGATACGTCCTAAACGTCGATATCGCAAGTGAACGGGTCGCACAAGTAATAAAGGGATTTGAGTCCTAATTATCATCCCATCGAGAAAACATAAACCTAAGTACCGGTTAATTTTACCCTAAGTTTATCCTAGCCAATTATGAATATTTTTAAAATGTGATCTATAAGGCTTATATTAAAAGTACTAGAAATTAAAAACAAATAGTAAAGGAAATAAAATAAAGCTGAAATACTTACAAAACTATAAGAATTATAAGAAAATAACTGCAAAAGAAAGAAATAAAAAAATTAGAATTGAAATCAGAAATGAAAATAATCCAAAAATGCAAATAATAGAAAATGAGGGCCTAAAACGAAAATAAATCTAGACAATTCTACTATATGATTAAAAATTCACGTACCTAGTTTACTTAAAAGAAATAAAAATGTAAATTAACCAAACTAAAGTAAGGAAAAATGAAAAAATCCAATGTAAAACCTTAAAATCCCTAATTTTAAAGCCCTAACCTTAAATGTAACAAAATGCAACCTTAAATTCAATTCTAAACCTAAATGTAATTAAAATCAAATAAGTAATGTATATAATAGAAACTGATGTAAACGTTTCCTGGTAGGGTCTAAACGTATTGTCCGCAAGTGCACGGGTCGTACAAGTAATAATGAGATTTGAGTCCCGATTTATCGTCCCATAGAGAAGTTGATTAGCCTAATTAACTACCAGTTAATCTTACCCTAAGTATATCCTAGCAAATTATGAATTCTTAATGAGTGGTCTACTAAGTTTGAAATTAAAAATACTGAAAATAATAAAAGCTATAAACTAAAGAAAATAAAACTGAGCTAAAAGTACTTACAATGCTCTAAGCAATTAAAAACAACAACCTACAAAAGAAAATTAAAACAGTTAAAATTAATTAACGCAATTAAAATAAAATGCAAATATGAAAATAAATAAAGAAACAAAATTAATTAAACTAAATTTAAACAAACCTAAAATAAAATATGCATGCAATTTAATCTAATTATGAAAATGCAATTTAAACTAACCTAAAATAAAAATGAAGACTAAATTAAAAATGCATAAAATGAGTTTAATCTAAATTAATTCTAATTAGAAAACCTATAAAAAAAATTAAAAATTAACTAATGACATAATTAAATCTAAATTCTAGACTAACCAATCAATTGAACTATAGCTAATCATGCAAATAAAATTAAAATCTTAACTTCTTATGCTAACAAATTAAATTGGAATTAAACTATTCTAAAAGCGCATGAAAATGGATTAAAGCTACAATGCAAATGTGCCAAACATGGCCTTAGACAACATCAAAAACCAAGTGGTCCCAATTTTTGCACTGTTCCCTCTTCTTCTTGGCTGGTCCAGGTGTTCCCTGCTATTCTCGGTTCTGTGAGTGATGAACTGCTCTAGTCCGTGGCTTCTGCTCCAGGTCTGTCCATGCCTGCTGTCTGCAAACTTCTTCTCCAGGTCAGTGCACGCCTGCACTGAGATATCCCTACCGAGGATCACCCACATTCAGGGCCTGTTCCAGGTGCTCCAAGTTGCTCTCGGTTTTGTCCAGGTCCCCTCGGTCCAGACCAAAAACAACTCCATATGAGGTCCGCTTCTATTGTCTGATGCACATTCGTGACCTCTGCTACTCAGGTGCTGTCCTGTGACGCCGACCTTGGCAGTGCACGTCCTCTGCTATCTTCTTTAGGTGCTGGTGCGCAGCGCTGTCCAGGTACTGTCCTCGACATGCCATATATGCTGCATTGTCCTGCAACATTACACCATCCCCGTTCCTATCCTCTGCTCTATGGCTATTGTCTTCAAATTGGTGGTGATTGCAGCAGAACGGGATGCACCCGAAACATAAGCAACAAATAAAACAAACTAAAGGATAAAATCCATAATGAGCAATAATAAAAACCGAAAATAGAACACAACAGAGGCTGAAAATGAAGTTAAACTTGCTGCCAAGAATGAAACCATGCCCCACGAACTACTATCACGACCCTTTTTTCAATCTCTTTAAAAATCACTGAAAATTTTTTGCGTTTTTACTGTTATCTTACCCGATCGTGAACTAACTTACCACCACACTGTTGGGCTGTGAGTCAATAATAAATATCACATCTCATTCATTCTTAGTTAAAAAAAGCGATGTCATACATTTAATAGTTAATCATTAACTTACACAGGTTATGTTCATTGACATCTACATCTCCCATAATTATAACTCAATTGTTACTGTGCCATTACATTGTTTAGATTAAAAAAGAATCCTGTGTATATACCTTTCGGCGATGGAAGCAGCGGATGTCCAAAAACACAATGCCTCAGTCCTCACTGGGCTACTACGCACGCTCTGTAGGAGGGGGAAAATAGAGAGGGATAAGCAACCATACGCTCAGTAAGGCAATAATGCAAGCATGGTAGATAACTACTCTATCTACATGCTGATAGTGTTATGCATAAATCGTTTATGGTAGGAGCATGAGGAAGTAAAACTATGCCATATGAGTATACATATATATCATGTATCAAAATCATGTATATTGGCATATAAAACATGGTAAAAACATCATGTATAAATCATATCATGCTCAATCTCATTTAAATTCATAAAAAAGGTAATTCATTAAGAAACCTCCTTTTTAAACCCACATCATAAAGCTCTTTCTCAAACACATACAATCCCATCACAAACCATTTTCTCAATCACACACATCATTACCAATTCACAAATCAAACCCCACGAGGCTTGACCCCTCCCTCGGGTCTACCTTGGACAATTACAATCACACATATGAAATAAAACCAGGTCACTATATAAAAAATGCCTATATGGACCAACTACATCATAAATCATCCCAAACCACACGCATCCAGGTGTGCGGGGTATCGTGCTGGCACGGAGGTGGATTATCCCTCGCTAGACTTTCTCATCACATAACCATCATGTGGTACATTATACTCCATGTGATATACACGGTATATCGTACTCTGAGGACTCATATCGTGATTGGAGGTGCCATTCCTAGGTTTTACCTACCCTATACCAAGAGTTTTCCATATCCATGTAGAAGAGCCTCCCTGCCGAACAGAGCCTCCCCGCCCCTCCAGGGCTTAAGGATGTTGGCTTAAGGATCCTTCTATACCCATGTAGGAGAGCCTCCCCGCCCCTCTAGGGCTTAAGGATGTTGGCTTAAGGATCCTACCGTAAGAGAGCCTCCCCACCGAACAAAGCCTTCCCGCCTAACATAGCCTCCCTGCCTCCTCGGGCTTAATGATGTTAGCTTAAGGATGTAGAGCTTAAGGATTTTACCATAAGAGAGCCTCCCCACCGAACAGAGCCTCCCCGCCTAACAGAGCCTCCCCGCCTCCTCAGGCTTAAGGTTGTTGGCTTAAGGATGTAGGGCTTGAGGATCTTACCAACTTTCACGACCTCATACGTATCCCAATGTGCAAACTTGTGCGAGCAAAGCTCTAGCATGACTCATGCATCCTATCATAAAGAAACCACGTACGAGCATAGCTCCAGTACGGTTATACGCATAAGAAGAACCACTCAAAAGCCACATACGAGCAGAAGCTCCAGTACAATTTATAAACATCATGATAGTTTCCAAATCAAGGTGCGAGCTAAGCTCCCACACATTTCATACAAATGAAAACATCAATACCCGGTGCGAGCTAGGCTCCAGCACGGTTTAATTCACATAAACATGATAGGCAGCTCACAAGTTTTCAAAACCAGTCTCAAAACATATTTGGCACTTCACATGTGCTATCACACAACATCAAAACACAATTGCCAGCCTATCTATCAATTCGTTCGAAACAAAACACATGTTTTGTGAAAGTATTCAAAACACTTGATTTATGCAATTATTAGCCTTACTATCCCATTTCTTAAAAATACCATTCCAAACAACCAAATTCATACAAATACTAGTAGTAGTTTCCATACATTGTCAAACACATTTCTATAAACGCATGCACATTTCCAATGCCCTATATACCCACAAAATACGAGCAGCTACCTCTATATACCTACAAAATTCCCTTATCGGGAATCGCGACGCGTGATTCCACTTCCTTAAAGCTACTTACTCGTACGATTCGATTCTTCTCCACCGGACTCTTCGAAACTGCGCATAATCATATTTCACTTTACATTCGATCCATATAATAGGACATCGTGCGTTCACTATAGTCGATTCGACCTATAGTTTCTATTAACGCTCATAAGGCCTTGGTTCATTTCTCTAGTCTATGGATTCCTTTTAGGCCTATCAACTCATTCCAAATCGATATTAAATCGATACTAAGTCCATAGTGTTCATATTTCATTGACTTCTTCACTATGGTATTTACCAAGCATTTACATACTCATTTTCCATAAATTCTCTAAACTCACAATGTGGCTTTATTTACCCATCTCAACTCATCAACATTACTCCAATAACAACTTATCAACATCCATAAACCACCAACTCACCCAATCTACGCTTTCTCACACTAGGTTCAATCCATTTTCTAGGTTACATTAGTTTCTAACACAACCTAAGTGTTTTCAACCATCCATACTTATGCCAAACAACTCCAAAATCATTTAAATAGACAATGTACCAGAGTTGGAGTGTTAGAATCTTACCAAATCCAATTTCTCTTCTTGCTCCAAATGTCAATGCCCTTAGCTCATTCAATACCAATAATGGGATTTTGGGTTCCAACTATGTTGTTCTCTTCCTCAAGATGAACAACTTAGTGTCTAATGACCTCCCCTCAAATCTTATTGGAAATGGTTGATTTTAGAGAGAGAAAGTTAGGTTTTGGGGTTGAGAATGGAAGGATGGTATTTTTTCCAAAATTTTCAAATTTTCAGCACTCCTTTTATAGAAATACCTTGAGGAGATCGATCTCCAGTAGTAGGAGATCGATCTAGTCCCCCTAAATCCCTCTTTTTCATGGCATTTTAAGCATGAGATCAATCTATCGAAGCCTGAGATCGATCTACTCCCAAACAGAGAGCTAAGGAGATCGATCTATATGCTTAAGGATCGATCTTTTCATTACAGAATGGTTAGGAGATCGATCTGGCCCCATTGGAGATCGATTTGCTCTATTCCATTGCCCAAATAAGAGCATTCTGTGTGAGACCCCGTATATGTATAAGGGTATATATGTACATAGAAGTGTAAATAGAGTTGTACTATGAATTCATGAGTGAAGTATATGTGATGTAAGTCCATAAGTAATGTACACACTTGTAATGAGAGTGGTAATCGTACATACAAGTTTCATTATGTATGAATGTGTAGAAATGGACTTAAACATGTGGAGAATGTGTGTAGAATGGATTATGAATAGTTTGGTAAAATGGAAGTAGAATTGCATAAGATGTGCACTTCCATTTTTGTTTATATTAAGTACCATTGGTCATACAAAGATCCTACATAAGTTTTAATGTGTATGAAGTGAGGATGGATGCCATTTTCAAGTCTCAAAGATGAATGAATGAGGAAATGATCATGGTAGCAAATTAAGGATGTTTGGTAAGTGTTGTTGCAGAGGAACTGCAGGAAATCTAGAAATTTTGAAGGGCAGATCGGTCTCATGGGATGAGAGATCGATCTGGAAGAGCCAGAATGCTCTTATTTGGGCAAAAGAATAGAGCAGATCGATCTCCAATGGAGCCAGATCGATCTCCTTAGCTCTCTGTTTGGGAGCAGATCGATCTCATGCTTCGACAGATCGATCTCATGCCTCGACAGATCGATCTCATGCTTCGACAGATCGATCTCAGGCTAAAAAATGCCGTGAAAAAGAGGAATTTTAAGGGACCAGATCGATCTCCTCTTGGACCAGATCGATCTCCTCAAGCTATTTCTATATAAGGAGTGCTGAAAATCAAAAAATTTCGGGAAAAACACAAACCTTCCACTTTCAACCCAAAAACCTAACTTTCTCTCTCAAAAATCAGCCATTTTCAGTGAGGTTTGAAGAGAGACCATTAGAGACAAAGTTGTTCCTATCAAAGAGAAGAACAACATAGTTGGAAAGCATTTTCCCATTGTTGATATTGAAGAAGTTAAGGGCATTGCCATTTGGAGCAAGAGGAGAAATCAAATTGGGTAAGATTCTAACACTCCAACTATGGTGCATTATTTATTTAAGTGATTTTGGAGTTGTTTGGCATGAGTATGGATGGTTAGAAACTATCTAGAATGCATTGGAATGATTTTGACCTAGAAATGGTTTAGTGTGAGAAAGTGAAATTGATGGAGATTAATGAGAAATGAGATATATATAGAAGTTATTAATAGTGTTATGGGTATGATTTTAAGATGTTGTTGGTGGATAAATTGTGAGATTTACCTAAAAGAGGTAAAATGTGGAATAAGGCATTGGTAATGCATAAGTGAATAATATTGACTAGTGAGGTCAATTATGGGTTAAATACATTAACTCAATCGATTTAATGAATGAATCGCAGCTTCCGAGGATACGCCGAGGCGAGTTGAGCCAAGAGCGTGAGAAGCTAAAAGGAAAGGAGTCACACCAAGTAAATCGAGGTAAGGGAATTGTGTGGACTCTTAGAGATATCTGTGCGCAATTTGGGCGCTTAAATGTTTCGCTAGAATGCATGAGATTAGGAAATGTTGTTGGGTGACTGAAGGGTAAAAGTTGGGAGTTTGAGAAATGTGCATGAAAACAAAAGCATATTGCTTTGAAAATCATGTTTTATTGCTTTTTAGCAAATGATTGGTAGGTTGGCTAACGTTGAAATGATTTGCAAAAGAAATGAGTGTGTTTTGGTTTTGTTAACCACATTTTGCAAGTTTTGAGCCACCTACATGATTTCGTGAGTATGAAAGAGTGCAAGAGGCACTAGTTTTCACATGGATTTCATGATTGTTTTGGCATTGTGCTCGAGTTTGTCTCGCACTGATGCCCACCTTGCATGTTGCCGTGTTTGGAGCTTCAAGTAGACTGGGTGTCACATCGATTAAATAGGCTCACACGTGCATTGTTTTGACATGATTAATTAGCCGTGTTAGGAGCTTCGGATAGACAAGAGGTCGCCCCGATTAAATAGGCTCACACGTGCGTTTGAGATGTGGCATGATATGATGTGTTGATTGGGTCCACGGAGTACGTCGTACCGTGCATGTAGCATGGAGTACATTGTACCGTGTTGAGTTGTGATGTGCCGTCTTCGGACGAGATCTGCTATGGACCGGCGGGTAGGATTTGACCCACCTCCCGTGTGGAAGCAGATGGTGGTGATATCCCGCACACCTGACCGTGTAGCCGGTATCACAGGTTATGTACATAGGCCTTAAGGTTATTACCTATTGTTAAACTGCCTATCTCACGTATCTACTGCTATCCGAGAATAAATCCATGTTTGAAAATGATTTGTGGGTCAGGAAAGCCCGAGGGATGGGCCGAGACCTGACCAATGTTGAAATTGATTTGTTAATGATTTTTAAAGTGCACGGATGCATGATGTTTAATGCCATGCCTTATTGTAAAAATGCATGATGTTTAATGCCATGCTTTATTGTGAAAATGCATGATGTTTAATGCCATGCTTTTATTGTGAATTATGCATGATGATTTATACCATGCTTTGAGTTGAAATGTGCACTGAATTTTAATAGCATGAATGCTTTATATACCATTAACACAATCATACACTCATGTTTTGAGATAAACAATGAACTAAATGCTTTTGAGCATGGCATCACGATCACGTAGATAGCGCAGTATCTACCTGTTCGCATGATTACCTTACTGAGCGTGTGGTTTGCTCACCCCCCTTATTTTCCCCTCTCTACAGAGATTTGAGTATAGATTGGACGTGACTGGAGGCGTTCCCTTTTTGGTAATTTCGCTGCATCCTATCGCTAAAGGTATACACACCTTGATTATTTTGTATCTAAACTAGACATAGCACAGTAGCATTTTGTATGTAACCACTGGGGATGTAAAACAATGTAAACACATGTAACAACTCTGATATATATACATTTATACAAGTGTTTACTCATAAATAATGTTTCAAATTGAATTGGTATGGTGGAGTGAGTTAGACGTCGACACACAGCCCAACTGTTAAGTGTGTGGTTGTTCACGATCGAGGAAGGATGATTAAGGATTGATGCATGAAAATGCGAAAAATTTGTACGTATTTTGGTAAGTTGAGGGTCGTGACAGAAGTTGGTATCAGTGCTTGAGTTGGTTCGACGTGTGTCGTGTCTAAAATACTTAATAAGTGGAAAATTACATCCCCAAGTTACTGTGCTTGTTTAGATACAAATTGTGTATGTCGATGGGTTGACTAAGTAATTGGTTGTGAATGTAGGGAATTGAGTAAGTATGCCTAATACCAGTCGCGGTAGAGGGATGAGAGCACAGGCTCGAGGCCGTAGAGGTAGGCCTGGGGGTCGTGTTGAGCCAGAAACACACGAGGCTCAGGAGAATGTTGAGGTGGAGGCTGATGTTGAGCACGCTCCACAGGGTCCAGAGGAGAGGCCCGAGAGTACTGAGGCTCGCTTCGCGAGGATTGAGTGGAGCATTGAGATGATTGTGGAGTTGGTCACCCAATCTTTATCTGGAGTTGGCAGTAGACAGAGTCCCGCTACACAGGGTGATGCCGAGCAGGCGGCAGCTCCTGAGGCACGGGCAAGGAAAGCCCAGAGGCCACAGACGACAGATACCCCACCCCCACAGGATGTACCTACGCCGGTTGCTATGCCAGGCAGTAGAGGTTGGGGATATGGATGTGATTTGGATAGACTGCGGCAGTTCCAGAAGTTTGGACCGTCATCTTTCAGTGGAGTAAAGGACCCAGTAGCGGCTGAGGATTGGATCAATGAGATCGAGAAATTATATGGGTTCTTTGAGTGCACTACTACCGAGATGGTAGCATTTACCGCTTTTATGCTGAAAGGATCGGCAGAACATTGGTGGAAATCCACCAGGCCTATTTTGAGAGCCCGACATGCTGAGATCAGCTGGGATGTGTTTCTAGAGGCCTTCCGAAGACAGTATGTCCCGGATACCGCACAGCGGAAGCTAAAGATGGCATTTTTGGGACTGACCCAAAGGAGCAGGACTGTGGATGAGTATGAGACTGCTTTTATATCCTTGGGCAGATATGATCCCAACACGATGGGTAATGAGGTCGAGAAGATCCAGAAGTTTGTGGATGGATTGAGACCGATCGTCAAGTCTAGACTGGTTCCCCTAGATATACCGACCTATGAGGAGGCAGTGCGCAGGGCGCAACTATGTGAACTAGATGTTGATAGAATTGCCTCAGAGTTTGGAAAGGTTGGTAAGATGAGGGACAGAGATAAGAAGAGACCTATGATGGATAGAGGCTTCAGCTATAAAGGAAGCTAGAGATTCTCTGGAAAGAGACCGAGAATTGATGAGATCCGGGAGAGGACAGTTGATACTCCCATGTATCCGGCCATTGCTCCAGCTAAGGGAATCGTGATTGGAGGACCACGGCCTACTACAGAACAGTGTGGCAAGTGTGGTAGGTACCATGGTACTCGACCATGTTATGGACCTCAGGTTGTATGCTTCAGATGTGGGAAGCTAGGGCACATAATCAGAGATTGCCCAGAGATGATAGAGAGAGCCCCACAGAAGGGCAAGGAGCCAGAGAGAGCTCCAGTTGGTACAGCTGCTCCGAGGAGGAGGGCTACAGCTGAGGAAAAGGGGAAGCAAGCAGTAGGTGTAAGCAGAGGACGAGTGCACGCACTGGATCAGGATACTGCAGATCAGTCATCAGATGTGGTAAAAGGTACCATCCAAATCTTTGATTTAGAAGCTTATGTACTGTTTGATCCTGGTGCCACGCATTCCTTTATTTCGCCATCCTTTGCATGTAAATTGTTGAAGCATGTAAAACCCACGCTGCTTGATAAGATGTTGTTGATATCTACCCCTATGAATGATAGTCAGTTGACTGAGCATATATATAGGGATTGTAAAATGAAGATAGGAGGTAAAGAGATGGCAGCCGATTTAATTTTATTAAACATGAGTGATTTTGATGTGATCCTAGGAATGGATTGGTTGGCTGCCAATCATGTTGTTATGGATTGTCATGCTAAAACCTTGATGTTTCCAAAGATAGACAATCTAGTAGTTAATTTTGTGAAATGAAATTAAAGAACATGATTATTATAAGTGTGATGAGTAAAATCTTGATACATGATGTATGAAAGATAAATTTGATTTCATTTATGTATGTGATGTGATGATTTATGATACTAATGGTGGAAAGAATAATGTGAAGGATTCATTGCTTTTGTGATTGAGATGGATAAGGCACGTCCGGAATTGGAAGACATACCAGTGGTTAGGGAATTTTCAGATGTCTTTCCGGATGAGTTACCAGGATTACCTCCAGATAGGGAGATGGAGTTTGGTATAGATTTGGCACCTGGTACAGAGCCGATGTCCAAGCCACCATACAGAATGGCTCTAGTTGAGTTAGAGGAGTTAAGGAAACAATTACAAGAGTTGCTGGAGAAGGGGTTCATCAGGCCGAGCGTCTCACCTTGGGGAGCACCGGTTCTGTTTGTAAGGAAGAAGGATGGAAGCCTCCGACTGTGTATAGACTACCGGTTGTTGAATAAGGCCACCATCAAGAATAAGTATCCCCTCCCACGTATCGATGATTTGTTGGATCAGCTTAAGGGAGCACAGGTCTTTTCCAAGATAGATCTGAGATCAGGGTACCATCAGTTGAAGATACGAGATAGAGATGTACCCAAGACAGCTTTTCGCACCCGGTATGGACATTATGAGTTTATGGTTATGCCATTCGAGTTGACGAATGCTCCCGCAGCTTTTATGTCTTTGATGAATGAGGTATTCCACCAGTACTTGGATCGATTTGTTATTGTGTTTATTGATGATATACTGGTGTATTCAAGGTCTAGAGAGGAGCATGAAAGGCATTTAAGGATAGTGCTACAAACCCTCCGAGAGAAGAAGTTGTACGCTAAACTCAGTAAGTGCGACTTTTGGTTGGAACAGATCTCTTTTCTGGGTCACATAGTATCAAAGGATGGAGTATCAGTGGATCCATCTAAGATTGAGGCCATAGTTCAGTGGCAGAGACCCCAGATAGTGACAGAGATCAGAAGTTTCCTGGGTTTAGCTGGGTATTACCGAAGGTTTGTAGAGGGATTTTCGAGGTTAGCTGCTCCTTTGACACGTCTCACGAGGAAAAATGTAGAGTTTGTGTGGGACAAAAAGTGTGAAGAAAGTTTTGAGGAGTTGAAAAGGAGATTAACTACAGCTCCAATACTCACCATTCCTACCAACTCAGGAGGTTTCTCGGTGTATGCAGATGCTTCACACCTAGGACTGGGCTGTGTATTGATGCAGGATGGGAAGGTAGTAGCCTATGGATCAAGACAGTTAAAGGATCATGAGAGGAACTACCCGACCCATGACTTGGAGTTGGCAGCGGTGGTGTTTGCGCTGAAGATATGGTGCCACTACCTCTATGGTGAGAGATTTTAGATTTATACAGATCATAAGAGCTTTAAGTACCTGTTCTCACAGAAAGAGTTGAACATGAGACAGAGGAGATGGCTCGAGCTGTTAAAGGATTATGATTGTGAAATCCTATACCACCCAGGTAAAGCAAATGTGGTTGCTGATGCATTGAGTAGGAAGCATCTCGGGATGGTATCATTCATGATGATCAGGGAACACGAGCTGTTGGAACAGTTCATGAACCTCAGTTTGGATATGACCCCGCCTAACGCTGATAGTGGATTTATGATAGCTAGCCTGCAGTTGGAACCGGATCTGGTAGATCGAATCCGACAGGCTTAGCGAGTTGATCAGCAGTGTAGTGATATTGTCGGCCAGATACAGAGGTGTATAGAGATGGACTTTGGGTTGAGTTCGGATGGATTGTTGAGGTTCAGAGGTAGGATATGTGTTCCTGATGACGCAGAGATCAGAAGGTTGATCCTGACAGAGGCTCACTCATCGAAGTATACGATACATCCAAGGGGTACCAAAATGTATCAAAACCTTCGAAAGGTTTATTGGTGGTCAGGAATGAAAAAGCACATTGCTGAATATGTTGCTAAGTGTCTCGTTTATCAGCAGGTAAAGGTAGAGCATCAGAAGCCTGCAGGGTTATTGCAGCCTCTACCGATACCGACATGGAAGTGGGAGCATGTCACCATGGATTTTGTGATGGGATTACCGAGGACCCGGAGAGGTCATGATGCCATATGGGTGATTGTGGATGCCCATTTTCTAGCTATGAGAGCTACCAATACTCTGAGCCAGTTAGCGAACCTATATGTGCGCGAGATAGTGAGGCTACATGAAATTCCAGTGAGCGTTGTTTCTGATAGGGATGCCCGCTTCACTTCCCACTTTTGGGAACATTTTCAGGAAGCGATGGGGACCCAGTTGAATTTTAGCACCGCGTTTCATCCTCAGACAGATGGTCAGTCAGAGAGGACTATACAGACCCTGGAGGACATGTTGAGAGCGTGTGCATTGGATTTTGGAGGCTCCTGGGATGACCATTTGCCACTCGCAGAGTTTGCGTATAATAACAGTTTTCATGCGAGTATCGGGATGGCACCATATGAGGCATTGTATGGGCGTAGATGCCGTTCCCCTATTGGATGGGAAGAGGTTGGTGACAGACAGATCTTTGCTCCCGACTTGGTTAGACAAGCCTCTGAGGACATCCAATTGATATGTGAGAGGTTACGGACAGCTCAGAGCAGGCAAAAGAGTTATGCTGACAAGAAACGGAGACCACTAGAGTTTGAGGTGGGTGAGTCAGTGTTTTTGAAAGTTTGCCCTTCGAAGGGAATTATGAGATTTGGGAAGAAGGGAAAGTTGAGCCCTCGTTATATAGGGCCATTTGAGATACTTGATAAGGTGGGAGACAAGGCGTATAGGTTGGCATTGCCACCAGAGTTGGCAAGTGTGCATAACGTCTTCCACGTATCCATGTTGAGGAAGTATCACCCGGACCCGGCACATGTGATAAGATATGATCCTTTGGAGCTCAATGAGGGTATGACATATGTTGAGAAGCCAGTTCGGGTATTGGACAGAAAAGAGAAAGTGTTGAGGACAAAGACAATTCCCTTGATGAAGATACTTTGGCAACATCACACTGTGGAAGAAGCCACATGGGAATTGGAGAGTTTGATGCGGGAGAGGTATCCCGAGTTGTTCACAGAATTATTGGTTCCAATTTGGAGGACCAAATTTTCTAAGTGGGGGAGAATGTGAGACCCCGTATATGTATAAGGGTATATATGTACATAGAAGTGTAAATAGAGTTGTTCTATGAATTCATGAGTGAAGTATATGTGATGTAAGTCCATAAGTAATGTACACACTTGTAATGAGAGTGGTAATCGTACATACAAGTTTCATTATGTATGAATGTGTAGAAATGGACTTAAACATGTGGAGAATGTGTGTAGAATGGATTAGGAATAGTTTGGTAAAATGGAAGTAGAATTGCATAAGATGTGCACTTCCATTTTTGTTTATATTAAGTACCATTGGTCATACAAAGATCCTACACAAGTTTTAATGTGTATGAAGTGAGGATGGATGCCATTTTCAAGTCTCGAAGATGAATGAATGAGGAAATGATCATGGTAGCAAATTAAGGATGTTTGGTAAGTGTTGTTGCATAGGAACTGCAGGAAATCTAGAAATTTTGAAGGGCAGATCGGTCTCATGGGATGAGAGATCGATCTGGAAGAGCCAGAATGCTCTTATTTGGGCAAAAGAATAGAGCAGATCGATCTCCAATGGAGCCAGATCGATCTCCTTAGCTCTCTGTTTGGGAGCAGATCGATCTCATGCTTCGACAGATCGATCTCATGCCTCGACAGATCGATCTCATGCTTGACAGATCGATCTCAGGCTTAAAAATGCCGTGAAAAAGAGGGATTTTAAGGGACCAGATCGATCTCCTCAAGCTATTTCTATATAAGGAGTGCTGGAAATCAGAAAATTTTGGGAAAAACACAAACCTTCCACTTTCAACCCAAAAACCTAACTTTCTCTCTCAAAAATCAGCCATTTTCAGTGAGGTTTGAAGAGAGACCATTAGAGACAAAGTTGTTCCTATCAAAGAGAAGAACAACATAGTTGGAAAGCATTTTCCCATTGTTGATATTGAAGAAGTTAAGGGCATTGCCATTTGGAGCAAGAGGAGAAATCAAATTGGGTAAGATTCTAACACTCCAACTATGGTGCATTATTTATTTAAGTGATTTTGTAGTTGTTTGGCATGAGTATGGATGGTTAGAAACTATCTAGAATGCATTGGAATGATTTTGACCTAGAAATGGTTTAGTGTGAGAAAGTGAAATTGATGGAGATTAATGAGAAATGAGATATATATAGAAGTTATTAATAGTGTTATGGGTATGATTTTAAGATGTTGTTGGTGGATAAATTGTGAGATTTACCTAAAAGAGGTAAAATGTGGAATAAGGCATTGGTAATGCATAAGTGAATAATATTGACTAGTGAGGTCAATTATGGGTTAAATACATTAACTCAATCGATTTAATGAATGAATCGTAGCTTTCGAGGATACGCCGAGGCGAGTTGAGCCAAGAGCATGAGAAGCTAAAAGGAAAGGAGTCACACCAAGTAAATCGAGGTAAGGGAATTGTGTGGACTCTTAGAGATATCTGTGCGCAATTTGGGCGCTTAAATGTTTCGCTAGAATGCATGAGATTAGGAAATGTTGTTGGGTGATTGAAGGGTAAAAGTTGGGAGTTTGAGAAATGTGCATGAAAACAAAAGCATATTGCTTTGAAAATCATGTTTTATTGCTTTTTAGCAAATGATTGGTAGGTTGGCTTACGTTGAAATGATTTGCAAAAGAAATGAGTGTGTTTTGGTTTTGTTAACCACATTTTGCAAGTTTTGAGCCACCTACATGATTTCGTGAGTATAAAAGAGTGCAAGAGGCACTAGTTTTCAAATGGATTTCATGATTGTTTTGGCATTGTGCTCGAGTTTGTCTCGCACTGGATGCCCACCTTGCATGTTGCCGTGTTTGGAGCTTCGAGTAGACTGGGTGTCACATCGATTAAATAGGCTCACACGTGCATTGTTTTGACATGATTAATTAGCCGTGTTAGGAGCTTCGGATAGACAAGAGGTCGCCCCGATTAAATAGGCTCACACGTGCGTTTGAGATGTGGCGTGATATGATGTGTTGATTGGGTCCACGGAGTATGTCGTACCGTGCATGTAGCATGGAGTACATTGTACCGTGTTGAGTTGTGATGTGCCGTCTTCGGACGAGATCTGCTATGGACCGACGGGTAGGATTTGACCCACCTCCCGTGTGGAAGCAGATGGTGGTGATATCCACACCTGATCCATGTAGCCGGTATCACAGGTTATGTACATAGGCCTTGAGGTTATTACCTATTGTTAAACTGCCTATCTCACCTGTCTACTGCTATCCGAGAATAAATCCATGTTTGAAAATGATTTGTGGGTCAGGAAAGCCCGAGGGATGGGCCGAGACCTGACCAATGTTGAAATTGATTTGTTAATGGTTTTTAAAGTGCACGGATGCATGATGTTTAATGCCATGCCTTATTGTGAAAATGCATGATGTTTAATGCCATGCTTTATTGTGAAAATGCATGATGTTTAATGCCATGCTTTTATTGTGAATTATGCATGATGATTTATACCATGCTTTGAGTTGAAATGTGCACTGAATTTTAATAGCATGAATTCTTTATATACCATTAACACAATCATACACTCATGTTTTGAGATAAACAATGAACTAAATGCTTTTGAGCATGGCATCACGATCACGTAGATAGCGCAGTATCTACCTGTTCGCATGATTGCCTTACTGAGCGTGTGGTTTGCTCACCCCCCTTATTTTCCCCTCTCTACAGAGATTTGAGTATAGATTGGACGTGACTGGAGGCATTCCCTTTTTGGTAATTCCGCTGCATCCCATCGCTAAAGGTATACACACCTTGATTATTTTGTATCTAAACTAGACATAGCACAGTAGTATTTTGTATGTAACCACTGGGGATGTAAAACAATGTAAACACATGTAACAACTCTGATATATATACATTTATACAAGTGTTTACTCATAAATAATGTTTCAAATTGAATTGGTATGGTGGAGTGAGTTAGACGTCGACACACAGCCCAACTGTTAAGTGTGTGGTTGTTCACGATCGAGGAAGGATGATTAAGGATTGATGCATGAAAATGCAAAAAATTTGTACGTATTTTGGTAAGTTGAGGGTCGTGACATTCTGGCTCTTCCAGATCAATCTCTCATCCTATAAGATCGATTTGGCCTTCATACTTTCCAGATTTTCTGTAGTTTTCCTGCTGCAACTCACACCCAAATGTCCTTAATTTGCTACCGTAGCCATTTTCTCATCCATCCACCTCTATGACTTGAAAATGGCATCCATTCATACCTTATGCATATTGAAACTTGTGTGCATTACTTGTATATCCAAAGGTATACTATATAAAACCAAATGGAAGCATTTATATTCATACCACTTTCTTCCAATTACCACACTACTCATTTTGAGTTCCATTCACATTCATCACTTATAAGAACTCATTTCTTCATATTCATACACCATGAAACCTGTATGTACATTACAATTCATATTACACATATGTACATTGAATCCATGGAGTTACATCAATCATACTTTACATTACAAGTCCATTCACATTTATTGATCCAATTACACATGTCACAACCATACATATACGAGGTCTCACATTCTCCCCTCCTTCAAAGAATTTGGTCCTCCAAATTAGAACCAAGTCACTCTTCAAAAAGTTGGGGGTACTTCTCCCATATCAAGTTCTCTAATTCCCATGTGGCTTCTTCCACCGTGTGATGTTGCCAAAGAACTTTCACTAAGGGAATTGTCTTATTCCGCAACACTTTCTCTTTTCTATCCAATATCTGAACCGGTTTCTTCACATATGTCATACTCTCATTGAGCTCCAACGGGCTAATATCTTATCACATGTTCCGGGTCCAGGTGATACTTCCGAAGCAACGAGACGTGGAAGACATTATGAACATTTGCCAAGTCTGGTGGCAACACCAACCGATATGCCTTATCTCCCACTCTCTCCAAAATCTCGAAGGGTCCGATATATCTAGGACTCAACTTACCCTTCTTACCAAATCTCATAATACCCTTCGATGGTGAAACTTTCAGAAATACCGACTCACCCTCATCAAACTCTAGTGGTCTTCGTCTCTTGTCACCATAACACTTTTGTCAGCTTTAAGCTATCTGTAATCTCTCATATATCAACTGGACGTCCTCCGATGCCAATTGCACTAAATCCGGAGCAAAGATTTGTCTATCACTAACCTCTTCCCATCCACTGGGGGATCGACATCTGCGCCCATACAGTGCCTCATAGGGTGCCATCCCGATACTCGCTTGATAGCTATTATTATAGGCGAACTCGGCTAACTGCAGGTGGTCATCCTAGGAGCCTCTAAAATTCAGCACACACGCTCTCAACATATCCTCGAGAGTCTGTATAGTCCTCTCTGACTGCCCATCTGTCTGAGGATGAAAAGCGGTGCTAAAACTTAGTCAGGTCCCTAGCGCTTCCTGAAAATGTTCCCAGAAATGGGAAGTGAAGCGGGCATCCCTATCAGAAACAATGCTCACTGGTACACCATGTAGCCGTACTATCTCTCGAATATACAGGTTCGCCAACTGACTCAGTGTATCGGTAGCTCTCATAGCCAAGAAATGGGCGAACTTAGTCAATCGATCCATAATAACTCATATGGCATCATGATCTCTGCGGGTCCTCGGAAACCCCATCACAAAATCCAGGGTGATATGCTCCCACTTCCAAGTCGGTATCGATAGAGGCTACAATAATCCTGTAGGCTTCTGATGCTCTACCTTCACTTGCTGACATACGAGACACTTAGCAACATATTCAGCAATGTCTCTTTTCATTCTCGACCACCAATAAACCTTCTGAAGGTTTTGATACATCTTGGTACTTCCCAGATGTATCGTATACTTCGATGAGTGAGCCTCTGATAAAATCAGCCTCCTGATCTCAGGATCCTCGAGAACACATACTCTGCCCCTGAATCTCAACAAGCCATCAGCACTTAGCTCTACATCAATACCCACACCTGTCTGTATCTGCCTCAACCAATCGATGCATCGTCGATAGCTCTACTGGGCTTGCCGAATACGGCCAATCAACTCTGGCTCTAATCTCAAACTAGCCATGATATCCAATCTCTCCGATCCAGGTGGGGTTACATCCAAACTGAGGTTTGCAAAGTGATCCAATAATTCATGTTCCCGTACCATCATATAAGACACCAACCCAAGGTTCTTCCTGCTCAAAGTATCGACAACTAAAAATTTTTCTTACTCGGGTGGTACATGATTTCACAATCATAGTCCTTCAAAAGTTCGAGCCATCTCCTCTGTCTTATATTCAGTTCTTTCTGCGAGAACAGGTACTTAAGGCTCTTGTGATCTGTGAACACCTAAAATTTCTCACCATAGAGATAGTGGTGCCATATTTTCAAAGCAAATACCACAGCTGCCAACTTTAAATCATGTGTTAGGTAGTTCCTCTCATGATCTTTCAACTGTCTAGATCCATAGGCAACTACCTTCCCATCCTGCATAAGCACACGCCCAGTCCTTGATGTGATGCATCCGTATACACCAAGAATCCTCCTGAGCTAGTAGAAATGGTGAGAACTGGAGCAGTGGTCAATCGACACTTAAGCTCCTCAAAACTCCTCTCACATGCCTCATCCCATACAAACTTAACATCCTTACGCGTGAGGCATGTCGATGGAGCAGCTAGTCTGGAGAAACCCTCTACAAATCTCTGATAATATCCTGCCAATCCTAGAAAACTTCTGATCTTAGTTACTATCTTGGGTTGTTCCCACTGTACAACTGCCTCTATCTTGGATGGATCCACCGATACCCCATCCTTCGACACAACATGCCCCAGAAATGAGATCTATTCCAACCAAAAGTTACACTTGCTGAGTTTGGCATACAACTCTTTCTCTTGGATGGTCTGCAGAACTATCCTTAAGTGCTCCTCATGATCTTCCCTGGACTTGGAATATACCAATATGTCATCAATGAACACTATCACAAACTTGTCCAGGTATGGCTTAAACACATCATTCATCAATGCCATAAATGCTGCGGAGCATTCGTCAATCCGAATGGCATCACCAAAAACTCGTAGTGGCCATAACGGGTACGAAATGCTGTCTTAGGTACATCTCCACCCCTGATCCTCAACTGATGATACCCTGACCGCAGATCTATCTTAGAAAATACTTGGGCTCCCTGGAACTGATCCAACAAATCATCGATTCTTGGAATGGGGTACTTGTTCTTAATGGTGGCCTTATTCAACAACCGATAATCTATACACAGTCGGAGATGTCACGATCCAATTTCATTCTCTTTAACCGAAAATCACTAAAATTTTTTCACAAATTTCTTTCCTTAACTGATGGTGAACTAACTTACCACCACACTGTTGGACTGTGAGTCAATAATAAACATCACATCTCATTCATTCTCAGTTAACTAAAGCGATGTCATACATTTATAAGTTAATCATTAACTTACACAAGTTATGTTCATTGACATCTACATCCCCCATAATTACAACTCAAAAGACTACTGTGCTTTTACATTGTTTAGATACAAAAAGAATCCTGTGTATATACCTTTCGGCGATGGAAGCAGCGGATGTCCAAAACCACAATGCCTTAGTCCTCACTAGGCTACTATGCACACTCTGTAGGGGAAAAATAGAGAGGGATGAGCAACCACATGCTCAGTAAGGCAATAATGCAAGCATGGTAGATAACTACTCTATCTACATGCTGATAATGTTATGCATAAATCATTTATGGTAGGAGCATGAGGAATAAAACTATGCCATATGAGTATACATATATATCATGTATCAAAATCATGTACATTGGCATATAAAACATGGTAAAAACATCATGTATAAATCATCTCATGCTCAATCTCATTTAAATTCATAAAAAGGGCAATTCATTAAGAAACCTCCTTTTTAAACCCACGTCATAAAACTCTTTCTCAAACACATACAATCTCATCACATCAATTCACAATCACAACCTCATTTTCATTTCACAAATCAATTCCACGAGGCTCGACCCCTCCTTCGGGTCTACCTTAAACAATCACAAATCACACTTAGAGATTTAAAATCATGTGGTAGTAAGTTAATCAAGCAAGGAGACAGGTTACTATATCTCAAGTGACTACGTTGGCCAATCGTCACATATCATCCCAAACCACACGGATCTCGGTGTGCGGGGTATCATGCTGGTACAAAGGCGGGTTATTTCTCCGCCAGACTTTCTCAAATCAAGAAACCACCACGCGGTACATCGTACTCCATGTGATATACATGGTACATCGTACTCCGCGGACCCATAACATGGTTGGGGGTGCCTACCGTAGGTCTTATCTACCCCATACCAAGTGTAACCTTTATAGTCTAAGTGCACATGGGAGTAACCTCAATACCAGGTCCTAGCCCCTCATGGCCTTGCTCGCCCCTGTTGGGTTCCCTGATTCAGGTCCTAGCCCCTCACCCTCACCTCACTCAAGAGGTCTGTTAGGCCTGTTGGGTTCCCTGAATGGATGATGTCAGGTCCTAGCCCCTCACCCTCACCCCACTCAAGAGGTCTGTTAGGCCTGTTGGGTTTCCTGAACACCAATCTGTATCTCTCACCACGGCCTCATACATATAGTGTGAAAACCAGCGCGAGCTACGCTCTAACGTGAATTCATGCATCAAAACCAATCACTTCGTATGAGCAACGCTGTAGTACGACATTTATGCATAAAAATATGGAGAAATCACGTACGAGCATAGCTCCAGTACGGTTATATGCATAAGAAAAACCACTCAAATCCACGTACGAGCAAAAGCTCTGATACAGTTTATAAAACATCATCATAGTTCCAAAACAAAGTGTGAGCTAAGCTCTAGCACGTTTCACACAGGTGAAAATATCGAAATCCAGCGCGAGCGAAGCTCTAGCACGAATTAAATCACATACACACGATAGGCGGCTCACATGCATTCAAAATATCTCAAAACATGTTTAGCGCCTCACATGGGCTATTTCACAACATCATTCAAGTACTAGCCAGCCTATCCTTTTATTTGCTCAAATCAAAGCATTGTGTTTTGTAAAAGCATTCAAAACACATGATTTATGCAATTATTAGCCTTACTATCCCTTTCAATAACCATTTCAAATAACCAAATCTCATACAAATACTCATAGTAATTTCCATACATCTTCAAACACATTTCTATAAACTCATGCACATTTCCAAAGCCCTATACACCTACAAAATACGAGCAGCTACCTCTATATACTTACAGAATTCCCTTACCTGGAATCGCGATGCGTGATTCCACTTCCTTAAGCTGCTTACTCGTACAGTTCGATTCGTCTTCAATAAACTCTTCGGGACTGCACACAATCATATTTCACATTATATTCGATCCATATAATGCAACCCTTGTGCTTGCTAAAGTCAATTTAATCTATAGCGATTAACGCTTATATGGCCTCGTTTCATTACTTTACCTATAACTCGAGTCTATGGATCTTCTTAGGCCTATTAACTTATTCCAAATCGATATCAAATCGACATTAAGCTCATAGTATTTATATTTCATGAATTCCCTCACTATGGCATTTATCAAGCATATACATACTCATTTTCACAATTCTTCCAAACTCACAATGTAATTCCATTTAACCATCTAAAATCATACACATTACCTCAATAACAACTTTAGCATGCCTATAAATCATAAACTCAATAAACCCATATCTTCTCACATATACCCATTCTAGGTTTTCTAGGTCATACCAATTCCATCACATCCCAGATAATTTATCCATCAATACACATCCAACTCAACTCCAAAATCACTTAAATAAACAATATACTTGGATTGGAGTATTAGAATCTTACCAAAAATCTGATTTTTCTTCTTACTCCAAATGTCAATGCCCTTATCTCCTTCAATACCAACAATTGGATTTTGGGTTCCAACTATGTTGTTCTCTTCCTCAAGATGAACAACTTAGTGTCTAATGGCCTCCCCTCAATTCTTGCTGGAAATGGTTGATTTTAGAGAGAGAAAGTTAGGTTTTTGGGTTAGAAATGGAAGATTGGTGTTTTTCTCGAAATTTTTAGATTTTCAGCCCTTCTTTTATAGAAATAGCTTGAGGAGATCGATCTGGTCCAAGAGGAGATCGATCTGGTCCCAATCACTCATTTTCATGGCATTTTAAGCATGAGATCGACCTGTCGAAGCATGAGAACGATCTGCTCCCAAACAGAGAGCTAAGGAGATCGATCTAGGTGCTTGAGGATCGATCTTTTCATTACAGAATGCTTAGGAGATCGATCTGGCCCCATTGGAGATCGATCTGCTCTATTCCATTTCCCAAATAAGAGCATTCTGGCTCTTCCAGATCGATCTCTCATCCTATGAGATCGATCTAGCCTTCATACTTTCCAGATTTCCTGCAGTTTCCTTGCTGCAACTCACACCAACACATCCTTAATCTATTGCCATGGCCATTTTCTCATCCATCCACCTTTATAACTTGAAAATGACATCCATTCATACCTTATGCACAGTGAAACTTGTGTGCATTCATTGTATGTCCAAAGGTATACTATATAAAACCAAATGGAAGCATTTATACTCATGCAACTTCCTCCCATTTACCACACTACTCATTTTGAGTTCCAATCACATTCACCACTTACAAGAACTCATTTCTTCATATTCATACACAATGAAACTTGTATGTACGTTACAAATCATATTACACATACGTACATTGAATCCATGGACTTACATCAATCATACTTTACATTACAAGTCCATTCACATTCATTAAACATTACAACTATACATATATGGGGTCTCACAGGAGACTCTCATTCTTCTTCCTTACAAACAATATCGGTGCTCCCCAAGGTGAGACACTCGGTCTTATGAACCCCTTCTCCAGCAACTGCTTCTTTAGCTCTTCCAACTCTATTGGAGCCATTCTATACGGTGGTTTAGATATCGGCTCGATACCAGGCATTAACTCTATACCAAACTTCATTTCTCTATCCGGGGGTAACCTTGGTAGATCGTCAGGAAAGACATCAGGAAATTTCGTAATCACTGGAATGTCTCTCAATTTCGGGAGTGCCTTATCTATGTCAACCACATATGCAATGAACCCTTCACATTATCCTTTCCATCGTTAGTAATATAAACCATCACTCCACATTCAGCATTTATCATAAACAATAAATTTATCTCTCAAGCATTATGCATTAAAAATCATTCTCCTTTATTCGCAACAAACATACATTTTTCATATCATTTCTTTTCATCAAAGTTTACAATAAGATTGTCTAATCCTAAAAACATCAATGTCTTGGCATGACAATCCATAACGACACTATTGGTAGCCAACCAATGCATTCCTAATATTACATCGAAATCATTCATATTCAATAAAATTAAATTGGCTATCATTTCCTTTCCCTCTATCATCAGTTTACAATCCCTACACACATGCTCTGTCAATTGACTATCATTCATGGGTGTGAAAATCATCAACATTTTATCCATCAATGTAGGTTTCACATACTTCAACAATTAATGTGCAAAGGAAGGTGATATGAAAGAATGTGTGGCACCAGGATCAAATAATATCAATGCTTCTAAATCAAAGATTCGGATGGTACCTTTAATCACATCTGTCAATGCGTTTGTAGTGTCCTGGTCCAGTGCGTGCACCCTTCCTCTGCTCACACCCGCTGCCTGCTTCCCTCTCTCCTCAGCTGTAGCCTTCCTCCTCGGTGCAACTACCTCAACTGGAGCTTTCTCTAGCTCCTTGCCCTTCTGTGGGGCAATCTCCATCTTCTCGAGATAATACTTAGCTATATGTCCTGGTCTCTCGCATCTAAAACACACCATAGGGGTCATCAGACAGGGCCTAGTCCCCTGAAATCTCCCACATCTCCTACACTGATCAGTAGTAGGTCGTGGTCCTCCAATAATCATACCCCTCGGTGTAGTCAAGGCAGGGTATACGGGAGGTCTAGCAGCTCTCTCCTGTACCTCCTCGATCTTAGGCCTCTTCTCAAAAAACCTTTGGCCTCCTCTCTTGGCTACTCTATCAAACCCAGATCTCTTCCGGTCTCTGTCCTTCCTGACACTAATCCTCCCAAGCTCGGAGGCACTTCGCTCAAAGTCTTGCTCACATAGCTGAGCCTTATGTACTGCTTCCTCATAAGTCTAAATATCAAATGGTGCTAGCTTAGTTCGAATGTCCAATCTCAGTCCATCCATGAACTTCTGAATCTTTCGGGTCTCACTACCCATCGTGTCCGGGTCATATCTCCCCAAGGACATAAACTTGGACTCATACTCATCCACAGTACGGTTCCCTTGAACCAGATTCATGAATTCCATTTGCAATTTCCTCTGTGCGATGGCTGGGATATACTGTCTCCTGAAGGCCTCTAGAAATATCTCCCATGAGATCTCAGAGTGTCTGGCCCTCAAAATAACCTCGGTGGATCTCCACCAGTGCTCTGCCTTGCCTTTCAGCATAAACACGACAAAGACAACCTTCTCTGTTGAAGTGCATCGAAAAAACCTATACAGTTTCCCCATCTCATACACCTAGTCCTCCGTGACAACCGAGTCCTTTACCCCTCTGAACACTGGGGGTTTTAATGCTTGGAACTCTCGCAGTCTACTCAAGTCACAGTCATACCCCAAATCACTACCGCTCTACTGTATAGCACAGGAGAATTCGCATCCTGTACTGGAGGTGTCATCATCTCAGTAACCTGAGGTCTGCAGCTGCCTGTCCAGTCGTAGGCTGTGCTGCGAGACCTCTTCTATCACCGGCACTCAAGGCTTGCGTGACTATCTCCACCAGGTTCTCAATACTCCGCTCTAACCTAGCGAAGCAAGCCTCAGTATCTTCTGCTCTCTCACCAGGGTTCTGTGGAGCTTGCTCAGTCTATGGCTCCACACGGCTCTCAGGCCCACCTCTACGTCCTCTAGCCCGTGCCCTCGCCCTCGCCCCTCTACTTTTGCGTGTAACAGGCATAGTGCCTAACTTCCTGTATTATAATAATTTATTAAGCTCAATCCATTACGGTAAACACAGTTATATCTAAACAAAAGCACAGTAATATGGGGACGTACTTTCCTATGTTTTATTACTGACTCACATCAAGCCAACACAGCTTTGATACCAATCTTTGTCACGACCCTTTTTCAATCTCTTTAATCGAAAATCACTGAAAATTTTTCACGTTTTACTGTTACCTTACCCGATCGTGAACTAACTTACCACCACATTGTTGGGCTGTGAGTTAATAATAAACATCACATCTCATTCATTCTCAGTTAAATAAAGCGATGTCATTCATTTAATAGTTAATCATTAACTTACACAGGTTATGTTCATTGACATCTACATCTGTCACGACCCTTTTTCATTCCCTTTTACCAAAAATCTTAATAAATTTTTTTTGCGTTTTACCGTTACCTTACCCGATCGTGAACAATTCACCACATACAGTTGGGCTGTGAGTTAATAATAACCACCACTTATCATTCATTCACAATTTAATGAAACGATGTCGTACATTCGAAGTTAATCGTTTACTTATACAAAATGTGATTACTAACATCTACATCCCCAAATTACATTTCAAATGACTACTGTGCTTTTACACTGGTTAGATACAAAAAGAAATCACTGTGTATATACCTCTGACTGATGGAGATGCAGCGGATGTCCAAAATACCACACCTCAGTCCTCACTAGGCTACTATGCATGCTCTGTAGGAGGGGGAAATAGAGAGGGATGAGCAACCACATGCTCAGTAAGGTAATAATGCAAGCACGATAGATAACTACTCTATCTACATGCTGATAGTGTTATGCATAAATCATTTATAGTAGGAGTATGAGGAAGTAAAACTATGTCATATGAGTATACATATATATCATGTATCAAAATCATGTAAATTGGCATATAAAACATGGTAAAAACATCATGTATAAATCAGTTCATGCTCAATCTCATTTAAATTCATAAAAAAGGCAATTCATTAAGAAACCTCCTTTTTTAAACCAACATCATAAAGCTCTTTCTCAAACACATGCAATCCCATCACAAACCATTTTCTCAATCACAAACATCCTCATCGTTTCACAAATCAAGTCTACAAGGCTCGACCCCTCCCTCGAGTCTACCCTAGCCACTCACAATCACACTTATAGATTAAAATCATGTTGTAGTAAGTAAATCAAGCAAGGAGACAGGTCACTATATCTCAACTGACTATGTTGGCCAACTATGTCACATATCATCTCAGACCACACGGATCCTGGTGTGCGGGGTATCATGTTGGCACGAAGGTGGGTTAGTTCTCTGCCAGACTTTCTCAAATCAAGTAACCACCACGCGATACATCATACTCCATGTGATATACAAGGTACATCGTACTCCGCGGACCCATAACATGGTTGGGGGTGCCTGTCGTAGGTCTTATCTACCCATACCAAGTGTAACCTCTAGTCTCAAGTGCACGTGGGAGTAATCTTAATACCAGGTCCTAGCCCCTCCGACCTTGCTCGTCCCTGTTGGGTTCCCTGATTCAGATCCTAGCCCCTCACCCTCACCTTACTCAAGAGGTCTGTTGGGCCTATTGGGTTCCCTGAATGGATTATGTCAGGTCCTAGCCCCTCACCCTCACCCCACTCAAGAGGTCTGTCAGGCCTGTTAGGTTCCTTGAGTTAATCCGTATTACCTCACCACAGCCTCATACATACCATAGTGTGAAAACCAACACGAGCTATGCTCTAACTCGAATTCATGCATCAAAACCAATCACTTCGTACGAGCAACACTCTAGTACGACATTTATGCATAAAAATATGAAGAAACCACGTACGAGCATAGCTCCAGTACGGTTATATGCATAAGAAAAACCACTCAAATCCACGTACGAGCAAAAGCTCCAATACAGTTTATAAAACATCATCATAGTTCCAAAACAAAGTGCGAGCTAAGCTCTAGCACATTTCACACAAGTGAAAATATCAAAGTCTAGCACGAGTGAGACTCTAGTGCAATTTATGTCATACAAGTACGATAGGCGACTCATACACAATCAAACAATCTCGACAATCGGGTTTAGCACATCACAAATTCTTTTTCCACAACATCGATAAAACACTAGCCGGCCCATCTACAAGCTTGCTTAAAACAAAGCAATTACGTTTTGTAAAATATCAAAACATTAGATTTATGCAATTATTAGCCTTACTATCCCATTTCATAGAATCTTCTTCAAAACCAAAATCATGCATATATTTATCATCATTCATGAATACCATCAATCATTTACTTGAGCAACCATGCATTTCATAAAGCACCCAATATTCACCCATAAGTTTAAAGTACGAGCAGCTATCTCTATATACTCACAAAATTCCCTTCCCTGGAATCGTGACGCGTGATTCCATTTCCTTAAAGCGGCTTACTCGTACAGCTCGATTCGTTTCAAACGGCTCTTCGAAACTGCACAAAATTGTATTCCGTATTATATTCAATCTATATAACAGGACATCGTGCGTTCACTATAGTCGGTTCGACCTATAGTTTCTATTAACGCTCACAAGGCCTTGTTTCATTTCTCTAGTCTATGGATTTTCTTAGGCCTATTAACTTATTCCAAATCGATTTTAAATCGACATTAAGCTCATAGTGTTCATATTTCAAGAATTCCCTCACTATGGCATTTATCAAGCATATACATACTCATTTTCACAATTCCTCCAAACTCACAATTTAATTCCATTTAACCATCTAAAATCATAGACATTACCTCAATACAACTTTAGCATGCCCATAATTCATAAACTCATTCAACCCATATCTTCTCACATTATACCCATTCTAGGTTTTCTAGGTCACACCAATTCCACCACATCCCTAGATAATTTATCCATCAATACACATCCAACTCAACTCCAAAATCACTTAAATAAACAATGTACTTGGATTAGAGTATTAGAATCTTACCAAAATCTGATTTTTCTTGTTGCTCCAAATGTCAATGCCCTTAGCTCCTTCAATACCAACAATGGAATTTTAGGTTCCAACTATGTTGTTCTCTTCCTCAAGATGAACAACTTAGTGTCTAATGGCCTCCCCTCAATTCTTGCTGGAAATGGCTAATTTTAGAAAGAGAAAGTTAGGTTTTTGGGTTAGAAATGGAAGATTGGTGTTTTTCCCGAAATTTTCAGATTTTCAACACTCCTTTTATAGAAATCACTTGAGGAGATCGATCTGGTCCCCTTAAATTCCTCATTTTCACGGCATTTTAAGCATGAAATCGATATGTCGAAGCATGAGATCGATCTGCTCCTAAACAGAGAGCTAAGGAGATCGATCTGTATGCTTGAGGATCGATCTTTTCATTACAGAATGCTTAGGAGATCAATCTGGCCCCATTGGAGATCGATCTGCGCTATTTGATTGCAAAAATAAGAGCATTCTAGCTCTCCTTGATCGATCTCTCATCCTATAAAATCGATCTGGCCTTAATACTTTCCAGATTTTCTACAGTTTTCTTGCTGCAACTCACACCCAATTGCCCTTAATCTACTATCATGGCCATTTTCTCATCTATCCACATTTATGACTTGAAAATGGCATTCATTCATACCTTATGCACATTGGAACTTGTGTGCATTCATTGTATATGTAAAGGTATCACATTCCAAACTAAATGGAAGCATAACTTCATTCCATTTTACCACACTACTCATTTTGAGTTTCAATCACACACATCACTTATAAGAACTCATTTCTTCATATTCATACACCATGAAACTTGTGTGTACATTACAAATCATATTACACATATGTACATTGAATCCATGGACTTACACCACTTATGCCTTACATTTCAAGTCCATTCACATTAGTTGATCCAATTACACACGTTACAAATATACATGTACGGGGTCTCACATTCTCCCCTCCTTTAAGGAATTTGGTCCTCCAAATTAGAACCAAGTCACTCTTCAAAAAGTTGGGGGTAGTTCTCCCGTATCAAGTTCTCCAATTCCCATGTGGTTTCTTCCACCGTGTGATGTTGCCAAAGAACTTTCACTAAGGGAATTGTCTTATTCCGTAACACTTTCTCCTTTCTGTCCAATATCTGAACCAGCTTCTCAACATATGTCATACACTCATTGAGCTCCAACGACTCATATCTTATCATGTGTGCCGGGTCTGGGTGATACTTCCGAAGCATAGAGACGTGGAAGACATTGTGGACATTTGCTAAGTCTGGTGGCAATGCCAACCTATACGCCTTATCTCCCACTCTCTCCAAAATCTCAAAGGGTCTGATATATCTAGGGCTCAGCTTGCCCTTCTTACCGAATCTCATAATACCCTTCGAAGGAGAAACTTTCAAGAATACTGACTCACCCTCATCAAACTCTAGTGGTCTCCGCCTCTTGTCAGCATAACTCTTTTGTCGGCTCTGAGCTGTCCGTAATCTCTCACATATCAACTGGACGTCCTTAGATGCTGTTGCACTAAGTCTGGAGCAAAAATGTGTCTGTCACCAACCTCTTCCCATCCAATAGGGGAACGGCATCTACGCCAGTACAATGCCTCATAGGGTACCATCTCGATACTCGCATGATAGCTATTATTATAAGCGAACTCAGCTAACTGCAGGTGGTCATCCTAGGAGCCTCTAAAATCCAGCACACACGCTCTCAACATATCCTCGAGGGTCTGTATAGTCCTCTCTGACTGCCAATCTATCTGAGGATGAAAAGCAGTGCTAAAACTCAGTCGGGTCCCCAGCGTTTCCTGAAAATGTTCCCAGAAATGGGAAGTGAAGCGGGCATCCCTATCAGAAACAACGCTCACTAGTACACCATGTAGCCGTATTATCTCTCGAATATATAGGTTCACCAACTGACTTAGAGTATCGGTAGCTCTCATAGCCAAGAAATGGGTGGACTTAGTCAATCGGTCCACAATAACCCATATGGTATCATGACCTCTACGGGTCCTCGGCAACCCCATCACAAAATCCATGGTGACATGCTCCCACTTCCATGTCGGTATCGATAGAGACTGCAATAATCCTGCAAACTTCTGATGCTCTACCTTCACTTGCTGACAAACGAGACACTTAGGGACATATTCAGCAATGTCTCTTTTCATTCCAGACCACCAATAAACCTTTCAAAGGTTTTGATACATCTTGGTACTTCCCAGATGTATCGTATACTTTGATGAGTGAGCCTCCGATAAAATCATTCTCCTAATCTCGGGATCCTTGGGAACGCATACTCTGCCTCTAAACCTCAATAAGCCATCTGTACTCAACTTAAAATCACTACCCACACATGTCTGTATCTACCTCAGCCAATCGATGCATCGTCGATCGCTCTGCTGGGCTTGCCGAATACGGCCAATCAACTCTGGCTCTAGTCTCAAATTAGCCACAATCTCAAGTCTCTCCGAACCGGTGGGGTTACATCCAAACTGAGGTTCGCAAAGTGTTCTAACAATTCATGTTCCCGTACCATCATATATGACACCAACCCAAGGTTCTTTCTACTCAAAGCATTGGTAACTACATTTGCCTTACCCGGGTGGTACATGATTTCACAATCATAGTCCTTCAAGAGTTCGAGCCATCTCCTCTGTCTCATATTCATCTCTTTCTGCTAGAACAGGTACTTAAGGCTTTTATGATCTGTGAACACCTGAAATTTCTCACCATAGAGATAGTGGCACCATGTTTTCAAAGCAAATACCACGGTCGCCAACTCCAAATCATGTGTCAGGTAGTTCCTCTCATGATCTTTCAACTGTCTAGATCCATAGGCAATTACCTTTCCATCTTTCATAAGCACACAGTCCAGTCCCTGGTGTGATGCATCCGTATACATCGAGAAACCTCCTGAGCTGGTAGGAATGGTGAGAACTGGAGCAGTGGTCAATCGACGCTTAAGCTCCTCAAAACTCCTCTCACATGCCTCATCCCACACAAATTTAACATCTTTCCGTGTGAGGCGTGTCAATGGAGTAGCTAGTCTGGAGAAACCCTCTACAAATCTCCGATAATATCCTACCAATCCCAGAAAACTTTTGATCTCAGTAACTGTCTTGGGCTGTTCCCACTATATAACTGCCTCTATCTTGGATGGATCCACCGATACTCCATCCTTCGACACAACATGGCCCAGAAATGAGATCTGCTCCAACCAAAAGTTACACTTGCTGAGTTTGGCATACAACTCTTTCTCTCGGAGGGTCTGTAGAACTATCCTCAAATGCTCCTCATGATCTTCCCTGGATTTGGAATACACCAAAATGTCATCAATAAACACAATCACAAACTTGTCCAGGTATGGCTTGAATACATCATTCATCAGTGCCATAAATTCTGCGGGAGCATTCGTCAATCCGAATGGCATCACCAAAAACTTGTAGTGGCCATAATGGGTACGAAATGCTATCTTGGGTACATCTCCACTCCTGATCGTCAACTGATGGTACCCTGACCGCAGGTCTATCTTAGAAAACACTTCGGCTCCCTGGAGCTGATCCAACAAATCGTCGATCCTTGGAAGGGGGTACTTGTTCTTAATGGTGGCCTTATTCAACAACCGATAATCTATACACAGTCGGAGGCTTCCATCTTTCTTCCTTACAAATAGAACTGGTGCTCCCCAAGGTGAGACACTTGGTCTTATAAACCCCTTCTCCAGCAACTCTTGCAATTGATTCTTTAACTCGTCCAACTCAATCAGAGCCATTCGATATGATGGTTTAGACATCGGCTCGGTACCAGGCACTAACTCTATGCAAAATTCTATTTTCCTTTCAGGTGGTAGTCCTGATAATTCATCCGAAAAGACATCAGGGTAATCCGCAATTATGGGTATGTCCCTCAATTCCGGGTGTGCCTCATCTATATCGACCACGTAGGCAATGAACCCTTCACATTATCCTCTCCATCGTTAGTAACATAAACCATCACTCCACATTCAACATTTATCATAAACAATAAATTTATCTCTCAAGCATTATGCATTTAAAATCATACTCCTTTATTTACAACGAACATACTATTTTAATATCATTTCTTTTCATCAAAGTTTACAATAAGATTGTCTAATCCTGAAAACATCAATGTCTTGGCAAGACAATCCATAATAACACGATTGGTAAACCAATCCATTCTCAATATTACATCAAAATCATTCATATTCAATAAAGTTAAATTGGCTAACATTTCCTTTCCCTCTATCTTTAACTTACAATCTCTACATACATGCTCAGTCAAATGATAATTCATGGGTGTGGAAATCATCAATATTCTATCCATCAATGTAGGTTTCACATACTCCAACAATTTATGTGCAAAGGAAGGTGCTACGAAAGAATGTGTGGCACCAGGATCAAATAATACCAATGCTTTTAAATCAAAAATTCGGATGGTACCTTTAATCACATCCGTTGATGCGTCTGCAGTGTCCTGATCCACTGCGTGCACCCTTCCTCTACTCACACCCACATCATGTTTCCCTTTTTCCTTAGCTGTAGCCCTCCTCCTCGGGGCTGCTGTCTCAACTGGAGCTCCCTCAGGCTTCTTGCCCTTCTGTGGGGCAGTCTCAATCATCTCATTACAGAACCTCGATATATGTCCTAGCCTCCCACATCTATAACACGAGACAGGGGGTATTTGACATGGCCTAGTCCCATGGTATCTCCCGCATCTCCTACACTGATCCGTGGTAGGTTGTGGTCTTCTAATAGCTATACTCCTCGACGCAGTCAAAGCCGGGTATACAGGAGGTCTAGTAGCTCTCTCCTGCACCTCCTCGATCTTGGGCCTCTTATCAAAATATCTTTGGCCTCCTCTCCTTAGTCCTCTATCCATCCCGGATCTCTTTCGGTCTCTATCCTTTTTAACACTGATTCTCCCAAGCTCGGAGGCATTTCGCTCAAAGTCTTGCTCGCATAACTGAGCCTTATGTACAGCCTCCTCATAAGTCAAAAAGTCAAAGGGAGCTATCTTAGTCCGGATGGCCAATCTCAATCCATCCATGAACTTCTGTATCTTTCGGGTCTCACTACCCATCGTGTCTAGGTCATATCTCTCCAATGACATAAACTTGGACTCATACTCATCCACAGTAAGGTTCCCCTGAACCAAATTCATGAATTCCATCCGCAGCTTCCTTTGTGCAGTAGTTGGAATGTACTATCTCTTGAAGGCCTCTTTAAATATCTCCCATGAGATCTCGGAGTGTCTGGCCCTCAAAATAGCCTCGGTGGACCTCCACCAGTGCTCTGCCTCGCTCTTGAACATAAACACGGCAAAGGCAACCTTCTCTGCTGAAGTGCATCAAAAAAACCTATACAGCTTCTCCATCTCATACACCCAATCCTCCGTAAACACTGGGTCCTTCACCCCTCTGAACACTAGGGGTTTCAATGCTTGGAACCTCGTAACCTGATTAAGTCGCAGTCATAACCCGAATCACTACCGCTCTGCTGTGGAGCGATAGGAGAATCTGTATCCTGTACTGGAGGTGGTGTAGCAGTAGCAGTCTCTGCAGTCTGAGGTCTCTCCGCCTCTACAGCTGCCTGTTCAGTAGTAGGCTGTGTTGCGGGACCTCGTCTATCACAGGCACCCAATGCCTGCGTGACTATCTCCACCAAATTCTCAATACTCTGCTCTAACCTAGCGAAGTGAGCCTCAGTATCCTCTGCTCTCTCAGCAGGGTTCTGTGGAGCCTGCTCAGTCTGTGGCTCCGCACGGCTCTCAGGCCTACCTCTACGGCCTCTAGCACGTGCTCTCACCCCTATACTTTTGCGTGTAACAGGCATAGTGCCAAACTTCCTATATTATAATAATTTATTAAGCTCAATCCATCATGGTATACACAGTTATATCTAAACAAAAGCACAGTAACATGGGGATGTACTTTCCTACGTTTTATTACTGACTCACATCAGGCCAACTTAGCTCTGATACCTATCTCTGTCACGATCCTTTTTCATTCCCTTTTACAAAAAATCTTAATAAATTTTTTTCGCGTTTTACCGTTACCTTACCCGATCGTGAACAATTCACCACATACAGTTGGGCTATGAGTCAATAATAACCACCACTTATCATTCATTCACAATTTAATGAAACGATGTCGTACATTCGAAGTTAATCGTTTACTTATACAAAATGTGATTACTGACATCTACATCCCCCATAATTACATTTCAAATGATTACTGTGTTTTTACATTGTTTAGATACAAAAAGAAATCACTGTGTATATACCTCTGACTGATGGAGATGCAGCGGATGTCCAAAATACCACACCTCAGTCCTCACTAGGCTACTATGCACGCTCAGTAGGAGGGGGAAATAGAGAGCAACCACACTTTCAGTAAGGCAATAATGCAAGCATGGTAGATAACTACTCTATCTACATGCTGATAGTGTTATGCATAAATCATTTATAGTAGAAGCATGAGGAAGTAAAACTATGCCATATGAGTATACATATATATCATGTATCAAAATCATGTACATTGGCATATAAAAAATGGTAAAAACATCATGTATAAATCATCGCATGCTCAATCTCATTTAAATTCATAAAAAGGGCAATTCATTAAGAAACCTCCTTTTTAAACCCACATCATAAAGCTCTTTCTCAAACACATGCAATCCCATCACAAACCATTTTCTCAATCACAAACATCCTCATCGTTTCGCAAATTAAGTCTACAAGGCTTGACCCCTCCCTCGGGTCTACCCTGGCCACTCACAATCACACTTATAGATTAAAATCATGTTGTAGTAAGTAAATCAAGCAAGGAGACAGGTCACTATATCTCAACTGACTATGTTGGCCAACTATGTCACATATCATCCCAGACCACACAGATCCTAGTGTGCAGGGTATCATGCTGGCACGAAGGTGGGTTAGTTCTCCACCAGACTTTCTCAAATCAAGTAACCAACACGCGATACATCGTACTCCATGTGATATACCGGTACATCGTACTCCGCGGACCCATAACATGGTTGGGGGTGCCTGCCATAGGTCTTATCTACCCATACCAAGTGTAACCTCTAGTCTCAAATGCACGTGGGAGTAATCTTAATACCAGGTCCTAGCCCCTCATAGCCTTGCTCGCCCCTGTTGGGTTCCCTGATTCAGGTCCTAGCCTCTCACCCTCACCCCACTCAAGAGGTCTGTTAGGCCTATTGGGTTCCCTGAATGGATTATGTCAGGTCCTAGCCCCTCACCCTCACCCCACTCAAGAGGTCTATCGGGCGTGTTGGGTTCCCTAAGTTAATCCGTATTACCCTCACCACAGCCTCATACATACCACAGTGTGAAAACCAGCGCGAGCTATGCTCTAGCACGAATTCATGCATCAAAACCAATCACTTCGTACGAGCAACGCTCTAGTACGGCATTTATGCATAAAAATATGAAGAAACCACGTACGAGCATAGCTCCAGTACGGTTATATGCATAAGAAAAACCACTCAAATCCACGTACGAGCAAAAGCTCCAATACGATTTATAAAACATCATCATAGTTCCAAAACAAAGTGCGAACTAAGCTCTAGCACATTTCACACAAGTGAAAATATTGAAATCCAGCGCGAACGAGGCTCTAGCATGATTTATGTCATACAAGTATGATAGGCGGCTCATACACAATCAAACAATCCCGACAATCGGGTTTAGTACTTCACAAATGCTTTTTCCACAACATCGATAAAACACTAGCCGGCCCATCTACAAGCTTGTTTAAAACAAAGCAATTACGTTTTGTAAAACATCAAAACATTAGATTTATGCAATTATTAGCCTTACTATCCCATTTCATAGAATCCTCTTCAAAACCAAAATCACGCATATACTTATCATCATTCATGAATACCATCAATCATTTACTTGAGCAACCATGCATTTAATAAAACACCCAATATTCACCCATAAGTTCAAAGTACAAGTAGCTATCTCTATATACTCACAAAATTCCCTTACCTTGAATCGCGACGCGTGATTCCACTTCCTTAAAGTGGCTTACTCGTACAGCTCGATTCATTTCCAATGGCTCTTCGAAACTGCACAAAATTGTATTCCGTATTATATTCGATCAATTTAACAGGACATCGTGCGTTCACTATAGTCGATTCGACCTATAGTTTCTATTAACGCTCATAAGGCCTTGTTTCATTTCTCTAGTCTATGGATTTTCTTAGGCCTATTAACTTATTCCAAATCGATATTAAATCGACATTAAGCTCATAGTGTTCATATTTCATGAATTCCCTCACTATGGCATTTATCAAGCATATACATACTCATTTTCACAATTCCTCCAAACTCACAATGTAATTCCATTTAACCGTCTAAAATCATAGACATTACCTCAATACAGCTTTAGCATGCCCATAATTCATAAACTCATTCAACCCATATCTTCTCACATTATACCCATTCTAGATTTTCTAGGTCACACCAATTCCACCATATCCCTAGATAATTTATCCATCAATACACATTCCAACTCAACTCCAAAATCACTTAAATAAAACAATGTACTTGGATTGGAGTATTAGAATCTTACCAAAATCTAATTTTTCTTCTTGCTCCAAATGTCAATGCCCTTAGCTCCTTCAATACCAATAATGGGATTTTGGGTTCCAACTATGTTGTTCTCTTCCTCAAGATGAACAACTTAGTGTCTAATGGCCTCCCCTCAATTCTTGCTGAAAATGGCTAATTTTAGAGAGAGAAAGTTAGGTTTTTAGGTTAGAAATGGAAGATTGGTGTTTTTCCTGAAATTTTTAGATTTTCAACACTCCTTTTATAGAAATCACTTGAGGAGATCGATCTGGTCCAAGAGGAGATCGATCTAGTCCCCTTAAATCCCTCATTTTCACGGCATTTTAAGCATGAGATCGATTTGTCGAAGCATGAGATCGATCTGCTCCCAAACAGAGAGCTAAGGAGATCGATCTGTATGCTTGAGGATCGATCTTTTCACTACAGAATGCTTAGGAGATCGATCTGGCCCTATTGGAGATCGATCTGTTCTATTTGATTGCCCAAATAAGAGCATTCTGACTCTCCCAGATCGATCTCTCATCCTATGAGATCGATCTGGCCTTCATACTTTCCAGATTTTCTACAGTTTTCTTGCTGCAACTCACACCCAATTGTCCTTAATCTACTGCCATGGCCATTTTCTCATCTATCCACCTTTATGACTTGAAAATGACATCCATTCATACCTTATGCACAGTGGAACTTGTGTGCATTCATTGTATATCCAAAGGTATCACATTCCAAACTAAATGGAAGCATAACTTCATTCCATTTTACCACACGACTCATTTTGAGTTCCAATCACACACATCACTTATAAGAACTCATTTCTTCATATTCATACACCATGAAACTTGTGTGTACATTACAAATCATATGTACATTGAATCCATTCACATTAGTTGATCCAATTACACACGTTACAAATATACATGTACAGGGTCTCACAACATCCCCCATAATTACAACTCAATCGTTATGTGCCATTACATTATTTAGATACAAAAAGAATCTTGTGTATATTCCTTTCGACGATGGAAGCAACGGATGTCCAAAAACACAATGCCTCAGTCCTCACTGGACTACTACGCACGCTCTGTAGGAAGGGAAAAATAAAGAGGGATGAGCAACCACACACTCAGTAAGGCAATAATACAAGCATGGTAGATAACTACTCTATCTACATGCTGATAGTGTTATGCATAAATTGTTTATGGTAGGAGCATGAGGAAGTAAAACTATGCCATATGAGTATACATATATATCATGTATCAAAATCATGTACATTGGCATATAAAACATGGTAAAAACATCATGTATAAATCATCTCATGCTCAATCTCATTTAAATTCATAAAAAGGGTAATTCATTAAGAAACCTCCTTTTTAAACCCATATCATAAAGCTCTTTCTCAAACACATAAAATCCCATCACAAACTATTTTTTCAATCACACACATCAATACCAATTCACAAATCAAACCCCACGAGGCTCGACCCCTCCCTCGGGTCTACCTTGGACAATCACTATCACACATATGAAATAAAACCAGGTCACTATATCAAAAAGTGTGAGACCCCGTATATGTAAAGTTGTAATGTGTGATGAATGTGATTGGAACTCAAAATGAGTAAGTGTGGTAAAATGGAATGAAGTTGAGCTCTCATTTAGTTTGGAATGTGATACTTTTGGATATACAATGAATGCACACAAGTTTCAATGTACATAAGGTATGAATGGATGCCATTTTCAAGTTATAAAGGTGGATGGATGAGAAAATAACCATGACAACAGATTAAGGATGTGTTGGTGCGAGTTGCAGCAAGGGAACTGCAGAAAATTTGGAAAGTATGAAGGCCAGATCGATCTCATAGATGAGACATCGATCTAGAAGAGCCAGAATGCTCTTATTTGGGTAATGGAATAGAGCAGATCGATCTCCAATGGGGCCAGATCGATCAAGCACCCAAATCGATCTCCTTAGCTCTCTGTTTGGGACCAGATCGATCTCATACTTCGACAGATCGATCTCATGCTTAAAATTTCATGAAAATGAGAGATTTAAGGGGACCAGATCGATCTCCTCAAGCTATTTCTATATAAGGAGGGCTGAAAATTTGAAAATTTTGGGAAAAACACCAATCTTCCATTTCTAATCCAAAAACCTAACTTTCTCTCTCTAAAATCAGCCATTTCCAGCAAGAATTGAGGGGAGACCATTAGACATTAAGTTGTTCATCTTGAGGAAGAGAACAACATAGTTGGAACCCAAAATCCCATTGTGGGTATTGAAGGAGATAAGGGCATTGACATTTGGAGCAAGAAGAAAAATCATATTTGGTAAGATTCTAACACTCCAATCCAAGTACATTGTCTATTTAATTGATTTTGGAGTTGTTTGGCATGAGTATGTATGGATGGAAACACCTAGGTTGTGTTAGAAACTAATGTAACCTAGAAAATGGAATACCTCTAGTGTGAGAAAGTATGATTTGGGGAGTTGGTGGTTTATGGGGTATGATAAGTTGTTAAATGAGTCATGTGGGTGATTTGGAATGGTTATGTGGAGTTATAATATGGGTTTAAGTGAAATTGTGAAAATGAGTATGTATATGCTTGATAAAATGCCATAGTGAGGGAATTCATGAAATATGAACACTATGAGCTTAATGTCGATTTAATATCGATTTGGAATAAGTTAATAGGCCTAAGAAGATCCATAGACTCGAGATATGCGTAAAGTAATGAAACGAGGCCATATAAGCGTTAATAGAGGCTATAGATTAAATTGACTATAGCAAGCACAAGGGTTGCATTATATGGATCGAATATAATGTGAAATATGGTTGTGTGCAGTCTCGAAGAGTTGTTGAAGACGAATCGAACCGTACGAGTAAGCAGCTTAAGGAAGTGGAATCACGCATCGCGATTCCAGGTAAGGGAATTCTGTAAGTATATAGAGATAGCTGCTCGTATTTTGTTGGTGTATAAGGCTTTGGAAATGTGCATGGATTTATACAAATATGTATTAAAGATGTATGGATGTGACTATGAATAATTGTATGATATTTGGTGGTTGGAATGGTATTGTAAAGAAATGGGATAGTAAGGCTAATAATTGCATAAATCTAATGTTTTGATGTTTTTCAAAATGGAATTGCTTGGTTTTAAGTAAGCTTGTAGATGGGCCGGCTAGTGTTTTATTGATGTTGTGGAAAAGCATTTGTGAAGTGCTAAACCCGATTGTCGGGATTGTTTGATTGTGTATGAGCCGCCTATCGTATTTGCATGATATAAATCGCGCTAGAGCCTCGCTCGCGCTGGATTTCTATGTTTTCACTTGTGTGATAAGTGCTTGAGTTTAGCTCGCACTTTGACTTGAATTGTGATGATGTTTTATAAACCATACTGGAGCTTACGCTCGTACATGGATTTGAGTGGTTTTTCTTATGCATATAATCGTACTGGAGCTATGCTCGTACGTGGTTTCTTCATATTTTATGCATAAATGCCGTACTAGAGTGTTGCTCGTACGAAGTGATTGGTTTTGATGCATGAATTCGCGCTACAGCATAGCTCGCGCCGGTTTTCACACTGTGGTATGTATGAGGCCGTGGTGAGAGATACGGATTAACTTAGGGAACCCAACAGGCCTAACAGACCTCTTGAGTGGGGTGAGGGTGAGGGGCTAGGACCTGACATAATCCTTTCAGGGAACCCAACAGGCCTAACAGACCTCTTGAGTGGGGTGAGGGTGAGGGGCTAGGACCTGAATCAGGGAACCCAACAGGGGCGAGCAAGGCCATGAAGGGCTAAGACCTGGTATTGAGGATACTCCCACGTGCTCTTGAGACTATAAAGGTTACACTTGGTATGGGGTAGATAAGACCTATGGCAGGCACCCCCAACCATGTTATGGGTCCGCGGAGTACGATGTACCGTGTATATCACATGGAGTACGATGTACCGCGTGGTGGTTACTTGATTTGAGAAAGTCTGGTGGAGAATTAACCCACCTTCGTGCCAGCATGATACCCCGCACACCGGGATCCGTGTGGTCTGGGATGATATGTGACAATTGGCCAACGTAGTCACTTGAGATATAGTAACCTGTCTCCTTGCTTGATTTACTTACTACCACATGATTTTTAAATCTCTAAGTGTGATTTGTGATTGTTTAAGATAGACCCGAAGGAGGGGTCGAGCCTCGTGGAATTGATTTATGAAATGAAAATGAGGTTGTGATTGTGAATTGATGTGATGAGATTGTATGTGTTTGAGAAAGAGTTTTATGACGTGGGTTTAAAAAGGAGGTTTCTTAATGAATTACCCTTTCTATGAATTTAAATGAGATTGAGCATGAGATGATTTATACATGATGTTTTTACCATGTTTTATATGCCAATGTACATGATTTTGATACATGATATATATGTATACTCATATGGCATAGTTTTACTTCCTCATGCTCCTACCATAAATGATTTATGCATAACACTATCAGCATGTAGATAAAGTAGTTATCTACCATGCTTGCATTATTGTCTTACTGAGCGTGTGGTTGCTCATCCCTCTCTATTTTTCCCCTACAGAGCGTGCATAGTAGCCCAGTGAGGACTGAGGCGTGGTATTTTGGACTCCGCTGCATCTCCATCGCTTAGAGGTATATACATAGTGATTCTTTTTGTATCTAAACAATGTAAAAGCACAGTATTCTTTTGAGTTATAATTATGGGGGATGTAGATGTCAGTAAAACATGCTTTTGTATAAGTATAAGATTAAATTCAAATGTATGACATCGTTTTATTTAACTGAGAATGAATGAGATGTGGTGTTTATTATTGACTCACAGCCCAACAGTGTGTAGTGAGTTAGTTCACGATCGGGTAAGGTAACAGAAAAACGCGAAAATTTTTTAGTGATTTTCGGTTAAAGAGAATGGAATTGGGTTGTGACAAAAAGTGCCTATATGGACCAACGACATCATAAATCATCCCAGACCACACGCATCCAGGTGTGCGGGGTATCGTCCTGGCACGGAGGTGGATTATCCCTCGCCAAACTTTCTCATCACATAAGCATCACGCGGTACATCGTACTCCATGTGATATACACGGTACAGCGTACTCTGCGGACTCATATCATGATTGGGGTTGCCATTCCTAGGTCTTACCTACCCCATACTAAGAGTTTTTTATATCTATGTAGGAGAGCCTCCCTACCGAACAGAGCCTCCCTGCCCCTCCAGGGCTTAAGGATGTTAGCTTAAGGATCCTTCTGTACCCATGTAGGAGAGCCTCCCTGCCGAACAGAGCCTCCCCGCCCCTCCAGGGCTTAACGATGTTGGCTTAAGGATCCTACCGTAAGAGAGCCTCCCCACCGAACAGAGCCTCCCCGTCTCCTCGGGCTTAAGGATGTAGGGCTTGAGGATCTTACCAACTTTCACGGCATTATACGTATCCCAATGTGCAAACTTGTGCGAGCAAAGCTCTAGCATGACTCATCCATCCTATCATAAAGAAACCACGTACGAGCATAGCTCTAGTACGGTTATACGCATAAGAAGAACAACTCAAAAGCCACGTACGAGCAGAAGCTCCAGTACGGTTTATAAACATCATGATAGTTTCCAAATCAAGGTGCGAGCTAAGCTCCCACACGTTTCATACAAATGAAAACATCAATACCCGGTACGAGCTAGGCTCCAACACGATTTAATTCACATAAACATGATAGGCAGCTCATAAGTTTTCAAAACCAGTCTCAAAAAATATTTGGCACTTTATATGTGCTATCACACAACATCAAACCACAATAGCCAGCCTATCTATCAATTCGTTCAAAACAAAACACATGTTTTGTGAAAGTATTCAAAACACTTGATTTATGCAATTATTAGCCTTACTATCTCATTTCTTCACAATACCATTCCAAACAACCAAATCTCATACAAATACTAGTAATAGTTTCCATACATTGTCAAACACATTTCTATAAACGCATGCACATTTCGAAGCCCTATATACCCACAAAATATGAGCAGCTACCTCTATATACCTATAGAATTCCTGTCACGACCCTCAACTTACCAAAATACGTACAAATTTTTCGCATTTTCATGCATCAATCCTTAATCATCCTTCCTCGATCGTGAACAACCACACGCTTAACAGTTGGGCTGTGTGTCGAGTCTAACTCACTCCACCATACCAATTCAATTTGAAACATTATTTATGAGTAAACACTTGTATAAATGTATATATATCAGAGTTGTTACATGTGTTTACATTGTTTTACATCCCCAGTAGTTACATACAAAATGCTACTGTGCTATGTCTAGTTTAGATACAAAATAATCCAAGTGTGTATACCTTTAGCGATGGGATGCAGCGGAATTACCAAAAAGGGAACGCCTCCAGTCACGCTCAATCTATACTCAAATCTCTGTAGAGAGGGGAGAATAAGGGGGGTGAGCAAACCACACGCTCAGTAAGGCAATCATGCGAACAGGTAGATACTGCACTATCTACGTGATCGAGATGCCATGCTCAAAAGCATTTAATTCATTGTTTATCTCAAAACATGAGTGTATGATTGTGTTAATGGTATGTAAAGCATTCATGCTATTAAAATTCAGTGCACATTTCAACTCAAAGCATGGTATAAATCATCATGCATAATTCACAATAAAAGCATGGCATTAAACATCATGCATTTTCACAATAAAGCATGGCATTAAACATCATGCATCCGTGCACTTTAAAAACCATTAACAAATCAATTCAACGTCAGGTCCCAACCCATCCCTCGGGCTTTCCTGACCACAATCACTTCAAACATGGATTTATTCTCAAATAGCATTAGACATGTGAGATAGGCAGTTCAACAATAGGTAATAACCTCAAGGCCTATGTACATAACCTGTGATACAGGCTACACGGATCAGGTGTGCGGGATATCACCACCATCTGCTTCCACACGGGAGGTGGGTCAAATCCTACCCGCCGGTCCATAGCAGATCTCGTCCGAAGAAGGCACATCACATCACAACACGGTACAATGTACTCCATGCTACATGCACGGTATAACGTACTCCGTGGACCCCCACCCTTATCCCTCGTTCGGGCTCATCAGGTGGATCTCCAACCCTTATCCCTCGTTCGGGCTCATCAGGTTGTTTTAACATGCCATGTCTCAAAACAATGCACGTGTGAGCCTATTTAATCGATATGACACCAAGTCTACTCGAAGCTCCAAACACGGCAACATGCAAAGTGGGCATCCAGTGCGAGACAAACTCAAAGCACAATGCCAAAACAATATGAAATCCATGTGAAAACTAGTGCCTCTTGCACTCTTTCATACTCACGAAATCATGTAGGTGGCTCAAAACTTGCAAAATATGGTTAACAAAACCAAAACATACTCATTTCTTTTGCAAATCATTTCGATGTTAGCCAACCTACCAATCATTTGCTAAAAACAATAAAACATGATTTCCAAAGAAATGTGCTTTTGTTTTCATGCACATTTCTCAAACTCCCAACTTTTACCCTTCAATCACCCAACAACATTTCCTAATCTCATGCATTCTAGCAAACATTTAAGCGCCCAAATTGCGCACAATATCTCTAAGAGTCCACACAATTCCCTTACCTCGATTTACTTGGTGTGACTCCTTTCCTTTTAGCTTCTCACGCTCTTGGCTCAACTCGCCTCGGCGTATCCTCGAAAGCTGCGATTCATTCATTAAATCGATTGAGTTAATGTATTTAACCCATAATTGACCTCACTAGTCAATATTATTCACTTATGCATTTTACAAATGCCTTAATCCACATTTTACCTCTTTTAGGTAAATCTCAAAATTTATCCACTAACCACATCTTAAAATCATACCACAACACTATAAATAACTTTCACATATCTCATTCATCATTAATCTCCATACATTCCACTTTCTCACTCTAGACCATTTCTAGGTCATAATCATTCCAATGTATTTAGATAGTTTCTAACCATCCATACTCATGCCAAACAACTCCAAAATCATTTAAATAAACAATGTACCATAGTTGGAGTGTTAGAATCTTACCAAATTTGATTTCTCTTCTTGCTCCAATGGCAATGCCCTTAACTCCTCCAATACCAACAATGGACAAATGCTTTCCAACTATGTTGTTCTTCTCTTTGATAGGAACAACTTTGTCTCTAATGGTCTCTCTTCAATCCTCACTGAAAATGGCTGATTTTTGAGAGAGAATGTTAGGTTTTTGGGTTGAAAGTGGAAAGTTTGTGTTTTTCCCGAAATTTTCTGATTTCCAGCACTCCTTATATAGAAATAGCTTGAGGAGATCGATCTGGTCCAAGAGGAGATCGATCTGGTCCCTTAAAATCCCTCTTTTTCACGGCATTTTTAAGCCTGAGATCGATCTGTTGAAGCATGAGATCGATCTGTCAAGGCATGAGATCGATCTGTCGAAGCATGAGATCGATCTGCTCCCAAACAGAGAGCTAAGGAGATCGATCTGGGTGCTTGGGGATCGATCTTTTCACTACCAAATGCTTAGGAGATCGATCTGGCTCCATTGGAGATCGATCTGCTCTATTCTTTTGCCCAATTAAGAGCATTCTGGCTCTTCCAGATCGATCTCTCATCCCATGAGATCGATCTGCCCTTCAAAATTTCCAGATTTCCTCTGCAACAACACTTACCAAACATCCTTAATTTGCTACCATGATCATTTCCACATTCATTCATCTTTGAGACTTGAAAATGGCATCCATCCTCACTTCATACACATTAAAACTTGTGTAGAATCTTTGTATGACCAATGGTACTTAATATAAACAAAAATGGAAGTGCACATCTTATGCAATTCTACTTCCATTTTACCAAACTATTCATAATCCATTCTACACACATTCTCCACATGTTTAAGTCCATTTCTACACATTCATACATAATGAAACTTGTATGTACGATTACCACTCTCATTACAAGTGTGTACATTACTTATGGACTCACATCACATATACTTCACTCATGAATTCATAGTACAACTCTATTTACACTTCTATGTACATATATACCTTTATACATATACGGGGTCTCACATTCTCCCCCACTTAGAAAATTTGGTCCTCCAAATTGGAACCAATTATTCTGTGAACAACTCGGGATACCTCTCCCGCATCAAACTCTCCAATTCCCATGTGGCTTCTTCCACAGTGTGATGTTGCCAAAGTATCTTCACCAAGGGAATTGTCTTTGTCCTCAGCACTTTCTCTTTTCTGTCCAATACCCGAACTGGCTTCTCAACATAGGTCATACCCTCATTGAGCTCCAAAGGCTCATATCTTATCACATGTGCCGGGTCCGGGTGATACTTCCTCAACATGGATACGTGGAAGACATTATTCACACTTGCCAACTCTGGTGGCAATGCCAACCTATACGCCTTGTCTCCCACCTTATCAAGTATCTCAAATGGCCCGATATATCGAGGGCTCAACTTTCCCTTCTTCCCAAATCTCATAATTCCCTTCGAAGGGGAAACTTTCAAAAACACAGACTCACCCACCTCAAACTCTAGTGGTCTCCGTCTCTTGTCAGCATAACTCTTTTGCCTGCTCTGAGCTGTCCGTAACCTCTCACATATCAATTGGGCGTCCTCAGAGGCTTGTCTAACCAAGTCGGGAGCAAAGATCTGTCTGTCACCAACCTCTTCCCATCCAATAGGGGAACGGCATCTACGCCCATACAATGCCTCATATGGTGCCATCCCGATACTCGCATGAAAACTGTTATTATACGCGAACTCTACGAGTGGCAAATGGTCATCCCAGGAGCCTCCAAAATCCAATGCACACGCTCTCAACATGTCCTCCAGGGTCTGTATAGTCCTCTCTGACTGACCATCTGTCTGAGGATGAAACGCGGTGCTAAAATTCAACTGGGTCCCCATCGCTTACTGAAAATGTTCCCAAAAGTGGGAAGTGAAGCGGGCATCCCTATCAGAAACAACGCTCACTGGAATTCCATGTAGCCTCACTATCTCGCCCACATATAGGTTCGCTAACTGGCTCAGAGTATCGGTAGCTCTCATAGCTAGAAAATGGGCTGATTTCGTCAACCGATCCACAATCACCCATATGGCATCATGACCCCTCCGGGTCCTCGGCAATCCCATCACAAAATCCATGGTGACATGCTCCCACTTCCATGTCGATATCGGTAGAGGCTGCAATAACCCTGCAGGCTTCTGATGCTCTACCTTCACCTGCTGACAAACGAGACACTTAGCAACATATTCAGCAATGTGCTTTTTCATTCCTGACCACCAATAAACCTTTCGAAGGTTTTGATACATTTTGGTACCCCCTGGATGTATCGTATACTTTGATGAGTGAGCCTCTGTCAGGATCAACCTTCTGATCTCTGCGTCATCAGGAACACATATCCTACCTCTGAACCTCAACAATCCATCCGAACTCAACCCAAAGTCCTTCTCTATACCCCTCTGTATCTGCCCGACAATATCACTACACTGCTGATCAACTCGCTGAGCCTGTCAGATTCGATCTACCAGATCCGGTTCCAACTGCAGGCTAGCTATCATAAATCCACTATCAGCGTCAGGCGGGGTCATATCCAAACTGAGGTTCATGAACTGTTCCAACAGCTCGTGTTCCCTGATCATTATAAATGATACCATCCCGAGATGCTTCCTACTCAATGCATTAGCAACCACATTTGCTTTACCCGGGTGGTATAGGATTTCACAATCATAATCCTTTAACAGCTCGAGCCATCTCCTCTGTCTCATGTTCAACTCTTTCTGTGAGAACAGGTACTTAAGGCTCTTATGATCTGTATAAACCTGAAATCTCTCACCATAGAGGTAGTGGCGCCATATCTTCAGCGCAAACACCACCGCTGCCAACTCCAAGTCATGGGTCAGGTAGTTCCTCTCATGATCCTTTAACTGTCTTGATCCATAGGCTACTACCTTCCCATCCTGCATCAATACACAGCCCAGTCCTAGGTGTGAAGCATCCGCATACACCGAGAAACCTCCTGAGCTGGTAGGAATTGTGAGTATTGGAGCTGTAGTTAATCTCCTTTTCAACTCCTCAAAACTGTCTTCACACTTTTTGTCCCACACAAACTCTACATTTTTCCTTGTGAGACGTGTCAAAGGAGCAGCTAACCTCGAAAATCCCTCTACAAACCTTCGATAATACCCAGCTAAACCCAAGAAACTTCTGATCTCTGTCACTGTTTGGGGTCTCTGCCACTGAACTACGGCCTCAATCTTAGATAGATCCACTGATACTCCATCCTTTGATACTATGTGACCCAGAAAAGAGATCTGTTCTAACCAAAAGTCACACTTACTGAGTTTAGCGTACAACTTCTTCTCTCAAAGGGTTTGTAGCACTATCCTTAAATGCCTTTCATGCTCCTCTCTAGACCTTGAATACACCAGTATATCATCAATGAACACAATAACAAATCGATACAAGTACTGGTGGAATACCTCATTCATCAAAGACATAAAAGCTGCGGGAGCATTCGTCAACCCGAATGGCATAACCATAAACTCATAATGTCCATACCGGGTGCGAAAAGCTGTCTTGGGTACATCTCCATCTCGTATCTTCAACTGATGGTACCCTGATCTCAGATCTATCTTGGAAAAGACCTGCGCTCCCTTAAGCTGATCCAACAAATCATCGATGCGTGGGAGGGGATACTTATTCTTGATGGTGGCCTTATTCAACAACCGGTAGTCTATACACAGTCAGAGGCTTCCATCCTTCTTCCTTACAAACAGAACCGGTGCTCCCCAAGGTGAGACACTCGGCCTGATGAACCCCTTCTCCAGCAACTCTTGTAATTGTTTCCTTAACTCCTCTAACTCAACTTGAGCCATTCTGTATGGTGGCTTGGACATCGGCTCTGTACCAGGTGCCAAATCTATACCAAACTCCATCTCCCTATCTGGAGGTAATCCTGGTAACTCATCCGGAAAGACATCTGGAAATTCCCTAACCACTAGTATGTCTTCCAATTCCGGACGTGCCTTATCCGTCTCAATCACAAAAGCGATGAATCCTTCACATTATTCTTTCCCCCATTAGCATCATAAATCATCACATCACATACATAAATGAAATCAAATTTATCTTTCATACATCATGTATCAAGATTATACTCATCACACTTATAAAAATCATGTTCTTTAATTTCATTTTACAAAATTAACTACAAGATTGTCTATCTTTGGAAACATCAAGGTTTTGGCATGACAATCCATAACAACATGATTGGCAGCCAACCAATCCATTCCTAGGATAACATCAAAATCACTCATATTTAATAAAATTAAATCGGCTGCCATCTCTTTACCTCCTATCTTCATTTTACAATCCCTATATATATGCTCAGTCAACTGACTATCATTCATAGGGGTAGATATCAATAACATCTTATCAAGCAGCGTGGGTTTTACATGCTTCAACAATTTACATGCAAAGGATGGCGAAATAAAGGAATGCGTGGCACCAGGATCAAACAGTACATAAGCTTCTAAATCAAAGATTTGGATGGTACCTTTTACCACATCTGATGACTGATCTGCAGTATCCTGATCCAGTGCGTGCACTCGTCCTCTGCTTACACCCACTGCTTGCTTCCCCTTTTCCTCAGCTGTAGCCCTCCTCCTCGGAGCAGCTGTACCAACTGGAGCTCTCTCTGGCTCCTTGCCCTTCTGTGGGGCTCTCTCTATCATCTCGGGGCAATCTCTGATTATGTGCCCTGGCTTCCCACATCTGAAGCATACAACCTGAGGTCCATAACATGGTCGAGTACCATGGTACCTACCACACTTGTCACACTGTTTTGTAGTAGGCCGGGGTCCTCCAATCATGATTCCCTTAGCTGGAGCAATGGCCGGATACATGGGAGTATCAACTGTCCTCTCCCGGATCTCATCAATTCTCGGCCTCTTTCCAGAGAATCTCTTGCTTCCTTTATAGCTGAAGCCTCTATCCATCATAGGTCTCTTCTTATCTTTGTCCCTCATCTTACCAACCTTTCCAAATTCCGAGGCGATTCTATCAACATCTTGTTCACATAGTTGCGCCCTGCGCACTGCCTCCTCATAGGTCGGTATATCTAGGGGAACCAATCTAGACCTGATAGCCGGTCTCAATCCATCCACAAACTTTTGGATCTTCTCGACCTCGTTACCCATCGTGTTGGGATCATACCTGCCCAGGGATATAAAAGCAGTCTCATACTCGTCCACAGTTTTGCTCCCTTGGGTCAGTCCCAAAAATGCCATCTTTAGCTTTCGCTGGGTGGTATCCAGAACATACTGTCTCCGGAAGGCCTCTAGAAACACATCCCAGCTGATCTCAGTTTGCCGGGCTCTCAAAATAGGCCTGGTGGATTTCCACCAATGTTCTGCTGATCCCTTCAGCATAAAAGCGGCAAATGCTACCATCTCGGTAGTAGTGCACTCAAAGAACCCATATAATTTCTCGATCTCATTGATCCAATCCTCAGCCGCTACTGGGTCCTTTACTCCACTGAAAGACGGCGGTCCAAACTTCTGGAACTGCCGCAGTCTATCCAAATCACATCCATATCCCCAACCTCTACTGCCTGGCATAGCAACCGGCGTAGGCACATCCTGTGTGGGTGGGGTATCTGTCGTCTGAGGTCCTTGGGCTTGCCTTGCCCGTGCCTCGGGAGCTGCTGCCTGCTAGGCATCACCCTGTGTAGCGGGACTCTGTCTACCGCCAACTCCAGGTAAAGATTGAGTGACCAATTCCAAAATCATCTCAATGCTCCGCTCAATCCTCGCGAAGCGAGCCTCAGTACTCTCGGGCCTCTCCTCTGGACCCTGTGGAGCGTGCTCAACGTCGACCTCCACCTCAATATCCTCCTGAGCCTCGTGTGTTTTCGGCTCAACACGACCCCCAGGCCTACCTCTACGGCCTCGAGCTTGTGCTCTCATCCCTCTACCGCGACTGGTATTAGGCATACTCACTCAGTTCCCTACATTCACAACCAATTACTTAGTCAACCCATCGACATAGACTATTTGTATCTAAACAAGCACAGTAACTTGGGGATGTAATTTTTTTCACTTATTAAGTATTTTAGACACGACACACGTCAGACCAACTCGAGCTCTGATACCAACTTCTGTCATGACCCTCAACTTACCAAAATACGTACAAATTTTTCGCATTTTCATGCATCAATCCTTAATCATCCTTCCTCGATCGTGAACAACCACACGCTTAACAGTTGGGCTGTGTGTCGAGTCTAACTCACTCCACCATACCAATTCAATTTGAAACATTATTTATGAGTAAACACTTGTATAAATGTATATATAGCAGAGTTGTTACATGTCTTTACATTGTTTTACATCCCCAGTAGTTACATACAAAATGCTACTGTGCTATGTCTAGTTTAGATACAAAATAATCCAAGTGTGTATACCTTTAGCGATGGGATGCAGCGGAATTACCAAAAAGGGAACGCCTCCAGTCACGCTCAATCTATACTCAAATCTCTGTAGAGAGGGGAGAATAAGGGGGGTGAGCAAACCACACGCTCAGTAAGGCAATCATGCGAACAGGTAGATACTGCACTATCTACGTGATCGAGATGCCATGCTCAAAAGCATTTAATTCATTGTTTATCTCAAAACATGAGTGTATGATTGTGTTAATGGTATGTAAAGCATTCATGCTATTAAAATTCAGTGCACATTTCAACTCAAAGCATGGTATAAATCATCATGCATAATTCACAATAAAAGCATGGCATTAAACATCATGCATTTTCACAATAAAGCATGGCATTAAACATCATGCATCCGTGCACTTTACAAACCATTAACAAATCAATTCAACGTCAGGTCCCAACCCATCCCTCGGGCTTTCCTGACCACAATCACTTCAAACATGGATTTATTCTCAAATAGCATTAGACATGTGAGATAGGCAGTTCAACAATAGGTAATAACCTCAAGGCCTATGTACATAACCTGTGATACCGGCTACACGGATCAGGTGTGAGGGATATCACCACCATCTGCTTCCACACGGGAGGTGGGTCAAATCCTACCCGCCGGTCCATAGCAGATCTCGTCCGAAGATGGCACATCACATCACAACACGGTACAATGTACTCCATGCTACATGCACGGTACAACGTACTCCGTGGACCCCCGGCCTTATCCCTCGTTCGGGCTCATCAGCTATTCCTCCAACCCTTATCCCTCGTTCGGGCTCATCAGGTGGATCTCCAACCCTTATCCCTCGTTCGGGCTCATCAGGTTGTTTTAACATGCCATGTCTCAAAACAATGCACGTGTGAGCCTATTTAATCGATATGACACCAAGTCTACTCAAAGCTCCAAACACGGCAACATGCAAAGTGGGCATCCAGTGCGAGACAAACTCAAAGCACAATGCCAAAACAATATGAAATCCATGTGAAAACTAGTGCCTCTTGCACTCTTTCATACTCACGAAATCATGTAGGTGGCTCAAAACTTGCAAAATATGGTTAACAAAACCAAAACATACTCATTTCTTTTTCAAATCATTTCGATGTTAGCCAACCTACCAATCATTTGCTAAAAAGCAATAAAACATGATTTCCAAAGAAATATGTTTTTGTTTTCATGCACATTTCTCAAACTTCCAACTTTTACCCTTCAATCACCCAACAACATTTCCTAATCTCATGCATTCTAGCAAACATTTAAGCGCCCAAATTGCGCACAATATCTCTAAGAGTCCACACAATTCCCTTACCTCGATTTACTTGGTGTGACTCCTTTCCTTTTAGCTTCTCACGCTCTTGGCTCAACTCGCCTCGGCGTATCTTCGGAAGCTGCGATTCATTCATTAAATCGATTGAGTTAATGTATTTAACCCATAATTGACCTCACTAGTCAATATTATTCACTTATGCATTTTACAAATGCCTTAATCCACATTTTACCTCTTTTAGGTAAATCTCACAATTTATCCACTAACCACATCTTAAAATCATACCACAACACTATAAATAACTTTCACATATCTCATTCATCATTAATCTCCATACATTCCACTTTCTCACTCTAGACCATTTCTAGGTCATAATCATTCCAATGTATTTAGATAGTTTCTAACCATCCATACTCATGCCAAACAACTCCAAAATCATTTAAATAAACAATGTACCATAGTTGGAGTGTTAGAATCTTACCAAATTTGATTTCTCTTCTTGCTCCAATGGCAATGCCCTTAACTCCTCCAATACCAACAATGGAAAAATGCTTTCCAACTATGTTGTTCTTCTCTTTGATAGGAACAACTTTGTCTCTAATGGTCTCTCTTCAATCCTCACTGAAAATGGCTGATTTTTGAGAGAGAATGTTAGGTTTTTGGGTTGAAAGTGGAAAGTTTGTGTTTTTCCCGAAATTTTCTGATTTCCAGCACTCCTTATATAGAAATAGCTTGAGGAGATCGATCTGGTCCAAGAGGAGATCGATCTGGTCCCTTAAAATCCCTCTTTTTCACGGCATTTTTAAGCCTAAGATCGATCTGTTGAAGCATGAGATCGATCTGTCAAGGCATGAGATCAATCTGTCGAAGCATGAGATCGATCTGCTCCCAAACAGAGAGCTAAGGAGATCGATCTGGGTGCTTGGGGATCGATCTTTTCACTACCAAATGCTTAGGAGATCGATCTGGCTCCATTGGAGATCGATCTGCTCTATTCTTTTGCCCAATTAAGAGTATTCTGGCTCTTCCAGATCGATCTCTCATCCCATGAGATCGATCTGCCCTTCAAAATTTCCAGATTTCCTCTGCAACAACACTTACCAAACATCCTTAATTTGCTACCATGATCATTTCCACATTCATTCATCTTTGAGACTTGAAAATGGCATCCATCCTCACTTCATACACATTAAAACTTGTGTAGAATCTTTGTATGACCAATGGTACTTAATATAAACAAAAATGGAAGTGCACATCTTATGCAATTCTACTTCCATTTTACCAAACTATTCATAATCCATTCTACACACATTCTTCACATGTTTAAGTCCATTTCTACACATTCATACATAATGAAACTTGTATGTACGATTACTACTCTCATTACAAGTGTGTACATTACTTATGGACTCACATCACATATACTTCACTCATGAATTCATAGTACAACTCTATTTACACTTCTATGTACATATATACCTTTATACATATACGGGGTCTCACAATTCCTTTACCTAGAATCGCGACGCATGATTCCACTTCCTTAGAGCTGCTTACTCGTACGATTCGATTCGTCTCCATCGGACTCTTCGAAACTGTGCATAATCATATTTCACATTACATTCGATCCATATAACAGGACATCGTGCTTTCACTATAGTCGATTCGACCTATAGTTTCTATTAACGCTCATAAGGCCTTGTTTCATTTCTCCAGTCTATGGATTCCTTTTAGGCCTATCAACTCATTCCAAATCGATATTAAATCGATATTAAGTCCATAGTGTTCATATTTCATTGACTTCTTCACTATGGCATTTACCAAGCATTTACATACTCATTTTCCATAAATTCTCTAAACTCACAATGTGGCTTCATTTACCCATCTCAACTCATCAACATTACTCCAATAACAACTTATCAACATCCATAAACCACCAACTCACCCAATCTACACTTTCTCACACTAGGTTCAATCCATTTTCTAGGTTACATTAGTTTCTAACACAACCTAGGTGTTTCCAACCATCCATACTCATGCTAAACAACTCCAAAATCATTTAAATAGACAATGAACTAGAGTTGGAATGTTAGAATCTTACCAAATCCAATTTCTTTTCTTACTCCAAATGCTAATGCCCTTAGCTCCTTCAATACCAACAATGGGATTTTGGGTTCCAACTCTGTTGTTCTCTTCCTCAAGATGAACAACTTAGTGTCTAATGGCCTCCCCTCAAATCTTACTGGAAATGACTGATTTTAGAGAGAGAAAGTTAGGTTTTTGGGTTGAAAATGGAAGGATGGTGTTTTTCTTGAAATTTTCAGATTTTCAGCACTCCTTTTATAGAAATAGCTTGAGGAGATCGATCTCCACTAGCAGGAGATCGATCTGATCCCCTTAAATCCCTCTTTTTTCATGGCATTTTAAGCATGAGATCGATCTGTTGAAGCCTGAGATCGATCTCCTCCCAAACAGAGAGCTAAGGAGATCGATCTGTATGCTTAAGGATCTATCTTTTCATTACAGAATGGTTAGGAGATCGATCTGGCCCCATTGGAGATCGATCTGCTCTATTCCATTGCCCAAATAAGAGCATTCTGGCTCTTCCAGATCGATCTCTCATCCTATGAGATAGATTTGGCCTTCATACTTTCCAGATTTTCTACAGTTTTCCTGCTGTAACTCACACCCAAATGTCCTTAATTTGCTACCATAACCATTTTCTCATCCATCCACCTCTATGACTTGAAAATGGCATCCATTCATACCTTATGCACATTGAAACTTGTGTGCATTACTTGTATACCAAAGGTATACTATATAAAACCAAATGGAAGCATTTATATTCATACCACTTTCTTCCAATTACCACACTACTCATTTTGAGTTCCATTCACATTTATCACTTATAAGAACTCATTTCTTTATATTCATACACCATGAAACTTGTATGTATATTACAATTCATATTACACATATGTACATTGAATCCATGGAGTTACATCAATCATACTTTACATTACAAGTCCATTCACATTTATTGATCCAATTATACAAGTCACAACCATACATATACGGGGTCTCACAACTACCTCTTGAAACTCTACACTGAACGGTCTACCATATCCTTGTCACTAACCATCAACAAGTAAAAATGAACAAACAACAATAATGCTAAAATAAATTGCAATAAATGAAATGGATTCAATGAACGTAAGAAAATGCTGTAAAAATGGAAGCTATATTCTAAATGCGGTCAAGAACCAAATCATGAAATGCATGCAAATACAAATGAAATAAGGAAAGAAAAGGACAATGATGCATAGCAAAAAATGAATTTAAACCCGACAGGAAATATGTGAAAACCACACTGAAAACATCAACGTGACTAATCGGATTGCTCTAATTCCATCTCCTTAATGCCATGGTTCCACATTGCCTTTGATGTGGAACAATGCTAGCATCAACCCACATCAAAGCACCAAAACCAAAAAGCATAGAGGAAGGAAGAATTAAGTAACCCGAATGCACAAAGGGAGCAAACCGAGAGCTAAAAACTAGGAAATAGAAGCTATGTAGTAGAGCCAAAATAAAAGAAGAAATGACTTAAACAAAACCGAGAATAAGGAAAGGAAATTGATTACCATTAATGAAATTATCAAAGACTAGAAAATAAAGAAGCTTTTCATAAAATGAAGATTGAATGAACAATGAAATAAAATGGTGGCTAAAAACAAACTAACGGGAAATGCTTGGAAATTAAACTAAAAAAAGAAAAACTTAAAAACTAAAGCTACCATAGAATTACCACTACTCCTAATTTACTCTAAACTACTCCTAACCTAGACTACTTACCCTACTCCTACTTCTTACTTCTACTTCTCCCTTTTTTCAATTGCCATCATATTTTATTTATATACACACTTAGCGGTACAATGGTAATTTTTCCATCCTAGATGAGTTGGCATTGTTTGGCCACTTGTCTCCCTTTGATTTGCTGCAGAGTAGATATTTCCATGTCACCCATCTTTTTGTCCAACTAGCTGTGCAATGTGGCCCGACGTGTGTCTTCCAGAAGGTTGGCATAGTGTCCGTCGATCTTATCGTTTCAGAGCGAATAAAATACGGACACCTGGCATCACGCGTGTTGAGACGACTGGTGACTCAAGTCTGCAAATTGGAAGTGGTCCAGTCTCCTTTAGCCTATTTTCAGCCCAATTTCGACTGAAACGACTAAGTTTCATCTGGATTTAATTTATCTGCACATTAAAAAATTTTAATTAAATAAAGGGATAATTAATAAAATAAATTGGGGATTTAAATAATTAATTAAGAAATGAAGCACAAATAATTTTATTAAAAATAGAATTATCACACCCCCAAACTTGAGCTTTTGCTTGTCCTCAAGCAAAACAAAATTCATGTAGGAATGACAAGTACAAAACATAATAATTTTCCCAATATTATCCTCAAAGAAAAAGTACAAACTATGATCTTAAAGATTCACAATTACAAGTCCAATATTCAGAATCATTCAATTATAAGTCCTAACCCAAATTGGACTCCTCGTGAATGTGTGAAAAATGTCAAAGCCACTTCACAGTACATTATTATACAAACATAGTGAATGCAAAGTCATGACATGTGATCATTCTCATAAGTTTGCTTTTCACTTCTCTCTCTACTAATGTAGTCACACTTAATCAAAGATCAATAGGACTTCATTAAGCTTGTAATGTAAGGCTGGGGCTAAGGTATGACAAAGTCAATTTGAGTTTAATTACCCGTTAACATGCATTACTTCTAGGATCTTTAATATAAGAGCTCAAATTATTTCCCCCAAACTTATTTATTTCACTAAATATTTTATTTTATTTTTGTATTTTTCTTCTTTCTTCTTTCTTCTTTTTTTTCTTTTTCTTCATTTTTTTCAAACTTTCACTATCAATAGATACCCAAATGTATAAAGCTCACAATATATCCAATGACTTTTCATGCTTTCGGGGTAAGGGATAGGAATAAAGTATTTAAGCTAAGGAAAATTATGCAGGTGTATTTACAAAGAAAAGCTTATTTGGCCCAGATGGATAACTAGGGATAAAATATGTACAAGGATGGCTAGAAAGGCTCAAACGATCCAAAGATGACCTAAATCATCTCCCTAATTAAGTGTGATCTAATATTTTTCCTCGAGATCAAATCAAACAAATTCTAGAATTGAACAAATGCAATCCTACGTCCACATAAGCTTTCTCTAAATAAATATACAGATTCATGACATGACATATGCATAAAATGAGGAAATCACAATCAGAATCAAGACAAATTCAAGAATTCAACTTCATGCTTTTGCTATAATCATGCTTCTCAGTCAATCAAAGTCAGACTTAATCATGGGGTCATATCATCAGAATATGGGAAAACTACATGCTAAGTACTACATCATCCCAAAATCAAACAGTTTAAGCTCAAATTTTTGAAAAAATTTTGAATTTTTTTCAATTTTGCCCAAATTTTTGAAAAATGCTAAAGTGATATCCCCTCCCCCAAACTTAAAGTGCACAGTGTCCTCAGCGTACAGATAATATAAACATTAAAGTTCAAGAATAGAGTACTCCCCTTTCTGATGATGATGATGAACAACCGAAACTTGATTGAAAAGGTAATGCTGGAAAAGAAATCTGAAAAATAAGCAAAGAAGGAAACAAAGAAAAAAAACTATATACAAAGTGGAAAGAAAAATTAAGCCACTTCAAATGCAGCTAAAGAAAACAACACTCAGCAACAGTGCGAAGAGTAGGAGAATCAGCCAAAGTGGTGACAAAATGTTAACAGTTAAATCCTCTTGAGCTCTATCTACTTCCCTCCTTTCGAATTTCTTATGCTCAAGCCTTATATCATTCATCCTAAAACAATCTTGAGAGTCATCAGGGAGCTTCAAAGGTTTGAAAACATGAAATGTCACCTCCTTATCTAGGACTCTCATAGTCAACTCCCCATTTTGTACATCAATTAATGTTCTACTAGTCGTTAGGAAAGGTCTGCCTAGTATAATGGAGACTTCCCTGTCTACCTCCATGTCTAAAATAATAAAATCCGCAGGAAAAATAAATTATCCACCTTTACTAACACATCCTCAATGACCCCCTTTAGATATTTAATTGATCAATCAGTCAACTGGAGGGTCACTGTAGTGGGCTTGCCCCTATTCCTAACTTATGATAGATAGACAATGACATTAAATTTACACTAGCTCCTAATTCACACAGGGTTTTACCAAAGAATAAATTTTCAATAGTGCATGGTATGGTAAAACTCTTGGGATCCTTGAGCTTGGGGGTAATTTCTTCTGGATAATTGCACTACATTCCTTAGTTAAGGCCACTATCTCATAATCTTCCAATCTTCTTTTCCTCGAGAGGATATCCTTCAGGAACTTCACATAACTCGGTATTTGCTCTAAAGCATCTGTAAAAGGAATGTTGATGTGAAGTTTCTTAAAAACCTCAAGAAATTTGGTGAATTGTTGTTCCAGTTTTTTATTTTGGACCCTCTGAGGAAAAGGTACTGGTAGTCTAACTGGAAGGGATGTGTGGTGACATGTGTAGCATCAGAGGACGAGGAAGGCTGTGAAGTGGAAGAAGGTAAAGATGAAGAAGCGCCTAGCTTGGATTCTTTTGCAGCCTGATCCTGATGTTCCTGTTCTTTCTGAGCTACCTCTTTAGACCCTAAGGGCTCTACCACTGTGGGCTTAACATGATTGGACTTACTTGTGAATCATCTAGCTCTCTACCACTCCTAAGGGTGATGGATCTAACATGTTCCTTACCCTCCCTTTGCTTAACAGGATTAACTTCAGTGTTACTAGGAAGGGTCCTTTGTGGACGTTGGCTAAGAGCATTGGCTATTTGTCCAACCTGAACTTCTAAATTCTTGATTGAGGCAGCTTGATTTTGTAGGATCGTTGTGAACATTTCCTCAAGCGAGGGCTTCTTCTCCTCTACTGGTGCTGGTGCTGGTGCATGCTGTGGCTGGAGAGGTGGTGGTGGTGGGGATGAATGATGTGGGGATGGGTAAAGTTGAAATTGCTGAGGTGGGTATGGGTGGTGAGAAGGCGGATGATGAGGAAATGAATACTGTGGTGGTACCTGAACCGATGAAGCTTGAAAACTAGGGGGTCCTATAGGTCTAGAGCTAGAAGTTTGCCCTTGGTTTTGGCTCTAGGAGAAGTTAGGATGGTTCCTTCACCCTGGATTATAGGTGTTTGAAAAAAGGTTGTTCTGTTGCTTAGGGGGGTAACATACTAAACCGATTCTAAGTTAAGTGGACATCTATCCACAGAGTGTGTACCACTACACAGATCGCTGAAAAGAAAAGGACTTTGGACAGAATACACAGGATTAGGACTGGTGGAAGGATTATGCTGGGTACTGAGCGACTCTACCTTCTTCGTAAGGTTAGCGATTTGAGAGGTCAAGGTAGATAGTGTGTCGAGCTCATAAATACCCACCAACTTCTTTGGCAATTGCCTCTCCGAGGACCATAGATAGTTGTTAGCAGCCATGTGAGACCCCGTATATGTATAGTTGTAATGTGTGTAATTGGATCAATGAATGCCAATGGACTTGTAAGGTATATTGTAATTGATGTAAGTCCATGGATTCAAAGTACATATGTGTACTATGATTTGTAATGTACATACGAGTTTCATTGAGTATGAATATGAAGAAATGAGTTCTTGTAAGTGATGGATGTGATTGAACTCAAAATGAGTAGTGTGGTAAAATGGAATGAAGTTAAGCCCCCATTTAGTTTGGAATGTGATACTTTTGGATATACAAGTAATGCACACAAGTTTCAATGTGCATAAGGTATGAATGGATGCATTTTCAAGTCATTAAGGTGGATGGATAAGAAAATGGCTATGGCAGCAAATTAAGGACAATTGGGTGTGAGTTGCAGCAGGAAAACTGCAGGAAATCTGGAAAACATGAAGGCCAAATCGATCTCATAGGATGAGAGGTCGATCTGGAAGAGCCAGAATGCTCTTATTTGGGCAATGAAATAGAGCCGATCGATCTCCAATGAGGCCAGATTGATCTCCTAAGCATTCTGTAATGAAAAGATCGATCCTCAAGCATACAGATCGATCTCCTTAGCTCTCTGTTTGGGAGCAGATCAATCTCATGCTTCGATAGATTGATGTTATGCTTAAAATGTCATGAAAAAGAGGGATCTAAGGGGACTAGATCGATCTCCTCTTGGTGCAGATCGATCTCCTCAAGTGATTTCTATAAAAGGAGTGCTGAAAATCAGAAAATTTTGAGAAAAACACCAACCTTCCATTTCTAACCCAAAAACCTAACTTTCTCTCTCTAAAATCAGCCATTTCCAGCAAGAATTGAGGGGAGGCCATTAGACATTAAGTTGTTCATCTTGAGGAAGAGAACAACATAATTGGAACCCAAAATCCCATTGTTGGTATTGAAGGAGCTAAGGGCATTGACATTTGGAGCAAGAAGAAAAATTAGATTTTGGTAAGATTCTAATACTCCAATCCAAGTACATTGTTTATTTAAGTGATTTTGGAGTTGAGTTGGATGTGTATTGATGGATAGATTATCTAGGGATGTGGTGGAATTGGTGTGACCTAGAAAACCTAGAATGGGTATAATGTGAGAAGATATGGGTTGAATGAGTTTATGAATTATGGGCATGCTAAAGTTGTATTGAGATAATGTCTATGATTTTAAATGGTTAAATGGAATTACATTGTGAGTTTGGAGGAATTGTGAAAATGAGTATGTATATGCTTGATAAATGCCATAGTGAGGGAATTCATGAAATATGAACACTATGAGCTTAATGTCGATTTAATATCGATTTGGAATAAGTTAATAGGCCTAAGAAGATCCATAGACTCGAGTTATGGGTAAAGTAATGAAACGAGGCCTCATAAGCGTTAATAGAGGCTATAGATTGAATTGACTATAGCAAGCACAAGGGTTGCATTATATGGATCGAATATAATGTGAAATATGATTGAGTTCAGTCCCGAAGAGTTTGTTGAAGACGAATCGGACCACACGAGTGAGCAGCGCTAAGGAAACGGAATCACGCGTCGTGATTCCAGGTAAGGGAATTCTATAAGTATATAGAGGTAGCTGCTCGTATTTTGTGGGTATATAGGGCTTTGGAAATGTGCATGAGTTTATAGAAATGTGTTTGAAGATGTATGGAAATTACTATAAGTATTTGTATGAGATTTGGTTGTTTGAAATGGTTATTGAAAAGGGATAGTAAGGCTAATAATTGCATAAATCACTTGTTTTGAATGCTTTTACAAAACACAATGCTTTGATTTGAGCAAATAAAAGGATAGGCTGGCTAGTACTTGAATAATGTTGTGAAATAGTCCATGTGAGGCGCTAAGCTTGTTTTAAGATGTTTTGAATGCATATGAGCTGCCTATCGTGTGTATGTGATTTAATTCGTGCTAGAGCCTCGCTCGCGCTGGATTTTGACATTTTCACTTATGTGTAACGTGCTAGAGCTTAACTCGCACTTTGTTTTGGAACTATGATGATGTTTTATAAACCGTATTGGAGCTTTTGCTCGTATGTGGATTTGAGTGGTTTTTCTTATGCATATAACCGTACTGGAGCGATGCTCGTACGTGGTTTCTTCATATTTTTATGCATAAATGTTATACTAGAGCGTTGCTCATACGAAGTGATTTTTTATGATGCATGAAATCGTGCTAGAGCGTAGCTCACGCTGGTTTTCACGCTGTGGTATGTATGAGGTCGTGGTGAGAGATATAGATTGGTGTTCAGGGAACCCAACAGGCCTAACAGACCTCTTGAGTGGGGTGAGGGTGAGGGGCTAGGACCTGACATAATCCATTCAGGGAACCCAACAGGCCTAGACCTCTTGAGTGGTGTGAAGGTGAGGGGCTAGGACCTGAATCAGGGAGCCCAACAGGGGCGAGCAAGGCCATGAGGGGCTAGGACCTGGTATTGAGGATACTCCCACGTGCACTTGAGACTATAGAGGTTACACTCGGTATTGGGTAGATAAGACCTACGGCAGGCACCCCCAACCTTGTTATGGGTCATCGAAGTACGATGTACCATGTATATCACATGGAGTACGATGTACCGTGTGGTGGTTACTTGATTTGAGAAAGTCTGACGGAGAACTAACCAACCTTCATACCAGCATGATACCCCGCACACCGAGATCCGTGTGGTCTGAGATGATATGTGTCGATTGGCCAACATAGTCAGATGAGTTATAGTAACCTATCTCCTTGCTTGATTTACTTACTACCACATGATTTTAATCTCTAAGTGTGATTGTGATTATTCAAGGTAGACCTGAAGGAGGGGTCGAGCCTCGTGGAATTGATTTGTGAAATGAAAATGAGGTTGTGATTGTGAATTGATGTGATGGGATTGTATGTGTTTGAGAAAGAGTTTTATGACGTGGGTTTAAAAAGGAGGTTTCTTAATGAATTGCCCTTTCTATGAATTTAAATGAGATTGAGCAGGAGATGATTTATACATGATGTTTTTACCATGTTTTATATGCCAATTTTACATGATTTTGATACATGATATAAATGTATACTCATATGGCATAGTTTTACTTCCTCATGCTCCTACTACAAACGATTTATGCATAACACTATCAGCATGTAGATAGAGTAGTTATCTACCATGCTTGCATTATTGCCTTACTGAGCGTGTGGTTACTCATCCCTCTCTATTTTCCCCCTCCTACAGAGCATGCATAGTAGCCCAGTGAGGATTGAGGTGTGGTAATTTGGACATCCGCTGCATCTCCATCACACAAAGGTATATACACAGTGATTCTTTTTGTATCTAAACAATGTAAAAGCACAATATTCTTTTGAGTTGTAATTATGGGGGATGTAGATGTCAGTAAAACATGTTTTTGTATAAGTACACGATTAAATGCGAATGGCTGACCTCATTTTATTTAACTGAGAATGAATGAGATGTGATGTTTATTATTGACTCATAGCCCAACAGTGTGGTGGTAAGTTTGTTCACGACCGGGTAAGGTAACAGTAAAACGCGAAAAAATTTATAGTGATTTTCGGTTAAAGGGAATGAAAATGGGTCATGACAAGTGCATCCAGGAAGTAATAAATATATCAGAATCTTTGAAAAAGGTATTGGTGGATAGATATGAAAAGAGACATTGTAGAGATTATGGAGAAGTGTCTCGTATGTCAGCAGATTAAGGTATAGCGACAGACGTTACAGGGTTATTGCAACCTCTACCTATATCGACACGAAAATGGGAGCAAATTACAATGGATTATAGAGGATCGTAGGAATCAAAAGGCTATCTGGGTGATAGTTGCTAGATTGACTAAGTCTACCCACCTTCTAGTTATGAAATCCCCAGATACTCTGAGTGTGTAGGCAGATTTATGTGTACAAAAATATTGTGAAACACTGTGTAGCGTCCCAATGAGCATGATAACAAATAGGGATTCCCGCTTCACTTCCCACTTCTGGGAACGTTTTTCAGGAAGCTATGGAAACTCGATTGAGTGTTAGCACAGCGTTCCATCCTCAGAGAGATGGTCAGTTATAGGGGACTGTACAGATACTAGAGGATATGATGAGAGCATGTGCCATTGGTTTTATAAGCTCCTGGGATGATCAGTTGTTACTAATCGAATTCACCAATAATGACAATTGTCACTGAGTATCGGGATAACATTTTATGAGATATGGTATGGCTTTTGGGGTTGTTCCCCGACTTTGATAGGAAGAAGTGGGTGACAGATAGAGAATTGCTCCCGAATTGGTATAATAAGTCTTTGAAGGTGTTCAGTTGATTGAGTGATGGAGAATACCTCAGAGCAGACAGAAAAGCTATGCTGACAAGAGACAGAAAACCATTGGAATTCATCGAGGGTGAATCAATATTGTTGGAAGTTACTTGTCCTAAGGGCATAACGAAATTCGAAAAGAAGGCAAATTGAGTTTCGTTAGATTGAATCCTTTGAGATATTGGACAAGGTGGGAGATAAGGCCTATAGGTTGGCGTTACCACCTGAATTAGCAGGCATCCACAATGTGTTCCATCTTTTGATGCTTCAAAAATACTATCCGGACCCAGCATATGTGATCGGATATGAGCTGTTGGAGCTCAATGAAAGTAAAACGTATGTTGAAAATTTGATTCGGGCATTAAATAGGAAGGAGAAAGTGTCGAGGTTTAAGACGATCTCCCTAATTAAAGTCCTTTGGTTGTATTACACTCGGGAAAAAAATCACATGAGAATTAAAGAGTATGATGTGATAGATGTACCCGGAGTTGCTTATGGACCCATTTTACTTAGTTCTAATTTGGAGGACCAAATTTCTTAAGTGGGGGAGATTATATAAGACCCAATTTTTATCGAAATTCCTTATGATTCATGTGATGTAAACATGGTTATATGTAAATTGAATCATAAGAAGAGTTGTACATGAATGAAAAATGCAAATGGAATGAATAAAAATTCCCAAATGCATTTTCAAAAATTAAACGAATGGAATTCGGAGTGGAGATAAGGATTTAAAATACAAATTGAGAAAGGGTTCGAGAAGGAAAGTCGGTCTAAATTGGTCCTGAACGTGTAGAGGGTAAAACGGTCAAAAAATTGAAATTCGATATTAATTTGACAAGAAAAATTCATTATTAATATGGAATTGAGAAATCTTGATCAATAACGAGGAAAATATTGAATTTCGAATCCAATTGATCAAGATATGAATTTATTGGAATTAATCAAAATTTTCACATCGGAAAAATTATCTCAAAAATATTGAAAAAATATACTGAAAAGATAAAATAAGACTGATAAATTTATTTATTGATTAAATGAATAAAATAATATTTTTGTAGATATTTTGTCAATAAAATAATTTTTTATTCAATAAAATAATAAAATAATAAATAATTATTTAATTAAAAAACATAGAAACAGAATCGCGATTCACAATTCTGGAAATGAGAAAGAAACAGAACATGCGCGAGGGAGGAACCTAACCTCACCTTCAACGTCCACCGAGCCAACGAGAAGCCGGACGAGAGGCGACGAGGTAGTCGAGCCTCGCCGACACTGGTAGACGGAGGGGAGACGCGACCTGCGAGAGAAAGGGGAACGAGAGAAAACCGAGAGGAGATGAGAGAAATGGAGCAGAGGGAGACGATCAGAGGTCGGAGGAGGGGGAAGCGCCTCGCTACCGGCTAGAAGGGTGACAACGGTGCCGATCCAGGCGCGGATCGGTGAGAAACGGCGCTGAACGGTGCGGGAGAAAGATAGCAACGACGCCGAGGAAAGAAGAGGCCGAACCGGCCACTTTTCGGCCACCGTTGGTGAAAGCGACACCAGATTCGTGAATCGGACAGTCCTGCGGATCTGCTAGAGATAGAAATCGACGAAGAACCGGTTGATAAAGCCCCAAACTGGGTCGAACTGGACTGAACCGACTGAACTGAATCGGTTTGAATCGGGCTGAACCGGACCGAACCGGTTCAGCCGGAAAAGAAAAAAGGAAAAAGAAAAAGAGGAAAAATTTGGGGAAAAATCTAATGATGCAATCGAGCTACGGGTAAGCCAGTAAGCGGCTGAAATTGATCGATTTAAATTTCAGAATATTAAATTTGATTAATATTCGACTGAAAATTGACCCAAAAAAATATGTAATTGTGTAGCTCGATAATTGGCATCAAACGGGAGCTCGAGTCATCCTCGATTTGCTTATTATCATGAAATCTCGGGTAAGTAACCCTTATTTACGATAATTTGTATAGTTATGCATGTTAAAAATTTACTGCATAAATTACGGATAAATTTCGTATAAAATGAATTAAATTCTAGAATTTAAGATAAATTGTCGTAAATAATTAATTGAGTTATCCGAGAGTTTAGAACAAAGTCCAATAAATACTGATGGGCCCAATGAGCCCAATAGGCCTCGATGATGTGAATAGTAAGTGAAAAATGGGCTTAAGGCCAATTAAGGCCCATTATGGTACAATTGGGCCCAATATGGGTAAACGGGCTCAATGATTTAAATTAAGCTTAGAAAATATGAAATACAATTAATTATATTGTATTTGACCAGATGAATATTTATACGCAGTTCTGGAGATTGGATTGGGAGCAAATCGAACTGCGTGACAAGACATCAGTGGAAAGGTCAGACTGTACAGAAAAAATGAGGTAAGGAAATTTTACGAGTAGCTAGAGGTAGCTACGTGTATTTTTAACAGTTTTTACATACACTGAAACTGTATAAAGATCCTAGAAATGGATTAAAATTTTTAAGGACCCGGGATAGGTGAAAGACTATTTTACCCCTACTGAGGGAAAGTCACCTAAGAATGGTGAAAGCATGACATGCATGAAATGCATGATTTGAGAAATTTTCATGACTTTTTAGTAAAGTAAATTGGTAGATTGGCCAGTATTTGCATAAATTTCACAAGATAAAACTACGTAAGTGTTATTTAGAATTTAAATGAAATTTCTTTGGAAAATGAGCCAACTATCAAGTTTATATGGAAACAGATAGTGCTAGAGCATTTCCTTACACTATATATGAGTTTGTGAGTGTGCATAATAGTGCTGGAGCGATTACTCACACCGATTTGAGTGACATCATATCCATGAAATGTGCTAGAGCGGTTGCTCGCATTGACTTTTATTATTGTGAAATGCATAAGAGGTGCTAGAGCCTAGTTCGCACCCTGTTTTGACTTGATATGCATAAAAAGGTGTTAAAGCGATTGCACTAGTTTTAATGATTTGACATGCATGAGAGGTGCTGGAGTTTAGCTCGCATCTTGTTTTGATATGATAATTGCATAAAAGTCGTGCGGGAGTTTAACTCGTCTGAGATTTGATTTACTTATGCATGAAACCGTGATGGAGTGTTGCTCGCACGAAGTTTTGATTTACTTGAGCATTCATTCGTGCTTGAACATTTCCCACATGAAGTTTTGATGTCGTTCTAGAGCATTGCTCGCACGAGGCTTTGATGATTTTATGCATAAACCGTGCTGGAGCTTGCTCGCACGTGATTTTATATAGATTTATAACTCTTTTTAAAGTCGTACTGGAGTGCTGCTCGTACGCAGATTTTACTGATTTTTATGAAAACGTGTTGGAGCTTCGCTTGCATGAGGTTTTCAGATATCATGAATATGCATGGAGCCGTGTTGGACCCTCATGTAGACTGTGTGTCACAGTGAGATGATATGCCACACATGCATAATGAGACATAGGTTGGGTGGATAAGACCTACGAAAGGCACCCCCTGACTATAATTTGGGTTCACGGAGTACGTTGTACCGTGTATGTCACGTGAAGTACGCTGTATCATGGGGATTGTTGGAGTGGAGTGGCATTAGGCACGAGGCTGTAAGCCTTGCCCTCACAATCCTGGTATTTATGTTGTTCTGGCTGCAGGACTGACCCACCTCCCATTTCAGGTGTGATGCCCCGCACACTAGGTACCGTGTAGCTAGGGATCACTAGGATATGGCCATAGTCCTCGATGTTACTGATATAGTCACCTACATGTCTCACATGATATAACTTTTAGTCTCGATAGACCGGGTAGACTTGAGGGAGGGGTCAGGCCCCCGATTTTTTTTATTTTCACTGAGATGTCATTTTCTCTGTGGCAGAGCAATGGAAAATTTTGAAGAGTTTCTCCATACTGTGAATCCAATGCTCCGCTAACATTGGGTCTTTCACCCCACTGAACGAAGGTGGTCCAAACTTCTTGAACTGTCTCAGCCTGCCTAGGTCACAATCATAAACTCCTTCTCCATCGACCTGTTATGGAGCTACAAGATCCTGAACTGGTGGAGGAATGTCATAAACTGGAAGGGGTGCAGGAATCTCTTCCTCTGCACCCCGAGGTCTCGGTACAGGTTGTGCTGGCTCATGTCTCTCAGGTGCCACAGCCTGATCAGTAGGGTTTTCCTCTCTACCCTCAAATCTGGTCATCGCCTGTGTAAACATCTCCACAATTGTGTCTACACTGCGCTGTAACTGCTCAATATGTGCCTCAACAGCCTCACTAAGATCGGGTGGATCTCTACTAGAACTGGACCCACTACGCCTCTCCGGCTCATCTCTATGCCCCTAAGAGCACGAACTCGCTTCTCGATGAGTATATCATCTATCAGACATCTTGCATATTCAATAACAAGTGTCTCAGTTACATTTTCAGCTTGGTATACACAATTGTATCCAAATAATGCACAGTACTTTAGAGATGTAAATTTTCATAACTATGGATACTGACTCACATCAGACCAACTCAAGCTCTGATACCAATCTTTGTCATGACCCTCTTCCTGTGACTTAACTTACTATTTCCAGTTGGGTTGTGAGTCAACATCCATATCCACGTCTCATCTATTCATAATTTAAACTCATTTCATGAAATAGAAACTGTTCTTTTATAAATATACGAAAACATTTACATCAGTTTCTATTATATACACCTCTTTCGTACAAAGGATCACTAGACTGTGCATCAAAATATAGGATACAAAACTTTTCTCATAAGTGTATACCTCTGTGCTAGTGGAGAACTGGAGGACACCGTAGCAAGGTCAACTGCAGTAACTCACTACTGCATAGTATCTGTGGAGGAGGAAATAAGGGTGTGAGCTAACACGCTAAGTAAGGAAAATATGAAAGCAAGAAGACAACTACACTATCTACATGCTAAAATATAATCATTTATTTACCTTATAAAACATATGCATTCTTTAAAAATAGTTTCCATCGATGTGAACCCATTAATTTGCTAGATAGGTATATGCATAAACATCATTAATTCACACAGGATCACACAGTTTAATCTTTAAAACCACACAGCTTTGTTTATCAGTTCACATAGAAAATACTTACAAGTCTCTTTGTAAATCAATTAAATATGAGACATATAATGAGATTTTATATTACCCTGTATCACACAGCAGGGGGGACATTTTTCACCTCACATAGTAGCAACACAATGTCGTATCACACAGATAAAATACTTATGGCCATAGTCTGGATTCCAGGCAACAGTGATCAGGTGTGTGGGAACCCTATGCTTGGGGAGGCGGATTAACCATCCGTTCAACTCACACAAAATCACTAAGATATCACAACACATCGTACCCCATGGCTAATGCTCACGGTACATCGTGCTCCAGTGGATCCTTATCACCCATTTTCGTTGTCTCAAAATCACATGCGAGTAGGTCTGTACAAGATCACTAAGCAATACACGACGGCTCCAACACGGTTTTACTGATCACACAGCAAGCTCATAAACTCTCGTGTGAGCAACTCAGCGTAAGAACACACAGCATGTGAGACCCCGTATATGTATAAGGGTATATATGTACATAGAAGTGTAAATAGAGTTGTACTATGAATTCATGAGTGAAGTATATGTGATGTAAGTCCATCAGTAATGTACACACTTGTAATGAGAGTGGTAATCGTACATACAAGTTTCATTATGTATGAATGTGTAGAAATGGACTTAAACATGTGCAGAATATGTGTAGAATGGATTATGAATAGTTTGGTAAAATGGAAGTAGAATTGCATAAGATGTGCACTTCCATTTTTGTTTATATCAAGTACCATTGGTCATACAAAGATTCTACACAAATTTTAATGTGTATGAAGTGAGGATGGATGCCATTTTCAAGTCTCAAAGATGAATGAATGAGGAAATGATCATGGTAGCAAATTAAGGATGTTTGGTAAGTGTTGTTGCAGAGGAACTGCAGAAAATCTGGAAATTTTGAAGTGCAGATCGATCTCATGGGATGAGAGATCGATTTGGAAGAGCCAGAATGCTCTTATTTGGGCAAAAGAATAGAATCGATCGATCTCCAATGGAGCCAGATCGATCTCCTTAGCTCTCTGTTTGGGAGCAGATCGATCTCATGCTTCGACAGATCGATCTCATGCCTCGACAGATCGATCTCATGCTTCGACAGATCGATCTCAGGCTTAAAAATGCCGTGAAAAAGAGGGATTTTAAGGGACCAGATCGATCTCCTCTTGGACCAGATCGATCTCCTCAAGCTATTTCTATATAAGGAGTGCTGAAAATCAGAAAATTTCGGGAAAAACACAAACCTTCCACTTTCAACCCAAAAACCTAACATTCTCTCTCAAAAATCAGCCATTTTCAGTGAGGTTTGAAGAGAGACCATTAGAGACAAAGTTGTTCCTATCAAAGAGAAGAACAACATAGTTGGAAAGCATTTTCCCATTGTTGGTATTGAAGGAGTTAAGGGCATTGCCATTGGAGCAAGAAGAGAAATCAAATTTGGTAAGATTTTAACACTCCAACTATGGTACATTGTTTATTTAATTGATTTTGGAGTTGTTTGGCATGAGTATGGATGGTTAGAAACTATCTAAATACATTGGAATGATTATGACCTAGAAATGGTCTAGAGTGAGAAAGTGGAATGTATGGAGATTAATGATGAATGAGATATGTAAAAGTTATTTATAGTGTTGTGGTATGATTTTAAGATGTGGTTAGTGGATAAATTGTGAGATTTACCTAAAAGAGGTAAAATGTGGATTAAGGCATTTGTAAAATGCATAAGTGAATAATATTGACTAGTGAGGTCAATTATGGGTTAAATACATTAACTCAATTGATTTAATGAATGAATCGCAGCTTCCGAGGATACGCCGAGGTGAGTTGAGCCAAGAGCGTGAGAAGCTAAAAGGAAAGGAGTCACACCAAGTAAATCGAGGTAAGGGAATTGTGTGGACTCTTAGAGATATCTGTGCGCAATTTGGGCGCTTAAATGTTTTGCTAGAATGCATGAGACTAGGAAATGCTATTGAGTGATTGAAGGGTAAAAGTTGAGAGTTTGAGAAATGTGCATGAAAACAAAAGCATATTGCTTTGAAAATCATGTTTTATTGCTTTTTAGCAAATAATTGGTAGGTTGGCTAACATTGAAATGATTTGCAAAAGAAACGAGTGTGTTTTGGTTTTGTTAACCACATTTTGCAAGTTTTGAGCCACCAACATGATTTCGTGAGTATGAAAGAGTGCAAGAGGCACTAGTTTTCACATGGATTTCATAGTTGTTTTGGCATTATGCTCAAGTTTGTCTCGCACTGGATGCCCACCTTGCATTTGCCGTGTTTGGAGCTTCGAGTAGACTGGGTGTCACATCGATTAAATAGGCTCACACGTGCATTGTTTTAACATGATTAATTAGCCGTGTTAGGAGCTTCGGATAGACAAGAGGTCACCCCGATTAAATAGGCTCACACGTGCGTTTGAGATGTGGCGTGATATGATGTGTTGATTGGGTCCACGGAGTACGTTGTACCGTGCATGTAGCATGGAGTACATTGTACCATGTTGAATTGTGATGTGCCGTCTTCGAACGAGATCTGCTATGGACCGACAGGTAGGATTTGACCCACCTCCCGTGTGGAAGCAGATAGTGGTGATATCCCGCACACCTGATCCGTGTAGTCGGTATCACAGGTTATGTACATAGGCCTTGAGGTTATTACCTATTGTTGAACTGCCTATCTCACATGTCTACTGCTATTTGAGATTAAATCCATGTTTGAAATGATTGTGGGTCAGGAAAGCCCGAGGGATGGGCCGAGACCTGACCAGTGATGAATTGATTTGTTAATGGTTTTTAAAGTGCATGGATGCATGATGTTTAATGCCATGCTTTATTGTGAAAATGCATGATGGGTAATGCCATGCTTTTATTGTGAATTATTCATGATGATTTATACCATGCTTTGAGTTGACAAGTGCACTTGATTTCTATAGCATGAATGCTTTACATACCATTAACACAATCATACACTCATGTTTTGAGATAAACAATGAATTAAATGCTTTTGATCATGGCATCACGATCACGTAGATAGTACAGTATCTACCTGTTCGCATGATTGCCTTATTGAGCATGTGGTTTGCTCACCCCCCTTATTTTCCCCTCTCTACAGAGATTTGAGTATAGATTGGACGTGACTGGAGGCGTTCCCTTTTTGGTAATTTCGCTGCATCCCATCGCTAAAGGTATACACAGCTTGATTATTTTGTATCTAAACTAGACATAGCACAGTAGCATTTTGTATGTAACCACTGGGGATGTAAAACAATGTAAACACATGTAACAACCCTGATATATATACATTTATACAAGTGTTTACTCATAAATAATGTTTCAAATTGAATTGGTATGGTGGAGTGAGTTAGACGTCGACACACAGCCCAACTGTTAAGTGTGTGGTTGTTCACGATCGAGGAAGGATGATTAAGGATTGATGCATGAAAATGCGAAAAATTTGTACGTATTTTGGTAAGTTGAGGGTCGTGACACAGCATACCTGAGGTATCGAGCACGACTTTGTCCAATCACTTTAAATCGAGAAGGTCACATGTGAGCATAATCAGAGCAAGATCACTAAGCAATAGTCTTTGGCTTCAGCATGATTCTCAAAATCTAGTGCGAGCTCTCGAATGGAACACACAGCATCACCCGAGGCATCGAGCACCATTTTTCTTTTCTCAAAAATCCTTTTTAAAAGGTTGTATGTGCCAGGCTGGTAACTCAACCCTTGCCACTTCATCTCTAGCACACGTTCACACAGAAAAGAAATAAATGGCCCCATTCACTGAGTACGAGTGAGAGGGTAATCTCCCTTCAATCACTCGTTAAAAGCTTTTCATGCAATTTACTAAACCGAGGGCCCGACTATTATTGCTATTTCTCATAACGTTTGCAAAACCTCTTTTCACAACAATAACATGGAAGTCATGAAATTCATACTTATAGGCTATTTCTCGTACATAGTTTTCACATAGATATATCAATATCTATATTACTTATCGCATATATTTGCACACAGCAGGTAAGAAAACATACGTATAGCTATCTCTAATAGCTCGCATAAGTCCCTTACCTCGAATCACGCTTGAATCGTTTCCTTGATTTCTAAAACCCGTGATCCAGTCTTATCGACTCCAACTTTATCTCTAAGAGCTGCAAACATGTACTACTTGCATCTGTATTATTTCAATATACTCAATTCTCATTTACATGGCTTTGAAATCGATGCATTGACCTGTTACATCAATATTATCAGACCTGTATTTCATATGTAACCTTATGACTTCGTACTTATGTTTATGTCCATGTAATGTGAGTCATAAGTGATGTAAAGTCCATAAAATCGATATACACCCTTGCAATATGAGCTGGGAATGTACACACAAGTTTCATTATGTATGAATATGAAGAAATGAACTTTTGTATGTGATAAATGTGAGTGGAATGCAAAATGAGGAGTGCACCAAATGGAATAAAGTTGCATGAGTTGCATAAATCTTTGTAATTCCATTTAGCTTTGTATTGTATACCTTTGGTTATACAATGAGTGCACACAAGTTTTAATGTGTATAAAGTATGAATAGATGTCATTTTCAAGTCTTAAAGTGGTTGGCTGAGAAAATGACTCTGGCAGCAAAATTAAGGATGTTTTATATGAGTTTCTATGGAAAATGTCAGCAGAATCTGAAAAATATGAATGCCAGATCGATCTCATAGAAGGAAAGATCAATCTGGAAGAGTAAAAATTGCTCTTATTTGAGCAATAGAATAGGACAGATCGATCTCTAATGGAGCCAGATCGATCTGTTAAGCATTTTGTGTAGAAGGAATCGATCCCTGAAGGGTCATATCGATCTCCTTAACTCTCGGGTTGGAGCAAATCGATCTCCCCTGAATGCAGATCAATCTCCTTAAGCTACTACCCATAACAGATCGATCTCACGCCTCGACAGATCGATCTCATGCTTGAAAAATATTGAGAAACTGAAGGATTTAAGAGGACCCAATAGATCTCATGCCTCGATAGATCGATCTCATCTAGCAATTTCTATAAAAGGAGCAGCGAAATCTGTAAATCACGAAAAATAACCCCCATTTCCTCTATTTTCAATCTAAAACCTGGATTTCTCACTCTAAATCCACCCATTTTCATAAAGATTTGAAGGGAAGCTATTAGATACAAAGTTGTTCACATCCAAGAGAAGAACAACATACTTTGGAATCAAAGCCTCATTTGTTGGATATAAAGGAGCAAAGGACATTTTCATTTCAAGTAAGAAGAAAAACTAGATTTGGTAAGTTTCTAATACTTTAGCCTAAGTACATTGTCTATTTATTGATTTAGGAGTTGAGTTGTACGTGTATTGATGGTTAGAACTACCTAGGATGTGATGGAACTAGTGTAACCTAGAAAATAGAATGAAGTTAGTATGAGAAATGAGATTTGGATGAGTTGGTGATTTATGGATTATGCTAAGTTATTATTGAAGTAATGTGAATGATTTGAGATGGTTAAATGAAGTTACATTATGAGTTTAGAGAATTTATGAAAATGAGTATATAAGATGTTTGATAAAATGTCATAGTGAAGAAATTGATGAAATATGAACACTATCAACTTAATATCGATTTGGTATGAATCCATAGGCCTAAAAGAATCAATAGACTCGAATATGAGTAGAACGATAAAACTAGGCCTTATAAGTGTTAATGGAGTTTATAGGTTAAATAGACTATAGCAAACACCAGAGTTGAGTTATATGGATTAGATCGATGTGATATACGACTTTGTGCTGTTCTGGAGAGTTCGTTGGAGGCGAATTGAACCGCACAATTAAGCAGCTCTAAGGAAAGTGGAATCACACGACTCGATTCCAGGTAAGGGAATTCTGTAAGTATATAGAGATAGCTGCTTGTACTTTGAACTCATGGGTGAATATATGGTGTTGTAAAATGCACGATTATTTACGAACTGATTGTTGGTATGTGTGGATTGCTACGAGTATGTTTCTGAAATGATTCTTGAAAAGGGGATAGTAAGGCTAATAATTGCATAAATCACATATTTTGATGTTTTACAAAACACATTGCTTTATTTTAAGCAAATCTACGGGTAGGCTGGCTGGTGTTTGAATGATGTTGATATGCGCTTACACATTGCTTTTTAAACCCACGTCATAAAACTCTTTCTCAAACACATACAATCTCATCACATCAATTCACAATCACAACCTCATTTTCATTTCACAAATCAATTCCATGAGGCTCGACCCCTCCTTCGGGTCTACCTTAAACAATCACAAATCACACTTAGAGATTTAAAATCATGTGGTAGTAAGTAAATCAAGCAAGGAGACAGGTTACTATATCTCAAGTGACTACGTTGGCCAATCGTCACATATCATCCCAGACCACACGGATCCCGGTGTGCGCGGTATCATGCTGGTACAAAGGCGGGTTATTTCTCCGCCAGACTTTCTCAAATCAAGTAACCACCACGCGGTACATCGTACTCCATGTGTATACACGGTACATCGTACTCTGCGGACCCATAACATGGTTAGGGGTGCCTGCCATAGGTCTTATCTACCCCATACCAAGTGTAACCTTTATAGTCTCAAGTGCACATGGGAGTAACCTCAATACTAGGTCCTAGCCCCTCATGGCCTTGCTTGCCCCTGTTGGGTTCCCTGATTCAGGTCCTAGCCCCTCACCCTCACCCCACTCAAGAGGTCTGTTAGGCCTGTTGGGTTCCCTGAATGGATGATGTCAGGTCCTAGCCCCTCACCCTCACCCCACTCAAGAGGTCTGTTAGGCCTGTTGGGTTCCCTGAACACCAATCTGTATCTCTCACCACGGCCTCATACATACCATAGTGTGAAAACCAGCGCGAGCTACGCTCTAGCGCGAATTCATGCATCAAAACCAATCACTTCATATGAGCAATGCTCTAGTACGACATTTATGCATAAAAATATGGAGAAACCACGTACGAGCATAGCTCCAGTACGGTTATATGCATAAAAAAACCACTCAAATCCACGTACGAGCAAAAGCTCTGATAATGTTTATAAAACATCATCATAGTTCCAAAACAAAGTGCGAGCTAAGCTCTAGCACGTTTCACAGAGGTGAAAATATTGAAATCCAGCGCGAGCGAGGCTCTAGCACGAATTAAATCACATACACACGATAGGCGGCTCATATGCATTCAAAACATCTCAAAACATGCTTAGCGCCTCACATGGGCTATTTCACAACATCATTCAAGTACTAGCCAGCCTATCCTTTTATTTGCTCAAATCAAAGCATTGTGTTTTGTAAAAGCATTCAAAACACATGATTTATGCAATTATTAGACTTACTATCACTTTCAATAACCATTTCAAATAACCAAATCTCATACAAATACTCATAGTAATTTCCATACATCTTCAAACACATTTCTATAAACTCATGCACATTTTCAAAGCCCTATACACCCACAAAATACGAGCAGCTACCTCTATATACTTACAGAATTTCCTTACCTGGAATCGTGATGCATGATTCCACTTCCTTAAGCTGCTTACTCGTACGGTTTGATTCGTCTTCAACAAACTCTTCGGGACTGCACACAATCATATTTTACATTATATTCGATCCATATAATGCAACCCTTGTGCTTGCTTGTGAGACCCCGTATATGTATAAGGGTATATATGTACATAGAAGTTGAAATAGAGTTGTACTATGAATTCATGAGTGAAGTATATGTGATGTAAGTCCATAAGTAATGTACACACATGTAATGAGAGTGGTAATCGTACATACAAGTTTCATTATGTATGAATGTGTAGAAATGGACTTAAACATGTGGAGAATGTGTGTAGAATGGATTATGAATAGTTTGGTAAAATGGAAGTAGAATTGCATAAGATGTGCACTTCCATTTTTGTTTATATTAAGTACCATTGGTCATACAAAGATTCTACACAAGTTTTAATGTGTATGAAGTGAGGATGGATGCCATTTTCAAGTCTCAAAGATGAATGAATGAGGAAATGATCATGGTAGCAAATTAAGGATGTTTGGTAAGTGTTGTTGCAGAGGAACTACAGAAAATCTGAAAATTTTGAAGGGCAGATCGATCTCATGGGATGAGAGATCGATCTGGAAGAGCCATAATGCTCTTATTTGGGCAAAAGAATAGAGCAGATCGATCTCCAATGGAGCCAGATCGATCTCCTTAGCTCTATGTTTGGGAGCAGATCGATCTCATGCTTCGACAGATCGATCTCATGCCTCAACAGATCGATCTCATGCTTCGACAGATCGATCTCAGGCTTAAAAATACCGTGAAAAAGAGGGATTTTAAGGGACCAGATCGATCTCCTCTTGGACCAGATCGATCTCCTCAAGCTATTTATATATAAGGAGTGCTGGAAATCAAAAAATTTCGGGAAAAACACTAACCTTCCATTTTCAACCCAAAAACCTAACATTCTCTCTCAAAAATCAGCCATTTTCAGTGAGGTTTGAAGAGAGACCATTAGAGACAAAGTTGTTCCTATCAAAGAGAAGAACAACATAGTTGGAAAGCATTTTCCCATTGTTGGTATTGAAGGAGTTAAGGGCATTGCCATTGGAGCAAGAAGAGAAATCAAATTTGGTAAGATTCTAACACTCCAACTATGGTACATTATTTATTTAATTGATTTTGGAGTTGTTTGGCATGAGTATGGATGGTTAGAAACTATCTAAATACATTGGAATGATTATGACCTAGAAATGGTCTAGAGTGAGAAAGTGGAATGTATGGAGATTAATGATGAATGAGATATGTAAAAGTTATTTATAGTGTTGTGGTATGATTTTAAGATGTGGTTAGTGGATAAATTGTGAGATTTACCTAAAAGAGGTAAAATGTGGATTAAGGCATTTGTAAAATGCATAAGTGAATAATATTGACTAGTGAGGTCAATTATGGGTTAAATACATTAACTCAATCGATTTAATGAATGAATCGCAGCTTTCGAGGATACGCCGAGGCGAGTTGAGCCAAGAGCGTGAGAAGCTAAAAGGAAAGGAGTCACACCATGTAAATCGAGGTAAGGGAATTGTGTGGACTCCTAGAGATATTTGTGCGCAATTTGGGCTCTTAAATGTTTTGCTAGAATGCATGAGAATAGGAAATGATGTTGGGTGATTGAAGGGTAAAAATTGGGAGTTTGAGAAATGTGCATGAAAATAAAAGCATATTGCTTTGAAAATCATGTTTTATTGCTTTTTAGCAAATGATTGGTAGGTTGGCTAACATTGAAATGATTTGCAAAAGAAATGAGTGTGTTTTGGGTTTTGTTAACCATACTTTGCAAAGTTTTGAGCCACCTACATGATTTCGTGAGTATGAAAGCGTGCTAGAGTATGACTAGCATGAGATTTGACGTGTTTTATACACATGAGTGCAAGAGGCACTAGTTTTTCACATGGATTTCATAATTGTTTTGGCATTGTGCTCGAGTTTGTCTCGCACTGGATGCCCACCTTGCATGTTGCCGTGTTTGGAGCTTCGAGTAGACTGGGTGTCACATCGATTAAATAGGCTCACACGTGCATTGTTTGGACATGATTAATTAGCCGTGTTAGGAGCTTCGGATAGACAAGAGGTCACACCGATTAAATAGGCTCACACATGCGTTTGAGATGTGGCGTGATATGATGTGTTGATTGGGTCCACGGAGTACGTCGTACCGTGCATGTAGCATGGAGTACATTGTACCGTGTTGAGTTGTGATGTGCCGTCTTCGGACGAGATCTGCTATGGACCGGCGGGTAGGATTTGACCCACCTCCCGTGTGGAAGCATATGATGGTGATATCTCGCACACCTGATCCGTGTAGCCGGTATCACAGGTTATGTACATAGGCCTTGAGGTTATTACCTATTGTTGAACTGCCTATCTCACATGTCTACTGCTATTTGAGAAATAATCCATGTTTGAAAATGATTTGTGGGTCAGGAAAGCTCGAGGGATGGGTCGAGACCTGACCAATGATGAAATTGATTTGTTAATGGTTTTTAAAGTGCACAGATGCATGATGTTTAATGCCATGCTTTATTGTGAAAATGCATGATGTTTAATGCCATGCTTTTATTGTGAATTATGCATGATGATTTATACCATGCTTTGAGTTGAAATGTGCACTGAATTTTAATAGCATGAATGCTTTACATACCATTAACATAATCATACACTCATGTTTTGAGATAAACAATGAATTAAATGCTTTTGAGCATGGCATCACGATCACGTAGATAGTGCAGTATCTACCTGTTCGCATGATTGCCTTACTGAGCATGTGGTTTGCTCACCCCCCCTTATTTTCCCCTCTCTACAGAGATTTGAGTATAGATTGGACGTAACTGGAGGCGTTCCCTTTTTGGTAATTCCGCTGCATCCCTCGCTAAAGGTATACACACCTTGATTATTTTGTATCTAAACTAGACATAGCACAGTAGCATTTTGTATGTAACCACTGGGGATGTAAAACAATGTAAACACATGTAACAACTCTGATATATATACATTTATACAAGTGTTTACTCATAAATAATGTTTCAAATTGAATTGGTATGGTGGAGTGAGTTAGACGTCGACACACAGCCCAACTGTTAAGTGTGTGGTTGTTCACGATCGAGGAAGGATGATTAAGGATTGATGCATGAAAATGCGAAAAATTTGTACGTATTTTGGTAAGTTGAGGGTCGTGACAGAAGTTGGTATCAGAGCTCGAGTTGGTTTGACGTGTGTCGTGTCTAAAATACTTAATAAGTGAAAAAAATTACATCCCCAAGTTACTGTGCTTCTTTAGATACAAATAGTGTATGTCGATGGGTTGACTAAGTAATTGGTTGTGAATGTAGGGAACTGAGTAATATGCCTAATACCAGTCGCGGTAGAGGTAGGCCTGGGAGTCGTGTTAAGCCAGAAACACACGAGGCTCAGGAGAATGTTGAGGTGGAGGCTGATGTTGAGCATGCTCCACAGGGTCCAGAGGAGAGGCCCAAGAGTACTGAGGCTCGCTTCACGAGGATTAAGCGGAGCATTGAGATGATTGTGGAGTTGGTCACCCAATCTTTATCTGGAGTTGGCGGTAGACAGAGTCCCACTACACAGGGTGATGCCGAGCAGGCGGCAGCTCCTGAGGCACGGGCAAGGGAAGCCCAGAGGCCACAGACGATAGATACCCCACCCACACAGGATGTGCCTACGCCGGTTGCTATGCCAGGCAGTAGAGGTTGGGGATATGGATGTGATTTGGATAGACTACGGCAGTTCCAGAAGTTTGGACCACCGTCTTTCAGTGGAGTAAAGGACCCAGTAGCGGCTGAGGATTGGATCAATGAGATCGAGAAATTATATGGGTTCTTTGAGTGCACTACTACCGAGATGGTAGCATTTGCCGCTTTTATGCTAAAGGGATCAGCAGAACATTGGTGGAAATCCACCAGGCCTATTTTGAGAGCCCGGCATACTGAGATCAGTTGGGATGTGTTTCTAGAGGCCTTCCGGAGACAGTATGTCCCGGATACCGCCCAGCGAAAGCTAAAGATGGCATTTTTGGGACTGACCCAAGGGAGCAGGACTGTGGATGAGTATGAGACTGCTTTTATATCCCTGGGCAGATATGATCCCAACACGATGGGTAATGAGGTCGAGAAGATCCAGAAGTTTGTGGATGGATTGAGACCGACCATCAGGTCTAGATTGGTTCCCCTGGATATACCGACCTATGAGGAGGCAGTGCGCAAGGCGCAATTATGTGAACAAGATGTTGATAGAATCGCCTCGGAGTTTGGAAAGGTTGGTAAGATGAGGGACAGAGATAAGAAGAGACCTATGATGGATAGAGGCTTCAGCTATAAAGGAAGCAAGAGATTCTCTGAAAAGAGGCTGAGAATTGATGAGATCCGGGAGAGGACAGTTGATACTCCCATGTATCCGGCCATTGCTCCAGCTAAGGGAATCATGATTGGAGGACCACGGCCTACTACAGAACAGTGTGGCAAGTGTGGTAGGTACCATGGTACTCGACCATGTTATGGACCTCAGGTTGTATGCTTCAGATGTGGGAAGCCAGGGCACATAATCAGAGATTGCCCAGAGATGATAGAGAGAGCCCCACAGAAGGGCAAGGAGCCAGAGAGAGCTCCAGTTGGTACAGCTGCTCCGAGGAGGAGGGCTACAGCTGAGGAAAAAGGGAAGCAAGCAGTGGGTGTAAGCAGAGGACGAGTGCACGCACTGGACCAGGACACTGCAGATCAGTCATCGGATGTGGTAAAAGGTACCATCCAAATCTTTGATTTAGAAGCTTATGTACTGTTTGATCCTGGTGCCACGCATTCCTTTATTTCGCCATCCTTTGCATGTAAATTGTTGAAGCATGTAAAACCCACGCTGCTTGATAAGATGTTGTTGATATCTACCCCTATGAATGATAGTCAGTTGACTGAGCATATATATAGGGATTGTAAAATGAAGATAGGAGGTAAAGAGATGGCAACCGATTTAATTTTATTAAACATGAGTGATTTTGATCTGATCCTAGGAATGGATTGGTTGGCTGCCAATCATGTTGTTATGGATTGTCATACAAAAACTTTGATGTTTCCAAAGATAGACAATCTTGTAGTTAATTTTGTGAAATGAAATTAAAGAACATGATTTTTATAAGTGTGATGAGTATAATCTTGATACATGATGTATGAAAGATAAATTTGATTTCATTTATGTATGTGATGTGATGATTTATGATGCTAATGGTGGAAAGAATAATGTGAAGGATTCATCGCTTTTGTGATTGAGATGGATAAGGCAAATCCGGAATTGGAAGACATACCAGTGGTTAGGGAATTTCCAGATGTCTTTCCGGATGAGTTACCAGGATTACCTCCAGATAGGGAGATGGAGTTTGGTATAGATTTGGCACCTGGTACAGAGCCGATGTCCAAGCCACCATACAGAATGGCTCAAGTTGAGTTAGAGGAGTTAAGGAAACAATTACAAGAGTTGCTGGAGAAGGGATTCATCAGGCCGAGCGTCTCACCTTGGGGAGCACCGATTCTGTTTGTAAGGAAGAAGGATGGAAGCCTCCGACTGTGTATAGACTACCGGTTGTTGAATAAGGCCACCATCAAGAATAAGTATCCCCTCCCACGTATCGATGATTTGTTGGATCAGCTTAAGGGAGCGCAGGTCTTTTCCAAGATAGATCTGAGATCAGGGTACCATCAGTTGAAGATACGAGATGGAGATGTACCCAAGACAGCTTTTCGCACCCGGTATGGACATTATGAGTTTATGGTTATACCATTCGGGTTGACGAATGCTCCCGCAGCTTTTATGTCCTTGAAGAATGAGATATTCCACCAGTACTTGGATCGATTTGTTATTGTGTTTATTGATGATATACAGGTGTATTCAAGGTCTAGAGAGGAACATGAAAGGCATTTAAGGATAGTGATACAAACCCTCTGAGAGAAGAAGTTGTACGCTAAACTCAGTAAGTGCGACTTTTGGTTGGAACAGATCTCTTTTCTGGGTCACATAGTATCAAAGGATGGAGTATCAGTGGATCCATCTAAGATTAAGGCCGTAGTTCAGTGGCAGAGACCCCAGACAGTGACAGAGATCAGAAGTTTCCTGGGTTTAGTTGGGTATTACCGAAGGTTTGTAGAGGGATTTTCGAGGTTAGCTGCTCCATTGACACGTCTCACAAGGAAAAATGTAGAGTTTGTGTGGGACAAAAAGTGTGAAGATAGTTTTGAGGAGTTGAAAAGAAGATTAACTACAGCTCCAATACTCACCATTCCTACCAGCTCAGGAGGTTTCTCGGTGTATGCAGATGCTTCACACCTAGGACTGGGCTGTGTATTGATGCAGGATGGGGAGGTAGTAGCCTATGGATCAAGACAGTTAAAGGATCATGAGAGGAACTACCCGACCCATGACTTGGAGTTGGCAGCGGTGGTGTTTGCGCTGAAGATATGGCGCCACTACCTCTATGGTGAGAGATTTCAGATTTATACAGATCATAAGAGCCTTAAGTACCTGTTCTCACAGAAAGAGTTGAACATGAGACAGAAGAGATGGCTCGAGCTGTTAAAGGATTATGATTGTGAAATCCTATACCACCCGGGTAAAGCAAATGTGGTTGCTGATGCATTGAGTAGGAAGCATCTCGGGATGGTATCATTCATGATGATCAGGGAACACGAGCTGTTGGAACAGTTCATGAACCTCAGTTTGGATATGACCCCGCCTGACGCTGATAGTGGATTTATGATAGCTAGGCTGCAGTTGGAACCGGATCTGGTAGATCGAATTCGACAGGCTCAGCGAGTTGATCAGCAGTGTAGTGATATTGTCGGGCAGATACAGAGGGGTATAGAGTCGGAATTTGGGTTGAGTTCGGATGGATTGCTAAGGTTCAGAGGTAGGATATGTGTTCCTGATGACGCAAAGATCAGAAGGTTGATCCTGACAGAGGCTCACTCATCGAAGTATACGATACATCCAGGGGGTACCAAAATGTATCAAAACCTTCGAAAGGTTTATTGGTGGTCGAGAATGAAAAAGCACATTACTGAATATTTTGCTAAGTGTCTCGTTTGTCAGCAGGTGAAGGTAGAGCATCAGAAGCCTGCAGGGTTATTGCAACCTCTACCGATACCGACATGGAAGTGGGAGCATGTCACCATGGATTTTGTGATGGGATTACCGAGGACCCGGAGGGGTCATAATGCCATATGGGTGATTGTAGATCAGTTGACGAAATCAGCCCATTTTCTAGCTATGAGAGCTACCGATACTCTGAGCCAGTTAGCGAACCTATATGTGCGCGAGATAGTGAGGCTACATGGAATTCCAGTGAGCGTTGTTTCTGATAGGGATGCCCGCTTCACTTCCCACTTTTGGAAACATTTTCAGGAAGCGATGGGGACCCAGTTGAATTTTAGCACCGCTTTTCATCCTCAGACAGATGGTCAGTCAGAGAGGACTATACAAACCCTGGAGGACATGTTAAGAGCGTTGCATTGGATTTTGGAGGCTCCTGGGATGACCATTTGCCACTCGCAGAGTTCACGTATAATAACAGTTTTCATACGAGTATCGGGATGGCACCATATGAGGCATTGTATGGGCGTAGATGCCGTTCCCCTATTGGATAGGAAGAGGTTGGTGACAGACAGATCCTTGCTCCCGACTTGGTTAGACAAGCCTCTGAGGACGTCCAATTGATATGTGAGAGGTTACGGACAGCTCAGAGCAGGCAAAAGAGTTATGCTGATAAGAGACGGAGACCACTAGAGTTTGAGGTGGGTGAGTCAGTGTTTTTGAAAGTTTCCCCTTCGAAGGGAATTATGAGATTTGGGAAGAAGGGAAAGTTGAGCCCTCGATATATAGGGCCATTTGAGATACTTGATAAGGTGGGAGATAAGGCGTATAGGTTGGCATTGCCACCAGAGTTGGCAAGTGTGCATAACGTCTTCCACGTATCCATGTTGAGGAAGTATCACCCGGACCCGGCACATGTGATAAGATATGAGCCTTTGGAGCTCAATGAGGGTATGACCTATGTTGAGAAGCCAGTTCGGGTATTGGACAGAAAAGAGAAAGTGCTGAGGACAAAGACAATTCCCTTGGTGAAGATACTTTGACAACATCACACTGTGGAAGAAGCCACATGGGAATTGGAGAGTTTGATGCGGGAGAGGTATCCCGAGTTGTTCACAGAATAATTGGTTCCAATTTGGAGGACCAAATTTTCTAAGTGGGGGAGAATGTGAGACCCCGTATATGTATAAGGGTATATATGTATATAGAAGTGTAAATAGAGTTGTACTTTGAATTCATGAGTGAAGTATATGTGATGTAAGTCCATAAGTAATGTACACACTTGTAATGAGAGTGGTAATCGTACATACAAGTTTCATTATGTATGAATGTGTAGAAATGGACTTAAACATGTGGAGAATGTGTGTAGAATAGATTATGAATAGTTTGGTAAAATGGAAGTAGAATTGCATAAGATGTGCACTTCCATTTTTGTTTATATTAAGTACCATTGGTCATACAAAGATTCTACACAAGTTTTAATGTGTATGAAATGAGGATGGATGCCATTTTCAAGTCTCAAAGATGAATGAATGAGGAAATGATCATGGTAGCAAATTAAGGATGTTTGGTAAGTGTTGTTGCAGAGGAACTGCAGAAAATCTGAAAATTTTGAAGGGCAGATCGATCTCATGGGATGAGAGATCGATCTGGAAGAGCCAGAATGCTCTTATTTGGGCAAAAGAATAGAGCAGATCGATCTCCAATGGAGCCAGATCGATCTCCTTAGCTCTCTGTTTGGGAGCAGATCGATCTCATGCTTCGACAGATCGATCTCATGCCTCAACAGATCGATCTCATGCTTCGACAGATCGATCTCAGGCTTAAAAATACTGTGAAAAAGAGGGATTTTAAGGGACCAGATCGATCTCCTCTTGGACCAGATCGATCTCCTCAAGCTATTTCTATATAAGGAGTGCTGGAAATCAGAAAATTTCGGGAAAAACACAAACCTTCCATTTTCAACCCAAAAACCTAACATTCTCTCTCAAAAATCAGCCATTTTCAGTGAGGTTTGAAGAGAGACCATTAGAGACAAAGTTATTCCTATCAAAGAGAAGAACAACATAGTTGGAAAGCATTTTCCCATTGTTGGTATTGAAGGAGTTAAGGACATTGCCATTGGAGCAAGAAGAGAAATCAAATTTGGTAAGATTCTAACACTCCAACTATGGTACATTATTTATTTAATTGATTTTGGAGTTGTTTGGCATGAGTATGGATGGTTAGAAACTATCTAAATACATTGGAATGATTATGACCTAGAAATGGTCTAGAGTGAGAAAGTGGAATGTATGGAGATTAATGATGAATGAGATATGTAAAAGTTATTTATAGTGTTGTGGTATGATTTTAAGATGTGGTTAGTGGATAAATTGTGAGATTTACCTAAAAGAGGTAAAATGTGGATTAAGGCATTTGTAAAATGCATAAGTGAATAATATTAACTAGTGAGGTCAATTATGGGTTAAATACATTAACTCAATCGATTTAATGAATGAATCGCAGCTTCCGAGGATACGTCGAGGCGAGTTGAGCCAAGAGCGTGAGAAGCTAAAAGGAAAGGAGTCACACCAAGTAAATCGAGGTAAGGGAATTGTGTGGACTCCTAGAGATATTTGTGCGCAATTTGGGCGCTTAAATGTTTTGCTAGAATGCATGAGAATAGGAAATGATGTTGGGTGATTGAAGGGTAAAAATTGGGAGTTTGAGAAATGTGCATGAAAATAAAAGCATATTGCTTTGAAAATCATGTTTTATTGCTTTTTAGCAAATGATTGGTAGGTTGGCTAACATTGAAATGATTTGCAAAAGAAATGAGTGTGTTTTGGGTTTTGTTAACCATACTTTGCAAAGTTTTGAGCCACCTACATGATTTCGTGAGTATGAAAGCATGCTAGAGTATGACTAGAATGAGATTTGACGTGTTTGATACACATGAGTGCAAGAGGCACTAGTTTTTCACATGATTTCATAATTGTTTTGGCATTGTGCTCGAGTTTGTCTCGCACTGGATGCCCACCTTGCATGTTGCCGTGTTTGGAGCTTCGAGTAGACTGGGTGTCACATCGATTAAATAGGCTCACACGTGCATTGTTTGGACATGATTAATTAGCCGTGTTAGGAGCTTCGGATAGACAAGAGGTCGCACCGATTAAATAGGCTCACACGTGCGTTTGAGATGTGGCGTGATATGATGTGTTGATTGGGTCCACGGAGTACGTCGTACCGTGCATGTAGCATGGAGTACATTGTACCATGTTGAGTTATGATGTGTCGTCTTCGGACGAGATCTGCTATGGACCGGCGGGTAGGATTTGACCCACCTCCCGTGTGGAAGCAGATGGTGGTGATATCCCGCACACCTGATCCGTGTAGCCTGTATCACAGGTTATGTACATAAGCCTTGAGGTTTTACCTATTGTTGAACTGCCTATCTCACATGTCTACTGCTATTTGAGAAATAATCCATGTTTGAAAATGATTTGTGGGTTAGGAAAGCCCGAGGGATGGGCCGAGACCTGACCAATGTTGAAATTGATTTGTTAATGGTTTTTTAAGTGCACGGATGCATGATGTTTAATGCCATGCTTTATTGTGAAAATGCATGATGTTTAATGCCATGCTTTTATTGTGAATTATGCATGATGATTTATACCATGCTTTGAGTTGAAATGTGCACTGAATTTTAATAGCATGAATGCTTTACATACCATTAACACAATCATACACTCATGTTTTGAGATAAACAATGAATTAAATGCTTTTGAGCATGGCATCACGATCACGTAGATAGTGCAGTATCTACCTATTCGCATGATTGCCTTACTGAGCGTGTGGTTTGCTCACCCCCTTATTTTCCCCTCTCTACAGAGATTTGAGTATAGATTGGACGTGACTGGAGGCGTTCCCTTTTTGGTAATTCCGCTGCATCCCATCGCTAAAGGTATACACACCTTGATTATTTTGTATCTAAACTAGACATATCACAGTAGCATTTTGTATGTAACCACTGGGGATGTAAAACAATGTAAACACATGTAATAACTCTGATATATATACATTTATACAAGTGTTTACTCATAAATAATGTTTCAAATTGAATTGGTATGGTGGAGTGAGTTAGACGTCGACACACAGCCCAACTGTTAAGTGTGTGGTTGTTCACGATCGAGGAAGGATGATTAAGGATTGATGCATGAAAATGCGAAAAATTTGTACGTATTTCGGTAAGTTGAGGGTCGTGACATTGCTATAGTCAATTTAATCTATAGCCTTTATTAACGCTTATATGGCCTCGTTTCATTACTTTACCTATAACTCGAGTCTATGGATCTTCTTAGGCCTATTAACTTATTCCAAATCGATATCAAATCGATATTAAGCTCATAGTGTTTATATTTCATGAATTCCCTCACTATGGCATTTATCAAGCATATACATACTCATTTGCACAATTCCTCCAAACTCACAATGTAATTTCATTTAACCATCTAAAATCATACACATTACCTCAATAACAACTTTAGCATGCCCATAAATCATAAACTCATTCAACCCATATCTTCTCACATATATCCATTCTAGGTTTTCTAGGTCATACCAATTCCATCACATCCCTAGATAATTTATCCATCAATACACATCCAACTCAACTCCAAAATTACTTAAATAAACAATATACTTGGATTGGAGTATTAGAATCCTACCAAAAATCTGATTTTTCTTCTTACTCCAAATGTCAATGCCCTTATCTCCTTCAATACCAACAATTGGATTTTGGATTCTAACTATGTTGTTCTCTTCCTCAAGATGAACAACTTAGTGTCTAATGGCCTCCCCTCAATTCTTGCTGGAAATGGTTGATTTTAGAGAGAGAAAGTTAGGTTTTTGGGTTAGAAACGGAAGATTAGTGTTTTTCTCGAAATTTTCAGATTTTCGGCCCTCCTTTTATAGAAATAGCTTGAGGAGATCGATCTGGTCCAAGAGGAGATCGATCTGGTCCTCTTAAATCACTCATTTTCATGGCATTTTAAGCATGAGATCAACCTGTCGAAGCATGAGATTGATCTGCTCCCAAACAGAGAGCTAAGGAGATCGATCTAGGTGCTTGAGGATCGATCTTTTCATTACGGAATGCTTAAGAGATCGATCTGGCCCCATTGGAGATCGATCTGCTCTATTCCATTGCCCAAATAAGAGCATTCTGGCTCTTCCAGATCGATCTCTCATCCTATGAGATCTATCTACCCTTCATACTTTCCAGATTTCCTGCAGTTTCCTTGCTGCAACTCACACCAACACATCCTTAATCTGTTGCCATGGTCATTTTCTCATCCATCCACCTTTATAACTTGAAAATGGCATCCATTCATACCTTATGCACAGTGAAACTTGTGTGCATTCATTGTATGTCCAAAGGTATACTATATAAAACCAAATGAAGCATTTATACTCATGCAACTTCCTCCCATTTACCACACTACTCATTTTGAGTTCCAATCACATTCATCACTTACAAGAACTCATTTCTTTATATTCATACACAATGAAACTTGTATGTACGTTACAAATCATATTACACATACGTACATTGAATCCATGGACTTACATCAATCATACTTTACATTACAAGTCCATTCACATTCATTACACATTACAACTATACATATATGGGGTCTCACAGGAGACTCCCATCCTTCTTCCTTACAAACAATACCGGTGCTCCCCAAGGTGAGACACTCGGTCTTATGAACCCCTTCTCCAGCAACTCCTACAACTGCTTCTTTAGCTCTTCCAACTCTATTGGAGCCATTCTATACGGTGGTTTAGATATCGGCTTGATACCAGGCATTAACTCTATACCAAACTTCATTTCTCTATCCGGGGGTAACCTTGGTAGATCGTCCGGAAAGACATCAGGAAATTTCGTAATCACTGGAATGTCTCTCAATTCTGGGAGTGCCTTATCTATGTCAACCACGTATGCAATGAACCCTTCACATTATCCTTTCCATCGTTAGTAATATAAACCATCACTCCACATTCAGCATTTATCATAAACAATAAATTTATCTCTCAAGCATTATGCATTAAAAATCATTCTCCTTTATTCGCAACAAACATACATTTTTCATATCATTTCTTTTCATCAAAGTTTATAATAAGATTGTCTAATCCTGAAAACATCAATGTCTTGGCATGACAATCCATAACGACACGATTGGTAGCCAACCAATCCATTCCCAATATTACATCGAAATCATTCATATTCAATAAAATTAAATTGGCTATCATTTCCTTTCCCTCTATCATCAGTTTACAATCCCTACACACATGCTCTGTCAATTGACTATCATTCATGGGTTTGGAAATCATCAACATTTTATCCATCAATGTAGGTTTCACATACTTCAACAATTAATGTGCAAAGGAAGGTGTGGCACCAGGATCAAATAATATCAATGCTTCTAAATCAAAGATTCGGATGGTACCTTTAATCACAACTGTCAATGCGTCTGTAGTGTCCTGGTCCAGTGTGTGCACCCTTCCTCTGCTCACACCCGCTGCCTGCTTCCCTCTCTCCTCAGCTGTAGCCTTCCTCCTCGGGGCAACTACCTCAACTGGAGCTTTCTCTAGCTCCTTGCCCTTCTGTGGGGCAATCTCCATCTTCTCGGGATAATACTTAGCTATATGTCCTGGTCTCTCTCATCTAAAACACACACACCATAGGGGTCATCAGACAGGGCCTAGTCCCATGAAATCTCCTACATCTCCTACACTGATCAGTAGTAGGCCGTGATCCTCCAATAACCATACCCCTCGTTGCAGTCAAGGTAGGGTATACGAGAGGTCTAGCAGCTCTCTCCTGTACCTCCTCGATCTTAGGCCTCTTCTCGAAAAACCTTTGGCCTCCTCTCTTGACTACTCTATCAAACCCAGATCTCTTCCGATCTCTATCCTTCTTGACACTAATCCTCCCAAGCTCGGAGGCATTTCGCTCAAAGTCTTGCTCGCATAGCTGAGCCTTATGTACTGCTTCCTCATAAGTTTAAATATCAAATGGCGCTAGCTTAGTTCGAATGGTCAATCTCAGTCCATCCATGAACTTCTGAATCTTTCGGGTCTCACTACCCATCGTGTCCGGGTCATATCTCCCTAAGGACATAAACTTGGACTCATACTCGTCCACAGTATGGTTCCCTTGAACCAGATTCATGAATTTCATCTGTAATTTTCTCTGTGCGGTGGCTGGGATATACTGTCTCCTGAAGGCCTCTAGAAATATCTCCCATGAGATCTCAGAGTGTCTGGCCCTCAAAATAACCTTGGTGGATCTCCACCAGTGCTCTGCCTTGCCTTTCAGCATAAACACGACAAAGGCAACCTTCTCTGCTGAAGTGTATCGAAAAAACCTATACAGTTTCTCCATCTCATACACTTAGTCCTCCATGACAACCGGGTCCTTTACCCCTCTGAACACTGGGGGTTTCAATGCTTGGAACTCTCGCAGTCTACTCAAGTCACAGTCATACCTCAAATCACTACCGCTCTACTGTAGAGCGATAGGAGAATCCGCATCCGATATTGGAGGTGTCATCGTCTCAGTAACCTGAGGTCTGCAGCTGCCTGTCCAATCGTAGGCTGTGCTGCGGGACCTCGTCTATCACCGGCACTCAAGGCTTGCGTGACTATCTCCACCAGGTTCTCAATACTCCGCTCTAACCTAGCGAAGCAAGCCTCAGTATCTTCTACTCTCTCACCAGGGTTCTGTGGAGCCTGCTCAGTCTGTGGCTCCACACGGCTCTCAGGCCCACCTCTACGTCCTCTAGCCCGTGCCCTCGCCCCTCTACCTTTGCATGTAACAGGCATAGTGCCTAACTTCCTGTATTATAATAATTTATTAAGCTCAATCCATTACGGTAGACACAGTTATATCTAAACAAAAGCACAGTAATATGGGGACGTACTTTCCTACGTTTTATTACTGACTCACATCAAGCCAACACAGCTCTGATACCAATCTCTGTCACGACCCTTTTTCAATCTCTTTAATCGAAAATCACTGAAAATTTTTCGCGTTTTACAGTTACCTTACCCGATCGTGAACTAACTTACCACCACATTGTTGGGCTGTGAGTCAATAATAAACATCACATCTCATTCATTCTCAGTTAAATAAAGCAATGTCATACATTTAATAGTTAATCATTAACTTACACAGGTTATGTTCATTGACATCTACATCTGTCACGGCCCTTTTTCATTCCCTTTTACCAAAAATCTTAATAAATTTTTTTTGCGTTTTACCGTTACCTTACCCGATCGTGAACAATTCACCACATACAGTTGGGCTGTGAGTTAATAATAACCACCACTTATCATTCATTCACAATTTAATGAAACAATGTTGTACATTCGAAGTTAATCGTTTACTTATACAAAATGTGATTACTGACATCTACATCCCCAAATTACATTTCAATGACTACTGTGCTTTTACATTGTTTAGATACAAAAAGAAATCACTGTGTATATACCTCTGACTGATGGAGATGCAGCGGATGTCCAAAATACCACACCTCAGTCCTCACTGGGCTACTATGCACGCTCTGTACGAGGGGGAAATAGAGAGGGATGATCAACCACACGCTCAGTAAGGCAATAATGCAAGCACGGTAGATAACTACTCTATCTACATGCTGATAGTGTTATGCAAAAATCATTTATAGTAGGAGTATGAGGAAGTAAAACTATGCCATATGAGTATACATATATATCATGTACATTGGCATATAAAACATGATAAAAACATCATGTATAAATCATCTCATGCTCAATCTCATTTAAATTCATAAAAAGGGCAATTCATTAAGAAACCTCCTTTTCAAACCCACATCATAAAGCTCTTTCTCAAACACATGCAATCCCATCACAAACCATTTTCTCAATCACAAACATCCTCATCGTTTCACAAATCAAGTCTACAAGGCTCGACCCCTCCCTCGAGTCTACCCTAGCCACTCACAATCACAGTTATAGATTAAAATCATGTTGTAGTAAGTAAATCAAGCAAGGAGACAGGTCACTATATCTCAACTGACTATGTTGGCCAACTATGTCACATATCATCCCAGACCACACGGATCCTGGTGTGTGGGGTATCATGTTGGCACGAAGGTGGGTTAGTTCTCCGCCAGAATTTCTCAAATCAAGTAACCACCATGCGATACATCACACTCCATGTGATATACACGGTACATCGTACTCCGCGGACCCATAATATGGTTGGGGGTGCCTGCCGTAGGTCTTATCTACCCATACCAAGTGTAACCTCTAGTCTCAAGTGCACGTGGGAGTAATCTTAATACCAGGTCCTAGCCCCTCACGGCCTTGCTCACCCCTGTTGGGTTCCCTGATTCAGGTCCTAGCCCCTCACCCTTACCCCACTCAAGAGGTCTGTTAGGCCTATTGGGTTCCCTGAATAGATTATGTCAGGTCCTAGCCCCTCACCCTCACCCCAGTCAAGAGGTCTGTCAGGCCTGTTGGGTTCCTTGAGTTAATCCGTATTACCCTCACCACAGCCTCATACATACCATAGTGTGAAAACCAACGCGAGCTATGCTCTAGCGCGAATTCATGCATCAAAACCAATAACTTCGTACGAGCAACGCTCTAGTACGACATTTATGCATAAAAATATGAAGAAACCACGTACGAGCATAGCTCCAGTACGGTTATATGCATAAGAAAAACCACTCAAATCCACGTACGAGCAAAAGCTCCAATACGGGTTTATAAAACATCATCATAGTTCCAAAACAAAGTGCGAGCTAAGCTCTAGCACATTTCACACAAGTGAAAATATCAAAGTCTAGCACGAGCGAGACTCTAGAGCGATTTATGTCATGCAAGTACGATAGGCGACTCATACAAAATCAAACAATCTCGACAATCGGGTTTAGCACATCACAAATTCTTTTTCCACAACATCGATAAAACACTAGCCGGCCCATCTACAAGCTTGCTTAAAACAAAGCAATTACGTTTTGTAAAACATCAAAACATTAGATTTATGCAATTATTAGCCTTACTATCCCATTTCATAGAATCCTCTTCAAAACCAAAATCACGCATATACTTATCATCATTCATGAATACCATCAATCATTTACTTGAGCAACCATGCATTTCATAAAACACCCAATATTCACCCATAAGTTCAAAGTACGAGCAGCTATCTCTATATACTCACAAAATTCCCTTCCCTGGAATCGCGACGCGTGATTCCACTTCCTTAAAATGGCTTACTCGTACAGCTCGATTCGTTTCCAACGGCTCTTCGAAACTGTACAAAATTGTATTCCGTATTATATTCAATCTATATAACAGGACATCGTGCATTCACTATAGTCGGTTCGACCTATAGTTTCTATTAACGCTCACAAGGGCTTGTTTCATTTCTCTAGTCTATGGATTTTCTTAGGCCTATTAACTTATTCCAAATCGATATTAAATCGATATTAAATCGACATTAAGCTCATAGTGTTCATATTTCAAGAATTCCCTCACTATGGCATTTATCAAGCATATACATACTCATTTTCACAATTCCTCCAAACTCACAATGTAATTCCATTTAACCATCTAAAATCATAGACATTACCTCAATACAACTTTAGCATGCCCATAATTCATAAACTCATTCAACCCATATCTTCTCACATTATACCCATTCTAGGTTTTCTAGGTCACACCAATTCCACCACATCCCTAGATAATTTATTCATCAATACACATCCAACTCAACTCCAAAATCACTTAAATAAACAATGTACTTGGATTGGAGTATTAGAATCTTACCAAAATCTGATTTTTCTTCTTGCTCCAAATGTCAATGCCCTTAGCTCCTTCAATACCAATAATGGGATTTTGGGTTCCAACTATGTTGTTCTCTTCCTCAAGATGAACAACTTAGTGTCTAATGGCCTCCCCTCAATTCTTGCTGGAAATTGCTAATTTTAGAGAGAGAAAGTTAGGTTTTTGGGTTAGAAATGGAAGATTGGTGTTTTTTCCAAAATTTTCAGATTTTCAACACTCCTTTTATAGAAATCACTTGAGGAGATCGATCTGGTCCCCTTAAATCCCTCATTTTCATGGCATTTTAAGCATGAGATCGATCTGTCGAAGCATGAGATCGATCTGCTCCCAAACAGAGAGCTAAGGAGATCGATCTGTATGCTTGAGGATTGATCTTTTCATTACAGAATGCTTAGGAGATCAATCTGGCCCCATTGGAGATCGATCTGCTCTATTTGATTGCCTAAATAAGAGCATTTTAGCTCTCCTAGATCGATCTCTCATCCTATGAGATCGATCTGGCCTTCATACTTTCCAAATTTTCTACAGTTTTCTTGCTGCAACTCACACCCAATTGTCCTTAATCTACTATCATGGTCATTTTCTCATCTATCCACCTTTATGACTTGAAAATGGCATCCATTCATACCTTATGCACATTGAAACTTGTGTGCATTCATTGTATATCCAAAGGTATCACATTCCAAACTAAATGGAAGCATAACTTCATTCCATTTTACCACACTACTCATTTTGAGTTTCAATCATACACATCACTTATAAGAACTCATTTCTTCATATTCATACACCATGAAACTTGTGTGTACATTACAAATCATATTACACATATGTACATTGAATCCATGGACTTACACCACTTATGCTTTACATTACAAGTCCATTCACATTAGTTGATCCAATTACACACGTTACAAATATACATGTACGGGGTCTCACATTCTCCCCTCCTTCAAGGAATTTGGTCCTCCAAATTAGAACCAAGTCACTCTTCAAAAAGTTGAGGGTAGTTCTCCCGTATCAAGTTCTCCAATTCCCATGTGGCTTCTTCCACCGTGTGATGTTGCCAAAGAACTTTCACCAAGGGAATTGTCTTATTCCGTAACACTTTCTCCTTTTTGTCCAATATCTGAACCGGCTTCTCAACATATGTCATACACTCATTGAGCTCCAACGGCTCATATCTTATCACGTGTGCCGGGTATGGGTGATACTTCCGAAGCATAGAGACGTGGAAGACATTGTGGACATTTGCTAAGTCCGGTGGCAATGCCAACCTATACGCCTTATCTCCCACTCTCTCCAAAATCTCAAAGGGTCTGATATATCTAGGGCTCAGCTTGCCCTTCTTACCGAATCTCATAATACCCTTCGAAGGAGAAACTTTCAAGAATACTGACTCACCCTCATCAAACTCTAGTGGTCTCGGTCACTTGTCAGCATAACTTTTTTATCGGCTCTGAGCTGTCCGTAATCTCTCACATATCAACTGAACGTCCTTAGATGCCTGTTGCACTAAGTTCGGAGCAAAAATGTGTCTGTCACCAACCTCTTCCCATCCAATAGGGGAACGGCATCTACGCCCCTACTGTCACAACCCAATTCCATCCTCTTTAATCGAAAATCACTAAAAAATTTTTGCGTTTTACTGTTACCTTACCCGGTCGTGAACTAACTCACCACACGCTGTTGGGCTGTGAGTCAATAATAAACACCACATCTCATTCATTCTCAGTTAAATAAAACGATGTCATACATTTGCATTTAATCTTGTACTTATACAAAAGCATGTTTTACTGACATCTACATCCCCCATAATTACAACTCAAAGAATACTGTACTTTTACATTGTTTAGATACAAAAAGAATCACTGTGTATATACCTCTAAGCGATGGAGATGCAGCGGAGTCCAAAATACCACGCCTCAGTCCTCACTGGGCTACTATGCACGCTCTGTAGGGGGAAAATAGAGAGGGATGAGCAACCACACGCTCAGTAAGGCAATAATGCAAGCATGGTAGATAACTACTCTATCTACATGCTGATAGTGTTATGCATAAATCATTTATGGTAGGAGCATGAGGAATAAAACTATGCCATATGAGTATACATATATATCATGTATCAAAATCATGTACATTGGCATATAAAACATGGTAAAAACATCATGTATAAATCATCTCATGCTCGATCTCATTTAAATTCATAAAAGGGCAATTCATTAAGAAACCTCCTTTTTAAACCCACGTCATAAAACTCTTTCTCAACACGTACAATCACATCACATCAATTCACAATCACAACCTCATTTTCATTTCACAAATCAAATCCACGAGGCTCGACCCCTCCTTCGGGTCTACCTTAAACAATCACAAATCACACTTAGAGATTTAAAAATCATGTGGTAGTAAGTAAATCAAGTAAGGAGACAGGTTACTATATCTCAAGTGACTACGTTGGCCAATCGTCACATATCATCCCAGGCCACACGGATCCCGGTGTGCGGGGTATCATGCTGGTACGAAGGTCGGTTAGTTCTCCGCCAGACTTTCTCAAATCAAGTAACCACCACGCGGTACATCGTACTCCATGTGATATACACGGTACATCATACTCCGCGGACCCATAACATGGTTGGGGGTGCCTGCCATAGGTCTTATCTACCCTATGCCAAGTGTAACCCTTATAGTCTCAAGAGCGCGTGGGAGTAACCTCAATACCAGGTCCTAGCCCGTCATGGCCTTGCTTGCCCCTGTTGGGTTCCCTGATTCAGGTCCTAGCCCCTCACCCTCACCCCACTCAAGAGGTCTGTTAGGCCTGTTGGGTTCCCTGAATTAATTCGTATCTCTCACCATGGCCTCATACATACCACAGTGTGAAAACCAGCGCGAGCTACGCTCTAGCGCAAATTCATGCATCAAAACCAATTACTTCGTACGAGCAACGCTCTAGTATGGCATTTATGCATAAAATATGAAGAAACCACGTACGAGCATAGCTCTAGTACGGTTATATGCATAAGAAAAACCACTCAAATCCAAGTACGAGCGTAAGCTCCAGTACGGTTTATAAAACATCATCACAATTCAAATCAAAGTGCGAGCTAAGCTCAAGCACATATCACACAAGTGAAAACATAGAAATCCAGCGTGAGCGAGGCTCTAGCGCGATTTATGTCATGCAAATACGATAGGCGGCTCATACACAATCAAACAATCCCGACAACCTGGTTTAGCACTTCACAAATACCTTTTTCCACAACATTAATAAACATTAGTTGACCCATCTACAAGCTTGCTTAAAACAAAGCAATTTCATTTTGAAAGACATCAAGACATTAGATTTATGCAATTATTAGCCTTACTATCCCATTTCATAGAATCCACTTCCAAAACCAAAAATCACACATATACTCTTTCTCATTCATGAATACCATCAATCATTTACTTTAGCAATCATGCACTTCGTAAAACACCCAATATTCACCCATAAATTTAAAGTACGAGCAGCTACCTCTATATACTCACAAAATTCTCTTACCTGGAAATCGCGATGCGTGATTCCACTTCCTTAAGCTGTTTACTCGTACGGTTCGATTCGTCTTCAATGAACTCTTCGGGACTGCACAAAATCGTATCCCCCATTATATTCGATCCATATAATATGACATCGTGCGTTCACTATAGTCAATTTGACCTATAGTTTTCTATTAACGCTTATGAGGCCTCGTTTCATTACTTTACCTAAAACTCGAGTCTATGGATTTTTTTAGGCCTATTAACTCATTCCAAATCGATATTAAATCGATATCAAGCTCATAGTGTTCATATTTCATTGATTTCCTCACTATGGCATTTGTCAAGCATTTACATACTCATTTTCATAATTTCACTTAAACTCACATTATAACTCCACATAACCATTCCGAATCATCCACATTACTCATTTAACTACTTTAGCATGCCTATAAACCACCAACTCCCCAAATCACACTCTCACACTAGAGGCATTCCATTTTCTAGGTCACATTAGTTTCTAACACAACCTAGGTGTTTCCATCCATACATACTCATGCCAAACAACTCCAAAATCAATTAAATAGACAATGTACTTGGATTGGAGTGTTAGAATCTTACCAAATATGATTTTTCTTCTTGCTCCAAATGTCAATGCCCTTATCTCCTTCAATACCCACAATGAGATTTTGGGTTCCAACTATGTTGTTCTCTTCCTCAAGATGAACAACTTAATGTCTAATGGTCTCCCCTCAATCCTTGTTGAAAATGGCTGATTTTAGAGAGAGAAAGTTAGGTTTTTGGGTTAGAAATGGAAGATTGGTGTTTTTCCTGAAATTTTCAGATTTTCAGCCCTCCTTATATAGAAATAGCTTGGGGAGATCGATCTGGTCCAAGAAGAGATCGATCTGGTCCCCTTAAATCTCTCATTTTCACGAAATTTTAAGCATGAGATCCATCTGTCGAAGCATGAGATCGATCTGCTCCCAAACAGAGAGCTAAGGAGATCGATCTAGGTGCTTGAGGATCGATCTTTTCATCACAGAATGCTTAGGAGATCGATCTGGCCCCATTGGAGATTGATCTGCTCTATTCCATTGCCCAAATAAGAGCATTCTGGCTCTTCCAGATCAATCTCTCATCCTATGAGATCGATCTGGCCTTCATGTTTTCCAGATTTCCTGTAGTTTCCTTGCTGCAACTCACACCAACACATCCTTAATCTGCTGCCATGGCCATTTTCTCATCCATCCACCTTTATAACTTTAAAATGACATCCATTCATACCTTATGCACATTGAAACTTGTGTGCATTCATTATATGTCCAAAGGTATACTATATATAACCAAATGGAAGCATAACTCCATTCCATTTTACCACACTACTCATTTTGAGTTTCAATCACATCCATCACTTATAAGAACTCATTTCTTCATATTCATACTCAATGGAACTTGTATGTACGTTACAAATCATATTACACATACGTACATTGGATCCATGGACTTACATCAATCATACTTTACATTACAAGTCCATTCACATTCATTACACATCACAACTTTACATATACGGGGTCTCACATTCTCCCCTCCTTCAAGGAATTTGGTCCTCCAAATTAGAACCAAGTCACTCTTCAAAAAGTTGGGGGTACTTCTCCCGTATCAAGTTCTCCAATTTCCACGTGGCCTCTTCCGCCGTGTGATGTTGCCAAAGAACTTTCACTAAGGGAATTGTCTTATTCCGCAACACTTTCTCTTTTCTGTCCAATATCTGAACCGGCTTCTCAACATACGTCATACTCTCATGGAGCTCCAACGGCTCATATCTTATCATGTGTGCCGGGTCCGGGTGGTATTTCCGAAGCATCGAGATGTGGAAGACGTTGTGGACGTTTGCCAAGTCCGGTGGCAATGCCAACCTATATGCCTTATCTCCCACTCTCTCCAAAATCTCTAAGGGTCCGATATATCTAGGGCTCAGCTTGCCCTTCTTACCAAATCTCATAATACCCTTCGATGGTGATACCCTCAGAAACACCGACTCACCCTCATCAAACTTCAGTGGTCTTCGTCTATTGTCAGCATAACTCTTTTGTCGACTCTGAGCTGTCTGCAATCTCTCACATATCAACTGGACGTCCTCAAATGCCTGCTGCACTAAGTCCGAAGCAAAAATTTATCTGTCACCAACCTCTTCCCATCCAATATGGGAACGGCATCTACGCCCGTACAATGCCTCATAGGGTGCCATCCCGATACTCGCATGATAGCTATTATTATAAGCGAACTCGGCTAACTGCAGGTGGTCATCCCAGGAGCCTCTAAAATCCAGCACACACGCTCTCAACATATCCTCGAGGGTCTGTATAGTCCTCTCTGACTGCCCATCTGTCTGAGGATGAAAAGCGGTGCTAAAACTCAGTCCGGTCCCCAGCGCTTCCTGAAAATGTTCCCAAAAATGGGAAGTGAAGTGGGCATCCCTATCAGAAACAACGCTCATTGGTACACCATGTAGCTGTACTATCTCTCGAATATACAGGTTCGCCAATTGACTCAGTGTATCGGTAGCTCTCATAGCCAAGAAATGGGTGGACTTAGCCAACCGGTCCACAATAACCCATATGGCATCATGACCTCTACGGGTCCTCGGCAACCCCATCACAAAATCCATGGTGACATGCTCCCACTTCCATGTCGGTATCGGTAGATGCTACAATAATCCTGCAGGCTTCTAATGCTCTACCGTCACTTGCTGACAAACGAGACACCTAGCGACATATTCAGCAATGTCTCTCTTCATTCCAGACCACCAATAAAACTTCTGAAGGTTTTGATACATCTTGGTACTTCCCGGATGTATCGTATACTTCGATGAGTGAGCCTTTGATAAAATCATTCTCCTGATCTCAGGATCCCTGGGAACGCATACTCTGCCTCTGAACCTCAATAAGCCATCAGCACTCTCCTCAAAATCAATACCCATACCTGTCTGTATCTACCTCAGCCAATCGATACATTTTCGATCGCTCTGCTGGGCTTGCCGAATATGGCCAATCAACTCTGGCTCTAGTCTCAAACTAGCCATGATCTCAAGTCTCTCAGATCCAGGTGGGGTTACATCTAAACTGAGGTTCGCAAAGTGTTCTAACAATTCATGTTCCCGTACCATCATATAAGACACCAACCCAAGGTTCTTTCTACTCAAAGCATCGGCAACTACATTTGCCTTACCCGGGTGGTACATGATTTCACAATCATAGTCTTTCAGGAGTTCGAGCCATCTCTTCTGTCTCATATTCAGCTCTTTCTGTGAGAACAGGTACTTAAGGCTCTTATGATCTGTGAACACCTGAAATTTCTCACCATAGAGATAGTGGCGTCGTATTTTCAAAGCAAATACTACAGCCGCCAACTCCAAATCATGTGTCGGGTAGTTCCTCTCATGATCTTTCAACTGTCCCGATCCATAGGCAACTACTTTCCCATCCTGCATAAGCACACAGCCCAGTCCCTGGTGTGATGCATCCGTATACACCGAGAATCCTCCTGAGATGGTAGGAATGGTGAGAATTGGAGCAGTCGTCAATCGATGCTTAAGCTCCTCAAAACTCCTCTCACATGCCTCATCCCATGTAAACTTAACATCCTTACGCGTGAGGCGTATCAACGGAGCAGCTAGTCTGGAGAAACCCTCTACAAATCTCCGATAATATCCTGCCAATCCCAGAAAACTCCTGATCTCAGTTACTGTCTTGGGCTGTTCCCACTGTACAACTGCCTCTATCTTGGATGGATCCACCGATACCCCATCCTTTGACACAACATGCCCCAGAAATGAGATCTGTTCCAACCAAAAGTTACACTTGCTGAGTTTGGCATACAATTCTCTCTCTCGGAAGGTCTGCAGAACTATCCTCAAGTGCTCCTCATGATCTTCCCTGGACTTGGAATACACCAAAATGTCATCAATGAATACTATTACAAACTTGTCCAGGTATGGCTTGAATATATCATTCATCAATGCCATAAATGTTGCGGGAGCATTCGTCAATCCGAATGGCATCACCAAAAACTCGTAGTGGCCATAACAGGTACGAAATGCTGTCTTGGGTACATCTCTACTCCTGATCCTCAACGATGATACCCTGACCGCAGGTCTATCTTAGAAAATACTGGAGCTGATCCAACAAATCATCGATTCTTGGAAGAGGGTACTTGTTCTTAATGGTGGCCTTATTCAACAACCAGTAATCTATACACAGTCGGAGGCTTCCATCCTTCTTCTTTACAAATAGAACCGGTGCTCCCCAAGGTGAGACACTCGGTCTAATAAACCCCTTCTCCAGCAACTCTTGCAGCTGTTTCTTCAGCTCTTCCAATTCTATCGGAGCCATTCTATAGGGTGGTTTCGATATCGGCTCTGTACCAGGCACTAACTCTATGTAGAATTCCATGTCCCTTTCAGGTGGTAGTCCTAGTAATTCATCCGGAAAGACATCAGGGTAATCCGTAATTACGGGTATGTCCCTCAATTCCGGGTGTACCTCATCTATATCGACCACATATGCAATGAACCCTTCACATTATCCTCTCCATCGTTAGTAACATAAACCATCACTCCACATTCAACATTTATCATAAACAATAATTTATCTCTCAAGCAATATGCATTTAAAATCATACTCCTTTATTTACAACAACATACTATTGTCATATCATTTCTTTTCATTAAAATTTAGAATAAGATTGTCTAATCCTGAAAACATCAATGTCTTGGCATGACAATCCATAACAACCCGATTGGTAGCCAACCAATCCATTCCCAAAATTACATCAAAATCATTCATATTCAATAAAATTAGATTGGCTATCATTTCCTTCCCCTCTATCTTTAACTTACAATCTCTACATACATGCTCAGTCAATTGACTATCATTCATGGGTGTGGAAATCATCAACATTTTTTCCAACAATGTTGGTTTCACATATTTCAACAATTTATGTGCAAAGGAATGTGATATGAAAGAATGCGTGGCACCAGGATCAAATAATACCAATGCTTCTAAATCAAAGATTCGGATGGTACCTTTAATCACATCCGTCGAAGCATCCGCGGTGTCCTGATCCAGTGCATGTACTCTTCCTCTGCTCACACCCGCAGCCTGTTTCCCTTTCTCCTCAGCTGTAGCCCTCCTCCTCGGGGCTGCTGTCTCAACTGGAGCTCCCTCAGGCTCCTTGCCCTTCTGTGAGGTAGTCTCAATCATCTCATTGCAGAACCTCGATATGTGTCCTGGCCTCCCACACCTAAAACACGAAACAGGGGGCACCTGACATGGCCTAGTCCCATGGTATCTCCCACATCTCCTACACTGATCCGTGGTAGGTCGTGGTCCTCCAATAGTTATACCCCTCGGTGCAGTCAAGGCTGGGTATACGGGAGGTCTAGCAGCTCTCTCCTGCACCTCCTCGATCTTAGGTCTCTTCTCAAAATACCTTGGGCCTCCTTTCCTGGCCACTCTATCCCTCCCGGATCTCTTTCGGTCTCTGTCCTTTCTAACACTGATTCTCCCAAGCTCGGAGGCATTTCGCTCAAAGTCTTGCTCACATAACTGAGCCTTATGTACAGCCTCCTCATAAGTCAAAATGTCGAAGGGAGCTAGCTTAGTCCAGATGGCCAATCTCAATCCATCCATGAACTTCTGTATCTTTCGGGTCTCACTACCCATCGTGTCAGGGTCATATCTCCCCAAGGACATAAACTTGGACTCATACTCGTCCACAGTCTGGTTCCCTTGAACCAAACTCATAAATTCCATCCGCAGTTCCTCTGTGCGGTAGCTGGAATATACTGTCTTTTGAAGGCCTCTAGAAATATCTCCCACGAGATCTCAGAGTGTTTGGCCCTCAAAATAACCTCGGTGGACCTCCACCAATGCTCGGCCTCGCCTTTCAACATAAACACGGCAAAGGCTACCTTTTCAGGTGAAGTGCATCGAAAAAACCTATATAGTTTCTCCATCTCATACACCCAATCCTCCGTAACCACTGGGTCCTTCACCCCTCTAAACACTGGGGGTTTCAGTGCTTGAAACTCTCGCAACCTGCTCAAGTCGCAGTCATAACCCACATCACTACCGCTCTGCTGTGGAGCGATAGGAGAATCTATATTATGTACTGGAGGTGGTGTAGCAGTAGCAGTCTCTGCAGTCTGAGGTCTCTCCGCCTCTGCAGCTGCCTGTTCAGTAGTAGGCTGTATCGCGAGACCTCGTCTGTCACCGGCGCCCAAGGCCTGCGTGACTATCTCCACCAAATTCTCAATACTCCGCTCTAACCTAGCGAAGCGAGCTTCGATATCCTCTGCTCTCTCAGCAGGGTTCTGTGGAGCCTGTCCAGTCTGTGGCTCCGCACGGCTCTCAGGTCTACCTCTACGGCCTCTAGCACGTGCTCTCGCCCCTCTACCTTTGCGTGTAACTGGCATAGTGCCTAACTTCCTGTATTATAATAATTTATTAAGCTCAATCCATCACAGTATACACAGTTATATCTAAACAAAAGCACAGTACTATGGGGATGTACTTTCCTACATTTTATTAATGACTCACATCAGGCCAACACAGCTCGGATACCAATCTCTGTCACGACCCAATTCCATTCTCTTTAATCGAAAATCACTAAATTTTTTTTGCGTTTTACTGTTACCTTATCCAGTCGTGAACTAACTCACCACACGCTGTTGGGCTGTGAGTCAATAATAAACACCACATCTCATTCATTCTCAGTTAAATAAAACGATGTCATACATTTGCATTTAATCTTGTACTTATACAAAAGCATGTTTTACTGACATCTACATCCCCCATAATTACAACTCAAAGAATACTGTGCTTTTACATTGTTTAGATACAAAAAGAATCACTGTGTATATACCTCTAAGTGATGGAGATGCAGCGGAGTCCAAAATACCACGCCTCAGTCCTCACTGGGCTACTATGCACGCTCTGTAGGGGGAAAATAGAGAGGGATGAGCAACCACACGCTCAGTAAGGCAATAATGCAAGCATGGTAGATAACTACTCTATCTACATGTTGATAGTGTTATGCATAAATCATTTATGGTAGGAGCATGAGGAATAAAACTATTCCATATGAGTATACATATATATCATGTATCAAAATCATGTACATTGGCATATAAAACATGGTAAAAACATCATGTATAAATCATCTCATGCTCGATCTCATTTAAATTCATAAAAGGGCAATTCATTAAGAAACCTCCTTTTTAAACCCACGTCATAAAACTCTTTCTCAACACGTACAATCACATCACATCAATTCACAATCACAACCTCATTTTCATTTCACAAATCAAATCCACGAGGCTCGACCCCTCATTTGGGTCTATCTTAAACAATCACAAATCACACTTAGAGATTTAAAAATCATGTGGTAGTAAGTAAATCAAGCAAGGAGATAGGTTACTATATCTCAAGTGACTACGTTGGCCAATCATCACATATCATCCCAGACCATACGGATCTCGGTGTGTGGGGTATCATGCTGGTACGAAGGTGGGTTAGTTCTCCGCCAGACTTTCTCAAATCAAGTAACCACCACACGGTACATTGTACTCCATGTGATATACACGGTACATCGTACTCCGCGGACCCATAACATGGTTGGGGGTGCCTGCCATAGGTCTTATCTACCCAATGCCAAGTGTAACCTTTATAGTCTCAAGAGCGCGTGGGAGTAACCTCAATACCAGGTCCTAGCCCCTCATGGCCTTGCTCGCCCCTGTTGGGTTCCCTGATTCAGGTCCTAGCCCCTCACCCTCACCCCACTCAAGAGGTCTGTTAGGCCTGTTGGGTTCCCTGAATTAATCCGTATCTCTCACCATAGCCTCATACATACTACAGTGTGAAAACTAGTGCGAGCTACGCTCTAGCGCGAATTCATGCATCAAAACCAATCACTTCGTACGAGCAACGCTCTAGTACGGCATTTATGCATAAAATATGAAGAAACCACGTACGAGCATAGCTCCAGTACGGTTATATGCATAAGAAAAACCACTCAAATCCAAGTACGAGCGTAAGCTCCAGTACGGTTTATAAAACATCATCACAATTCAAATCAAAGTGCGAGCTAAGCTCAAGCACGTATCACACAAGTGAAAACATAGAAATCCAGTGCGAGCGAGGCTCTAGCGCGATTTATGTCATGCAAATACGATAGGCGGCTCATACACAATCAAACAATCCCGACAACCGGGTTTAGCACTTCACAAATGCTTTTTTCCACATCATTAATAAACATTAGTCGACCCATCTACAAGCTTGCTTAAAACAAAGCAATTTCATTTTGAAAGACATCAAGACATTAGATTTATGCAATTATTAGCCTTACTATCCCATTTCATAGAATCCACTTCCAAAACCAAAAATCACACATATACTCTTTCTCATTCATGAATACCATCAATCATTTACTTTAGCAACCATGCACTTCGTAAAACACCCAATATTCACCCACAAATTTAAAGTACGAGCAGCTACCTCTATATACTCACAAAATTCCCTTACCTGGAAATCGCGATGCGTGATTCCACTTCCTTAAGCTATTTACTCGTACGGTTCGATTCGTCTTCAACGAACTCTTCGGGACTGCACAAAATCGTATTCCGCATTATATTTGATCCATATAATATGACATCGTGCGTTCACTATAGTCAATTTGACCTATAGTTTTCTATTAACGCTTATGAGGCCTCGTTTCATTACTTTACCCAAAACTCGAGTCTATGGATTCTTTTAGGCCTATTAACTCATTCCAAATCGATATTAAATCGATATCAAGCTCATAGTGTGAATATTTCATTGATTTCCTCACTATGGCATTTGTCAAGCATTTACATACTCATTTTCATAATTTCACTTAAACTCACATTATAACTCCACATAACCATTCCAAATCATCCACATTACTCATTTAACTACTTTAGCATGCCTATAAACCACCAACTCCCCAAATCACACTCTCACACTAGAGGCATTCCATTTTCTAGGTCACATTAGTTTCTAACACAACCTAGGTGTTTCCATCCATACATACTCATGCCAAACAACTCCAAAATCAATTAAATAGACAATGTAATTGGATTGGAGTGTTAGAATCTTACCAAATATGATTTTTTTTCTTGCTCCAAATGTCAATGCCCTTATCTCCTTCAATACCCACAATGAGATTTTGGGTTCCAACTATGTTGTTCTCTTCCTCAAGATGAACAACTTAATGTCTAATGGTCTCCCCTCAATCCTTGTTGAAAATGGCTGATTTTAGAGAGAGAAAGTTAGGTTTTTGGGTTAGAAATGGAAGATTGGTGTTTTTCTCGAAATTTTCAGATTTTCAGCCCTCCTTATATAGAAATAGCTTGGGGAGATCGATCTGGTCCAACAGAAGATCAATCTGGTCCCCTTAAATCTCTCATTTTCATGAAATTTTAAGCATGAGATCGATCTGCTCCCAAACAGAGAGCTAAGGAGATCGATCTGGGTGCTTGAGGATCGATCTTTTCATCACAGAATGCTTAGGAGATCGATCTGGCCCCATTGGAGATCGATCTGTTCTATTCCATTGCCCAAATAAGAGCATTCTGGCTCTTCCAGATCGATCTCTCATCCTATGAGATCGATCTAGCCTTCATGTTTTCCAGATTTCCTGCAGTTTCCTTGCTGCAACTCACACCAACACATCCTTAATCTGCTGCCATGGCCATTTTCTCATCCATCCACCTTTATAACTTGAAAATGGCATCCATTCATACCTTATGCACATTGAAACTTGTGTGCATTCATTATATGTCCAAAGGTATACTATATATAACCAAATGGAAACATAACTCCATTCCATTTTACCACACTACTCATTTTGAGTTTCAATCACATCCATCACTTATAAGAACTCATTTCTTCATATTCATACTCAATGGAACTTGTATGTACGTTACAAATCATATTACACATACGTACATTGGATCCATGGACTTACATCAATCATACTTTACATTACAAGTCCATTCACATTCATTACACATCACAACTTTACATATACGAGGTCTCACACGTACAATGCCTCATAGGGTGCCATCCCGATACTCGCATGATAGCTATTATTATAAGTGAACTCAGCTAACTGCAGGTGGTCATCCCAGGAGCCTCTAAAATCCATCACACACGCTCTCAACATATCCTCGAGGGTCTGTATAGTCCTCTCTGACTGCCAATCTGTCTAAGGATGAAAAGCAGTACTAAAACTCAGTTGGGTCCCCAGCGTTTCCTGAAAATGTTCCCAGAAATGGGAAGTGAAGCGGGCATCCCTATCAGAAACAACGCTCACTAGTACACCATGTAGCCGTATTATCTCTCGAATATACAGGTTCGCCAACTGACTCAGAGTATCGATCGCTCTCATAGCCAAGAAATGGGCGGACTTAGTCAACCGGTACACAATAACCCATATGGCATCATGACCTCTACGGGTCCTCGGTAACCCCATCACAAAATCCATGGTGACATGCTCCCACTTCCATGTCGGTATTGATAGGACTGCAATAATCTTGCAAACTTCTAATGCTCTACCTTCACTTGCTGACAAACGAGACACTTAGGGACATATTTAGCAAAGTCTCTTTTCATTCCAGACTACCAATAAACCTTTCAAAGGTTTTGATACATCTTGATACTTCCCGAATGTATCGTATACTTTGATGAGTGAGCCTCCGATAAAATCATTCTCCTGATCTCGGGATCCTTGGGAACGCATACTCTGCCTCTGAACCTCAATAAGCCATCTGTACTCAACTTAAAATCACTACCCACACATGTCTGTATCTGCCTCAGCCAATCGATGCATCGTCAATCGCTCTGCTGGGCTTGCCGAATACGGCCAATCAACTCTGGCTCTAGTCTCAAACTAGCCACAATCTCAAGTCTCTCCAAACCGGTGGGGTTACATCCAAACTGAGGTTCGTAAAGTGTTCTAACAATTCATGTTCTCGTACCATCATATATGACACCAACCCAAGGTTCTTTCTACTCAAAGCATTGGTAACTACATTTGCCTTACCCGGGTGGTACATGATTTCACAATCATAGTCCTTCAAGAGTTCAAGCCATCTCCTCTATCTCATATTCAGCTCTTTCTGCAAGAACAGGTACTTAAGGCTCTTATGATCTGTGAACACCTAAAATTTCTCACCATAGAGATAGTGGCGTCATGTTTTCAAAGCAAATACCAAGGTCGCCAACTCCAAATCATGTGTCGGGCAGTTCCTCTCATGATCTTTCAACTGTCTAGATCCATAGGCAACTACCTTTCCATCTTGCATAAGCACACAGCCCAGTCCTGGTGTGATGCATCCGTATACATCGAGAAACCTCCTGAGCTGGTAGGAATGGTGAGAACTGGAGCAGAGGTCAATCGACGCTTAAGCTCCTTAAAACTCCTCTCACATGCCTCATCCCACACAAATTTAACATCTTTCCGCGTGAGGCGTGTCAATGGAGCAGCTAGTCTGGAGAAACCCTCTACAAATCTCCGATAATATCCTGCCAATCCCAGAAAACTTCTGATCTCAATAACTCTCTTGGGCTGTTCCCACTGTACAACTTTCTCTATCTTGGATGGATCCACCGATACTCCATCCTTCGACACAACATGGCCCAGAAATGAGATCTGCTCTAACCAAAAGTTACACTTGCTGAGTTTGGCATACAACTCTTTCTCTCGGAGGGTCTGTAGAACTATCCCCAAATGCTCCTCATGATCTTCCCTGGATTTGGAATACACCAAAATGTCATCAATAAACACAATCACAAACTTATCCAGGTATGTCTTGAATACATCATTCATCAGTGCCATAAATTCTGCGGGAGCATTCGTCAATCCGAATGGCATCACCAAAAACTTGTAGTGGCCATAACAGGTACGAAATGCTATCTTGTGTACATCTCCACTCCTGATCCTCAACTGATGGTACCCTGACCGTAGGTCTATCTTAGAAAACACTTCGGCTCCCTGGAACCGATCCAACAAATCGTCGATCCTTGGAAGGGGGTACTTGTTCTTAATGGTGGCCTTATTCAACAATCGATAATCTATACACAGTCGAAGGCTTCCATCTTTCTTCCTTACAAATAGAACTGGTGCTCCCCAAGGTGAGACACTCGGTCTTATAAACCCCTTCTCCAGCAACAATTGCAATTGATTCTTTAACTCCTCCTACTCAATCAAAGCCATTCGATATGATGGTTTAGACATCGGCTCGGTACCAGGCACTAACTCTATGTAAAATTCTATTTTCCTTTCAGGTGGTAGTCCTAATAATTCATCCGGAAAGACATCAGGGTAATCCAAAATTACGGGTATGTCCCTCAATTTCGGGTGTGCCTCATCTATATCGACCACGTAGGCAATGAACCCTTCACATTATCCTCTCCATCGTTAGTAACATAAACCATCACTCCACATTCAACATTTATCATAAACAATAAATTTATCTCTCAAGCATTATGCATTTAAAATCATACTCCTTTATTTACAACGAACATACTATTTTCATATCATTTCTTTTCATCAAAGTTTACAATAAGATTGTCTAATCCTAAAAACATCAATGTCTTGGCATGACAATCCATAATAACACGATTGGTAAACCAATCCATTCCCAATATTACATCAAAATCATTCATATTCAATAAAGTTAAATTGGCTATCATTTCCTTTCCCTCTATCTTTAACTTACAATCTCTACATACATGCTCAGTCAATTGACTATCATTCATGGGTGTGGAAATCATCAATATTCTATCCATCAATGTAGGTTTCACATACTTTAACAATTTATGTGCAAAGGAAGGTGCTACGAAAGAATGCGTGGCACCAGGATCAAATAATACCAATGCTTTTAAATCAAAGATTCGGATGGTACCTTTAATCACATCCGTCGATGCGTCTGCAGTGTCCTGATCCACTGCGTGCATCCTTCCTCTACTCACACCCACATCATGTTTCCCTTTTTCCTTAGCTGTAGCCATCCTCCTCGGGGCTGCTGTCTCAATTGGAGCTCCCTCAGGCTCCTGGCCCTTCTGTGGGGCAGTCTCAATCATCTCATTGTAGAACCTCGATATATGTCCTGGCTTCCCACATCTATAACACGAGACAGGGGGTATTTGACATGGCCTAGTCCCATGGTATCTCCCGCATCTCCTATACTGATCCGTGATAGGTTGTGGTCCTCTAATAGCTATCTCCTGCACCTCCTCGATCTTTGGCCTCTTATCAAAATATCTTTGGCCTCCTCTCCTTGGCCCTCTATCCATCCCGGATCTCTTTCGGTCTCTATCCTTTCTAACACTAATTCTCCCAAGCTCGGAGGCATTTCGCTCAAAGTCTTGCTCGCATAACTGAGCCTTATGTACAGCCTCCTCATAAGTCAAAGGGAGCTAGCTTAGTCCGGATGGCCAATCTCAATCCATCCATGAACTTCTGTATCTTTCGGGTCTCACTCCCCATCGTGTCTATGTCATATCTCCCCAATGACATAAACTTGGACTCATACTCGTCCACAGTATGGTTCCCCTGAACCAAATTCATGAATTCCATCCGCAGCTTCCTTTGTGCAGTAGCTGGAATGTACTGTCTCTTGAAGGCCTCTATAAATATCTCCTATGAGATCTCAGAGTGTCTGGCCCTCAAAATAGCCTCGGTGGACCTCCACCAGTGCTCTGCCTCGCTCTTGAACATAAACACGGCAAAGGCAACCTTCTCTGCTGAAGTGCATCGAAAAAACCTATACAGCTTCTCCATCTCATACACCCAATCCTCCGTAAACACTGGGTCTTTCACCCCTCTGAACACTAGGGGTTTCAATGCTTGGAACTCTCGCAACCTGCTTAAGTCGCAGTCATAACCCGAATCACTATCGCTCTGCTGTGGAGCGATAGGAGAATCTGGAGGTGGTGTAGCAGTAGCAGTCTCTGCAGTCTGAGGTCTCTCCACCTCTACAGCTGCCTGTTCAGTAGTAAGCTGTGCTGCGGGACCTCGTCTATCACCGGCACCCAATGCCTGCGTGACTATCTCCACCAAATTCTCAATACTCCGCTCTAACCTAGCGAAGTGAGCCTTAGTATCCTCTACTCTCTCAGCAGGGTTCTGTGGAGCCTGCTCAGTCTGTGGCTCCGCACGGCTCTTAGGCCTACCTCTACGGCCTCTAGCACGTGCTCTCGCCCCTCTACTTTTGCGTGTAACAGGCATAGTGCCAAACTTCCTATATTATAATAATTTATTAAGCTCAATCCATCACGGTATACATAGTTATATCTAAACAAAAGCACAGTAACATGAGGATGTACTTTCCTACGTTTTATTACTGACTCACATCAGGCCAACTCAGCTCTGATACCAATATCTGTCACGACCCTTTTTCATTCCCTTTTACCAAAAATCTTAATAAATTTTTTTCACGTTTTACCATTACCTTACCCGATCGTGAACAATTCACCACATACAGTTGGGCTATGAGTCAATAATAACCACCACTTATCATTCATTCACAATTTAATGAAACGATGCCGTACATTCGCAGTTAATCATTTACTTATACAAAATGTGATTACTGACATCTACATCCCCCATAATTACATTTCAAATGATTACTGTGCTTTTACATTGTTTAGATATAAAAAGAAATCACTGTGTATATACCTCTGACTGATGGAGATGCAGCGGATGTCCAAAATACCACACCTCAGTCCTCACTAGGCTACTATGCACGCTCTGTAGGAGGGGGAAATAGAGAGGGATGAGCAACCACACTTTCAGTAAGGCAATAATGCAAGCATGGTAGATAACTACTCTATCTACATGCTGATAGTGTTATGCATAAATCATTTATAGTAGGAGCATGAGGAAGTAAAACTATGCCATATGAGTATACATATATATCATGTATCAAAATCATGTACATTGGCATATAAAAAATGGTAAAAACATCATGTATAAATCATCTCATGCTCAATCTCATTTAAATTCATAAAAAGGGCAATTCATTAAGAAACCTCCTTTTTAAACCCACATCATAAAGCTCTTTCTCAAACACATGCAATCCCATCACAAACCATTTTCTCATTCACAAACATCCTCATCGTTTCGCAAATTAAGTCTAGAAGGTTCGACCCCTCCCTCGGGTCTACCCTGGCCACTCATAATCACACTTATAGATTAAAATCATGTTGTAGTAAGTAAATCAAGCAAGGAAAACTGACTATGTTGGCCAACTATGTCACATATCATCCCAGACTACACGGATCCTGGTGTGCGGGGTATCATGCTGGCACGAAGGTGGGTTAATTCTCCGCCAGACTTTCTCAAATCAAGTAACCAACACGCGATACATCGTACTCCATGTGATATACACGGTACATCGTACTCTGCGGACCCATAACATGGTTGGGGGTGCCTGCCGTAGGTCTTATCTACCCATACCAAGTGTAATCTCTAGTCTCAAGTGCACGTGGGAGTAATCTTAATACCAGGTCCTAGCCCCTCATGGCCTTGCTCGCCCCTGTTGGGTTCCCTGATTCAGGTCCTAGCCCCTCACCCCACTCAAGAGGTCTGTTAGGCCTATTGGGTTCCCTGAATGGATTATGTCAGGTCCTAGCTCCTCACCCTCACCCCACTCAAGAGGTCTATCGGGCCTGTTGGGTTCCTTAAGTTAATCCGTATTACCCTCACCACAGCCTCATACATACCACAGTGTGAAAACCAGTGCGAGCTATGCTCTAGCGCGAATTCATGCATCAAAACCAATCACTTCGTACGAGAAACGCTCTAGTACGGCATTTATGCATAAAAATATGAAGAAACCACGTACGAGCATAGCTCCAGTACGGTTATATGCAAAAGAAAAACCACTCAAATCCACGTATGAGCAAAAGCTCCAATACGGTTTATAAAACATCATCATAGTTCCAAAACAAAGTGCGACCTAAGCTCTAGCACATTTCACACAAGTGAAAATATCGAAATCCAGCGCGAACGAGGCTCTAGCGCGATTTATGTCATACGAGTATGATAGGTGGCTCATACACAATCAAACAATCCCAGCAATCGGGTTTAGCACTTCACAAAAGCTTTTTTCACAACATCGATAAAACACTAGCCGGTCATCTACAAGCTTGCTTAAAACAAAGCAATTACGTTTTGTAAAACATCAAAACATTAGATTTATGCAATTATTAGCCTTACTATCCCATTTCATAGAATCCTCTTCAAAACCAAAATCACGCATATACTTATCATCATTCATGAATACCATCAATCATTTACTTGAGCAACCATGCATTTAATAAAACACCCAATATTCACCCATAAGTTCAAAGTACAAGCAGCTATCTCTATATACTCACAAAATTCCCTTACCTAGAATCGCGACGCGTGATTCCACTTCCTTAAAGCGGCTTACTCGTACAACTCGATTCATTTCCAATGGCTCTTTGAAACTGCACAAAATCGTATTCCGTATTATATTCGATCAATTTAACAGGACATCGTGCGTTCACTATAGTCGGTTCGACCTATAGTTTCTATTAATGCTCATAAGGCCTTGTTTCATTTCTCTAGTCTATGGATTTTCTTAGGCCTATTAACTTATTCCAAATCGATATTAAATGACATTAAGCTCATAGTGTTCATATTTCATGAATTCCCTAACTATGGCATTTATCAAGCATATACATACTCATTTTCACAATTCCTCCAAACTCACAATGTAATTTCATTTAACCATCTAAAATCATAGACATTACCTCAATACAACTTTAGCATGCCCATAATTCATAAACTCATTCAACCCATATCTTCTCACATTATACCCATTCTAGGTTTTCTAGGTCACACCAATTCCATCACATCCCTAGATAATTTATCCATCAATACACATCCAACTCAACTCCAAAATCACTTAAATAAACAATGTACTTGGATTGGAGTATTAGAATCTTACCAAAATCTGATTTTTCTTCTTACTCCAAATATCAATGCCCTTAGCTCCTTCAATACCAACAATGGGATTTTGGGTTCCAACTATGTTGTTCTCTTCCTCAAGATGAACAACTTAGTGTCTAATGGACTCCCCTCAATTCTTTCTGGAAATGGCTAATTTTAGAGAGAGAAAGTTAGGTTTTTTGGTTAGAAATGGAAGATTGGTGTTTTTCCTGAAATTTTTAGATTTTCAACACTCCTGGAGATCGATCTGGTCCCCTTAAATCCCTCATTTTTACGGCATTTTAAGCATGAGATCGATTTGTCGAAGCATGAGATCGATCTGCTCCCAAACAGAGAGCTAAGGAGATCGATCTGTATGCTTGAGGATCGATCTTTTCACTGCAGAATGCTTAGGAGATCGATCTGGCCCTATTGGAGATCGATCTGTTCTATTTGATTGCCCAAATAAGAGCATTCTGGCTCTCCCAGATCGATCTCTCATCCTATGAGATCGATCTGGCCTTCATACTTTCCAGATTTTCTACAGTTTTCTTGCTGCAACTCACACCCAATTGTCCTTAATCTACTGCCATGGCCATTTTCTCATTTGTCCACCTTTATGACTTGAAAATGACATCCATTCATACCTTATGCACATTGGAACTTGTGTGCATTCATTGTATATCCAAAGGTATCACATTCCAAACTAAATAGAAGCATAACTTCATTCCATTTTACCACACGACTCATTTTGAGTTCCAATCACACACATCACTTATAAGAACTCATTTCTTCATATTCATACACCATGAAACTTGTGTGTACATTACAAATCATATTACACATATGTACATTGAATCCATGGACTTACACCACTTATGCTTTACATTACAAGTCCATTCACATTAGTTGATCCAATTACACACGTTACAAATATACATGTACGGGGTCTCACAACATCCCCCATAATTACAACTCAATCGTTATGTGCCATTACATTATTTAGATACAAAAAGAATCCTGTGTATATACCTTTTGGCGATGGAAACAGCGGATGTCCAAAAACACAATGCCTCAGTCCTTACTGGACTACTACGCACGCTCTGTAGGAAGGGGAAAATAAAGAGGGATGAGCAACCACACACTCAGTAAGGCAATAATGCAAGTATGGTAGATAACTACTCTATCTACATGCTGATAGTGTTATGCATAAATCGTTTATGGTAGGAGCATGAGGAAGTAAAACTATGCCATATGAGTATACATATATATCATGTATCAAAATCATGTACATTGGCATATAAAACATGGTAAAAACATCATGTATAAATCATCTCATGCTCAATCTCATTTAAATTCATAAAAAAGGGTAATTCATTAAGAAACCTCCTTTTTAAACTCATATCATAAAGCTCATTCTCAAACACATAAAATCCTATCACAAACTATTTTCTCAATCACACACATCAATACCAATTCACAAATCAAACCCCACGAGGCTCGACCCCTCCCTCGGGTCTACCTTAGACAATCACTATCACACATATGAAATAAAACCAGGTCACTATATCAAAAGTGCCTATATGGACCAACGACATCATAAATCATCCCAGACCACACGCATCCAGGTGTGCGGGGTATCATCCTGGCACGGAGGTGGATTATCCCTTGCCAAACTTTCTCATCACATAAGCATCACGCGGTACATTGTATTCCATGTGATATACATGGTACAACGTACTCTACGGACTCATATCGTGATTGGGGGTGCCATTCCTAGGTCTTACCTACCCCATACTAAGAGTTTTTCATATCCATGTAGGAGAGCCTCCCTACCGAACAGAGCCTCCCCGCCTAACAGAGCCTCCTCGCCTCCTCGGGCTTAAGGATGTAGGGCTTAAGGATCTTACCGTAAGAGAGCCTCCCCACCGAATAGAGCCTCCCCGCCTCCTCGGGCTTAAGGATGTAGGGCTTGAGGATCTTACCAACTTTCACGGCCTCATACGTATCCCAATGTGCAAACTTGTGCGAGCAAAGCTCTAGCACGACTCATGCATCCTATCATAAAGAAACCACGTACGAGCATAGCTCTAGTACGGTTATACGCATAAGAAGAACAACTCAAAAGCCACGTACGAGCAGAAGCTCAAGTACGGTTTATAAACATCATGATAATTTCCAAATCAAGGTGCGAGATAAGCTCCCACACATTTCATACAAATGAAAACATCAATACCCGGTGCGAGCTAGGTTCCAACATGGTTTAATTCACATAAACATGATAGGCAGCTCATAAGTTTTCAAAACCAGTCTCAAAAAATAATTGGCACTTCATATGTGCTATCACACAACATCAAACCACAATAGCCAACCTATCTATCAATTCGTTCAAAACAAAACACATGTTTTGTGAAAGTATTCAAAACACTTGATTTATGCAATTATTAGCCTTACTATCCCATTTCTTCATAATACCATTCCAAACAACCAAATCTCATACAAATACTAGTAATAGTTTCCATACATTGTCGAACACATTTATATAAACGCATGCACATTTCAAAGCCCTATATACCCACAAAATACGAGCAGCTACCTCTATATACCTATAGAATTCCCTTACCTGGAATCGCGACGCGTGATTCCACTTCCTTAGAGCTGCTTACTCGTACGATTCGATTCGTCTCCATCGGACTCTTCGAAACTGTGCATAATCATATTTCACATTACATTCGATCCATATAACAGGACATCGTGCATTCACTATAGTCGATTCGACCTATAGTTTCTATTAACGCTCATAAGGCCTTGTTTCATTTCTCCAGTCTATGGATTCCTTTTAGGCCTATCAACTCATTCCAAATCGATATTAAATCAATATTAAGTCCATAGTGTTCATATTTCATTGACTTTTTCACTATGGCATTTACCAAGCATTTACATACTCATTTTCCATAAATTCTCTAAACTCACAATGTGGCTTCATTTACCCATCTCTACTCATCAACATTACTCCAATAACAACTTATCAACATCCATAAACCACCAACTCACCCAATCTACACTTTCTCACACTAGGTTCAATCCATTTTCTAGGTTACATTAGTTTCTAACACAACCTAGGTGTTTCCAACCATCCATACTCATGCCAAACAACTCCAAAATCATTTAAATAGACAATGAACCAGAGTTGGAATGTTAGAATCTTACCAAATCCAATTTCTTTTCTTACTCCAAATGTCAATGCCCTTAGCTCCTTCAATACCAACAATGGGATTTTGGGTTCCAACTCTATTGTTCTCTTCCTCAAGATGAACAACTTAGTGTCTTAATGGCCTCGCCTCAAATCTTACTGGAAATGACTGATTTTAGAGAGAGAAAGTTAGGTTTTTGGGTTGAAAATGGAAGGATGGTGTTTTTGTTGAAATTTTCAAATTTTCAGCACTCCTTTTATAGAAATAGCTTGAGAAGATCGATCTCCACTAGGAGGAGATCGATCTGATTCCCTTAAATCCCTCTTTTTCATGGCATTTTAAGCATGAGATTGATCTGTTGAAGCCTGAGATCGATTTCCTCCCAAACAGATAGCTAAGGAGATCGTTCTGTATGCTTAAGGATCGATCTTTTCATTATAGAATGGTTAGGAGATCGATCTGGCCCCATTGGAGATCGATCTGCTTTATTCCATTGCCCATATAAGAGCATTCTGGCTCTTCCAGATCGATCTCTCATCCTATGAGATCGATTTGGCCTTCATACTTTCCAGATTTTCTGCAGTTTTCCTGCTGTAACTCACACCCAAATGTCCTTAATTTGCTACCATAGCCATTTTCTCATCCATCCACCTCTATGACTTGAAAATGGCATCCATTCATACCTTATGCACATTAAAACTTGTGTGCATTACTTGTATACCAAAGGTATACTATATAAAACCAAATGGAAGCATTTATATTCATACCACTTTCTTCCAATTACCACACTACTCATTTTGAGTTCCATTCACATTCATCACTTATAAGAACTCATTTCTTCATATTCATACACCATGAAACTTGAATGTACATTACAATTCATATTATACATATGTACATTGAATCCAAGGAGTTACATCAATCATACGTTACATTACAAGTCCATTCACATTTATTGATCCAATTATACACGTCACAACCATACATATATGGGGTCTCACAACTACCTCTTGAAACTCTACACTGAACGGTCTACCATATCCTTGTCACTAACCATCAACAAGTGAAAATGAACAAACAACAATAATGCTAAAATAAATTGCAATAAATGAAATGGATTCAATGAACGTAAGAAAATGCTGTAAAAATGGAAGCTATATTCTAAATGCGGTCAAGGACCGAATCATGAAATGCATGCAAATACAAATGAAATAAGGAAAGAAAAGGACAATGATGCATAGCAGAAAATGAATTTAAACCCGACAGGAAATATGTGAAAACCACACTGAAAACATCAACGTGACTAATCGGATTGCTCTAATTCCATCTCCTTAATGCCATGGTTCCACATTGCCTTTGATGTGGAACAATGCTAGCATCAACCCACATCAAAGCACCAAAACCAAAAAGCATAGAGGAAGGAAGAATTAAGTAACCCGAATGCACAAAGGGAGCAAACCGAGAGCTAAAAACTAGGAAATATAAGCTATGTAGTAGAGCTAAAATAAAAGAAGAAATGACTTAAACAAAACCGAGAATAAGGAAAGGAAATTGATTGCCATTAATGAAATTATCAAAGACTAGAAAATGAAGAAGCTTTTCATAAAATGAAGATTGAATGAACAATGAAATAAAATGGTGGCTAAAAACAAACTAACGGAAAATGCTTGGAAATTAAACTAAAAAAAGAAAAACTTAAAAACTAAAGCTACCATAGAATTACCACTACTCCTAATTTACTCTAAACTACTCCTAACCTAGACTACTTGTGAGACCCCGTATATGTAAAGTTGTAATGTGTAATGAATGTGAATGGACTTGTAATGTAAAGTATGATCGATGTAAGTCCATGGATTCAATGTATGTATGTGTAATATGATTTGTAACGTACATACAAGTTCCATTGAGTTTGAATATGAAGAAATGAGTTTTTATAAGTGGTGGATGTGATTGAAACTCAAAATGGGTGGTGTGGTAAATGGAAGGAAGTTGCATGAATATAAATGCTTCCATTTGGTTTTATGTAGCATACCTTTGGACATACAATGAATGCACACAAGTTTCAATGTGCATAAGGTATGAATGGATGCCATTTTTAAGTTATAAAGGTGGATGGATGAGAAAATGGCCATGGCAATAGATCAAGGATGTGTTAGTATGAGTTGCAGCAAGGAAACTACAAGAAATCTGGAAAACATGAAGGCCAGATCAATCTCATAAGATAAGAGATCGATCTGGAAGAGCCAGAATGCTCTTATTTGGGCAATAAAATAGAGCAGATCGATCTCCAATGGGGCCAGATCATCTCCTAAGCATTCTGTGATGAAAAGATCGATCCTCAAGCACCCAGATCGATCTCCTTAGCTCTCTGTTTGGGACCAGATCAATCTCAAGCTTCAACAGATCGATCTCATGCTTCAACAGATCGATCTCATGCTTCAACAGATCGATCTCATGCTTCGACAGATCGATCTCATGCTTAAAAATTTTGTGAAAATGAGAGATTTAAGGGGACCAGATCGATCTCCTCTTGGACAAGATCGATCTCCTCAAGCTATTTCTATATAAGGAAGGCTAAAAATCTAGAAATTTCGGGAAAAACACCAATCTTCCATTTCTAACCCAAAAACCTAACTTTCTCTCTCTAAAATCAGCCATTTCCAGCAAGAATTGAGGGGAGACCATTAGACATTAAGTTGTTCATCTTGAGGAAGAGAACAACATAGTTGGAACCCAAAATCCCATTGTGGGTATTGAAGGAGATAAGGGCATTGACATTTGGAGCAAGAAGAAAAATCATATTTGGTAAGATTCTAATACTCCAATCCAAGTACATTGTCTATTTAATTGATTTTGGAGTTGTTTGGCATAAGTATGTATAGATGGAAACACCTAGGTTGTGTTAGAAACTAATGTGACCTAGAAAATGGAATGCCTCTAGTGTGAGAGTGTGATTTGGGGAGTTGGTGGTTTATAGGCATGCTAAAGTAGTTAAATGAGTAATGTGGATGATTTGCAATGGTTATGTGGAGTTATAATTTGAGTTTAAGTGGAATTATGAAAATCAGTATGTAAATGCTTAATAAATGCCATAGTGAGGAAATCAATGAAATATGAACACTATGAGCTTGATATCGATTTAATATCAATTTGGAATGAGTTAATAGGCCTAAAAGAATCCATAGACTCGAGTTATGGGTAAAGTAATGAAACGAGGCCTTAAGAGCGTCACTAGAAACTATAGGTTGAATTGACTATAGTGAACGCATGATGTCATATTATATGGATCGAGTATAATGCGGGAGACGATTTTGTGCAGTCCCGAAGAGTTCGTTGAAGACGAATCGAGTGGTACGAGTAGCAGCTTTAAGGAAGTGGAATCACGCATCGCGATTCCAGGTAAGGGAATTTTGTGAGTATATAGAGGTAGCTGCTCGTACTTTAAATTTGTGGGTGAATATTGGGTGTTTTACGAAGTGCATAGTTGCTAAAGTAAATGATTGATGGTATTCATGAATGAGAATGAGTATATGTGTGATTTTTGGTTTTGGAAGTGGATTCTATGAAATGGGATAGTAAGGCTAATAATTGCGTAAATCTAATGTCTTGATGTCTTTCAAAACGAAATTGCTTTGTTTTAAGCAAGCTTGTAGATGGGTCGGCTAATGTTTATTAATGTTGTGGAAAAAAGCATTTGTGAAGTGCTAAACCCGGTTGTCGGGATTGTTTGATTGTGTATGAGTCATCTATCGTATTTGCATGACATAAATCGCGCTAGAGCCTCGCTCGTGCTGGATTTCTATGTTTTCACTTGTGTGATACGTGCTTGAGCTTAGTTCGCACCTTGATTTGGAAACTATGATGATGTTTATAAACCGTACTGGAGCTTCTGCTTGTACGTGGCTTTTGAGTGGTTGTCTTATGAGTATAACCGTACTAGAGCTATGCTCGTACGCGTCTCTTCATGAGAGGATGCATGAGTCGTGCTAGAGCTTTGCTCGCACAAGTTTGCACGTTGTGATACGTATAAGGTTGTGAAAGTCGGTAAGATCCTTAAGCTAACATCTTTAAGCCCAAAGAGGCGGGGAGGCTCTGTTAGGCGGGGAGGCTCTATTCGGTGGGGAGGCTCTCTTACGGTGGGATCCTTAAGTTAACATCCTTAAGCCCTGGAGGGGCGGGGAGGCTCTGTTAGGTAGGGAGGCTCTCCTACATGAGTACGGTAAGATCCTTAGGCCCTACATCCTTAAGCCAACATCCTTAAGCCCGAGGAGGCAGGGAGGCTCTGTTAGGCAGGGAGGCTCTCTTACGAAAGGATCCTTAAGCTAACATCCTTAAGCTCGAGGAGGCAGGGAGGCTCTGTTAGGCGGGGAGGCTCTGTTCGGCAGGGAGGCTCTCCTTCACGGATATGGAAAACTCTTGGTATGGGGTAAGTAAGACCTAGGAATGGCACCCCCAATCACGATATGAGTCTGCGGAGTACGCTGTACCGTGTATATCACATGGAGTACGATGTACCGCATGATGGTTATGTGATGAGAAAGTCTGGCGAGGGATAATCTATCTTCGTGCCAGCATGATACCCCGCACACCTGGATGCGGGTGGTCTGGGATGATTTATGATGTAGTGGTCCACATAGGCACTTTTGATAAAGTGACCTAGTTTTTATACACATGCGTGAATTGTGAATTGATTTGGGGATATTTATGTGTTGAGGAAGAGGTTTATGATGTTGGTTTAAAAAGGAGGTTTCTTAATGAATTGCCCTTTTTATGAATTTAAGCGAGATTGAGCATGAGATGATTTTGTGAGACCCCGCATATGTACAAGGGTATATATGTACATAGAAGTGTAAATAGAGTTGTACTATGAATTCATAAGTGAAGTATATGTGATGTAAGTCCATAAGTAATGTACACACTTGTAATGAGAGTGGTAATCGTACATACAAGTTCCATTATGTATGAATGTGTAGAAATGGACTTAAACATGTGGAGAATGTGTGTAGAATGGATTATGAATAGTTTGGTAAAATGGAAGTAGAATTGCATAAGATGTGCACTTCCATTTTTGTTTATATTAAGTACCATTGGTCATACAAAGATCCTACACAAGTTTTAATGTGTATGAAGTGAGGATGGATGCCATTTTCAAGTCTCAAAGATGAATGAATGAGGAAATGATCATGGTAGCAAATTAAGGATGTTTGGTAAGTGTTGTTGCAGAGGAACTGCAGAAAATTTGAAAATTTTGAAGGGCAGATCGATCTCATGGGATGAGAGATCGATCTGGAAGAGCCAGAATGCTCTTATTTGGGTAAAAGAATAGAGCAGATCGATCTCCAATGAAGCCAGATCGATCTCCTAAGCATTTGGTAGTGAAAAGATCGATCCCCAAGCACCCAGATCGATCTCCTTAGCTCTCTGTTTGGGAGCAGATCGATCTCATGCTTCGACAGATCGATCTCATGCCTTGACAGATCGATCTCATGCTTCAACAGATCGATCTCAGGCTTAAAAATGCCGTGAAAAAGAGGGATTTTAAGGGACCAGATCGATCTCCTCTTGGACCAGATCGATCTCCTCAAGCTATTTCTATATAAGGAGTGTTGGAAATCAGAAAATTTCAGGAAAAACACAAACCTTTCACTTTCAACCCAAAAACCTAACATTCTATCTCTAAAATCAGCCATTTTTAGTGAGGTTTGAAGAGAGACCATTAGAGACAAAGTTGTTCCTATCAAAGAGAAGAACAACATAGTTGGAGAGCATTTTCCCATTGTTGGTATTGGAGGAGTTAAGGGCATTGCCATTGGAGCAAGAAGAGAAATCAAATTTGGTAAGATTCTAACACTCCAACTATGGTGCATTATTTATTTAAGTGATTTTGGGGTTATTTGGCATGAGTATGGATGGTTAGAAACTATCTAGAATGCATTGGAATGATTTTGACCTAGAAATGGTTTAGTGTGAGAAAGTGAAATTGATGAAGATTAATGAGAAATGAGATATATATAGAAGTTATTAATAGTGTTGTGGGTATGATTTTAAGATGTTGTTGGTGGATAAATTGTGAGATTTGCCTAAAAGAGGTAAAATGTGGATTAAGGCATTTGTAAAATGCATAAGTGAATAATATTGACTAGTGAGGTCAATTTTGGGTTAAATACGTTAACTCAATCGATTTAATGAATGAATCGCAGCTTCCGAGGATACGCCGAGGCGAGTTGAGCCAAGAGCGTGAGAAGCTAAAAGGAAAGGAGTCACACCAAGTAAATCGAGGTAAGGGAATTGTGTGGACTCTTAGAGATATTGTGCGCAATTTGGGCGCTTAAATGTTTTGCTAGAATGCATGAGATTAGGAAATGTTGTTGGGTGATTGAAGGGTAAAAGTTGGGAGTTTGAGAAATGTGCATGAAAACAAAAGCATATTTCTTTGGAAATCATGTTTTACTGCTTTTTAGCAAATGATTGGTAGGTTGGCTAACATTGAAATGATTTGCAAAAGAAATGAGTATGTTTTGGTTTGTTAACCATATTTTGCAAGTTTTGAGCCACCTACATGATTTCGTGAGTATGAAAGAGTGCAAGAGGCACTAGTTTTCACATGGATTTCATATTGTTTTGGCATTGTGCTTTGAGTTTGTCTCGCACTGGATGCCCACCTTGCATGTTGCCGTGTTTGGAGCTTCGAGTAGACTTGGTGTCATATCGATTAAATAGGCTCACACGTGCATTGTTTTGAGACATGGCATGTTAAAACAACCTGATGAGCCCGAACGAGGGATAAGGGTTGGAGATCCACCTGATGAGCCCGAACGAGGGATAAGGGTTGGAGGAACAGCTGATGAGCTCGAACGAGGGATAAGGCTGGGGGTCCACGGAGTACGTTGTACCGTGCATGTAGCATGGAGTACATTGTACCGTGTTGTGATGTGATATGCCGTCTTCGGACGAGATCTGCTATGGACCGGGGGGTAGGATTTGACCCACCTCCCGTGTGGAAGCAGATGGTAGTGATATCCCGCACACCTGATCCGTGTAGCCGGTATCACAGGTTATGTACATAGGCCTTGAGGTTATTACCTATTGTTGGACTGCCTATCTCACATGTCTAATGCTATTTGAGAATAAATCCATGTTTGAAGTGATTGTGGTCAGGAAAGCCCGAGGGATGGGCTGGGACCTGACGTTGAATTGATTTGTTAATGGTTTTTTTTTAAAGTGCACGGATGCATGATGTTTAATGCCATGCTTTATTGTGAAAATGCATGATGTTTAATGCCATCCTTTTATTGTGAATTATGCATGATGATTTATACCATGCTTTGAGTTGAAATGTGCACTGAATTTTAAATAGCATGAATGCTTTACATACCATTAACACAATCATACACTCATGTTTTGAGATAAACAATGAATTAAATGCTTTTGAGCATGGCATCACGATCACGTAGATAGTACAATATCTACCTGTTCGCATGATTGCCTTACTGAGCGTGTGGTTTGCTCACCCCCTTATTTTCCCCTCTCTACAGAGATTTGAGTATAGATTGAGCGTGACTGGAGGCGTTCCCTTTTGGTAATCCGCTGCATCCCATCGCTAAAGGTATACACACCTTGATTATTTTGTATCTAAACTAGACATAGCACAGTAGCATTTTGTATGTAACCACTGGGGATGTAAAACAATGTAAACACATGTAACAACTCTAATATATATACATTTATACAAGTGTTCACTCATAAATAATGTTTCAAATTGAATTGGTATGGTGGAGTGAGTTAGACGTCGACACACAGCCCAACTGTCAAGTGTGTGGTTGTTCACGATCGAGGAAGGATGATTAAGGATTGACGCATGAAAATACGAAAAATTTGTACGTATTTTGGTAAGTTGAGGGTCGTGACAGATTTATACATGATGTTCTTTTACCATGTTTGATATGCCAATGTACATGATTTTGACACATGATATATATGTATACTCATATGACATAGTTTTATTCCTCATGCTCCTACCATAAATGATTTATGCATAACACTATCAGCATGTAGATAGAGTAGTTATCTACCATGCTTGCATTATTGCCTTACTGAGCGTGTGGTTGCTTATCCCTCTCTATTTTCCCCCTACAGAGCGTGCATAGTAGCCCAGTGAGGACTGAGGCGTGATATTTTGGACTCCGCTGCATCTCCATCGCTTAGAGGTATATACACAGTGATTCTTTTTGTATCTAAGCAATGTAAAAGCACAGTATTCTTTGAGTTGTAATTATGAGGATGTAGATGTCAGTAAAACATGCTTTTGTATAAGTACAAGATTAAATGCAAATGTATGACATCGTTTTATTTAACTGAGAATGAATGAGATGTGGAGTTTATTATTGACTCACAGCCCAACAGTGTGTGGTGAGTTAGTTCACGAACGGGTAAGGTAACAGTAAAACGCGAAAAATGTTTAGTGATTTTTGGTTAAAGAGAATGGAATTGGGTCGTGACAGAGATTGGTATCAGAGCTATGTTGGCCTGATGTGAGTCATTAATAAAACGTAGGAAAGACATCCCCATAGTACTGTGCTTTTGTTTAGATATAACTGTATATACCGTGATGGATTGAGCTTAATGAAGTATTATAATACAGGAAGTTAAGCACTATGCCAGTTACACGCAAAGGTAAAGGGGCAAGAGCACGTGCTAGAGGCCGTAGAGGTAGGCCTGAGAGCCGTGCGGAGCCACAGACTGAACAGGCTCCACAGAACCCTGCTGGGAGAGCAGAGGATACTGAGGCTCGCTTTGCTAGGTTAGAGCGGAGTATTGAGAATTTAGTGGAGATAGTCATGCAGGCCTTGGGCGTCGGTGACAGACGAGGTCCTGCGGCACAGCCTATGACTGAACAGGCAGCTGCAGAGGCGGAGAGACCTCAGACTGCTGAGACAGCTACAGTTACACCACCTCCAGCCCAGGATACAGATTCTCCTATCGCTCCACAGCAGAGCGGTAGTGATTTGGGTTATGACTGCGACTTGAGCAGGTTGTGAGAGTTTCAAGCGTTGAAACCCCCAGTGTTTAGAGGGGTGAAGGACCCAGTGGTTATGGAGGATTGGGTGTATGAGATGGAGAAACTATATAGGTTTTTTCGATGCACTTCAGCTGAAAAGGTAACCTTTGCCGTGTTTATGTTGAAAGGCGAGGCCGAGCATTGGTGGAGGTCCACCGAGATTATTTTGAGGGCCAGACACTCTGAGATCTCGTGGGAGATATTTTTAGAGGCCTTCAGAAGACAGTATATTCCAGCTACCGTACAGAGAAAATTACGGATGGAATTTATGAATTTGGTTCAGGGGAATCGGACTGTGGATGAGTATGAGTCCAAGTTTATGTAATTGGGGAGATACGACCCTGACACGATGGGTAGTGAGACCCGAAAGATACAGAAGTTCATGGATGGATTGAGATTGGCCATCCGGACTAAGCTAGCTCCCTTTGACATCTTGACCTATGAGGAGGCTGTACAGGCTCAGTTATGTGAGCAAGACTTTGAGCGAAATGCCTTCGAGCTTGGGAGGATTAGTGTCAGGAAGGACAGAGACCAGAAGAGATCCAGGTTTGGAAGAGTGGCCAAGAGAGATGGCCAAAGATTTTTCGAGAAGAGGCCAAAGATTGAGGAGGTGCAGGAGAGAGCTGCTAGACCTCCCGTATACCCAGCCTTGACTGCGCCGAGGGGCATGACTATTGGAGGACCACGACCTACTACTGACCAGTGTAGGAGATGTGGGAGATTTCATGGGACTAGGCCCTGTCTGATGACCCCTATGGTGTGTTTTAGATGCGAGAGACCAGGACATATGGCTAAGCATTGTCCCAAGAAGATGGAGATTGCCCCACAGAAGGGCAAGGAGCCTGAGGGAGCTCCAGTTGAGACAGCAGCCCCGAGGAGGAGGGCTACAGCTGAGAAAAAGGGAAACAGGCTGTGGGTGTGAGCAGAGGAAGGGTGCACGCGCTGGACCAGGACACTGCAGACGCATCGACGGATGTGATTAAAGGTACCATCCGAATCTTTGATTTAGAAGCATTGGTATTATTTGATCCTGGTGCCACGCATTCTTTCATATCACCTTCTTTCGCACATAAATTATTGAAGCATGTGAAACCAACATTGTTGGATAAGATGTTAATGATTTCCACACCCATGAATGATAGTCAATTGACTGAGCATGTATGGAGAGATTGTAAGTTAAAGATAGAGGGGAAGGAAATGATAACCAATCTGATTTTATTGAATATGAATGATTTTGATGTAATTTTGGGAATGGATTGGTTGGCTACCAATCGTGTTGTGATGGATTGTCATGCCAAAACATTGATGTTTTCAGGATTAGACAATCTTATTGTAAATTTTGATGAAAAGAAATGATATGAAAATAACATGTTTGTTGTAAATAAAGGAGTATGATTTTTAAATGCATATTGCTTGAGAGATAAATTATTGTTTATGATAAATGTTGAATGTGGAGTGATGGTTTATGTTACTAACGATGGAGAGGACAATGTGAAGGGTTCATTGCATACGTGGTTGATATAGATGAGGCACACCCGGAATTGAGAGACATAGCCGTAATTATGGATTACCCTGATGTCTTTCCGGATGAATTACCAAGACTACCACCTAAAAGGGAAATGAAATTTTACATTGAGCTAGTGCCTGGTACAGAGCCGATATCGAAACCACCCTATAGAATGGCTCCGATAGAATTGGAAGAGCTGAAGAAACAGCTGCAAGAGTTGCTGGAGAAGGGGTTTATTAGACCAAGTGTCTCACCTTGGGGAGCACCGATTCTATTTGTAAGGAAGAAGGATGGAAGCCTCTGACTGTGTATAGATTACCGGTTGTTGAATAAGGCCACCATTAAGAACAAGTACCCCCTTCCAAGAATCGATGATTTGTTGGATCAGCTCCAGGGAGTTGAAGTATTTTCTAAGATAGATCTGCGGTCAGGGTATCATCAGTTGAGGATCAGGAGTGGAGATGTACCCAAGACAGCATTTTGTACCCGTTATGACCACTACGAGTTTTTGGTGATGCCATTCGGATTGACGAATGCTTCCGCAACATTTATGGCATTGATGAATGATATATTCAAGCCATACCTGGACAAGTTTGTAATAGTGTTCATTGATGACATTTTGGTGTATTCCAAGTCCAGGGAAGATCATGAGGAGCACTTGAGGATAGTTCTGCAGACCCTCCGAGAGAGAGAATTGTATGCCAAACTCAACAAGTGTAACTTTTGGTTGGAACAGATCTCATTTCTGGGGCATGTTGTGTCAAAGGATGGGGTATCGGTGGATCCATCCAAGATAGAGGCAGTTGTACGGTGGGAACAGCCTAAGACAGTAACTGAGATCAGGAGTTTTCTGGGATTGGCAAGATATTATCGGAGATTTGTAGAAGGTTTCTCCAGACTAGCTGCTCCATTGACGCGCCTCACGCGAAAAGATGTTAAGTTTGTATAGGATGAGGCATGTGAGAGGAGTTTTGAGGAGCTTAAGCGTCGGTTGACCACTGCTCCTGTTCTCACCATTCCTACCAGCTCAGGAGGATTCTCGGTGTATATGGATGCATCACACCAGGGACTGGGCTGTGTGCTTATGCAGGATGGGAAGGTAGTTGCCTATGGATCTAGACAGTTGAAAGATCATGAGAGGAACTACCCGACACATGATTTGGAGTTGGCGGCTGTAGTATTTGCTTTGAAAATATGGCGCCACTATCTCTATGGTGAGAAATTCCAGGTGTTCACAGATCATAAGAGCCTTAAGTACCTGTTCTCACAGAAAGAGCTGAATATGAGACAGAGGAGATGGCTCGAACTCCTGAAAGACTATGATTGTGAAATCATGTACCACCCGGGTAAGGCAAATGTAGTTGCCGATGCTTTGAGTAGAAAGAACCTTGGGTTGGTGTCTTATATGATGGTACGGGAACATGAATTGTTATAACACTTTGCGAACCTCAGTTTGGATGTAACCCCACTTGGATCCGAGAGACTTGAGATCATGGCTAGTTTGAGACTAGAGCCAGAGTTGATTGGCCGTATTCGGCGAGCCTAGCAGAGCGATCGACGATGCATAGATTGGCTGAGGCAGATACAGACAGGTGTGGGTATTGATTTTGAGCAGAGTGCTGATGGCTTATTGAGGTTCAGAGGCAGAGTATGCATTCCCAGGGATCCTGAGATCAGGAGAACGATTTTATCAGAGGCTCACTCATCAAAGTATACGATACATCCAGGAAGTACCAAGATGTATCAAAACCTTCAGAAGGTTTATTGGTGGTCTGGAATGAAGAGAGACATTGCTAAATATGTCGCTAAGTGTCTCGTTTGTCAGCAAGTGAAGGTAGAGCATCAGAAGCTTGCAGGATTATTGCAGCCTCTACCGATACCGACCTGGAAGTGCCATGTCACCATGGATTTTGTGATGGGGTTGCCGAGGGCCCGCAGAGGTCATGATGCCATATGGGTTATTGTGGACCGGTTGACTAAGTCCGCCCATTTCTTGGCTATGAGAGCTACCGATACACTGAGTCAGTTGGCGAACCTGTATATTCGAGAGATAGTACGGCTACATGGTATACCAATGAGCGTTGTTTCTGATAGGGATGCCCGCTTCACTTCCCATTTTTGGGAACATTTTCAGGAAGCGCTAGGGACCCGACTGAGTTTTAGCACCGCTTTTCATCCTCAGACAGATGGGCAGTCAGAGAGGACTATACAGACCCTCGATGACATGTTGAGAGCGTGTGTGCTGGATTTTAGAGGCTCCTGGGATGACCACCTGCAGTTAGCCAAGTTCGCTTATAATAATAGCTATCATGCTAGTATCGGGATGGCACCCTATGAGGCATTATATGGGCGTAGATGCCGTTCCCCTATTAGATGGGAAGAGATTGGTGACAGACAGATTTTTGCTCCGGACTTAGTGCAGCAGGCGTCTGAGGACGTCCAGTTGATATGTGAGAGATTACGGACAGCTCAGAGCCGGTAAAAGAGTTATGCTGACAAGAGACGAAGACCACTGGAGTTTGATGAGGATGAGTCGGTGTTTCTGAGGGTATCACCATCGAAGGGTATTATGAGATTTGGTAAGAAGGGCAAGCTGAGTTCTAGATATATCGGACCCTTCAAGATTTTGGAGAGAGTGGGAGATAAGGCGTATAGGTTGGCATTGCCACCGGACTTGGCAAATGTCTACAACGTCTTCCACGTCTCGATGCTTCGGAAGTATCACCCGGACCCGGCACACGTGATAAGATATGAGCCGTTGGAGCTCCATGAGAGTATGACGTATGTTGAGAAGCCGGTTCAGATATTGGACAGAAAAGAGAAAGTGTTGCGGAATAAGACAATTCCCTTGGTGAAAGTTCTTTGGCAACATCACACAGCGGAAGAGGCCACATGGGAATTGGAGAACTTGATACGGGGAGAAGTACCCCCAACTTTTTGAAGAGTGACTTGGTTCTAATTTGGAAGACCAAATTCTTTGAAGGAGGGGAGAATGTGAGACCCCGTATATGTAAAGTTGTAATGTGTAATGAATGTGAATGGACTTGTAATGTAAAGTATGATCAATGTAAGTCCATGGATTCAATGTATGTATGTGTAATATGATTTGTAACGTACATACAAGTTCCATTGAGTTTGAATATGAAGAAATGAGTTTTTATAAGTGGTGGATGTGATTGAAACTCAAAATGGGTGGTGTGGTAAATGGAAGGAAGTTGCATGAATATAAATGCTTCCATTTGGTTTTATGTAGCATACCTTTGGACATACAATGAATGCACACAAGTTTTAATGTGCATAAGGTATGAATGGATGCCATTTTCAAGTTATAAAGGTGGATGGATGAGAAAATGGCCATGGCAATAGATCAAGGATGTGTTAGTATGAGTTGCAGCAAGAAAACTACAAGAAATCTGAAAAACATGAAGGCCAGATCGATCTCATAAGATGAGAGATCGATCTGGAAGAGCCAGAATGCTCTTATTTGGGAAATGAAATAGAGCAGATCGATCTCCAATGGGGCCAGATCGATCTCCTAAGCATTCTGTGATGAAAAGATCGATCCTCAAGCACCCAGATCGATCTCCTTAGCTCTCTGTTTGGGACCAGATCGATCTCAAGCTTCGACAGATCGATCTCATGCTTCAACAGATCGATCTCATGCTTCGACAGATCGATCTCATGCTTAAAAATTTTGTGAAAATGAGAGATTTAAGGGGACCAGATCGATCTCCTCTTGGACCAGATTGATCTCCTCAAGCTATTTCTATATAAGGAAGGCTGAAAATCTGGAAATTTTGGGAAAAACACCAATCTTCCATTTCTAACCCAAAAACCTAACTTTCTCTCTCTAAAATCAGCCATTTCTAGCAAGAATTGAGGGGAGACCATTAGACATTGAGTTGTTCATCTTGAGGAAGAGAACAACATAGTTGGAACCCAAAATCCCATTGTGGGTATTGAAGAAGATAAGGGCATTGACATTTGGAGCAAGAAGAAAAATCATATTTGGTAAGATTCTAATACTCCAATCCAAGTACATTGTCTATTTAATTGATTTTGGAGTTGTTTGGCATAAGTATGTATGGATGGAAACACCTAGGTTGTGTTAGAAACTAATGTGACCTAGAAAATGGAATGCCTCTAGTGTGAGAGTGTGATTTGGGGAGTTGGTGGTTTATAGGCATGCTAAAGTAGTTAAATTAGTAATGTAGATGATTTGCAATGGTTATGTGGAGTTATAATTTGAGTTTAAGTGGAATTATGAAAATGAGTATGTAAATGCTTAATAAATGCCATAGTGAGGAAATCAATGAAATATGAACACTATGAGCTTGATATCGATTTAATATCGATTTGGAATGAGTTAATAGGCCTAAAAGAATCCATAGACTCGAGTTATGGGTAAAGTAATGAAACGAGGCCTTAAGAGCGTCACTAGAAACTATAGGTCGAATTGACTATAGTGAACGCATGATGTCATATTATATGGATCGAGTATAATGCGGGAGATGATTTTTTGCAGTCCCGAAGAGTTCGTTGAAGACGAATCGAGTGGTACGAGTAGTAGCTTTAAGGAAGTGGAATCACGCATCGCGATTCTAGGTAAGGGAATTTTGTGAGTATATAGAGGTAGCTGCTCGTACTTTAAATTTGTGGGTGAATATTGGGTGTTTTACGAAGTGCATGGTTGCTAAAGTAAATGATTGATGGTATTCATGAATGAGAATGAGTATATGTGTGATTTTTGGTTTTGGAAGTGGATTCTATGAAATGGGATAGTATGGCTAATAATTGCGTAAATCTAATGTCTTGATGTCTTTCAAAACGAAATTGCTTTGTTTTAAGCAAGCTTGTAGATGGGTCGGCTAATGTTTATTAATGTTGTGAAAAAAGGCATTTGTGAAGTGCTAAACCCGGTTGTCGGAATTGTTTGATTGTGTATGAGCCACCTATCGTATTTGCATGACATAAATCGTGCTAGAGCCTCGCTCGCGCTGGATTTCTATGTTTTCACTTTTGTGATACGTGCTTGAGCTTAGCTCGCACCTTGATTTGGAAACTATGATGATGTTTATAAACCGTACTGGAGCTTCTGCTCGTACGTGGCTTTTGAGTGGTTGTCTTATGAGTATAACCGTACTAGAGCTATGCTCGTATGCGTCTCTTCATGAGAGGATGCATGAGTCATGCTAGAGCTTTGCTCGCACAAGTTTGCACGTTGTGATACGTATAAGGTTGTGAAAGTCGGTAAGATCCTTAAGCTAACATCCTTAAGCCCAAAGAGGCGGGGAGGCTCTGTTAGGCGGGGAGGCTCTGTTCGGTGGGGAGACTCTCTTATGGTGGGATCCTTAAGTCAACATCCTTAAGTCCTGGAGGGGCGGGGAGGCTCTGTTAGGCAGGGAGGCTCTCCTACATGGGTACGGTAAGATCCTTGACATCCTTAAGCCAACATCCTTAAGACCGAGGAGGCAGGGAGGCTCTGTTAGGCGGGGAGGCTCTGTTCGGTGGGGAGGCTCTCTTACGGAAGGATCCTTAAGCCCTACATCCTTAAGCTAACATCCTTAAGCTCGAGGAGGCAAGGAGGCTCTGTTAGGCGGGGAGGCTCTGTTCGGCAGGGAGGCTCTCCTTCACGGATATGGAAAACTCTTGGTATGGGGTAAGTAAGACCTAGGAATGGCACCCCCAATAACAATATGAGTCTACGGAGTACGTTGTACCGTGTATATCACATGGAGTACGATGTACCGCATGATGGTTATGTGATGAGAAAGTCTGGCAAGGGATAATCCATCTTCGTGCCAGCATGATACCCCGCACACCTGGATGCGTGTGGTATGGGATGATTTATGATGTAGTGGTCCACATAGGCACTTTTGATAAAGTGACCTAGTTTTTATACACATGCGTGAATTGTGAATTGATTTGGGGGTATTTATGTGTTGAGGAAGAGGTTTATGATGTTGGTTTAAAAAGGAGGTTTCTTAATGAATTGCCCTTTTTATGAATTTAAACGAGATTGAGCATGAGATGATTTATACGTGATGTTCTTTTACCATGTTTGATATGCCAATGTACATGATTTTGACACATGATATATATGTATACTCATATGGCATAGTTTTATTCCTCATGCTCCTACCATAAATGATTTATGCATAACACTATCAGCATGTAGATAGAGTAGTTATCTACCATGCTTGCATTATTGCCTTACTGAGCGTGTGGTTGCTCATCTCTCTCTATTTCCCCCCTACAGAGCATGCATAGTAGCCCAGTGAGGACTGAGGCGTGGTATTTTGGACTCCGCTGCATCTCCATCGCTTAGAGGTATATACACAGTGATTCTTTTTGTATCTAAACAATGTAAAAGCACAGTATTCTTTGAGTTGTAATTATGGGGGATGTAGATGTCAGTAAAACATGCTTTTGTATAAGTACAAGATTAAATGCAAATGTATGACATCGTTTTATTTAACTGAGAATGAATGAGATGTGGAGTTTATTATTGACTCACAGCCCAACAGTGTGTGGTGAGTTAGTTCATGAACGGGTAAGGTAACAGTAAAACGCGAAAAATGTTTAGTGATTTTTGGTTAAAGAGAATGGAATTGGGTCGTGACAGAGATTGGTATCAGAGCTGTGTTGGCCTGATGTGAGTCATTAATAAAACGTAGGAAAGACATCCCCATAGTACTGTGCTTTTGTTTAGATATAACTGTGTATACCGTGATGGATTGATCTTAATGAAGTATTATAATACAGGAAGTTAAGCACTATGCCAGTTACACGCAAAGGTAAAGGGGCAAGAGCACGTGCTAGAGGCCGTAGAGGTAGGCCTGAGAGCCGTGCAGAGCCACAGACTGAACAGGCTCCACAGAACCCTGCTGGGAAAGCAGAGGATACTGAGGCTCGCTTTGCTAGGTTAGAGCGGAGTATTGAGAATTTAGTGGAGATAGTCACGCAGGCCTTGGGCGTCGGTGACAGACGAGGTCCTGCGGCACAGCCTACGACTGAACAGGCAGCTGCAGAGGCGGAGAGACCTCAGACTGCTGAGACAGCTACAGTTACACCACCTCCAGCCCAGGATACAGATTCTCCTATCGCTCCACAGCAGAGCGGTAGTGATTTGGGTTATGACTGCGACTTGAGCAGGTTGCGAGAGTTTCAAGCGTTGAAACCCCCAGTGTTCAGAGGGGTGAAGGACCCAGTGGTTACGGAGGATTGGGTGTATGAGATGGAGAAACTATATAGGTTTTTTCGATGCACTTCAGCTGAAAAGGTAACCTTTGCCGTGTTTATGTTGAAAGGTGAGGCCGAGCATTGGTGGAGGTCCACCGAGATTATTTTGAGGGCCAGACACTCTGAGATCTCGTAGGAGATATTTTTAGAGGCCTTCAGAAGACAGTATATTCCAGCTACCGCATAGAGAAAATTACGGATGGAATTTATGAATTTGGTTCAGGGGAACCGAACTGTGGACGAGTATGAGTCCAAGTTTATGTAATTGGGGAGATACGACCCTGACACGATGGGTAGTGAGACCCGAAAGATGCAGAAGTTCATGGATGGATTGAGATTGGCCATCCGGACTAAGCTAGCTCCCTTTGACATCTTGACCTATGAGGAGGCTGTACATAAGGCTCAGTTATGTGAGCAAGACTTTGAGCGAAATGCCTCCGAGCTTGGGAGGATTAGTGTCAGGAAGGACAGAGACCGGAAGAGATCCAGGTTTGGAAGAGTGGCCAAGAGAGATGGCCAAAGATTTTTCAAGAAGAGGCCAAAGATTGAGGAGGTGCAGGAGAGAGCTGCTAGACCTCCCGTATACCCAGCCTTGACTGCGCCGAGGGGCATGACTATTGGAGGATCACGACCTACTACTGACCAGTGTAGGAGATGTGGGAGATTTCATGGGACTAGGCCCTGTCTGATGACCCCTATGGTGTGTTTTAGATGCGAGAGACCAGGACATATGGCTAAGCATTGTCCCAAGAAGATGGAGATTGCCCCACAGAAGGGCAAGGAGCCTGAGGGAGCTCCAGTTGAGACAGTAGCCCCGAGGAGGAGGGCTACAGCTGAGAAAAAGGGAAACAGGCTGTGGGTGTGAGCAGAGGAAGGGTGCACGCGCTGGACCAGGACACTGCAGACGCATCGACGGATGTGATTAAAGGTACCATCCGAATCTTTGATTTAGAAGCATTGGTATTATTTGATCCTGGTGCCACGCATTCTTTCATATCACCTTCCTTCGCACATAAATTATTGAAGCATGTGAAACCAACATTGTTGGATAAGATGTTAATGATTTCCACACCCATGAATGATAGTCAATTGACTGAGCATGTATGGAGAGATTGTAAGTTAAAGATAGAGGGGAAGGAAATGATAACCAATCTGATTTTATTGAATATGAATGATTTTGATGTAATTTTGGGAATGGATTGGTTGGCTACCAATCGTGTTGTGATAGATTGTCATGCCAAAACATTGATGTTTTCAGGATTAGACAATCTTATTGTAAATTTTGATGAAAAGAAGTGATATGAAAATAACATGTTTGTTGTAAATAAAGGAGTATGATTTTTAAATGCATATTGCTTGAGAGATAAATTATTGTTTATGATAAATGTTGAATGTGGAGTGATGGTTTATGTTACTAACGATGGAGAGGACAATGTGAAGGGTTCATTGCATACGTGGTTGATATAGATGAGGCACACCCGGAATTGAGAGACATAGCCGTAATTATGGATTACCCTGATGTCTTTCCGGATGAATTACCAAGACTACCACCTAAAAGGGAAATGAAATTTTACATTGAGCTAGTGCCTGGTACAGAGCCGATATCGAAACCACCCTATAGAATGGCTCCGATAGAATTGAAAGAGCTGAAGAAACAGCTGCAAGAGTTGCTGGAGAAGGGGTTTATTAGACCAAGTGTCTCACCTTGGGGAGCACCGATTCTATTTGTAAGGAAGAAGGATGGAAGCCTCTGACTGTGTATAGATTACCGGTTGTTGAATAAGGCCACCATTAAGAACAAGTACCCCCTTCCAAGAATCGATGATTTGTTGGATCAGCTCCAGGGAGTTGAAGTATTTTCTAAGATAGATCTGCGGTCAGGGTATCATTAGTTGAGGATCAGGAGTGGAGATGTACCCAAGATAGCATTTTGTACCCGTTATGACCACTACGAGTTTTTGGTGATGCCATTCGGATTGACGAATGCTTCCGCAACATTTATGGCATTGATGAATGATATATTCAAGCCATACCTGGACAAGTTTGTAATAGTGTTCATTGATGACATTTTGGTGTATTCCAAGTCCAGGGAAGATCATGAGGAGCACTTGAGGATAGTTCTGCAGACCCTCCGAGAGAGAGAATTGTATGCCAAACTCAACAAGTGTAACTTTTGGTTGGAACAGATCTCATTTCTGGGGCATGTTGTGTCAAAGGATGGGGTATCGGTGGATCCATCCAAGATAGAGGCAGTTGTACGGTGGGAACAGCCTAAGACAGTAACTGAGATCAGGAGTTTTCTGGGATTGGCAAGATATTATCGGAGATTTGTAGAAGGTTTCTCCAGACTAGCTGCTCCATTGACGCGCCTCACGCGAAAAGATGTTAAGTTTGTATAGGATGAGGCATGTGAGAGGAGTTTTGAGGAGCTTAAGCGTCGGTTGACCACTGCTCCTGTTCTCACCATTCCTACTAGCTCAGGAGGATTCTCGATGTATACGGATGCATCACACCAGGGACTGGGCTGTGTGCTTATGCAGGATGGGAAGGTAGTTGCCTATGGATCTAGACAGTTGAAAGATCATGAGAGGAACTACCCGACACATGATTTGGAGTTGGCGGCTGTAGTATTTGCTTTGAAAATATGGCGCCACTATCTCTATGGTGAGAAATTCCAGGTGTTCACAGATCATAAGAGCCTTAAGTACCTGTTCTCACAGAAAGAGCTGAATATGAGACAGAGGAGATGGCTCGAACTCCTGAAAGACTATGATTGTGAAATCATGTACCACCCGGGTAAGGCAAATGTAGTTGCCGATGCTTTGAGTAGAAAGAACCTTGGGTTGGTGTCTTATATGATGGTACGGGAACATGAATTGTTAGAACACTTTGCGAACCTCAGTTTGGATGTAACCCCACCTGGATCCGAGAGACTTGAGATCATGGCTAGTTTGAGACTAGAGCCAGAGTTGATTGGCCGTATTCGGTGAGCCTAGCAGAGCGATCGACGATGCATAGATTGGCTGAGGCAGATACAGACAGGTGTGGGTATTGATTTTGAGCAGAGTGCTGATGGCTTATTGAGGTCAGAGGCAGAGTATGCATTCCCAGGGATCCTGAGATCAGGAGAACGATTTTATCAGAGGCTCACTCATTAAAGTATACGATACATCCAGGAAGTACCAAGATGTATCAAAACCTTCAGAAGGTTTATTAGTGGTCTGGAATGAAGAGAGACATTGCTAAATATGTCGCTAAGTGTCTCGTTTATCAGCAAGTGAAGGTAGAGCATCAGAAGCTTGCAGGATTATTGCAGCCTCTACTGATACCGACCTGGAAGTGCCATGTCACCATGGATTTTGTGATGGGGTTGCCGAGGACCCGCAGAGGTCATGATGCCATATGGGTTATTGTGGACCGGTTGACTAAGTCCGCCCATTTCTTGGCTATGAGAGCTACCGATACACTGAGTCTGTTGGCGAACCTGTATATTCGAGAGATAGTATGGCTACATGGTGTACCAATGAGCATTGTTTCTGATAGGGATGCCCGCTTCACTTCCCATTTTTGGGAACATTTTCAGGAAGCGCTAGGGACCCGACTGAGTTTTAGCACCGCTTTTCATCCTCAGACAGATGGGCAGTCAGAGAGGACTATACAGACCCTCGATGACATGTTGAGAGCGTGTGTGCTGGATTTTAGAGGCTCCTGGGATGACCACCTGCAGTTAGCCAAGTTCGCTTATAATAATAGCTATCATGCTAGTATCGGGATGGCACCCTATGAGGCATTATATGGGCGTAGATGCCGTTCCCCTATTAGATGGGAAGAGATTGGTGACAGACAGATTTTTGCTCCGGACTTAGTGCAGCAGGCGTCTGAGGACGTCCAGTTGATATGTGAGAGATTACGGACAGCTCAGAGCCGGTAAAAGAGTTATGCTGACAAGAGACGAAGACCACTGGAGTTTGATGAGGATGAGTCGGTGTTTCTGAGGGTATCACCATCGAAGGGTATTATGAGATTTGGTAAGAAGGGCAAGCTGAGTCCTAGATATATCGGACCCTTCAAGATTTTGGAGAGAGTGGGAGATAAGGCGTATAGGTTGGCATTGCCACCGGACTTGGCAAATGTCTACAACGTCTTCCACGTCTCGATGCTTCGGAAGTATCACCCGGACCCGGCACACGTGATAAGATATGAGCCGTTGGAGCTCCATGAGAGTATGACGTATGTTGAGAAGCCGGTTCAGATATTGGACAGAAAAGAGAAAGTGTTGCGGAATAAGACAATTCCCTTGGTGAAAGTTCTTTGGCAACATCACACAGCGGAAGAGGCCACATGGGAATTGGAGAACTTGATACGGGGAGAAGTACCCCCAACTTTTTGAAGAGTGACTTGGTTCTAATTTGGAGGACCAAATTCCTTGAAGGAGGGGAGAATGTGAGACCCCGTATATGTAAAGTTGTAATGTGTAATGAATGTGAATGGGCTTGTAATGTAAAGTATGATCAATGTAAGTCCATGGATTCAATGTATGTATGTGTAATATGATTTGTAACGTACATACAAGTTCCATTGAGTTTGAATATGAAGAAATGAGTTTTTATAAGTGGTGGATGTGATTGAAACTCAAAATGGGTGGTGTGGTAAATGGAAGGAAGTTGCATGAATATAAATGCTTCCATTTGGTTTTATGTAGCATACCTTTGGACATACAATGAATGCACACAAGTTTCAATGTGCATATGGTATGAATGGATGCCATTTTCAAGTTATAAAGGTGGATGGATGAGAAAATGGCCATGGCAATAGATCAAGGATGTGTTAGTATGAGTTGCAGCAAGAAAACTACAAGAAATCTGAAAAACATGAAGGCCAGATCGATCTCATAAGATGAGAGATCGATCTGGAAGAGCCAGAATGCTCTTATTTGGGCAATGAAATAGAGCAGATCGATCTCCAATGGGGCCAGATCGATCTCCTAAGCATTCTGTGATGAAAAGATCGATCCTCAAGCACCCAGATCGATCTCCTTAGCTCTCTGTTTGGGACCAGATCGATCTCAAGCTTCGACAGATCGATCTCATGCTTCAACAGATCGATCTCATGCTTCGACAGATCGATCTCATGCTTAAAAATTTTGTGAAAATGAGAGATTTAAGGGGACCAGATCGATCTCCTCTTGGACCAGATTGATCTCCTCAAGCTATTTCTATATAAGGAAGGCTGAAAATCTGGAAATTTTGGGAAAAACACCAATCTTCCATTTCTAACCCAAAAACCTAACTTTCTCTCTCTAAAATCAGCCATTTCTAGCAAGAATTGAGGGGAGACCATTAGACATTGAGTTGTTCATCTTGAGGAAGAGAACAACATAGTTGGAACCCAAAATCCCATTGTGGGTATTGAAGGAGATAAGGGCATTGACATTTGGAGCAAGAAGAAAAATCATATTTGGTAAGATTCTAATACTCCAATCCAAGTACATTGTCTATTTAATTGATTTTGGAGTTGTTTGGCATAAGTATGTATGGATGGAAACACCTAGGTTGTGTTAGAAACTAATGTGACCTAGAAAATGGAATGCCTCTAGTGTGAGAGTGTGATTTGGGGAGTTGGTGGTTTATAGGCATGCTAAAGTAGTTAAATGAGTAATGTAGATGATTTGCAATGGTTATGTGGAGTTATAATTTGAGTTTAAGTGGAATTATGAAAATGAGTATGTAAATGCTTAATAAATGCCATAGTGAGGAAATCAATGAAATATAAACACTATGAGCTTGATATCGATTTAATATCGATTTGGAATGAGTTAATAGGCCTAAAAGAATCCATAGACTTGAGTTATGGGTAAAGTAATGAAACGAGACCTTAAGAGCGTCACTAGAAACTATAGGTCGAATTGACTATAGTGAACGCATGATGTCATATTATATGGATCGAGTATAATGCGGGAGACGATTTTTTGCAGTCCCGAAGAGTTCGTTGAAGACGAATCGAGTGGTACGAGTAGCAGCTTTAAGGAAGTGGAATAACGCTTCGCGATTCCAGGTAAGGGAATTTTGTGAGTATATAGAGGTAGCTGCTCGTACTTTAAATTTGTGGGTGAATATTGGGTGTTTTACGAAGTGCATGGTTGCTAAAGTAAATGATTGATGTTATTCATGAATGAGAATGAGTATATGTGTGATTTTTGGTTTTGGAAGTGGATTCTATGAAATGGGATAGTATGGCTAATAATTGCGTAAATCTAATGTCTTGATGTCTTTCAAAACGAAATTGCTTTGTTTTAAGCAAGCTTGTAGATGGATCGGCTAATGTTTATTAATGTTGTGGAAAAAGGCATTTGTGAAGTGCTAAACCCGGTTGTCGGGATTGTTTGATTGTGTATGAGCCACCTATCGTATTTGCATGACATAAATCGTGCTAGAGCCTCGCTCGCGCTAGATTTCTATGTTTTCACTTTTGTGATACGTGCTTGAGCTTAGCTCGCACCTTGATTTGGAAACTATGATGATGTTTATAAACCGTACTGGAGCTTCTGCTCGTACGTGGCTTTTGAGTGGTTGTCTTATGAGTATAATCGTACTAGAGCTATGCTCGTATGCGTCTCTTCATGAGAGGATGCATGAGTCGTGCTAGAGCTTTGCTCGCACAAGTTTGCACGTTGTGATACGTATAAGGTTGTGAAAGTCGGTAAGATCCTTAAGCTAACATCCTTAAGCCCAAAGAGGCGGGGAGGCTCTGTTAGGCGGGGAGGCTCTGTTCGGTGGGGAGGCTCTCTTATGGTGGGATCCTTAAGTCAACATCCTTAAGTCCTGGAGGGGCGGGGAGGCTCTGTTAGGCAGGGAGGCTCTCCTACATTGGTATGGTAAGATCCTTGACATCCTTAAGCCAACATCCTTAAGCCCGAGGAGGCAGGGAGGCTCTGTTAGGCGGGGAGGCTCTGCTCGGTGGGGAGGCTCTCTTACGGAAGGATCCTTAAGCCCTACATCCTTAAGCTAACATCCTTAAGCTCGAGGAGACAAGGAGGCTCTGTTAGGCGGGGAGGCTCTATTCGGCAGGGAGGCTCTCCTTCACGGATATGGAAAACTCTTGGTATGGGGTAAGTAAGACCTAGGAATGGCACCCCCAATAACAATATGAGTCTGCGGAGTACGTTGTACCGTGTATATCACATGGAGTACGATGTACCGCATGATGGTTATGTGATGAGAAAGTCTGGCGAGGGATAATCCATCTTCGTGCCAGCATGATACCCCGCACACCTGGATGCGTGTGGTATGGGATGATTTATGATGTAGTGGTCCACATAGGCACTTTTGATAAAGTGACCTAGTTTTTATACACATGCGTGAATTGTGAATTGATTTGGGGGTATTTATGTGTTGAGGAAGAGGTTTATGATGTTGGTTTAAAAAGGAGGTTTCTTAATGAATTGCCCTTTTTATGAATTTAAACGAGATTGAGCATGAGATGATTTATACATGATGTTCTTTTACCATGTTTGATATGCCAATGTACATGATTTTGACACATGATATATATGTATACTCATATGGCATAGTTTTATTCCTCATGCTCCTACCATAAATGATTTATGCATAACACTATCAGCATGTAGATAGAGTAGTTATCTACCATGCTTGCATTATTGCCTTACTGAGCTTGTGGTTGCTCATCTCTCTCTATTTCCCCCCCTACAGAGCGTGCATAGTAGCCCAGTGAGGACTGAGGCGTGGTATTTTGGACTCCGCTGCATCTCCATCGCTTAGAGGTATATACACAGTGATTCTTTTTGTATCTAAACAATGTAAAAGCACAGTATTCTTTGAGTTGTAATTATGGGGGATGTAGATGTCAGTAAAACATGCTTTTGTATAAGTACAAGATTAAATGCAAATGTATGACATCGTTTTATTTAACTGAGAATGAATGAGATGTGGAGTTTATTATTGACTCACAGCCCAACAGTGTGTGGTGAGTTAGTTCACGAACGGGTAAGGTAACAGTAAAACGCGAAAAATTTTTAGTGATTTTCTGTTAAAGAGAATGGAATTGGGTCGTGACACTACTTACCCTACTCCTACTTCTTACTTCTACTTCTCCCTTTTTTCAATTGCCATTATATTTTATTTATATACACACTTAGCGGTACAATGGTAATTTTTCCATCCTAGATGAGTTGGCATTGTTTGGTCACTTGTCTCCCTTTGATTTGCTGCAGAGTAGATATTTCCACGTCACCCATCTTTTTGTCCAACTAGTTGTACGATGTGGCCCGACGTGTGTCTTCCAGAAGGTTGGCATGGTGTCCGTCGATCTTATCATTTTGGAGCGAATAAAATACGGACACCTGGCATCACGCATGTTGAGACGACTGGTGACTCAAGTCTACAAATTGGAAGTGGTCCAGTCTCCTTTAGCCTATTTTCAGCCCAATTTTGACTGAAACGACTAAGTTTCATCTGGATTTAATTTATCTGCACATTAAAAAATTTTAATTAAATAAAGGGGATAATTAATAAAATAAATTGGGGATTTAAATAATTAATTAAGAAATGAAGCACAAATAATTCTATTAAAAATAGAATTTTCACACCCCCAAACTTGAGCTTTTGCTTGTCCTCAAGCAAAACAAAATTCATGTAGGAATGACAAGTACAAAACATAATAATTTTCCCAATATTATCCTCAAAGAAAAAGTACAAACTATGATCTTAAAGATTCACAATTACAAGTCCAACATTCAGAAGCATTCAATTATAAGTCCTAACCCAAATTGAACTCCTCGTGAATGTGTGAAAAATGTCAAAGCCACTTCACAGTACATTATTATACAAACATAGTGAATGCAAAGTCATGACATGTGATCATTCCCATAAGTTTGTTTTTCACTTCTCTCTCTACTTAACATGCATTACTTCTAGGATCTTTAATATAAGAGCTCAAATTATTTCCCCCAAACTTATTTATTTCACTAAATATTTTATTTTATTTTTGTATTTTTCTTCTTTCTTCTTTCTTCTTTTTTTTCTTTTTCTTCATTTTTTTCGAACTTTCACTATCACTAGATACCCAAATTTACAAAGCTCACAATATATCCAATGACTTTTCATGCTTTCGGGGTAAGGGATAGGAATAAAGTATTTAAGCTAAGGAAAATTATGCATGTGTATTTACAGAGAAAAGCTTATTTGGCCCAGATGGGTAACTAGGGATAAAATATGTACAAGGATGGCTAGAAAGGCTCAAACGATCCAAAGATGACCTAAATCATCTCCCTAATTAAGTGTGATCTAATATTTTTCCTCGAGATCAAATCAAACAAATTCTAGAATTGAACAAATGCAATCCTACGTCCACATAAGCTTTCTCTAAATAAATATACACATTCATGACATGTGCATAAAATGAGAAAATCACAATCAGAATCAAGACAAATTCAAGAATTCAACTTCATGCTTTTGCTATAATCATGCTTCTCAGTCAATCAAAGTCAGACTTAATCATGGGGTCATATCATCAGAATATGGGAAAACTACATGCTAAGTACTACATCATCCCAAAATCAAACAGTTTAAGCTCAAATTTTCAAAAAAATTTTGAATTTTTTTTCAATTTGCCCAAATTTTTGAAAAATGCTAAAGTGATATCCCCTCTCCCAAACTTAAAGTGCACAGTGTCCTCAGCGTACAGATAATATAAACATTAAAGTTCAAGAATAGAGTACTCCCCTTTCTGATGATGATGATGAACAACCGAAACTTGATTGAAAAGGTAATGCTGGAAAAGAAATCTGCAAAATAAGCAAAGAAGGAAACAACGAAAAAAACTATATACAAAGTGGAAAGAAAAATTAAGCCATTTCAAATGTAGCTAAAGAAAACAACACTCAGCAACAGTGCGAAGAGTAGGAGAATCAGCCAAAGTGGTGACAAAATGTTAACAGTTAAATCCTCTTGAGCTCTATCTACTTCCCTCCTTCTTTCGAATTTCTTATGCTCAAGCCTTATATCATTCATCCTAAAACAGTCTTGAGAGTCATCAGGGAGCTTCAAAGGTTTGAAAACATGAAATGTCACCTCCTGATCTAGGACTCTCATAGTCAACTCCCCCTTTTGTACATCAATTAATGTTCTACTAGTCGTTAGGAAAGGTCTGCCTAGTATAATGGGGACTTCCCTGTCTATCTCCATGTCTAAAATAATAAAATCCGCAAGAAAAATAAATTATCCACCTTTACTAACACATCCTCAATGACCCCCTTTAGATATTTAATTGATCAATCAGTCAACTGAAGGGTCACTGTAGTGGGCTTCCCCCTATTCCTAACTTATGATAGATAGACAATGACATTAAATTTACACTAGCTCCTAATTCACACAGGGTTTTACCAAAGAATAAATTTCTAATAGTGCATGGTATGGTAAAACTCTCGGGATCCTTGAGCTTGGGGGGTAATTTCCTCTGGATAATTGCACTAGATTCCTCAGTTAAGGCCACTATCTCATAATCTTCCAATCTTCTTTTCCTCGAGAGGATGTCCTTCAGGAACTTCACATAACTCGGCATTTTCTCTAAAGCATCTGCAAAAGGAATGTTGATGTGAAGTTTCTTAAAAACCTCAAGAAATTTGGTGAATTGTTGTTCCAGTTTTTTATTTTGGACCCTCTGAGGAAAAGATACTGGTGGTCTAACTGGAAGGGATGTAGTGGTGACATGTGTAGCATCAGAGGACGAGGAAGGCTGTGAAGTGGAAGAAGGTAAAGATGAAGAAGCGCCTAGCTTGGATTCTTTTGCAGCCTGATCCTGATGTTCCTGTTCTTTCTGAGCTACCTCTTTAGACCCTAAGGGCTCTACCACTGTGGGCTTAACATGATTGGACTTACTTGTGAATCATCTAGCTCTCTTCCACTCCTAAGGGTGATGGATCTAACATGTTCCTTACCCTCCCTTTGCTTAACAGGATTAACTTCAGTGTTACTAGGAAGGGTCCTTCCCTTTGTGGACGTTGGCTAAGAGCATTGGCTATTTGTCCAACCTGAACTTCTAAATTCTTGATTGAGGCAGCTTGATTTTGAAGGATCGTTGTGAACATTTCCTCAAGCGAGGGCTTCTTCTCCTCTGCTGGTGCTGGTGCATGCTGTGGCTAGAGAGGTGGTGGTGGTGGGGATGAATGATGTGGGGATGGCTAAAGTTGAAATTGCTGAGGTGGGTATGGGTGGTAAGAAGGCGGATGATGAGGAAATGAATACTGTGGTGGTACATGAACCGATGAAGCTTGAAAACTAGGGGGTCCTATAGGTCTAGAGCTAGAAGTTTGCCCTTGGTTTTGGCTCCAGGAGAAGATAGGATGGTTCCTCCACCCTGGATTATAGGTGTTTGAAAAAAGGTTGTTCTGTTGCTTAGGGGGTAACATACTGAACCGATTCTAAGTTAAGTGGACATCTATCCACAGAGTGTGTACCACTACACAAATCGCAGAAAAGAAAAGGACTTTGGACAGAATACACAGGATTAGGACTGGTGGAAGGATTATGCTGGGTACTGAGCGACTCTACCTTCTTCGTAAGGTTAGCGATTTGAGAGGTCAAGGTAGACAGTGTGTCGAGCTCATAAATACCCACCAACTTCTTTGGCAATTGCCTCTCCGAGGACCATAGATAGTTGTTAGCAGCCATGTGAGACCCCATACATGTATAGTTGTAATGTGTGTAATTGGATCAATGAATGCCAATGGACTTGTAAGGTATATTGTAATTGATGTAAGTCCATGGATTCAAAGTACATATGTGTACTATGATTTGTAATGTACATACGAGTTTCATTGAGTATGAATATGAAGAAATGAGTTCTTGTAAGTGATGGATGTGATTGAACTCAAAATGAGTAGTGTGGTAAAATGGAATGAAGTTAAGCTCCCATTTAGTTTGGAATGTGATACTTTTGGATATACAAGTAATGCACACAAGTTTCAATGTGCATAAGGTATGAATGGATGCCATTTTCAAGTCATTAAGGTGGATGGATAAGAAAATGTGAGATCTGAGAATTTTAGATATATTTTTAATGATGTAATAAGAACTTGAAGTGTAAATTATTGAGCTAGATGAATTGTGTGAATTATAATTGGAGATTTATATGTTAAGTGTGTAAAATGAGCATGAAGTATGAGGACAGATCGATCTGGGAGAAGGAGAGATCGATCTGGTGAGTTAAAAATGACGAGGAAGGAGGAATTTGAGGAGCAGATCGATCTCCAATCGAAGAGATCGATCTCCAAATGATTCTGTTTGAGAAAGGATCGATCTCATGAGGAAGAGATCGATCTCCAAATGATTCTGTTTGGGAGAAGATCGATCTCCTTAGGAGCAGATCGATCTCATAAAGCCATAAAGAGATCGATCTCACCCCTCGACAGATCGATCTCCTAGGCATAAAATTGCCCAGATCGTCCCCAAATTTCAAACGCAGATCGATCTCACCCCTCGACAGATCGATCTCCTACCTCCAGTCTATATAAGGAACCCGTGTTTTTCTCCTGCAATTTCACTTTCTCTCTCTTCCAAACCCATTTCCACCGAAAACCTAACTTTCTCACTCATCCAAATCACCCATTTCCGACCGAATCAGCTGTTGTGGTAAGAAGGAAAGTTGTTCCTCATCAAAGGGAGAACAACATACTTGGAAATCGAAGGACGAATTGGATCGAGGCGTGGGTTGTGCGCCTCACAAGCTTTGGGTAATTTCTAAACCTCGATCTTGATATTTGAGCTGATTTTGATGATATTGGTGGTTGTCATTGTGTTGAAATAGTTGAGAAATGATTAGGGATTGATGAAATTGCAATGTGATTGGAGTAATGTAGATATTTGGTAATTTTAAGAATTTGTGCTATAAGTGGAAATTTAGACAATGTGGTGAATTAGCCTAGATAATTGGCATGAGAAATGTAGGACGTTGAGATATTGTGAATGAGGTTGTAGTTTAGGGTAGAGTTACGAGAATCGAGAGATTTGAGGTGTTATGAGCAATTATGCTCGATTTTGAGAATTGAGGTTTATGAGATAATTGAGTATTGATGTTTTTACATCGTTTGGACAGCTCGGGAGTTCCAGAGTGGAATGCGAGACTAGTCCGTGATACGAGGGAAACGATTGCATTATATGAGGTGCAAAGAGGTAAGGGAAATCTAAACCATTTGTGTATGTGAATTGTAAACTATTTTAGCATGAATTGTGGTTTATAAAATAAGCATGTTGGGTTTTGTGTTGAGATTTAATTGCACACGATTTTTATAGCCGGTTGGAGCCCAATGTTTTTATGAGTTTAAAACTGGGCCCTACGTTAAGGCAATATCAAGATTTGAGAAATGTGAGCGTGTGCTTTGCCGGTTAGAACTCGGTTTTATTACGTTTTGTGTTGAGTACAAAACGATTTTTAAATGAGTTTTATGAGAGAAAAACCATCATGAGTTCTACGTGAAGGCAAACCAGTCTTATGTGGTAAGACTTAGGTGTGTAGTTGTGAGTACACACCGGGCATTGCTCTAGTAGCATGTAAAGCCCGACTTCTTCTCTGTTCTGGTAACGTGAGACTAACCTATTTTGTGGCTATGCCAGTATACTTGGTGGCCGTTGCCACGTGAAAAACCCCATTGGTGGTTGTGCCACGTTATACCCCATTGGTGGCTGTGCCACGTTATACCCCATTGGTGGCTGTGCCACGTTATACCCCATTGGTGGCCGTTGCCACGTTGAGAAACCCTATTCTGTGGCTATGCCATGCGAGAAATTAAATCAGTGGCTTTGCCACGTGTGTTTTGTGGCAATGCCACGTGAGAATTTAAATCAGTGGCTATGCCACGTGTGTTTAGTGGCTGTGCCACGTGCATTACTATTTCGGTGATTTTATCCCGTATTTGAGAAAGCGTTTATCGCATTGTTTTCACATGCTTTGTTATTGCTCTAGAGTGAGCCTTTTACTTCATGTTTTCACATGACTTGACACATGAGAATGTCGTTTTGAGTACTTTCATGCTATGGTTTTCAAATGAGTTTCACATACAAATAAACCTTTTGTGATATGCATTTTGGTTTATGAAACGAGTTCCTTACCCCCTTTACTGAGCGATTTAGAAGCTCACCCTGTTTTCCTTTCCCCCCCAAAGTTCTTCAAGTGAAAAAGGATCTCCCTGCGACGTACGGAGTAGTGGCTAGTGGAGGATTCGAGCTCCAGGCCATATATATTGTATCTTGAGGTAGATTTTATCTTTTCATGTACCCAGACTATTATTGTAATTGCAGACACTTGATGTATAACATTATATGGGATGTATTAGGATTAATTAACTTGGAATTGAGTATTTGTATACGGCACAATATATGTTATATTATGATGAGATCCTGAGGCATGATAATTATGATGATGTATGACACTGCACAGGAATGCACTCTTAATTGTGAATTAACGAGTAAAAAGTTTTAAATTTGCCCTATTTTCCGCATATTCGGGGCGTGATAGAGTTTTCTTGGTATCAGAGCTTAGGGTGTCTAGTACTGTCAGTGTCGATTATGTGAAATAGAATACATCCCAAGTGTCTGTAATAGTCTGGTCATGAACTGAAATTGAGGATTGAGATTTCAATCAATTTTGATATGTACGCGCAGGAGACGAGTTGAGTTAGAGAATGAGTAAACGACGAGGTCGTTTGAGGAGGCAGGCAGAGTCCCCTCCGCCACCTGTCCCACAACCAGAGAGTCCTAACTCTCGATTTAATCGGATTGAGACCGATGTGAGGCAAGGTTTTGAGCAGATGGCAGCGTTATTCGCTCAACACTTTGGAGTTAATGCCTCGGATACTACCCCTACACCACCACAAGGACCTCTCATACCCCCAGTGCCTCCCGTCACCCAGCCTGAGGATAGAAGTATGGTCCGTCTAAGGGATTTTTTGAAGATGAATCCACCCGCATTTAAGGGAAAGAAGGATCCTACAGAGGCTGAGGAGTGGTTGACGAAATTAAGAATTATATTTGATTTCCTGGGGTGCACCGATGCTGAGAGGGTCAGTATGAGTACCTATATGCTGAAGGGGAGAGCTCGAGATTGGTGGGGTACTACCCAGGGTATTTTGATGTCCCACCATGATGTGATTGGTTGGGAAGAGTTCCAGACAGCCTTTAGGACCCAATATGTACCACGAGCCACCCAGAGAAAGAAACAAGCTGAGTTTTTGAGTTTGGTACAGGGTGACATGTCTGTGGATGACTATGAGAGCCAATTCACAGCACTATTGAGATATGACCCAGAGACCTTCAAGAGTGAAGAGCTCCGCACAGAGAAGTTTGTGTATGGGTTGAAGCCCGTCATCAGAGATAGATTGATAGGGCTATGTATTACTGAGTTTGGAGATGCTCTGAGACGAGCACAAGAGATTGAAAGAGGAATTGAGATGGTACAATCCCAGAATGAGCTCAGAGCAGTGAATAGAGATAAGGGTAAGAGGCCAACACTTTTCCAAACAGAGGCTCGGAGAGGTTCCTTTAGAAGAGGAAGGATTGAGGTGCAGAAGGACAGATTGGAGAGACCCAGAGCCTATCCTATTATCAAGGAGACCCCTCGATATGTCAGGTCGGGATAAGGGTTTGTAGAGACTGTGGCTGATCGCATGAGGGAAGTTGTACTGGGTCGATCCGTGGATGTTTTAGATGTGGTGACATGGGTCACAGAGTGAAGGACTGTCCCCAACCTCAGATACCACATGCTTCGGAGCCCACTAGACAACAGCCTCAGAGAGTGGATCCCCGGAGACGGGCCACTGCGGCAGAGAAAGGGAAGAAACCTGTGGCACAGGGACGTGTGTTTGCCCTGGATAAGGAGACCGCGGACACTTCGGCAGAAACTATAAGAGGTACACTCTCTGTCTGTAATTATGAGGCTCATGTGTTGATTGATTTAGGATCCACGCATTCGTTTATTTCTGAGCATTTTGCATGTAGATTAAACTTGAAGTTTGAACCTCTAGAATATATACTACATGTAAATACCCCTATGCGTGAATCCCAGAGAACTGAGTTAATCTGTAGAGGATGTGAGATAAAGGTGGGAGATAGAGTGATGTTAGCAGATCTAATCATGTTGAATATACATGGGTTTGATGTAATTCTGGGAATGGATTGGTTGGCGACCAATCGAGTGAGTTTAGACTGCTACACTAAGATTGTAACTTTCTCCCTACCTGAACCTTACAGTGTACGATTGAGATATTGAGGAAATGATTATGTGGATTTCTAGTAAGTAATTTGAGAATTTTGATATTATTTTGGAGAATATTAAATATGATTATTCATGTGAAGGTTATGAGACACTCATCTCAGACGATGAGCGGGAACATCCGAGGATTGAGGATAAACCTGTGGTTTGCGAATTTCTGGATGTTTTCCCAGATAAATTGCCAGGTTTACCACCAGAGAGAGCTGGAGTTTACCATTGATTTGGTACCAGATACTCAGTCGATCTCTAAACCTCCTTACAGGATGGCATTAGTGGAACTTGAGGAATTGAAGAGACAACTACAGGAGTTGTTGGATCAAGGGTTTATTAGACCCAGTGTTTCGCCGTGGGGAGCACCAGTACTATTTGTTAAAAAGAAGGATGGTAGTCTCAGATTATGTGTAGACTACCGATTATTGAATAAAGCCACGGTGAAGAATAAATACCCACTACCCAGGATTGATGATCTACTTGATCAACTAAGAGGGGCCTCAGTCTTTTCTAAGATTGATTTGAGATCGGGCTATCACCAATTAAGGATCAAGGAAGAAGATATTCCAAAGACGGCCTTCAAGACAAGGTATGGCCATTATGAATTTCTGGTGATGTCCTTTGGATTGACGAACGCCCCTGCAGCATTTATGAGATTGATGAACGAGGTGTTCAGAGACTATCTGGACAAATTTGTGATAGTCTTTATTGATGATATCCTGGTGTACTCTCGGTCATATGAGGAGCATGCACAGCATTTGTGGTTAGTACTTCAGATACTCCGAGATAAGCAATTATACGGAAAGCTTAGTAAGTGTGAGTTTTGGCTGAACCGGATAGCTTTCCTTGGTCATATAGTCTCAGAGGAAGGAGTATCAGTGGACCCAAGCAAGGTGGAGGCTGTGCTTAATTGGGAGAGACCGAGGAAAGTTACTGAGGTACGAAGCTTCCTTGGTTTGGCAGGGTATTACAGAAGATTTGTGGAAGGATTTTCCAGGATTGCCGCCCCTTTGACTAAGCTCACGCGCAAAGAGACTCCGTTTATATGGACTGATCAATGTGAGCTCAGTTTTCAGGAATTAAAGAGGAGGTTGACAGCGGCACCTGTGTTAACTATCCCTGAGGGATCAGGAGGATTCTCGGTGTATAGTGATGCATCTCATCAAGGATTGGGGTGTGTGCTTATGCAGCACGGAAGAGTGGTCGCATATGGATCACGGCAGCTGAGAGACCATGAGCGAAATTACCCCACGCATGATTTGGAGTTAGCCGCTGTGGTATTTGCTTTGAAGATCTGGCGACACTGCTTATATGGGGAAAGATTTCAGATCTTCACCGATCATAAGAGTTTGAGATATCTCTTTGATCAGAAAGAGTTAAACATGAGGCAAAGGAGATGGATGGAACTCCTTAAGGATTATGACTGCGAGATTCTTTATCATCCGGGTAAGGCGAATGTGGTTGCTGATGCCCTGAGCAGGAAGAGTATGATATCTACTATGATGATCAGGGAATGGGATTTACTAGAGCAGTTTGCCGAACTTTGGATCAGAGTTAAAGAGGTAGAGACTGGATTTTTGGCTAGCCTGCGGATAGAGCCCAGGATCATGGATCAGATTAGAACTGGGCAGCGCAGTGATCAGAGATTGATAGATATGGTTAGCCAAGCTGAGCAGAGTTCACAGTCGGATCTCACCATCAGTGAGGATGAATTGTTGAGATTCAGAGGACGGATCTGTGTACCGAATGATGATACCCTGAAGAGACAGATACTGAGAGAATCCCACTGCTCGCGATACACCATGCACCCAGGGAGTACTAAGATGTACCGAGACTTGAGAAAGGTGTATTGGTGGAGTGGTATAAAGCGAGACGTGGCAGAGTACGTGGCTAGGTGTTTAGTATGCCAGCAAGTGAAAGCTGAGCATCGGAAGCCCGGAGGACTACTACAGCCCTTACCTGTACCTACATGGAAATGGGAGCATGTCACTATGGACTTTATTATGGGTTTACCGAGGACCCGAAGAGGTCATGACGCTATATGGGTTATAGTGGATAAATTGACCAAGAGTGCCCACTTCCTTGCCATCAAGAGCACAGATACGGTGGATGCCTTAGCTGAGCTATATGTCAGCGAGATAGCTAGATTACATGGGGCTCCAGTGAGTATTACTTCTGATAGAGATTCCCGGTTTACTTCCAGGTTTTGGACCCAGTTTCAGGAGTCCATGGGATCTCAATTGAGTTTTAGTACCGCCTATCATCCTCAGACAGATGGTCAGTCAGAGAGGACTATTCAGACCCTGGAGGATATGTTGAGGGCGTGTACGATGGATTTTAAGGGATCATGGGATGATCACCTGCCCCTAGCAGAGTTTGCATACAATAACAGCTATCATGCAAGTATTGAAATGGCACCATTTGAGGCTCTATATGGTAGGAGGTGTAGATCCCCTGTAGCTTGGGAAGAAGTCGGTGACAGAAAGATAAATGCTCCCGAGCTTGTTGAGCAAGTCGTACAGAGTGTGAAACTCATATGTGAGAGGTTACGGGCTGCACAAAGTAGATAGAAAAGCTACGCGGATGTGAGTAGACGGCCACTCGAGTTTGATGTTGGTGATGTAGTATTTCTGAGAGTATCACCGAGTAAGGGTATCATGCGATTTGGGAAGAAAGGAAAATTGAGTCCTCGATACATAGGACCATTCGAGATTCTTGAGAGAGTGGGAGAGGTAGCTTACAGATTAGCATTACCCCCACAGATGTCCGGAATACACAATGTTTTTCATGTGTATATGTTGAGAAAGTACCACCCGGACCCTTCTCATGTCATAGAGTATGACGAGATGGACATTCAAGAGGACATGAGCTACACTGAGGAACCCGTCCGGATTCTTGATAGAAAGGAGAAGGTACTGAGGACCAAGAGCATCCCATTAGTGAAAGTTTTGTGGAAACATCACTCAAGGGAAGAGGCAACGTGGGAACTAGAGAGCCCCATGAAGGAGAAATACCCCCATCTATTTGACTAGTTGAGTTGAATTTGGAGGACCAAATTCTTTTTAAGGTGGGGAGGATGTGAGATCTGAGAATTTTAGATATATTTTTAATGATGTAATAAGAACTTGAAGTGTAAATTATTGAGCAAGATGAATTGTGGGAATTATAATTGGAGATTTATATGTTAAGTGTGTAAAATGAGCATGAAGTATGAGGACAGATCGATCTGGGAGAAGGAAAGATCGATCTGGTGAGTTAAAAATGACGAGGAAGGAGGAATTTGAGGAGCAGATCGATCTCCAATGGAAGAGATCGATCTCCAAATGATTCTGTTTGAGAAAGGATCGATCTCATGAGGAAGAGATCGATCTCCAAATGATTCTGTTTGGGAGAAGATCGATCTCCTTAGGAGCAGATCGATCTCATAAAGCCATAAAGAGATCGATCTCACCCCTCGACAGATCGATCTCCTAGGCATAAAATTGCCCAAATCGTCCTCAAATTTCAAACGCAGATCGATCTCACCCCTCGACAGATCATTCTCCTACCTCCAGTCTATATAAGGAACCCATGTTTTTCTCCTGCAATTTCACTTTCTCTCTCTTCCAAACCCATTTCCACCGAAAACCTAACTTTCTCACTCATCCAAATCACCCATTTTCGGTCGAATCAGCTGTTGTGGTAAGAAGAAAAGTTGTTCCTCATCAAAGGGAGAACAACATACTTAGAAATCGAAGGACGAATCGGATCGAGGCGTGGGTTGTGCGCCTCACAAGCTTTGGGTAATTTCTAAGCCTCGATCTTGATATTTGAGCTGATTTTGATGATATTGGTGGTTGTCATTGTGTTGAAATAGTTGAGAAATGATTAGAGATTGATGAAATTGCAATGTGGTTGGAGTAATGTAGATATTTGGTAATTTTGAGAATTTGTGCTATAAGTGGAAATTTAGACAATGTGGTGAATTAGCCTAGATAATTGGCATGAGAAATGTAGGACGTTGAGATATTGTGAATGAGGTTGTAGTTTAGGGTAGAGTTACGAGAATCGAGAGATTTGAGGTGTTATGAGCAATTATGCTCGATTTTGAGAATTGAGGTTTATGAGATAATTGAGTATTGATGTTTTTACATCGTTTGGACAGCTCAGGAGTTCCAGAGTGGAATGCGAGACTAGTCCGTGATACGGGGGAAACGATTGCACTATACGGCAAAGAGGTAAGGGAAATCTAAACCATTTGTGTATGTGAATTGTAAACTATTTTAGCATGAATTGTGGTTTATAAAACAAGCATGTTGGGTTTTGTGTTGAGATTTAATTGCACACGATTTTTATAGTCGGTTGGAGCCCAATGTTTTTATGAGTTTAAAACTGGGCCCTACGTTAAGGCAATATCAAGATTTAAGAAATGTGAGCGTGTGCTTTGCCGGTTGGAACTCGGTTTTTTTACGTTTTGTGTTGAGTACAAAACGATTTTTAAATGAGTTTTATGAGAGAAAAACCATCATGAGTTCTACGTGAAGGCAAACCAGTCTTCTGTGGTAAGACTTAGGTATGTAGTTGTGAGTACACACCGGGCATTGCTCTAGTAGCATGTAAAGCCCGACTTCTTCTCCGTTCTGGTAACGTGAGACTAACCTATTCTGTGGCTATGCCAGTATACTTGGTGGCCGTTGCCAAGTGAGAAACCCCATTGGTGGCTGTGCCACGTTATACCCCATTGGTTGCTGTGCCACGTTATACCCATTGGTGGCTGTGCCACGTTATACCCCATTGGTGGCTGTGCCACGTTATACCCCATTGGTGGCTGTGCCACGTTATACCCCATTGGTGGCCGTTGCCACGTTGAGAAACCCTATTCTGTGGCTATGCCACGCGAGAAATTAAATCAGTGGCTTTGCCACGTGTGTTTTGTGGCTATGCCACGTGAGAATTTAAATTAGTGGCTATGCCACGTGTGTTTAGTGGCTGTGCCACGTGCATTACTATTTCGGTGATTTTATCCCGTATTTGAGAAAGCGTTTATCGCATTGTTTTCACATGCTTTGTTATTGCTCTAGAGTGAGCCTTTTACTTCATGTTTTCACATGACTTGACACATGAGAATGTCGTTTTGAGTACTTTCATGCTATGGTTTTCAAATGAGTTTCACATACAAATAAACCTTTTGTGATGTGCATTTTGGTTTATGAAACGAGTTCCTTACCCCCTTTACTGAGCGATTTAGAAGCTCACCCTGTTTTCCTTCCCCCCCAGAGTTCTTCAAGTGAAAAAGGATCTCCCTGCGACGTACGGAGTCTAGTGGAGGATTCGAGCTCCAGGCCATATATATTATATCTTGAGGTATATTTTATCTTTTCATGTACTCAGACTATTATTGTAATTGTAGACACTTGATGTATAACATTATATGGGATGTATTAGGATTAATTAACTTGGAATTGAGTATTTGTATACGGCACAATATACGTTATATTATGATGAGATCCTGAGGCATGATAATTATGATGATGTATGACACTACACAGGAATGCACTCTTAATTGTGAATTAACGAGTAAAAAGTTTTAAATTTGCCCTATTTTTCGCATATTCGGGGCGTGACAGAAAATGACTATGGCAGCAAATTAAGGACAATTGGGTGTGAGTTGCAGTAGGAAAACTGCAAGAAATCTGGAAAACATGAAGGCCAAATCGATCTCATAGGATGAGAGGTCGATATGGAAGAGCCAGAATGCTCTTATTTGGGCAATGAAATAGAGCCGATCGATCTCCAATGGGGCCAGATTTATCTCCTAAGCATTCTGTAATGAAAAGATCGATCCTCAAGCATACAGATCGATCTCCTTAGCTCTCTGTTTGGGAGTAGATCAATCTCATGCTTCGACAGATCGATCTTATGCTTAAAATGTCGTGAAAAAGAGGGATCTAAGGGGACTAGATCGATCTCCTCTAGGTGCAGATCGATCTCCTCAAGTGATTTCTATAAAAGGAGTTCTGAAAATCAGAAAATTTTGGGAAAAATACCAACCTTCCATTTCTAACCCAAAAACCTAACTTTCTCTCTCTAAAATCAGCCATTTCCAGCAAGAATTGAGGGGAGTCCATTAGACACTAAGTTGTTCATCTTGAGGAAGCGAACAACATAATTGGAACCCAAAATCCCATTGTTGGTATTGAAGGAGCTAAGGGCATTGACATTTGGAGCAAGAAGAAAAATCAGATTTTGGTAAGATTCTAATACTCCAATCCAAGTACATTGTTTATTTAAGTGATTTTGGAGTTGAGTTGGATGTGTATTGATGGATAGATTATCTAGGGATGTGGTGGAATTGGTGTGACCTAGAAAACCTAGAATGGGTATAATGTGAGAAGATATGGGTTGAATGAGTTTATGAATTATGGGCATGCTAAAGTTGTATTGAGGTAATGTCTATGATTTTAGATGGTTAAATGGAATTACATTGTGAGTTTGGAGGAATTGTGAAAATGAGTATGTATATGCTTGATAAATGCCATAGTGAGGGAATTCATGAAATATGAACACTATGAGCTTAATGTCGATTTAATATCGATTTGGAATAAGTTAATAGGCCTAAGAAAATCCATAGACTCGAGTTATGGGTAAAGTAATGAAACGAGGCCTCATAAGCGTTAATAGAGGCTATAGATTGAATTGACTCTAGCAAGCACAAGGGTTGCATTATATGGATCGAATATAATGTGAAATATGATTGTGTGCAGTCCCGAAGAGTTCGTTGAAGACGAATCAGACCACACGAGTGAGCAACACTAAGGAAACGGAATCACGCGTCGCGATTCCAGGTAAGGGAATTCTGTAAGTATATAAAGGTAGCTGCTCATATTTTGTGGGTGTATAGGGCTTTGGAAATGTGCATGAGTTTATAGAAATGTGTTTGAAGATGTATGGAAATTACTATGAGTATTTGTATGAGATTTGGTTGTTTGAAATGGTTATTGAAAAGGGATAGTAAGGCTAATAATTGCATAAATCACGTGTTTTGAATGCTTTTACAAAACACAATGCTTTGATTTGAGCAAATAAAAGGATAGGCTGGCTAGTACTTGAATAATGTTGTGAAATAGTCCATGTGAGGAGCTAAGCTTGTTTTAAGATGTTTTGAATGCATATGAGCCGCCTATCGTGTGTATGTGATTTAATTCGTGCTAGAGCCTCGCTCACGCTGGATTTTGACATTTTCACTTATGTGTAACGTGCTAGAGCTTAGCTCGCACTTTGTTTTGGAACTATGATGATGTTTTATAAACCGTATTAGAGCTTTTGCTCGTACGTGGATTTGAGTGGTTTTTCTTATGCATATAACCATACTGGAGCGATGCTCGTACGTGGTTTCTTCATATTTTTATGCATAAATGCTGTACTAGAGCGTTGCTCGTATGAAGTGATTTTTTATGATGCATGAAATCGTGCTAGAGCGTAGCTCGCGTTGGTTTTCACACTGTGGTATGTATGAGGCCATGGTGAGAGATATAGATTGGTGTTCAGGGAACTCAACAGGCCTAACAGACCTCTTGAGTGGGGTGAGGGTGAGGGTGAGGGGCTAGGACCTGACATAATCCATTCAGGGAACCCAACAGGCCTAGACCTCTTGAGTGGTGTGAAGGTGAGGGGCTAGGACCTGAATCAGGGAACCCAACAGGGGCGAGCAAGGCCATGAGGGGCTAGGACCTGGTATTGAGGGTACTCCCACGTGCACTTGAGACTATAGAGGTTACACTCGGTATGGGGTAGATAAGACCTACGGCAGGCACCCCCGACCTTGTTATGGGTCCTCGGAGTACGATGTACCATGTATATCACATGGCGTACGATGTACCGTGTGGTGGTTACTTGATTTGAGAAAGTCTGGCGGAGAACTAACCCACCTTCGTACCAGCATGATACCCCGCACATCGGGATCCGTGTGGTCTGAGATAATATGTGTCGATTGGCTAACATAGTCAGATGAGTTATAGTAACCTGTCTCCTTGCTTGATTTACTTACTACCACATGATTTTAATCTCTAAGTGTGATTGTGATTGTTCAAGGTAGACCCGAAGGAGGGGTCGAGCCTCGTGGAATTGATTTGTGAAATGAAAATGAGGTTGTGTTTGTGAATTGATGTGATGGGATTGTATGTGTTTGAGAAAGAGTTTTATGACGTGGGTTTAAAAAGGAGGTTTATTAATGAATTGCCATTTCTATGAATTTAAATGAGATTGAGCAGGAGATGATTTATACATGATGTTTTTACCATGTTTTATATGCCAATTTTACATGATTTTGATACATGATATATATGTATACTCATATGGCATAGTTTTACTTCCTCATGCTCCTACTACAAACGATTTATGCATAACACTATCAGCATGTAGATAGAGTAGTTATCTACCATGCTTGCATTATTGCCTTACTGAACGTGTGGTTGCTCATCCCTCTCTATTTTCCCCCTCCTACAGAGCGTGCATAGTAGCCCAGTGAGGACTGAGGCGTGGTAATTTGGACATCCGCTGCATCTCCATCACACAAAGGTATATACACAGTGATTCTTTTTGTATCTAAACAATGTAAAAGCACAATATTCTTTTGAGTTGTAATTATGGGGGATGTAGATGTCAGTAAAACATGTTTTTGTATAGGTACACGATTAAATACGAATGTATGACCTCATTTTATTTAACTGAGAATGAATGAGATGTGATGTTTATTATTGACTCATAGCCCAACAGTGTGGTGGTAAGTTTGTTCACGACCGGGTAAGGTAGCAGTAAAACACGAAAAAATTTATAGTGATTTTCGGTTAAAGGGAATGAAAATGGGTCATGACAAGTGCATCCAGGAAGTAATAAATATATCAGAATCTTTGAAAAAGATATTGATGGATAGATATGAAAAGAGACATTGTAGAGATTATGGAGAAGTGTCTCGTATGTCAGCAGATTAAGGTAGAGCAACAGATGTTGCAGGGTTATTGCAACCTTTACCTATATCGACACGAAAATGGGAGCAAATTACAATGGATTATAGAGGACCGCAGGAATCAAAAGGCTATCTGGGTGATAGTCGCTAGATTGACTAAGTCTACCCACCTTTTGGTTATGAAATCCCCAGATACTCTGAGTGTGTAGGCGGATTTATGTGTACAAAAAATATTGTGAAACACTATGTAGCGTCCTAGTGAGCATGATAACAAATAGGGATTCTCGCTTCACTTCTCACTTCTGGGAACGTTTTTCAGGAAGCTATGAAAACCCGATTGAGTGTTAGCACAACGTTCCATCCTCAGAGAGATGGTCAGTTATAGGGGACTGTACAGATACTAGAGGATATGATGAGAGCATGTGCCATTGATTTTATAAGCTCCTGGGATGATCAGTTGTTACTAATCGAATTCGCCAATAATGACAATTGTCACTGAGTATCGAGATAACATTTTATGAGATATGGTATGGCTTTTGGGGTTGTTCCCCGACTTTGATAGGAAGAAGTGGGTGACAGACAGAGAATTGCTCCCGAATTGGTATAATAAGTCTTTGAAGGTGTTCAGTTGAGATTATGAGTGATGGAGAATACCTCAGAGCAGACAGAAAAGCTATACTGACAAGAGACAGAAAACCATTAGAATTCACCAAGGGTGAATCAATATTGTTGGAAGTTACTTGTCCTAAGGGCATAACGAAATTCGAAAAGAAGGCAAATTGAGTTTCGTTAGATTGAATCCTTTGAGATATTGGACAAGATGGGAGATAAGGCCTATAGGTTGGCATTACCACCTGAATTAGCAGGCATCCACAATGTGTTTCATCTTTTGATGCTTCAAAAATACTATCCGGACCCAGCATATGTGATCGGATATGAGCTGTTGGAGCTCAATGAAAGTAAAACGTATGTTGAAAAATTGATTCGGGCATTAAACAGGAAGGAGAAAGTGTCGAGGTTTAAGATGATCTCCTTAGTTAAAGTCCTTTGGTTGTATTACACTCGGGAAAAAAATCACATGAGAATTAAAGAGTATGATGTGATAGATGTACCCGGAGTTGCTTATGGACCCATTTTACTTAGTTCTAATTTGGAGGACCAAATTTCTTAAGTGGGGGAGATTATATAAGACCCAATTTTTATCGAAATTCCTTATGATTCATGTGATGTAAACATGGTTATATGTAAATTGAATCATAAGAAGAGTTGTACATGAATGAAAAATGCAAATGGAATGAATAAAAATTCCCAAATGCATTTTCACAAATTAAACGAATGGAATTCGAAGTGGAGATAAGGATTTAAAATACAAAATGAGAAAGGGTTCGAGAAGGAAAGTCGGTCTAAATTGGTCCTGAACGTGTAGAGGGGTAAAACGGTTAAAAAACTAAAATTCGATATTAATTTGACAAGAAAATTTCATTATTATTATGGAATTGAGAAATCTTGATCAATAACGAGGAAAATATTGAATTTCGAATCCAATTGATTAAGATATGAATTTATTGGAATTAATCGAAATTTTCACATCGAAAAAATTATCCCGAAAATATTGAAAAAATATACTGAAAAGATAAAATAAGGCTGATAAATTTATTTATTGATTAAATGAATAAAATAATATTTTTGTAGATATTTTGTCAATAAAATAATAAAATAATAAATAATTATTTAATTAAAAAACATAGAAACAGAATCGCGATTCATGATTCTGGAAATGAGAAAGAAACAGAACATGCGCGAGGGAGGAACCTAACCTCGCCTTCAACGTCCACCGAGCCAACGAGGAGAAACCGGACGAGAGGCGACGAGGTAGTCGAGCCTCGTCGGCACTGGTAGACGGAGGGGAGACGCGGTCGACGAGAGAAAGGGGAAAGAGAGAAAACCAAGAGGAGATGAGAGAAATGGAGCAGAGGGAGACGATCAGAGGTCGGAGGAGGGGGAAGCGCCTCGCTACCGGCTAGAAGGGTGACAACGGTGCAGATCCAGGCGCGGATCGGTGAGAAATGACGCTGAACGATGTGGGAGAAAGATAGCAGCGACGTCGAGGAAAGAAGAGGCCGAACCGGCCACTTTTCGGCCACCGTTGGTGAAATCGACACCAGATTCGTGAATCGGACAGTCCTGCGGATCTGCTAGAGACAGAAATCGATGAAGAACCGACCGACAAAGCCCCAAACTGGGTCGAACCGGACTGAACAGACTGAACTGAATCGATTTGAATCGGGCTGAACCGGACCGAACCGGTTCAGCCGGAAAAGAAAAAGAAAAGAAAAAGGGAAAAAGAAAAAGAGGAAAAATTTAGGGAAAAATCCAATGATGCAATCGAGCTACGGGTAAGCCAGTAAGCGGTTGAAATTGATCGATTTAAATTTTAGAATATTAAATTTGATTAATATTCGACTGAAAATTGACCCGAAAAAATATGTAATTGTGTAGCTCGATAATTGGAATCAAACGGGAGCTCTAGTCAGCCTCGATTTGCGTATTATCATGAAATCTCGGGTAAGTAACCCTCATTTACGATAATTTGTATAGTTATGCGTATTAAAAATTTACTGCATAAATTACGGATAAATTTCGTATAAAATGAATTAAATTCTAAAATTTAAGATAAATTGTCGTAAATAATTAATTGAGTTATCCGAGAGTTTAGAACGAGGTCCAATAAATACTGATGGGCCCAATGAGCCCAATGGGCCTCGATGATGTGAATAGTAAGTGAAAAATGGGCTTAAGGCCAATTAAGGCCCATTATGGTACAATTGGGCCCAATATGGGTAAACGGGCTCAATGATTTAAATTAAGCTCAGAAAATATGAAATACAATTAATTATATTGTATTTGACCAGATGAATATTTATACGCAGTTCTGGAGATTGGATTGGGAGCAAATCGAACTGCGTGACAAGACATCAGTGGAAAGGTCAGACTGTACAGAAAAAATGAGGTAAGGAAATTTTACGAGTAGCTAGAGGTAGCTACGCGTATTTTTAACAGTTTTTACATACACTGAAACTGTATAAAGATCCTAGAAATGGATTAAAATTTTTAAGGACCCAGGATAGGTGAAAGACTATTTTACCCCTACTAAGGGAAATTCACCTAAGAATGGTGAAAGCATGACATGCATGAAATGCATGATTTGAGAAATTTTCATGACTTTTTAGTAAAGTAAATTGGTAGATTGGCCAGTATTTGCATAAATTTTACAAGATAAAACTACGTAAGTGTTATTTAGAATTTAAATGAAATTTCTTTGAAAAATGAGCCAACTATCAAGTTTATATGGAAACAGATAGTGCTAGAGCATTTCCTTACACTATATATGAGTTTGTGAGTGTGCATAATAGTGCTGGAGCGATTACTCACACCGATTTGAGTGACATCATATCCATAAAATGTGCTAGAGCGGTTGCTCGCACTGACTTTTATTATTGTGAAATGCATAAGAGGTGTTAGAGCCTAGTTCGCACCCTGTTTTGACTTGATATGCATAAAAGGTGCTAAAGCGATTGCACTAGTCTTAATGATTTGACATGCATGAGAGGTGCTGGAGCTTAGCTCGTATCCTGTTTTGATATGATAATTGCATAAAAGCCGTGCGGGAGTGTAACTCGCCTGAGATTTGATTTACTTATGCATGAAACCGTGATGGAGCGTTGCTCACACGAAGTTTTGATTTACTTGAGCATTTATTCGTGCTTGAACATTTCCCACACGAAGTTTTGAATGATTTATACATGATGTCGTTCTGGAGCATTGCTCGCATAAGGCTTTGATGATTTTATGCATAAATCGTGCTGGAGCTTGCTCGCACGTGATTTTATATAGATTTATAACTCTTTTTAAAGTCGTACTGGAGTGCTGCTCGTACACAGATTTTACTGATTTTTATGAAAACGTGTTGGAGCTTCGCTCGCATGAGGTTTTCAGATATCATGAATATGCATGGAGCCGTGTTGGAACTTTGCTCGCACAAGAATTTATATGAAATGCATATAGCTGTGTTGGAGCCTCATGTAGACTGTGTGTCACAGTGAGATGATATGCCACACGTGCATAATGAGACATAGGTTGGGTGGATAAGACCTACGAAAGGCACCCCCTGACTATGATTTGGGTTCACGGAGTACGTTGTACCGTGTATGTCACGCGAAGTACGCTGTATCGTGGGGATTGTTGGAGTGGAGTGGCATTAGCCACGAGGCTGTAAGCCTTATCCTCACAATCCTGGTATTTATGTTGTTCTGGCAGCAGGACTGACCTACCTCCCATTTTAGGTGTGATGCCCTGCACACTAGGTACCGTGTAGCTAGGGATCACTAGGATATGGCCATAGTCCTCGATGTTACTGATATAGTCACCTATATGTCTCACATGATATAACTTTTAGTCTCGATAGACCGGATAGACTCGAGGGAGGGGTCAGGCCCCCGATTTTTTTTATTTTCACTGAGATGTGATTTTCTACTATGATGCTAGATTTTTTAGAGGATTTTATGACATGTGACCATAAAAGAAGGGTAATTTTATAACAGAATTTTTATAATGAATTTTTAATGAGTCTGAGATCGATTTATGAGATGATTGATCCGGAGGGGTTATTTTATACTGAACTTTAATGAAGTGATTTAAATGCAATAGCATGAGGAGTTTTCCATGCTTTAATTACAAATTAATGAAATGAATTGTCTCTCATGATTTGTTTTACATGGCATGAAATAATGCATAATCTTGATTTACTTCACGTGAATTATGATTTTACATAAAATGCCATTGATGCATGAGTTACATGATTTCTATATGCTCGAATAGTTTTTATAAACTATGGCATTGATGTGTGCATGATTTCGTGCGTGAGATTTAAATAAAAAGAAATGGATTTAAGGACATGGCATTATGAGCATGTAGATAGTGGAGCTATCTACTTACTTGCATGATTACCTTACTGAGCGTGTAGTTTGCTCACCCCCTGTATTATCCCCTTTTTTTCAGAGCACTCATAGTGGTTAGTGAGCAGCTGAGGACTTGCATTCTTGGTATCCGCTGCATCCCATCGAGAGTCAGGTATACACATTTGTATAGTTTTGTATCTAAATATGTAACTGCACAGTACTGTAAATGTATATGATGTCGGGGATGTAACGTTAAGTAAATTCAATTGTGAATGAATTAGTTAAAGTCAAAGGATAGAAATAAAATCCTAATGTGTAAATGTAACATGGAAATGGAATGGTAAGTAGTGTGAGGGGACTAACACCGAATCATAGTCCAACTGTTAGTAGGATGGTCACGATGAGAGGAAGGTACGAATTAAATATGAAAGAAAAACAAAAAAAATTACTCTAAGTTTTGGATCGTGACATCTAAATCATGGGTCGGGTAGTTCCTCTCATAGTCCTTAAGCTGTCTGGATCCATAGGCTATTACATTCTCATCCTACATCAACACACAGCCCAGTCCCTATCCCGAGGCTTCTGTATACACTAAGTAACCTCTTAAGCTGGTAGGTATGGTGAGAATAGGTGCGGTGGTCAGTTTGTGCTTTAATTCACAGAAACTTCTTTGACATTTATCATCCCACCCAAATGCCACATTCGTTTGAGTGAGACGTGTCAACGGAGCAGCCAGCTTGGAGAATCCCTTGACAAATCGTCAGTAATAACCTGCTAAACCCAGGAAAATGTGGATCTCTATAATTGTCTTGGGTCTTTCCCATTGTATCACAGCCTTTATCTTGGAAGGATCCACTGATACCCCGTCTTTTAAGACTACATGACCCAAAAACGATATCTCACATTGCCAGAAATCACACTTGTTGAGTTTAGCATACAACTCCTAATCTCGGAAGGTCTGTAACACTATTCTCAAATGCTACTCATGCTCTTCCCTGGACTTCGAGTACACCAATATGTTATCTATAAAGACAATAATGAAGTTGTCTGGGTATGGCTTAAACACATCATTCATTAATGCCATAAACGCTGCAGGAGCATTCGTCAACCCAAATGGCATAAATAAAAACTCATAATTGCCATAACGGGTCTGAAACGCTGTCTTGGGCACATCTCCACTCTGAATCCTCAACTGATGATACCTAGACCTCAGATCAATCTTCGAAAAGATTTGTGCTCCCTGCAACTGATCCAATAGATCATCAATCTGTGGAAGGCGATACTTGTTATTGATGGTAGCCTTATTCAACCACCGATAATCTATACAAAGTTGGAGACTCCTATCTGTCTTCCTTACAAACAGAACTGGTGCTCCCTATAGTGATACACTCAGTCTAAGAAACCCCTTGTCCAACAACTCTTGCAACTGTTTCTTTAGCTCCTCCAATTCCACTGGAGCCATTTTATACGGTGGTTTGGATATCGGTTCAGTTTCAGGCACCATATCAATACAGAATTTCATCTCTCTATCTGGTGACAACCCTAGTAATTCTTTCGAAAAGACATCAGAGAATTCTCTAACCACTGGGATGTCAACTAATTTTTGGTGTGCCTTATCCAGGACAACCACATATGATATAAAACCTTCAACATATTATGATCATATTTATTAGTAAATGTAAAACCTTATGAATTCATAAGTATATACATGTACATGCTATGTGAAGCATAAGTGATGTAAAGTCCATAAATTTAATGTACACACTTGTAATATGAGTTTGTGATGTATGTACAAGTTTTATTATGTATGAATATGAAGAAATGGACTTTTGTGTGTGATGAATGTGAATGGAATAAAAAATGAGTTGTGTAAATCTTTGTACTTCCATTTAGTTTGGTATTTTATACCTTTGGGTATATAATGGATGCACACAAGTTTTAATGTGTATAAAGTATGAATAGATGCTATTTTCAAGTCTTAAAGATAGTTGGATGAGAAAAAATCGATCTCCTGCTTATGGGCAGATTGATCTCATGAAATCAAATGCACTAAAAAGTAAGGCGACGAAGAAGGAGAGATCAATCCTCTCACCATGCAGATCGATCTCCTAGTGAAATTTCTATATAAGAAATGGGATTTTAGGCTAGAAAGCATAGTGACCTAAAACCTCTCAATTTTTGCCTGTGTTCAAACCCTTTTCCTAGACAAACCACCCTCTCTAGCCAGAATTAAGAGAAGTTTCCTTCTACGAAGTTGTTCGTTAGCCAGAGGAGAGCAACATAATTGGAAATGAGCCTCGATACAATAGATCGAAGGTGTTGATCGATATTAAGAGATTTTGGACCAAGTGGCAAGAAAAGCAAACTATGTAAGCTTTCAGGCTACCAAATTCTAGTATGTTAACTTAGCTACCGCTATGAACCTATTGATATACAGGAAGATAGCTAGAAGTGACTATAACATGTAAAGTTACTAAGGACCTATGTTAGGTCAAAGATGAAATGAGAGAATAAAATGGTGTTTTGATGATTCAAGATTATAGATTGATGAATGATACATTTGATGTGTATCTGCAGTGGCCAGAGAGATAAACAGAGCTGTAGATGTAAATAGTGACATGTGAAGCAGTGTAAGACAAAAAGATACTCTGCAAGATCGAGGTAAGGGACTTATGTAAGCTATAGAGATAGCTATACGTATGTTTTCTTATCTGCTGGGTGCAAATGTATGTGATAGTATATAGATATCGATATATCTAGAAAAAAACTACGTATTAAAATAAGTCGATGGTATGAGTTGCATGAATTCTATGATTGTTGTGAAAAGAGATTTTTCAAACGTTTTGAGAAAGAATGATAATAGAGAGGCTTCAGTTTTAACCAATGGTATTAAATGTATATAAAGAGTGATTGAAGGGAGTTTACCCTCTCACTCATACTCAGTGAAAGGAGCACTTCTATTTCTTTTCTATGTGAAATCGTGATTAGATCGTGAGAGGCAATGGTAAATTGACCAGCCCTGCTCGCACATTATTTTCAAAAGGATTTTAAGAAAACAAAAGAGTGCTCAATGCCTTGATGATATTGTGTGTTCCACTCGAGAGCTCACACGTGATTTTAAGATAATAGAAATGGGTGATAAGGATTCACTGGAGCACGATGTACCTTGAGCGTTAGCCATGGGGAACGATGTGCCGTGATTATCTTCATGATATCTATGTGAGCTGAAGGGATGGTTGATCCGCCCCCTAAGCGTGGGGTTCTCGTACACCTGATCTGTGTAGCCTGGAATCCAACTATGGCCATAAGTCTTTATGTATTTGAGTGATATGATATCATCACTACTGTGTGAGGTGACAGATATCCTCCTTTGTTGTGTGTCTGGGGATGGGATGACCCATGATTATATCTCAACACGTATTGATGTACAAAGTAAAAAACATTTCCTATATATGTGCTGTGTGAATAGATTTTGTTATGTGAAACACTGTGTGAAAAGTGATTTCAAGTGTGTTGTGTAAAGTTAAACCCCAGTGGTTTTGGATGATGAACTGTGTGAATATGCATCTACCCATCTAGCGAATTAATGATTTCGCATTGATGGAAGTTGTTTTAACGAACATGCATATTATTTTATAAGGAAAATGAACATATATGTATTTTAACATGTAGATAGTGTAGTTATCTACCTGCTTGCATATTTTCCATACTTAGCGTGTTATGTTCACCCCCTTATTTCCTCCTCCATAGATACTACATAGTAGTGAGTACTGCAGTCGTCCCTGCTAAGGTGTGCTCTAGTTCTCCAGCAGTAGAGAGAGGTATACTCTTGTATTGAGAAAAATTTTGTATCCTGTAAATTAATCCACATTCTAGTGATATTTTGTATGTAAGGGATGTATAGTTAATAGAAACTGATGTAAACACTTTCGCATATTTATAAAAGCCCAGTTTCTATTTTATTTCAATTAAATGAATTTATATGAGATGTGGATTGGATGTTAACTCACAGCCTAACTGTAAGTGGTAAGATATAGGTCACAGATTGGTATAGAGGGTTGTGAGTTTGATAGAACGGTATCAGAGTCGAGTTGGTCTGATGTGAGTCATATCCACAGTTAGAAAATTATACATTCCTAAAGTACTGTGCATTATTAGGATAAAAATGTGTATACCAAGCTAAAAATGTGACTTAGACACTTATTTTGAGTATGTAGGATATCTGATAGATGACGTACTCGTAGAGGAGAGAGTTCGCACTCTCAAGGGCATAGAAATGATCCCAAGAGGCATTGTGGGTCTAGTTCCCGTAGAGATCCACCAGAACTGAGTGAGGCCATTGAGACCTGTATAGCACAGTTACAGAGCAGTGTAGACATAGTGATGGAGATGTTTACATAGGATGAGGCCGAGCATTGGTGGATGACCACACAACTGATGTTGAGTGCACGGCACCCGATTGTGACATGGGATATATTTCTAGATGCCTTCAGAAGGCAATACATTCCAACTACTGCTCAGAGAAAGATGCAGTTGGAATTCATGATGTTGACTCAAGGGAATCGGACAGTGGATGAGTATGAGTCTGGGTTCACATCCCTAGGCAGGTATGATACAGTAACCATGAACCTTGAGGACAGAAAGGTTCAGAAGTTTCTTGATGGATTGAGACCTTCCATCAGAGCTTAACTAGCTGCATTGGACATTACCACTTATGACGAGGCCGTATGTAGAGCTCAGCTGTGTGAGCAAGATTATGAGTTGTATGCCTCAGAGTTGAGTAAGAGTGGTAAGGGTAAAAATAGAGATCGAAAGAAGTTAATTGATGATAGAGGGTTTCGAAAGGGATGAAGGTCATTCGGTAAGGGGCCTAAGATTGAGGAGATGCAAGAGGGGCCTGCGAAGCCTCCAGTACATCCAATGTATCCTCCAGCGTCGAGGGGCGTGGGCATTGTTATTGGTGAACCCAGACCTACCACCAAGCAATGTTGAATGTGCGGTAGATATCATGGGGGTAGACCATGCCCTATGACGAGATTATGCTATAAAGCAGGGCACATAGCTCGTGAATGCCCAAAGTTGGTGGATACAGCCCACAAAAGGGCAAAGAGCTAAAGAAGGCTACAGTTGAGACACCTACACCTAAGAGGAAAGCCACAGCTGAAGAGAAAGGAAAATAAGCTGTTGGTCGTGGGCAAGTGTTTGCTTTGGACCAGGCTTCTGCAGAGACTTCTAAGGATGTGATTAAAGGTACCATCCTAATCTTTAATTTTGAAACATTAGCATTGATTGATCGCGGTGCCACGCATTCATTCATATCGTCTACTTTTACATGTAAATTGATTGAACATGTAATACATGTACCTCTAGGTAGGACTTTCCTTATAAGCACTCCACTTAGAGATAGTGTAATGACAAAGTATGTCTATAATGGTTGTAAGCTAAAAGTAGGGGAAAGGGAGATGTTAGCCTATCTAATTTTGTTAAATATGAAAGATTTCGATGTAATCTTAGGAATGGATTGGTTAGCTACAAATCAAGCCATCCTAGACTGTTATGCTAATACAGTAATGTTTCCTACCCCTAAAAAACATGTTGTAAGCTTTGCAAAGTAATGAAAGAAGTAGTAAATTATGTACAAGGACGGATGATTTTACTAATCAAATGTGATTGTGATATGTTGAAGGTTTTATATCCTATGTGGTTGATTTGGATAAGGTGTATCTTGATATGGTTAATGTCACGACCCTCAATTTACCAAAATACATACAAATTTTTCGCATTTTCATGCATCATTTATCATTCGTCCTTACCTCAATCATGAACAACAACTCTCCTCAATAGTTGGGCTGTGTGTCGACGTCTAACTCACTCCACCGTACCAATTCAATTTGCATATTATTTATAAGTAAACACTTGTATAAATGTATATATATCAGAGTTGTTACATGTGTTTACATTGTTTTACATCCCCAATAGATACATACAAAATGCTACTGTGCTATCGTAAGATACAAAATTTTAACAGTGTGTATACCTTTAGCGATGGAATGCAGCGGATTACCAAAAGGGAACGCCTCCAGTCACGCTCACTCTATACTCAAATCTCTGTAGAGAGGGGGAAAATAAGGGGGTGAGCAAACCACACGCTCAGTAAGGCAATCATGCGAACAGGTAGATACTGCACTATCTACGTGATCGTGATGCCATGCTCAAAAGCATTTAATTCATCATTTTATCTCAAAACATGAGTGTATGATTGTGTTAATGGTATGTAAAGCATTCATGCTATTAAAATCCAGTGCACATTTCAACTCAAATAAGCATGCCATTAACCATCATGCATTTTCTCAAATAAGCATGGCATTAAACATCATGCATTTTCTCAAATAAGCATGGCATTAACCATCATGCATTTCTCAAATAAGCATGGCATTAAACATCATGCATTTTCTCAAATAAGCATGGCATTAACCATCATGCATCCGTGCACTTTAAAAACCATTAACAATCAATATCTCAAAAATAATTCAACACTTGTCAGGTCTCAGCCCATCCCTCAGACTATCCTGACCCACAAATCATTTTAAACATGGATTTATTCTCAAAACAATAGACATGTGAGATAGGCAATTCTATAATAGGTAATAACCTCAAGGTCTATGTACATAACCTGTGATACCGGCTACACGAATCAGGTGTGCAGGATATCACCACTATCTGCTTCCACACGGGAGGTGGGTCAAATCTACCAGTCGGTCCATAGCAGATCTCGTCCGAAGACGGCATATCACATCTCAACACGGTACAATGTACTCCATGCTACATGCACGGTACAACATACTCCGTGAACCCAATCAACACATCATATCAAGCCACATCTCAAACGCATGTGTGAGCCTATTTAATCGGTACGACCTCTTGTCTACCCGAAGCTCCTAACACGGCTAATAAAACATGTCAAAACAATGCATGTGTGAGCCTATTTAATCGATGTGACATCCAGTCTACTCGAATCTCCAAGCACGGCAACAAGCAAGGTGGGCATCTAGTGCGAGACAAACTCCAAGCACAATGCTAAAACAAATATGAAATCCATGTGAAAACTAGTGCCTCTAGCACTCATGTGTATAAAACACGTCAAATCTCGTGCGAGTCGTACTCTAGCACACTTTCATTCTCACGAAAACAATGTAGGTGGCTCATTTCTTTGTAAGGTATGGTTAACAAATCAAAACAATTCAACTCTTTTGCAAATCATTTCAAATATTAGCCAACCTACCATATCATTTGCTAAAAAGCAATATAACATGATTTTTCAAAGCAATATGCTTTTATTTTCATGCACATTTCTCAAACACCCAACTTTTTCCTTTCAATCACCTAATTTCATTTCCTAATGTCTCATGCATTCTAGCAAAGCATTTAAGTGCCCAAATTGCGCACAAATATCTCTACAAGTCCACACAATTCCCTTACCTTGATTTACTTGGTGTGACTCTTTTCCTCTTAGCTTCTCACGCTCTTGGCTCAACTCGCTCCGGTGTATCCTCGAAAGCTGCGATTCATTCATCCAAATCAATTAAGTTAATGTTTTTAACCCATATTTGATCTCACTATTCAATATAGTTCACTTATGCATTTTACCAATACCTTAATCCACATTTTACCCCTTTTAGGTAAATCTTACAATTTATTCACCAACAACATCTTAAAATAATACCCATAACACTATTATTAACTTCTACATATCCCATTTCTCATTAACCTCCAAACATTCCACTTTCTCACACTAGGTTCAATCCATTTTCTAGGTCATAATCATTCTAATGCATTTTAGATAGTTTCTAACCATCCATACTCATGCCAAACAACTCCAAAATCAATTAAATAGACAATGTACCATAGTTGGAGTGTTAGAATCTTACCAAATCTGATTTCTCTTCTTGCTCCAAATGGCAACGCCCTTAACTCCTTCAATACCAATAATGGGAAAATGCCTTCCAACTATGTTGTTCTTCTCTTTGATAAGAACAACTTTGCCTCTAATGGTCTCTCTTCAAATCTTACTGAAAATGACTGATTTTAGAGAGAGAAAGTTAGGTTTTTGGGTTGAAAATGGAAGAATGGTGTTTTTCCCAAAATTTTCAGATTTTTAACACTCCTTTTATAGAAATAGCTTGAGGAGATCGATCTGCACCAAGAGGAGATCGATCTGGTCCCCTTAAATCCCTCTTTTTCATGACACTTTAAGCATGAGATCGATCTGCTCCCAAACAGAGAGCTAAGGAGATCGATCTGGTCCCCTTAAATCCATCTTTTTCACGGCATTTTAAGCATGAGATCGATCTGTCAAAGCATGAGATTGATCCACTCCCAAACAGAGAGCTAAGGAGATTGATCTGGGTGCTTGATGATCGATCTTTTCATTACAGAATGCTTAGGAGATCGATCTGCTCTATTCCATTGCCCAAATAAGAGCATTCTGGCTCTTCCAGATCAATCTCTCATTCTATGAGATTGATCTATCATTCATATTTCCAGATTTTTTGCAGTTCTTCTGCAGCAACTTATACTCAAACATCCTTAATTTGCTACCATGATCATTTTCTCATTATCTTTGAGGCTTGACAATGACATCCATACATACCTTATTCTTATTGAAACTTGTGTGGAATCCTTGTATAACCAAAAGTATACGATATAAACCAAATGGAAGTGCACAACTTATGCAATTCTACTTCCATTTTACCACACTACTTATAATCCATTCTACTCACATTCTCCACATGTTTAAGTCCATTTCTTTACATTCATACATAATGTAACTTGTATGTACAATCACAACTCTTATTACAAGTGTGTACATTAACTTATGGACTTACATCACATATACTTCACTAAATTTACATTTCTATGTACATATATACTATTATACATATACGGGGTCTCACAGTTAACATCTTGGTGGTGAGAGAATTCCCTGATGTCTTTCTGAAAGAATTACCAGGATTGTCACCAGGTAGGGAGATGGAATTTTGTATTGATTTGGTACTTGGAACTGAGCCGATATCTAAACCACCATATTGAATGACTCCAATGAAATTGGAGGAGCTAAAGAAACAATTGTAAGAGTTGTTGGATAAGGGATTTATCAGACCGAGTGTATCACCTTGGGGAGCACCGGTTTTGTTTGTACGGAAGAAAGATGGGAGTCTTAGACTGTGTATAGACTATCGGTTGTTGAACAAGGCTACCATCAAGAATAAGTATCCCCTTCCATGGATTAATGATCTATTGGATCAATTACAGGGAGCACAGGTCTTTTTAAAGATTAATTTAAGGTCTGGGTATCATCAGTTGAGGATTCGCAGTAGCGATGTATCCAAGACAACGTTCAGGACCAGTTATGACCATTATGAGTTTTTGGTTATGCCATTTGGGTTGAAGAATGCTCCTATGGTGTTTATGGCTTTTAATGAATGATGTATTTAAGCCATACCTGGACAGATTCATGATTATCTTTATAGATGACATACTAGTGTACTCGAAGTCTAGGGAAGTGCATGCACAGCATTTAAAAATAGTATTGCAGACCCTCCGAGATCAGGAGTTGTATGCTAAACTCAACAAGTGTGATTTTTGGCTGAGTGAGATATCCTTCTTAGGTCAAGTAGTCTTGAGAGACGGTATATCAGTGGATCCGTCCAAGATAAAGGTTGTGGTACAGTGGGATAGACCCAAGACGATTACAGAGATTCGAAGTTTTCTGGGTTTAGCAGGTTATTACCAACGGTTTGTTGAGGGATTCTCTAAGTTGGCTGCTCCATTGACTCGTCTTACTCGAAAGAATGTGGTATTCGAGTGGGATGATAAGTGTGAGAAAAGTTTTTGCGAGTTAAAGAACAAACTGACCACCACACCTATTCTCACCATACCCACCAGCTCAGGAGGTTATACAGTGTATACAGATGCCTCAGGACAGGGACTTGGTTGTGTGTTAATGCAAGATGGGAAGGTAGTAGCCTCTGGATCCAAACAGCTTAAAAACCATGAGAGGAACTACCCGACCCATGATCTAGACTTGGCAATAGTGGTATTTACATTGAAAATATGGCGGCACTACTTATATGGTGAGAAATTTTAGGTGTATATGGATCATAAGAGCCTCAGATATCTATTTTCACAAAAAGAGTTGAATATGAGGCAGAGACGATGGATAGAGCTTCTGAAAGATTATGAGTGCGAGATATTATACCATCCAAGAAAGGCTAATGTTGTGGCTGATGCCTTGAGTAGAAAGAGTCTCGAAATGGTATTGCACATGATGGTCAGGGAATATGAGCTGCTTGATCAGTTTGCTCACCTCGTGTTGGATATAGACCCTCTTGATATTGACAGAGATTGTGTGATAGCTAGCTTGCAACTGGAACCAAAGTCGATTGACCGGATACGCCATGCTCAGCATGCCGATCTACTGTGTAAGGATCGTGTCAGTCAAATTCAGAGGGGTGATGTGGCCGATTTCCTTGTGAGTAATGATGGCTTACTGAGGTTTAGAGGCAAGGTTTGCGTTCCTGATGACCTAGAGTTAAAGAGATTGATTTTGACAGAAGCTCATTCATCGAGATACACATTACGTCCGAGATGTAATAAGATGTACCAGAACCTTCGAAAAGTGTATTGGTGGTCAAGAATGAAAAGAGATATCGCAGAGTTTGTGGTAAGATGTCTAATATGTCAGCATGTGAAGGTAGAGCATCAGAAGCCTACAGGGTTATTGCAGCCTCTACCAGTACCGACTTGGAAATGGAAGCATGTCACTATGGATATCATCATGGGATTATCGAGAACCAAGAGGAACCATGATGCTATCTGGGTAGTGGTTGACAGGCTGACGAAATCCGTCCATTTTTTAGCTATAAAGCTACAGATACCTTGAGTAGCTTAGCAGAGTTGTATGTACGGGAAATAGTGAGGCTACATGGTGTTCCAATGAGCATCGTACCGGATAGGGATTCCCGCTTCACGTCTCATTTTTGGGAACAATTTCAAGAAGCTATGGGAACCCGATTGAGTTTCAATACTACTTTCTTTCCTCAGACTGGTGGTTAATCAGAGAGGACCATCCAAACGTTAGAGGACATATTGAGTGCAAGTGTTATGGATTTTAAAGGCTCCTGGGATGATCACCTACCGTTAGCCGAATATGCATATAACAATAGTTATCACTCAAGTATCGGGATGGCACCATATGAGGCATTGTATGGTAGGAGGTGTCGATCCCCAATTGGTTGGGAAGAAGTGGGTGAAAGGAAAATGTTTGCTCCTGATTTGGTACAGCAAGTCTCTGAGGTTGTTCAGTTGATATGTAAAAGATTACGAACAGCTCAGAGCAAGCAGAAAAGTTACGCTGACATTAGACGAAGGCCACTAGAGTTCACTGTGGGTGACTCTATTTTCTTAAAAGTCTCTCCCTCGAAAGGGATAATGAGGTTTGGTAAGAAGGGTAAGTTGAGCCCTAGGTATATTAGACCATTTGAGATACTGGAGCGAGTGGGAGTTAAGGCTTATAGAATTGCGCTGCCACCAGAGTTGGCAAGCATACATAATGTCTTCCACGTATCGATGCTACGGAAGTACCATCAGATCCAAGTCATGTGATTCAGTATGAGCCATTGGAGCTCAAAGATAATTTGACATATGTAGAGAAACTGATCCGGATACTGGATAGGAAGGAGAAAGTGTTACGGAATAAGACAATTCCGCTTGTTAAGGTTCTTTGACAGCACCATAATTCAGAAGAAGCGACTTGGGAGCTAGAGAACTTGATACGGGAGAAATACCCTTGACTTTTCGAGGAGTAACTTGGTTCTAATTTGGAAGACCAAATTCTTTTAAGGAGGGGAGGAATGTAAGGCCCATGTTTTCAGTGGTAACCTTATGAATTCATAAGTATATACATGCACATGCTATGAGAAGTATAAGTGATGTAAAGTCCATAAATTTAATGTACACACTTGTAATATGAGTTTGTGATGTACGCACAAGTTTCATTATGTATGAATATGAAGAAATGGACTTTTGTGTGTGATGAATGTGAGTGGAATGCAAAATGAGTTGTGTAAATCTTTGTACTTCCATTTAGTTTGGTCTTGTATACCTTTGGGTATACAATGGATACACACAAGTTTTAATGTGTATAAAGTATGAATGGATGTCATTTTCAAGTCTTAAAGGTGGTTGGATGAGAAAATGATTATGGCAGTAAAATTAAGGATGTTTATGTGAGTTACTGCAGAAAACTACAGTAAAATCTGGAAAATATGAATGCCAAATCGATCTCATTGAACGAAAGATCGATCGGAAGAGCAAAAAAATGCTCTTATTTGAGCAATGGAACAAGGCAGATCGATCTGCTTAGCATTCTGTGTCAAAGGAATCGATTTCCTTAGCTCTTGACTAGGATCAGATCGATCTTATCCTTGTGTTAGATCGATCTGTTTATCTCTCTCCGTGGAACAAATCGATCTCCTGCTTAATGGCAGATTGATCTCATGAAATCAAATGCACTGAAAAGTAAGGCGATGAAGGAGAGATCGATCTCCTAGTGAAATTTTTATATAAGAAATGGGATTTTAGGTTGGAAAGCATAGTGACCTAAAACCTCTCAATTTTTGCCTAAGTGTTCAAACCCTTTTCCTAGACAAACCAACCTCTCTAGCCAAAATTAAGAAATGTTTCCTTCTACGAAGTTGTTCATTAGCCAGAGGAGAGCAACAAAGTTGGAAATGAGACCTCGATACGATAGATCAAAGGTGTTGATCGATATTAAGAGATTTTGGACCAAGTGGCAAGAAAAGCAAACTAGGTAAGCTTTCAGGCTACCAAATTCTAGTATGTTAACCTAGCTACTGCTATGAACCTATTGATATATGGGAAGATAGCTAGAAGTGACTATAACATGAAAAGTTACTAAGGACCTATGTTAGGTCAAAGAGGAAATAAGAGAATAAAATGGTTTTTTGATGATTCGAGATTATAAAATTGATGAATGATACGTTTGATGTGTATCTGCAGCAACCGGAGAGATAGACGGAGCTGTAGACCTAAATGGTGACATGTGAAGCAGTGTAAGACAAAAAGATACGTTGTAAGATCGAGGTAAAAGACTTATGTAAGCTATAGAGATAGCTATACGTATGTTTTCTTATCTGCTGGGTGCAAACTTATGTGATAGTATATAGATATTGATATATCTAGAAGAAAACTACGTATGAAAATAAGTCGATGGTATGAGTTGCATGAATTTTATGATTATTGTGAAAAGGGATTTTTCAAACGTTTTGAGAAAGAATGATAATAGAGAGGCTCCGATTTTAACCAATGGTTTTAAATGTAGATAAAGAGTGATTAAAGGGAGTTTACGCTCTCACTCATACTCAGTGAAAGGAGTAGTTTTATTTCTTTTCTATGTGAAATCGTGATTAGAGCATGAGAGGTAACTGTAAATTGACCAACCCCGCTCGCACATTTTTTTCAAAAGGATTTTACAAAAAATAAAAGAGTGCTTGATGCCTCAATGATATTGTGTGTTCCACTCGAGAGCTCGCACATGATTTTGAGACAATAGAAATGAGTGATAAGGATTCACGGGAGCACGATGTACCTTGAGCATTAGCCTTGGGGTACGATGTGCCGTGATTATCTTTGTGATATCTGTGTAAGCTGAAGGGATGGTTGATCTGCCTCCCTAAGTATGGGGTTCCCGCACACTTGATCAGTGTAGTCTAGAATCAAACTATGGCCATAACTCTTTATGTATCTGAGTGATATGATATCGTCACTACTGTGTGAGGTGAAAGATATCCTCCTTTGTTGTGTGTCTCAGGATGGGATGACCCATGATTACGTCTCAATACGTATTGATGTACAAAGTAAAAAGCATTTTCTATATATGAGCTGTGTGAATAGATTTTGTTATGTGAAACTATGTGCTATTGTGTGAAAAGTGATTTCAAGTGTGACTGTGTGAAGTTAAACCCCAATGGTTTTGGATGATGAACTGTGTGAATATGCATCTACCCATCTAGCGAATTAATGATTTCACATTGATGGAAGTTGTTTTAATGAACATGCATATTGTTTTATAAGGAAAATGAACATATATGTATTTTAGAATGTAGATAGTGTAGTTATCTACCTGCTTGCACATTTTTCTTATTGAACATGTTATACTCACCCCCTTTTTTCTTCCTCCACAGATACTACGCAGTAGTGAGTAGTACAATCATCCCTGCTAAGGTGTTCTCCAGTTCTCCAGCAGTACAAAGAGGTATACACCTGTGTTGAGAAAAATTTTGTATCCTATAAATTAATGCATAGTATTGTGATATTTTGTACATAAGGGATGTGTAGTTAATAGAAACTGATGTAAACGCTTCCGCATATTTATAAAAGTTCAGTTTCTATTTTATTTCAATTAAATGAATTTATTTGAGATGTGGATTGGATGTTGACTCACAATCCAACTGTAAGTGGTAAGTGGTAAGATATAGGTCACAGACTGGTATAGAGGGTCGTGAGCTTGACAGTAAAATCATCCATACTTAGAAATAATTTACTACTTCTTACATTACTTTTCAAATCTTACAACATACTTTTCAAGGGGAGGAAACATTACTGTCTTAGCATAACAGTCTAAAACAGCATGATTTGCAGCTCACCAATCCATTCCTAGTATTACATCAAAATCCCTCATGTCTAATAGAATAAGATTGGCTAACATATCCTTTTCCCCTACCTTTAACTTTCAATCTTTATATACATACTCAGTTACTACATTATCTATTGCTGGAGTACTTACAAGCAAAGTCCTACCTAGAGGTACAGGTCTCACATGTTCAAACAATTTGCATGCAAATGTAGGCAATATGAATGAATGCGTGGCACCAGGATCAATTAATGTTACTGCTTTAAAATCAAAGACTAGGATGGTACCTTTAATCACATCCGTAGAAGCTTCTGCAAATGCCTGGTCCAAAGCAAACACTCGCACCCGGCCAACAACTTGTTTCCCGTTCTCTTCAGCTGTGGCCTTCCTCTTAAGTGTAGGTATCTCAACTGTAATCTTCTATGGCTCTTTTCCCTTCTGTGGGGCTGTATCGATCAACTCTGGGCATTCACGACCTATGTGCCTTGGTTTACCACACCTATAACATGATCTCATAAAAGGGCATAGTCTACTCCCATGATATCTACCACACGTCCTGTAATGCTCGGTGGTAGGTTGGGGTCCGCCAATAACTATGCCCCTCGAAGCTGGAGGTAGAGCTAGGTAAGCTGGAGGCTTCGTAGGCCTATCTTGTACCTCATTAATCTTTGGCCCTTTACCAAATAATCTTCAGCCATTTCTAAATCCTTTATCAACTACTGACCTCTTTCAGTCTCTATCTCTGCACTTAACACTCTTGCTTAACTCTGAGGCATGCAACTCATAGTCCAGCTCACATAGTTGAGCTCTGTGTACTGCCTCGTCGTAGGTGGTGATGTCAAATGGGGACAATCGAGCTCTGATCGATGGTCTCAACTCGTCAAGAAATTTTTGGACCTTCCTATCTAGACAGCCCATGGTTACTGTGTCATATCTGCCCAAGGACTCATACTCATCAACTGTACGGTTCCCCTGAGTCAAAGTCAGAAATTTCATCTGCATCTTCCTCTGAGCAGTGGCTGGAATGTACTGCCTCTTGAAGGCATCCAAAAATATATCTCATGTCACCACCAGGTGATGTACACTCAGAATCGTCTGGGTGGCCATCCACCAATGCTCAGCCTCACCCTCTAGCACAAAAGCAGCAAAAGTGACCTTCTCTGTGGCAGAGTAATGGAAAATTTTGAAGAGTTTCTCCATACTGTGAATCCAATGCTTCGCTAACATTGGGTCTTTCACCCCACTGAACGAAGGTGGTCTAAACTTCCTAAACTGTCTCAGCCTGCCTAGGTCACAATCATAAACTCCTTCTCCATCGACCTGTTTTGGAGCTACAAGATCCTGAACTGGTGGAGGAATGTCCTAAACTGGAAGGGGTGCAGGAATCTCTTCCTCTGCACCCCGAGGTCTTGGTACAGGTTGTGCTGGCTCATGTCTCTCAGGTGCCGCAGCCTGATCAGTAAGGTTCTCCTCTCTACCCTCAAATCTGGTCATCGCCTATGTAAACATCTCCACAACTGTGTCTACACTGCGCTGTAACTGCTCAATATGTGCCTCAACAGCCTCACTAAGATCGGGTGGATCTCTACTAGAACTGGACCCACTAAGCCTCTCCGGCTCATCTCTATGCCCCTAAGAGCACGAACTCTCTTCTCGATGAGTATATCATCTATCAGACATCTTGCATATTCAATAACAAGTGTCTCAGTTACATTTTCAGCTTGGTATACACAATTGTATCCAAATAATGCACAGTACTTTAGAGATGTAAATTTTCATAACTATGGATACTGACTCACATCAGATCAACTCAAGCTCTGATACCAATCCTTGTCATGACCCTCTTCCTGTGACTTAACTTACTATTTTCAGTTGGGTTGTGAGTCAACATCCATATCCACGTCTCATCTATTCATAATTTAAATTCATTTCACGAAATAGAAACTGTTCTTTTATAAATATACGAAAACATTTACATCAGTTTCTATTATATACACCTATTTCGTACAAAGGATCACTAGACTGTGCATCAAAATATAGGATACAAAACTTTTCTCATAAGTGTATACCTCTGTGCTACTGGAGAACTGGAGGACACCGTAGCAGGGTCAACTGCAGTAACTCACTACTGCATAGTATCTGTGGAGGAGGAAATAAGGGTGTGAGCTAACACGCTAAGTAAGGAAAATATGAAAGCAAGAAGACAACTACACTATCTACATGCTAAAATATAATCATTTATTTACCTTATAAAACATATGCATTCTTTAAAAATAGTTTCCATCGATGTGAACCCATTAATTTGCTAGATAGGTATATGCATATACATCATTAATTCACACAGGATCACACAGTTTAATCTTTAAAACCACACAGCTTTGTTTATCAGTTCACACAGAACATACTTACAAGTCTCTTTGCAAATCAATTAAATATGAGACATATAATGAGATTTTATATTACCCTGTATCACACAGCAAGGGGGACATTTTTCACCTCACATAGTAGTAACACAATGTCGTATCACACAGATAAAATACTTATGGCCATAGTCTGGATTTCAGGCAACACTGATCAGGTGTGCGGGAACCCTATGCTTGGGGAGGCGGATTAACCATCGGTTCAGCTCACACAAAATCACTAAGATATCACAACACATCGTACCCCATGGCTAACACTCACGGTACATCGTGCTCCAGTGAATCCTTATCACCCATTTTCGTTGTCTCAAAATCACATGCGAGCAGGTCTGTGCAAGATCACTAAGCAATACACGACGGCTCCAGCATGGTTTTACTGATCACACAGCAAGCTCATAAACTCTCGTGTGAGCAACTCAGCGTAAGAACACACAGCATACCTGAGGCATCGAGCACGACTTTGTCCCATCACTTTAAATTAAGAAGGTCACATGTGAGCATAATCAGAGCAAGATCACTAAGCAGTACTCTTTGGCTTCAGTATGATTCTCAAAATCTAGTGCGAGCTCTCGAATGGAACACACAGCATCACCCGAGGCATCGAGCACCATTTTTCTTTTCTCAAAAATCCTTTTTAAAAGGTTGTACGAGCCAGGCTGGTAACTCAACCCTTGCCACTTCGTCTCTAGCACACGTTCACACAGAAAAGAAATAAATGGCCTCATTCACTGAGTATGAGTGAGAGGGTAATCTCCCTTCAATCACTCGTTAAAAGCTTTTCATGCAATTTACTAAACCGAGGGCCCGGCTATTATTGCTCTTTCTCATAACGTTTACAAAACCTCTTTTCACAACAATAACATGGAAGTCATGAAATTCATACTTATAGGCTATTTCTCGTACGTAGTTTTCACATAGATATATCAATATCTATATTACTTATCGCATATATTTGCACACAGCAGGTAAGAAAACATACGTATAGCTATCTCTAATAGCTCGCATAAGTCCCTTACCTCGAATCACGCTTGAATCGTTTCCTTGATTTCTAACACACGTGATCTAGTTTTATCGACTCCAACTTTATCTCTAAGAGCTGCAAACATGTACTACTTGCATCTGTATTATTTCAATATACTCAATTCTCATTTACATGGCTTTGAAATCGATGCATTGACCCGTTACATCAATATTGTCAGACCTGTATTTCATATGTAACCTTATGACTTCGTACTTATGTTTATGTCCATGTAATGTGAGTCATAAGTGATGTAAAGTCCATAAAATCGATGTACACCCTTGCAATATGAGTTGGGAATGTACACACAAGTTTCATTATGTATGAATATGAAGAAATGAACTTTTGTATGTGATGAATGTGAGTGGAATGCAAAATGAGGAGTGCACCAAATGGAATAAAGTTGCATGAGTTGCATAAATCTTTGTACTTCCATTTAGCTTTGTATTGTATACCTTTGGTTATACAATGAGTGCACACAAATTTTAATATGTATAAAGTATGAATAGATGTCATTTTCAAGTCTTAAAGTGGTTGGATGAGAAAATGACTCTGGCAGCAAAATTAAGGATGTTTTATATGAGTTTCTATGGAAAATTTCAGCAGAATCTGAAAAATATGAATGCCAGATCGATCTCATAGAAGGAAAGATCAATCTGGAAGAGTAAAAATTGCTCTTATTTGAGCAATGGAATAGGACAGATCGATCTCCAATGGAGCCAGATCGATCTGTTAAGCATTTTGTGTAGAAGGAATCGATCCCTGAAGGGCCAGATCGATCTCCTTAGCTCTCGGGTTGGAGCAAATCGATCTCCCCTGAATGCAGATCAATTTCCTTAAGCTACTACCTATAACAGATCGATCTCATGCCTCGACAGATCGATCTCATGCTTGAAAAATATTGAGAAACTGAAGGATTTAAGAGGACCCAATAGATCTCATGCCTCGATAGATCGATCTCATCTAGCAATTTCTATAAAAGGAGCAGCAAAATCTGTAAATCACGGAAAACAACCCCCATTTCCTCTATTTTCAATCTAAAACCTAAATTTCTCACTCCTAAATCCACCCATTTTCATAAAGGTTTGAAGGGAAGCTATTAGATACAAAGTTGTTCACATCCAAGAGAAGAACAACATACTTTGGAATCAAAGCCTCATTTGTTGGATATAAAGGAGCAAAGGACATTTTCATTTCAAGTAAGAAGAGAAACTAGATTTGGTAAGTTTCTAATACTTCAGCCCAAGTACATTGTCTATTTATTGATTTAGGAGTTGAGTTGTACGTGTATTGATGGTTAGAACTACCTAGGATGTGATGGAACTAGTGTAACCTAGAAAATAGAATGAAGTTAGTATGAGAAATGAGATTTGGATGAGTTGGTGATTTATGGATTATACTAAGTTATTATTGAAGTAATGTGAATGATTTGAGATGGTTAAATGAAGTTACATTATGAGTTTAGAGAATTTATGAAAATGAGTATATAAGATGTTTGATAAAATGTCATAGTGAAGAAATTGATGAAATATGAACACTATGAACTTAATATCGATTTGGTATAAATCCATAGGCCTAAAAGAATCAATAGACTCGAATATGAGTAGAACGATAAAATTAGGCCTTATAAGTGTTAATGGAGTTTATAGGTTAAATTGACTATAGCAAACACCAGAGTTGAGTTATATGGATTAGATCGATGTGATATACGACTTTGTGCAGTTCTGGAGAGTTCGTTGGAGGCGAATTGAACCGCAGAATTAAGCAGCTCTAAGGAAAGTGGAATCATGCGACTCGATTCCAGGTAAGGGAATTCTGTAAGTATATAGAGATAGCTGCTCGTACTTTGAACTCATGGGTGAATATATGGTTTTGTAAAATGCACGATTATTTACGAACTGATTGTTGGTATGTGTGGATTGCTACGAGTATGTTTCTGAAATGATTCTTGAAAAGGGGATAGTAAGGCTAATAATTGCATAAATAACATATTTTGATGTTTTACAAAACACATTGCTTTGTTTTAAGCAAATCTACGGGTAGGCTGGCTGGTGTTTGAATGATGTTGTACAAGAGGATGATTTAGGACGATCAATAAAACGTGTGGATTGGGAATTGAAACAACAAAAAAATACAAGCGGGGCAAAAATAATGATGAAAGACTTTGAATGGAAAATAGAATAACAACCTAGACCCGAAGTCTAAAGAGACTTGAACCAAAGGTATTGGACCTCGACCCTACGAATATAAAATTCAAGAACCTAAGGTATAACTGTGAGACCCTGTATATGTAAAGTTGTAATGAGTAATGAATGTGAATGGACTTGTAATGTAAAGTATGATTGATGTAAGTCCATGGATTCAATGTACGTATGTGTAATATGATTTGTAACGTACATACAAGTTTCATTAAGTATGAATATGAAGAAATGAATTCTTGTAAGAGATGAATGTGATTGAAACTCAAAATGAGTAGTGTGGTAAAATGGAATGAAGTTATGCTTCCATTTGGTTTTATATAGCATACCTTGAGACATACAATGAATGCACACAAGTTTCAAGGTGCATAAGGTATGAATGGATGCCATTTTCAAGTTATAAAGGTGGATGGATGAGAAAATGGCCATGGCAACAGATTAAGGATGTGTTGGTATGAGTTGCAGTAAGGAAACTGTAGGAAATCTGGAAAACATGAAGGCCAGATCGATCTCATAGGATGAGAGATCGATCTGGAAGAGCCAGAATGCTCTTATTTGGGAAATGGAATAGAGCAGATCGATCTCTAATGGGGCCAGATCGATCTCCTAAGCATTCTATGATGAAAAGATCGATCCTCAAGCACCCAGATCGATCTCCTTAGCTCTCTGTTTGGGACCAGATCGATCTCATGCTTCGACAAATCGATCTCATGCTTAAAAATGTCGTGAAAAAGAGGGATTTAAGGGGACCAGATCGATCTCCTCTTGGACCAGATCGATCTCCTCAAGCTATTTCTATATAAGGAGGGGTGAAAATCTAAAAATTTCGAGAAAAACACCAATCTTCCATTTCTAACCCAAAAACCTAACTTTCTCCATCTAAAATCAGCCATTTCCAGCAAGAATTGAGGGGAGACCATTAGACATTAAGTTGTTCATCTTGAGGAAGAGAACAACATAGTTGAAACCCAAAATCCCATTGTGGGTATTGAAGGAGATAAGGGCATTGACATTTGGAGCAAGAAGAAAAATCATATTGGGTAAGATTCTAACACTCCAATCCAAGTACATTGTCTATTTAATTGATTTTGGAGTTGTTTGGCATGAGTATGTATGGATGGAAACACATAGGTTGTGTTAGAAACTAATGTAACCTAGAAAATGGAATGCCTCTAGTGTGAGAAAGTATGATTTGGGGAGTTGGTGGTTTATGGGTTATGATAAGTTGTTAAATGAGTAATGTGGGTGATTTGGAATGGTTATGTGGAGTAATAATATGGGTTTAAGTGAAATTGTGAAAATGAGTATGTATATACTTGATAAAATGCCATAGTGAGGGAATTCATGAAATATGAACACTATGAGCTTAATCTCGATTTAATATCGATTTGGAATAAGTTAATAGGCCTAAGAAGATCCATAGACTTGAGTTATGGGTAATAGAATGAAACGAGGCCATATAAGCGTTAATAGAGGCTATAGATTAAATTGACTATAGCAAGCACAAGGGTTGCATTATATGGATCGAATATAATGCGGGATACGATTTTGTGCAGTCCCAAAGAGTTCGTTGAGGACGAATCGAACCGTACAAGTAAGCAGCTTAAGGAAGTGAAATCACGCATTGCGATTCCAGGTAAGGGAATTTTGTGAGTATATAGAGGTAGCTGCTCGTACTTTAAATTTGTGGGTGAATATTGGGTGTTTTATGAAATGCATGGTTGCTCAAGTAAATGATTGATGGTATTCGTGAATGATGATGAGTATATGCATGATTTTGGTTTTGAAGTGGATTTTATGAAATGGGATAGTAAGGCTAATAATTGCATAAATCTAATGTTTTGATGTTTTTCAAAACGAAATTGCTTGGTTTTAAGCAAGCTTGTAGATGGGCCGACTAGTGTTTTGTTGATGTTGTGGAAAAGCATTTGTGAGTGCTAAACCCGATTGCCGGGATTGTTTGATTGTGTATGAGCCGCCTATCATATTTGCATGACATAAATCGCGCTAGAGCCTCACTCGCGCTGGATTTCTATGTTTTCACTTGTGTGAAACATGCTTGAGCTTAGCTCGCACTTTGATTTGAATTGTGATGATGTTTTATAAACCGTACTGGAGCTTACGCTCGTACTTGGATTTGAGTGGTTTTTCTTATGCATATAACCGTACTGGAGGTATGCTCGTACATGGTTTCTTCATATTTTTATGCATAAATGCCGTACTAGAGTGTTGCTCGTACGAAGTGATTGGTTTAGATGCATGAATTCACGCTAGAGCGTAGCTCGCGCTGGTTTTCACACTGTGGTATGTATGAGGCCGTGGTGAGAGATACGGATTAACTCAGAGAACCCAACAAGCCTGACAGACCTCTTGAGTGGGGTGAGGGTGAGGGGCTAGGACCTGACATAATCCATTCAGGGAACCCAACAGGCCTAACAGACCTCTTGAGTGGGGTGAGGGTGCGGGGCTAGGACCTGAATCAGGGAACCCAACAGGGGTGAGCAAGGCCATGAGGGGCTAGGACCTGGTATTGAGGTTACTCCCATGCGCTCTTAAGACTATAAAGGTTACACTTGGTATGGGGTAGATAAGACCTATGGCAGGCACCCCCAACCATGTTATGGGTCTGCGGAGTACGATGTACCGTGTCTATCACATGGAGTACGATGTACCGCGTGGTGGTTACTTGATTTGAGAAAGTCTGGCGGAGAACTAACCCACCTTCGTGCCAGCGTGATACCCCGCACACCGAGATCCGTGTGGTCTGGGATGATATGTGACGATTGGCCAACGTAGTCACTTGAGATATAGTAACCTGTCTCGTTGCTTGATTTACTTACTACCATATGATTTTAAATCTCTAATTGTGATTTGTGATTGTTTAAGGTAGACCCGAAGGAGGGGTCGAGCCTCGTGGATTTGATTTGTGAATTGATGTGATGTGATTGTATGTGTTGAGAAAGAGTTTTATGACCTGGGTTTAAAAAGGAGGTTTCTTAATGAATTGCCCTTTTTATGAATTTAAATTGGATCGAGCATGAGATGATTTATACATGATGTTTTTACCATGTTTTATATGCCAATGTACATGATTTTGGTACATGATATATATGTATACTCATATGGCATAGTTTTATTCCTCATGCTCCTACCATAAATGATTTATGCATAACACTATCAGCATGTAGATAGAGTAGTTATCTACCATGCTTGCATTATTGCCTTACTGAGCGTGTGGTTGCTCATCCCTCTCTATTTTCCCCCTACAGAGCGTGCATAGTAGCCCAGTGAGGACTGAGGCGTGATATTTTGGACTCCGCTGCATCTCCATCGCTTAGAGGTATATACACAGTGATTCTTTTTGTATCTAAATAATGTAAAAGCACAGTATTCTTTTGAGTTGTAATTATGGGGGATGTAGATGTCAGTAAAACATGCTTTTGTATAAGTACAAGATTTAAAAGCAAATGTATGACATCGTTTTATTTCACTGAGAATGAATGAGATGTGGAGTTTATTATTGACTCACAGCCCAACAGTGTGTGGTGAGTTAGATCACGACCGGGTAAGGTAACAGTAAAACGCGAAAAAATTTTAGTGATTTTCGGTTAAAGAGAATGGAATTGGGTCGTGACAATAACAATGGTGGTTGGTAAAGAGGGAGGCGCCACAAGGAAGAAGACCTTGATAAGCCTAGTTGAGAGGGAACCCTAGAAAGAGGCACACTCAAATTTTTGAAAATTTAATATGATCTGTTCTATTCTATTCAAGAGCGTTTACAATGTATTTATAATAATATCTAGCACTTAAGCCCTTAAACAAGTGGGCTGGAATTAACACCAAACAGAAAATAAGACTAAAACTTAAATTCGCGCATAAGCCTAGTTACATAAGATAATTGGTCTAAAACGCTATAAAACTGAAATGTGAGCTATTTAAACACTTAACTCAACTTATTACTAAACCAAGATTCATGTCGTTTGGGCTTCCAAACAAATATAGAGGGCTCGGGGTAATTGGACCTCCTTGGATGACCCATGGATCCTTGGCATCATGATCATCATGAGCATCACGATCATCATGAGCATTATGAGCGAGTGGACCTCCATCATTCCCCCTCTCCTCAAAAGGATTTGTCCTCAAATCGCATGTACCTTGTTTGTACTTGATCACATACTAGAACGCCTCAATGAACTCCATCCACTTGGCATGACACTTGTTCAGCTTACTCTGTCCTTTCAGATGCTTCAAGGACTCGCGATTGGTGTGGATGATGAATTCTTTGGGCCACAGGTAATGTTGCCATGTCTCCAAGGCCCTCACTAACGCGTACATCTCCTTGTCATATGTGGGATAGTTAAGTGTTGTCCCACTTAACTTCTCACTAAAGAAGGCAATTGGGCGTTTTTCCTACATAAGCACAACTCCAATTCCTACACCTGAGGCATCACACTCAATCTCAAAAGTTTTAGTAAAGTCAGGCAGAGTTAACAAAGGAGTAGAACAAAGTTTATTCTTGAGCAAATTAAAAGCATGCTCTTGTGCAGGACCCCAATGAAATGCAACATTCTTTTTGACCACTTCGGTCAAAGGTGATGCTATAGTGCTAAAGTCTCTAACGAATCAACGATAGAAACTAGCTAAGCCATGGAAACTGCGCACTTCAGAAACAGACTTAGGTATAGGCCAATCTCTAATTGCCTTTACCTTCTCATCATCAACAGAAATGCCATGTGAAGAAACTACATACCCAAGGAAAACAACCTTATTAGTGAAGAATGTACATTTCTTAGAATTGACATACAAATTTTCATTCCTCAAAACAGTAAGAACATTCCTAAGATGCTCAACATGCTCATGCAGACTCTTACAGTAAATTAGAATGTCATCGAAGTAGACAACCACATACTTACCAATGAAAGCACGTAAAACATAGTTCATTAAGCGCATGAAAGTATTGCGTGCATTAGTCAAGACAAAAGGCATAACTAACCACTCATAAAGACCGTGTTTAGTCTTAAATGTGGTTTTCCATTCATCACCTTCTTTCATACGAATTTGGTGATATCCACTCTTTAAATCAATTTTAGAAAATATGCATGAACCATGCAACTCATCGAGCATGTCATCTAGCCTAGGAATAGGATAGCGATACTTTACAATGATTTTGTTAATGGCTCAGCAGTCAACTCACATCCTCTACGTCCCATCCTTTTTAGGCATAAGCAAGATGGGCACGGCGCATGGACTCATGCTCTCTCTCACGTGGTTTCCTCATGAGCTCCTCAACATGCCTTTGAAGCTCCTTCGTTTCCTCTGGATTACTTCTATAGGCTGGGCGGTTAGGTATGGCAGCTCCGGGGACAAGGTCAATCTAATGCTCAATCCCACTAATCGGTGGTAGTCCATTTGGGATCTCCTCAGGGAATACATCCTTGAACTCCTGCAATAATGAGACAACATCAGTAGGCAAAGTATCATGGAGTTCAGTATCAATGAAACAAGAATCTTTAAATAAAAGCAAAAGGATAGGAGACTTAACAATAAATGCAGTTTTCACATCTCGAGGATTGGCATGGTAGCTCATTCCTTTGCTTTCCTTGCTTCCCTTCTTTTCTTTAGCAAAATTCCTTTACTCGTCATGTTGCTCCTTTAACCTTAATTGATCCTCGTAAATCTCCTTGGGGCTAAGGGGAGCAAGAGTGATCTTCTTGCCATCCATAAAAAAGGAGTAACGGTTAGTGTAACCATCATGGATGATTCTTCGATCATACTGCCACGGTCTACCCAGCAACATGTGGCTAGCTTGCATGGGTACCACATCACACAACACTTTATCTTGATATCTTCTAATACGAAAAGGAACCAAGACTTGCTTCACCACGTTCACTTCACCACAGTCATTAATCCACTGCAACTTATATGGGCGGTGATGCTTGGTAGTGGGCAATTTTAGCTTATCAACAAGGTATGTGCTAGCAACATTAGTACAACTCCCACCATCAATGATCACAGAGCATACCTTGTCACTAATATAACATCTTGTATGGAAGATGTTTTCAAGTTGTACCTCATCCTCAAACTTCACATGAGTATTAAGAGCACGTTTGGCAACAAGTGCTTCACCATAAGCAGCAAACTCAACAACTTCTTCTTCTTCAGCATCTTCTAACACAGGCATCTCATCCTCAATACCAACATCAGAACCTTCACTCTCAACATCTCCATTCTCAAGCATGAGCATCACTATACGGTTAGGACACTGAGAGGCAACATGTCCATGACCTAAACACTTAAAACACATTATGTCACGTGTTCTGCTCTGGGATGCTTAGGCAGGCTCAGTCTTAGGTTTTGGAGGGTCCTCAGACTTTGGCTTAACAAAACTTTCTGACTTAGGCTTAAACACAGGCTTATCATCCCTACAAAAGGTGTTAGATTTCCAAACAGAAGCTGAACTAGGAGTGAAATAGGATGTACCTTTCCTTTTGAGTTGCCTTTCCACTTTGATGGCCACATGCAGCATCTCCTCTAAATCCATGTAATGCTGCAACTCTACAACATTGGTAATCTCATGATTCAAACCTTGGAGAAAACGAGCCATAGTAGCTTTTGCATCCTCTTGGATATTGGCTCGGATCATGATTATCTCCATCTCCTTGTAATAATCGTCAACACTTTTTAAACCCTGGGTGAGACCTTGGAGCTTCTGGTGCAACTCTCTGTAATAATGGTTAGGCACAAATCTTTTCCTCATGATACGCTTCATCTCATCCCATGTAGACACTGGAGGATCACCACATCTTCTTCTACTGGAGACCAGCTGATCCCACCATACTATAGCATATTCTATGAACTCTACTGCAGCAAGTTTAACCTTTTTTACCTCAGAGTAGTGGCGGCAGTCAAATACCATGTCAATCTTCCTTTCCCACTCTAAATATACCTCGGGATCATTCTTGCCTTGGAAAGGAGGAATCTTCAATTTTATGCAACCAAGGTTTCCATCCATCTTCTCTTTGCCTCTATCACGGGCTCTATCAACTCGATCTCTATCTCTATACTCATGATGCCTTCTATGATGTCTATTTGCCTCAGACTCTTCTTCCAAATCATACCCAATATTAGCATCATACTCTTCATTGGTAACAATCTTACTTTTCATACGGGAAGAATCACCTTGTTGGATCCTTGCAAACTGAGCTTCATGTCGGTCCAACTTATCATGAATGTCATTGAATTTCACGTCCATCCGTTGGAACTGTTGTTGCATTGCCTGGAGCATGAACTTAATTTTTTTAAAGTCTGACTTATCACCTTCAGAAGACATCTTTAACCTGCAAGAAACGTTAGTGATAACAGAAAACAAAGAACCTCACAAGTGATAACCTCATGTGTTTACACTCAATTCACTCAAGATGGGGCACTCACACTCGTGTTTCACTCAAGTAATTTGGCTTTTCTCTACTAATGTTTCTCACACGCTCATGCCTTTTTCCCTTACTCTACCTCAACTCTATAGGTTCACAATCGTACTAGAGACTCAGTCAAAGATTCAACCTCGAAAGATCAACCAATTCACCAAGTATTTTTTTTTCTTCTTTTCTTTTTTTTTTTTACAAAGACTAATCTGATTTGTGGCTAGGGTGGTGAGGAAGAGTTTTAGTGTGGCTAAGAGACTGACTTGAAACAAAAATTTAGAACTCCAATTCAAACACAACAACTAAGTGTAGAGTCCAACTCAAACACAATGACTAAGTGTAGAGTCAAACTCAAACACAACAACTAACTATAGAGTCCAACTCAAGCACAACGACTAAGTGTAGAATCCAACTCAAACACTACAACTAAGTGTAGGATTTTTTTTTAACAAAGACTAATCTGATTTGTGGCTAGGGTGGTGAGGAAGAGTTTTAGTGTGGCTAAGATACTGAATTGAAACAAAATTTCAGAAGTCCAACTCAAACACAACAAGAATCTCAAAAAAATAATCACGATAAAAACAAAAAAAATGCCTAAAACTATAGGAAAAATATGGAATTTGGCCAAGAGAGGGAGGGTGGGGCCTGTGAAAAAAATTCACAGGTTCGTTGTATTTCATCGTTTTCTTTAAAATGTTTACTCGTGTGTCTCGTAACTCAACAGAATTTTTTATGAACAGTGTTTGAACCGTACACGGTTTCTTTTTTTTTTCTTTCTTTCTTTTTTTCTTTCTTTTTCTTTTTGACACTGACTTAGTGTTAGAGATGAAGGGGAAGACGCACAACAAGAAAATCGAAACCTTGCTCTGATGCCAAACTGATATGCGCGTACAAGAGGATGATTTAGGACGATCAAGGAAATGTGTGGATTGGGAATTGAAACAACAAAAAAACACAAGCGGGGCGAAAATAAAGATGATAGACTTTGAATGGAAAATAGAATAACAACCTAAACCCGAAGTCTAAAGAGACTTGAACCAAAGGTATTGGACCTCGACCCTACGAATATAAAATTCAAGAACCTAAGGTATAACAATGGTGGTTGGTAAAGAGGGAGGCGCCACAAGGAAGAAGACCTTGATAAGCCTAGTTGAGAGGGAACCCTAGAAAGAGGCACACTCAATTTTTTGAAAATTCAATATGATCTATTCTATTCTATTCAAGAGCGTTTACAATGTATTTATAATAATATCTAGCACTTAAGCCCTTAAACAAGTGGGCTGGAATTAACACCAAATAGAAAATAAGACTAAAACTTAAATTCACGCATAAGCCTAGTTACATAGGATAATTAGTCTAAAACGCTATAAAACTAAAATGTGGGCTATTTAAACACTTAACCCAACTTATTACTAAACCAAGATTTATTTTGTTTGGGCTTCCAAACAAATATAGAGGGCTCGGGTAATTGGACCTCCTTGGATGACCCATGGATCCTTAGCATCACGATCATCATGAGCATCACGAGCAAGTGAACCTCCATCAGATGTTGTGGAATAGCACATGTGAGGTGTTAAAACATGTTTTGAGATTGTTTTAAATGTATATGAGCCGGCTATCGCGTTTATGTGAATTAAATCATGCTGGAGCCTCGCTCGCACTGGACTTTGATGCTTTCACTAGTATAAAACATGCTGGAGCTTAGCTTGCACGTTGACTTAAATCATGATGATGTTTTGTAAATCGTACTAGAGCTTCTGCTCGTACGTGGATTTCCCGTGGTTTTCTTATGCATATAACCGTACTGGAGCTATGGCCGTACGTGGTTTCTTCATGTTTTATGCATAAATATCGTACTAGAGCATTGTTCGTACGAGGATAATTATTGATGATGTATGAATCGTGCTAGAGCTTTGCTCGCATAGGCTTTCACACTGTGGTATGTATGATGCCGTGGTGAGGGTAATACGAGTTGGTGTTCAGGAAACCCAAAAGGGGAGAGCAAGGCTATGAGAGGCTAGGACCTGACATCAAAAGAAAATACTCCCACGTGCACTTGAGATTGAGTAGGTTACACGTGGTATGGGGTAGATAAGACCTACGGCTGGCACCCCCAACCATGATATGGGTCCGTGGAGTACGTTGTATCGTGTATATCACATGGAGTATATTGTACCGTGTGGTGGAGTTACTGATGAGAAAGTTTGGAGGAGAACTAACCCACCTTCGTTCCAGCATGATACCCTGCACACCGGGATCCTTATGGTTTGGGATGATTTTATGACATAGTTGGCCAACATAGTCCATTGAGATATAGTAACCTGTCTCACTTGATGTTACGTAGTACCACATGATTTTTATACATGAGTGTGATTGTCCAGGGTAGACCCGAGGGAGGGGTTGAACCTTGTGGGGTTTTGATTGAGAAATGATAATGATATTTGTGATGAGATTTTTATCGTGTTTTGAGAAAGAGATGAATTTAAAAAGGATGTTTCTTGAATGAATTTCCCTTTTATGATGAGTTTTAATAAGATTGAGCATGAGATTTTTTTACATGTTGGTATTTCCATGTTTTATGCCTATTTACATGATTTTCAATACATGATATATGTATATACATGTGGCATAATTTTATTTTCTCATGCTCCAATTATAAACGATTTATGCATATCACTATCAACATGTAGATAGAGTAGTTATCTACCATGCTTGCATTATTGCCTTATTGAGCGTGTGGTTACTCATCCCTCTCTATTTTCCCCTCTCTACAGAGCGTACATAGTAACCCAGTGAGGACTGAGGTGTTTTATTTTGGATATCTGCTGCTTCCATCACCAAAAGGTCTACACACATGGATTCTTTTTATATCTAAACATGTAAAGGCACAGTAGTCATTTGGTATTGTAATGTGGGGGATGTAAAAGTTAGAAAACGTGTCATGTATAACTTAACTTTCAATGACTGACACTTCTTTTGATTTATTTGAGAATGAATGTTGAGTGATATTTATTATTGACTCACAACCCAACTGTGTAGTAGTGAGTTTGTTCACGACCGGGTAAGGAAAGGAAAATACAAAAAATTTATAGTGATTTTCGGTTATAAAGGGTAAAAAGGGTCATGACAGAGATTGGTATCAGAGCTGAGTTGGCCTGATTGAGTCAGTAATAAAACGTTGAAAAATTACACCTCCGTATTACTGTGCTTTTGTCTAGATATAACTGTGTATACCGTGATGGATTGAATCTAATAAACGATTATGAATACAGGAAGTTAGATATTATGCCTGTTACACATCGAGGTAGAGGGGCAGGAGCACGCACTAGAGGTCGTAGAGGTGGGCCTGAGAGTCGTGCTGAGCCACAGACTGACCAGGCTCCTCAGAACCCTGTGGAGAGACCAGGGGATATCGAGGCATGCTTTGCTAGGATAGAGCGGAGTATTGAGAACCTAGTAGAGATAGTCACACAGCATTGGGTGCCAGTGATAGACGAGGTCCCGTAGCACAGTCTACTACTGGACAGACAGCTGCAGAGGTGGAGAGACCTCAGGCTATTGAGACGGTGTCACCCCCAATACAGGATACAGCTTCTCCCATTGCTCCACAGCCGAACGATAGTGATTTGGGGTATGATTTCGAGCTGAGTAGGCTATGCCTGTTTCAGGAGTTGAAACCTCCAGTGTTTAGAGGAGTAAAGGACCCGGTGAATACAGAGGATTGGGTCTATGAGATGGAGAAATTGTATAAATTTTTTCGATGTACCTCAGCATAGAAAGTGGCCTTTGCCGTATTTATGCTAAAAGGTAAGGCAGAACATTGGTGAAGATCCACAGAGTCTATTTTGAGGGCTCGACACTCTGAGATCACCTAAGAGATATTTTTGGAGGCCTTCAGGAGGCAGTACATTCACTACACAGAGGAAAATTACGGATGAAATTTATGAATTTGGTTCAGGGGAACCGTACTGTGGATGAATATGAGTTGAGATTTATGTCTTTGGGGAGATATGACCCGGATACATGGGTAGTGAGACTCAAGAAATTCAAAAGTTTGTTGATGGATTGAGATTGGCCATCCGGACTAAGCTAGCCCCATTTGACATTCATACTTATAAGGAGGCAGTACACCGGCTTAGTTATGCGAGTAAGACTTTGAGAAGAATGCCTTTGAGCTTGGAAGGATTAGTGTCAAAAGAGACAAAGACTGGAAGAGATCCGGGATGGATAGAGTGGCCAAGAGAGGAGGTTAGAGACCTTTCGAGAAGAGACCTAAGATTGAGGAGGTGTAGGAGAGAGCTGCTAGACCTCCCGTGTACCCGGCTTTGACTGCACTGAGGGGTATGGTTATTGGAGGACCACGACCTACTACTGATCAGTGTAGGAGATGTGGCAGATACCATAGGACTAGACCATGTTAAAGGCCCCCTGTTTCATGTTATAGGTGTGGGAAGCCCGGACATATTTTGAGATATTGTTCTAAGACGAATAAGGTTGCCCTACAGAATGACAAGGAGCCAGAGAGAGCTCCAGTTGAGACAGCTGCCCCGAGAAGGAGGGCCATGGCTGAAGAAAAAGGGAAAAAGGCAGTGGGTGTGAGCAGAGGAAGAGTACATGCACTGGATCAGGACACCGCAAATGCTTCGACAGATGTGATAAAAGGTACCATCCTAATCCTTGATTTAGAAGCATTGATATTGTTTGATTCTAGTGCCACGCATTCCTTCATATCGTCTTCCTTTGAACATAAATTGTTGAAGCATGTGAAACCTACATTGTTGGATAAAATGTTAATGATTTCCACACCCATGAACGATAGTTAATTAACTGAGCATGTATGTAGGGATTGTAAATTGAAGATATAGGGAAAGGAAATGACAGCTAATTTAATTTTATTGAACATGAATGATTTTGATGTAATATTGGGAATGGATTGGTTGGCTGCCAATCATGTTGTTATGGATTGTCATGCTTAAACATTGATGTTTCCAAAAATAGAAAATCATATTGTTAGATTTGTGAAATGAAATGAAAGAACATAATCATGATAAATGAAAAGAGTATGATTTTATTTAATCAACTTGAGAGATGAATTCATTTGTTTATTTTGAATATTGATATGATGACTTGTGACACTAACGGTGGAAAGGATGATGTGAAGGGTTTATCATGGATGACATAGATAAGGCACACCCAGAATTGAGAGACATACCAGTGATTGCATAATTTTTTGATGTCTTTCTGGACGATTTACCAGGGCTACCACCTGAAAGGGAAATAGAATTTTGCATAGAGTTAGTGCCTGGTTCCGAGCCGATATCTAAACCATCGTATATAATGGCTCCGATTGAGTTGGAAGAGCTAAAGAAATATCTACAAGAGTTGCTAGAGAAGGGGTTTATTAGACCAAGTGTCTCACCTTGGGGAGCACCGGTTCTATTTGTAAGGAAGAAGGATGGAACCCTCCGACTGTGTATAGATTACAGGTTGTTAAATAAGGCCACCATTAAGAACAAGTACCCCCTTCCACGCATTGATGATTTGTTGGATCAGCTTCGGGGAGCACAGGTCTTTTCTAAGAGAGATTTACGGTCAGGATATCATCAGTTGAGGATACTGAGTGGAGATGTACCCAAGACAGCATTTCGTACCCGTTATGGCCACTACGAGTTTTTGGTTATGCCATTCGGATTGACGAATGCCCCTATAGCATTTATGGCATTAATGAATTATATGTTTAAGCCATACCTGGATAAGTTTGTGATTGTGTTTATTGATGATATATTGGTCTATTCTAAGTCTAGGGAAGATCATGAGGAGCATTTAAGGATAGTTCTGCAAACCCTCCGAGAGAAAGAATTATATGCCAAAGTCAGCAAGTGTAACTTTTGATTAGAACATATCTCATTTCTAGGCCATGTTGTGTCGAAGGATGGGGTATTAGTGGATCCATCCAAGATAGAGGCAATTGTATAGTGGGAACAACCCAAGACAGTTACTAAGATCAGAAGTTTTCTGGGATTAGTAGGGTATTATCAGAGATTTGTTGACGATTTCTCCAGACTAGCTGCTCCATTAACGCGTCTCACGTAGAAAGATGTTAAGTTTGTGTGGGATGAGGCATGTGAGAGGAGTTTTAAGGAGCTTAAGCGTCGATTGACTACTGCTCCGATTCTCACCATTCCAACCATCACACTAGGGACTAGGCTATGTACTTATGCAGGATGGGAAGGTTGTTGCCTATGGGTCAGACAGTTGAAAGATCTCGAGAGGAACTACCCGACGTATGATTTGGAGTTGGCGGTCGTGGTGTTTACTTTGAAATTATGGCGCCACTATCTCTATGGAGAGAAATTTTAGGTTTTTACAGATCATAAGAGCCTTAACTACCTGTTCTCACAGAAAGAGTTAAATATGAGACAGAGAAGATGGCTCGAACTTCTTAAGGATTATGATTGTGAAATCATGTACCACCCGGGTAAGGCGAATGTAGTCGTCGATGCCTTGAGTAGGAAGAACCTTGGGTTGGTGTCTTATATGATGGTACAGGAACACAAGTTGTTGGAACAATTTGTGAACATCAATTTGGATAGAACCCCACCTGGATCAGAGAGATTGGATGTCATGGCTAGTATGAGATTAGAGCCAGAGTTGGTTGGTCGTATTTGACAAGCTCAGCAGAATGATTAACAGTGTATCGATTGGTTGAGTCAAATACAGGCAGGTGTGGATATTGATTTTGAGCTGAGTACAGATGGCTTATTGAGGTTCAGAGGTAGAGTATGTGTTCCCAAGGATCCTGAAATCAAGAGACTGATTTTATCAGCGGCTCACTCATCGAAGTACACGATACATCCAGGGAGTACCAAGATGTATCAAAACCTTCGGAAGGTTTATTGGTGGTCTAGAATGAAGAGAGACATTGCAAAATATGTCGCTAAGTGTCTAGTTTGTCAGCAGGTGAAGGTAGAGCATTAGAAGTTTGCAGGGTTATTGCAGCAGCCTCTATCGATACCGACATGGAAGTGGGAGCATGTCACCATGGATTTTGTGATGGGATTGTCGAGGATCCGCAGAGGTCATGATACTATATGGGTTATTGTGGATCGGTTGACTAAGTCAGCCTATTTCTTAGTGAAGAAGATCTTGAGATGGTAATGTTTGCCAAAAGATTTAACAAATTCATGAGAATGAGAGCAAGTAGTAGTGGTAGAAGAAATCACAAAAAAGATCTAGAAGAGCTAGGTAGAAAGGATACCGTAGTGTGCTATGAATGTAAAAAACCTGGACATATTAAATTTAACTACCCTCTTCTTAAAAGATCCAATGATAGGTTCCACAAAAAGAAGGTAATGGTGGCAACATGAAGCGACAGTGACTGCTCTGATGATGATTCAAATGAGGACAATGCCAACTTGTGCTTCATGGCTATTGAGGATGAAAAGGTAACTTCAAACTTCAATGAATACTTTTTTGATGAATTGCAAGATGCCTTTGATGATCTTGCATTGGAATATGAATGCATGAGTATGAAATATAAAAAGATAATATCTAAATTAAAGAAAGAAAATGAGTTAATGTAGAGGACAAATTAGAATGTGAAAAGAAACTAGCAATTACAAATCTTGAAATTTGTGACTTAAAAGAAAAAAATAGTAATTTACATAATTCTTTTAATAGATTTTATATGTGTAAACAAAAGTTAGATAACATGCTAGAAACTCAAAGGGCATTCTTTGATAAAAATGGGTTAGGATATAATGCAAAAAGTAGAGAGACTCATCTCAAAAGCTTCATTGCTAGAAAGAGCATGAATAAACCTTCAACTATTTGTTCATATTATAATAGAAAGGGACATGCATCACTTAATTGCAATATGAAGATGACCTCTCTTAAGGGAAAAATAGTAAAAAGAATTTGGATTCCAAAAGAAGTAATTAACTCAAAAGATATTAATGCTTTAGTAAAAATGGATCCCAAAGGGATCAAGAATTGTATTCACTAACCTCAAAGGACCCAAGAGAATTTGGGTATCTAAGACATAAGTTTGAATTTTGATTATAGGTGATTGAGCATTACCACAAAGCTAAAACAAAGGAAGCTTGGTACTTGGACAGTGGATGCTTAAGGCACATGACCGGTGATAGAAGCCACTTCAACTCATTTAAATCGAAAGTTGGTGGAGAAGTCACATTTGGAGACAACTCCAAAGGCTAAGTTGAAGGAAGTGGTTCAATAGGTAATGACTACTTTTCATTAGAAAAAGTATTGCTTGTTAGGGGTCTAAAACATAACTTACTAAGCATTAGTCAACTTTGTGACAAAGGTTACAAAGTAATTTTTGATTGTTTGAAATGTCATGTTATAGATCCTAAATCTAATAAGGTGCTTTTCCTAGGTCATAGGCAAGGTAACATATACATTGTCTATCTAAATGAACTTAAAAATAAAAACATTTGCCTAATGGTAGACAAAGGAAAAGAACCTTGGTTGTGGCATAGAAGACTAGGTCATGCTAGCATGCATGTGTTATCTAAGTTAGCTAAAAAAGACCTAGTTATAGGATTACCTAAGTTGTCCTTTGACTATAACAAATATGTGAAGCTTGTGTTAAAGGAAAACATAAAAGGACAACATTTAAGCCTAAACATAGTGTATCTACCAATAGGCCTCTTCAATTACTCCATCTAGATCTATTTGGACCAACTAGAACAACAAGCCTAGGTGGGAAACATTATGGGTTTGTAATTGTTGATGATTACACTAGGTTCACTTGGGTGTTCTTTTTTAGAGTAAAAAATGAAGCTTTAGAAAAATTCATAGCTTATACAAAAGTGACTCAAAATGAAAAAGGATACACAATAACTAGTATTAGAAGTGATCATGGCAAGGAATTTGAAAATATAGGATTTGATGAATATTGCAATGATCAAGGAAGTAGTCATAATTTTTCAGCACTTAGGACACCACAACAAAATGGAGTAGTTGAGAGAAGAAATAGAACATTGGAAGAAATGGCTAGAACCATGTTGTGTGAGAATAATTTACCTAAATATTTTTGGGCTGAAGCTATAAATACATCTTGCTATATCATTAATAGAGCCATGATTAGACCAATTTTAAAGAAAACTCCTTATGAGCTTTACAAAGGTAAGAAACCTAACATTAGCTACTTGCATCCCTTTGACCGCAAATGTTTTGTCTTAAATAATGGGAAAGATAATTTAGGAAAATTTGATGCCAAGAGTGATGAGGGAATTTTTCTAGGATATTCTTTGAATTCAAAGGCTTATAGAGTTTATAACAAAAGAACATTGATGGTTGAAGAATCAATTCATGTAATATTTGATGAGGATGTTGGAATATTTGATGAAAACTTAGAGGAAATTCCAAACTTGGAAAATGATTTATTAGAAAAACTTGACATAAATAAAGAAGATGAAGAAGAAATAGAGATATTAGAGAGAGAATCCAGAGTACCAAGAGAATTAGGATATGTAAAAGATTATGAAATAGTAGGAGATCCAACTCTTGGAGTTAGAACTAGATCATCTCTAAGGAATATGTATTAATATATAGCCTTTGTGTCTCAAATAGAACCTAGAAATGTCAATGAAGCCTTAGATGACAATAATTGGTTTTTCGCAATGCAAGAAGAATTAAATCAATTTGAGAGAAGCAAAGTGTGGAAACTAGTTCCTAGGCCTAGTGATCACTCTATAATTGAAACTAAATGGATATTCAAGAACAAGATGGATGAAAATAGTGTGATCATAAGAAACAAGGCTAGGTTAGTTGCACAAGGCTATAGACAAGAAGAAGGTATAGACTATAATGAAACTTATGCACCAGTAACTAGATTAGAAGCAATAAGAATGCTACTTGCCTTTGCATGTTATAAAAACTTCAAGTTATACCAAATGGATGTAAAGAGTGCATTCTTAAATGGTTTCATTAATGAAGAAGTCTATGCTGAGCAACCTCCTGGTTTTAAGAGTCATGAATTTCCTGAACATGTATTCAAACTCTCCAAGGCACTTTATGGTTTGAAACAAGCTCCTAGAGCATGGTATGAAAGGTTGTCAAAATTCTTAATAGAAAAAGGATTTTCAAGAGGAAAAGTAGATACCACTTTATTTATCAAAAATAAAAATAAAGATTTACTAGTTGTTCAAGTGTATGTAGATGATATAATTTTTGGATCAACTAATGAATCTTTATGCCAAGAGTTTGCTAAGATCATGCAAGGTGAATTTGAAATGAGCATGATGGGAGAGCTCACTTTCTTCTTGGGACTTCAAGTGAAGCAAACAAAGGATGGAACCTTCATCAATCAAGCAAAATATACTAAGGAATTGCTCAAGCTATTTGGAATGGACAATTGCAAACCTCAAGCAACTCCAATGGGCACCAACATCAAGCTTGATAAAGATGAAAGTGGTAAGTGTGTAGACACTAAACTCTATAGGTCTATGATTGGTTCATTGCTCTATTTAACTGCAAGTAGACCAGATATTTTGTTTAGTGTATGCCTTTGTGCTAGATTTCAATCATCTCCTAGGGAATCACACTTATTAGCAACTAAAATGATCTTTAGATACCTTAAAGACACTCCCTCTCTAGGACTTTGGTACCCTAAGGACTCCACTTTTGCTCTTCATGCATTTTCTGATGCAGACTTTGGGGGCTGCAAAATAGATAGGAAAAGTACTTCAGGTACATGTCAATTCTTAGGAAATAGATTAATCTCTTGGTTCTCTAAGAAACAAAATAGTGTGGCTCAGTCCACAACTGAAGCTGAAGACATAGCTGCAGGTAGTTGCAGTGCTCAAGTGTTGTGGATTAAACAACAAATGAAAGACTATGGTATTGACATGAAACAAGTCTCAATTAAATGTGATAATACCAGTGTCATCAATCTATCTAAAAATCCTATTCAACACTCTAGAACTAAGCACATTGAGATTTGGCATCATTTCCTTAGAGACCATGTTCAAAAGGGAGATATAATTCTAGAGTACATTGACACTTTATGTCAAATAGCTGATATATTCACCAAACCTCTTGATAGAAATAGGTTTTGTGTCCTTAGAGGTGAATTAGGACTCATGAATGTTCCTTAAGATTTATCTGCTTCAAAACCTTGATTTCAAGTTGTTTTTTTTAAATGAGTTTTTCAATGATTTTTTTGGGCAAAAGGTATGAGAGATCGATCTTCAGTCACTACAGATCAATCTCCATACTTCAAATAGGCCTAAAGCAGAAAGGTTAAGCTAGGCAGATCGATCTTCTCCACTATAAGATTGATCTCCTTAAACCTCTGTAAAATAACAGATCGATCTTTGCATTTGGCAGATCGATCTCCTTAAGCCTCTGTTAAACACTAGATCGATCTGTGCAAGTGGAAGATCAATCTCCTTGAGCCTCTGTATTCTTAGGATCGATCTGTTGGTACAACAGATCGATTTCTTCAAATGACAGATCGATCTGTCGCCTCGACAGATCGATCTCCTGTGCCCTGGACTATATAAACTGCTCAAAATCCCCAATTTTCGAAAATCTCAAATCTACAAATCCCTAACCCCTGTCGCACCTCAGCCCTTGATTCTTCCCTACAGATCGATCTCGGTAAGATTTTTGTAAAATCTCTCATTCGTTTACAGTTATTGTAACCCACATTACTGATTTCCTCTCAAAATTTCTTCGTTTTGTGCTGAAATCTTCACTAGGTCAACACTATCACTATTTCATTGGTTAGGTTTAGAGAACTAGCTTTAAGATTGTCTAGAGAGATAAAATTCCAAGACTCAAGAGAGTAGGCCAAAAACCCCCTAGACCAAGTGTTGATCAAGGGTCTTCTTCCCAATCAAACCCTCCCTCTTCAGTCACTACCTTTAACAGGTGTTTTAAAACACCTGCAAAAAGGAAGAGATATGAAGAGTATTTTTCAACTATGCCAATTAAACATTGGCAAACCATTGATTTTTCATTTTCAAACCGTATTGATTTTCCTTATCTACCCAAATTTGAAGAATTTGGGTGGCTTCCGTTTCTTAAAATCAATACCCCCGTACGCCCAAACATCATCAGGGCATTCTTTTCTAATACCGAACTCATCTATGATCCTAATGATGCCTGCAAAATTCTCGGGTTTAAAACATATGTCATGGGTAAGTCAATTCCTATAGACACAGCTATCTTAGCCTAAGTGTTCCACATGAGCGATGAGGGGTTGACTAATGAAGAGGAGGAAGTCCCCCTAGAGTTCGACCTTCCTGATGATAAGGCGAGTGACCTACCGATGCACCCAAGGTTACTCCACCTTATCATCTCGTGGAATCTCCACCCTTTTGGTACCTGTCATTCCACAGTTAGGAGGTTAGATCACTTCTGGCTCCACCACATCCACTCCACAAGTCAAAATCCCAATCTGATCCACTTCATTTATGAAGATTGGTTGAAGATCATACGCGGGCAAGCCTCGACGATTGTTTTTCTGCAACCGCTGGCGTATCTTCTACAACGACTTGGAGTCGATTGCAACTGTGAAACGGGTGAAGTGCCCTCCCCAAAGAGCATCTTAAACATCGGGACACTTCACCACATGGGGTATTACAAGGATTTCCGAGGGGATTGGAAGAAGAAACAAGAACGGCAGCTTGAGACAGCCATGGAAGAAGACCCATCCGATGAGCCCATGGATCCACCTGCTACACCTACTGAGGGTCCATCTTCCTCGACTGCTCAGCCCACTGCACCTGCCCCATCATCCGCTGGAATGGAGTCGATTGTGACGATAATCATGGAGCTGAACCGAAAGATAGATGAAGATTTTGCAAGCCTTCATGCCACCCAGCAGGCGATGTTTGATGATCTGCAGGTCACTCATACTCGCGTTGAGGAACTTATGGATCGATTTCCTCCTCCGCCGTAGGATATGAATATTAGGAAAAGCTTAGTTAGTTTTCATATTTACTCCATGTTTACTCCTTGTTGTTTATGACATTTGTTGGGATGTTAATTATAATTGTTTATAATTTTGAAATGCCATGCCCAGTTGTTGAGAAAATTAACTGCCTTGATCTCATTCTTGCCATTGATATGAAAAAAAGGGGGGAGAAGAAATAATGTTAAGATAACATGGGTTGGTTAAAACGTGTTTAAATGACTTTAAATACGTTAAAGAAACATGTCCAATGGTTTAAATGAATGATTAAAATGAGGGGGAGTTAAGAAAGTTAAGAGGTCAAAAGCCAAAAGTAAGGGGGAGCTTACAAAAAGGGGGAGTGTGTGCACAATGCAAATATATAACTAAACATGTTTATTGAATAGGTTTTCTCATATCAAAAAGGGGGAGATTGTTGATTTAATATATTTTGAAATGACAAAATAAGTAAATTCAATAATATAAAGATGATATAAAAACATGTCTAGAGGTTATTAGTACCAGAACTTAAGTTCCTGGAGAAGAAAGATCGATTTGGTGATATGAGAGATCGATCTCCTGGGTTTTCTAGGATGAGAGATCGATCTCATGAAGACATGAGATCTATCTGCTAAGGTCTGAACCTGTACAAAGGTATTGAGGAAGCTGAGATAGATCTATAAGGGTTATAAGATCGATCTTCCTAATACAGGATGATGATGAGATCGATCTGGTCTAGGAAGAGATCGATCTCCCCTAAAACAAAGGTTAAGGCAGTAGATCGATCTGTAAGATCGATCTGTACCCAAACAGAGAGTTCATGAGATCGATCTGGTATAGGAAGAGATCGATCTCCTCAAAGTCAGAGAGCTAAGGAGATCGATCTGGGTTGATAAGAGATTGATCTTCGCACTACGAGAATACATGGCAGATCGATCTATAGATCGATCCTGCCTCAAACAGAGAGATTGGAAGATTGATCTGCCTATTCGATAGATCGATCAGCTCCAACATTTTCAAATTGTGAGATCGATCTTCTCATATATGAGATCGATCTCCTTGCTTCATTTTGCCTTGATCTTGCAGGAATTATAACTAAGAGATCGATCTGGCCAAGATGTAAGATCGATCTGGCATTCTACTGGAGGTACCTAACGGCTATTTCTGTAAAAATCTCAACGGGAAAAATAGCATTAAATGCTCCAACTACCAATCCTTCAGTATATAATCAAGCATTGAAGATACTGAGAAACTAGAGACTATTGCTGCACATTCTGTACATTCTCGAGAGTTTAATTCCTACATTCCATTTGTCTTCAATTCTCATTTATTGAGTTTGTTGTATAAGCTTGTGTGCAAAAGCTGTATTTATCCTATCCACATAAAAAACTTGATATTGTATTCATCCTTACTTTAAGAGAGAAAAGGATTGTTCCTCAGTGAGATAAACTTTCTAAAAGGGTGAATACATCTTTATGTAAAAAGGGTAGAGAGGTTATTCCTTAACCTGAAAAAGGAAGTGTGTAACTTTCATTGAAAGAGAGAAAGAAAGCTCTTAACAAGGAGGTCAAGAAGAGAGGACATAGGCAAGAGATTGGCCGAACCTCTATAACTTACTGTGTTTGATATTCTCTTCCTTATCTTGTTTTAATTTGTTTCATTACATTATATTGTTTATTCATTATTTGTTAATTAAGTTCAAATTAGTTTAAATTTGTCATTAACATTAGAAAACCGATTCACCCCCCTCTCGGTAGAGCCAACAGAACCGATCGGCGAAGCTCTAAATGGCGAAGGAGAAAATTGAACCGGACTAAACCAGACTGAATCGGGTTGAACCAGACTGGGCCGATTCAGCCAGGGAAGAAAGAAAAAGAAAAGAAAAAGGAAAAATTGGAGAAAAAATTCGACGATGCAGTCGAGCTATGGACAAGCCGGTAAGTGGTCAAAATTGATCGATTTAATTTTTGGAATATTTAATTGGATTGATAATTGGCTGAAATTGACCCGAGTTAATTGTGTAATTGTATAGCACGATAATTGGCATCAAACGAGAGCTCGAGTTAACCTCGATTTGCGTACCATCATGGAATCTCGATTAAGTAACCCTTATTTACGACAAATTGTATAGTTATGTGTGTTAGAAATTTATCGCATAAATTACGGATTAATTCCGTATAAAATAAATTAAATTATGAAATTTAAGATAAATTGTCGTAAATAATTCATTGAGCTATTCGAGAGTTTAGAACGAGGCCCAATAAATACTGATGGGCTCATTACTGATGGGCCCAATGAGCCCAATAGGCCTCGATGATGTGAATAGTAAGTGAAAAATGGGCTTAAGGTCGGTTAAAGCCCATTATGGTACAATCGGCCCAATATGGGTAAACGGGCTCAATGATTTGAATTAAGCCCAGAAAATATGAAATAGAATTAATTATATTGTATTTGACCTGATGAATATTTATACGCAGTTCTGGAGATTGGACTGGGAGTAAATCGGACTGCGTGATGAGACATCAGTGGAAAGGTTAAACTGTATAAAAAAATGAGGTAAGGGAATTTTGCGAGTAGCTACAGGTAGCTACGTGTATTTTTAATAGCTTTTACATACACTGAAAAATGTATAAATGTCCTAAAAATGAATTAAAAATTTTAAGGACCCGAGATGGGTAAAAGACTATTTTACCCCTACTGAGGAAAAATTCACCTAAGGATGGTGAAAGCATGACATGCATGAAATGCATGATTTGGGAAATTTTCATGATTTTTAACCAAAGCAAATTGGTAGATTGGCCAGTGTTTGTATGAATTTCACAAGATAACACTACGTAAGTATTATTTAGATTTAAATGAAATTCTTTGAAAAATGGGCCAACAATCAACTTTATATGGAAACAAATGGTGTGGGAGTCTTACTCACACTGTATCTGAGTTTATGAGTGTGCATAATGGTGTTAGAGCGGTTGCTCGCACCGATTTATGTGACATGATATGCATAAAAAGGTGTTGGAGTGATTGCTCGCACTGGTTTTAATGATTTGACATGCATGAGAGGTGCTGGAGCTAGCTCACACCCTATTTTGACTTGATACGCATATAAAGTTGCTGGAGCAATTTCTCGTACTAGTTTTAATGATTTGACATGCATGAGAGGTGCTAGAGCTTATCTCACACGAGTTTTGAACTGTGTGACGCATGCATTAGTGTTGGAGCAGAGGCTCGCACTAGAGTTTTACATGCATGGGTACTGGAACCTAGCTCGCACTAGATTTTCACATGATTTTCGTGACAGGGTGCTGGAGCCTAGCTCAGACCCGATTTTCACATGATTTTTTTGACAGAGTGCTGGATCTTAGCTCGCACTAGTTATACTTTATTTTATGATAGAGTGCTGGAGCATAGCTCGCACTGGTTTTATGAGGAAATTACAGTCGTGCTTGGAGCTTCGGGTATTATGTGTTACACCGATTAAATAGGCTCGCACATGCATTTTGATTTGAGACATGCTTTGAGTCGTGTTTGGAGCTTTGGGTAGACTGTGTTTCACGCCGATTAAACATGCTCATACGTGCGTTTTGAGACATGGCACGAGTATTGATATGAGATATGGGTCTACGGAGTACGTTGTACTATGCCAATCGCATGGAGTACGTTGTACCATGTTATGTCACGACCTAATTCCATTCTCTTTAACCGAAAATCACTAAAAATTTTTTGCGTTTTACTGTTACCTTACCCGGTCGTGAACTAACTCACTACACACTGTTGGGCTGTGAGTCAATAATAAACTCCACATCTCATTCATTCTCAGTTAAATAAAACGATGTCATACATTTGCATTTAATCTTGTACTTATACAAAAGCATGTTTTACTGACATCTACATCCCCCATAATTACAACTCAAAAGAATACTGTGCTTTTACATTGTTTAGATACAAAAAGAATCACTGTATATATACCTCTAAGCGATGGAGATGCAGCGGAGTCCAAAATACCACGCCTCAGTCCTCACTGGGCTACTATGCACGCTCTGTAAGGGGAAATAGAGAGGGATGAGCAACCACACGCTCAGTAAGGCAATAATACAAGCATGGTAGATAACTACTCTATCTACATGCTGATAGTGTTATGCATAAATCGTTTGTAGTAGGAGCATGAGGAAGTAAAACTATGCCATATGAGTATACATATATATCATGTATCAAAATCATGAACATTGACATATAAAACATGGTAAAAACATCATGTATAAATCATCTCATGCTCGATCTCATTTAAATTCATGAAAAGGGCAATTCATTAAGAAACCTCCTTTTTAAACCCACGTCATAAAACTCTTTCTCAACACATACAATCTCATCACATCAATTCACAATCACAACCTCATTTTCATTTCACAAATCAAATCCACGAGGCTTGACCCCTCCTTTGGATCTACCTTAAACAATCACAAATCACACTTAGAGATTTAAAATCATGTGGTAGTAAGTAAATCAAGCAAGGAGACAGGTTACTATATCTCAAGTGACTACGTTGGCCAATCGTCACATATCATCCCAGACCACATGGATCTCGGTGTGCGGGGTATCATGCTGACACGAAGGTGGGTTAGTTCTCCGCCAGACTTTCTCAAATCAAGTAACCACCACGCGGTACATCGTACTCCATGTGATAAACACGGTACATCGTACTCCGCGGACCCATAACATGGTTGGAGGTGCCTATCGTAGGTCTTATCTACCCCATACCAAGTGTAACCTTTATAGTCTCAAGAGCGTGTGGGAGTAACCTCAATACCAGGTCTTAGCCCCTCATGGCCTTGCTCGCCCCTGTTGGGTTCCCTGATTCAGGTCCTAGCCCCTCACCCTCACCCCACTCAAGAGGTCTGTTAGGACTGTTGGGTTCCCTGAATGGATTATGTCAGGTCCTAGCCCCTCACCCTCACCCCACCCAAGAGGTCTATCAGGCCTGTTGGGTTCCCTGAGTTAATCCGTATCTCTCACCACGGCCTCATACATACCACAGTGCGAAAACCGATGCGAGCTATGCTCTAGCACGAATTCATGCATCAAAACCAATCACTTCGTACGAGCAACGCTCTAGTACGGCATTTATGCATAAAATATGAAGAAACCACGTACGAGCATAGCTCCAGTACGGTTATATGCATAAGAAAAACCACTCAAATCCAAGTACGAGCGTAAGCTCCAATACGGTTTATAAAACATCATCACAATTCAAATCAAAGTGCGAGCTAAGCTCAAGCACGTATCACACAAGTGAAAACATAGAAATCCAGCGCGAGCGAGGCTCTAGCTCGATTTATGTCATGCAAATACGATAGGCGGCTCATAAACAATCAAACAATCCCGACAATCGGGTTTAGCACTTCACAAATGCTTTTCCACAACATCAATAAAACACTAGCCGACCCATCTACAAGCTTGCTTAAAACCAAGCAATTCCGTTTTGAAAAACATCAAAACATTAGATTTATGCAATTATTAGCCTTACTATCCCATTTCTTTACAATACCATTTCAACCACCAAATCTCATACAATTATTCATAGTCACATCCATACATCTTCAAAACACATTTCTATAAATCCATGCACATTTCCAAAGCCCTATACACCCACAAAATACAAGCAGCTACCTCTATATACTTACAGAATTTCCTTACCTGGAATCGTGATGCGTGATTCCCCTTCCTTAAGCTGCTTACTCGTACGGTTCGATTCGTCTTCAACGAACTCTTCGGGACTGCACAAAATCATATCCCGCATTATATTCGATCCATATAATGTGACATCGTGCGTTCACTATAGTCAATTCGACCTATAGTTTTCTATTAACGCTTATGAGGCCTCGTTTCATTACTTTACCCAAAACTCGAGTCTATGGATTCTTTTAGGCCTATTAACTCATTCCAAATCGATATTAAATCGATATCAAGCTCATAGTGTTCATATTTCATTGATTTCCTCACTATGGCATTTGTCAAGCATTTACATGCTCATTTTCATAATTTCACTTAAACCCACATTATAACTCCACATAACCATTCCAAATCACCCACATTACTCATTTAACAACTTATCATACCCATAAACCACCAACTCCCCAAATCATACTTTCTCACACTAGAGGCATTCCATTTTCTAGGTTACATTTGTTTCTAACACAACCTAAGTGTTTCCATCCATCCATACTCATGCCAAACAACTCCAAAATCAATTAAATAGACAATGTACTTGGATTGGAGTGTTAGAATCTTACAAAATATGATTTTTCTTCTTGCTCCAAATGTCAATGCCCTTATCTCCTTCAATACCCACAATGGGATTTTGGGTTCCAACTATGTTGTTCTCTTGCTCAAGATGAACAACTTAATGTCTAATGGTCTCCCCTCAATTCTTGCTGGAAATGGCTGATTTTAGAGAGAGAAAGTTAGGTTTTTAGGTTAGAAATGGAAGATTGATATTTTTCCCGAAATTTTCAGATTTTTAGCCCTCCTTATATAGAAATAGCTTGGGGAGATCGATCTGGTCCAAGAGGAGATCGATCTGGTCCCCTTAAATCTCTCATTTTCATGAAATTTTAAGCATGAGATCGATCTGTCGAAGCATGAGATCGATCTGCTCCTAAACAGAGAGCTAAGGAGATCAATCTGGGTGCTTGGGGATCGATCTTTTCATCACAGAATACTTAGGAGATCGATTTGGCACCATTGGAGATCGATCTGCTCTATTCCATTACCCAATTAAGAGCATTCTGGCTCTTCCAGATCGATCTCTCATCTTATGAGATCGATCTGGCCTTCATACTTTCCAGATTTTCTGCAGTTTTCTTGCTGCAACTCACACCAACACATTCTTAATCTGCTGCCATGGCCATTTTCTCATCTATCTATCCACCTTTTATAACTTCAAAATGGCATCCATTCATACCTTATGCACATTGAAACTTGTGTGCATTCATTGTATGTCCAAAGGTATACTATATATAACCAAATGGAAGCATTTATATTCATGTAGCTTCCATCCATTTACCACACTACCCATTTTGAGTTTCAATCACATCCATCACTTATAGGAACTTATTTCTTCATATTCATACTCAATGGAACTTGTATGTACGTTACAAATCATATTACACATACATACATTGAATCCATGGACTTACATCGATCATACTTTACATTACAAGTCCATTCACATTCATTACACATTACAACTTTACATATACGGGGTCTCACATTCTCCCCTCCTTCAAGGAATTTGGTCCTCCAAATTAGAACCAATTCATTCTTCAAAAAGTTGGGGGTACTTCTCCTGTATCAAGTTCTCCAATTCCCATGTGGCCTTTTCCGCCGTGTGATGTTGCCAAAGAACTTTCACCAAGGGAATTGTCTTATTCCGCAACACTTTCTCTTTTCTGTCCAATATCCGAACCGGCTTCTCAACATACGTCATACTCTCATGGAGCTCCAACGGCTCATATCTTATCACGTGTGTCGGGTCCGGTTGATACTTCTGAAGCATCGAGACGTGGAAGACGTTGTGGACATTTGCCAAGTCCGGTGGCAATGCCAACCTATACGCCTTATCTCCCACTCTCCAAAATCTCGAAGGGTCCGATATATCTAGGGCTCAGATTGCCCTTTTTACCAAATCTCATAATACCCTTCGATGGTGATACCCTCAGAAACATCGACTCACCCACATCAAACTCCAGTGGTCTTCGTCTCTTGTCAGCATAACTCTTTTGCCGGCTCTGAGCTGTCCATAATCTCTCACATATCAACTGGACGTCCTCAGATGCCTGCTGCACTAAGTCCAGAGCAAAAATCTGTCTGTCACCAACCTCTTCCTATCCAATGGGGGAACGACATCTACGTCCATACAATGCCTCATAGGGTGCCATCCCGATACTCGCATGATAGCTATTATTATAAGCGAACTTGGCTAACTGCAGGTGGTCATCCCAGGAGCCTCTAAAATCCAGCACACACGCTCTCAACATATCCTCGAGGGTCTGTATAGTTCTCTCTGACTGTCCATCTGTTTGAGGATGAAAAGCGGTGCTAAAACTCAGTCGGGTCCCCAGCGCTTCCTAAAAATGTTCCCAAAAATGAGAAGTGAAGCGGGCATCCCTATCAAAAAAACGCTCACTGGTACACCATGTAACCGTACTATCTCTCGAATATACAGGTTCGCCAACTGACTCAGTGTATCGGTAGCTCTCATAGCCAAGAAATGGGCGGACTTAGTCAACCGGTCCACAATAACCCATATGGTATCATGACCTCTGCGGGTCCTCGGCAACCCCATCACAAAATCTATGGTGACATGCTCCCACTTCCATGTCGGTATCGGTAGAGGCTACAATAATCCTGCAGGCTTCTGATGCTCTACCTTCACTTGCTGACAAATGAGACACTTATCGACATATTCAGCAATGTCTCTCTTCATTCCAGACCACCAATAAACCTTTCGAAGGTTTTGATACATCTTGGTACTTCCTGGATGTATCGTATACTTCGATGAGTGAGCCTCTGATAAAATCGTTCTCCTGATCTCAGGATCCCTGGGAATGCATACTCTGCCTCTGAACCTCAATAACCCATCAGCACTTTGCTCAAAATCAATACTCACACCTGTCTGTATCTGCCTCAGCTAATCGATGCATCGTTGATCACTCTGCTGGGCTCGCCGAATACGGCCAATCAACTCTGGCTCTAGTCTCAAACTAGCCATGATCTCAAGTCTCTCAGATCCAGGTGGGGTTACATCTAAACTGAGGTTCGCAAGGTGTTCTAACAATTCATGTTCCCATACCATCATATAAGACACCAACCCAAGGTTCTTTCTACTCAAGGCATCGGCAACTACATTTGCCTTACCCGGGTGGTACATGATTTTACAATCATAGTCTTTCAGGAGTTCAAGCCATCTCCTCTGTCTCATATTCAGCTCTTTCTGCGAGAACAGGTACTTAAGGCTCTTATAATCTATGAACACCTGAAATTTCTCACCATAGAGATTGTGGCGCCATATTTTCAAAGCAAATACTACAGCCGCCAACTCCAAATCATGTGTCGGGTAGTTCCTCTCATGATCTTTCAACTGTCTCGATCCATAGGCAACTACCTTCCCATCCTGCATAAGCACACAGCCCAGTCCCTGGTGTGATGCATCCGTATACACCGAGAATCCTCCTGAGCTGGTAGGAATGGTGAGAACTGGAGCAGTCGTCAATCGATGCTTAAGCTCCTCAAAACTCCTCTCACATGCCTCATCCCACACAAACTTAACATCTTTTCGCGTGAGGCGTGTCAATGGAGCAGCTAGTCTGGAGAAACCCTCTACAAATCTCCGATAATATCCTGCCAATCCCAGAAAACTTCTGATCTCAGTTACTGTCTTGGGCTGTTCCCACTGTACAACTGCCTCTATCTTGGATGGATCCACCGATATCCCATCCTTTGACACAACATGCCCTAGAAATGAGATCTGTTCCAACCAAAAGTTACACTTGCTAAGTTTGGCATACAATTCTCTCTCTCGGAGGGTCTGCAGAACTATCCTCAAGTGCTCCTCATGATCTTCCCTGGACTTGGAATACACCAAAATGTCATCAATGAACACTATTACAAACTTGTCCAAGTATGGCTTGAATATATCATTCATCAATGCCATAAATGCTGCGGGAGCATTCGTCAATCCGAATGGCATCACCAAAAACTCATAGTAGCCATAACGGGTACGAAATGCTATCTTGGGTAAATCTCCACTCCTGATCCTCAACTGATGATACCCTGACCGCAGATCTATCTTAGAAAATACTTCGGCTCCCTGGAGCTGATCCAACAAATCATCGATTCTTGGAAGGGGGTACTTGTTCTTAATGGTGGCCTTATTCAACAACCAGTAATCTATACACAGTCGGAGGCTTCCATCCTTCTTCCTTACAAATAGAACCGGGGCTCCCCAAGGAGAGACACTCGGTCTAATAAACCCCCTCTCCAGCAACTCTTGCAACTGTTTCTTCAGCTCTTCCAATTCTATCGGAGCCATTCTATAGGGTGGTTTCGATATCGGCTCTGTACCAAGCACTAGCTCAATGCAAAATTCCATTTCCCTTACAGGTGGTACCCCTGGTAATTCATCCGGAAAGACATCAGAATTACAGGTGATGGTAATTCATCCCTTACAGGGTGCTTCATCTATATCAACCACGTATGCAATGAACCCTTCACATTATCCTCTCCATCGTTAGTAACATAACCATCACTCCACATTCAATATTTATCATAAATAAATAATTTATCTCTCAAGCAATATGCATTTAAAATTATACTCTTTTATTTACCACAATTATACAAGTTTCATATCATTTCTTTTCATTAAAATTTACAATAAGATTGTCTAATCCTGAAAACATCAATGTCTTGGCATGACAATCCATAACAACCCGATTGGTAGCCAACCAATCCATTCCCAATATTACATCAAAATCATTCATATTCAATAAAATCAGATTGGCTATCATTTCCTTTCCCTCTATCTTTAACTTATAATCTCTACATACATGCTCAGTCAATTGACTATCATTCATGGGTGTGGAAATCATCAACATTTTATCCAACAATGTTGGTTTCACATATTCCAACAATTTATGTGCAAAGGAAGGTGATATGAAAGAATGCGTGGCACCAGGATCAAATAATACCAATGCTTCTAAATCAAAGATTCGGATGGTACCTTTAATCACATCCGTCGATGCGTCTGCAGTGTCCTGGTCCAGTGCGTGCACCCTTCCTCTGCTCACACCCGCAGCCTGTTTCCCTTTCTCCTCAGCTTAGCCCTCCTCCTCGGGGCTGCTGTCTCAACTGGAGCTCCCTCAGGCTCCTTTCCCTTCTGTGGGGCAACCTCAATCATCTCTGTGCAGAACCTCGATATATGTCCTGGCCTCCCACACCTAAAACACGAAACAGGGGGCACCTTACATGGCCTAGTCCCATGGTATCTCCCACATCTCCTACACTGATCCGTGATAGGTCGTGGTCCTCCAATAGTTATACCCCTCGGTGCAGTCAAGGCTAGGTATACGGGAGGTCAAGCGGCTCTCGCCTGCACCTCCTCGATCTTGGGTCTCTTCTCAAAATACCTTGGGCTTCCTTTCCTGGCCACTCTATCCCTCTCGGATCTCTTTCGATCTTTGTCCTTTCTAACACTGATTCTCCCAAGCTCGGAGGCATTTTGCTCAAAGTCTTGCTCACACAACTGAGCCTTATGTACAGCCTCCTCATAAGTCACAATGTCGAAGGGTGCTAGCTTAGTCTGGATGGCCAATCTCAATCCATCCATGAACTTCTGTATCTTTCGGGTCTCACTACCCATCGTGTCCGGGTCATATCTCCCTAAGGACATAAACTTGGACTCATACTCGTCCACAGTATGGTTCCCTTGAACCAAATTCATAAATTCCATCAGCAATTTCCTCTATGCGGTGGCTGGGATATATTGTCTCCTGAAGGCCTCTAGAAATATCTCCCACGAGATCTCAGAGTGTCTGGCCCTCAAAATAACCTCGGTGGACCTCCACCAATGCTCGGCCTCGCCTTTCAACATAAACATGGCAAAGGCTACCTTTTCAGCTGAAGTGCATCGGAAAAACCTATATAGTTTCTCCATCTCATACACCCAATCCTTCGTAACCACTGGGTCCTTCACCCCTCTAAACACTAGGGGTTTTAGCGCTTGAAATTCTTGCAACCTACTCAAGTCGCAGTCATAACCCAACTCACTACCGCTCTGCTGTGGAGCGATAGGAGAATCTGTATCCTATACTGGAGGTGGTGTAGCAGTAGCAGTCTCTGTAGTCTGAGGTCTCTTCGTCTCTGCAGCTGCCTATTCAGTAGTAGGCTGTGCCGCGGGACCTCGTCTATCACCGGCACCCAATGCCTGCGTGACTATCTCCACCAAGTTCTCAATACTCCGCTCTAACCTAGCGAAGCGAGCCTCAGTATCCTCTACTCTCCCAGCAGGGTTCTGTGGAGCCTGTTCAGTCTGTGGCTCCGCACAGCTCTCAGGCCTACCTCTACGGCCTCTAGCACGTGCTCTCGCCCCTCTACCTTTGCGTGTAACGGGCATAGTGCCTAACTTCCTGTATTGAAATAATTTATTAAGCTCAATCCATCATGGTATACACAGTTATATCTAAACAAAAGCACAGTACTATGGGGATGTACTTTCCTATATTTTATTAATGACTCACATCAGGCAAATACAGCTCTGATACCAATCTCTGTCACGACCCAATTCCATTCTCTTTAACCGAAAATCACTAAAATTTTTTTACGTTTTACTGTTACCTTACCCAGTCGTAAACTAACTCACCACACACTGTTGGGCTGTGATTCAATAATAAACTCCACATCTCATTCATTCTCAGTTAAATAAAACGATGTCATACATTTGTATTTAATCTTGTACTTATACAAAAGCATGTTTTACTGACATCTACATCCCCCATAATTACAACTCAAAAGAATACTGTGCTTTTACATTGTTTAGATACAAAAAGAATCACTATATATATACCTCTAAGCGATGGAGATGCAGCGGAGTCCAAAATACCACACCTCAGTCCTCACTGGGCTACTATGCACGCTCTGTAGGGGGAAATAGAGAGGGATGAGCAACCACACGCTCAGTAAGGCAATAATGCAAGCATGGTAGATAACTACTCTATCTACATGCTGATAGTGTTATGCATAAATCGTTTGTAGTAGGAGCATGAGGAAGTAAAACTATACCATATGAGTATACATATATATCATGTATCAAAATCATGTACATTGGCATATAAAACATGGTAAAAACATCATGTATAAATCATCTCATGCTCGATCTCATTTAAATTCATGAAAAGGGCAATTCATTAAGAAACCTCCTTTTTAAATCCACGTCATAAAACTCTTTCTCAACACATACAATCTCATCACATCAATTCATAATCACAACCTCATTTTCGTTTCACAAATCAAATCCACGAGGCTCGACCCCTCCTTCGGATCTACCTTAAACAATCACAAATCACACTTAGAGATTTAAAATCATGTGGTAGTAAGTAAATCAAGCAAGGAGACAGGTTACTATATCTCAAGTGATTACGTTGGCCAATCGTCACATATCATCCCAGACCATACGGATCCCGGTGTGCGGGGTATCATGCTGGCACAAAGGTGGGTTAGTTCTCTGCCAGACTTTCTCAAATCAAGTAACCACCATGCGGTACATCGTACTCCATGTGAATACACGGTACATCGTACTTCGCGGACCCATAACATGGTTGGGGGTGCCTGTCATAGGTCTTCTCTACCCCATACTAAGTGTAACCTTTATAGTCTCAAGAGCACGTGGGAGTAACCTCAATAACAGGTCCTAACCCCTCATGGCCTTGCTCGCCCCTGTTGGGTTCCCTGATTCAGGTCCTAGCCCCTCACCCTCACCCCACTCAAGAGGTCTGTTAGGCCTGTTGGGTTCCCTGAATGGATTATGTCAGGTCCTAGCCCCTCACCCTCACCCCACCCAAGAGATCTGTCGGGCCTGTTGGGTTCCCTGAGTTAATCCGTATCTCTCACCACGGCCTCATACATACCACAGTGTGAAAACCGGTGCGAGCTATGCTCTAGCGCGAATTCATGCATCAAAACCAATCACTTCGAACGAGCAATGCTCTAGTACGGCATTTATGCATAAAATATGAAGAAACCACGTACAAGCATAGCTCCAGTACGGTTATATGCATAAGAAAAACCACTCAAATCCAAGTACGAGCGTAAGCTCTAGTACGGTTTATAAAACATCATCACAATTCAAATCAAAGTGCGAGCTAAGCTCAAGCACGTATCACACAACTGAAAACATAGAAATCCAGCGCGACCGAGGCTCTAGCGCGATTTATGTCATGCAAATACGATAGGTGGCTCATACACAATCAAACAATCCTGGCAATCGGGTTTAGCACTTCACAAATGCTTTTCCACAACATCAATAAAACACTAACCGGCCCATCTACAAGTTTGCTTAAAACCCAGCAATTCCGTTTTGAAAAACATCAAAACATTAGATTTATGCAATTATTAGCCTTACTGTCCCATTTCTTTACAATACCATTTCAACCACCAAATCTCATACAATTATTCATAGTCACATCCATACATCTTCAAAACACATTTCTATAAATCCATTCAGCTACCTCTATATACTTACCTGGAATCGCAATGTGTGATTCCCCTTCCTTAAGCTGCTTACTCGTACGGTTCGATTCGTCTTCAACGAACTCTTCGGGACTGCACAAAATCGTATCCCGCATTATATTCGATCCATATAATATGACATCATGCGTTCATTATAGTTAATTCGACCTATAGTTTTCTATTAACGCTTATGAGACCTCGTTTCATTACTTTACCCAAAACTCGAGTCTATGGATTCTTTTAGGCCAATTAACTCATTCCAAATCGATATTAAATTGATATCAAGCTTATAGTGTTCATATTTCATTGATTTCCTCACTATGGCATTGGTCAAGCATTTACATGCTCATTTTCATAATTTCACTTAAACCCACATTATAACTCCACATAACCATTCCAAATCACCCACATTACTCATTTAACAACTTATCATACCCCATAAACCACCAAATCCCCAAATCATACTTTCTCACACTAGAGGCATTCCATTTTCTAGGTTACATTTGTTTCTAACACAACCTAGGTGTTTCCATCCATCCATACTCATGCCAAACAACTCCAAAATCAATTAAATAGACAATGTACTCGGATTGGAGTGTTAGAATCTTACCAAATATGATTTTTCTTCTTGCTCCAAATGTCAATGCCCTTATCTCCTTCAATACCCACAATGGGATTTTGGGTTCCAACTATGTTGTTCTCTTCCTCAAGATGAACAACTTAATGTCTAATGGTCTCCCCTCAATTCTTGCTGGAAATGATTGATTTTAGAGAGAGAAAGTTAGGTTTTTGGGTTAGAAATTAAAGATTGGTGTTTTTCCCGAAATTTTCAGATTTTCAGCCCTCCTTATATAGAAATAGCTTGGGGAGATCGATCTGGTCCAAGAGGAGATCGATCTGGTCCCCTTAAATCTCTCATTTTCATGAAATTTTAAGCATGAGATCGATTTGTCAAAGCATGAGATCGATCTACTCCCAAACAGAGAGCTAAGGAGATCGATCTGGGTGCTTGGGGATCGATCTTTTCATCACAGAATGCTTAGGAGATCGATCTGGCACCTTTGGAGATTGATCTGCTCTATTCCATTGCCCAATTAAGAGCATTCTGGCTCTTCCAGATCGATCTCTCATCTTATGAGATCAATCTGGCCTTCATACTTTCCAGATTTTCTGCAGTTTTCTTGCTACAACTCACACCAACACATCCTTAATCTACTGCCTTGGCCATTTTCTCATCTATCCACCTTTATAACTTGAAAATGGCATCCATTCATACCTTATGCACATTGAAACTTGTGTGCATTCATTGTATGTCCAAAGGTATACTATATATAACCAAATGGAAGCATTTATATTCATGCAGCTTCCATCCATTTACCACACTACCCATTTTGAGTTTCAATCACATCCATCACTTATAGGAACTCATTTCTTCATATTCATACTCAATGGAACTTGTATGTACGTTACAAATCATATTACACATACATACATTGAATCCATGGACTTACATCGATCATACTTTACATTACAAGTCCATTCACATTCATTACACATTACAACTTTACATATACAGGGTCTCACATGTTATGAAATATTATATTTATGTGGCATCTTCAGATACGAGTGATCGGGTTGGACCGACGGGTTGGATTTGACCCACCTCCCGTGGTGATTCCCGATAGTGGTGATAGCCTACACACCTAATTCGTGTAGCCTAGGATCACGAGGATATGACCATAGTCCTAGTTATTTCCATGATACATTGCCTAGTCTCACATGTTACTATCTGATGTTTTGAAAGCTTGAGAATGAGTGGATTTTGTGTGAGTCTGGACCACTCGAGGGAGGGGTTGGATCCTGACTGATGATATTGGTTTTGTTGAAATTTTCTATGTTTTCAGAATTGCTTGGAAATAAATGATTTTATGTGGATCAAGATCACCCGAGGAAGGGGTTGAGTCCTGATGAGTGTGATGGATGTGATTTTTGAAATGAATTAGGTGTTTTCTAAGGTTTTGTGGAAACTCAGCATGATGTATTTTTCATACTTGTTTATAATTCATGCAATGAAATGTTTTAGCATGAGGAGGTTATCCATGCTTTAATTGCAAATGCATGATTTTGATTTAATTCATGCGTTTTATGATTTTACATGAGATGTCATTGAGGCATGAGTTACATGATTTCCATAAGCACAAACAGCTTTTATAAACTATGTCATTGATGTGTGCATGATTTTGTGCATGAGCTTTAAATGAAAAGAAATGAATTTAAGGGCATGGTATTATGAGCATGTAGATAGTGGAGCTATCTACTTACTTGCATAATTGCCTTACTGAGTATGTGGTTGCTCACCCCCCTTATTTTCCCCCTCTACAGAGTACTTTCAGTGGATAGAAAGCGGTAGTGATCGTGCTTTCCTGTTATCCGATGTTTCCCATCGAGAAAATGTATACACACTTGTATGATTTTGTATCTAATTATGTAAATGCACAGTATTGTAAATGTATATGACATCGGGGATGAAAGGTTATGTAATAAAATTGTGAACGTATTAGTTAAAGTCAAAGGATAGAAAAATCCTAATGTGTAAATGTAACATTGAAATGAAATGGTAAGTAGTGTGAGGGGATTAACACCGAATCATAGCCCAACTGTTGGTAGGATGGTCATGATAAGAGAGGAAGCTAAGAATTAAATAACAAACGAAAAATTTACTCTGATTTTTGGGTCGTGACAATGTAAGACCCATATTTCATATGTAACCTTATGACTTCGTACTTATGTCTATGTGCATGTAATGTGAGTCATAAGTGATGTAAAGTCTATAAAATCGATGTACACCCTTACAATATGAGTTGGGAATGTACACACAAGTTTCATTATGTATGAATATGAAGAAATGGACTTTTGTATGTGATGAATGTGAGTGGAATGCGAAATAAGTAGTGCAACAAATGGAATGAAGTTGCATGAGTTGCATAAATCTTTGTACTTCCATTTAGCTTTGTATTGTATGCCTTTTGTTATACAATGAGTGCACAGAAGTTTTAATGTGTATAAAGCATAAATGGATGTCATTTTCAAGTCTTAAAAGGTGGTTGGATAAGAAAATGACTATGACAGCAAAATTAAGGATGCTTTGCATGAGTTTCTATAGAAAAGTTCAGCAGAATCTGGAAAATATGAATACTAGATCGATCTCATAGAAGGAAAGATCGATCTGGAAGAGCAAAAATTGCTCTTATTTGAGAAATGTTCCAGGGCAGATCGATCTCTAATGGAGCCAGATCGATCTGCTAAGCATTCTGTGTAGAAGGAATCGATCCCTGAAAGGTCAGATCGATCTCCTTAGCTCTCGGGTTGGAGCAGATCGATCTCCCCTGAATGCATATTGATCTCCTTAAGCTACTGCCTGGAACAGGTCGATCTCACACCTCGACAGATCGATCTCATGCTTGAAAAATATCGAAAAACTTAAGGATTTAAGAGGACCAGATCAATCTCATGCCTCAACAGATCGATCTCATCTACCAATTTCTATAAAAGGTGCAGTGAAATCTGCAAATCACAGAAAACAACCCCCATTTCCTCCATTTTTAATCAAAAACCTAGCTTTCTCACTCCTAAATCCACCATTTTCATAAAGATTTGAGGGGAAGCTATTGGATACAAAGTAGTTCACATCCAAGAGAAGAACAACATACTTTGGAATCAAAGCCTCATTTGTTAGATTAAAGGAACAAGGGACATTTTCATTTCGAGCATGAAGAGAAACTAGATTTGGTAAGTTTCTAATACTTCAGTCCAAGTACATTGTCTATTTGTATTGATGGTTAGAACTACCTAAGATGTGATGGAACTAATGTAACCTAGAAAATAGAATGAAGTTAGTGTGAGAAAATGAGATTTGGATGAGTTGGTGATTTATGGATTATGCTAAGTTGTTATTGAAGTAAGGTGAATGATTTGAGATGGTTAAATGAAGTTACATTATGAGTTTAGAGAATTTATGAAAATGAGTATATAAGATGTTTGATAAAATGTCATAGTGAAAAAATTGATGAAATATGACACTATGAGCTTAATATTGATTTAATATCGATTTGGTATGAATCAATAGGCCTCAAAGAATTAATAGACTTGAGATATGAGTAGAACGATAAAACTAGGCCTTATAAGTGTTATTGGAGGCTATAGGTTAAATCGACTATAGCAAACACCAGAGTTGAGTTATATGGACTAAATCGATGTGATATACGACTTTGTGCAGTTCTAGAGAGTTTATTGGAGACGAATTGAACCGCACACGTAAGCAGCTTTAAGGAAAGTGGAATCACGTGACTCGATTCCAGGTAAGGGAATTCTGTAAGTACATAGAGATAGTTGCTCGTACTTTGAACTCATGGGTGAATATAGGGTGTTGTAAAATGCACAATTGTTTACGAAAATGATTGTTGGTATGTGTGGATTGCTGCGAGTATGTATATGATTTGGTTTTTGAAATGATTCTTGAAAAGGGGATAGTAAGGCTAATAATTGCATAAATCACATATTTTGATGTTTTTACAAAACCCATTGCTTTGTTTTAAGCAAATCTACTGGTAGGCTGGTTGGTGTTTGAATGATGTTGTGGAATAGCCACATGTGAGGTGTTAAAACATGTTTTGAGATTGTTTTGAATGTATATGAGTAGCCTATCATGTTTATGTGAATTAAATCATGCTAGAGCCTCGCTCGCACTAGACTTTGATGCTTTCACTAGTATAAAACATGTTCGAGCTTAGCTCGCACCTTGATTGAAATCATGATGATGTTTTGTAAACTGTACTGGAGCTTCTGCTCGTACATGGATTCTGAGTGGTTTTCTTATGCATATAATCGTATTTGAGCTATGCTCGTATGTGTTTTCTTCATGTTTTTATGCATAAATGTCATACTAGAGCGTTGCTCGTACGAGGATAATTATTGATGATGCATGAATCGTGCTAGAGCTTTGCTCGCACGGGCTTTCACACTGTGGTATGTATGATGTCGTGGTCAGAGTAATACTAGTTGGTGTTCAGGGAACCCAAAAGGGTCGAGTAAGGCCATGAGGGGCTAGGACCTGACATCAAAAGAAAATACTCCCTTGTGCACTTGAGACTGAGTAGGTTACACGTGGTACGGGGTAGATAAAACATACGGTTGGCACCCCCAATCATGATATGGGTTTGTGGAGTACATTGCACTGTGTATATCTAATGGAGTACGCCGTACCGCGTGGTTGAGTTACTGATAAGAAAGTCTGGCGGAGAACTAACCCACCTTCGTTCCAGCATGATACTCCGCACACGGGATCCGTGTGGTCTGGGATGAATTATGACATAGTTGGCCAACATAGGCTATTGAGATATAGTAACCTGTCTCACCTGATGTTACATAGTACCACATGATTTTTATACATGAGTGTGATTATGATTGTCCAGGGTAGACCCGAGGGAGGGGTCAAACCTTGTGGGGTTTTGATTGAGAAATGATAATGATATTTGTGATAGAGAAATGATTGTGATGAGATTTTTGTCATGTTTTGACAAAGAGATGAATTTAAAAAAGATGTTTCTTAAATGAATTTCCCTTTTGTGATGAGTTTTAATGAGTCTGAGCATGAGATGGTTTTACATGTTGATATTTCCATGTTTTATGCCTATTTACATGATTTTCAATACATGATATATGTATATACATGTGGCATAGTTTTATTTCCTCAAGCTCCGATTATAAATGATTTATGCATATCACTATCAGCGTGTAGATAGAGTAGTTATCTACCATGCTTGCATTATTCCCCTACTAAGCATGTGGTTGCTCATTCCTCTCTATTTTCCCCTCTCTACAGAGTGTACATAGCAGCCCAGTGAGGACTGAGGCATTTTATTTTGGACATCCACTGCTTCCATCGCCAAAAGGTATACACACAATGATTTTTTTTGTATCTAAACATGTAAAGGCACAGTAGTCATTTGGTATTGTAATGTGGGGGATGTAAAAGTTAGAAAACGTGTCATGTATAACTTAACTTTCAATGAATGACACTTCTTTTGATTTTTTTGGGAATGAATGTTGAGTGATGTTTATTATTGACTGACAGCCCAACTGTGTAGTGGTGATACTGTTCACGATCGGGTAAGAAAAGGAAAATGCGAAAAATTTATAGTGATTTTCATTTATTAAGGGTAAAAAGGGTTGTGACAAATGTGGCATCTTTACAGCTTATGGGACTCTAATCCCTCTTAAGTCCATTTCGATTATTCTATTCGTTTCTCAAGAATCCATTAGACTACTTGAATCTATTAATTCATATTGAATCGACATTAAGTTCACCATGCCTCTAGTTCATCATTTACCTTCTTTATGACATTTCATCAAACACGTATCATGCCCATTATCAATCCTCATCTAATCTAACTTATGGATTTCACAATGTCATCTTAGAATCATCTTCACATGCTTATTAACATTTTTACATCCTTAAATCGTCATTAACTCCATGCCATTATAACTTTCTCTCATTGAGCCTATTTTAGGTCATGGTTGTTTAAGCATGCAAATGTATATTTCAGACAACATTATATACACCAAATCACTCATCAAAATGTCTAGATCAACATACTAGAAAATGGTGTATTGAAATCTTACCTAGCTTGACCTTTCTCCTCTTCTTTCCAAATTAGGGAAAAATCTCTTTTCTCCTTTAATCCAAGGTTTGAGCTTCCAATCTTGGACTATGTTGCTCTCTTCCTCACTTGTTAGAAATCACTAGAAACAACTTTGCTCAAAGGAACTTTTCTCAAAACTGATTGGAAAGTGATGATTTTAGAGTGAGAATAGCTTGGTCACTTGTTAGAAATGGAGAGAGGGTTTGTTTTTCGTGAAATGCAAATTCTACTACCCAATTTATATAGAAATTGCCTTATGAGATCGATCTCCAAAGGGAGGAGATCGATCTGCCCTTGCTTAAACTCCTCCAAAATTTCAAAAATTTACAGTCAAGGGATCGATCTGTCGAAGTGTATGAGATCGATCTGCTCATTGGCATAGGATCGATTGTTTCAGGCAGAGGATGTCACGACCTTTTTATTCATTTCTTCTAAAAATCACTATAAATATTTCGCTTTAATCGTTAACTTACCCGATCATGAACAACCCTTTGCGAACCTCAGTTTGGATGTAACCCTACCTGGATCAGAGAGACTTGAGATCATGGCTAGTTTGAGATTAGAGCCAAAGTTGATTAGCCATATTCGGCAGGCCCAGCAGAGCAATCAACGGTGCATCGATTGGCTGAGGTAGATACAGACAGGTGTGGGTAGTGATTTTGAGCTTAGTACAAATGGCTTATTGAGGTTCAGAGGCAGAGTATGCGTTCCCAAGGATCTTGAGATCAGGAGAATGATTTTATCAGAGGCTCACTCATCGAAGTATACAATACATCCGGGAAGTACCAAGATGTATCAAAACCTTTGGAAGGTTTATTGGTGGTTGAGAATAAAAAGAGACATTGCTGAATATGTCGCTAAGTGTCTCGTTTGTTAGCAAGTGAAGGTAGAGTATCAGAAGCCTGTAAGATTATTGCAGCCTCTATCGATACTGACATGGAAGTGGAAGCACGTCACCATGAATTTTGTGATGGGGTTGTCGAGGACCCGTAGAGGTCATGATGCCATATGGGTTATTGTGGATCGATTGAATAAGTTCGCCCATTTCTTGGCTATGAGAGCTACCGATACACTGAGTCAGTTGGTGAACATGTATATTCGAGAGATAGTACGGCTACATGGTGTACCAGTTAGCGTTGTTTCTAATAGGGATGCCCGCTTCACTTTCCATTTCTGGGAACATTTTCAGGAAGCGCTGAGGACCCGACTGAGTTTTAACACCGCTTTTCATCCTCAGACAGACGGGCAGTCAGAGAGGACATACAGACCCTCGAGGATATGTTGAGAGCGTGTGTGCTGGATTTTAGAGGCTCCTGGGATGACCACCTGCAGTTAGCCGAGTTCGCCTATAATAATAGCTATCATACGAGTATCGGGATGGCACCCTATGAGGCATTGTACGGGCGTAGATGCCGTTCCCCTATTGGATGGGAAGAGGTTGGTGGCAGATAGATTTTTGCTCCGAACTTAGTGCAACAGGCATCTGAAGACGTCCAGTTGATATGTGAGAGATTACGGACAGCTCAGAGCCGGCAAAAGAGTTATGCTGACAAGAGACGGAGACCACTAAAGTTTGATGAGGGTGAGTCGGTATTTCTAAGAGTTTCACCATCGAAGGGTATTATGAGATTCGATAAAAAGGGAAAGCTGAGCCCTAGATATATCGGACCCTTCGAGATTTTGGAGAGAGTAGGAGATAAGGCGTATAGGTTGGCAATGCCACCGGACTTGGCAAATATCCACAACGTCTTCCACATCTCGATGCTTCGGAAGTATCACCCAGACCCGGCACACGTGATAAGATATGAGCCATTGGAGCTCAATGAGAGTATGACATATTTAGAGAAGCTGGTTCAGATATTGGACAGAAAGGAGAAAGTGTTGAGGAATAAGACAATTCCCTTGGTGAAAGTTCTTTGGCAACATCACACGGTGGAAGAGGCCACATGGGAATTGGAGAACTTGATACAGGAGAAGTACCCCCAACTTTTTGAAGAGTGACTTGGTTCTAATTTGGAGGACCAAATTCCTTGAAGGAGGGGAGAATGTGAGACCCCGTACATGTATATTTGTAACGTGTGTAATCGGATCAATTAATGTGAATGGACTTGTAATGTAAAGCATAAGTGGTGTAAGTCCATGGATTCAATGTACATATGTGTAATATGATTTGTAATGTACACACGAGCTCCATTTTATATGAATATGATGAAATGAGTTCCTGCAAGTGATAAATGTGATTAGAACTCAAAATGAATAGTGTGGTAAATGGAAGAAAGTTGTATGAATATAAATGCTTCCATTTGGTTTTATATAGTATACCTTGGGATATACAATGAATGCACACAAGTTTCAATGTGCATAAGGTATGAATGGATACCATTTTCAAGTTATAAAGGAGGATGGATGAGAAAATGGCTATGGTAGCAAATTAAGGGTGTTTTGGTGTGAGTTGCAGTAAGAGAACTGCAGAAAATATGGAAAATATGAAGGTCAAATCGATCTCATAAGATGAGAGATCGATCTGGAAGAGCCAGAATGCTCTTATTTGGGCAATGGAATAGAGCAGATCGATCTCCAATGGGACCAGATCGATCTCCTAAGTATTCTGTAATGAAAAGATCGATCCTCAAGCATACAGATCGATCTCCTTAGCTCTCTGTTTGGGAGCAGATCGATCTCCTACTTCGACAGATCGATCTCATGCTTAAAATGTCGTGAAAAAGAGGGATTTAAGGGGACCAGATCGATCTCCTCTTGGTGCAGATCGATCTCCTCAAGCTATTTCTATAAAAGTAGTGCTGAAAATCTAAAAATTTCGGGCAAAACACCAACCTTCCATTTTCAACCCAAAAACCTAACTTTCTCTCTCTAAAATCAGTCATTTCCAATAAGATTTTAGGGGAGGCCATTACACACTAAGTTGTTCATCTTGAGGAAGAGAACAACATAGTTGGAACCTAAAATCCCATTGTTGGTATTGAAGGAGCTAAGGGTATTGACATTTGGAGCAAGAAGAGAAATCAGATTTGGTAAGATTCTAATACTTCAATCCAAGTACATTGTTTATTTAAGTGATTTTGGAGTTGGGTTGGATGTGTATTGATGGATAAATTATCTAGGAATGTGGTGGATTTGGTGTGACCTAGAAAACCTAGAATGGGTATAATGTGAGAAGATATGGGTTGAATGAGTTTATGACTTATGGGCATGCTAAAGTTGTTATTGAGGTAATGTGTATGATTTTAGATGGTTAAATGACATTACATTATGGGTTTAAGTGAAATTATGAAAATGAGTATGTAAATGCTTGATAAATGCCATAGTGAAGAAGTCAATGAAATATGAACACTATGGACTTAGTATCGATTTAATATCGATTTGGAATAAGTTGATAGGCCTAAAAGGAATCCATAGACAAGAGAAATGAAACAAGGCCTTAAGAGCGTTAATAGAAACTATAAGTCGAATCGACTATAGTGAACGCACGGTGTCCTGTTATATGGATCGAACATAATGTGAAATATGATTATGCGCAGTTTCAAAGAGTTCGGTGGAGACGAATCGAACCGTACAAGTAAGCAGCTAAAGGAAGTGGAATCACGCATCGCAATTCCAGGTAAGGGAATTTTGTGAGTATATAGAGGTAGCTGCTCGTACTTTGAACTTGTGGATGAATATTAGGTGTTTTATGAAATGCATGGTTGTTCAAGTAAATGATTGATGGTATTCGTGAATGATGATAAGTATATGCGTGATTTTGGTTTTGAAGTGGATTCTATGAAATGGGATAGTAAGGCTAATAATTGCATAAATCTAATGTTTTGATGTTCTTACAAAATGTAATTGCTTGGTTTTAAACAAGTTTGTAGATGGGTCGGCTAGTGTTTTATTGATGTTGTGGAAAAAGCATTTGTGAAGTGCTAAACCTGGTTGCCGAGATTGTTTGATTGTGTATGAACCGCCTATCGTATTTGTATGACATAAATCGTGCAAGAGCCTCGCTCGCGCTGGATTTCGATATTTTCACTTGTGTGAAACGTGCTAGAGCTTAGCTCGCACTTTGTTTTGGAACTATGACGATGTTTTATAAATCATATTGGAGCTTACGCTCGTACGTGGATTTATGTGGTTTTTCTTATGTATATAACCGTACTGGAGCGATGCTCGTACGTGGTTTCTTCATATTTTTATGCATAAATGCCGTACTAGAGCGTTGCTCATACGAAGTGATTTATTATGATGCATGAAATCGCGCTAGAGCGTAGCTCGTGCTGGTTTTCACACTGTGGTATGTATGATGCTGTGGTGAGAGATACAGATTGGTGTTCAGGGAACCCAACAGGCCTAACAGACCTATTGAGTAGGGTGAGGGTGAGGGGCTAGGACTTGACATAATCTGTCACGACCCAATTCCATTCTCTTTAACCGAAAATCACTGAAAATTTTTCGCGTTTTACTGTTACCTTACCCGGTCGTGAACTAACTCACCACACACTGTTGGGCTGTGAGTCAATAATAAACACCACATCTCATTCATTCTCAGTTAACTAAAACGATGTCATACATTTACATTTAATCGTGTACTTATACGAAAACATGTTTTACTGACATCTACATCCCTCATAATTACAACTCAAAAGAATACTGTGCTTTTACATTGTTTAGATACAAAAAGAATCACTATGTATATAGCGATGGAGATGCAGTGGAGTCCAAAATACCACGCCTCAGTCCTCACCGGGCTACTATGCACGCTCTGTAGGGGGGAAAAATAGAGAGGGATGAGCAACCACACGCTCAGTAAGGCAATAATGCAAGCATGGTAGATAACTACTCTATTTACATACTGATAGTGTTATGCATAAATCATTTATGGTAGGAGCATGAGGAATAAAACTATGCCATATGAGTATACATATATATATCATGTATCAAAATCATGTCCATTGGCATATAAAACATGGTAAAAACATCATGTATAAATCATCTCATGCTCGATCTCATTTAAATTCATAAAAGGGAAATTCATTAAGAAACCTCATTTTTAAACCCACGTCATAAAACTCTTTCTCAACACATACAATCACATCACATCAATTCACAATCACAACCTCATTTTCATTTCACAAATCAAATCCACGAGGCTCGACCCCTCCTTCGGGTCTACCTTAAACAATCACAAATCACACTTAGAGATTTAAAATCATGTGGTAGTAAGTAAATCAAGCAAGGAGACAGGTTACTATATCTCAAGTGACTACGTTGGCCAATCGTCACATATCATCCCAGACCACACGGATCCCGATGTGCGGGGTATCATGCTGGTACGAAGGTGGATTAGTTCTCCGCCAGACTTTCTCAATTCAAGTAACCACCACGCGGTACATCGTACTCCATGTGATATACACTGTACATCGTACTCCGCGGACCCATAACATAGTTGGGGGTGATAGGTCTTATCTACCCCATACCAAGTGTAACCTTTATAGTCTCAAGAGCGCGTGGGTGTAACCTCAATACCAGGTCCTAGCCCCTCATGGCCTTAATCGCCCCTGTTGGGTTCCCTGATTCAGGTCCTAACCCCTGATCCTCACCCCACTCAAGAGGTCTGTTAGGCCTGTTGGGTTCCCTGAATGGATTATCTCAGGTCCTAGCCCCTCACCTTCACCCCACTCAAGGGGTCTGTCAGGCCTGTTGGGTTCCCTAAGTTAATCCGTATCTCTCACCACGGCCTCATACATACCACAGTGTGAAAACCGGCGCGAGTTATGCTCTAGCACGAATTCATGCATCAAAACCAATCACTTCGTACGAGCAATGCTCTAGTACAACATTTATGCATAAAATATGAAGAAACCACATACGAGTATAGCTCCAGTACGATTATATGCATAAGAAAAAAACCACTCAAATCCAAGTACGAGCGTAAGCTCCAGTACGGTTTATAAAACATCATCACAATTCAAATCAAAGTGCGAGCTAAGCTCAAGCACGTATCACACAAGTGCAAACATAGAAATCCAGCGCGAGCGAGGCTCTAGCGCGATTTATGTAATGCAAATACGATAGGCGGCTCATACACAATCAAACAATCCTGACAACCGGGTTTAGCACTTCACAAATGCTTTTCCACAATATCAATAAAACACTAGCCGGCCCATCTACAAGCTTGCTTGAAACCAAGCAATTCCATTTTGAAAAACATCAAGACATTAGATTTATGCAATTATTAGCCTTACTATCCTATTTCTTTACAATACCATTTCAACCACCAAATCTCATACAATTATTCATAGTCACATCCATACATCTTCAAAACACATTTCTATAAATCCATGCACATTTCCAAAGCCCTATACACCCACAAAATACGAGCAGCTACCTCTATATACTTACATAACTCCCTTACCTGGAATCGCGATGCGTGATTCCCCTTCCTTAAGCTGCTTACTCGTACGGTTCGATTCGTCTTCAACGAACTCTTCGGGACTGCACAAAATCGTATCCCGCATTACATTCGATCCATATAATATGATAGCATTCATATGATAGCATTGGTACTGGTGGAATACCTCATTCATCAAAGACATAAAAGCTGCGGGAGCATTCGTCAACCCGAATGGCATAACCATAAACTCATAATGTCCATACCGAGTGAGAAAAGCTGTCTTGGGTACATCTCCATCTCGTATCTTCAACTGATGGTACCCTGATCTCAGATCGATCTTAGAAAAGACCTGCGCTCCCTTAAGCTGATCCAACAAATCATCGATACGTGGGAGGGGATACTTATTCTTGATGGTGGCCTTATTCAACAACCGGTAATCTATACACAGTCGGAGGCTTCCATCCTTCTTCCTTACAAACAGAACCGGTTCTCCCCAAGGTGAGACGCTCGGCCTGATGAACCCCTTCTCCAGCAACTCTTGTAATTGTTTCCTTAACTCCTCTAACTCAACTTGAGCCATCCTGTATGGTGGCTTGGACATCGGCTCTGTACCAAGTGCCAAATCTATACCAAACTCCATCTCCCTATCTGGAGGTAACCCTGGTAACTCATCCGGAAAGACATCTGGAAATTCCCTAACCACGGGTATGTCTTCCAATTCCGGACGTGCCTTATCCATCTCAATCACAAAAGCGATGAATCCTTCACATTATTCTTTCCACCATTAGTATCATAAATCATCACATCACATACATAAATGAAATCAAATTTATCTTTCATACATCATGTATCAAGATTGTACTCATCACACTTATAATAATCATGTTCTTTAATTTCATTTCACAAAATTAACTACAAGATTGTTTATCTTTGGAAACATCAAGGTTTTAGCATGACAATCCATAACAACATGATTGGCAGCCAACCAATCCATTCCTAGGATCACATCAAAATCACTCATGTTTAATAAAATTAAATCGACTGCCATCTCTTTACCTCCTATCTTCATTTTACAATCCCTATAGCTCAGTCAACTGACTATCATTCATAGGGGTAGATATCAACAACATCTTATCAAGCAGCGTGGGTTTTACATGCTTCAACAATTTACATGCAAAGGATGGCGAAATAAAGGAATGCGTGGCACCAGGATCAAACAGTACATAAGCTTCTAAATCAAAGATTTGGATGGTACCTTTTACCACATCTGATGACTGATCTGCAGTATCCTGATCCAGTGCGTGCACTCGTCCTCTGCTTACACCCACTGCTTGCTTCCCCTTTTCCTCAGCTGTAGCCCTCCTCCTCGGAGCAGCTGTACCAACTGGAGCTCTCTCTGGCTCCTTGCCCTTCTGTGGGGCTCTCTCTATCATCTCTGGGCAATCTCTGATTATGTGCCCTGGCTTCCCACATCTGAAGCATACAACCTGAGGTCTATAACATAGTCGAGTACCATGGTACCTACCACACTTGCCACACTGTTCTGTAGTAGGCCGTGGTCCTCCAATCACGATTCCCTTAGCTGGAGCAATGGCTGGATACATGGGAGTATCAACTGTCCTCTCCTGGATCTCATCAATTCTCGGCCTCTTTCCAGAGAATCTCTTGCTTCCTTTATAGCTGAAGCCTCTTTCCATCATAAGTCTCTTCTTATCTCTGTCCCTCATCTTACCAACCTTTCCAAACTCTGAGGCGATTCTATCAACATCTTGTTCACATAGTTGAGCCCTGCGCACTGCCTCCTCATAGGTCGGTATATCTAGGGGAACCAGCCTAGACCTGACGGTCGGTCTCAATCCATCCACAAACTTCTGGATCTTCTCGACCTCATTGCCCATCGTGTTGGGATCATATCTGCCCAGGGATATAAAAGCAGTCTCATACTCATCCACAGTCCTGCTCCCTTGGGTCAGCCCCAAAAATGCCATCTTTAGCTTTCGCTGGGCGGTATCCAGAACATACTGTCTCCGGAAGGCCTCTAGAAACACATCCCAGCTGATCTCAGTATGCCGGGCTCTCAAAATAGGCCTGGTGGATTTCCACCAATGTTCTGCTGATCCCTTCAGCATAAAAGCGGCAAATGCTACCATCTCGGTAGTAGTGCACTCAAAGAACCCATATAATTTCTTGATCTCATTGATCCAATCCTCAGCCGCTACTGGGTCCTTTACTCCACTGAAAGACGGCGGTCCAAACTTCTGGAACTGCCGCAGTCTATCCAAATCACATCCATATCCCCAACCTCTACTGCCTGGCATAGCAATCGGCGTAGGCACATCCTGTGGGGGTGGGGTATCTGTCGTCTGAGGTCCTTGGGCTTGCCTTGCCCGTGCCTCGGGAGCTGCTGCCTGCTCGGCATCACCCTGTGTAGCGGGACTCTGTCTACCGCCAACTCCAGATAAAGATTGGGTGACCAACTCCATAATCATCTCAATGCTCCGCTCAATCCTCGCGAAGCGAGCCTCAGTACTCTCGGGCCTCTCCTCTGGACCCTGTGGAGCGTGCTCAACATCAACCTCCACCTCAACATCATCCTGAGCCTCGTGTGTTTCTGGCTCAACACGACCTCCAGGCCTACCTCTACGGCCTCGAGCCTGTGCTCTCATCCCTCTACCGCGACTGGTATTAGGCATACTTACTCAGTTCCCTACATTCACAACCAATTACTTAGTCAACCCATCGACATACACTATTTGTATCTAAACAAGCACAGTAACTTGGAGATGAAATTTTTCAACTTATTAAGTATTTTAGACACGACACACGTCAGACCAACTCGAGCTCTGATACCAACTTCTGTCACGACCCTCAACTTACCGAAATACGTATAAATTTTTCGCATTTTCATGCATCAATCCTTAATCATCTTTCCTCGATCGTGAAAAACCACACACTTAACAGTTGGGCTGTGTGTCGACGTCTAACTCACTCCATCATACCAATTCAATTTGAAACATTATTTATGAGTAAACACTTGTATAAATGTATATATATCAGAGTTGTTACGTGTGTTTACATTGTTTTACATCCCCAGTGGTTACATACAAAATGCTACTGTGCTATGTCTAGTTTAGATACAAAATAATCCAAGTGTGTATACCTTTAGCAATGGGATGCAGCGGATTACCAAAAAGGGAACGCCTCCAGTCACGCTCAATTTATACTCAAATCTCTGTAGAGAGGGGGAAAATAAGCGGGGTGAGCAAACCACACGCTCAGTAAGGCAATCATGCGAACAAGTAGATACTGCACTATCTACGTGATCGTGATGCCATGCTCAAAAGCATTTAATTCATTGTTTATCTCAAAACATGAGTGTATGATTGTGTTAATGGTATGTAAAGCATTCATGCTATAGAAATCAAGTGCACATGTTAACTCAAAGCATGGTATAAATCATCATGCATAATTCACAATAAAAGCATGGCATTAAACATCATGCATCTTCACAATAAAGCATGGCATTAAACATCATGCATTCGTGCACTTTGAAAACCATTAACAAATCAATTCAACGTCAGGTCTCAGCCCATCCCTCGGGCTTTCCTGATCCACAAATCATTTCAAACATGAATTTATCTCAAATAACAGTAGACATGTGAGATAGGCAGTTTCAACAATAGGTAATAACCTCAAGGCCTATGTACATAACCTGTGATACCGGCTACGCGGATCAGGTGTGCGGGATATCACCACTATCTGCTTCCACACGTGAGGTGGGTCAAATCCTACCCGTCGGTCCATAGCAGATCTCGTCCGAAGATGGCACATCACAACTCAACACGGTACAATGTACTCCATGCTACATGCACGGTACGACGTACTCCGTGGACCCAATCAACACATCATATCACGCCACATCTCAAACGCACGTGTGAGCCTATTTAATCGGGGCGACCTCTTATCTATCCGAAGCTCCTAACACGGCTAATTAATCATGTCAAAACAATGCACGTGTGAGCCTATTTAATCAATGTGACACCCAGTCTACTCGAAGCTCCAAACACGGCAACATACAAGGTGGGCATCCAGTGCGAGACAAACTCGAGCATAATGCCAAAACAATTATGAAATCCATGTGAAAACTAGTGCCTCTTGCACTCTTTCATACTCACGAAATCATGTAGGTGGCTCAAAACTTGCAAAATATGGTTAACAAAACCAAAACACACTCATCTCTTTTGCAAATCATTTCAATGTTAGCCAACCTACCAATCATTTGCTAAAAAGCAATAAAACATGATTTTCAAAGCAATATGCTTTTGTTTTCATGCACATTTCTCAAACTCCCAACTTTTACCCTTCAATCACCCAACAACATTTCCTAGTCTCATGCATTCTAGCAAAACATTTAAGAGCCCCAATTTGCGCACATATATCTCTAAGAGTCCACACAATTCCCTTACCTCGATTTACTTGGTGTGACTCCTTTCCTTTTAGCTTCTCACGTTCTTGGCTCAACTCGCCTCGGCGTATCCTCGAAAGCTGCTATTCATTCATTAAATCGATTGAGTTAATGTATTTAACCCATAATTGACCTCTCTAGTCAACATTATTCACTTATGCATTTTACAAATGCCTTAACCCTCATTTTACCTCTTTTAGGTAAACCTCACAATTTATCCACTAACCACATCTTAAAATCATACCACAACACTATCAATGATTTCTACATATCTCATTCATCATTAATCTCCATACAATTCCACTTTCTCACTCTAGACCATTTCTAGGTCAAAATCATTCCAATGCATTCTAGATAGTTTCTAACCATCCATACTCATGCCAAACAACTCCAAAATCACTTAAATAAACAATGTACCATAGTTGGAGTGTTAGAATCTTACCAAATTTGATTTCTCTTCTTGCTCCAATGGCAATGCCCTTAACTCCTCCAATACCAACAATGGGAAAATGCTTTCCAACTATGTTGTTCTTCTCTTTGATAGGAACAACTTTGTCTCTAATGGTCTCTCTTCAAACCTCACTGAAAATGGCTAATTTTTTAGAGAGAATGTTAGGTTTTTGGGTTGAAAGTGGAAAGTTTGTGTTTTTCCCGAAATTTTCTGATTTCCAGCACTCCTTATATAGAAATAGCTTGAGGAGATCGATCTGGTCCAAGAGGAGATCGATCTGATCCCTTAAAATCCCTCTTTTTCACGGCATTTTTAAGCCTGAGATCGATCCGTCGAAGCATGAGATCGATCTGTCGAGGCATGAGATCGATCTGTCGAAGCATGAGATCGATCTGCTCCCAAACAGAGAGTTAAGGAGATCGATCTGGTCCATTGGAGATCGATCTGTTCTATTCTTTTGCTCAAATAAGAGCATTCTGGCTCTTCCAGATCGATCTCTCATCCCATGAGATCGATCTGCCCTTCAAAATTTCCAGATTTTTTGCAGTTCCTCTGCAACAACCCTTACCAAACACCCTTAATTTGCTACCATGATCATTTCCTCATTCATTCATCTTTGAGTCTTGAAAATGGCATCCATCCTCACTTCATACACATTAAAACTTGTGTAGAATCTTTGTATGACCAATGGTACTTAATATAAACAAAAATGGAAGTGCACATCTTATGCAATTCTACTTCCATTTTACCAAACTACTCATAATCCATTCTACACACATTCTCCACATGTTTAAGTCCATTTCTACACATTCATACATAATGAAACTTGTATGTACGATTACCACTCTCGTTACAAGTGTGTACATTACTTATGGACTTACATCACATATACTTCACTCATGAATTCATAGTACAACTCTATTTACACTTCTATGTACATATATACCCTTATACATATACGGGGTCTCACACCCATATCATGGTTGGGGGTGCCTGCTATAGGACTTATCTATCCCATGCCATGTGTTACCTACACAGTCTCAAGTGCACGTGCGAGCATTATGTTTTCATGTAAGAGAGCCTCCCCACCACCATGAGCTTGAGGATGTTGGGTTTGAGGATCTTACCATCTCCACGGCTCATAAAAACCACTGTGCGAGTGAAGCTCTAGCACGCTTTCATGCATCATCAGCAAATATCCTCGTACGAGCAACGCTCCAGTACGATTTTATGCATAACAAATAATTAAGAAATCATGTACGAGCATAGCTCAAGTACGATTATATGCATAAGTAAGTCAAGGAAACCCATGTATGAGCTATCAGCTCCAGTACGACTTATAAAACATCATTAACTCAAAATATGATGCGAGCTAGGCTCTAACACATTTCATGCATATTGAAAACATCAAAATCAAGTGCTAGCAAGCCTCTAGCATGATTTAATTCATTTAAGTACGATAGGCGACTCTATTTCAACAAAACATTCTCAAAACCAAACTTTGCATCTCACTTGTGCTATTTCACAAATCATGAAATCACTAGCCTGCCTATCCGTCAAGTTTTCTTAAACCGAAGCAAATCATTTCGTAAAGATATCAAAACATGTGATTTATGCATTTATTAGCCTTATTATCCCCTTGTAAAATTCATTTCAAAACCAAATCATATATATATATATATATTCGTAGACATTCACATATGTCATCAATCACTTTTCAAGATAACCATGCATTTACAAAGCCCTATATTCACCCACAAAATACAAGCAGTTATCTCTAAGTACTTATAGAATTCCCTTAACTGGAAATCGCGTTGAATGATTTCCTCTTCTTTAGAGTTGCTCAATTGTGCAATTCGATTCACCTTTAACGAACTCTTCGGGACTACACGAGATTACTTTTCACATCAATTTTAAATCCAATGAAATAAAGCTCTTGCATTTACTATAGTCGATTCGACTTATAGTTTTCATCAATACTTGTAAAGCCCCTTTTTGATTGCTCTACTTATCTCTCGAGAGTCTATTGAACTCTTTTAGGCCTATTGATTCATACTAAATCGATATTTAAGCTCATAGTGTCTCTAGTTCATCATTTACTTCACTATGGCATTTTGTCAAACACCTTATATACTTATTCTCATAACTTGACTAATTTTACAATGTAGCTTCATTCAATCATCTCAACATCTTGCATATTACTTCACTAACACCTTAGCATAATCCATTTATCATCAACTCAACCATATCACACTTTCTCACACTAGACTCATTCTAGGTCATACTTGTTCCATTACATTCTAGGTAGTTTCAAACATCAATACATACACCCGTCTACTCACAAATAATAACTAGATAAATGTACTTGAGTTGGTGAATTAGAAACTGACCTAGCTTGATTTTCTTCTTGCTCCAAATAAGAACACTCCTTTGATCCTTCAATTCAACCAATGAAGTATTGATTCCAAACTATGTTGTTCTTCTCTTTATAATGAACAACTTTGCTCTAATAGCTTTTTCTTAAATCTTTATAGAAATGAGATGGTTTTAGAGAAAGAAAGCTAGGTTTAAGGTTGAAAATGGAAGATTGTTTGTTCCAGTGAAAATGTAAATCCAACTGCTCTGCTTTTTTAGAGATAACACTAGGAGATCGATCTGCATAGGGTGGAGATCGATATGGCCTTACTTGAATCCTCAGAATTTCGTCCATTATGCAGCTAGGAGATCGATCTGTTGAATACATGAGATCGATCTGTCTTGTTGTATGAGACCAATCTGCTCAATGGGAATAAGATTGATTTATTTCATGCTAAGAGTTTGGGAGATCGATCTGGCATTCAAGAGGAGATCGATCTGGTCTAACCCGAGGCCAATGGAGATCGATCTACTTGAGTGAGGGATCGATCTTCCTCTTGCAGAATGCTTGGTGTTATGTTTTCCAGGCCATGAGATCGATTTCTCCTTGCATGGGATCGATCTGACCTTCATCTTGCACCATTTTACTGCACATTTTCCCAATTAAACTCATACTCAATGACTTCAACACTCATTTATAAATCCATTCACACTTAGAACTTAAAAATGTTTATTTCTTATAATTCATATGTAATGTAACTTGTCTGTACATTAAATAATCATTTACATTACATAGAAATTTACGGGTCTTACAGAGGACTTCAAAGATCGATCTGGCCTTAAGAGGAGATTGATCTGGCCTTAAGAGGAGATTGATTTGGCTCAACTCGAGACAACTTGTGATCGATCTACTTAAGTGAGGGATCGATCTCCCTCTTGCAGAATGCCTCTCCATTGCATTTCCAAGGCAATGAGATCGATGTACTTTGCTCTCAAATCGATCCATGTAGAAATGGATCCTGGAGGGAGGGAAGAACTTGGCTAGAAATTGGTGGGCTAACTCGTCCCATGTAGAAATAGATCCTGGAGGCAGGGAGGTCAACCAGTGTCTCGCCCTATCCCTAAGTGAGAATGGGAATAGTCTGAGTCTAAGCGCATCATCAGATAATCCATTGTGTTTAAACGTGTTACACAAGTCTAAGAATTGCCCAAGGTGAGCAGTGGGTTACCGTGTGGAAGCTCACTGAACTGTCACGAAGTCTGGATCATCTGAAGGATGGAAGGCTTAATTTCAAAATTATTAGCGGGGACAGCTGGTGGCCTAATGCCAGTATAATATCCTTCAATCGTTGGCATCGCATAATCTCCAACGGTCCTACTTTCTCTATTTTCTGCCATCGTGTTTTGCTACGGAGCTATAAATGTGAGACCCCGTACATGTATAGTTGCAACATGTGTAATTGGATCAATGAATGCCAATGGACTTGTAATGTAAAGTATGATTGATGTAAGTCCATGGATTCGATGTACGTACATGTAATATGATTTGTAATGTACATACAAGTTTCATGGTGTATGAATATGAAGAAATGAGTTCTTATAAGTGATGTATGTGATTGGAACTCAAAATGAGTAGTGTGGTAAAATGGAATGAAGTTATGCTTCCATTTAGTTTGGAATGTGATACCTTTGGATATACAATGAATGCACACAAGTTTCAATGTGCATAAGGTATGAATGGATGCCATTTTCAAGTCATAAAGGTGGATGGATGAGAAAATGACCATGGCAGTAGATTAAATTGTGTGTGAGTTGTAGCAAGAAAATTGTAGAAAATATGGAAAGTATGAAGGTCAAATCGATCTCATAGGATGAGAGATCGATCTGGGAGAGCCAAAATGCTCTTATTTGGGCAATGAAATAGAGCAGATCGATCTCCAATGGGGCCAGATCGATCTCCTAAGTATTCTGTAATGAAAAGATCAATCCTCAAGCATACAGATCGATCTCCTTAGCTCTCTGTTTGGGAGCAGATCGATCTCATACTTTGATAGATCTATCTCATGCTTAAAATGCCATGAAAATGAGGGATTTAGGGGGACCAGATCGATCTCCTCTTGGACCAAATTTGTCACGACCCAATTCCCTTCTCTTTAACCGAAAATCACTAAAAAGTTTTCGTAAATTTCTTTCCTTACCCGATCGTGAACTAACTTACCACCACATTGTTGGGCTGTGAGTCAATAATAAACATCACATCTCATTCATTCTCAGTTAAATAAAGCGATGTCATACATCTGAGAGTTACTCATTAACTTATACAAAACATGTTTTAATGACATCTACATCCCCCATAATTACACTTCAATTGACTACTGTACTTTTACATTGTTTAGATACAAAAAGAAATCACTGTGTATATATACCTCTCGCCGATGGAAGCAGCGGATGTCCAAAAACACAATGCCTCAGTCCTCACTGGGCTACTATGCACGCTCTGTAGGAGGGGGAAATAGAGAGGGATGAGCAACCACACGCTCAGTAAGGCAATAATGCAAGTATGGTAGATAACTACTCTATCTACATGCTGATAGTGTTATGCATAAATCATTTACGGTAGGAGCATGAGGAATAAAACTATGCCATATGAGTATACATATATATCATGTATCAAAATCATGTACATTGGCATATAAAACATGGTAAAAACATCATGTATAAATCATCTCATGCTCAATCTCATTTAAACTCATAAAAAGGGTAATTCATTAAGAAACCAACTTTTTAAACCCACATCATAAAACTCTTTCTCAAACACATACAATCCCATCAAATCAATTCACAATCACAACCACATTTTCATTTCACAATTCACACATGTGTATAAAAAAACCCAGGTCACTATATCAAAAGTGCCTATGTGGACCAACTACATCATAAATCATCCCAAACCACATGCATCCAGGTGTGCGAGGTATCGTGCTGGCACGAAGATGGATTATCCCTCGCCAGACTTCCTCATCACATAACCATCACGTGGTACATCGTACTCTATGTGATATACACGGTACATTGTCGGTTTGGGCTTTCTTAATGGGCTTTCGGGCTGAAATTTTTACTATACCTCGAGCCTTTAATTGTCTAAATATTTGGCCTATCAATTGGTCCAACAATTCGATCTAAGGGACCTAAGAATTTTAATCTACGTTTAGTATACCTTAATGGGCTTTAAAATCTTCACTTTAGGCCCATTACGTTTTTATCCATTAATTTTAATCCAGAATCCTTCCGTATAAATTTTCCTTACTTTCGGGGATGATTATCTTGTATTTGACCAAAATTATTTTTTCCCAAATTTTTCTCCATACTTTGGTAAATTTTTAACCATGGTTAGTCAATAATGGTAAAAGTCCACTTTTCTTAACTATAGTTGACTTTTTTCTTAATCATTGATAAAGTTGACTTTTTCTCAAAATTTTAAAAGTGTCATATCTTATGTCTTACACTCTGGTCTTTATGTTTTAGCCGTTTTTGGTAGGTAAATATGCTCGAAATACCTTAAATACCTTAACTCGCTAAAAAGGTCCATTTTACCCTTTTTAGCTTTTACTCTCGTTCTCTGTGTTGGGAACTAAATCAAACTGACTTTCCTTCATAAGCTCTCTATATTTTCTCATTTTAAGTTCTTCTCTTCAGTCAGAATGATTCAGATCCACTCGGTTTAGCCTATGACTCTTATAGCTCACATTAGGCTTTTATGTAGCTTATGAGTGCTAAATCATTTCACATACACTTTAAATCTAGTAATTACTCTTCTTATGATTCAACTATAATAATAGAGCGTTCATGCACATAGGAATCATTAGGAACAAGCTACATAAAATACGGGTTTGACAGTAGGTAAATGAAAAGGGTGAGCACATCAAGCTCAGTAAGGCAATCCTATGAATAAGTAGGTAACCATGTTGCTACATGAACGTAGTGCCATGCATAAACCACTCTTTCTCCACATAATTTGAAAATAAACGTTCACACATACCCATATGCCACACAAATGAATGTCATGTAAAACCAGTTTATATCACGCATGGGTTTAAATAGCAGGGAAAATAACTTCATTGAAGTTTCAGTTTAAAACCCAGTTCCATTCTCATCAAAATAATATCTCAGTCAAGATCGAACCCCTCCCTCGGGTGATCCAGACTCACACAAAAGTCCACAATACATGATTCTCAAAACATCAAGTAATAACATACGAGACTAGGTAATATATATATATATATATATCTTCGGTAAATAACCAAGGCTATGGCCATATCCTCATGATCCCACTGCTACACGAATCCTGTGTGGGGGGTCTCACCACTATCGGGAACCGCCCCGGGAGGTAGGTCAGTCCATTCGTCGGTCCTACTCGATCACTCGCATCCAAAGATGCCACTCGCATTCGAAGATGCCACATAATCAATCACATCATGGTACATCGTACTCCATGCGACTTGCATGGTACAACGTACTCCGTGGACCCACATCTCATATCAATAATCGTGCCTGTCTCAAAATGCACGTTCGAGCGTATTTAATCAACGTGACACACAGTCTACCCTACGCTCCAAGCACGGCTCATCACATGTCTCATAAAATCAGTGCGAGCGATGCTCCAGCACTCTCATAAAATCAAGGAAAATCTCGTGCAAGCCAAGCTCTAGCACGCGTTTCATAAAATCTCATAAGATCTAGTGCGAGCTAAGCTCTAGCACTCTGTCAAAATCATGTAAAACTAGTGTGAGTTAGGCTCTAGCACTCTGTCATAAAAATCAAGTGAAAATCTGGTGTGAGTTAAACTCCAGCACCCTGTCACGAAAATCATATGAAAATCTAGTGCGAGTTAGACTCCAGCACCACTGCATGTAAAACCCTGCTACGAGCCCCTGCTCCAGCACTAATGCATGCATCACACAAATCAAAACTCGAGCGAGCTAAGCTCTAGCACGTCTCATTTTTTTTCAAAAAATCTCGTAGGCAGCTTTGTTATCTCAAAACAATTTCCAAAAGAAATCACATTGTTGAAAATATGCAATGCTGTGCATTTTTATTTTAAAGCTAGCCAACCTACCCATGCACGTGTCAAAACACCTCAAAAACAAGCAGGAACATCTTGTTCTTGCTCCTTCCAACTTTTCCAAATTTTAAAAATTTTACCCTTCACAGGGGTATTTTAGTCATTTGCCCATTCGGGCACTGAAATTCTTATTTTAAATCTAGACCCTTCAGACAATTTTAGGGAATGTAAATGAGGTCGAAATTGCATAAAGTTACCTCTAGCAGTCCGTAAAATTCTCTTACCTGGAATCACGTGCGAGCTTATCCTGTCTCGACCGTACCAGGTCTCTCAGTCCAATTCGCTCCAAACCAAGTCTATGGAGCCAATACTATGCGGGGTATGAAAATTGGAGCTCAATCGACTCTCGTTTGGGCTCTGTCGTAGAACTGCACAATTAGATTAATTCGGGTTATTTTCCATTAAATATAATATTAAATTAATTTTTGAAATTTACCCGTAGGTCAATCTCGACCATCGGTCAACTTACACGAATCTGAGGTATTCCTGAGAATTTTCCTCTCCTTTTTCCCTTTTTTTTTCTTTTTCTTTTTCCTTTTTCTTTTCTTTTTCCTTATATTCTTTTTTCCTTTTTTTTTCCATCCCTTTTCCTCTCTACCAAAACGGTGTCGTTTCGGGCCCTCACCGTCGCCAGTCGTTTCCAACCGTTTCACCAGACAAATCAGGTACCAACAGAAGCGGCTCGTCCTGTCGATCACGTCGGTACCCTCCGATCACAGCCAGCTGCTGTGGATCGTCAGAATCAAGCCCATTTTTCCCGTCGGCTTTTCCTTCTCTGTTTGTCGGACTCCGGCGTTGATACGACGCGTCGTCGGTACCAGCAAAGTCGCCTGAAGCTCCTCTTCCTTCTTCGACCCTCACCTGGCCTCGTCGATCGTCGGATTGTCATCGGGCTTCTCGAACGCGTTCGACTTCGGTTCTTTGTTTTTCTTTCGATGTCTCTCTCTTCGAACTAGATTTCAGTTTCTTTTACTTTTTTTTTATAATTTATTTTATTATTATTTTAATCATTAAAATATTATTAAAAAAATCCCAAAATATCAACAAAAACTATATTTTATTTAGATTAATTTGTTTAATTTATTTATTTTTAACCATTTTTCGGTGTATTTTTCTCCCGGCCAAAATTGTCCCGGCCAAAATTCGATAAATCTTAATAAATTTGTATCTTGTTCAATTAGACTCAAAATTCAATATTTTTTCTTTTATTGATCAAGATTTCCTAAATCCATATTTTAATGAAATTTTCTTATCGAATTTATACCGAATTTTGGTCTTTTGACCGTTTTACCCTTCTACACTTTCGAGACCAATTTAGGCGGACTTTCCTTCTTGGACCCACTATAATTTCTCATTTAAAATTTGTATCTCTCTCTGTCCGGACAATTCAAATCTCATAAATTTAATTTGAAATTCCTTAACTGTCCGTTTTCAAATTTTACGTACGTTCGACTACTTCATTCATATTTATATGATCAAAATCATCCGTCTTATAACAATATCCATACAATGTGTGAATCATAAGGAAATACGATAAAAATTCGGTCTCACATTTTCTCTAAGTCATTCTCACCATTTCAAAATAAATCTACTTGCATAATTTCATCATTTTCATAGTTTTCAGTTAAACTGAAGCTTAAACTGAACTTGTCAGTCTAACTAACATCATATTAATCATAAAACACACCAAACTTCATCTTTTTAATGCACAATCAAGGCTGGCTAAAAGCCTAGCTATCCACAGAAAACTTATTTCAAATTTCTATTTCAGTAAAAATCATATAAATCCATCAAACATTAGCATATATCCATCTCATCTTCTTCTAACAACTTTACCTTATTGTTGACCAACTTTGACCTCAATTTTCTTCCTCCACAAATCACTCTCAGCTATAAAAAAACAACATGTATATAGCTTAGAAATAACTTTAACAAGCTTAAAATGTAAGACCCGATTTTATTTAAAACATGAAATGAGTGAGTGTTCGTGAAAGGAAGTTGAAATGGTATTCCCGAACACGTTGAAGGGTAAAATGGTCAAAAGATTGAAATTCGGTATTAATTGTGACAAGAAAATTTCATTAAAAATATGGATTTGAGAAATCTTGATCAATAACGAAGAAATAATTAAATTTCGAGTCCAATCGATCAAGATATGAATTTATTGGAATAAACTGAAATTTTCACTTCGAGAAATTATCCCGAAAATATTGAAAAATATACCGAAAAGATGAAATAAGACCGATAAATTCATTTATAGATTAAATGAATTAAATAAGAATTTTGTTTTTGGGATATTTTGATTTTTATATATTTAATGGATTAAAAATAATAATTAAAATAAATTATAAATAAATAAATAATAATACTAATAATAAAGTAATTGAAAAAAAAGAGAAATCAGAAATCTGGAAAAAACGCGAAAAGAAAGAAAGAAACTGAAAAAGGAAAAATGGAAGCCGAACCCGAGGAGAGAGACCGAGAGCACTGGCGACCATCCGACGACCCAGCGGCCAAGCTGTCACGACCCAATTCCATTCTCTTTAACCGAAAATCACTAAAATTTTTTCGCGTTTTACTGTTACCTTACCCGGTCGTGAACTAACTCACCACACACTGTTGGGCTGTGAGTCAATAATAAACTCCACCTCTCATTCATTCTCAGTTAAATAAAACGATGTCATACATTTGCATTTAATTTTGTACTTATACAAAAGCATGCTTTACTGACATCTACATCCCCCATAATTACAACGCAAAAGAATACTGTGCTTTTACATTGTTTAGATACAAAAAGAATCACTGTGTATATACCTCTAAGCGATGGAGATGCAGCGGAGTCCAAAATACCACGCCTCAGTCCTCACTGGGCTACTATGCATGCTCTGTAGGGGGAAAATAGAGAGGGATGAGCAACCACACGCTCAGTAAGGCAATAATGCAAGCATGGTAGATAACTACTCTATCTACATACTGATAGTGTTATGCATAAATCGTTCATAGTAGGAGCATGAGGAAGTAAAACTATGCCATGTGAGTATACATATATATCATGTATTAAAATCATGTACATTGGCATATAAAACATGGTAAAAATATCATGTATAAATCATCTCATGCTCTATCTCATTTAAATTCATAAAAAGGGCAATTCATTAAGAAACCTCCATTTTAAACCCACGTCATAAAACTCTTTCTCAACACATACAATCTCATCACATCAATTCACAATCACAACCTCATTTTCATTTCACAAATCAATTCCATGAGGCTCGACCCCTCCTTCGGGTCTACCTTAAACAATCACAAATCACACTTAGAGATTTAAAATCATGTGGTAGTAAGTAAATCAAGCAAGGAGACAGGTTACTATATCTCAAGTGACTACGTTGGCCAATTGTCACATATCATCCCAGACCACACGGATCCCGGTGTGCGGGGTATCATGCTGGCACGAAGGTGGGTTAGTTCTCCGCCAGACTTTCTCAAATCAAGTAACCATCATGCGGTACATCGTACTCCATGTGATATACACTGTACATCGTACTCTGCAGACCCATAACATGGTTGGGGGTGCTTGCCGTAGGTCTTATCTACCCCATACCAAGTGTAACCTTTATAGTCTCAAGACCGCGTGGGAGTAACCTCAATACCAGGTCCTAACCCCTCATGGCCTTGCTCGCCCCTGTTGGGTTCCCTGATTCAGGTCCTAGCCCCTCACCCCACTCAAGAGGTCTGTTTGGCCTGTTGGGTTCCCTGAGTTAATCTGTATCTCTCACCACGGCCTCATACATACCACAGTGTGAAAACTGACGCGAGCTATGCTCTAGAGCGAATTCATGCATCAAAACCAATCACTTCGTATGAGCAACGCTCTAGTACGGCATTTATGCATAAAATATGAAGAAACCACGTACGAGCATAGCTCCAGTACGGTTATATGCATAAGAAAAACCACTCAAATCCAAGTACGAGCGTAAGCTCCAGTACGGTTTATAAAACATCATCACAATTCAAATCAAAGTGCGAGCTAGGCTCAAGCACGTATCACACAAGTGAAAACATAGAAATCTAGCGCGAGCGAGGCTCTAGCGCGATTTATGTCATGCAAATACGATAGGCAGCTCATACACCATCAAACAATCCCGGTAATCGGGTTTAGCACTTCACAAATGCTTTTCCACAACATCAATAAAACACTAGCCGGCCCATCTACAAGCTTGCTTAAAACCAAGCAATTCCATTTTGAAAAACATCAAAACATTAGATTTATGCAATTATTAGCCTTACTATCCCATTTCTTTACAATACCATTTCAACCACCAAATCTCATACAATTATTCATATTCACATCCATACATCTTCAAAACACATTTCTATAAATCCACGCACATTTCCAAAGCCCTATACACCCACAAAATACGAGCAGCTACCTCTATATACTTACAGAATTCCGTTACCTGGAATCGCGATGCGTGATTCCACTTCCTTAAGTTGCTTACTCGTACGGTTTGATTCGTCTTCAACAACTTTCGAGACTGCACATAATCATATTTCACATTATATTCGATCCATATAATGCAACCCTTGTGCTTGCTATAGTCAATTTAATCTATAGCATCTATTAACGCTTATGAGGCCTCGTTTCATTACTTTACCCAAAACTCGAGTCTATAGATTCTTTTAGGCCTATTAACTCATTCCAAATCGATATTAAATCGATATCAAGCTCATAGTGTTCATATTTCATTGATTTCCTCACTATGGCATTTGTCAAGCATTTACATGCTTATTTTCATAATTTCACTTAAACCCACATTATAACTCCACATAACCATTCCAATCACCCACATTACTCATTTAACAACTTATCATAACCCATAAACCACCAACTCCCCAAATCATACTTTCTCACACTAGAGGCATTCCATTTTCTAGGTTACATTAGTTTCCAACACAACCTAAGTGTTTCCATCCATACATACTCATGCCGAACAACTCCAAAATCAATTAAATAGACAATGTACTTGGATTGGAGTGTTAGAATCTTACCAAATATGATTTTTCTCCTTGCTCCAAATGTCAATGCCCTTATCTCCTTCAATACCCACTATGGGATTTTGGGTTCCAACTATGTTGTTCTCTTCCTCAAGATGAACAACTTAATGTCTAATGGTCTTCCCTCAATTCTTGCTGGAAATGTCTGATTTTAGAGAGAGAAAGTTAGGTTTTTGGGTTAGAAATAGAAGATTGGTGTTTTTCCCAAAATTTTCAGATTTTCAGCCCTCCTTATATAGAAATAGCTTGAGGAGATCGATCTGGTCCAAGAGGAGATCGATCTGGTCCCCTTAAATCTCTCATTTTCATGAAATTTTAAGCATGAGATCGATCTGTCGAAGCATGAGATCGATCTGCTCCCAAACAGAGAGCTAAGGAGATCCATCTGGGTGCTTGAGGATCGATCTTTTCATTACAGAATGCTTAGGAGATCGATCTGGCCCCATTGGAGATCGATCTGCTCTATTCCATTGCCCAAATAAGAGCATTCTGGCTCTTCCAGATCGATCTCTCATCCTATGAGATCGATCTGGCCTTCATACTTTCCAGATTTCCTGCAGTTTCCTTGCTGCAACTCACACCAACACATCCTTAATCTGCTGGCATGGCCATTTTCTCATCTATCCACCTTTATCACTTGAAAATGGCATCCATTCATACCTTATGCACATTGAAACTTGTGTGCATTCATTGTATGTCCAAAGGTATACTATATATAACCAAATGGAAGCATTTATATTCATGTAGCTTCCATCCATTTACCACACTACCCATTTTGAGTTTCAATCACATCCATCACTTATAGGAACTCATTTCTTCATATTCATACTCAATGGAACTTGTATGTACGTTACAAATCATATTTCACATACATACATTGAATCCATGGACTTACATCGATCATACTTTACATTACAAGTCCATTCACATTCATTACACATTACAACTTTACATATACGGGGTCTCACATTCTCCTCTCCTTCAAGGAATTTGGTCCTCCAAATTAGAACCAAGTCACTCTTCAAAAAGTTGGGGGTACTTCTCCCGTATCAAGTTCTCCAATTCCCATGTGGCCTCTTCCGCCGTGTGATGTTGCCAAAGAACTTTCACCAAGGGAATTGTCTTATTCTGCAACACTTTCTCTTTTCTGTCTAATATCCGAACCGGCTTCTCAACATACATCATGTGAGACCCCGTATATGTAAAGTTGTAATATGTAATAAATATGAATGGACTTGTAATGTAAAGTATGATTGATGTAAGTCCATGGATTCAATGTACGTATGTGTAATATGATTTGTAACGTACATACAAGTTCCATTGAGTATGAATATGAAGAAATGAGTTCTTATAAGTGATGGATGTGATTGAAACTCAAAATGAGTAGTGTGGTAAAATGGAATGAAGTTATGCTTCCATTTGGTTTTATGTAGCATACCTTTGGACATACAATGAATGCACACAAGTTTCAATGTGCATAAGGTATGAATGGATGCCATTTTCAAGTTATAAAGGTGGGTGGATGAGAAAATGGCCATGGCAACAGATTAAGGATGTGTTAGTGTGAGTTGCAGCAAGGAAACTGCAGAAAATCTGGAAAACATGAAGGCCAGATCGATCTCATAGGATGAGAGATCGATCTGGAAGAGCCAGAATGCTCTTATTTGGGCAATGGAATAGAGCAGATCGATCTCTAATGGGGCCAGATCGATCTCCTAAGCATTCTGTGATGAAAAGATCGATCCTCAAGCACCCAGATCGATCTCCTTAGCTCTCTCTTTGGGACCAGATCGATCTCATGCTTCGACAGATTGATCTCATGCTTAAAAATGTCGTGAAAAGAAGGGATTTAAGGGGACCAGATCGATCTCCTCTTGGACCAGATCGATCTCCTCAAGCTATTTCTATAAAAGGAGGGCTGAAAATCTGAAAATTTCGAGAAAAACACCAATCTTCCATTTCTAACCCAAAAACCTAACTTTCCCTCTCTAAAATCAGCCCTTTTCAGTGAGATTTGAAGAGAGACCATTAGAGGCAAAGTTGTTCCTATCAAAGAGAAGAACAACATAGTGGGTAGGCATTTTCCCATTGTTGGTATTGAAGGAGAAAAGGGCATTGACATTTGGAGCAAGAAGAAAAATCATATTTGGTAAGATTCTAACACTCCAATCCAAGTGCATTGTCTATTTAATTGATTTTGGAGTTGTTTGGCATGAGTATTGATGGATAAATTATCTAGGGATGTGGTGGAATTGGTGTGACCTAGAAAACCTAGAATGGGTATAATGTGAGAATATATGGGTTGAATGAGTTTATGATTTATGGGCATGCTAAAGTTGTTATTGAGGTAATGTTTATGATTTTAGATGGTTAAATGGAATTACATTGTGAGTTGGGAGGAATTGTGAAAATGGGTATGTATATGCTTGATAAATGCCATAGTGAGGGAATTCATGAAATATGAACACTATGAGCTTAATGTTGATTTAATATCGATTTTGAATAAGTTAATCGGCCTAAGAAGATCCATAGACTCGAGTTATGGATAAAGTAATGAAACGAGGCCTCACAAGCGTTAATAGAAAACTATAGGTCGAATTGACTGTAGTGAACGCACGATGTCATATTATATGGATCGAATATAATGCGGGATACGATTTTGTGCAATCCCGAAGAGTTCGTTGAAGACGAATCGAACCGTACGAGTAAGCAGCTTAAGGAAGTGGAATCACGCATCGCGATTCCAGGTAAGGGAATTCTGTAAGTATATAGAGGTAGCTGCTAGTAATTTGTGGGATTATAGGGTGTTTATGAAATGCATGAACGTTTGAGAAATGGGTTGTTTGGTATGTGAAAATGGTTGTGAAATTGGATGATTTGGTTTACATGGATGTATAAAAAAGGGATAGTAATGCTAATAATTGCATAAATCAAGTGTTTTGAATACTTTCACAAAACATGTGTTTTGTTTTAAACGAATTGATAGATAGGATGGCTATTGTGGTTTGATGTTTGTGATAGCACATGTGAAGTGCCAAATATGTTTTGAGATAGCTTTAAAAGCTTATGAGCCGCCTATCATGTTTATGTGAATTAAACCGTGCTAGAGCCTAGCTCGCACCGGGTATTGATGTTTTCATTTGTATGAAACGTGCTGGAGCTTAGCTCGCACCTTGATTTGGAAACTATGATGATGTTTATAAACCGTACTGGAGCTTCTGCTCGTACGTGACTTTTGAGTGGTTTGTCTTATGAGTATAACTGTACTAGAGCTATGCTCGTACGCGTCTCTTTATGAGAGGATGCATGAGTCGTGCTAGAGCTTTGCTCGCACAAGTTTGCACATTGTGATACGTATAAGGTTGTGAAAGTTGGTAAGATCCTTAAGCCTTACATCCTTAAGCCAACATCCTTAAGCCCAAAGAGGCGGGAAGGCTCTGTTAGGCGGGGAGGCTCTGTTCGGTGGGGAGGTTCTCTTACAGTGGGATCCTTAAGCCAACATCCTTAAGCCCTGGAGGGGCGGGGAGGCTCTGTTAGGCAGGGAGGCTCTCCTACATGGGTACGGTAAGATCCTTAAGCCCTACATCCTTAAGCCAACATCCTTAAGCCCGAGGAGGCGGGGAGGCTCTGTTAGGCGGGGAGGCTCTGTTCGGTGGGGAGGCTCTCTTACGAAAGGATCCTTAAGCCCTACATCCTTAAGCTAACATCCTTAAGCCCGAGGAGGCAGGGAGGCTCTGTTAGGCGGGGAGGCTCTGTTCGGCAGGGAGGCTCTCCTTTACAGATATGGAAAACTCTTGATATGGGGTAGGTAAGACCTAGGAATGGCACCCCCAATCACGATATGAGTCTGCGAAGTACGCTGTACCGTGTATATCACATGGAGTACGCTGTACCGCATGATGGTTATGTGATGAGAAAGTCTGGCGAGGGATAATCCATCTTCATGCCAGTATGATACCCCGCACACCTGGACACGTGTGGTCTGGGATGATTTATGATGTAGTTGGTCCACATAGGCACTTTTGATATAGTGACCTAGTTTTTATACACATGTGTGATTGTGAATTGATGTGATGAGATTGTATGTGTTTGAGAAAGAGTTTATGATGTGGGTTTAAAAAGGAGGTTTCTTAATGAATTGCCCTTTTTATGAATTTAAATGAGATTGAGCATGAGATGATTTATACATGATGTTTTTACCATGTTTTATATGCCAATGTACATGATTTTGATACATGATATATATGTATACTCATATGGCATAGTTTTACTTCCTCATGCTCCTACCATAAATGATTTATGCATAACACTATCAGCATGTAGATAGAGTAGTTATCTACCATGCTTGCATTATTACCTTACTGAGCATGTGGTTGCTCATCCCTCACTATTTTTCGCCCTACAGAGCGTGTATAGTAGCCCAGTGAGGACTTAGGCGTGGTATTTTGGACTCCGCTGCACCTCCATCGCTTAAAGGTATATACACAATGATTCTTTTTGTATCTAAACAACGTAAAAGCACAGTATTCTTTGAGTTGTAATTATGGGGGATGTAGATGTCAATAAAACATGCTTTTGTATAAGTACAAGATTAAATGCAAATGTATGACATCGATTTATTTAACTGAGAATGAATGAGATGTGGAGTTTATTATTGACTCACAGCCCAACAGTGTGTGGTGAGTTAGTTCACGACCGGGTAAGGTAACAGTAAAACGCGAAAATTTTTTAGTGATTTTCGGTTAAAGAGAATGGAATTGGGTCGTGACACATCATACTCTCATGGAGCTCCAACGGCTCATATCTTATCACGTGTGTCGAGTCCGGGTGATACTTCTGAAGCATCAAGACGTGGAAGACGTTGTGGACATTTGCCAAATCCGGTGGCAATGCCAACCTATACGCCTTATCTCCCACTCTCTCCAAAATCTTGAAGGGTTCGATATATCTAGGGCTCAGCTTGCCCTTCTTACCAAATCTCATAATACCCTTCGATGGTGATACTCTCAGAAACACCGACTCACCCTCATCAAACTCCAGTGGTCTTCATCTCTTGTCAGCATAACTCTTTTGCCGGCTCTGAGCTATCCGTAATCTCTCACATGTCAACTGGACGTCCTCAGATGCCTGCTGTACTACGTCCGGAGCAAAAATCTATCTGTCACTAACCTCTTCCCATCCAATGGGGGAACGACATCAACGTCCATACAATGCCTCATAGGGTGCCATCCCGATACTCGCATGATAGCTATTATTATAAGCGAACTCGGCTTGTAGGTGGTCATCCCAGGAGCCTCTAAAATCCAGCAAATAAGCTCTCAACATATCCTCGAGGGTCTGTATAGTCCTCTCTGACTGCCCATCTGTCTGAGGATGAAAAGCGGTGCTAAAACTCAGTCGGGTCCCCAGCGCTTCCTGAAAATGTTCCCAAAAATGGGAAGTGAAGCGGGCATCCCTATCAGAAACAACGCTCACTAGTACACCATGTAGCCATACTATCTCTCGAATATACAGGTTCGCCAACAAACTCAGTGTATCGGTAGCTCTCATAGCCAAGAAATGGGCGGACTTAGTCAACCAGTCCACAATAACCCATATGGCATCATGACCTCTACGGGTCCTCAGCAACCCCATCACAAAATCCATGGTGACATGCTCCCACTTCCATGTCGGTATCGATAGAGGCTGCAATAATCCTGCAGGCTTCTGATGCTCTACCTTCACTTGCTGACAAACGAGACACTTAGCGACATATTCAGCAATGTCTCTTTCATTCCAGACTACCAATAAACCTTTCGAAGGTTTTGATACATCTTGGTACTTCCTGGATGTATCGTATACTTCGATGAGTGAGCCTCTGATAAAATCATTCTCCTAATCTCAGGATCCCTGGGAACGCATACTCTGCCTCTGAACCTCAATAATCCATCAGCACTCTGCTCAAAATCAATACCCACACCTGTCTGTATCTGCCTCAGCCAATCGATGCATCGTCGATCGCTCTGCTGGGCTCGCTGAATACGGCCAATCAACTCTGGCTCTAGTCTCAAACTAGACATGACCTCAAGTCTCTCAGATCCAGGTGGGGTTACATCCAAACTGAGGTTCGCAAAGTGTTCTAACAAGTCATGTTCTCGTACCATCATATAAGACACCAACCCAAGGTTTTTTCTACTCAAGGCATCGGCAACTACATTTGCCTTACCCGGGTGGTACATGATTTCACAATCATAGTCTTTCAGGAGTTTGAGCCATCTCCTCTGTCTCATATTCAGCTCTTTCTGCGAGAACAGGTACTTAAGGCTCTTATGATCTGTGAACACCTGAAATTTCTCACCATAGAGATAGTGGTGCCATATTTTCAAAGCAAATACTACAGCCGCCAACTCCAAATCATGTGTCGGGTAGTTCCTCTCATGATCTTTCAGCTGTCTCGATCCATAGGCAACTACCTTCCCATCCTGCATAAGCACACAGCCCAGTCCCTGGTGTGATGCATCCGTATACACCGAGAATCCTCCTGAGCTGGTAGGAATGGTGAGAACTGGAGCAGTCGTCAATCGACGCTTAAGCTCCTCAAAACTCCTCTCACATGCCTCATCCCACACAAACTTAACATCTTTTCGCATGAGGCGTGTCAATGGAGCAGCTAGTCTGGAGAAACCCTCTACAAATCTCCGATAATATCCTGCCAATCCCAAGAAACTTCTAATCTCAGTAACTGTCTTGGGCTGTTCCCACTGTATAACTGCCTCTATCTTGGATGGATCCACTGATACCCCATCCTTTGACACAACATGCCCCAAAAATGAGATCTGTTCCAACCAAAAGTTACACTTGCTGAGTTTGGCATACAATTCTCTCTCTCGGAGGGTCTGCAGAACTATCCTCAAGTGCTCCTCATGATCTTCCCTGGACTTAGAATAAACCAAAATGTCATCTATGAAAACAATCACAAACTTATCCAGGTATGGCTTGAATATATCATTCATCAATGCCATAAATGCTGTAGGAGCATTCGTCAATCCGAATGGCATCATCAAAAACTCGTAGTGGCCATAACGGGTACGAAATGCTGTTTTGGGTACATCTCCACTCCTAATCCTCAACTGATGATACCCTGACCGCAGATCTATCTTAGAAAATACTTCGGCTCCCTTGTGCTAATCCAACAAATCATCGATTCTTGGAAGGGGGTACTTGTTCTTAATGGTGGTCTTATTCAACAACCGGTAATCTATACACAGTCGGAGGCTTCCATCCTTCTTCCTTACAAATAGAACCGGTGCTCCCCAAGGTGAGACACTCGGTCTAATAAACCCCTTCTCCAGCAACTCTTGCAGCTGTTTCTTTAGCTCTTCCAATTCTATCGGAGCCATTCTATAAGGTGGTTTCGATATCGGCTCTGTACCAGGCACTAGCTCAATGTAAAATTCCATTTCCCTTACAGGTGTAGCCCTGGTAATTCATCCGGAAAGACATCAGGGTAATCCGTAATTACGGCTTTGTCCCTCAATTCCGGGTGTGCCTCATGTATATCAACCACGTATGTAATGAACCCTTCACATTATCCTCTCCATCGTTAGTTACATAACCATCACTCCACATTCAACATTTATCATAAACAATAATTTATCTCTCAAGCAATATGCATTTAAGATCATACTCCTTTATTTACAACAAACATGCTATTTTCATATCATTTCTTTTCATCAAAATTTACAATAAGATTGTCTAATCCTGAAAACATCAATGTTTTGGCATGACAATCCATCACAACACGATTGGTAGCCAACCAATCCATTCCCAAAATTACATCAAAATCATTCATATTCAATAAAATCAGATTGGCTATCATTTCCTTCCCCTCTATCTTTAACTTACAATCTCTACATACATGCTCAGTCAATTGACTATCATTCATGGGTGTGGAAATCATTAACATTTTATCCAACAATGTTGGTTTCACATGCTTCAATAATTCATGTGCAAAGGAAGGTGATATGAAAGAATGCGTGGCACCAGGATCAAATAATACCAATGCTTCTAAATCAAAGATTCAGATGGTACCTTTAATCACATCCGTCGAAGCATCTGCGGTGTCCTGATCCAGTGCATGTACTCTTCCTCTGCTCACACCCGTAGCCTGTTTCCCTTTCTCCTCAGCCGTAGCCCTCCTCCTCGGGGCTGCTGTCTCAACTGGAGCTTCCTCAGGCTCTTTGCCATTCTGTGGGGCAACCTCAATCATCTCAGTGCAGAACCTCGATATATGTCCTGGCCTCCCACACCTAAAACACGAAACAGGGGGCACCTGACACGGCCTAGTCCCATGGTATCTCCCACATCTCCTACACTGATCTGTGGTAGGTCGTGGTCCTCCAATAGTTATACCCCTCGGTGCAGTCAAGGCTGGGTATACGGGAGGTCTAGCGGCTCTCTCCTGCACCTCCTCGATCTTAGGTCTCTTCTCAAAATACCTTGGGCCTCCTTTCCTGGCCACACTATCCCTCCCGGATCTCTTTCGATCTCTGTCCTTTCCAACACTGATTCTCCCAAGCTCGGAGGCATTCCGCTCAAAGTCTTACTCACACAACTGAGCCTTATGTACAGCCTCCTCATAAGTCACAATGTCGAAGGGAGCTAGCTTAGTCCGGATGGCCAATCTCAATCCATCCATGAACTTCTGTATCTTTCGGGTCTACTACCCATCGTGTCCAGGTCATATCTCCCCAAGGACATAAACTTGGACTCATACTCGTCCACAGTATGGTTCCCCTGAACCAAATTCATAAATTCCATCTGCAGTTTCCTCTGTGCGGTAGCTGGAATATACTGTCTTCTGAAGGCCTCCAAGAATATCTCTTATGAAATCTCAGAGTGTCTAGCCCTCAAAATAGCTTCGGTGGATCTCCACCAGTGTTCTGCCTCGCCTTTCAACATAAACACGGCAAAGGCTATCTTTTCAGCAGAAGTGCATCGGAAAAACCTATATAGTTTCTCCATCTCATACACCCAATCCTCCGTAACCACTGGATCCTTCACCCCTCTAAACACTGGGGGTTTTAGCGCTTGAAATTCTCGTAACCTACTTAAGTCGCAGTCATAACCCAACTCACTACCACTCTGCTGTGGAGCAATAGGAGAATCTGTATCCTATACTGAAGGTGGTGTAGCAGTAGCAGTCTCTGTAGTCTGAGGTCTCTCAGCGTCTGTAGCTGCCTGTTCAGTAGTAGGCTATGTCGCGGGACCTCGTCTATCACCGGCACCCAATGCCTGTGTGACTATCTCCACCAAGTTCTCAATACTCCGCTCTAACCTAGCGAAGTGAGCCTCAGTATCCTCTGCTCTCTCAGCAGGATTCTGTGGAGCTTGCTCAGTCTGTGGCTCTGCACGGCTCTCAGGCCTACCTCTACGGCCTCTAGCACGTGCTCTCGCCCCTCTACCTTTGTGTGTAACTGGCATAGTGCCTAACTTCCTGTATTATAATAATTCATTAAGCTCAATCCATCACGGTATACACAGTTATATCTAAACAAAAGCACAGTACTATGGGGATGTATTTTCCTATGTTTTATTAATGACTCACATCAGGCCAACACAGCTCTGGTACCAATCTCTGTCACGACCCAATTCCATTCTCTTTAACCGAAAATCACTAAAAAAATTTTACGTTTTACTGTTACCTTACCCGGTCGTGAACTAACTCACCACACACTGTTGGGCTGTGAGTCAATAATAAACTCCACCTCTCATTCATTCTTAGTTAAATAAAACGATGTCATACATTTTCATTTAATCTTGTACTTATACAAAATCATGTTTTACTGACATCTACATCTACATCCCCCATAATTACAACGTAAAAGAATACTGTGCTTTTACATTGTTTAGATACAAAAAGAATCACTGTGTATATACCTCTAAGCGATGGAGATGCAACGGAGTCCAAAATACCACGCCTCAGTCCTCACTGGGCTACTATGCACGCTCTGTAGAGGGGAAAATAGAGAGGGATGAGCAACCACATGCTTAGTAAGGCAATAATGCAAGCATGGTAGATAACTACTCTATCAACATGCTGATAGTGTTATGCATAAATCGTTCATAGTAGGAGTGTGAGGAAGTAAAACTATGCCATGTGAGTATACATATATATCATGTATTAAAATCATGTACATTGGCATATAAAACATGGTAAAAATATCATGTATAAATCATCTCATGCTCAATCTCATTTAAATTCATAAAAAGGGCAATTCATTAAGAAACCTCCTTTTTAAACCCACGTCATAAAACTCTTTCTCAACACATACAATCTCATCACATCAATTCACAATCACAACCTCATTTTCATTTCACAAATCAATTCCATGAGGCTCGACCCCTCCTTTGGGTCTACCTTAAACAATCACAAATCACACTTAGAGATTTAAAATCATATGGTAGTAAGTAAATCAAGCAAGGAGATAGGTTACTATATCTCAAGTGACTACGTTGGCCAATTGTCACATATCATCCCAGACCACACGGATCCCGGTGTGCGGGGTATCATGCTGGCACGAAGGTGGGTTAGTTCTCCGCCAGACTTTCTCAAATCAAGTAACCACCACGCGGTACATCGTACTCCATGTGATATATACGGTACATCGTACTCCGTGGACCCATAACATGGTTGGGGGTGCCTGCCGTAGGTCTTATCTACCCCATACCAAGTTTAACCTTTATAGTCTCATGAACGCGTGGGAGTAACCTCAATACCAGGTCCTAGCCCCTCATGGCCTTGCTCGCCCCTGTTGGGTTCCTTGATTCAGGTCCTAGCCCCTCACCCTCACCCCACTCAAGAGGTCTGTTAGGCCTGTTGGGTTCCCTGAATGGATTATGTCAGGTCCTAGCCCCTCACCCTCACCCCACTCAAGAGGTTTGTTAGGCCTGTTGGGTTCCTTGAGTTAATCTGTATCTCTCACCACGGCCTCATACATACCACAGTGTGAAAATCGACGCGAGCTATGCTCTAGCGCGAATTCATGCATCAAAACCAATCACTTCGTACGAGCAACGCTCTAGTACGGCATTTATGCATAAAATATGAAGAAACCACGTACGAGCATAGCTCCAATACGGTTATATGCATAAGAAAAACCACTCAAATCCAAGTACGAGCGTAAGCTCTAGTACGGTTTATAAAACATCATCACAATTCAAATCAAAGTGCGAGCTAGGCTCAAGCACGTATCACACAAGTGAAATCATAGAAATCCAATGCGAGCGAGGCTCTAGCGCGATTTATGTCATGCAAATACGATAGGCGGCTCATACACAATCAAACAATCCCGGCAATCGGGTTTAGCACTTCACAAATGCTTTTCCATAACATCAATAAAACACTAGCCGGCCCATCTACAAGCTTGCTTAAAACCAAGCAATTCCATTTTGAAAAACATCAAAACATTAGATTTATGCAATTATTAGCCTTACTATCCCATTTCTTTACAATACCATTTCAACCACCAAATCTCATACAATTATTCATAGTCACATCCACACATCTTCAAAACACATTTCTATAAATCCATGCACATTTTCAAAGCCCTATACACCCACAAAATACGAGCAGCTACCTCTATATACTTACAGAATTCCCTTACCTGGAATCGCGATGTGTGATTCCACTTCCTTAAGTTGCTTACTCGTACAGTTTGATTCGTCTTCAACAACTTTCGAGACTGCACACAATCATATTTCACATTATATTCGATCCATATAATGCAACCCTTGTGCTTGCTATAGTCAATTTAATCTATAGCATCTATTAACGCTTATGAGGCCTCGTTTCATTACTTTACCCAAAACTCGAGTCTATGGATTCTTTTAGGCCTATTAACTCATTCCAAATCTATATTAAATCGATATCAAGCTCATAGTGTTCATATTTCATTGATTTCCTCACTATGGTATTTTATCGAGCATCTCATATACCCATCTTCATGTCTTCTCTAAACCCACATTATAACTCCACATAACCATTCCAAATCACCCACATTACTCATTTAACAACTTATCATAACCCATAAACCACCAACTCCACAAATCATACTTTCTCACACTAGAGGCATTCCATTTTCTAGGTTACATTAGTTTCCAACACAACCTAGGTGTTTCCATCCATACATACTCATGCTAAACAACTCCAAAATTAATTAAATAGACAATGCACTTGGATTGGAGTGTTAGAATCTTACCAAATATGATTTTTCTCCTTGCTCCAAATGTCAATGCCCTTATCTCCTTCAATACCCACAATGGGATTTTGGGTTCCAACTATGTTGTTCTCTTCCTCAAGATGAACAACTTAATGTCTAATGGTCTCCCCTCAATTCTTGTTGGAAATTGCTGATTTTAGAGAGAGAAAGTTAGGTTTTTGGGTTAGAAATGGAAGATTGGTGTTTTTCCCAAAATTTTCAGATTTTCAACCCTCCTTATATAGAAATAGCTTGAGGAGATCGATCTGGTCCAAGAAGAGATCGATCTGGTCCCCTTAAATCTCTCATTTTCACAAAATTTTAAGCATAAGATCGATCTGTCGAAGCATGAGATCGATCTGCTCTCAAACAGAGAGCTAAGGAGATCCATCTGGGTGCTTGAGGATCGATCTTTTCATTACAGAATACTTAGGAGATCGATCTGGCCCCATTGAAGATCGATCTGCTCTATTCCATTGCCCAAATAAGAGCATTCTGGCTCTTCCAGATCGATCTCTCATCCTATGAGATCGATCTGGCCTTCATACTTTCCAGATTTCCTGCAGTTTCCTTGCTGCAACTCACACCAACACATCCTTAATCTGCTGTCATGGCCATTTTCTCATCTATCCACCTTTATAACTTGAAAATGGCATCCATTCATACCTTATGCACATTGAAACTTGTGTAGATTCATTGTATGTCCAAAGGTATACTATATATAACCAAATGGAAGCATTTATATTCATGCAGCGTCCATCCATTTACCACACTACCCATTTTGAGTTTCAATCACATCCATCACTTATAGGAACTCATTTCTTCATATTCATACTCAATGGAACTTGTATGTACGTTACAAATCATATTTCACATACATATATTGAATCCATGTACTTACATCGATCATACTTTACATTACAAATCCATTCACATTCATTACACATTACAACTTTACATATACGGGGTCTCACACAAGCGAAGGGCCGGAGAAGGTAGCCGATCACCGTGCGATCCCCTGGTATCGACGACGTGCCCCACCGACGCTAGAATCCGACGGATCGAAGAGAGGAAGCCGCAGAGGGAGAAGAGAAATCTGGCAATCATCGACGTGATTCGGTCCAACCTAAGGCCAGCCGAGAGATCCCCTGCTCGAGACGAGTTGAACAGTACCAAAAATGGCCCGGGAACTGACCGGAGACGTCGTGAACGAAAAAGTTGAGCCTAAACCAGTACGGACCAGTTCAGTGCAGTGCAGGTATGCTGAACCGGACCAGATTGGTTCAGCCAAAAAGAAAAGAAAGAAAAGAAAAGAAAAAAAAAAGAAAAAAATTGGGGAAAAATCCCAGTGATGCAATCGAGCTACGGGTAAGTCGGTAAGCGGTCGAAATTGACTGATTTAAATTTTTAAATATTTAATTTGATTAATATTCGATTGAAAATTGACCCGAAAAAATATGTAATTGTGTAACTCGACAATTGATGTCAAACGAGAGCTCAAGTCAACCGTGATTTACGTACTATCATGGAATCTCTGGTAAGTAACCCTTATTTACGATAATTTACATCGTTATGCATGTTAAAAATTTATCGCATAAACTACGGATTTAATTTTCGCATAAAATGAATTATATTTTGGAGTTAAAGATAAATTGTCATAAATAATTAATTGAGTTATCCAAGAGTTTAAAATGAGGCCCAATAAATACTAATAGGCCCAGTGAGCCCAATATGCCTCGATAATATGAATAGTGAGTGGAAAACGGGCTTAAGGCCGATTTAGGCCTATTATGGTACTCTCGGGCCCAATAGGGGTAAACGGGCTCAATGATTTAAATTAAGCCCAGAAAGTATGAAATACAATTATTTATATTGTATTTGGCCTGATGAATATTTATACGCAGTTTCAGAGATTGGATTGGGAGCAAATCGGATTGCGTGACGAGTCATCAGTGGAAATGTCAGACTGTACAGAAAAATGAGGTAAGAGAATTGTGTGAGTAGTAGAGGTAGCTACGCGTATTTTAATAGCTTTTGTATACACTGAATATGTATAAAGATCCTAGAAATGGTTTAAAGATTTTAAGGACTCGAAAATAGGAATAGAAATGGTGAAAGCATGACATGCATGAAATGCATGATTTAAGGAATTTTCTGATTTAAGGAATTTTCTTGGTTTTTTAAGCAAATCAAATCGATAGATTGGCCAGTAATTGCATAAATTTCACAATATAACACTACGTAGGTGTTATTAAGATTTAAATGAAATTTCTTCAGAAAATGGGCAAACTATCAAGTTTATATGAAAACAGATAGTGTTGGCGCATAGCTCACACTATATCTGCGTTTATGAGTGTGCATAAAATGTGCTAGAGCGGTTGCTCGCACCGACTTGTGTGAAATCATATTCATGAAATGTGCTACAGCGATTGCTCGCACTGATTTTATTATTGTGAAATGCATGAGAGTGCTGGAGCCTAGCTCGCTCCACGTTTTGACTGTTTTGGACTGTTTTGACTTGACATGCATGAGAGGTGTCGGAGCTTAGCTTGCATCTTGTTTTGATATGATAATTGCATAAAAGTCGTGTTGGAGTGTAACTCGCACGAGATTTGATTTATTTATGCATAAAACCATGTTGGAGCTTGCTCGCATGTGATTTTATATGGATTTATAACTCTTTTAAAGCCGTACTAGAGTGCTACTCGTACACAGGTTTTATGAATTTTTATGAAACCGTGCTAGAGCTTCGCTCGTACAAGATTTTTAGATATCATGAATATGCATGGAGCCGTGCTGGAGCTTCACTCGTACATGGATTTATATGACATGCATATAGCCGTGTTGGAGCCTCCTGTAGACTGTCACAGTGAGATGATATGCCCACATGTGCATACTGAGCATATTTGGCATGGGTGGATAAGACCTATTGCAGGCACCCCCTGACTGAGATTGGGTTCACAAAGTACGTTGTACTGTGTATATCACATGGAGTACGCTGTATCATGGGGATTGTTGGAGTGGAGTGGCATTAGACACGAGGCAGCAAGCCTTGCCCTCGCAATCCTGATGTTATGTTGTTCTAGCGGCAGGATTGACCCACCTCCCATTTCAGGTGTGATATCCCGCACACTAGGTACCGTGTAGCCAGAGATCACTAGGTTATGGCCATAGTCCTCGATGTTACTGATATAGTCACCTACATGTCTCACATGATATAACTTTTGGTCTCGATAGACCAGGGTAGACCCAAGGGAGGGGTCAAGCCCCTGATTTTGTGATTTTCTACTATGATGCTAGATTTTTCAGAGGATTTTATGAAATGTGTGTCACAACCCTCCATGACTTAACCAAAAATCACTACAATTTTTTCGTATTTTTAACTTACCTTTCCTCTCTTCAATGGTTGGGCTGTGATTCGATGTTAGCTTCCTCGCATACCACATCATCTATTATCATACATACATGTTAATATACTATTACTGACTGTAACTTCTTTTTATAATACATGTGAGATCATATAAAAGTTAATACAAATACATTCCCCATAATATATGTCGTATACATCACTGTGTTGTTTCAATGTTTAGATACACAACCATACAAAATATGTATACCTGTCGATCGATAGGAAATAGCAGCCGACAACGGGAATACTATCCCTCAAATGCTCTCACTCTACTGCTGATGCTCTGTAGAGAGATGTAAAAGAAAGGGGAGTGAGCATACAACGCGCTCAGTAAGGAAATCAGGCAAGCAAGTAGACATCTACACTATCTACTCAAAATAATGCTATGCCTCGAAAATATCATTTTCTTAACTCACTTTAAAAGCATATCTTTAAATATATATATATACTTGTACATATTAAATCCCCTGTACAGAAATCATGCTTGCTTTCTCAAATGTAGGCATGTAGTGCAAAATAATGCATCTTTATAATATCACAATGCCTTTAAATAAATCATGCCATGTATATTTAAATCACATTACATATGGCATTTAAATTATTCACATCACAACAATCAGATTCCGACCCATCCCTCAGGTCTATTCGTAAATAAATCAATCAATCAGGTGACATATCATGTGAGACTCTGTGGTGAAATGCAATAATATCCTGGACTATGGCCATATCCTATAATGGTGATCCCAGGCTACACGGAATCCTAGTGTGCGGGGCATCACTGCTGCAACGGGAGGGGGGTCAGTCCATCACAATCGTCAGTTATATCCTCCTCAACTCCACAACACCACACGGTGCAGTGTACTCCATGCCACTCGCACGGTACAACGTACTCCGTGGACCCTACATCACAGTCGGGGTGCCTGCCATAGGTCTTAGCCCTCAAACCATGGAATATCATACCACATCTCTAAATCCACATGCGAACCTCTCATAGTGTGACACTCAGTCTACACGAGAAAATCAAGCATGGTTTTCAACATGTATTATATATCACATAAATTACAGTGCGCGCTTTTGAGCATGACTTACAGTCGACACTCCGCTCTAATACTGTTTCACATCACAAACTCAACTCTAGTGCTAGTAAACCTCCAGCAACTAGGTCAATGCATAGTTCATGTTTCAAATCAAGTATGAGCAATAGCTCCAGTACCATGCTATGCACAAAACTCATCAAATCAAGTACGAGCAATAGCTCCAGTACTATGTCATGTATCTCATGTAAAATTCGAGTACGAGCTAATCGCTCCAGCACTCTATCATGCATAAATCACATAAAATTGAGTACGAGTAATAACTCCAGCACTTTATCATGCATGTTATGGAAATCTAGTGCGAATCACAATCCAGCACTAATATATGTGGAAATTATATGAAATCAAGTGCGAGCTATACTCTAGCACGATTTATTCTCACATAATTCAATAGATGGCTCTTTAAAAAGGGATGATTTTCAAAACATCAAAATGAGCACTATAAAGTGTGCTTAATTCATATCAACCTTAAAATCATTAGCCCATCTATTTATTCTTCTACTAAACAGCAGTAAAATACTCAAAATGATGGTTTCCATGCTTTTTACAACTTTTCACAAAAGTTGATTTTTTTCCTAACTAAAGGCAAAATCGTAATTTGTCACTATCAGGTCACAATAATTATTATTCACTTTCTCTAACCCTCAGAGTTTTTAAGTGATTGTAAAAGCAGACGAAAATACATGCAGGTATCTCTAACTACTCACAAAAGTCCCTTACCTGCAATCACTCGAGAAATTTTACTTTCTCAACGCTGCTCGATCTAGCAGTCCAATTTGCTCCTCCAATAATCTCTAGAGCTGCATATAACCATTTATCAAGTTAATTATATTTTTCTACTGTATTTCACATTAAATATAGTCTATTTCCCTTAATAGGCTTTAATAAACCTTAATGGGCCTAACTATGCCTTAAGCCCATTTCTATTTTACTATTCATTTTCGTTGGGCCTCTCGGCCACATGCCATGGTCGAGAGCACTCCATGCCGTCAATCTCACCATGGCATGCCGTCCATGTCCATTTCCTTAGCCAATTCACTTAGGCATTTTCACAAACACTTGGTTGGCAATGTTCTTAAGCATCACATAGTTCATTTAGGCATTTTATCAAACACCTTGATTGCCAACTTAATACATGTATTAATTAATCAAATTGATTAATTCTAACTATACCATAATCATTAACACATGTACATTAACTCATTTATGCCTTAATATCATATGGGCATTCATCAATATTTCACTACTCACTCTCGGCCTAACCATGATCATAGTGATTTCATATGTTTTAATACTTAAAACATATACTAATATACTTAAAATCATTCATACATTAACATATATGAATTTCAAAGCTTGAAAATATACCTAGTATTTGTGTTCACACTTGGCTGAAACTTTAGAGCCTCACGGTTTGCACACTATGGCTTCTTGATAGCCAATTCCAACATATGTTACTCTCCTCTCAATTTGGAACAACTTTCATGAAGAATGAAAGCTCCAAATATGCCTAAATCCTAGTGATTTCTAGTGAGAGAAAGCTTGGATAAATGTATTTCAATAGTTTCCTTGTGTAGCCGAGAATGGTATGGTGAAGATGACAATGGTGTGGCTGATTTTATAAGCCATTTACTTAGTCATTAAGCCTTACTTTTCAGCCATTAAAATTGACTTCCTAAGGTTTTGTTATGAGTCACCTAATGAGTCATCTAATGAGTCATAGTTACCTTTAACTATGGTTAGATATATAATCCTAATGGGCTTTACAATTGGGCCTCTCGGTTTGGGCTTTCTTAATGGGCTTTCGAGCTAAAATTTTTTACTATACCTCGGGCCTTTTATTGTCTCAATATTTGGCCTATCAATCGATCCAACAATTCGGTCTAAGGGACCTAAGAATTTAGATCTACGTTTAGTGTACCTTAATGGGTTTTAAAATGTTCACTTTATGCCAATTACGTTTTTAACCATTAAATTAAATCTGGAATCCTTCAAATAAATTTTTATTACTTCCTGGAATGATTATCTTGTATTGTCACGACCCCCAAATTACCAAAATACGTACGAATTTTTCGCATTTTCATGCATCAATTGTTAATCATCCTTTCTCGATCGTGAACAACCACACTCCTAACAGTTGGGCTGTGTGTCGACATCTAACTCATTCCACCATACCCATTCAATTTGAACATTATTTATGAATAAACACTTGTATAAATGTATATATATCAGAGTCGTTACATGTGTTTACATTATTTTACATCCCCAATAGTTACATACAAAATGCTACTATGCTATGTCTAGTTTAGATACAAAATAATCCAAGTGTGTATACCTTTAGCGATGGGATGCAGCAGATTACCAAAAGGGAAACGCCTCTAGTCACGCTCAATCTATACTCAACACTCTGTAGAGAGGGGGAAAATAAGGGGGTGAGCAAACCACACGCTCAGTAAGGCAATCATGCGAACAGGTAGATACTGCACTATCTACGTGATCGTGATGCCATGCTCAAAAGCATTTAATTAATCATTTATCTCAAAACATGAGTGTATGATTGTGTTAATGGTATGTAAAGCATTCATGCTATTAAAATCCAGTGCACATTTCAACTCAAAGCATGGTATAAATCATCATGCATAATTCACAATAAAAGCATGGCATTACTCATCATGCATTTTCTCAAATAGCATGACATTAACCATCATGCATTTTCACAATAAAGCATGGCATTAAACATCATGCATTTTCACAATAAAGCATGGCATTAAACATCATGCATCCGTGCACTTTAAAAAACCATTAACAAATCAATCTAACACTGGTCAGGTCTCAGCCCACCCTCGGGCTTTCCTGACCCATAAATCATTTCAAACATGGATTTATTCTTAAAGCAATAGACGTGAGAGATAGGCAATTCAACAACAGGTAATAACCTCAAGGTCTATGTACATAACCTATGATATCGGCTACACGGATCAGGTGTACGGGATATCACCACTATTTGCTTTCACACGGGAGGTGGGTCAAATCCTACCCGTCGGTCCATAGCAGATCTCGTCCGAAGATGGCATATCACATCTCAACACGATATAATGTACTCCATGCTACATGCACAGTACAACATACTCCGTGGACCCAATCAACACATCATATCAAGCCACATCTCAAACGCACGTGTGAGCCTATTTAATTGGTACGACCTCTTGTCTACCCGAAGCTTCTAACACGGCTAATTAATCATGTCAAAACAACGCACGTGTGAGCCTATTTAATCGATGTGACATCCAGTCTACTCGAAGCTCCAAACACGGCAACAAGCAAGGTGGGCATCCAATGCGAGACAAACTCCAAGCACAATGCCAAAACAATTATGAAATCCATGTGAAAACTAGTGCCTCTAGCACTCATGTGTATAAAACACGTCAAATCCCGTGCGAATAGTACTCTAGCACGCTTTCATACTCACGAAAATAATGTAGGTGACTCATTTCTTTGCAAAGTGTGGTTTAACAAACCAAAACAACTCAACTCTTTTGCAAATCATTTCAAATATTAGCCAACCTACCAAATCATTAGCTAAAAAGCAATGAAACATGATTTTCAAGCAATATGCTTTTGTTTTCATGAACATTTCTCAAACTCCCAACTTTTACCCTTCAATCACCCAACATCATTTCCTATATCACATGCAATCTAGCAAAGCATTTAATGTGCCCAAATTACGCACAGATATCTCTAAGAGTCCACACAATTCCCTTACCTCGATTTACTTGGTGTGACTCCTTTCCTCCTAGCTTCTCACGCTCTTGGCTCAACTCGCTCTAGCGTATCCTCGGAAGCTGCGATTCATTCATCCAAATCAATTGAGTTAATGTTTTTAACCTATATTTGACCTCACTATTCAATATAATTCACTTATGAATTTTACCAATGCCTTAATCCACATTTTACCCCTTTTAGGTAAATCTTACAATTTATTCACCAACATCTTAAAATCATACCCATAACACTATTGTCACCTCTAGACATCCCATTTCTCATTAAACTCCATACATTCCACTTTCTCACACTAGACCATTTCTAGGTCATAATCATTCCAATGCATTTTAAATAGTTTCTAACCATCCATACTCATGCCAAACAACTCTAAAATCAATTAAATAGGCAATGTACCATATTTGGAGTGTTAGAATCTTACCAAGTCTGATTTCTCTCCTTGCTCCAAATGATAATGCCCTTAACTCCTTCAATACCAACAATGGGAAAATGCCTTCCAACTATGTTGTTCTTCTCTTTGATAGGAACAACTTTGCCTCTAATGGTCTCTTTTTAAATCTTACTGAAAATGACTGATTTTAGAGAGAGAAACTTAGGTTTTTGGGTTGAAAATGGAAGAATGGTGTTTTTCCCAAAATTTTTAGATTTTCAACACTCCTTTTATAGAAATAGCTTGAGGAGATCGATCTGCACTAAGAGGAGATCGATCTGGTCCCCTTAAATCCCTCTTTTTCACAGCATTTTAAGCATGAGATCGATCTGTCGAAGCATGAGATCGATCTGCTCCCAAACAGAGAGCTAAGGAGATCGATCTGGGTACTTGAGGATCGATCTTTTCATTACAGAATACTTAGGAGATCGATCTGGCTCCATTGGAGATCGATCTGCCCTTCATAGTTTCCAGATTTTCTACAGTTCCTCTACAGCAACTCATACTCAAACATCCTTAATTTGCTACCATGATCATTTTCTCATTCATTCATCTTTGAGGCTTGACAATGACATCCATACATACCTTATTCCTATTGAAACTTGTGTGGAATCCTTGTATAACCAAAAGTATACGATATAAACCAAATGGAAGTGTACAACTTATGCAATTCTACTTCCATTTTACCACACTACTCATAATCCATTCTACTCACATTCTCCACATGTTTAAGTCCATTTCTTTTCATTCATACATAATGTAACTTGTATGTACAATTACAACTCTTATTACAAGTATGTACATTAACTTATGGACTTACATCACATATACTTCATTTAATTTACATTTCTATGTACATATATACTATTATACATTTACGGGGTCTCACATTCTCCCCCACTTAGAAAATTTGATCCTCCAAATTAGAACCAATTATTCTGTGAACAACTCGGGATACTTCTCCTGCATCAAACTCTCCAATTCCTATGTGGCTTCTTCCACAGTGTGATGTTGCCAAAGTATTTTCACCAAGGGAATTGTCTTTGTCCTCAACACTTTCTCTTTTCTGTCCAATACCCGAACTGGCTTCTCAATGTATGTCATACCCTCATTGAGCTCCAAAGGCTCATATCTTATCACATGGGCTGGGTCCGGGTGATATTTCCTCAACATGGATACGTGGAAGACGTTATGCACACTTGCCAACTCTGGTGGCAATGCCAACCTATACGCCTTATCTCTCACTCTATCAAGTATCTCAAATGGCCCTATCGAGGGCTCAACTTTCCATTCTTTCCGAATCTCATAATTCCCTTCGAAGGGGAAACTTTCAAGAACACCGACTCACCCACTCTAGTGGTCTCCGTCTCTTGTCAGCATAACTCTTTTGCCTACTCTGAGCTGTCCGTAACCTCTCACATATCAATTGGACGTCCTCAGAGGCTTATCTAACCAAGTCGAGAGCAAAGATCTGTCTGTCACCAACCTTTTCCCATCCAATAGGGGAACGGCACCTACGCCCATACAATGCCTCATATGGTGCCATCCCGATACTCACATGAAAACTGTTATTATACACGAACTCTGCGAGTGGCAAATGGTCATCCTAGGAGCCTCCAAAATTCAATGCACACGCTCTCAACATATCCTCCAGGGTCTGTATAGTCCTCTCTGACTGACCATCTGTCTGAGGATGAAATGCGGTGCTAAAACTCAACTGGGTCCCCATTGCTTCTTGAAAACGTTCCCAGAAGTGGGAAGTGAAGCGGGCATCCCTATCAGAAACAACGCTCATTGGAATTCCATGTAACCTCACTATCTCACGCACATATAGGTTCGCTAACTGGCTCAGAGTATCAGTAGCTCTCATAGCTAGAAAATGGGCTGATTTCGTCAACCGATCCATAATCACCCATACGGCATCATGACCTCTCTGGGTCCTCGGCAATCCCATCACAAAATCCATGGTGACATGCTCCCACTTCCATGTTGGTATCGGTAGAGGCTGCAATAACCCTGCAGGCTTCTGATGCTCTACCTTCACCTGCTGACAAATGAGACACTTAGCAACATACTCAACAATGTGCTTTTTCATCCCAAACCACCAATAAACCTTTCGAAGGTTTTGATACATCTTGGTACCCCCTGGATGTATCGTATACTTCGATGAGTGAGCCTCTGTTAAGATCAACCTTCTAATCTCTGCATCATCAGGAACACAGATCCTACCTCTGAACCTCAACAACCCATCCAATATCACTGCACTGCTGATCAACTCGCTAAGCCTGTCGAATTCGATCTACCAGATCCAGTTCCAACTACAGGCTAGCTATCATAGATCCACTATCAGCGTCAGGCGGGGTCATGAGGTTTGTGAACTGTTCCAACAACTCGTGTTCCCTGACCATCATAAATGATACCATCCCGAGATGCTTTCTACTCAATGCATCAGCAACCACATTTGCTTTACCTGGGTGGTATAGGATCTCACAATCATAGTCCTTTAACAGGTCGAGCCATCTCCTCTGTCTCATGTTCAACTCTTTTTGTGAGAACAGGTATTTAAGGCTCTTATGATCTGTATAAATCTGAAATCTCTCACCATAGAGGTAGTGGCACCATATCTTCAGCGCAAACACCACCGCTGCCAACTTCAGGTCATGGGTCGGGTAGTTCCTCTCATGATCCTTTAACTGTCTTGATCCATAGGCTACTACCTTCCCATCCTGGATCAATACACAGCCCAGTCCTATGTGTGAAGCATCTGTATACACCGAGAAACCTCCTGAGCTGGTAGGAATGGTGAGGATCGGAGCTGTGGTTAATCTCCTTTTCAACTCTTCAAAGCTTTCGTCACACTTATCGTCCCACACAAACTCCACATTCTTTCTTGTGAGACGTGTCAAAGGTGTAGCTAATCTCAAAAATCCCTCTACAAACCTTCGATAATACCCAGCTAAACCCAGGAAACTTCTGATCTCTGTCTCTGTCTGGGGTCTCTGCCACTGAACTACGGCTTCAATCTTAGATGGATCCACTGACACTCCATCTTTTAATACTATATGACCCAGGAAAGAGATTTGTTCCAACCAAAAGTCACACTTACTGAGTTTAGCGTACAACTTCTTCTCTCGAAGGGTCTGTAGCACTATCCTTAGATGCCTCTCATGCTCCTCTCTAGACCTTGAGTACACCAGTATATCATCAATAAACACGATCACAAATCGGTCCAAATACTGGTGGAATACCTCATTCATCAACGACATAAAAGCTGCGGGAGCATTCGTCAACCCGAATGGCATAACCATGAACTCATAATGTCCATACCGGGTGCGAAAAGCTGTCTTGGGTACATCTCCACCTCGTATCTTCAACTGATGGTACCCTGATCTCATATCTATCTTGGAAAAGACCTGCGCTCCCTTAAGCTGATCCAACAAATCATCGATGCGTGGAAGGGGATACTTATTCTTGATGGTGGCCTTATTCAACAACCGGTAATCTATACACAATCGGAGGCTTCCATCCTTCTTCCTTACAAACAGAACCGGTGCTCCCCAAGGTGAGATGCTCGGTTTGATGAACCCCTTCTCTAGCAACTCTTGCAGCTGTTTCCTTAATTCTTTCAACTCAACTTGAGCCATTCTATAAGGTGGCTTGAATATCGGCTCTGTACCGGGTGCCAAGTCTATACCAAACTCCATCTCCCTATCTGGAGGTAACCCTGGTAACTCATCCGGAAAGACATCTGGAAACTCCTTAACCACTGGTATGTCTCCCAATTCCGGACGTGCCTTATCCGTCTCAATCACATAAGCGATAAACCCTTCACATTATTCTTTCCACCATTAGTAATCATAAATCATCATGTTCACACACAAAATTTATAAACAAATTTATCTTTCATACATCATGTATCAAGATTGTACTCATCACACTTATAATAATCATGTTTCTTTAACTTCATTTCACAAAATTTACTACAAGGTTGTCTATCTTTGGAAACATCAAAGTTTTGCATGACAATCCATAACAACATGATTGGCAGCCAACCAATCCATTCCTAGGATCACATCAAAATCACTCATATTTAATAAAATTAAATCAGCTGCCACTTCTTTACCTCCTATCCTCATCTTACAATCTCTATACACATGCTCAGTCAACTGACTATCATCATTCATAGGGGTAGATATCAATAACATCTTATCAAGCAGTGTGGATTTTACATTTTCAACATTTTACATGCAAAGGATGGTGATACAAAAGAATGCGCCACCAGGATCAAACAATACATAAGCTTCTAAATCAAAGATTTGGATGGTACCTTTTACCACATCCGATGACTGATCTGCAGTGTCCTGGTCCAGTGCGTGCACTCGTCCTCTGCTCACACCCATTGCCTGCTTCCCCTTTTCCTCACCTGTAGCCCTCCTTCTCAGAGCAGCTGTACCAACTGGAGCTCTCTCTGGCTCCTTGCCCTTCTGTGGGGCTCTCTCTGTCATCTCTGGGCAATCTCTGATTATGTGCCCTGGCTTCCCACATCGGAAGCATACTGCCTGAGGTCCATAGCATGATCGAGTACCATGGTATCTACCACACTTGCCACACTGTTCTGTAGTAGGCCGCGGTCCTCCAATCACAATTCCCTTAGCTGGAGCAATGGCCGGATACATGGGAGTATTAACTGTCCTCTCCTGGATCTCATCAATCCTCAGCCTCTTTCTAGCAAACCTCTTGCTTCCTTTATAGCTAAAGCATCTATCCATCATAGGTCTCTTCTTATCTCTGTCCCTTATCTTACCAACCTTTCCAAACTCTGAGGCGATTCTATCAATATCTTGTTCACACAATTGCGCCCTGCGCACTGCCTCCTCATAGGTCGGTATATCCAGGGGAACCAGTCTAGACCTGATGGTCGATCTCAATCCATCCACAAACTTCTGGATCTTCTCGATCTCATTACTCATCATGTTGGGATCATATCTGCCTAGGGAGATAAAAGCAGTCTCATACTCATCCACAGTCTTGCTCCCTTAGGTTAGTCCCAAAAATGCCATCTTTAGCTTTCGCTGTGCGGTATCCGAGACATACTATCTTCGGAAGGCCTCTAGAAATACATCCCATTTGATCTCAGTATGCTGGGCTCTCAAAATAGGCCTAGTGGACTTCCACCAATGTTCAGCTGACCCCTTCAGCATAAAAGCGGCAAACGCTACCATCTCGGTGGTAGTGCACTCGAAGAACCCATAAACTTCTCGATTTCACTTATACAATCCTCAGCAGCTACTGGGTCCTTAACTCCGCTAAAAGACGATGGTCCAAACTTTTGGAATTGCCACAGTCTATCCAAATCACATCCATATCCCTAACCTCTACTGCTTGGTGTAGCAACCGACGTAGGCACATCCTGTGTAGGTGGGGTATCTGTCCTCTGAGGTCTCTGGGCTTGCCTTGCCTGTGCCTCGGGAGCTGCTGCCTGCTCGGCATCACCCTGTGTAGCGGGACTCTGTCTACCGCCAACTCCAGATAAAGATTGGGTGACTAACTCCACAATCATCTCAAAGCTTCACTCAATCCTCGTGATGCAAGCCTCAGTACTCTCGGGCCTCTCCTCTGGACCCTGTGGAGCGTGCTCAACATCAGCCTCCACCTCAACATCATCTTGAGCCTCGTGTGTTTCTGGCTCAATATTACCCCCAGGCTTACCTCTACGGCCTCAAGCCTGTGCTCTCATCCCTCTACCGCGACTGGTATTAGGCATAATTACTCAATTCCCTACATTTACAACCAATTACTTAGTCAACCCATCGACACACACAAATTATATCTAAACAAGCACAGTAACATGGGGATGTAATCTTCTAACTTATTAAGTATTTTAGACACGACACACGTCAGACCAACTCAGTTCTGATACCAACTTCTGTCACGACCCTCAACTTACCAAAATACCTACACATTTTTCGCATTTTCATGCATCAATTGTTAATCATCCTTTCTCGATCGTGAACAACCACACTCTTAACAGTTGGGCTGTGTGTCGACGTCTAACTCATCCCACCATACCCATTCAATTTGAACATTATTTATGAGTAAACACTTGCATAAATGTATATATATCAGAGTCGTTACATGTGTTTACATTGTTTTACATCCCTAATAGTTACATACAAAATGCTATTGTGCTATGTCTAGTTTAGATACAAAATAATCCAAGTGTGTATACCTTTAGCGATGGGATGCAGTGGATTACCAAAAGGGAAACGCCTCCAGTCATGCTCAATCTATACTCAACACTCTGTAGAGAGGGAGAAAATAAGGGGGTGAGCAAACCACACGCTCAGTAAGGCAATCATGCGAACAGGTAGATACTGCACTATCTACGTGATCGTGATGCCATGCTCAAAAGCATTTAATTCATCATTTATCTCAAAACATGAGTGTATGATTGTGTTAAAGGTATGTAAAGCATTCATGCTATTAAAATCCAGTCCACATTTCAACTCAAAGCATGGTATAAATCATCATGCATAATTCATAATAAAAGCATGGCATTACTCATCATGCATTTTCTCAAATAGCATGGCATTAACCATCATGCATTTTCACAATAAAGCATGGCATTAAACATCATGCATCCGTACACTTTAAAAAACCATTAACAAATCAATCCAACACTGGTCAGGTCTCAGCCCACCCTCGGGCTTTCCTGACCCACAAATCATTTCAAACATGGATTTATTCTCAAAGCAATAGACGTGAGAGATAGGCAATTGAACAACCGGTAATAACCTCAAGGTCTATGTACATAACCTGTGATACCAGCTACACGGATCAGGTGTGCGGGATATCACCACTATCTGCTTCCACACGGGAGGTGGGTCAAATCCTACCTGTCGGTCCATAGCAGATCTCGTCCGAAGACGGCATATCACATCTCAACACGGTATAATGTACTCCATGCTACATGCACAGTACAACATACTCCGTGCACCTAATCATCACATCATATCAAGCCACATCTCAAACGCACTGTGAGCCTATTTAATCAGTACGACCTCTTGTCTACCGGAAGCTCCTAACACGGCTAATTAATCATGTTAAAACAATGCACGTGTGAGCCTATTTAATCGATGTGACACCCAATCTACTCGAAGCTCCAAACACGGTAACAAGGAAGGTGGGCATCCAGTAGGAGACAAACTCCAAGCACAATGCCAAAACAATTATGAAATCCATGTGAAAACTAGTGCCTCTAGCACTCATGTGTATAAAACACATCAAATCCCGTGCGAGTAGTACTCTAGCATGCTTTCATACTCACGAAAATAATGTAGGTGACTCATTTCTTTGCAAAGTGTGGTTTAACAAACCAAAAAAACTCAACTCTTTTGCAAATCATTTCAAATATTAGCCAACCTACCAAATCATTAGCTAAAAAGCAATGAAACATGATTTTCAACCAATATGCTTTTGTTTTCATGCACATTTCTCAAACTCCCAACTTTTACCTTTCAATCACCCAACATCATTTCCTATATCACATGCAATCTAGCAAAGCATTTAATGTGCCCAAATTGCGCACAGATATCTCTAAGAGTCCACACAATTCCCTTACCTCGATTTACTTGGTGTGACTCCTTTCCTCTTAGCTTCTCACGCTCTTGGCTCAACTCGCTCCAGCGTATCCTCGAAAGCTGCGATTCATTCATCAAAATCAATTGAGTTAATGTTTTTAACCCATATTTGACCTCACTATTCGATATAATTCACTTATGCATTTTACCAATGCCTTAATCCACATTTTACCCCTTTTAGGTAAATCTTACAATTTATTCACCAACATCTTAAAATCATACCCATAACACTATTATCACCTCTAGACATCCCATTTCTCATTAATCTCCATACATTTCACTTTCTCACACTAGACCATTTCTAGGTCATAATCATTCCAATGCATTTTAAATAGTTTCTAACTATCCATACTCATGCCAAACAACTCCAAAATCAATTAAATAGACAATGTACTATAGTTGAAGTGTTAGAATCTTACCAAGTCTGATTTCTCTCCTTGCTCCAAATGATAATGCCCTTAACTACTTCAATACCAACAATAGGAAAATGCCTTCCAACTATGTTATTCTTCTCTTTGATATGAACAACTTTGCCTCTAATGGTCTCTCTTTAAATCTTACTGAAAATGGTTGATTTTAGAGAAAGAAACTTAGGTTTTTGGATTGAAAATGGAAGAATGATGTTTTTTCCTAAAATTTTCAGATTTTCAACACTCCTTTTATAGAAATAGCTTGAGGAGATCGATCTGCACCAAGAGGAGATCGATCTGGTCCCCTTAAATCCCTCTTTTTCACGGCATTTTAAGCATGAGATCGATCTGCTCCCAAACAGAGAGCTAAGGAGATCGATCTGGGTGCTTGAGGATCGATCTTTTCATTACAGAATGCTTAGGAGATCGATCTGGCTCCATTGGAGATCGATCTGCTCTATTCCATTGCCCAAATAAGAGCATTCTGGCTCTTCCAGATCGATCTCTCATCCCATGAGATCGATCTGTCCTTCATAGTTTCCAAATTTTCTACAGTTCCTCTACAGCAACTCATACTCAAACATCCTTAATTTGCTACCATGATCATTTTCTCATTCATTTATTTTTGAGGCTTGACAATGACATCCATACATACCTTATTCCAATTGAAACTTGTGTGGAATCCTTGTATAACCAAAAGTATACGATATAAATCAAATGGAAGTGCACAACTTATGCAATTCTACTTCCATTTTACCACACTACTCATAATCCATTCTACTCATATTCTCCACATGTTTAAGTCCATTTCTTTTCATTCATACATAATGTAACTTGTATGTACAATTACAACTCTTATTACAAGTATGTACATTAACTTATGAACTTACATCACATATACTTCACTTAATTTACATTTCTATGTACATATATACTATTATACATATACGGGGTCTCACATGTATTCTGACTAAGAATATTTTTTCTCAATTTTTTCTCCATACTTAGGTTAATTCCTAACCATGGTTAGTCAACTATGGTGAAAGTCGACTTTCTTAAATATAGTTGACTTTTTCCTTAATCATTGACCAAGTTGATTTTTTCTTAAAATTTTAAAAGTGTCATGTCTTATGTTTTACACTCTCATCTTTACGTTTTGGCCATTTTCGGTAGATAAATACACCCGAAACACCTTAAATACTTTAACTCGCTAAAAAGGTCTATTTTACCCTTTTTACCTTTCTACTCTCGTTCTTTGTGTTCGAAACTAAATCAAACTGACTTTCCTTCATAATTCCTCTATATTTTCTCATTTTAAGTTCTTATTTGCAGTCAGAATGATTCAAATCCACTCGGTTTAGCCTGTGACTCTTATAACTCACATTAGGCTTTTATGTAACTTATGCGTGTTAAATCATTTCACATACTCTTTAAATCTAGTAAATACTATTCTTATGATTCAACTATAGTAATAGAGTGTTCATACACATAAGAATCATAAGGAACATACTGCATAAAATACGGGTCTGACAATGTGTCTCTAAAAGAAGGGTGACTTTTATAACAGAATTTTATAATGAATTTTTAATGAGATTGATTTATGAGATGCTTAAACCATTTTGGGTTATTTTTGCTGCAGCTTTAATGAAGTGATTTAAATGCAGTAGCATGATGAGTTTTCCATGCTTTAATGATAAATTCATGAAAGGATTGTTTCTCATGATTTGTTTTTCATGGCATGAACTAATGCATGATCTAGATTTAATTCATGCTAAGTATGATTTTATGATTTTCCATAAAATTCCATTGATGCATAAGTTGCACAATTTCTATATGTACGAATAGTTTTTATAACTATGGCATTGAAATAGGCATGATTTTGTGCGTGAAATTTTAAATGAAAAGAAATGGATTTAAGGGAGTGGCATTATGAGCATGTGATAGTGGAGCTATCTACTTACTTGCATAATTGCCTTATTGAACGTGTGGTTTGCTTACCCCCCTTATTTTCCCATCTTTTCAGAGCACTCGCAGTATTTAGTGAGTGGCTAAGAACTTGCATCTTGATATCCGCTGCTTCCCATCGAGAGATAGGTATACACATTTGTATAGTTTCGTATCTAAATATGTAAATGCACAGTACTGTAAATGGATATGATGTCGGGGATGTAAGGTTATGTAAATACCATTGTATAAGTATTTACTTAAATTAAAAGGATAGTAAATCCTGATAGGTGAGATAGGTGAGAGGTGACTAACACCGAATCATAGCCCAACTATTAGTAGGACGGTCATGATGCGAGAAAGGTAAGAATTAAAGAATAAATGAAAAAATAAAAAATTTGTAGTGATTTTTAGTAAATTTGGGTCGTTACAGTTTTTGGTATCAGAGCTGAGTTGGCCTGATATGAGTCAGTGTTAGTGGTTAAGAAAGTTTACATCCCCATGTACTGTGCATTGTTTAGATACAATTGTGTATATCGAGATGAAATTGCAGCTAAGAATTTGGTTTCAAATGCAAGAATATAGACTTATTAACTGATAGCCGCTATGGTAGAGGGGCGAGTACACGAGCTCGAGGCCGTAGAGGTTGGCCCGAGAGTTGTACTGAGTCGTCACCTAAGACTCAAGATGAGATTGAAGAGGAGGCTATTGTTGAGCATGCCCCACAGAGTCCGACAGTGAGATCGGACAGAGTCTGACAGAGAGACCGAATAGTATTGAGACACGCTTCGCGAGTTTGGAGTGAAGTGTGGAGAATATTATGGAGCTAATTGCTCAAAGTATGCATGGGAATTGAGGGCGAGGTGGAGCATTAGTCGAAGTCCGCTCTACCCATCTTAAGAATTAGATATCCAGAATGGACATGAAAAATAATGAATTCAGGAGAGAGACTATCCCGGACACTGCTTAAAGAAAATTACAGATAAAATGCTTTACTCTGACCTAGAGGAACTGGTTTATTTACGATTATGAATCTCAGTTTATATACCTGGGCAGGTATGACCCCTACACTATGAACAATGAGAGTCAAAATGTCTAAAAGTTCATGGAAAGGCTCAGATTGTCAATTAGAGTCTGATTGAGCTGTTAGATATCACTACCTATGCCGAGGCAGTGCACACACTTCAATTGTGTGAATAAGATCATGAGTTGCATGCCTCTAAAATTGAGAAAGGTAGTAAGGGCCAAAATAGAGACAGAAGAGAATAGAGAATGACAGAGATGTCAGAACGGGAAAAATGTAGTTTGGTAAGAGATTATAGTTGATGAGACACGTGGTAAGATGATTGGTAAGACCCCAGTGTATTCAGTTTCAACACTTACGAGGGGTATTGTGAATTGATGACCCTGACCTGCTACGTAGCAGTGTAAGATGTGTGGTAGATACCATGAAGTAGGGCCTACACCTACACCTTATTGACTAAAATAGGCGTTAAGTGTGGTAAGACGAGCCATTTATTTAATGATCGCTCAAAGTTGGGTGAGACTGCCCCACAGAAGGGCAAAGAGACAGAAAACCCTGTTGATATCTCAGCACCGAAAATGGAAGCTACAGCCGAAGAAAAAGGGAAAGTAGGCTATTGGATAAAGGCGAGTGTATGCCTTGTGTCACGACCCTTTTTCATTCCCTTTTAGGTAAAATCTCAATAAATTTTTTGCATTTTACTGTTACCTTACCCGATCGTGAACAACTCACCACATACGGTTGGGCTGTGAGTCAATAATAACAACCACTTATCATTCATTCACAATTTAATGAAACGATGTCATACATCCGAAGTTAATCGTTTACTTATACAAAAACATGTTTTACTGACATCTATATCCCCCATAATTACAACTCGTAAGACTACTGTGCTTTTACATTGTTTAGATACAAAAAGAATCATGTGTATATACCTTTCGACGATGGAAGTAGCGGATGTCCAAAAACACAATGCCCCAGTCCTCACTGGGCTACTATGCACGCTCTGTAGGAGGGGGAAAATAGAGAGGGATGAGCAACCACACGCTCAGTAAGGCAATAATGCAAGCATGGTAGATAACTACTCTATCTACATGCTGATAGTGTTATGCATAAATCGTTTATGCTAGGAGCATGAGGAAGTAAAACTATGCCATATGAGTATACATATATATCATGTATCAAAATCATATACATTGGCATATAAAACATGGTAAAAACATCATGTATAAAGCATCTCATGCTCAATCTCATTTAAATTCCTAAAAAGGGCAATTCATTGAGAAACCTCCTTTTTAAAACCCACATCATAAAGCCTTTCTCAAACACATACAATCCCATCACAAACCATTTTTCCAATCACAAACATCATCATCGTTTCACAAATCAAGTCTACAAGGCTCGACCCCCCCTCGGGTCTACCCTGGATAATCACAATCACACTTATAGATTAAAATCATGTGGTAGTAAGTAAATTAAGCAAGGAGACAGGTCACTATATCTCAACTGACTATGTTGGCCAACTATGTCACATATCATCCTAGACCACACGGATCCCAGTGTGCGGGGTATCATGTTGGCACGAAGGTGGGTTAGTTCTCCTCTAGACTTTCTCAAATCAAGTAACCACCACGCGGTACTTCGTACTCCATATGATATACACGGTACATCGTACTCCGCGAACCCATAACATGGTTGGAGGTGCTGCCGTAGGTCTTATCTACCCCATACCAAGTGTAACCTCTATAGTCTCAAGTGCACGTGGGAGTACTCTCAATACCAGGTCCTAGCCCCTCATGACCTTGCTCGCCCCTATTGGGTTCCCTGATTCAGGTCCTAGCCCCTCACCCTCACCCCACTCAAGAGGTCTGTTAGGCCTGTTGGGTTCCCTGAATGGATTATGTCAGGTCCTAACCCCTCACCCTCACCCCACTCAAGAGGTCTGTCAGGCCTGTTGGGTTCCCTGAGTTAATTCGTATTACCCTCACCACGGCCTCATACATACCACAGTGTGAAAACCAGCGCGAGCTATGCTCTAGCATGAATTCATGCATCAAAACCAATCACTTCGTACGAGCAACGCTCTAGTACGACATTTATGCATAAAAATATGAAGAAACCACGTACGAGCATAGCTCCAGTACGGTTATATGCATAAGAAAACCATCGAAAACCACGTATGAGCAAAAGCTCCAGTACGATTTATAAAACATCGTCACAATTCAAATCAAAGTGCGAGTTGAGCTCCAGCACGTTTCACACAAGTGAAAATATTGAAATCCAGCGTGAGCGAGGCTCTAGCTTGATTTATGTCATACAAATACGATAGGCGACTCATACACAATCAAACAATCCCGAAAATCGGGTTTAGCACTTCACAAATGCTTTTTCCACAGCATCAATAAAACACTAGCCGGCCCATCTACAAGCTTGCTTAAAACAAAGCAATTACATTTTGTAAAACATCAAAACATTAGATTTATGCAATTATTAGCCTTACTATCCCATTTCATAGAATCCACTTCAAAACCAAAATCACGCACATACTTATCATCATTCATGAATACCATCAATCATTTACTTGAGCAACCATGTATTTCATAAAACACCCAATATTCACCCACAATTTCAAAGTACGAGCAGCTACCTCTATATACTCACAAAATTCTCTTACCTGGAATCGCGACGCGTGATTCCACTTCCTTAAAGCTGCTTACTCGTACAGCTCGATTCATTTTCAACGGACTCTTCGAAATTGCACATAAACGAAATTTCGAATTGTTTTAGCCCATTATAATCTAACCTTTGCGTTTACTATAGTCGATTCGACCTATAGTCTCTATTTAGCTTGTGAGGCCTCGCTTTATTATTCCACTTATAACTCGAGTAGATGGATTCTTTTAGGCCTATTAACTCATTCCAAATCGATATTAAATCGATATCAAGCTCGTAGTGTTCATATTTTATTGATTTCCTCACTATGGCATTTTATCGAGCATCTCATATACCCATCTTCATGTCTTCTCTAAACTCACAATATAACTCCACATAACCATTCCAAATCACCCACATTACTTAAATAACAACTTATCATAACCTATAAACCACCAACTCCCCAAATCACACTTCCTCACACTAGAGGCATTCCATTTTCTAGGTTACATTACTTTCTAACACAACCTAGGTGTTTCCAACCATCCATACTCATGCCAAACAACTCCAAAATCAATTAAATACATAATGTACTTAGGCTGGAGTGTTAGAATCTTACCAAATCCAATTTCTCTTCTTGCTCCAAATGTCAATGCCCTTAGCTCCTTCAATACCAACAATGGGATTTTGGGTTCCAACTATGTTGTTCTCTTCCTCAAGATGAACAACTTAGTGTCTAATGACCTCCCCTCAAATCTTACTGGAAATGGTTGATTTTAGAGAGAGAAAGTTAGGTTTTTGGGTTGAAAATGGTGGGTTGATTTTTTTTTTGAAATTTTCAGATTTTCAACACTCTTTTTATAGAAATAGCTTGAGGAGATCGATCTCCATTAAGAGGAGATCAAACTGGTCCCCTCAAATCTCTCTTTTTCATGGCATTTTAAGCATAAGATCGATCTGTCGAAGCCTGAGATCGATCTACTCCCAAACAGAGAGCTAAGGAGATTGATCTGTATGCTTGAGGATCGATCTTTTCATTACAGAATGGTTAGGAGATCGATCTACTTTATTCCATTACCCAAATAAGAGTATTCTGGCTCTTCCAGATCGATCTCTCATCCTATGAGATCGATCTGGCCTTCATACTTTTCAGATTTTCTGCAGTTTTTCTGTAGCAACTCACACCAAATATCCTTAATCTGCTGCCATAGTCATTTTCTCATCTATCCACCTTTATGACTTGAAAATGGCATTCATTCATACCTTATTAATTGTGGATGAATGGTAAGTGGTGATTATTATTGACTCACAGCCCAACTGTGTGTGGTGAGTTTGTTCACGACCGAGTAAGGTAATAATAAAACGTAAAAATTTTCAGTAAAAGAGAATGAAAAAGGGTCGTGACAGAGATTGGTATCAGAGCTGAGTTGACCTGATGTGAGTCAGTAATAAAACGTAAGAAAGTACATCCTCATATTACTGTACTTTTGTTTAGATATAACTGTGTATACGGTGATGGATTGAGCTTAATAAATTATTATAATATAGTAGGTTAGGCATTATGCCAGTTACACGCTAAGGTAGAGGGGCGAGGGCACATGCTAGAGGCCGTAGAGGTAGGCCTGAGAGCCGTGCGGAGCCACAGACTGATCAGGCTCCATAAGACTCTGCTGGGAGAGCAGAAGATACTGAGCCCTGCTAGGATAGAGTGGAGTATTGAGAACCTGGTGGAGATAGTCACGCAGGCCTTGGGTACCGGTGATAGATAAGGTCCCGCAGCACAGCCTACGACTAGACAGGCAGCTGCAAAGGTGGAGAGACATCAGGTTACTGAGACGATGACACCTCCAGATTTGGGGTATGATTGTGACTTGAGTACGCAAGAGTTCCAAGCATTGAAACCCCCAGTGTTCAGAGGGGTGAAGGACCCAGTTATCACGAAGGACTGGGGTGTATGAGATGGAGAAACTGTATAGGTTTTTTTGATGCACTTCAGCTGAGAAGTTAGCCTTTGTCGTGTTTATGTTGAAAGGAGAGGTCGAGCATTGGCGGAGGTCCACCGAGGCTATTTTGAGGTCCAGACACTTTGAGATCTTATGAGAGATATTTCTAGAGGCCTTCATGAGACAGTATATTCCAGCTACCACACAGCGAAAACTGCGGATGAAATTCATGAATCTGGTTCAGGGGAACCGTATTGTGGACGAGTATGAGTCCAAGTTTATGTCCTTGGGGAGATATGACCCGGACACAATGGGTAGTGAGACCTGAAAGATTCAGAAGTTCGTTGATGGATTGAGGTTGGCCATCCGGACTAAGCTAGCCCTGTTTAACATTCAGACTTATGAGGAGGTGGTACATAAGGCTCAATTATGCGAGCAAGATTTTGAGAGAAATGCCTCCGAGCTGGGGAAGATTAATGTTAGAAGAGATAGAGATCGAAAGAGATCCGGGATGGTAGAATGGCCAAGAGGGGAGGCCAAAGGTTTTTCGAGAAAAGACCTAAGATCGAGGAGGTGCAAGAGAGAGTTGCTAGACCTCCTGTGTACCCGGCTTTAACTGCACCGAGGGGTATGGTTATTGGAGTACCGCGACCTATTACTGATCAGTGTAGGAGATGTGGCAGATACTATGGGACTAGACCATGTCAAGTGCCCCTGTTTCGTGTTTTAGGTGTGGGATGCCGAGACATATCTTGAGATATTGTACCGAGATGGTTTAGATCGCCCCACAGAAGGGTAAGGAGCCTGAGGGAGCTCCATTTGAGACAGCGACCCCGAGGAGGAGGGCTACAACTGAGGAAAAAAGAAAATAGGCTGTGGGTGTGAGCAGAGGAAGGGTGCACGTACTGGACCAGGACACTGTAGACGCATCGACCAATGTGATTAAAGGTACCATCCGAATCTTTGATTTAGAAGCATTGGTATTATTTGATCTTGGTGCCACGTATTCCTTCATATCACCTTCCTTTGCACATAAATTATTGAAGCATGTGAAACCAACATTGTTGGATAAAATGTTGATGATTTCCACACCCATGAATAATAGTCAATTGACTGAGCATGTATGTAGAGATTGTAAGTTAAAGATAGAGGGAAAGGAAATGATAGCCAATTTGATTTTATTGAACATGAATGATTTTGATGTAATATTGAGAATGGATTGGTTGGCTACCAATCGTGTTGTTATGGATTGCCATGCTAATACATTGATGTTTTCAGGATTAGACAATCTTATTGTAAACTTTAATGAAAAGAAATGATATGAAAATAGGATGTTTGTTGTAAATAAAAGAGTATGATTTTAAATGCATAAAGCTTAAGAGATAAATTTATTATTTATGATAAATGTTGAATGTGGAGTGATGGTTTATGTTACTAACAATGGAAATGATAATGTGAAGGATTCATTACATACGTGGTTGACATAGATAAGGCACTCCCGAAATTGAGAGACATTTCAGTGATTATGGAATTTCCTGATGTCTTTCCGGACGATCTACCAGGGTTACCCCCGGATAGAGAAATGGAGTTTGGTATAGAGTTAATGCCTGGTATTGAGCCGATATCTAAACCATAGTATCGAATGGCTCCAATTGAGTTAGAGGAGTTAAAGAAGCAATTGCAAGAGTTGCTAGAGAAGGGGTTTATAAGACCGAGTGTCTTACCTTGGGGAGCTCTGGTTCTATTTGTAAGGAAGAAAGATGGAAGCCTCCGACTATGTATAAATTACCAGTTGTTGAATAAGGTCACCATTAAGAACAAGTACCCCTTTCCACGTATAGATGATCTGCTGGATCAGCTCCAAGGAGCTCAGGTGTTTTCAAAGATAAATCCGCGGTCAGGGTACCATCAGTTGAGGATCAAGAGTGGAGATGTACCCAAGACAGTATTTTGTACCCGTTATGGCCACTACGAGTTTTTGGTGATGCCATCCGAATTGATGAATGATGTATTCAAGCCATACCTGGACAAGTTTGTGATTGTGTTTATTGATGACATTTTGGTGTATTCCAAGTCCAGGGAAGATCATGAGGAGCACTTGAGAGTAGTTCTGCAGACCCTCCGAGAGAAAGAGTTGTATGCCAAACTCAGCAAGTGTAACTTTTGGTTATAACAGATCTCATTTCTGGGCCATGTTATGTCGAAGGATGGGGTATCAGTGGATCCATCCAAGATAGAGGCGGTTTTACAGTGGGAATAGCCCAAGATAGTTACTGAGATCATAAGTTTTTTGAGATTGGCAGGATATTATCGGAGATTTGTAGAGGGTTTCTCTAGACTAGCTACTCCATTGACACGCCTCACGCGTAAGGATGTTAAGTTTGTATGGGATGAGGCATGTGAGAGGAGTTTTGAAGAGCTTAAGCGTCGATTGACCACTGCTCCAGTTCTCACCATTCCTACTAGCTCAGGAGGATTCTCGGTGAATACGGATGCTTCACACCAGGGATTGGGCTGTGTACGTATGCATGATGGGAAGGTAGTTGCCTATGGATCTAGACAGTTGAAAGATCACAAGAGGAACTACTCGACTCATGATTTGGAGTTGGCGGCCATGGTGTTTGCTTTGAAAATATGGCACCACTATCTCTATGTGAGAAATTTCAGGTGTTCACAGATCATAAGAGCCTTAAGTACCTGTTCTCGTAGAAAGAGCTGAATATGAGACAGAAAATATGGCTCAAACTCCTGAAGGACTATGATTGTGAAATCATGTACCACCCAGGTAAGGCAAATGTAGTTGTCGATGCTTTGAGTAGAAAGAACCTTGGGTTGGTGTCTTATATGATGGTACGGGAGCATGAATTGTTGGAACACTTTGCGAACCTCAGTTTGGATGTAACCCCACCTGGATATGAGAGAATTAGATATCATGGCTAGTATGAGATTAGAGTCAGAGCTGATTGGTAGTATTCGGCAGGCCCAGCGGAGCAATCAACGGTGCATCAATTGGCTGAGGCAGATACAGACAGGTGTGGGTATTGATGTAGAGCTGAGTGCTGATGGCTTATTGAGGTTCAGGGGCAGAGTATATGTTCCCAAGGATCCTGAGATCAGGAGGCTAATTTTATCAGAGGCTCACTCATCAAAGTATACGATACATCCGGGGAGTACTAAGATGTATCAAAACCTTCGAAAGGTTTATTGGTGGTCTAGAATGAAAAGAGACATTGCTGAATATGTCGCTAAGTGTCTCATTTGTCAGCAGGTGAAGGTAGAGCCTCAAAAGCCTGTAGGATTATTGCAGCTCTACCAATACCACCTTGGAAGTGGGAGCATGTCACCATGGATTTTATAATTGGGTTACCGAGGACCCGCAGAGGTCATGATGCCATATGGGTTATTGTGGACCGGTTGACTAAGTCCGCCCATTTCTTGGCTATGAGAGCTACCGATACACTGAGTCAGTTGGTGAACTTGTATATTCGAGAGATAGTACGACTACATGGTGTTCCAATGAACGTTGTTTCTGATAGGGATGCTCGCTTCACTTCCCATTTGTTGAAACATTTTCAGGAAGCGTTGGGGACCCGACTGAGTTTTAGCACCGCTTTTCATCCTCAGACAGATGGGCAGTCAGAGAGGACTATACAAACCCTGGAGGATATGTTAAGACCGTGTGTGCTAGATTTTAGAGGCTCCTGGGATGATCACTTGCAGTTAGCCGAGTTCGCCTATAATAATAGCTATCATGCTAGTATCGGAATGGCACCCTATGAGGCGTTGTATGAACGTAGATTTTGTTCCCCTATTGGATGAGAAGAGGTTGGTGACAAACAAATCTTTGCTCCGGACTTAGTGCAACAGGCACCTGAAGACGTTCGATTGATATGCGAGAGATTACAGACAGCTCAGAGCAGACAAAAGAGTTATGCTGACAAGAAACGGAGACCACTAGAGTTTGATGAGGGTGAGTCGATATTCTTGAAAGTTTTTCCTTTGAAGGGTATTATGAGATTCGGTAAGAAAGGCAAGCTGAGCCCTAGATATATTAGACCCTTCAAGATTTTGGAGAGAGTGGGAGATAAGGCGTATAGGTTGGCATTGCCACTGGACTTGGCAAATGTTCATAACGTCTTCCTCGTCTCTATGCTCCGAAAATATCACCCGAACCCAATACATGTGATAAGATATGAGCCGTTGGAGCTCAATGAGAGTATGACATATATGGAGAAGCCAGTTCAGATATTGGACAGAAAAGAGAAAAGTGTTGCGGAATAAGACAATTCCCTTGGTGAAAGTTCTTTGGCAACATCACACGGTGGAAGAGGCCACATGGGAATTGGAGAACTTGATACGGGAGAAGTACCCCCAACTTTTTGAAGAGTGACTTGGTTCTAATTTGGAGGACCAAATTCCTTGAAGGAAAGGAGAATGTGAGACCCCGTACATGTATAGTTGTAACGTGTGTAATTGGATCAATGAATGCTAATGGACTTGTAATATAAAGTGCATTGTTGTAAGTCTATGGATTCAATGTACATGTGTAATATGATTTGTAATGTACATGTAAGTTTCATTGTGTATGAATATGAAGAAATGAGTTCTTATAAGTGATGAATGTGATTGGAACTCAAAATGAGTAGTGTGGTTGGTAAATGGAAGGAAGTTACGTGAATACAAATGCTTCCATTTAGTTTTATATAGTATACCTTTGGATATACAAGGAATGCACACAAGTTTCAATGTGAATAAGGTATGAATGGATGTCATTTTCAAGTCATAAAGGTGGATGGATGAGAAAATGATAATGGTAGCAAATTAAGGACATTTGGGTGTGAGTTGTAGCAGGAAAACTACAAAAAAATTGAAAAATATGAAGGCCAGATCGATCTTATAGGATGAGAGATCGATCTGGAAGAGCCATAATGCTCTTATTTGGGCAATGGAATAGAGCAGATCGATCTCCAATGGGGCCAGATCGATCTCCTAACCATTCTGTAATGAAAAGATCGATCCTCAAGCATACAGATCGATCTCCTTAGCTCTCTGTTTGGGAGCAGATCGATCTCAAGCTTCGACAGATCGATCTCATGCTTAAAATGCCATGAAAAAGAGGGATTAAGGGGACCAGATCGATCTCCTCCTAGTGCAGATCGATCTGCTCAAGCTATTTCTATAAAAGAAGTGCTGAAAATCTAAAAATTTCAAGAAAAAACATCACCCTTTCCATTTCCAACCCAAAACCTAGATTTTTCTCTCTAAAATCAGCCATTTCCAGTAATAATTTAGGGGAGGCTATTAGGTACCAAGTTGTTCATCTTGAGGAAGAGAACAACATAGTTGAAACCCAAAATCCCATTTTGGTATTAAAGGAGCAAAGAACATTTCCCTTTGGAGCAAGAAGAGAAATCAGATTTTGTAAGCTTCTAAGACTCCAATCCAAGTACATTGTCTATTTTATTGATTTTGGAGTTGATTGGGATGTATATGGATGATTGAACACATATAACCTAGAAAATGGATATAGTATAGTGTGAGAAAGTGTGAATTGGGTATGTTGATGACTTATGGGTTATGATAAGTTGTTGTTGAAGTAGTATGGATGATTTGAGATGGGTAAATGAAGCCGCATTGTGAGTAGGGAATTTATGGAAATGAGTAAGTAAAATGCTTGATAAATGCCATAGTGAAGAAGTTAATGAAATATGAACACTATGGACTTAGTATCGATCTAATATTGATTTGGAATGAGTTAATAGGCCTAAAAGAATCCATAGACTCGAGTTATGAGTAGAGTAATGAAACAAGGCCTCATAAGCGTTAATAGAGGCTATAAATTGAATTGACTATAGCAAGCACAAGGGTTGGGTTATAATGGACTAAAATGATGTGAAATATGATTATGCGCAGTTTCGAAGAGTCCGACGAAGACGAATCGAACCATACGAGTAAGCAGCTCTAAGGAAATGAAATCACGCATCGCAAATCCAGGTAAGGGAATTTTGTGAGTATATAGAGATAGCTGCTCGTACTTTGAACTTGTGGGTGAATATTGGGTGTTTTATGAAATGCATGGTTGCTCAAGTAAATGATTGATGGTATTCATGAATGATGATAAGTATATGCGTGATTTTGGTTTTGAATTAGATTCTATGAAATGGGATAGTAAGGCTAATAATTGCATAAATCTAATGTTTTGATGTTTTACAAAACGTAATTGCTTTGTTTTAAGCAAGCTTGTAGATGGGCCGGCTTGTGTTGTATTGATGTTGTGGAAAAAAAGCATTTGTGAAGTGCTAAACCCGGTTGCAGAGATTGTTTGATTGTGTATGAGCCACCTATTGTATTTGTATGACATAAATCGCACTAAAGCCTCGCTCGCGCTGGATTTCGATATTTTCACTTATGTGAAACGTGCTGGAGCTTAGCTCGCACTTTAATTTGAATTGTGATGATGTTTTATAAATTGTATTGGAGCTTTTGCTCGTACATGGATTTTGAGTGGTTTTCTTATGCATATAACCGTACTGGAGCAATGCTCGTACATGGTTTCTTCATATTTTTATTCATAAATGTCGTACTAGAGCGTTGCTCGTACAAGGTGATTTATTATGATGCATGAATTCGTGCTAGAGCGTAGCTCGCGCTGGTTTTCACACTGTGGTATATATGAGGCCGTGGTGAGGATAATACGGATTGGTGTTCAGGGAACCCAACAGGCGTAATAAACCTCTTGAGTGGGGTGAGGGTGAAGGGAAAGGACCTGACATAATCCATTCAGGGAACCCAACAGGCCTGACAGACCTCTTGAGTGTGGGAGGGTGAGGGGCTAGGACCTGAATCAGGGAACCCAACAGGGGCGAGCAAGGCCATGAGGGGTTAGGACCTGGTATTAGGAGTACTCTCACATGCACTTGAGACTAGAGGTTTCACTCAGTGATATGCGTGTACAAGCGGATGATTTAGGACGATTAAGGAAACGTGTGGATTGAGAATTGAAACAACAAAAAAAACACAAGCGGGGTAAAAATAATGATGATAGGCTTTGAATGGAAAATAGAATAAGAACCTAGACTCGAAGTCTAAAGAGACTTGAACCAAAGGTATTGGACCTCGACCCTACGAATATAAAATTCGAGAACCTAAGGTATAACAATGGTGGTTGGTGAAGAGGGAGGCGCCACAAGGAAGAATACCTTGATAAGCCTAGTTGAGAGGGAACCCTAGAAAGAGGCACACTCAAATTTTTGAAAATTCAATCTGATCTATTCTATTCTATTCAAGAGCGTTTATAATGTATTTATAATAATATCTAGCATTTAAGCCCTTAAACAAGTGGGCTGGAATTAACACCAAATAGAAAATAAGACTAAAACTTAAATTCACGCATAAGCCTAGTTACATAGTATAATTGGTCTAGAACGCTATAAAACTCAAATGTGGGCTATTTAAACACTTAACTCAACTTATTACTAAACCAAGATTCATGTCGTTTGGGCTTCCAAACAAATATAGAGGGCTTGGGTAATTGGATCTCCTTGGATGACCCATGGATCCTTGGCATCACTATCATCATGAGCATCACGAGCAAGTGGACCTCCATCATTCCCCCTCTCCTTAAAAAGATTTGTCCTCAAATTGCATGTACCTTGTTTGTACTTGATCACGTACGGAAACACCTTAATGAACTCCATCCACTTGGCATGACGCTTGTTCAACTTACTCTGTCCTGTCAGATGCTTCAAGGACTTGTGATTGGTGTGGATGACGAATTCTTTGGGCCACAGGTAATGTTACCATGTCTCCAAGGCCCTCACTAACGCGTACATCTCCTTGTCATAACATAGTTAAGTGTTATCCCACTTAACTTCTCATTGAAGAAGGCAATTGGGCATTTTTCTTGCATAAGCACAGCTCCAATTCTTACACTTGAGGCATCACACTCAATCTCAGAAGTTTTAGTAAAATCAGGCAGGGTTAACAAAGGAGCTGAACAAAGTTTATCCTTGAACAAATTAAAAGCATGCTCTTGTGTAGGACCCCAATGAAATGCAACATTCTTTTTGACCACTTCGGTCAAAGGTGCGGCTATAGTGCTAAAGTCTCTAATGAATCGACGATAGAAACTAGCTAAGCCATGGAAATTGCGCACTTCAGAAACAGACTTAGGTATAGGCCAATCTCTAATTGCCTTTACCTTCTCATCATCAACAGAAATGCCATGTGAAGAAACTACATACCCAAGGAAAACAACCTTATCAGTGCAGAATGTACATTTCTTAGAATTGGCATACAAACTTTCATTCCTCAAAATAGTAAGAACATTCCTAAGATGCTCAACATGCTCATGCAGACTCTTACTGTAAATTAGAATGTCATAGAAGTTGACAACCGCATACTTACCAATGAAAGCACATAAAACATAATTCATTAAACGCATGAAAGTACTGGGTGCATAGTCAAGCCAAAAGGCATAACTAACCACTCATAAAGATCGTGTTTAGTCTTAAATGCGGTTTTCCATTCATCACCTTCTTTCATATGAATTTGGTGATATCCACTCTTTAAATCAATTTTAGAAAATATGCATGCACCATGAAACTCATCGAGCATGTCATCTAGCCTAGGGATATGATAGCGATACTTTACAGTGATTTTGTTGATGGCTCGGCAGTCAACGCACATCCTCCACATCCCATCCTTTTTAGGCACAAGCAATTTAGGCACGGTGCATGGACTCATGCTCTCTTACGTAACGTTTCCTCATGAGCTCCTCAACTTACCTTTGAAGCTCCTTCGTTTCCTTTAGATTACTTCTGTAGGCTGGGCGGTTAGGTATGGCAGCTCCGGGGACAAGGTCAATCTGATGCTCAATCCCACGAATCAGTGGTAGTCCATTTGAGATCTCCTCAGGGAATACATCCTTGAACTCCTGCAATAACGAGACAACATCAGTAGGCAAAGTATCATGGAGTTCAGTATCAATGAAACAAGAATCTTTAAATAAAAGCAAAAGGATAGGAGACTTAGCAATAAATGCAGTTTTCACATCTCGAGGATTGGCATGGTAGCTCATTCCTTTGCTTCCCTTCTTTTCTTTAGCTAGCTTCCTTTGCTCGTCATGTTGCTCTTTCAGCCTTAATTTATCCTCGTAAATCTCCTTAGGGCTAAGGTGAGCAAGAGTGATCTTCTTGCCATCCATAAAAAAGGAGTAACGGTTAGTGTAACCGTCATGGATGATTCTCCGATCATACTGCCACGGTCTACCCAGCAACAGGTGGCTAGCTTGCATGGGTACCACGTCACACAACACTTTATCTTGATATCTTCTAATACGAAAAGGAACCAAGACTTGCTTCACCACGTTCACTTCACCACAGTCATTAATCCACTGCAACTTATATGGGCGGTGATGCTTGGTAGTGGGCAATTTTAGCTTATCAACAAGGTATGTGCTAGCAACATTAGTACAACTCCCACCATCAATGATCACAGAGCATACCTTGTCACTAATATAACATCTTGTATGGAAGATGTTTTCTCGTTGTACCTCATCCTCAAACTTCACATGAGTATTAAGAGCACATCTGGCAACAAGTGCTTCACCATAAGCAGCAAACTCAACAACTTCTTCTTCTTCAGCATCTTCTAACGCAGGCATCATTAGAACCTTCACTCTCAACATCTCCATTCTCAAGCAGGAGCATCACCCTATGATTAAGACACTGAGAGGCAACATGTCCACGACCCAAACACTTAAAACACTTTATGTCACGTGTTCTGCTCTAGGATGCTTAGGCAGGCTCAGTCGTAGGCTTTGGAGGGTCCTCAGACTTTGGCTTAACAAAACATTCTGACTTAGGCTTAAACACAGGCTTATCATCCCTATGAAAGGTGTTAGATTTCTAAACAGGAACTAAACTAGGAGTGAAACGGGATGTACCTTTCCTTTTGAGTTGCCTTTCCACTTTGATGGCCACATGCAGCATCTCCTCTAAATCCATGTAATGCTGCAACTCTACAACATTGATAATCTCATGATTCAAACCTTGGAGAAAATGAGCCATAGTAGCTTTTGCATCCTCCTGGATATTGGCTCGGATCATGATTATCTCCATCTCCTTGTAATAATCGTCAACATTTTTTGAACCCTGGGTGAGACCTTGGAGCTTATGATACAGCTCTCTGTAATAATGGTTAGGCACAAATCTTTTCCTCATGATACGCTTCATCTCATCCCATGTAGACACTGGAGGATCACGACATCTTCTTCTACTGGAGACCAGCTGATCCCACCATACCATAACATATTCTGTGAACTTTACTGCAGCAAGTTTAACCTTCTTTACCTCAGAGTAGTGGTGGCAGTCAAATACCATGTCAATCTTCCTTTCCCACTCTAAATATGCCTCGGGATCATTCTTGCCTTGGGAAGAAGGAATCTTCAATTTTATGCTACCAAGGTTTCCATCCATCTTCTCTTTGCATCTATCATGGGCTCTATCAACTCGATCTCTATCTCTATACTCATGATGCCTTCTATGATGTCTATTTGCCTCAGACTCTTCTTCCAAATCATACCCAATATTAGCATCATACTCTTTATTGGTAACAATCTTACTTTTCATACGGGAAGAATGGTTTGTTGGATCCTTGCAAACTGAACTTCATGTCGGTCCAACTTATCATGAATGTCATTGAATTTCACATCCATCCATTAGAACTGATGTTGCATTGCCTGGAACATGAACTCAATTTTTTTAAAGTCTGACTTATCACCTTCAGAAGACATCTTTAACCTGCAAGAAACGTTAGTGATAACAGAAAACAAAGAACCTCACAAGTGATAACCTCACTTGTTTACATTCAATTCACTTAAGATGGGGCACTCACACTCGTGTTTCACTCAAGTAATTTGGCTTTTCTCTACTAATGTTTCTCACACGCTCATGCCTTTTTCCCTTACTCTACCTCAACTCTATAGGTTCACAATCGTACTAGAGACTCAGTCAAAGATTCAACCTCAAAAGATCAACCAATTCACCAAGTATTTTTTTTTCTTCTTTTTTTTTTACAAAGACTAATCTGATTTGTGGCTAGGGTGGTGAGAAAGAGTTTTAGTGTGGCTAAGAGACTGACTTGAAACAAAAATTCAGAAGTCCAATTCAAACACAACAACTAAGTGTAGAGTCCAACTCAAACACAACGACTAAGTGTAGAGTCAAACTCAAACACAACAACTAACTTTAGAGTCAAACTCAAACACAACGACTAAGTGTAGAATCCAACTCAAACACTACAACTAAGTGTAGGATTTTTTTTTTGCTTTTTTTTTTTTTAACAAAGACTAATCTGATTTATGACTAGGGTGGTGAGGAAGAGTTTTAGTGTGGCTAAGATACTGACTTAAAACAAAATTTCAGAAGTCCAACTCAAACACAACAAGAATCTCAAAGAAATAATCACCAGAAAAATAAAAAAATGCCTAAAACTATAGGAAAATAATGGAATTTGGCCAAGAGAGGGTGGGGCCCATGAATTACATTCATGGGTTCGTTGTATTTCGTCGTTTTCTTTAAAACGTGTACTCGTATGTCTCGTAACTCAACAGAATTTTTTATGAACATTGTTTGAATCGTACACGATTTTTTTTCTTTCTTTTTCTTTTTGACACTAACTTAGTTTTAGAGATGAAGGGGAAGATGCACAACTAGGAAATCAAAACCTTGCTTTGATGTCAAACTGATATGCGCGTACAAGAGGATGATTTAGGACTTTGAATGGAAAATAGAATAAAAACCTAGACCCGAAGTCTAAAGAGACTTGAGCCAAAGGTATTGGACCTCGACCCTACGAATATAAAATTCGAGAACCTAAGGTATAACAATGGTGGTTGGTGAAGAGGGAGGCCACAAGGAAGAAGACCTTGATAAGCCTAGTTGAGAGGGAACCCTAGAAAGAGGCACACTCAAATTTCTGAAAATTCAATCTGATCTATTCTATTCTATTCTTTTCTATTCAAGAGCGTTTACAATGTATTTATAATAATATCTAGCACTTAAGCCCTTAAACAAGTGGGCTGGAATTAACACCAAATAAAAAATAAGACTAAAACTTAAATTCACGCATAAGCCTAGTTACATAGGATAATTGATCTAAAACGCTATAAAACTCAAATGTGGGCTATTTAAACACTTAACACAACTTATTACTAAACCAAGATTCATGTCGTTTAGGCTTCCAAACAAATATAAATGGCTGGGGAACCTCCTTAGATGACCCATGGATTCTTGGCATCACGAGCAAGTTGACCTCCATCACGTAGACGACTAAACCACTCGGTTCTAGCGTGGGGCCCGATGGCATGCAAATCAAGGTAAGGTCCTAGACCTAAGAATTGCTTAGAAATGCCATGTTCATGCATGAAATGATGTGTAGAAAGAAAAAACTAAGTGATTGGAGATGAAAAAGTGAGTTAAACTCGGGTTTTAAATTAAATAGAGAAAACAGACCTAATAAGGGAAATAAATTCGAATAAAATTCTAAAAATTCGTGAAAATTATTCTGAGGCCATAAAAAATAATATAACGTGAAATTGACATGGGAAATAAAAATCATGAAGAAATATGGAGATTTAGGGGTCCAAAGGAATTTTTGAAGTTAATTGAAATCTTAATTTCATTTTGCTCGGTATTGGCTAAATCGTGCAAAATGAGCTCGTTCGTGAACTTTTTCTTAAACAAGTGACCCTCAAATTTTTATGGGACACACTATAGACACAGTATAACAATTGAGAAGTGAAATTTTGAAAAAATCTGATCAGGATTAAGTTTGGTAATTTTTCTAAAAATAAAACAATCTTTTCCCCTGCATATTGTGTAATCTATTAGCTAATGAAAACACATCAATTTGATGACCTTCTAGATGTTTGTTGTTTTTGATATTATGCAGTCTGAAATTCAACTGGATAAGCTTCATAAAAAGGTAACATTCACCCTAAAATGAGCTGAAACCTGAGAGCTACCCCTCCCTCATTCTGCCGCAGGCGATACCTCTGCTTTTGACTTGTAAAAATATTCCAGCCACTCTTCGGCAAGTTTCAGGTGACAATCCCTCACATGAAATCTTCCTCTTCCTTCCCTCTATCACATATAATAAATTCAGACCTAATCGAGGTCATTTACCCCCTGAAACGTTAGAGAGAAGAACAGGACAAAAAATTACCCTGTTTCGAGGTAAGTAAAAATGGAATTTTTGGATGAATTTGATGAGTTTATTGGATGATTCTGAACACTTCTAAGCTCTATACATGTTGTATTACAGCTGAGTGGCATTTTGGAGGCTTGAAATCGAAGTCAAAGTTGGTCAAATGAGTGAAGAAGTTGAGGTATGATGATGATGATGAGATAGGTTGTTAAATTGTGATTTTTGGATGAATTTTTGTTGAAGGAAATTTGATGGAATGATTTATATTATGGAGTTCAGCTGCTGCTAGCATGATTTAGTTGCTGGAATGATGATATGGGATGTAATTAAAATGAATTTACAGTTAAAATTATACTGCAAAGGTTCGGTTTAGTGTTTAACTAGGTGAATTATCGAAATAATGCAAGAATCGATAATTTAAAGTCTTTTTTGAAGTGGAATGAATTACTGGAATGTAAGACACAATGTAGAGGTATTGAAAATGAATTTAAAGGTGTCAAACATGTTAAGAAAGCTTAAACCGAGGCTTAAACCGATAAAATCGAGCAAAATGAGTAAAGTAGTGAAAAGTCAACTTTTGGTCAACATTTTAGATGTAATCACATATTGAATATATTAACATGAATTTGAGCTATATGTGATGAGATAACTTGGTATGTGATAGCTTGGGTTATTAGCACACATTTCGAGGCGAGCTTAAAAATCGAGGAACATGCACTACCTCCGACGTTAAGAGGTAAGGGATATAATTTAGAGTAGCATTAATACTTTCCTACCTTACCAAATGTCTATGTGGATAATTAGCTGAGTTTTCTGTGAAAAAGGTCTTTCTAAAAAGTCGAAATGAGCACTATTCACTTAAAAACCGAAACAAATTTATCCTAACCTTTCAAAATGACATTTATTGCTTGAGATACATTTTAATAAGTATGTTTATTGTTAAAAAAAAGATTTTCACTTATGGAATGAAAGCAGAATATGTTTTCCATGAGTTTACGGGTTAAAATCTCGAAAATGTTTTACGAATACTATGTTTTCAGTATATGGAGTATATTGAGATAACCGAGAACTATGTTTATGAAAGACATGTTTGATGTGTTGAGACTATGGCAAGATGTATGATGTTATGAGGTCAGAGTGATCTGGGGTCGATCTTGTATACTGAGAAAAGGGTACAAGAACGATCAAGGATCTTCTTAGCCGACAACTAGGGAACGGGCAGGGCTCTGACAAGATGAGATGACTTGTGGTACCATCTAAGAATTTAAAGTTCGTGCGTTAAGACTGCTTAGAGACTGCGAGTCCTTTGCAGGCACATAATGAGTCACCCCACCATAGCCCCATACCACACAGTCCAGTAGGGCACTGTATGACCCTGATCTAGTCTTACAGTTCCCTGTACTATGGCCATATGTATAAGATATGTTGACGATGTCCTTCGGGACTAGTTATGATGAAGCCATGTCTCCACGAGAAAGAAATAAGTTTAGCATATTTCATGCTACCTTATATGTTATTTGTTAGTTAGCACATGTTTTTCTATAATGTGATTTTTAAGGTAGCCCATGAGTTGGGTTTTTATGAAATGTGCATATGAAAGTTATGTTTTCACTTTTAAAGTGAACAATATGTTATACATGATTTGAGACCTATGAGATTCTTTATAACTGTTTACACTAATGATATGTTTATAGCATGATACATTTTACGAAAAGGATGCTTGATGTGCAAACTAATGATTTTCAAGCTTGTTTTTACTGTTTTTATAAATGTTTATCTCTACTTTTATAGATGTCTATGCTGAGTTGTGAAATCACGTGTTTTACTTGTTTTAAGTACGAAGGTTACATTAAATGTATCTCTTGCTGAGCCTAAAAAGCTCACCCCATTCCTTTCCCTCTTCCAGATTACTTACAGTGATTCTACTGCACTCACGCTTCAAAGGTTGTAGACGAGGTGGTCCGACCTTTCCTCAGATCATTTTGTAGCAACAAGGTATAGCCTTACTTGTATTCCAGACCTAATGTACAGCATAGACACTATTGTACATATCAGTGGGATGTAATAGATGTAAATGATTTTGTACAGAGTTTTAGTTACGCAGTGTAGATGAATGTATGTACTGAATGTCATGAGATACTGAGATGAGAATTAAAATTGTTTTGAGGATATGGGTTGAAAATTGTAAACTCCATTTTAAACTCTGCAGGTTGGGTTAAGTCATAATACAACCGTTATGCTGACAAAATTTATAAAAGAATAAGAGTTAAGAAACTGACATAGACAGGAACACAACTCAGTTAAATAGGTTAAAAAGTTTTAAAATTGCTCCATTTTTCACGTTTTTGGGTGTGACAGTTTACATGGTATCAGAGCAATAGTTACGTGATACTATCTGTGTCTAGAAGTAAGAGTAGATTACATCCCAAAGTGTCTATGTTAGTCAAGTAATAAAGTAAGCGTATCTATCAAATTATTATTAAATTTATGGATTTTGTGCAGATAGTAGATCACTAATCATGAGTGATAGACGGGGCCGTCCACGGAGACAGGCTCAACCCGAGAGCCCTACTGAGAGAATAAGGAGGCTCGAGGAGACAGTACTGGGTATGAGGGAAGGACTTACAACTCTTACAACCATCTTTACCGAGCAGTTTGGGACACGTACAAATGGCACATATATAGCTACTCCTACGCCTGATCCTCCTCCACCTCCAGTTCCTCCGATAGCCCCAGCCCCTTAGCCAGCACTTCCCCAGCATAGGGATGACAAAGAGACTCAAAGGGCGCGAGATTTCTTGAGCATGCATCCTCTGGAGTTCACAAGGGTTAAGGACCCAATTAAGGCTGAGGAGTGGATAGTGGATATTAAGGCGATCTTCCAGTTGTTGGGGTGTACTGATAGGGAGAGAGTGACCATGGCGGGTTATATGATGAAGGGTCAGGCTAAGTTATGGTGGAGATCCACACGGACGATATTATGTGAGACCTCGTATGTGTGTAGTTGTATATATGTACATGTGCTATACTTGTAATGTGGAGTATATGTGACGTAAGTCCATAAGTTAAAGTACACACTTGTAATAAGAGTTGTAATTGTACATACAAGTTACATTATGTATAAATGTAAAGAAATGGACTTAAACATGTGGAGAATGTGAGTAGAATAGATTATGAGTAGTGTGGTAAAGTGGAAATAGAATTGCATAAGTTGTACACTTCCGTTTGGTTTATATTGTACACTTTTGGTTATACAAGGATTCCACATGTTTCAATAGGAAGAAGGTATGTATGGATGTCATTGTCAAGCCTCAAAGATGAATGAATGAGAAAATGATCATGGTAGTAAATTAAGGATGTTTGAGTATGAGTTGCTGCAGAAGAACTGCAGAAAATCTGGAAACTATGAAGGGCAGATCGATCTCATGGGATAAGAGATCGATCTGGAAGAGCCAGAATGCTCTTATTTGGGCAATGGAATAGAGCAGATCGATCTCCAATGGAGTCAGATCGATCTCCTAAGCATTCTGTAATGAAAAGATCGATCACCAAGCACCCAGATCGATCTCCTTAACTCTCTGTTTGGGAGCAGATCGATCTCATGCTTCGACAGATCGATCTCATGCTTAAAATATCATGAAAAAGAGGGATTTAAGGGGACCAGATCGATCTCCTCTTGGTGCAGATCGATCTCCTCAAGCTATTTCTATAAAAAGAGTGCTGAAAATTAGAAAATTTCGGGAAAAACACCATTCTTCCATTTTCAACCCAAAAACCTAACTTTCTCTCTCTAAAATCAGCCATTTTCGGTGAGATTTGAAGAGAGACCATTAGAGGCAAAGTTGTTCCTATCAAGGAGAAGAACAACATAGTTGGAAGGCATTTTCCCATTATTGGTATTGAAGGAGTTAAGGGCATTGTCACTTGGAGCAAGAAGAGAAATCAGATTTGGTAAGATTATAACACTCCGACTATGGTACATTGTCTATTTAATTGATTTTGGAGTTGTTTGGCATGTGTATGGATGGTTAGAAACTATCTAAAATACATTGGAATGATTTTGACCTAGAAATGGTCTAGTGTGAGAAAGTGGAATGTATGGAGATTAATGAGAAATGGGATGTCTAGAGGTGACAATAGTGTTATGGGTATGATTTTAAGATGTTGTTAGTGGATAAATTGTAAGATTTACCTAAAAGGGGTAAAATGTGGATTAAGGCATTGGTAAAATGCATAAGTGAATTATATTGAATAGTGAGGTCAAATATGGGTTAAAAACATTAACTCAAATGATTTGAATGAATGAATCGCAGCTTTCGAGGATACGCCGGGGTGAGTTGAGCCAAGAGCGTGAGAAGCTAAGAGGAAAGGAGTCACACCAAGTAAATCGAGGTAAGGGAATTGTGTGAACTCTTAGAGATATCTGTGCGCAATTTGGGCGCATTAAATGCTTTGCTAGATTGCATGTGATATAGGAAATGATGTTGGGTGATTGAAGGGTAAAAGTTGAGAGTTTGAGAAATGTGCATGAAAACAAAAGCATATTACTTGAAAATCATGTTTTATTGCTTTTTAGCAAATGATTTGGTAGGTTGGCTAATATTTAAAATGATTTGCAAAAGAGTTGAGTTGTTTTGGTTTGTTAACCACACTTTGCAAAGAAATGAGCCACCTACATTGTTTTCGTGAGTGTGAAAGCGAGCTAGAGTATAACTCACACGAGATTTGACGTGTTTTATACACGAGTGCTAGAGGCACTAGTTTTCACATGGATTTTATATTGGTTTTGGCATTGTGATTGGAGTTTGTCTCGCACTAGATGCCCACCTTGCATGTTGCCGTGTTTGGAGCTTCGAGTAGATTGGGTGTCACATCGATTAAATAGGCTCACATATGCATTGTTTTGACATGATTAATTAGCCGTGTTAGGAGCTTCGGGTAGACAAGAGGTCGTACCGATTAAACAGGCTCACACGTGCGTTTGAGATGTGGCGTGATATGATGTGTTGATTGGGTCCACGGAGTACGTTGTACCATGCATGTAGCATGGAGTACGTTGTACCATGTTGAGTTATGATGTGCCATCTTCAGACGAGATCTGCTATGGATCGGCTGGTAGGATTTAACCTACCTCCCATGTGGAAGCAGATAGTGGTGATATCCCGCACACCTGATCCGTGTAGCCGGTATCACAGGTTATGTACATAGACCTTGAGGTTATTACCTGTTGTTGAACTGCCTATCTCACATGTCTATTGCTTTGAGAATAAATCCATATTTGAAACAATTTGTGGGTTAGAAAAGTCCGAGGGTGGGCTGAGACCTGACCAATGTTAGATTGATTTGTTTATGGTTTTTAAAGTGCACGGATGCATGATGTTTAATGTCATGCTTTATTGTAAAAATGCATGATGTTTAATGCCATGCTCTTATTGTGAAAATGCATGATGTTTAATGCCATGCTTTTATTATGAAAATGCATGATGGTTAATGCCATGCTATTTGAGAAAATGCATGATGTGCCATGCTTTTATTATGAATTATGCATGATGATTTATACCATGCTTTGAGTTGAAATGTGCACTGGATTTTAATAGCATGAATGCTTTACATACCATTAACACAATCATACACTCATGTTTTGAGATAAATGATAAATTAAATGTGAGACCCCGTATATGTATAAGGGTATATATGTACATAGAAGTGTAAATAGAGTTGTACTATGAATTCATGAGTGAAGTATATGTGATGTAAGTCCATAAGTAATGTACATACTTGTAATGAGAGTGGTAATCGTACATACAAATAGAGTTTCATTATGTATGAATGTGTAGAAATGGACTTAAACATGTGCAGAATGTGTGTAGAATGGATTATGAATAGTTTGGTAAAATGGAAGTAGAATTGCATAAGATGTGCACTTTCATTTTTGTTTATATCAAGTATCATTGGTCATACAAAGATTCTACACAAGTTTTAATGTGTATGAAGTGAGGATGGATGCCATTTTCAAGTCTCAAAGATGAATGAATGAGGAAATGATCATGGTAGCAAATTAAGGATGTTTGGTAAGTGTTGTTGCAGAGGAACTGCAGAAAATCTGGAAATTTTGAAGGGCAGATCGATCTCATGGGATGAGAGATCGATCTGGAAGAGCCAGAATGCTTTTATTTGGGCAAAAGAATAGAGCAGATCGATCTCCAATGGAGCCAGATCGATCTCCTTAGCTCTCTGTTTGGGAGCAGATCGATCTCATGCTTCGACAGATCGATCTCATGCCTCGACAGATCGATCTCATGCTTCGACAGATCGATCTCAGGCTTAAAAATGCCGTGAAAAAGAGGGATTTTAAGGGACCAGATCGATCTCCTCTTAGACCAGATCTATCTCCTCAAGCTAATTCTATATAAGGAGTGCTGGAAATCAGAAAATTTCGGGAAAAACACAAACCTTCCACTTTCAACCCAAAAACCTAACATTCTCTCTCAAAAATCAACCATTTTCAGTGAGGTTTGAAGAGAGACCATTAGAGACAAAGTTGTTCCTATCAAAGAGAAGAACAACATAGTTGGAAAGCATTTTCCCATTGTTGGTATTGAAGGAGTTAAGGGCATTGCCATTAGAGCAAGAAGAGAAATCAAATTTTGTAAGATTCTAACACTCCAACTATGGTACAATATTTATTTAATTGATTTTGGAGTTGTTTGGCATGAGTATGGATGGTTAGAAACTATCTAAATACATTGGAATGATTATGACCTAGAAATGGTCTAGAGTGAGAAAGTGGAATGTATGGAGATTAATGATGAATGAGATATGTAAAAGTTATTTATAGTGTTGTGGTATGATTTTAAGATGTGGTTAGTGGATAAATTGTGAGATTTACCTAAAAGAGGTAAAATGTGGATTAAGACATTTGTAAAATGCATAAGTGAATAATATTGACTAGTGAGGTCAATTATGGGTTAAATACATTAACTCAATCGATTTAATGAATGAATCGCAGCTTCCGAGGATACGCCGAGGCGAGTTGAGCCAAGAGCGTGAGAAGCTAAAAAGAAAGGAGTCACACCAAGTAAATCGAGGTAAGGGAATTGTGTGGACTCTTAGAGATATCTGTGTGCAATTTGGGCGCTTAAACGTTTTGCTAGAATGCATGAGATTAGGAAATGTTGTTGGGTGATTGAAGGGTAAAAGTTGGGAGTTTGAGAAATGTGCATGAAAACAAAAGCATATTGCTTTGAAAATCATGTTTTATTGCTTTTTAGCAAATAATTGGTAGGTTGGCTAACATTGAAATGATTTGCAAAAGAAATGAGTGTGTTTTGGTTTTGTTAACCACATTTTGCAAGTTTTGAGCCACCTACATGATTTCGTGAGTATGAAAGAGTGCAAGAGGCACTAGTTTTCACATGGATTTCATAATTGTTTTGGCATTGTGCTCGAGTTTGTCTCGAACTGGATGCCCACCTTGCATGTTGCCGTGTTTGGAGCTTCGAGTAGACTGGGTGTCACATCGATTAAATAGGCTCACACGTGCATTGTTTTGACATGATTAATTAGCCGTGTTAGGAGCTTCGGATAGACAAGAGGTCGCCCCGATTAAATAGGCTCACACGTGCGTTTGAGATGTGGCGTGATATGATGTGTTGATTGGGTCCACGGAGTACGTCGTACCGTGCATGTAGCATGGAGTACATAGTACCGTGTTGAATTGTGATGTGCCGTCTTCGGACGAGATCTGCTATGGACCGGCGGGTAGGATTTGACCCACCTCCCGTGTGGAAGCAGATAGTGGTGATATCCCGCACACCTGATCCGTGTAGCCGGTATCACAGGTTATGTACATAGGCCTTGAGGTTATTACCTATTGTTGAACTGCCTATCTCACATGTCTATTGCTATTTGAGATTAAATCCATGTTTGAAATGATTGTGGGTCAGGAAACCCCGAGGGATGGGCCGAGACCTGACCAATGATGAATTGATTTGTTAATGGTTTTTAAAGTGCACGGATGCATGATGTTTAATGCCATGCTTTATTGTGAAAATGCATGATGGGTAATGCCATGCTTTTATTGTGAATTATGTATGATGATTTATACCATGCTTTGAGTTGACAAGTGCACTTGATTTCTATAGCATGAATGCTTTACATACCATTAACACAATCATACACCATGTTTTGAGATAAACAATGAATTAAATGCTTTTGAGCATGGCATCACGATCACGTAGATAGTACAGTATCTACCTGTTCGCATGATTGCCTTACTGAGCGTGTGGTTTGCTCACCCCCCTTATTTTCCCCTCTCTACAGAGATTTGAGTATAGATTGGACGTGACTGGAGGCGTTCCCTTTTTGGTAATTCCGCTGCATCCCATCGCTAAAGGTATACACACCTTGATTATTTTGTATCTAAACTAGACATAGCACAGTAGCATTTTGTATGTAACCACTGGGGATGTAAAACAATGTAAACACATGTAACAACTCTGATATATATACATTTATACAAGTGTTTACTCATAAATAATGTTTCAAATTGAATTGGTATGGTGGAGTGAGTTAGACGTCGACACACAGCCCAACTGTTAAGTGTGGGGTTGTTCACGATCGAGGAAGGATGATTAAGAATTGATGCATGAAAATGCGAAAAATTTGTACGTATTATGGTAAGTTGAGGGTCGTGACAGAAGTTGGTATCAGAGCCAAGTTGGTCTGATGTGTGTCGTGTCTAAAATACTTAATAAGTGAAAAAGTACATCCCCAAGTTATTGTGCTTGTTTAGATACAAATAGTATATGTCGATGGGTTGACTAAGTAATTGGTTGTGAATGTAGGGAACTGAGTAAGTATGCCTAATATCAGTCGCGGTAGAGGGATGAGAGCATAGGCTCGAGGCCGTAGAGGTAGGCCTGGGGGTCGTGTTGAGCCAGAAACACATGAGGCTCAGGAGAATGTTGAGGTGGAGGCTGATGTTGAGCACGCTCCACAGGGTCCAGAGGAGAGGCCCGAGAGTGCTGAGGCTCGCTTCGCTAGGATTGAGCAGACCATTGAGAAGATTGTGGAGTTGGTCACCCAATCTTTATCTGGAGTTGGCAGTAGACAGAGTCCCGCTACACAGGGTGATGCCGAGCAGGCAGCAGCTCCCGAGGCACGGGCGAGGCAAGCCCAAGGACCTCAGACGACAGATACCCCACCCACACAGGATGTGCCTACGCCGGTTACTATGCCAGGCAGTAGAAGTTGGGGATATGGATGTGATTTGGATAGACTGCGGCAGTTCCAGAAGTTTGGACCGCCGTCTTTCAGTGGAGTAAAGGACCCAGTAGCGGCTGAGGATTGGATCAATGAGATCGAGAAATTATATGGGTTCTTTGAGTGCACTACTACCGAGATGGTAGCATTTGCCGCTTTTATGCTGAAGGGATCAGCAGAACATTGGTGGAAATCCACCAGGCCTATTTTGAGAGCCCGGCATACTGAGATCAGCTGGGATGTGTTTCTAGAGGCCTTCCGGAGACAGTATGTCCCGGATACCGCCCAGCGAAAGCTAAAGATCTCATTTTTGGGGCTGACCCAAGGGAGCAGGACTGTGGATGAGTATGAGACTGCTTTTATATCCCTGGGCAGATATGATCCCAACACGATGGGCAATGAGGTCGAGAAGATCCAGAAGTTTGTGGATGGATTGAGACCGACCGTAGGTCTAGACTGGTTCCCCTAGATATACCGACCTATGAGGAGGCAGTGCGCAGGGCGCAACTATGTGAACAAGATGTTGATAGAATCGCCTTGGATTTGGAAAGGTTGGTAAGATGAGGGACAGAGATAAGAAGAGACCTATGATGGAAAGAGGCTTCAGCTATAAAGGAAGCAAGAGATTCTCTGGAAAGAGGCCGAGAATTGATGAGATCCAGGAGAGGACAGTTGATACTCCCATGTATCCGGCCATTGCTCCAGCTAAGGGAATCGTGATTGGAGGACCACGGCCTACTACAGAACAGTGTGGCAAGTGTGGTAGGTACCATGGTACTCGACCATGTTATGGACCTCAGGTTGTATGCTTCAGATGTGGGAAGCCAGGGCACATAATCAGAGATTGCCCAGAGATGATAGAGAGAGCCCCACAGAAGGGCAAGGAGCCAGAGAGAGCTCCAGTTGGTACAGCTGCTCCGAGGAGGAGGGCTACAGCTGAGGAAAAGGGGAAGCAAGCAGTGGGTGTAAGCAGAGGACGAGTGCACGCACTGGATCAGGATACTGCAGATCAGTCATCAGATGTGGTAAAAGGTACCATCCAAATCTTTGATTTAGAAGCTTATGTACTGTTTGATCCTGGTGCCACGTATTCCTTTATTTCGCCATCCTTTGCATGTAAATTGTTGAAGCATGTAAAACCCACGCTGCTTGATAAGATGTTGTTGATATCTACCCCTATGAATGATAGTCAGTTGACTGAGCATATATATAGGGATTGTAAAATGAAGATAGGAGGTAAAGAGATGGCAGCTGATTTAATTTTATTAAACATGAGTGATTTTGATGTGATCCTAGGAATGGATTGGTTGGTTGCCAATCATGTTGTTATGGATTGTCATGCTAAAACCTTGATGTTTCCAAAGATAGACAATCTTGTAGTTAATTTTGTGAAATGAAATTAAAGAACATGATTATTATAAGTGTGATGAGTACAATCTTGATACATGATGTATGAAAGATAAATTTGATTTCATTTATGTATGTGATGTGATGATTTATGGTACTAATGGTGGAAAGAACAATGTGAAGGATTCATCGCTTTTGTGATTGAGACGGATAAGGCACGTCCGGAATTGGAAGACATACCAGTGGTTAGGGAATTTTCAGATGTCTTTCCGGATGAGTTACCAGGGTTACCTCCAGATAGGGAGATGGAGTTTGGTATAGATTTGGCACCTGGTACAGAGCCGATGTCCAAGCCACCATACAGAATGGCTCAAGTTGAGTTAGAGGAGTTAAGGAAACAATTACAAGAGTTGCTGGAGAAGGGGTTCATCAGGCCGAGCGTCTCACCTTGGGGAGCACCGGTTCTGTTTGTAAGGAAGAAGGATGGAAGCCTCCAACTGTGTATAGATTACCGGTTGTTGAATAAGGCCACCATCAAGAATAAGTATCCCCTTCCACGCATCGATGATTTGTTGGATTAGCTTAAGGGAGCGCAGGTCTTTTCCAAGATAGATCTGAGATCAGGGTACCATCAGTTGAAGATACGAGGTGGAGATGTACCCAAGACAGCTTTTTGCACCCGGTATGGACATTATGAGTTCATGGTTATGCCATTCGGGTTGACGAATGCTCCCGCAGCTTTTATGTCTTTGTGAATGAGGTATTCCACCAGTACCTGGATCGATTTGTTATTGTGTTTATTGATGATATACTGGTGTATTCAAGGTCTAGAGAGGAGCATGAAAGGCATTTAAGAATAGTGCTACAAACCCTCCGAGAGAAGAAGTTGTACGCTAAACTCAGTAAGTGCAACTTTTGGTTGGAACAGATCTCTTTTCTGGGTCACATAGTATCAAAGGATGGAGTATCAGTGGATCCATCTAAGATTGAGGCCGTAGTTTAGTGGCAGAGACCCCAAACAGTGATAGAGATCAGAAGTTTCCTGGGTTTAGCTGGGTATTACCGAAGGTTTGTAGAGGGATTTTCGAGGTTAGCTGCTCCATTGACACGTCTCACAAGGAAAAATGTAGAGTTTGTGTGGGACAATAAGTGTGAAGACAGTTTTGAGGAGTTGAAAAGGAGATTAACTACAGCTCCAATACTCACCATTCCTACCAGCTCAGGAGGTTTCTCGGTGTATACAGATGCTTCACACCTAGGACTGGGCTGTGTATTGATGCAGGATGGGAAGGTAGTAGCCTATGGATCAAGACAGTTAAAGGATCATGAGAGGAACTACCCGACCCATGACTTGGAGTTGGCAGCGGTGGTGTTTACGCTGAAGATATGGCTCCACTACCTCTATGGTGAGAGATTTCAGATTTATACAGATCATAAGAGCCTTAAGTACCTGTTCTCACAGAAAGAGTTGAACATGAGACAGAGGAGATGGCTCGAGCTGTTAAAGGATTATGATTGTGAAATCCTATACCACCCGGGTAAAGCAAATGTGGTTGCTGATGCATTGAGTAGGAAGCATCTCGGGATGGTATCATTCATGATGATCAGGGAACACGAGCTGTTGGAACAGTTCATGAACCTCAGTTTGGATATGACCCCGCCTGACGCTGATAGTGGATTTATGATAGCTAGCCTGCAGTTGGAACCGGATCTGGTAGATCGAATCCGACAGGCTTAGCAGCAGTGTAGTGATATTGTCGGGCAGATACAGAGGGGTATAGAGACGGACTTTGGGTTGAGTTCGGATGGATTGTTGAGGTTCAGAGGTAGGATATGTGTTCCTGATGACGCAGAGATCAGAAGGTTGATCTTGACAGAGGCTCACTCATCGAAGTATACGATACATCCAGGGGGTACCAAAATGTATCAAAACCTTCGAAAGGTTTATTGGTGGTCGGGAATGAAAAAGCACATTGCTGAATATGTTGCTAAGTGTCTCGTTTGTCAGCAGGTGAAGGTAGAGCATCGAAGCCTGCAGGGTTATTGCAGCCTCTACCGATACCGACATGGAAGTGGGAGCATGTCACCATGGATTTTGTGATGGGATTACCGAGGACCCGAAGAGGTCATGATGCCATATGGGTGATTGTAGATCGGTTGACGAAATCAGCCCATTTTCTAGCTATGAGAGCTACCGATACTCTGAGCCAGTTAGCGAACCTATATGTGCACGAGATAGTGAGGCTACATGGAATTCCAGTGAGCGTTGTTTCTGATAGGGATGCCCGCTTCACTTCCCACTTTTGGGAACATTTTCAGGAAGCGATGGGGACCCAGTTGAATTTTAGCACCGCGTTTCATCCTCAGACAGATGGTCAGTCAGAGAGGACTATACAGACCCTGGAGGACATGTTGAGAGCGTGTGCATTGGATTTTGGAGGCTCCTGGGATGACCATTTGCCACTCGCAGAGTTCGCGTATAATAACAGTTTTCATGCGAGTATCGAGATGGCACCATATGAGGCATTGTATGGGCGTAGATGTCGTTCCCCTATTGGATGGGAAGAGGTTGGTGACAGACAGATCTTTGCTCCCGACTTGGTTAGACAAGCCTCTGAGGACGTCCAATTGATATGTGAGAGGTTACGGACAACTCAGAGCAGGCAAAAGAGTTATGCTGACAAGAGACGGAGACCACTAGAGTTTGAGGTGGGTGAGTCAGTGTTTTTGAAAGTTTCCCCTTCGAAGGGAATTATGAGATTTGGGAAGAAGGGAAAGTTGAGCCCCCGATATATAGGGCCATTTGAGATACTTGATAAGGTGGGAGACAAGGCGTATAGGTTGGCATTGCCACCAGAGTTGGCAAGTGTGCATAACGTCTTCCACGTATCCATGTTGAGGAAGTATCACCCGGACCCGGCACATGTGATAAGATATGAGCCTTTGGAGCTCAATGAGGGTATGACATATGTTGAGAAGCCAGTTCGGGTATTGGACAGAAAAGGGAAAGTGTTAAGGACAAAGACAATTCCCTTGGTGAAAATACTTTGGCAACATCACACAGTGGAAGAAGCCACATGGGAATTGGAGAGTTTGATGTGGGAGAAGTATCCCGAGTTGTTCACAGAATAATTGGTTCCAATTTGGAGGACCAAATTTTCTAAGTGGGGGAGAATGTGAGACCCCGTATATGTATAAGGGTATATATGTACATAGAAGTGTAAATAGAGTTGTACTATGAATTCATGAGTGAAGTATATGTGATGTAAGTCCATAAGTAATGTACACACTTGTAATGAGAGTGGTAATCGTACATACAAGTTTCATTATGTATGAATATGTAGAAATGGACTTAAACATGTGCAGAATGTGTGTAGAATGGATTATGAATAGTTTGGTAAAATGGAAGTAGAATTGCATAAGATGTGCACTTCCATTTTTGTTTATATCAAGTACCATTGGTCATACAAAGATTCTACACAAGTTTTAATGTGTATGAAGTGAGGATGGATGCCATTTTCAAGTCTCAAAGATGAATGAATGAGGAAATGATCATGGTAGCAAATTAAGGATGTTTGGTAAGTGTTGTTGCAGAGGAACTGCAGAAAATCTGGAAATTTTGAAGGGCAGATTGATCTCATGGGATGAGAGATCGATCTGGAAGAGCCAGAATGCTCTTATTTGGGCAAAAGAATAGAGCAGATCGATCTCCAATGGAGCCAGATCGATCTCCTTAGCTCTCTGTTTGGGAGCAGATCGATCTCATGCTTCGACAGATCGATCTCATGCCTCGACAGATCGATCTCATGCTTCAACAGATCGATCTCAGGCTTAAAAATGCCGTGAAAAAGAGGGATTTTAAGGGACCAGATCGATCTCCTTTTGGACCAGATCGATCTCCTCAAGCGAATTCTATATAAGAAGTGCTGGAAATCAGAAAATTTTGGGAAAAACACAAACCTTTCACTTTCAACCCAAAAACCTAACATTCTCTCTCAAAAATCAGCCATTTTCAGTGAGGTTTGAAGAGAGACCATTAGAGACAAAGTTGTTCCTATCAAAGAGAAGAACAACATAGTTGGAAAGCATTTTCCCATTGTTGGTATTGAAGGAGTTAAGGGCATTGCCATTGGAGCAAGAAGAGAAATCAAATTTTGTAAGATTCTAACACTCCAACTATGGTACATTGTTTATTTAATTGATTTTGGAGTTGTTTGGCATGAGTATGGATGGTTAGAAACTATCTAAATACATTGGAATGATTATGACCTAGAAATGGTCTAGAGTGAGAAAGTGGAATGTATGGAGATTAATGATGAATGAGATATGTAAAAGCTATTTATAGTGTTGTGGTATGATTTTAAGATGTGGTTAGTGGATAAATTGTGAGATTTACCTAAAAGAGGTAAAATATGGATTAAGGCATTTGTAGAATGCATAAGTGAATAATATTGACTAGTGAGGTCAATTATGGGTTAAATACATTAACTCAATCGATTTAATGAATGAATCGCAGCTTCCGAGGATACGCCGAGGCGAGTTGAGCCAAGAGCGTGAGAAGCTAAAAGGAAAGGAGTCACACCAAGTAAATCGAGGTAAGGGAATTGTGTGGACTCTTAGAGATATCTGTGCACAATTTGAGCGCTTAAACGTTTTGTTAGAATGCATGAGATTAGGAAATGTTGTTGGGTGATTGAAGGGTAAAAGTTGGGAGTTTGAGAAATGTGCATGAAAACAAAAGCATATTGCTTTGAAAATCATGTTTTATTGCTTTTTAGCAAATAATTGGTAGGTTGACTAACATTGAAATGATTTGCAAAAGAAATGAGTGTGTTTTGGTTTTGTTAACCACATTTTGCAAGTTTTGAGCCACCTACATGATTTCGTGAGTATGAAAGAGTGCAAGAGGCACTAGTTTTCACATGGATTTCATAATTGTTTTGGCATTGTGCTCGAGTTTGTCTCGCACTGGATGCCCACCTTGCATGTTGCCGTGTTTGGAGCTTCGAGTAGACTGGGTGTCACATCGATTAAATAGGCTCACACGTGCATTGTTTTGACATGATTAATTAGCCGTGTTAGGAGCTTCAGATAGACAAGAGGTCGCCCCGATTAAATAGGCTCACACATGCGTTTGAGATGTGGCGTGATATGATGTGTTGATTGGGTCCACGGAGTACGTCGTACAGTGCATGTAGCATGGAGTACATAGTACCGTGTTGAATTATGATGTGCCGTCTTCGGACGAGATCTGCTATGGACCGACGGGTAGGATTTGACCCACCTCCCGTGTGGAAGCAGATAGTGGTGATATCCCGCACACCTGATCTGTGTAGCCGGTATCACAGGTTATGTACATAGGCCTTGAGGTTATTACCTATTGTTGAACTGCCTATCTCACATGTCTACTGCTATTTGAGATTAAATCCATGTTTGAAATGATTGTGGGTCAGGAAACCCCGAGGGATGGGCCGAGACCTGACCAGTGATGAATTGATTTGTTAATGGTTTTTAAAGTGCACAGATGCATGATGTTTAATGCCATGCTTTATTGTGAAAATGCATGATGGGTAATGCCATGCTTTTATTGTGAATTATGCATGATGATTTATACCATGCTTTAAGTTGACAAGTGCACTTGATTTCTATAGCATGAATGCTTTACATACCATTAACACAATCATACACTCATGTTTTGAGATAAACAATGAATTAAATGCTTTTGAGCATGGCATCACGATCACGTAGATAGTACAGTATCTACCTGTTCGCATGATTGCCTTACTGAGCGTGTGGTTTGCTCACCCCCCTTATTTTCCCCTCTCTACAGAGATTTGAGTATAGATTGGACATGACTGGAGGCGTTCCCTTTTTGGTAATTTCGCTGCATCCCATCACTAAAGGTATACACACCTTGATTATTTTGTATCTAAACTAGACATAGCACAGTAGCATTTTGTATGTAACCACTGGGGATGTAAAACAATGTAAACACATGTAACAACTCTGATATATATACATTTATACAAGTGTTTACTCATAAATAATGTTTCAAATTGAATTGGTATGGTGGAGTGAGTTAGACGTCGACACACAGCCCAACTGTTAAGTGTGGGGTTGTTCACGATCGAGGAAGGATGATTAAGGATTGATGCATGAAAATGCGAAAAATTTGTACGTATTTTGGTAAGTTGAGGGTCGTGACATTAAATGCTTTTGAGCATGGCATCACGATCACGTAAATAGTGCAGTATCTACCTGTTCGCATGATTGCCTTACTGAGTGTGTGGTTTGCTCACCCCCTTATTTTCCCCCTCTCTACAGAGTGTTGAGTATAGATTGAGCATGACTGGAGGTGTTTCCCTTTTGGTAATCCGCTGCATCCCATCGCTAAAGGTATACACACTTGGATTATTTTGTATCTAAACTAGACATAGCACAGTAGCATTTTGTATGTAACTATTGGGATGTAAAACAATGTAAACACATGTAACGACTCTGATATATATACATTTATACAAGTGTTTACTCATAAATAATGTTAAAATTGAATGGGTATGGTGGAATGAGTTAGACGTCGACACACAGCCCAACTATTAAGAGTGTGGTTGTTCACGATCGAGGAAGGATGATTAACAATTGATGCATGAAAATGCGAAAAATTTGTACGTATTTTGGTAAGTTGAGGGTCGTGACAGAAGTTGGTATCAGAGCTTGAGTTGATCTGACGTGTGTCGTGTTTAAAATACTTAATATGTTGGAAAAATTACATCCCCATGTTACTGTGCTTGTTTAGATACAATTGTGTGTGTGTCGATGGGTTGACTAAGTAATTGGTTATGAATGTAGGGAATTGAGTAATTATGCCTAATACTAGTCGCGGTAGAGGGATGAGAGCACAGGTTCGAGGCCGTAGAGGTAGGCTTGGGGGTCGTGTTGAGCCCGAAAATGCACGAGGCTCAGGATGATGTTGAGTTGGAGGCTGATGTTGAGCACGCTCCATAGGGTCCAGAGGAGAGGCCCAAGAGTACTGAGGCTCGCTTCGCGAGGATTGAACGAAGCATTGAGATGATTGTGGAGTTGGTCACCCAATCTTTATCTGGAGTTGGTGGTAGACAAAGTCCCACTACACAGGGTGATGCCGAGCAAGCGGCAGCTCCTGAGGCACGGGCAGGGCCAGCCCAGAGACCTCAGACGACAGATACCCCACCCACACAGGATGTGCCTACGCTGGTTGCTACACCAGGCCGTAGAGGTTGGGGATATGGATGTGATCTGGATAGACTGCGGCAGTTCCAAAAGTTTGGACTGCCGTCTTTCAATGGAGTAAAGGACCCAATAGCGGCTGAGGATTGGATCAATGAGATCGAGAAATTATATGGGTTCTTTGAGTGTACTACCACCGAGATGGTAGCGTTTGCCGCTTTTATGCTGAAGGGGTCAGCAGAACATTGGTGGAAGTCTACCAGGCCTATTTTGAGAGCCCAACATACTGAGATCAGTTGAGATGTATTTCTAGAAGCCTTCCGGAGACAGTATGTCCCGAATACCGCACAGTGGAGGCTAAAGATGGCATTTTTGGGACTGACCCAAGGGAGCAAGACTGTGGATGAGTATGAGACTGCTTTTATCTTCCTGGGCAGATATGATCCCAACACGATGAGTAATGAGGTCGAGAAGATCCAGAAGTTTGTAGATGGATTGAGACCGACCATCAGGTCTAGACTGGTTCCCCTGGATATACCGACCTATGAGGAGGGAGTGCGCAGGGCGCAATTATATGAACAAGATGTTGATAGAATCACCTCAGAGTTTGGAAAGGTTGGTAAGATGAGGGACAGAGATAAGAAGAGACCTATGATAGATAGAGGCTTCAGCTATAAAGGAAGCAAGAGGTTTGGTGCGAAGAGGCCGAGGATTGATGAGATCCGGGAGAGGACAGTTAATACTCCCATGTATCCGACCATTGCTCCAGCTAAGGGAATTGTGAATGGAGGACCATGGCCTACTACGGAACAGTATGGCAAGTGTGGTAGATACCATGGTACCCGACCATGCTATGGACCTCAGGTAGTATGCTTCAGATGTGAGATGCCAGGGCACATAATCATGGATTGCCCAGAGATGACAGAGAGAGCCCCATAGAAAGGCAAGGAGCCAGAGAGAACTCCAGTTGGTACAGCTGCTCCGAGAAGGAGGGCTACAGCTGAGGAAAAGGGGAAGCAAGCAGTGGGTGTGAGCAGAGGACGGCAGATCAGCCATCGGATGTGGTAAAAGGTACCATCCAAATCTTTGATTTAGAAGCTTATGTACTGTTTGATCCTGGTGCCACGCATTCTTTTGTATCACCATCCTTTGCATGTAAATTGTTGAAGCATGTAAAACCCACACTGGCTTGATAAGATGTTGATATCTACCTTTATGAATGATAGTCAGTTGACTGAGCATGTATATAGGGATTGTAATATGAGGATAGAAGGTAAAGAGATGGCAGCTGATTTAATTTTATTAAATATGAGTAATTTTGATGTGATCCTATGGATGGATTGGTTGGCTGCCAATCATGTTGTTATGGATTGTCATGCAAAAACTTTGATGTTTCCAAAGATAGACAATCTTGTAATAAATTTTATGAAATGAAATTAAAGAACATGATTATTATAAGTGTGATGAGTACAATCTTGATACATGATGTATGAAAGATAAATTTGTTTATCTATTTTGTGTGTAAATATGATGATTTATGATTACTAATGGTGGAAAGAATAATGTGAAGGGTTTATCGCTAATGTGATTGAGACGGATAAGGCACGTTCGGAATTGGGAGACATACCAATGGTTAAGGAGTTTCCAGATGTCTTTCCAAATGAGTTACCAGGGTTACCTCTAGATAGGGAGATGGAGTTTGGTATAGACTTGGCACCTGGTACAGAGCCGATATCCAAGCCGTCGTACAGAATGGCTCACGTTGAGTTGGAAGAACTAAGGAAACAGTTGCTAGAGAAGGGGTTCATCAGGCCGAGCGTCTCACCTTGGGGAGCACCGGTTCTGTTTGTAAAGAAGAAGGATCGAAGCCTCCGACTGTGTATAGATTACCGGTTGTTGAATAAGGCCACCATCAAGAATAAGTATCCCCTTCCACACATCGATGATTTGTTGGATCAGCTTAAGGGAGCGTAAGTCTTTTCCAAGATAGATCTGAGATCAGGGTACCATCAGTTGAAGATACGAGGTGGAGATGTACCCAAGATAGCTTTTTGCACCAGGTATGGACATTATGAGTTTATGGTTATGCCATTCGGGTTGACGAATGCTCCCGCAGCTTTTATGTCTTTGATGAATGAGGTATTCCACCAGTACTTGGATCGATTTGGTCACGACCCAATTCCATTCTCTTTAATCGAAAATCACTGAAAATTTTTTGCGTTTTACTATTACCTTACCCTGTCGTGAACTAAACTCACCACACACTGTTGGGCTGTGAGCCAATAATAATCACCACATCTCATTCATTCTCAATTAATTAAAACGATGTCATACATGTGCATTTAATCGTGTATTTATACGAATACATGTTTTACTGTCATCTACATCCCCCATAAGTACAACTCAAAAGAATACTGTGCTTTTACATTGTTTAGATACAAAAAGAATCACTGTGTATATACCTCTTAGAGATGGAGATGCAGCGGTGTCCAAAATAATACGCCTCAGTCCTCACTGGGCTACTATGCACGCTCTGTAGGGGGGAAAATAGAGTGGGATGAGCAACCACACGCTCAGTAAGGCAATAATGCAAGCATGGTAGATAACTACTCTATCTACATGCTGATAGTGTTATGCATAAATCATTTATAGTAGGAGCATGAGGAATAAAACTATGCCATGTGAGTATACATATATATCATGTATCAAAATTATGTGCATTGGCATATAAAACATGGTAGAAACATCATGTATAAATCATCTCATGCTCAATCTCGTTTAAATTCATAAAAGGGCAATTCTTTAAGTTCCTTTTTAAACCAACACCATAAACACCACCCATTCAACTCAAAATCACAACACATTTTCATTCTACAATTCACGCATGTGTATAAATCTAGGTCACTATATCAAAAGTGCCTATGTGAACCATTACATCATAAATCATCCCAGACCACACGCATCCAGGTGTGCGGGGTATCATGCTGGCACGAAGATGGATTATCCCTCGCTAGACTTTCTCATCACATAACCATCATGCGGTACATCGTACTCCATGTGATATACACAGTACAGCGTACTCCGCAAACTCATATCGTGATTGGGGGTGCCATTCCTAGGTCTTATCTACCCCATACCAAGAGTTTTCCATATTCCGTGAAGGAGAGCCTCCCTGCCGAACAGAGCCTCCCCGCTTAACAGAGCCTCCCCGCCTAACAGAGCCTCCCCGCCTCTTTGGGCTTAAGGATGTTGGCTTAAGGATGTTAGCTTAAGGATGTAGGGCTTAAGGATCCTTTCCGTAAGAGAGCCTCCCCACCGAACAGAGCCTCCCCGCCTAACAGAGCCTCCCCGCCTCTTTGGGCTTAAGGATGTTGGCTTAAGGATGTAGGGCTTAAGGATCTTACCTTTACCATACCCATGTAGGAGAGCCTCCCCGCCTCTTTGGGCTTAAGGATGTTGGCTTAAGGATCCCACCGTAAGAGAGCCTCCCCACCAAACAGAGCCTCCCCGCCTAACAGAGCCTCCCCGCCTCTTTGGGCTTAAGGATGTTAGCTTAAGGATGTAAGGTTTAAGGATGTAAGGCTTAAGGATCTTACCCACTTTCACAACCTTATACGTATCCCCTCGTGCAAACTTGTGCGAGCAAAGCTCTAGCACGACTCATGCATCATGCATCTTCTCATAAAGAGGCGCGTACGAGCATAGCTCTAGTACGGTTATACTCATAAGACAACCATTCACAATCCACGTACGAGCAGAAGCTCCAGTACGGTTTATAAATATCATTATAGTTTCCAAATCAAGGTGCGAGCTAGGCTCCAGCACGTTTCATACAAATGAAAACATAGAAATCCAGCGCGAGCGAGGCTCTAGCGCGATTTATGTCATACAAATGTGATAGGCGGCTCATATACAATTTATCAATCCCGGCAATTCGGGTTTAGCACTCACAAATGCTTTTCCACAACAACAATACAATACTAGCCGACCTATCCACAAGCTTGCTTAAGCCAAGCAATTTCGTTTTGAAAAGCATCAAAACATTAGATTTATGCAATTATTAGCCTTACTATCCCATTTCATAAAATCCACTTCAAATCCAAAACCACGCATATACTCATCATCATTCACGAATACCATCAATCATTTATTTGAGCAACCATACATTTCATAAACACCCAATATTCACCCACAAGTTCAAAGTACGAGCAGCTACCTCTATATACTCACAAAATTCCCTTACCTGGAATCGCGATGCGTGATTCCACTTCCTTAAGCTGCTTACTCGTACGGTTCGGTTCGCCTTCAACGAACTCTTTGGGACTGCACAAAATCGTATCCCGCATTATATTCGATCCATATATTGCAACCCTTGTGCTTGCTATAGTCAATTTAATCTATAGCCCCTATTAAAGCTTATTTGGCCTCGTTTCATTACTTTATCCATAACTCGAGTCTATGGATCTTCTTAGGCCTATTATCTTATTCAAAGTCGATATCAAATCGACATAAAGCTCATAGCGTTCATATTCCATGAATCCCCTCACTATGGCATTTATCAATCATATACATACCCATTTCCACAATTCCTCCAAATTCACAATGTAATCTCATTTAACCATTTAAAATCATAAATATTACCCCAATAACAACTTTAGCATGCCATAAATCATAGGCTCATCCAATCCCACATATCCTCACATTATACCCATTTTTGATTTCTAGGTTACACCAATTCCACTACATTCCTAGGTAGTTTATCCATCAATACTCATATCAATCAACTCCAAAATCAATTAAATAGCTAATGCATTTGGATTGGAGTGTTAGAATCTTACCAATATGATTTCTCTTCTTGCTCCAAATGGTAATGCCCTTAACTCCTTCAATTCCAAGAATGGGAAAATACCCTCTCACTATGTTGTTCTTTTCTTTGATAGGAACAACTTTGCCTCTAATGATCTCTCTTCAAATCTCACTGAAAATGGTTGATTTTAGAGAGGGAAAGTTAGGTTTTTGGGTTGAGATTGTAAGGTTAAATGTTTTTCCGAGATTTCCAGATTTTTCAGCTCTCCTTATATAGAAATAGCTTGAGGAGATCGATCTGGTCCAAGAGGAGATCGATCTGGTCCCTTAAAATCCCTCTTTTTCACGGCATTTTTAAGCCTGAGATCGATCTGTCGAAACAATGAGATCGATCTGTCTAGGCATGAGATCGATCTGTCGAAGCATGAGATCGATCTGCTCCCAAACAGAGAGCTAAGGAGATCGATCTGGGTGCTTGGGGATCGATCTTTCCACTACAGAATGCTTGGCAGATCGATCTGGCTCCATTGGAGATCGATCTGCTCTATTCTTTCGCCCAAATAAGAGCATTCTGGCTCTTCCAGATCGATCTCTCATCCTATGAGATCGATCTGGACCTCATGTTTTCCAGATTTCCTGCAGTTTCTTTGCTGCAACTCATACCAACACATCCTTAATCTATTGCCATGGCCATTTTCTCATCCATCCACCTTTATAACTTGAAAATGGCATCCATTCATACCTTATGCACATTGAAACTTGTGTGCATTCATTGTATGTTCAAAGGTATGCTACATAAAACCAAATGGAAGCATAACTCCATTCCATTTTACCACATTACTCATCTTGAGTCTCAATCACATCCATCACTTGCTAGAACACATTTCTCCGTATTCATACTCAATGAAACTTGTATGTACGTTACAATTTATATTACACATACATACATTGAATCCATGGACTTACATCAATCATACTTTACATTACAAGTCCATTCACATTATTTGATCCAATTACACACATTACCCTTATACATATACGGGGTCTTACAGATTTGTTATTGTGTTTATTGATGATATACTGGTGTATTCAAGGTCTAGAGAGGAGCATGAAAGGCACCTAAGGATAGTGCTACAGACCCTCAGAGAGAAGAAGTTGTACGCTAAACTCAGTAAGTGTGACTTTTGGTTGGAATATATCTCTTTTCTGGGTCACATGGTATCGAAGGATGGAGTATCAGTGGATCCATCTAAGATTGAGGCCGTAGTTCAGTGGCAGAGACCCCAAACAGTGACAGAGATCAGAAGTTTCCTGGGTTTAGCTGGGTATTACCGAAGGTTTGTAGAGGGATTCTTAAGATTAGCTGCTCCTTTGACACGTCTCACGAGAAAGAATGTTGAATTTGTGTGGGACAATAAGTGTGAGAAAAGTTTTGAGGAGTTGAAAAGGAGATTAACCACAGCTCCGATCCTCACCATTTCTATCAGCTCAAGAGGTTTCTCGATGTATGCGGATGCTTCACATCTAGGATTGGGCTGTGCATTGATGCAGGATGGGAAGGTAGTAGCTTATGGATCAAGAAAGTTAAAGGATCATGAGAGGAACTACCCGACCCATGACTTGGAGTTGGCAGCGGTGGTATTTGCGCTGAAGATATGGCACCACTACCTCTATGGTGAGAGATTTCAGATTTATACAGATTATAAGAGCCTTAAGTACCTGTTCTCACAGAAAGAGTTGAACATGAGACAGAGGAGATGGCTCGAGCTGTTAAAGGATTATGATTGTGAGATCCTGTACCACCCAGGTAAAGCAAATGTGGTTGCTGATGCATTGAGTGGGAAGCATCTTGCGATGGTGTCATTTATGATGGTCAGGGAACACAAGCTGTTGGAACAGTTCATGAACCTCAGTTTGGATATGACCCCGCCTGACGCTGATAGTGGATTTATGATAGCTAGCCTGCAGTTGGAACCGGATCTGGTAGATCATATCCGACGAGCTCAACGAGTTGATCAGCAGTGTAGTGATATTATCGGGCAGATACAAGGGGTACAGAGACAGACTTTGGGTTGAGTTTGGATGGATTGTTGAGGTTCAGAGGTAGGATATGTGTTCCTGATGATGTAGAAATCAGAAGGTTGATCTTAACAGAGGCTCACTCATTGAAGTATACGATACATCCAGGGGGTACCAAAATGTATCAAAACCTTCGAAAGGTTTATTGGTGGTCTGGAATAAAAAAGCACATTGCTGAATATGTTGCTAAGTGTCTCGTTTGTCAGCAGGTGAAGGTAGAGCATCAGAAGCCTGCAAGGTTATTGCAGCCTCTACCGATATCGACATGGAAGTGGGAGCATGTCACCATGGATTTTGTGATGGGATTGCAGAGGACCCGGAGAGGTCATGATGCCATATGGGTGATTGTGGATTGGTTGACGAAATTAGCCCATTTTCTAGCTATGAGAGCTACCGATACTCTGAACCAGTTAGCGAACCTATATGTGCACGAGATAGTGAGGCTACATGGAATTCCAGTGAGCGTTGTTTCTGACAGGGATGCCCGCTTCACTTCCCACTTCTGGGAATGTTTTCAGGAAGCGATGGGGACCCAGTTGAATTTTAGCATCGCATTTCATCCTCAGACAGATGGTCAGTCAGAGAGGACTATACAGACCCTAAAGGATATGTTGAGAGCGTGTGCATTGGATTTTGGAGGCTCCTGGGATGATCATTTGCCACTCGCAGAGTTCACGTATAATAACTGTTTTCATGCGAGTATCGAGATGGCACCATATAAGGCATTGTATGGGTGTAGATGCCATTCCCCTATTAGATGGGAAGAGGTTGGTGATAGACAGATCTTTGCTCCTGACTTGACAAGCCTCTGAGGACGTCCAATTGATATGTGAGAGGTTACGGACAGCTCAGAGCAGGCAAAAGAGTTATGCTGACAGGAGACGAAGACCACTAGAGTTTGATGTGGGTGAGTCAGTGTTTTTGAAAGTTTCCCCTTCGAAAGGAATTATGTGATTCGATAAGAAGGGTAAGCTGAGCCCTAGATACATCGGACCCTTTGAGATTTTGGAGAGAGTGGGAGACAAGGCTTATAGGTTGGCATTGCCACCAGAGTTGGCAAGTGTGCATAACGTCTTCCACGTATCCATGTTGAGGAAGTATCACCTGGACCTATTACATGTGATAAGATATGAGCCTTTGGAGCTCAATGAAGGTATGACCTATGTTGAGAAGCCAGTTCGGGTATTGGACAGAAAAGAGAAAGTATTGAGGACAAAGACAATTCCCTTGGTGAAAGTACTTTGGCAACATCACACTGTGGAAGAAGCCATATGGGAATTGGAGAGTTTGATGCGGGAGAAGTATCCCGAGTTGTTCATAAAATGATTGGTTCCAATTTGGAGGACCAAATTTTCTAAGTGGGGGAGAATGTGAGACCCCGTATATGTGTAGTTGTATATATGTACATGGAAATGTAAATGGTGCTATACTTGTAATGTGGAGTATATGTGACGTAAGTCCATAAGTTAATGTACACACTTGTAATAAGAGTTGTAATTGTACATACAAGTTACATTATATATGAATGTAAAGAAATGGACTTAAACATGTGGAGAATGTGAGTAGAATAGATTATGAGTAGTGTGGTAAAATGGAAGTAGAATTGCATAAGTTGTGCACTTCCATTTGGTTTATATTGTACACTTTTGGTTATACAAGGATTCCACACAAGTTTCAATAGGAAGAAGGTATGTATGGATGTCATTTTCAAGCCTCAAAGATGAATGAATGAGAAAATGATCATGGTAGCAAATTAAGGATGTTTGAGTATGAGTTTTCTGCATCTGGAAACTATGAAGGGCAGATCGATCTCATGGGATGAGAGATCGATCTGGAAGAGCCAGAATGCTCTTATTTGGGCAATGGAATAGAGCAGATCGATCTCCAATGGAGCCAGATCGATCTCCTAAGCATTCTGTAATGAAAAGATCGATCCCCAAGCACCCAGATCGATCTCCTTAGCTTTCTGTTTGGGAGTAGATCGATCTCATGCTTCGTCAGATCGATCTCATGCTTAAAATGCCGTGAAAAAGAGGGATTTAAGGGGACCAGATCGATCTCCTCTTGGTGCAGATCGATCTCCTCAAGCTATTTTTATAAAAGAAGTGCTGAAAATCAACAAATTTTATGAAGAACACCATTCTTCCATTTTCAACCCAAAAACTTAACTTTCTCTCTCTAAAATCAGTCATTTTCAGTGAGATTTGAAGAGAGACCATTAGAGGCAAAGTTGTTCCTATCAAGGAGAAGAACAACATAGTTGGAAGGCATTTTCCCATTATTGGTATTGAAGGAGTTAAGGGCATTGTCACTTGGAGCAAGAAGAGAAATCAGATTTGGTAAGATTCTAACACTCTGACTATGGTACATTGTCTATTTAATTGATTTTGGAGTTGTTTGGCATGTGTATGGATGGTTAGAAACTATCTAAAATACATTGGAAAGATTATGACCTAGAAATGGTCTAGTGTGAGAAAGTGGAATGTATGGAGATTAATGAGAAATGGGATGTCTAGAGGAGACAATAGTGTTATGGGTATGATTTTAAGATGTTGTTAGTGGATAAATTGTAAGATTTACCTAAAAGGGGTAAAATATGGATTAAGGCATTGGTAAAATGCATAAGTGAATTATATTGAATAGTGAGGTCAAATATGGGTTAAAAACATTAACTCAAATGATTTGAATGAATGAATCGCAGCTTTCGAGGATACGCCGGGGCGAGTTGAGCTAAGAGCGTAAGAAGCTAAGAGGAAAGGAGTCACACCAAGTAAATCGAGGTAAGGGAATTGTGTGGACTCTTAGAGATATCTGTGCGCAATTTGGGCGCATTAAATGCTTTGCTAGATTGCATGTGATATAGGAAATGATGTTGGGTGATTGAAGGGTAAAAGTTGGGAGTTTGAGAAATGTGCATGAAAACAAAAGCATATTGCTTGAAAATCATGTTTTATTGCTTTTTAGCAAATGATTTGGTAGGTTGGCTAATATTTGAAATGATTTGCAAAAGAGTTGAGTTGTTTTGGTTTGTTAACCACACTTTGCAAAGAAATGAGCCACCTAAATTGTTTTCGTGAGTGTGAAAGCGAGCTAGAGTATAACTCGCACGGGATTTGACATGTTTTATACACGAGTGCTAGAGGCACTAGTTTTCACATGGATTTCATATTGGTTTTGGCATTGTGCTTGGAGTTTGTCTCGCACTAGATGCCCACCTTGCATGTTGCCTTGTTTGGAGTTTCGAGTAGACTGGGTGTCACATCGATTAAATAGACTCACACGTGTATTGTTTTGACATGATTAATTAGCCGTGTTAGGAGCTTCGGGTAGACAAGAGGTCGTACCGATTAAATAGGCTCACACGTGCGTTTGAGATGTGGTGTGATATGATGTGTTGATTGGGTCCGCGGAGTACGTTGTACCGTGCATGTAGCATGGAGTATGTTGTACCATGTTGAGTTGTGATGTGCCGTCTTCGGACGAGATCTGCTATGGACCAGCGGGTCGGATTTGACCTACCTCCCGTGTGGAAGCAGATATGGTGATATCCCAAACACCTGATCTGTGTAGCCAGTATCACAGGTTATGTACGTAGACCTTGAGGTTATTACCTGTTGTTGAACTGCCTATCTTACATGTCTATTGCTTTAAGAATAAATCCATGTTTGAAACAATTTTTGGGTTAGGAAAGTCTGAGGGTGGGCTGAGACCTGACCAATGTTGGATTGATTTGTTTATGGTTTTTAAAGTGCACAGATGCATGATGTTTAATGCCATGCTTTATTGTGAAAATGCATGATGTTTAATGCCATGCTTTTATTGTGAAAATGCATGATGTTTAATGCCATGCTTTTATTGTGAAAATGCATGATGGTTAATGCCATGCTATTTGAAAAAATGCATGATGGGTAATGCCATGCTTTTATTATGAATTATGCATGATGATTTATACCATGCTTTGAGTTGAAATGTGCACTGGATTTTAATAGCATGAATGCTTTACATACCATTAACACAATCATACACTCATGTTTTGAGATAAATGATGAATTAAATGCTTTTGAGCATGGCATCACGATCACGTAGATAGTGCAGTATCTACCTGTTCGCATGATTGCCTTACTGAGTGTGTGGTTTACTCACTCCCTTTATTTTTCCCCTCTCTACAGAGTGTTGAGTATAGATTGAGCATGACTGGAGGTGTTTCCCTTTTGGTAATCTGCTGCATCCCATCGCTAAAGGTATACACACTTGGATTATTTTGTATCTAAACTAGACATAGGATAGTAGCATTTTGTATGTAACTATTGGGGGATGTAAAACAATGTAAACACATGTAACGACTCTGATATATATACATTTATACAAGTGTTTACTCATAAATAATGTTCAAATTGAATGGGTATGGTGGAATGAGTTAGACGTCGACACACAGCCCAACTGTTAAGAGTGTGGTTGTTCACGATCGAGGAATGATGATTAACAATTGATACATGAAAATGTGAAAAATTTGTACGTATTTTGGTAAGTTGAGGGTCGTGACATATTAGCTGAGGATCCCTCAGAAATCACATGGAATGCTTTCTTAGTCGCATTTCAAGAGCAGTATTTGCCGCATGCAGCTCGAAAGAGGACGCAAACAGAGTTTTTGGATTTGAGACAGGGAAGTTCTACATTAGATGAGTATGAGAACAGATTTACGACCCTGATGAGATATGATCTAGAGATAGTTTAAGATCCCGAGCGTCGGACATAGAGATTTTTGGCAGGATTGAGATCTGGAATCAGAGATAGGCTGTTAGGTCAGAACATTGTGGATTTCAGAGATGCTCTGAGGCGAGCCCAGGAGATAGAGAGGGGCTTGGATATTACTCAAGCAGAGCATGGTTTCAGGAGATCAGGCAGAGATAAGGGGAAGAGAGTAGTTATTTCCCGCCATGATTTGAGAGGGGATCAGCCCAAGAGACAAAGGGTGGAAGGACCTCAGATAGGGGCTGGTAAGCTCAAGACTACAGTGGGTGCTACGAATGTTATCTGAGGTTTTGAGACGAGAATACCACGATGCAGGACATGTGGCAAGATGCACCCTGGACCTTGTCAAGAGGGTACATTTTACTTTCTATAGATGTGGTGAAGCAGGGCACATAATGAGAGACTTCCCACTTATGAGGTCTCAGGAACCTCGAGAGGTACCTAGACCGATTGAGAGATCGGCTCAGGCTCCACCGAGGCAAGCACCCCTGAAGAGAGCCACAACTGCAGACAAGGGCAAAAAGCCTGTCTTACAGGGTCGAGTCTATGCCATTGATGAGGAGACAGCAGATACATCCTCCAACACTATCAGAGGTACTCTCTTTATTTGTAACCATGAAGCACATGTCTTGTTTGACCCAGGTTCCACACACTCTTTTGTGTCACCACAATTTGCATGTAAGTTGAATAGGAAACTTGAGTCACTATATTAATGTTACATATAAGTACACCCATGCACGTAATGCAAAAGACTGATATGATATGGATGGATTGTGAAATCCTGGTAGGAGATAAGAAATTTCTAGCAGATCTAGTTTTATTAAACATGAAGGATTTTGATGTAATATTAGGCATGGATTGGTTGGCTACTAATCACGTGAATTTAGACTGCTACACTACGACTTTGACCTTCTCCTTACCAAAAAAGTTGAATGTACGTTTTGCGAGAAAGAAATAAAAGTGCATGGTGATGAAAGTTCTTGTGTTATGTGTTATGTGAAGATATGATATATATGTGTAAGATTAAGGTATAATATTTTTTTATTGTGTGAAGGATACATTGCCTCATTTCTGATGAGAGTCGGGAACCACCAAGTATACAGGATGTTCTGGTGGTATGTGAGTTTCCCGATATATTCCAGAGGACTTATCGAGGTTACCACCTGAGAGAGAAGTTGAGTTTACCATTGAGCTAGCACCTGATACTCAACCCATCTCCAAGCTACCTTATCGAATGGCACTGGTAGAATTAGAGGAATTAAAGAAGCAGTTGCAAGAACTACTCGATAAGGGGTTTATAAGACCTAGTGTGTCACCATGGGGTGCTTCAGTACTATTCGTCATAAAGATGGATGGTAGTCTTCGCCTTTGTATAGACTACAGGCTTTTAAATAAAGCAACAGTTAAGAATAAGTATCTCCTACCGAAAATAGATGACCTATTTGATCAGCTAAGTGGGGCTTCAGTGTTTTCGAAGATAGACATAAGATCGGGTTACCATCAGCTAACGATTAAGGAGGCTGATATACCGAAGACAGCTTTTAGGACCCGATATAGGCTAATAATTACAAGTTGTTGGTCATGCCCTTTGGACTGACTAATGCCCCAGCTGTATTTATGAGCCTTATGAATGATGTCTTTCGAGAATACCTTGATAGATTTGTGATAGTGTTCATCGATGACATCTTGATCTATTTTAGATCCTGAGAAGGGCACGAGTAGCATTTGAGGATTGTGCTCCAAACTCTCCGTGAGAAGAAACTATATGGTAAATTCAGTAAGTGTGCATTCTGGCTAGGGCAGATTTCCTTCCTCGGACATGTAGTATCTAAGGACGGGGTGTCTGTCAATCCGTCCAAGGTAGATGTAGTATTGAGATAGGAAAGACTGAGGACAGTCACGGAGGTCAGAAGCTTCTTGGGATTGGCAGGGTATTACCGACGATTTATCAAGGGGTTTTCACGAATAGCAGCTCCATTGACCATACTGACTCGTAAGGAGGTACAGTTTGCATGGTCTGAGCAGTGTGAGCAGAGCTTCCAAGAACTCAAACACCGATTGACTAGGGCACCAATCTTGACCATTTCGAGTGGTTCTAGGGGATATATGATGTATAGTGATGCTTCCCACCAAGGTCTCGACTGTGTGCTGATGCAGCATGGTAGAGTGGTAGCTTATGAATCCCGTCAGCTAAAGGATCATGAACATAATTACCGCACTCACGATTTAGAGTTAGCCGCAGTAGTTTTTGCACTCAAGATATGGCAGCATTATTTGTATGGAGAGAGATTTCTAATCTTCATTGACCACAAGAGTGTCAAGTATTTGTTTGATCAGAAGGAGCTCAATATGAGACAGCGGAGATGGATAGAGCTCCTGAAAGACTATGACTGCGAGATCTTGTATCATTCGGGCAAGGCGAATGTGGTAGTTGATACCCTGAGTAGAAAAGGTATGGTGTCTTACATGATGATCAGAGAGTGGGATTTGTTGGGACAGCTTGCCGAGCTCAGGATCAGTGTAGATGAGGTTGAGCATGGATACATGGCTAGCCTACTGATGGAGCCCAGTATACTAGATCAGATTAGAGCTGGACAGAGGAATGATCAAAAATTACTGGATATGGTTAGCCAGGTAGAGGAGAAATCGCAGTTTGGGTTTACGGTTAATGATGATGGATTACTGAGATACAGAGGTCGATTTGCGTGCCTCATGATGACACCTTGAGATAGAGTATACTGAAGGAGTCCTATTGTTCTAGATTCACCATGCACCCGGGCAGTACCAAGATGTACCAGGATTTTCGAAAGGTATATTGGTGGATTAGGATGAAGAGAGATGTGACAAACTTTGTAGCCAGATGTCTAGTTTTCCAACAGATTAAGGCTGAGCACCAGAGACCTGCAGGACTGTTGAAATCACTACTGATTCCTACATAGAAATGAGAGCATATTATGATGGATTTTATTATGGGGTTACCAAGGATCCAAAGAGGTCATGATGCAGTCTGGGTGATTATAGACAGACTGACTAAGAGCGCTCACTCCCTTACCCTCAAGATCACAGATTTAGTGGATAAGCTAGTTGATTTATATGTCAGAGAGATAGTACGATTGCATGAGGCACCTGTGAGCATCACATCTGATAGAGATTCTCGCTTCACTTCTAGATTCTGGACTAGATTTTAGGAAGTTATGGAGTCTTGACTGAACATAAGCACCGCTTATCATCCTCAGATATATGGTCAGTCTGAACAGACTGTACAGACCTTAGAGGACATGTTAAGAGCATGTGCCTTGGACTTTAAGGGCTCATGGGACGACCACTTGCCTCTTGGATAGTTTGCTTACAATAACAGTTATCAAGCTAGCATCAGAATGGCTCCATACGAGGCTCTATATGTGTGAGAACTGAGAATTTTGTATACCCCGGTTATGAGAATTATAATTTGGTGTATGTAATTATGATATGTTTAGTACACATAAGTTTTAAATATGATGAAGTATAAGAAGATGAGGTTTTTAGGTCAATGTGTATGGATTGAATTATAGACTATGGGGTAGATTTTGGGAAGTTTTACATTGAGTTTTCTGTACATTGATGCAACAGCAGTACAATCTGTGAAAGCCAGATCGATCTCCAAGGATGAGAGATCGATCTCATGGCTTCAGAATGCAGAAAATGTGCAAGAACTGATAGATAGATCGATCTCAAAATGTTTCTGTAAATAGAATATCGATCTCCTCAAGGAGCAGATCGATCTCATGAAGTATTTTGTAAACAGAAGATCGATCTCCTCAAAGAGCAGATCGATCTCATGAAGCAATTATGAGATCAATCTCACCCCACGACAGATCGATCTCCTGGGCAAAAATTACCCCAAAACGTTTCCAAATTCTAAGAGAGATCGATCTCATCAAGGACCAGATCAATTTCCTACCTTCTGCCTATATAAGGACCTTGTGTTTTTTTGGAAATTCATTATCTCTCTCTTCAGAAACTGAAATCCCTAGCTTTCTCTCTCCTCTAAAACCCTCATTTTCGTCCAAATCTCCTGCAGAGGCAAGAAAGAAAGTTGTTCCTCATCCAAAGGAGAACAACATACTTGGAAATCGAAGGACGAATAGAATTGAGGTGTGAATAGAGCTCTCCATAAGTTTTGGGTAAATTTCTAAGCTTTAATCTTTGATATTAAGGTGATTTTGGTGATTGTGACTATGGGTGTTATGATAAAATAGCTAGGAAATGATTAGAGTTTATAAAATTGTTATTGTTTGAATGATGGTGATATTATGAGGTGATTCTGAGATTTTGGCTATAAATTGGAATTGAGGCAATGAGGTGATTTTGGCTTGGATATTTTACATGAAAAATGTAGGATTTGAAATGTAGTGGATGCGAATGTAGATTGTGATAGGAATATGAGAAAAATGAGGCTTGTAGTATTTAATGAGAATATGAGCAAATATGTGTTCGATGATGTGAGTGAGATGAATTATTGATATTTTAACATTGTTTGGACAACCCGGGAGTTCCAGAGAGGAATGCGAGGCTAGTCCGTCGTTTGGGGGAACTATTGCACTATACGAGGTGCAACGAGGTAAGGGAAAACTTAAACTTATTTGTGTATGCGATTTTATGATGATATTGTAGAATGGAATGTGATTTGAGAAAACAAACATGTTTTTATGAGTTGTGAATGAGTTGTTGTACACGATTTTATGGAAGGTTGGGGCCCAATTTTTATGAGTTGTAAACTAAAGTGAAATTGTTTTACAACAGTTTTGAGTTTAAAAAGTGAAAAGTGATTTGGGCTCTACGTTAAGGCGTACTGAGATTTGAGAAATGTGTGTGTGGCTTTGTCGGTTTGAGCTCAGTTTTGACATGTTTTATGTTGAGTACAAAATGGTTTTAAGATGAGTTTTATGAGAAAAACCATTATGAGCGCTACGTGAAGGCAAAACAGGTTTATTTGATAATGGCTATTACTGAGACTTAGGCGTGACATCGGGCTTTGCTCTGGTAGCATGTAAGATCGGGCCTTGCTCTAGCAGTACGTAAGACCAACTCCTCCGTTTTGGTAATGTGAGATGACCCCGCTCCACGGTAGCAATGGGTGGCATATCTCGATAGCATGTAAGATCGGGTCGTGCTTTGATAGCATGTAAGACCGACAGCTGTACGACTCTGATCAAGTCTACAGCGAACCATGGCCATGAGTGTATTATTGTCGACGAAATCCCTCGATTAGGGATGTCCGCCTAGGGGACGAGTTTAATCGTTTTGATATGCCATGACGAATTTTTATATGAGTTTTATTTGCCCAGTCTCCTTTTACACATGAGATTGTGTTTGGTGGCTGTGCCACGTGCATTACTATTGTGGTGATTTTCATCACGTTTTATGAGAAAAACCATTATCGCATCCTATTTTTTACATGCTTGTAACTGTGGTTTTTATATTAAACCAATTATTCTCATGTTTCTGCATGAGCTTTGAGAAATGAGTTGAGATGGTGTTTTGATTATTCATGCTAGACTTTTCTACTGAGTTTATTGGGTTTTCACCCACAAGATAAAATGATTGTGATATTCAAATCATTATTTTGTTAATGAATCCCTTACCTCCTTACTGAGCGATTTAGAAGCTCACCCTGTTTTATCTCCCCCCAGATTTCTTCAAGTGAAGAGAGTTTCCCTGCGACGTACGGAGTAGTGGCTAGTGGATGACTTGAGCTCCATGCCATATATTGTACTTTGAGGTATATTTTAATATTTCATGTACCTAGACTTAAGTTGTATTTACAGACACTTGATGAATAGTGATGTATGGGATGTATTAGGATTAATTAATTTGGAATTACAGAATGAATATGATGTAATATATAAATGTTGGATGATGAGATCCTGAGGTGTAAATTATAATTTATATATAATGATGCATGACATTGCACATGAATGCACCTAGAATTGTGAAATGATGTAAATAAATTTTAAATTTGCCATGTTTTTTGCACTTCTGGGGCGTCATGGAGTTTTCTTGGTATCAAAGCCTAGGGTGTTTAGTACTGTCAGTGTCAGTCAAGTGGAATAGAATACATCCCAAGAGTCAGTATAAGTATGGTCATGAACTGAAATTGAGGATTGAGATTTCAATCGAATTTGATATGTACGTGCAAGAAACATATTGAGATTGAAAATGAGTGGACGACAAGGTCGTTCGACGAGGCAGGCAGAGCCCCTCCACCACTTGCCACACAACCGGAGAGTCCTAACTCTCGATTTAACCAGATTGTGCATGATGTGCGACAAGGTTTTGAGCAAATGACAGCGCTATTCACACAATATTTTGGAGTTAATGCCTTGGGTACTACTCTTACACCACCACAAGGACCTCTCGTCCCCCCAGTATAGATAGACCTAGTGCCTCCCGTCACTCAGCTTGATGACAAAAGTATGATTCGACTGAAGAACTTTTTGAAAATGAATCCACCTGCATTTAAGGGGAAAAAGGATCCCGCTGAGGTTGAGGAGTGGCTAACTGAGTTGAGAGTCATATTTGACTATTTGGAATGAACAAATGCTGAGAGGGTCAGTATAGGGGCGTATATGTTGAAAGGGAGAGCTCGAGATTGGTGGGGTATTACCTAGGGTATTCTGATGTCCAGTCAGGATGTGATTGGTTGGAAAGAGTTTCAGACGATTTTTAGAGCTCAATATGTACCACGAGTTGCTCAGAGAAGGAAGCAGGCAAAGTTTTCAAATCTGATATAGGACAATATGTTTGTGGATGATTATGAGAGTCAATTTATCGCTCTATTGAGATATGATCCAGAGACCTTAAAAAATAAAGAGCTCCGCACAGAAAGATTTGTGTATGGATTGAAGCCGATCATCAGAGATCGATTGATAGGGCTGTGTATTACTGAGTTTGGAGATGCTCTGAGATGAGCGCAAGAGATTGAGAGGGGAATCAAAATTATACAATCCCAAAATGAGTTCAGTGTAGTGACTCAGGATAAGGGCAAAAGGCCAGCGATTTCCCAGGTAGATGTTCAGAGAGGTTCCTTCAGAAGAGGAAGGATTGAGGTATAGAAAGGCAAATTGGAGAGACCCAGAGCTTATCCTATCATCAGGGAGACCCCTCAAGATGTCAGGCCTGAGATAAGAGGTTACAAAAATTATGGCCGATCGCATGAGGGAAGTTGTATTGGGTTGATCCATGAATATTTTAGATGTGGAGACATGGACCACAGAGTAAAAGACTGCCCTCAACCTCAGAGATCACATGCTCCGGAGTCTACTAGACAACAGCCTCAGAGAGTGAATCCCCCGAGATGGGCCACTGCTACAGAGAAAGGAAAGAAACCCGTTACAATGGGACGTGTGTTTGCTCTGGATAAGGAAACAGCAGACACTTAAGCAGAAACTATAAGAGGTATACTCTCTATCTGTAATCATAAGGTTCATGTGTTGATTGATCCAAGGTCCACGCATTCATTCATTTTTTAACATTTTGCATGTGGATTGAATTTGAAGTTTGAACCTCTAGAGTATGTACTACATGTAAATACCCCTATGCGTGAGTCCCAAAGAACTGATTTAATCTGTAAAGGGTGCAAATAAAGGTGGGATATAGAGTGATGTTGCAGATATAATGATGTTAGATATACATGAGTTTGATGTAATTTTGGGAATGGATTGGCTGGCAACCAATCGAGTGAGTTTAGACTGCTACACTAAGATTGTAACTTTCTCCCTACCTGAGCCTTACAGTGTACGTTTGAAATATTGAGGAAATAAATATGTTGAATTTTGTAAGCAAATTGAAATTTTGATGTTGCTTTTGAGACTACTAAATATAATTGTTCATGTGAAGGTTATGAAACACTCATCTCAGATGATAAGCGGAACATCCGAGGATTGAGGATATACCTATAGTGTGTGAGTTTTCGGATGTCCTCCCAGATGAGTTTTCAGGTTTACCACTAGAGAGAGAGCTGGAGTTTACCATTGATTTTGTACTAGATACTCAGCCTATCTCTAGACCTCCGTATAGGTGGCATTAGTGGAACTTAAGGAATTGAAGAAGCAACTACAGGAGTTATTAGATCCAGTGCTATTCGTGAGGAAGAAGGATGGTAGTCTCAGATTATGCATAGACTACCGACTGTTGAATAAAGCCACGATGAAGAATAAATACCCATTACCCAGGATTGATGACCTACTTGATTAGCTGAGAGGGGCTTCAGTCTTCTCTAAGATTGACTTAAGATCGGGCTATCACCAATTGTGGATTAAGGAGGAAGATATTTTGAAGACAGCCTTCAGGACAAGGTATGGCCATTACAAATTTCTAGTGATGCCCTTTGCATTGACGAACGCCCCTGCAGCCTTTATGAAGTTAATGAATGAAGTGTTTAGAGACTATCTAGATAAGTTTGTGATAGTCTTTATTGATGATATCTTGGTGTACTCTCGATCTTATAAGGTGCACGCACAGTACTTTTGGTTAGTACTTCAGATACTCCAAGATAAGCAATTCTATGGAAAGCTTGGTAAGTGTGAGTTTTGGCTAGATCAGATAGTTTTCCTTGGTCATATAGTTTCAGCGGAGGGAGTATCAGTTAATTCAATTAAAGTGGAGGCTGTGCTTAATTGGGAAAGATCGAAGACAGTTACAGAGGTACAAAGTTTCCTTGGTTTGGCAAGATATTACAGAAGGTTTATGGAGGGATTTTCTGGGATTGCCACTCCTTTAACAAAGCTCACCTGCAATGAGACTCCATTCATATGGACTGATCAATGTGAGCTCAATTTTCAGGAATTAAAGAGGAGATTAACAGCGGCACCTGTGTTGACTATACCTGATGGATCAGGAGGAGTTTCAGTGTATAGTGATGCTTCCTATCAAGGATTAGGGTGTGTGCTCATGCAACATGGAAGAGTAGTCGCCTATGGGTCGCGACAATTGAAAGATCATGAGCGAAATTACCCCACCCATGATTTGGAGTTAGCCGCTGTGGTATTTGCAATGAAGATCTGGCGGCAATACTTATATGGGGAAAGATTTCAAATCTTCACTGACCACAAGAGTTTGAGGTATCTGTTTGATCATAAAGAGTTAAACCTGAGACAAATGAGATGGATAGAACTCCTTAAGGATTATGACTGCAAGATTCTATACCATCCGGGAAAGGCAAACGTAGTTGCTGATGCCCTGAGCAGGAAGAGTATAATATCTACTATGATGGTCAGGGAATGAGATTCATTGGAGCAGTTCGTCGAACTCCGGATCAAAGTTAAAGAGGTAGAAATTGGATTTTTGTCTAGCCTGCGAATAGAGCCCAGGATCATGGATTAGATTAGAACTGGGCAGTGTGATGATCAGAGGTTGATCGATATCGTTAGCCAAGCCAAGCAAACTTTGCAGTCAGATCTCATAGTCAGTGAGGATGGATTGTTGAGATTTAGAGGATGAATTTGTGTATCGGATGATGATATCCTAAAGAGATAGATATTGAGAGAATCTCACTGCTCATGATACACCATGCACTCAAGGAGTACTAAAATGTACCGAGATTTGAGAAAGGTATATTGGTGAAGTGGTATGAGCGAGACGTGGCAGATTTTGTGGCCAGATGTTTAATGTGCCAGTAAGTGAAAGCTGATCATCGGAAGCCCGGAGGACTATTGCAACCTTTACCTATGCCTACATGGAAATGGGAGCATGTCACCATGGACTTTATTATGGGTTTACCGAGGACCCGAAGGGGTCGTGATGCGATATGGGTCATAGTGGATAGACTGACGAAAAGTGCCCACTTCCTTACCATCAAGAGCACCGATACTATGGATGCCTTAGCTGAGTTATATGTCAGCAAGATAGCTAGATTACATGGGGCTCCAATGAGTATTACTTCTGACAGAGATTCCCAATTTACTTCTAAATTTTTGACCTAGTTTCAGGAGTCCATGGGATCTCGATTGAGTTTTAGTACCGCCTATCATCCTCAGACAGATGGTCAGTCAGAGATGACTATTCAGACCCTGGAGGATATGTTGAGGGCGTGTACGATGGATTTTAAGGGATCATGGGATGATCACCTGCCCCTAGTAGAGTTTGCGTACAATAATAGCTATCATGCGAGTATTAGAATGACACTTTTTGAGGCTGTATATGGTAAGAGGTGTAGTTCCTCTGTAGCGTGAGCAGAAGTGGGTGACAGAAAGATAAATGCTCTCGAACTTGTTGAACATGCTGTACAGAGTGTGAAACTCATATGTGAGAGATTATGGGTTACACAGTGTATATAGAAAAGCTATGCGGATGTGTGTAGACGACCACTCGAGTTTGATGTTGGTGATGCAGTATTTCTAAAGATATCACCGAGTAAGGGTATCATGTGATTTGGAAAGAAAAGGGAAGTTGAGTCCTCGATACATCAGACCATTCGAGATTCTTGAGAGAGTGGGAGAGGTAGCCTACTGACATGATGTAAACGTATTATCCGCAAGTGCATGGGTCGTCCAAGTAATAATGGAATTTGAGTTTCGAATTATTGTCCCACAGAGAAGTTGATCAGCCTAATTAACTATCAATTAATCTTATCCTAAGTATATCCTAGCAAATTATGAAATTTAAGTGGATGATCTACTAAGCTAATTAAAATTACTGGAAAACAATAGAATAATAAAAACTATAAACTAAATAAAACTGAGCTAAGATTACTTACAGTGCTCTAGCAACTAAAAGCAACAACCTACAAAAGATAATTAAAACAGTTACAATTAATTAACGCAACTAAAATAAAATGTTAAAATAAAGAAGCAAAATTAATTAAGCTAAAATTGAACAATCCTAAAATGCAATTAAACTACTTAATCAAAATGCAAATTAAACTAAACTAAAATTTAATGAAAATAAAATCCTAGGAAATTAAGAAAATAACGATAAAACTACATGTCTAAAATATTAACTCTAAACTAATCCTAACTATATCTAATTACTAACTTAACAATAGAATCTAACTAAAGCATGTAACAAATTTAATCTAAATTAATTCTAAAGGTAACTCATAAAATACTAAACTAAAATAAAGTCCTAAAACATATAATATAAAATTAACTACTAACTAAAAAATTAAAACTGAAAATTAAATTAACATGCAAAAATATTAAAACTAACCTACCATTTTAATTGATTAAAGTACCTAACTAACAAAGGAATGGAAATACTAATAATGCATTAAACTATAAAATGGCTAAATTGAATTAAAGCCAAACATGGCCTTAGTCGGGTTGCAATAAGGCCAACTGTGCAACTTGTAATTCCGGGTCCCGTGTATAAGTTGCATTTCCAGGTTTGGTTGTACAGTTTTCTGCAGCTTCCACCGACTCCTGCTCCATTCCCTGCTACACAGCACATCCTTCCTTATCGCGTCTACCCCTATTCCCATTCTTGCCTCAGCACCGGTTCATCACCTACTTCACGTCTATAGTAAATCCAAATACAGGATGTAAGTAGCACTCACGCCTACTACTTTCTTCTTCCTCAACTAAAACACAGTTTATTGTTGTAGTATCCATGTTTCTGCAAACTTCAATCCTGCTGGCAGCAAGTTAGTAGCTTCGGTTTCAGCTCTCTAGCTTCATGCGTTGTCCTCTGCCCAACCGTGCTTAGTACAGTGCACGTTCCAACTATCTGCTTCAGGTGCTGCTCCAGGTTCTGTTCTGTGTACCAGCACCACGTCTTGCTCCTGCTCCAGGTTGCTCTCAGTTTTATCCTCTGCTCCAGGTTGCTCTCGATTTTTTTCTTTACTTCAGGACAGTGCACAACTTCACTTCAAGATTAATAGAAAATAAAATCCAAAGCAAATATGAACAGTAAAATGACAACAAAGCAGAGCAGAACAGAGAGGAAGAGCTGGTCTCGGTCTACTTCCTCGTTGCCGTCTAGCTGCCCACCGAGCAACACTCTCAGTGTCACATCAACAGCTTCTCTTCAAATCTGGAAATAAATTGAAGCAGTTAAAGAAACCCGAGAATTAAAAGAAACCAGTTCACTTTGCACAATAGCTGGTCTCAAAAAACATAGATAGGAAAATGTCCAAATGAAAATCGATTAATGCAGGAAAGTGAAACATTCAAATTGAAAAGAGAAATGCAGAAAATGGATAGTAGATGAACAACCCGAGAGCTAGGAAAAATACAGATTTTCTTTCAAACAAAAATATAAGCAATTTTTGAACAAACCGAGAGCTACACTAGGAAATAAGCTATGTATTACAACTTGAAAAATACAAGAACTGATTTTAACCAAACCGAGAAGGGGAAGAAAAATGGAAATGGTTACTTTGCATTAATGAGAAAATATCCCAGAACTACAAATGAAGAGAGCTTTTTCATCAACATAGAAATTGCATGAACAGTAACTATGGAAATTAGAATAAAATCATGGCTAAAAAATCTACTCGGGCAAGTTTCTAAAAACAAAGAAAATAAATTAAAACTATTCTAACACTACTCCTAGCTTACTCCTACTCTAAAACTACTTTTACACTAACACTACTTAGTTTCTTCAATTGCTACCATGTCTTATTTATACACACACTAAGGGGTATAATTGTAATTTTTCCATCCTATATAAGTTGGCATTGTTTGGCCACTTGCCTTCACACCATTGGCTCCTTGGAAAGATATTTCCATGTCATCTGTCTTCTTGTCCAATTGGATGTGCTAGGTGGCATGGCTCGTGTTGTCTGCGTGGTCCATGTCACGCCCCGAAAATGTGGAAAATAGGGCTAATTTAAAACTTTTTTTTCGTTAATTCACAATTAAAGGTGCATTCCTGTGCAGTGTCATACATCATCATAATTATCATGCCTCAGGATCTCATCACAACATAGTGTATATTGAATCATATACATTACTCAATTCCAAGTTAATTAATCTTAATACATCCCATACAATGACATACATCGAGTGTCTGTAATCACATTAATAGTCTGGATACATGAAAAGATAAAAGATACCTCAAATACAATATATAGGGCCTGGAGCTCAAGTCCTCCACTAGCCACTACTCCGTACGCCGCAGGGAGATCCTTTTTCACTTGAAGAACTCTGGGGGGGAAAGGAAAACAGGGTGAGCTTCTAAATCGCTCAGTAAGGGGGGTAAAGGAACTCAGTTATATAAACCATTTCACACATCACAAATATGTATTTGTTTATAAAGCTCATTTGAAATCGTAGCATGAAAGTTCTCAAAACATCATCTCATAACTCGTTAAATCATGTGAAAACATGAAGATAAAAGGCTCAACATCGAGCACTCACAAGCATGTGTAAAGATATGTAATAATGGCTGTTCTCAAATACGTGATAAAAATCACCTCAGTAAATCACACGTGACAAGGTCACAAAACACAACTCATGTGTAAAACGAGACTAGGCAATAAAACTCATTTAAAACTCGTCATGGCACATCAAATATGTATCTCCTCTGGGTGCGCATCCCAGGCATTCTCGTATAGAGGGAACGTCGACAATATGGTCGTATGCAAAGTATATTGGACTTATATGTTACCAGAACAAGGCCCGGCCTTACTTGCTACCAGAGCAATGCCTCGCCTAAGCACACTGACACGTGGTCCCTGGGTCGGTTCCCAGGCGGCCCACTCTCTCGGTCTTACATGCTACCAGAGCAATGCCTCCCAACGCTACCAGAGCGGAGGAATAATCGGACTTATATGTTACCAGAACAAGGCCTGTGGTCCCTAGGTCGGTTCCCAGGCGTCCCACTATATCGGTCTTATATGCTACAAGAGCAAGGCCCGTGGTCCCTGGGTCGGTTCCCAGACGTCCCACTATATCGGTCTTATATGCTACCAGAGCAAGGCCCGATGTGTATTCAACATGACACGCCTAAGTCCCACTCATTAGCCATTATCTTATAAAACGTTATGCCTTTACGTAGAACTCATAATGGTTTTCTCTTAAAAACTCATTTAAAACATTTGTGTACTCAACACAAAACATATTAAAACCGAGTTCCAACCGGCAAAACACGCACACATTTTCTCAAATCTCAATATCGCCTTAACGTGGAGCCCAATTTACTTTTCACGCAACTCAAAGGTTTATAAAGCAATTTCACACTTAGCTTATAAACTCATAAAATAATGGGCTCCAACCGGCTATAAAAACCGTGTGCAATTATATCACTACACAACACCAACATGCTTGTATTCTCAAATCATGGTTCATGCTAACAATTCATCAAAATACATACACAAAATGGTTTAGTTTTCCCTTACCTCTTTGCACCTCGTATAGTGCAATCGTTTCCCCCGTATCACGGACTAGCCTCGCATTCCACTCTGAAACTCCCGAGCTGCCCAAACGATGTTAAAACATCAATACTCTATATCACATAACCCTCAATTCTCAAAATCGAGCATAATTGCTCATAACACCTCAAATCTCTTGATTTCTCGTAACTCAACCCTAAACTACAACCTCATTCCCAATATCTCGAAGTTCTACATCTCTAATACCGATTATCTATGCTAATTCACCACATTGTCTATATTTCATTTATAGCACAATTTCTCAAAATCACCAAATATCATTATCACTCTATCCACATTGAAATTCATCAATCCCTAATCATCTCTCAACTATTTCAACACAATTACAACCACCAATAACATCAAAATCAGCTCAAATATCAAGATCGAGGTTTAGAAATTACCCAAAGCTTGTGAGACGCACAACTCACGCCTCGATTCGATTCGTCCTTCGATTTCCAAGTATGTTGTTCTCCCTTTGATGAGGAACAACTTTCCTTCTTACCACAATAGCTGATTCGGCCGGAAATGGGGGATTTGGAGGAGTGAGAAACTAGGTTTTCGGAAAAATGGAGGTTTTGAAGGAGAGAGAAAGTGAAATTGCAGAGAAAACACGGGTTCTTTATATAGACTGGAGGTAGGAGATCGATCTGCCTCTTGATGAGATCGATCTGTGTTTGAATTTTGGGGACGATCTGGGCAATTTTATGCCTAGGAGATCGATCTGTCGAGGGGTGAGATCGATCTCTTTATGGCTTTATGAGATCGATCTGCTCCTAAGGAGATCGATCTTCTCCCCAAACAGAAGCATTTGGAGATCGATCTCCTCCTCATGAGATCGATCTTCTCTCAAACAGATTCATTTGGAGATCGATCTCTTCCTCATGAGATCGATCCCTTCTCAAACAGATTCATAAGGAGATCGATCTCTTCCATTGGAGATCGATCTGCTCCTCAAATTTCCCCTTCCTCGTCATTTTTAACTCACCAGATCGATCTCTCCTTCTCCCAGATCGATCTGTCCTCATGGATCATGCTTATTTTACACACTTAACACATAAATCTCCAATTATAATTCCCACAATTCACTTAACTCAATAAATTATACTCAAATTATTATTACATCAATAAAATATGTCTGAAATTCTCAGATCTCACATCCTCCCCACCTTAAAAGGAATTTGGTCCTCCAAATTCAACTCAACTAGTCAAAATAGATGGGGATATTTCTCCTTCATGAGACTCTCTAGTTCCCACGTTGCCTCTTCCATTGAGTGATGTTTCCACAAAACTTTCACTAATGGGATGCTCTTGGTTCTCAGTACCTTCTCCTTTCTATCGAGAATCCGGACGGGTTCCTCAGTGTAGCTCATGTCCTCCTGTATATCCATCTCATCATACTCTATAACATGAGAAGGGTCCGGGTGGTACTTCCTCAACATAGATACATGAAAAACATTGTGTATTCTGGACATCTGTGGGGGTAATGCTAATCTGTAAGCTACCTCTCCCACTCTCTCAAGAATATCGAATGGTCCTATGTATCGAGGACCCAATTTCCCTTTCTTCCCAAATCGCATGATACCCTTGCTCGGTGATACTCTCAGAAATACTGCATCACCAACATCAAACTCGAGTGGCCGTCTACGCACATCCGCGTAGCTTTTCTGTCTACTTTGTGCAGCCCGTAACCTCTCACATATGAGTTTCACACTCTGTACGGCTTGCTCAACAAGCTCGGGAGCATTTATCTTTCTGTCACCGACTTCTTCCCAAGCTACAGGGGATCTACACCTCCTACCATATAGAGCCTCAAAAGGTGCCATTCCAATACTCGCATGATAGCTGTTATTATACGCAAACTCTGCTAGGGGCAGGTGATCATCCCATGATCCCTTAGAATCCATCGTACACGCTCTCAACATATCCTCCAGGGTCTGAATAGTCCTCTCTGACTGACCATCTGTCTGAGGATGATAGGCGGTACTAAAACTCAATCGAGATCCCATGGACTCCTGAAACTGGGTCCAGAATCTGGAAGTAAATCGGGAATCTCTATCAGAAGTAATACTCACTGGAGCCCCATGTAATCTAGCTATCTCGCTGACATATAGCTCAGCTAAGGCATCCACAGTATCTGTGCTCTTGATGGCAAGGAAGTGGGCACTCTTGGTCAATCTATCCACAATGACCCATATCGCGTCACGACCTCTTCGGGTCCTCGGTAAACCCATAATAAAGTCCATAGTGACATGCTCCCATTTCCATGTAGGTACAGGTAAGGGCTATAGTAGTCCTCCGGGCTTCCGATGCTCAGCTTTCACTTGCTGGCATACTAAACACCTGGCCACATACTCTGCCACGTCTCGCTTCATACCACTCCACCAATACACCTTTCTCAAGTCTCGGTACATCTTAGTACTTCCTGGGTGCATGGTGTATCGCGAGCAGTGGGATTCTCTCAATATCTGTCTCTTCAGGGTATCATCGTCCGGTACACAAATCCGTCCTCTGAATCTCAACATTCCATCCTCACTGATGGTGAGATCCGACTGCGAACTCTGCTCAGCTTGGCTAACCATGTCTATCAATCTCTGATCACTGCGCTGCCCAGTTTTAATCTGATCCATGATCCTGGGCTCTATCCGCAGGCTAGCCAAAAATCCAGTCTCTACCTCTTTAACTCTGATCCGTAGTTCGGTGAACTGCTCTAACAAATCCCATTCCCTGATCATCATAGCAGATATCATACTCTTCCTGCTCAGGGCATCAGCAACCACATTCGCCTTACCCGGATGATAAAGAATCTCGCAGTCATAATCCTTAAGGAGTTCCATCCATCTCCTTTGTCTCATGTTTAACTCTTTCTGATCAAAGAGATATCTCAAACTCTTGTGATCAGTGAAGACCTGGAATCTTTCCCCATATAAGTAGTGTCGCCAGATCTTCAAAGCAAATACCACAGCGGCTAACTCCAAATCATGCATGGGGTAATTCCGCTCATGGTCTTTCAGTTGTCGCGATCCATATGCGACCACTCTTCCGTGCTGCATAAGCACACACCCCAATCCTTGGTGAGATGCATCACTATACACCGAGAATCCTCCTGATCCCCCAGGGATAGTTAACACAGGTGCCGCCGTCAATCTCCTCCTTAACTCTTGAAAACTGAGCTCACATTGATCAGTCCATATGAACGGAGTCTCCTTACGCGTGAGCTTAGTCAAAGGAGCGGCAATCCTCGAAAATCCTTCCACAAATCTCCTGTAATACCCTGCCAAACCAAGGAAGCTTCGTATCTCAGTCACTGTCCTCGGTCTTTCCCAATTAAGCACAGCTGCTATTTTACTCGGATCCACTGATACTCCTTCCTCTGAGACTACATGCCCAAGGAAAGCTATCCGGTTCAGCCAAAACTCACACTTACTAAGCTTTCCGTATAATTGCTTATCTCGGAGTATCTGAAGTACTAACCACAAATGCTGTGCATGCTCCTCATACGATCGAGAGTACACCAGGATATCATCAATAAAGACTATCACAAACTTATCCAGATAGTCTCTGAACACCTCGTTCATCAATCTCATAAATGCTGCAGGGGCGTTCGTCAATCCAAAGGACATCACCAGAAATTCGTAATGGCCATACCTTGTCCTGAAGGCCGTCTTTGGAATATCTTCCTCCTTGATCCTCAATTGGTGATAGCCCGATCTCAAATCAATCTTAGAAAAGACTGATGCCCCTCTTAGCTGATCAAGTAGATCGTCAATCCTGGGCAGCGGATATTTATTCTTCACCGTGGCTTTATTCAATAGCCGGTAGTCCACACATAATCTGAGACTACCATCCTTCTTCTTAACAAACAGTACTGGCGCTCCCCACGGCGAAACACTGGGTCTAATAAACCCTTGATCCAATAACTCCTGCAGTTGTCTCTTCAATTCCTCAAGTTCCACTAATGCCATCCTGTAAGGAGGTTTAGAGATCGGCTGAGTATCTGGTACCAAATCAATGGTAAACTCCAGCTCTCTCTCTGGTGGTAAACCTGGCAATTCATCTGGGAAAACATCCAGAAATTCACAAACCACAGGTATATCCTCAATCCTCGGGTGTTCCCGCTCATCGTCTGAGATGAGTGTCTCATAACCTTCACATGAATAATCACATTTAATATTCTCCAAAATAATGTTAAGATTCTCAAATTACTCATTAGAAATCCACATAATCATTTCCTCAATATCTCAATTGTACACTGTAAGGCTCAGGTAGGGAGAAAGTTACAATCTTAGTGTAGCAGTCTAAACTCACTCGATTGGTTGCCAACCAATCCATTCCCAGAATTACATCAAATCCATGTATATTCAACAGGATTAGATCTGCTAACATTACTCTATCTCCCACCTTTATCTCACACCCTCTACAGATTAACTCAGTTCTCTGGGATTCACGCATAGGGGTATTTACATGTAGTATATATTCTAAAGGTTCAAACTTCAAGTTTAATCTACATGCAAAATGCTCAGAAATAAACGAATGCGTGGATCCTGAATCAATCAACACATGAGCCTCATAATTACAGACAGAGAGTGTACCTCTTATAGTTTCCGCTGACGCGTCTGCGGTCTCCTTATCCAGGGCAAACACACGTCCCTGTGCCACAGGTTTCTTCCCTTTCTCTGCCGCAGTGGCCCGTCTCCGGGGATCCACTCTCTGAGGCTGTTGTCTAGCGGGCTCCGGAGCATGTGGTATCTGAGGTTGGGGACAGTCTTTCACTCTGTGACCCATGTCACCACATCTAAAACATCCACGGATCAACCCAGTACAACTTCCCTCATGCGATCGGCCACAGTCTCTACAAAACCTTGTCTCAGGCCTGACATATCGAGGGGTCTCCTTGATAATAGGATAGGCTCTGGGTCTCTCCAATCTGTCCTTCTGTACCTCAATCCTTCCTCTCCTGAAGGAACCTCTCCGAGCCTCTGTTTGGAAAATCGCTGGCCTCTTGCCCTTATCTTTATGCACTGCTCTGAGTTCATGCTAGGATTGTACCATTTCGATTCCTCTTTCAACCTCTTGTGCTCGTCTCAGAGCATCTCCAAACTCAGTAATACATAGCCCCATCAATCTATCTCTAATGACGGGCTTCAACCCATACACAAACTTCTCTGTGCGGAGCTCTTCACTCTTGAAGGTCTCTGGGTCATATCTCAGTAGTGCGGTGAACTGGCTCTCATAGTCATCCACCGACATGTCGCCCTGTACCAAACTCAAAAACTCGGCCTGTTTCCTTCTCTGGGTGGCTCGTGGTACATATTGGGTTCTAAAAGCTGTCTGGAACTCTTCCCAACCAATCACATCCTGGCGGGACATCAAGATACCCTGGGTAGTACTCCACCAATCTCGAGCTCTCCCTTTCAGCATATAGGCACTCATACTGACTCTCTCAGCATCGGTGCATCCCAGTAAATCAAATATAACTCTCAACTCCGTCAACCACTCCTCAGCCTCTGTAGGATCCTTCTTTCCCCTAAATGCGGGTGGATTCATCTTCAAAAATTCCTTTAGTCGGACCTTACTTCTGTCCTCAGGCTGAGTGACGGGAGGCACTGGGGGTATGGGAGGTCCTGGTGGTGGTGTAGGGGTAGTATCCGAGGCATTAACTCCAAAGTGTTGCGCGAATAGCGTTGCCATCTGCTCAAAACCTTACCTCACATCGGTCTCAATCCGATTAAATCAAGAGTTAGGACTCTCTGGTGGTGGAACAGGTGGTGGAGGGGACTCTGCCTGCCTCCTCGAACGACCTCGTCGTTTACTCATTCTCAATCTCAACTCGTCTCCTGCGCGTACATATCACAATCGATTGAAATCTCAATCCTCAATTTTATTTCATGACCAGACTATTACAGACACTTGGGATGTATTCTATTTCACTTAATCGACACTGACAGTACTAGACACCCTAAGCTCTGATACCAAGAAAACTCTGTCACGCCCCGAAAATGCGGAAAATAGGGCTAATTTAAAACTTTTTTTTTCGTTAATTCACAATTAAAGGTGCATTCCTATGCAGTGTCATACATCATCATAATTATCATGCCTCAGGATCTCATCACAACATAGTGTATATTGAATCATATACATTACTCAATTCCAAGTTAATTAATCCTAATACATCCCATACAATGACATACATCGAGTGTCTGTAATCACATTAATAGTCTGGGTACATGAAAAGATAAAAGATACCTCAAATACAATATATAGGGCCTGGAGCTCAAGTCCTCCACTAGCCACTACTCTGTACGCCGCAGGGAGATCCTTTTTCACTTGAAGAACTCTGGGGGGGGGAAAGAAAACAGGGTGAGCTTCTAAATCGCTCAGTAAGGGGGGTAAAGGAACTCAGTTATATAAACCATTTCACACATCACAAATATGTATTTGTTTATAAAGCTCATTTGAAATCGTAGCATGAAAGTTCTCAAAACATCATCTCATAACTCGTTAAATCATGTGAAAACATGAAGATAAAAGGCTCAACATCGAGCACTCACAAGCATGTGTAAAGATATGCAATAATGGCTGTTCTCAAATACGTGATAAAAATCACCTCAGTAAATCACACGTGACAAGGTCACAAAACACAACTCATGTGTAAAACGAGACTAGGCAATAAAACTCAATTAAAACTCGTCATGGCACATCAAATATGTATCTCCTCTGGGTGCGCATCCCAGGCATCCTCGTATAGAGGGAACGTCGACAATATGGTCGTATGCAAAGTATATTGGACTTATATGTTACCAGAACAAGGCCCGGCCTTACTTGCTACCAGAGCAATGCCTCGCCTAATGCACACTGACACGTGGTCCCTGGGTCGGTTCCCAGGCGGCCCACTCTCTCGGTCTTACATGCTACCAGAGCAATGCCTCCCAACGCTACCAGAGCGGAGGAATAATCGGACTTATATGTTACCAGAACAAGGCCTGTGGTCCCTGGGTCGGTTCCCAGGCGTCCCACTATATCGGTCTTATATGCTACCAGAGCAAGGCCCGTGGTCCCTGGGTCGGTTCCCAGGCGTCCCACTATATCGGTCTTATATGCTACCAGAGCAAGGCCCGATGTGTATTCAACATGACACGCCTAAGTCCCACTCATTAGCCATTATCTTATAAAACGTTATGCCTTTACGTAGAACTCATAATGGTTTTCTCTTAAAAACTCATTTAAAACATTTGTGTACTCAACACAAAACATATTAAAACCGAGTTCCAACCGGCAAAACACGCTCACATTTTCTCAAATCTCAATATCGCCTTAACGTGGAGCCCAATTTACTTTTCACGCAACTCAAAGGTTTATAAAGCAATTTCACACTTAGCTTATAAACTCATAAAATAATGGGCTCCAACCGGCTATAAAAACCGTGTGCAATTATATCACTACACAACACCAACATGCTTGTATTCTCAAATCATGGTTCATGCTAACAATTCATCAAAATACATACACAAAATGGTTTAGTTTTCCCTTACCTCTTTGCACCTCGTATAGTGCAATCGTTTCCCCCATATCATGGACTAGCCTCGCATTCCACTCTGGAACTCCCGAGCTGCCCAAACGATGTTAAAACATCAATACTCTATATCACATAACCCTCAATTCTCAAAATCGAGCATAATTGCTCATAACACCTCAAATCTCTTGATTTCTCGTAACTCAACCCTAAACTACAACCTCATTCCCAATATCTCGAAGTTCTACATCTCTAATACCGATTATCTATGCTAATTCACCACATTGTCTATATTTCATTTATAGCACAATTTCTCAAAATCACCAAATATCATTATCACTCTATCCACATTGAAATTCATCAATCCCTAATCGTTTCTCAACTATTTCAACACAATTACAACCACCAATAACATCAAAATCAGCTCAAATATCAAGATCGAGGTTTAGAAATTACCCAAAGCTTGTGAGATGCACAACTCACGCCTCGATCCGATTCGTCCTTCGATTTCCAAGTATGTTGTTCTCCCTTTGATGAGGAACAACTTTCCTTCTTACCACAATAGCTGATTCGGCCGGAAATGGGGGATTTGGAGGAGTGAGAAACTAGGTTTTCGGAAAAATGGAGGTTTTGGAGGAGAGAGAAAGTGAAATTGCAGAGAAAACACGGGTTCCTTATATAGGCTGGAGGTAGGAGATCGATCTGCCTCTTGATGAGATCGATCTGTGTTTGAATTTTGGGGACGATCTGGGCAATTTTATGCCTAGGAGATCGATCTGTCTAGGGGTGAGATCGATCTCTTTATGGCTTTATGAGATCGATCTGCTCCTAAGGAGATCGATCTTCTCCCCAAACAGAAGCATTTGGAGATCGATCTCCTCCTCATGAGATCGATCTTCTCTCAAACAGATTCATTTGGAGATCGATCTCTTCCTCATGAGATCGATCCCTTCTCAAACAGATTCATAAGGAGATCGATCTCTTCCATTGGAGATCGATCTGCTCCTCAAATTTCCCCTTCCTCGTCATTTTTAACTCACCAGATCGATCTCTCCTTCTCCCAGATCGATCTGTCCTCATGGATCATGCTTATTTTACACACTTAACACATAAATCTCCAATTATAATTCCCACAATTCACTTAACTCAATAAATTATACTCAAATTATTATTACATCAATAAAATATGTCTGAAATTCTCAGATCTCACAGTCCAATCTCGATTTTAGCCCAATTTCAGTCCATTTTCTACCAAAATATTCAAAATTCATTCGGATTTAATTTATCTACAAACATGAGAATTTTAGTCAAAATGGGGGGATAATTAACAAAATAATTTGGGGATTAAAATAATTAATTAAGAAATTAAGCATAAATAATTCTATTTTTATAGAATTATCACCTACAGGTTGGCATTACCCCCACAGATGTCCGGAATACACAATGTCTTCCATGTATCTATGTTGAGGAAGTACCACCCGGACCCTTCTCATGTCATAGAGTATGAAGAGATGGACATACAAGAGGACATGAGCTACACTGAGGAACCCGTCCGGATTCTCGATAGAAAAGAGAAGGTACTTAGAACCAAAAGCATCCCATTAGTGAAGGTTTTGTGGAAACATCACTCAATGGAAGAGGAAACTTGGGAATTGGAAAGCCTCATGAAGGAGAAGTACCCCCATCTGTTTGATGAGTCGAGTTGAATTTGAAGAACCAAATTCTTTAAAGGTGATGATGTGAGAACTGAGAATTTTGTATACCCCAGTTATGAGAATTGTAATTTGGTGTATGTAATTATGATATGTTAATGTACACACAAGTTTTAAATATGATGAAGTATAAGAAGATGAGGTTTTTAGGTCTTGAATGTGTATGGATTGAATTATGGACTATGGGGTAGATTTTGTGAAGTTTTACATTGAGTTTTCTACAAATTGATGCAGCAGCAGTACAATCTGTGAAGGCCAGATCGATCTCCAAGGATGAGAGATCGATCTCATGGCTCCAGAATGCAGGAAATGTGCAAGAAGATCGATCTAAAAATGTTTCTGTAAATAAAAGATCGATCTTCTCAAGGAGCAGATCGATCTCATGAAGTATTCTGTAAATAGAAGATCGATCTCCTCAAGGAGCAGATCGATCTCATGAATCAATTATGAGATAGATCTCACCCCACGACAGATCGATCTCCTAGGCATAAAATTACCCCAAAGCATTCCAAAATTCAAAGAGAGATCGATCTCCTACCTTCTGCCTATATAAGGACCTTGTGTTTTTTTGGAAATTCATTCTCTCTTTAAAAACAAAAATCCCTAGCTTTCTCTCTCCTCCAAAACCCCCATTTTCATCCAAATCTCTTGCAGAGGCAAGAAGGAAAGTTATTCCTCATCCAAAGGAGAATAACATACTTGGAAATCAAAGGACGAATTGAATCGAGGTGTGAATGGAGCTCTCCATAAGTTTTGGGTAAATTTCTAAGCTTTAATCTTTGATATTGAGGTGATTTTGGTGATTGTGACTATGGGTGTTATGGTAAAATAGCTAGGAAATTATTAGAGTTGATGAAATTGTGATTTGTTGGAATGATGGTGATATTATACATTTGTGGTAATTTTACGATTTTGGCTATAAATTGGAATTGAGGCAATGAGGTAATTTTGGCATGGATATTATGCATGAAAAATGTAGGATTTGAAATGTAGTGGATGAGAATGTAGATTATGATAGGAATATGAGAAAAACGAGGTTTGTAGTATTTAATGAGAATTTGAGCAAATATGTGCTCAATGATGTGAGTGAGATGAATTATTGATGTTTTAGCATCGTTTGGACTGCTTGAGAGTTTCAGAGAGGAATGCGAGGCTAGTCTGTCGTTTGGGGGAACGATTGTACTATACGAGGTGCAACGAGGTAAGGGAAAACTTAAACTCATTTGTGTATGCGATTTGAGATGAAATGTGATTTGAGAAAACAAGCATGTTTTTATGAGTTGTTGCACATGGTTTTATAGCCGGTTGGGGCCCAATTTTTATGAGTTGTAAACTAAATGTGAAATTGTTTTACAACCGTTTTGAGTTTAAAAAGTGAAAAGTGATTTGGGCTCTACGTTAAGGGGTACTGAGATTTGAGAAATGTGTGCGTGGTTTTGCCGGTTTGAGCTCAGTTTTGACATGTTTTATGTTGAGTACAAAACAATTTTGAGATGAGTTTTATGAGAAAAATCATTATGAGCGCTACGTGAGGGCAAAACGGTTTTGTTTGATAATGGCTATTACTGAGACTTAGGTGTGTCATGTTGAATACACATCGGGCTTTGCTCTGGTAGTATATAAGATCGGTTCGTGCTCTAGCATCACGTAAGACCGACTCCTTCGTTCTGGTAACGTGAGATGACCCCACTCCGCGGTAGCGATGGGTGGCATTGCTCTGATAGCATGTAAGACCGGATCGTGCTTTGATAGCATGTAAGATCGACGGCTGTATGACTCTGATCAAGTCTACAGCGAACCATGGCCATGGGTGTATTATTGATGACGAAATCCCTCGATTGGGGATGTCCACTTAGGGGATGAGTTCGATCGTTTTGATGTGCCATGATGAATTTTTATATGAGTTTTATTTGCCTAGTCTCGTTTTACACATGAGATTGTGTTTGGTGGTTGCGCCACGTGTATTACTATTGCGGTGATTTTCATCATGTTTTATGATAAAAGCCATTGTCGCATCCTGTTTTCTACATGCTTGTAACTGTGGTTTTTATATTAAACCAATTATTCTCATGTTTCTGCATGAGCTTTGAGAAATGAGTTGAGATGGTGTTTTGATTATTCATGCTACACTTTTCTATTGAGTTTATTGGGTTTTCACCCACAAGATAAAATGATTGTGTTGTGTAGATAATTATTTTCTTAATGAATCCCTTACCCCCTTACTGAGCGATTTGAAGCTCACCCTGTTTTATCTCCCTCCATATTTCTTCAAGTGAAGAGAGTTTCCCTGCGATGTATGGAATAGTGGCTAGTGGAGGACTTGAGCTCCAGGCCATATATTGTACTTTGAGGTATATTTTAATATTTCATGTACCCAGACTTCAGTTGTGTTTATAGACACTTGATGAACAGTGATGTATGAGATGTATTAGGATTAATTAATTTGGAATTGTAGAATGAATATGATGTAATATATAAATGTTGGATGATGAGATCCTGAGGTGTAAATTATAATTTATATATGATGATGCATCACACTGCACAGGAATGCACCTAGAATTGTGAAATGATGTAACTAAATTTTAAATTTGCCCTATTTTTCATACTTTCGAGGTGTCACAATATGGCAGGAGATGCAGATCTGTGAGATCTGAGAATTTCAGACATATTTCAATTATGTAATATGAACTTGAAGTATAATTTATTGAGCTAAGTGAATTGTGGGAATGATAATTGGAGATTTATATGTTAAGTGTTTAAAATAAGTGTGAAGCTATGAGGACAGATCGATCTGGGAGAAGGAGAGATCGATCTGGTGGGTTAAAAATGATAAGGAAGGAGGAATTTAAGGAGAAGATCGATCTCCAATGGAAGAGGATTGATCTCCTTATGATTCTGTTTGAGAGAAGACCGATCTCATGAGGAAGAGATCGATCTCCAAATGTTTCTGTTTGGGAGAAGATCGATCTCCTCAAGGAGTAGTCGATCTCATAAAGCCATAAAGAGATCGATCTCACCCCTCGACAGATCGATCTCCTAGGCATAAATTGCCCCAAATCGTCCCCAAATTAAAATGCAGATCGATCTCATCAAGAGCCAGATCGATCTCCTACCCTCAGTCTATATAAGGAATCCCTGCTTTCTCCTGCAATTTCACTTTCTCTCTCTTCCAACCCCCATTTTCACTGAACCCTAGCTTTCTCACTCATCCAAAGCAACCATTTTCGTCCAAATCAGAAGTTATGGCAAGAAGGAAAGTTGTTCCTCATCAAAGGGAGAACAACATACTTGAAAATTGAAAGACGGATCGAATCGAGGCAAGAGATAAGCCCTCCACAAGTTTTGGGTAATTTCTAAACCTCGATCCTTATATTTGAGATGATTTTGGTGATGATAGTTGTTGGCATTGTGTTGAAATAACTGAAAAATGATTAGGGATTGATGAAATTACAATGTAGTTGGAGTGATGATGATATTTGGCAACTTTGGTAAATTTAGGAATTTTGAGCTATAAATGGAGATTTAGACAATGTGGTGTATTAGCATAGATATTATGGCATAGGAAATATAAAATGTTGAGGTGTCATGAGCGAGATTGTGGTTTGTGATGGAGTTATGAGAATTGAGAAATTTGAGGAGTTATGAGCAATTATGCTCGATTTTGAGAATTGAGGTTGATGTGATAATGAGTATTGATGTTTTAACATCGTTTGGACAGCTCGGGAGTTCCAGAGTGGAATGCGAGGCTAGTCCGTGATACGGGAGAAACGATTGCACTATACGAGGTGCAAAGAGATAAGGGAAAACTAAACCATTTGTGTATGTGTTTTGATGAATTGTTGTAGCATGAACCATGATTTGAGAATGCAAGCATGTTTGGTGTTGTGTTGTGATATAATTGTACACGATTTTTATAGCCGGTTGGAGCCCATTATTTTATGAGTTTATAAGCTGAGTGTGAAATTGCTTTATAAATCTTTGAGTTTGCGTGAAAAGTAAATTGGGCTCTACGTTAAGGCGATATTGAGATTTGAGAAAATGTGTGCGTGTTTTGCCGGTTGGAACTCGATTTTAATATGTTTTGTGTTGAGTACACAAATGTTTTAAATGAGTTTTATGAGAGAAAACCATTATGAGTTCTACGTGAAGGCATAACTTTTATAAGATAATGGCTAATGATTGAGACTTAGGCGTGTCATGTTGAATACACATCGGGCCTTGCTCTGGTAGCATGTAAGACCGATATAGTGGGACGCCTAAGAACCGACGCAAGGACCACAGGCCTTGTTCTGGTAACATGTAAGTCTGATATTCCTCCGTTTTGGTAACAAGAGATGCCTCCGTTTTGATAACGAGAGATGCCTCCATTTTGGTAACGTGAGATGACCCCCGTTCTGGTAACGCTGGGTGGTCTTGCTTTGGTAGCATGTAAGACCGAGAGAGTGGGCCGCCTGGGAATCGACCCAGGGACCACGTGATAGTGTGCATGAGGCGAGGCATTGCTCTGGTAGCATGTAAGGCCGGACCTTGTTCTGGTAACATATAAGTCCAATATACCATGCATACGACCATATTGTCGACGTTTCCTCTATACGAGGATGCCTGGGATGCGCACCCAGAGGAGATTACATATTTGATGTGCCATGACGAGTTTTAATTGAGTTTTATGGCCTAGTCTCGTTTTACACATGAGTTGTGTTTTGTGACCTTGTCACGTGCTATTTACTGAGGTGATTTTTATCACGTATTTTGAGAACAGCCATTATCGCATATATTTACACAAGCTTGTGAGTGCTCGATATTGAGCCTTTTTACCTTCATGTTTTCACATGATTTATGAGTTATGAGATGATGATGTTTTGAGAACTTTCATGCTACGATTTCAAATGAGCTTCATAAACAAATACATATTTGTGATGTGATATGGTTTATATAACTGAGTTCCCTTACCCCCCTTACTGAGCGATTTGGAAGCTCACCCTATTTTCTTTTCCCCCCAGATCGCTTCAAGTGAAGTGAGTTACCTGCGACGTACGGGTTAGAGGCTAGTGGAGGACTTGAGCTCCAGGCCGTATTTTATGTATTGAGGTAGATATTTAATATTCATGTACCCAGACTAGAGTTATATTTACAGACATTCATTGTATAATGATGTACGGGATGTATTAGGATTAATTAACTTGGAATTGAGTAATGTATATGATACAACATATACTATATTATGATGAGATCCTGAGGCGCGATAATTATGATGATGTATGACACTGCACAGGAATGCACCCTTAATTGTGAATTAATGAGTAAAAAGTTTTAAATTAGCCCTATTTTCCACGCTTCCGGGGCGTCACAGAATTTTCTTGGTATCAGAGCTTAGGGTGTTTAGTACTGTCAGTGTCAGTTAAGTGAAATAGAATACATCCCAAGTGTCTGTAATAGTCTGGTCATGAACTGAATCTGAGGATTGAGATTTCAATCGATTTTGATATGTACGCGCAGGAGACGAGTTGAGATAGAGAATGAGTAAACGACGAGGTCGTTCGAGGAGGCAGGTAGAGTCCCCTCCGTCACCTGTCCCACGACCAGAGAGTCCTAACTCTCGATTTAATCGGATTGAGATCGATGTGAGGCAAGGTTTTGAGCAGATGGCAGCGTTATTCGCACAACACTTTGGAGTTAATGCCTCGGGTACTACTCCTACACCCCCACAAGGACCTCCCATACCCCTAATGCCTCCCGTCACTCAGCCTGATGACAGAAGTATGGTCCGACTGAAGGACTTTTTGAAAATGAATCCACCTGCGTTTAGGGGAAAGAAGGATCCTACAGAGGCTGAGGAGTGGTTGACGGAGTTTAGAGTTATATTCGACTATCTGGGGTGCACCGATGCTGAGAGGGTCAGTATGAGTGCCTACATGTTGAAAGGGGGAGCTCGAGATTGGTGGGGTACTACCCAGGGTATTTTAATGTCCCACCAGGATGTGATTGGTTGGGAAGAGTTCTAGACAGCCTTTAGAGCCCAATATGTACCACGAGCTGCCCAGAGAAGGAGGCAAGCAGAGTTTTTGAGTTTGGTACAGGGTGACATGTCTGTAGATGATTACGAGAGCCAATTTACTGCTCTGCTGAGATATGATCCAGAGATTTTCAAGAATGAAGAGCTCCGCACAGAGAGATTTGTGTATGGATTGAAGCCCATCATCAGAGATCGATTGATTGGGTTGTGTATTACTAAGTTTGGAGATGCTCTGAGACGAGCACAAGAGATTGAGAGGGGAATTGAAATTGTACAGTCCCAGAATGAGTTTGGAGCAGTGATTAGGGACAAAGGCAAGAGGCCAGCGATGTCTCAAGCAGATGTTTAGAGAGGTTCCTTCAGGAGAGGAAGGATTGAGGTACAGAAGGGCAGATTGGAGAGACCCAGAGCTTATCCTATTATCAAGGAGACCCCTCGATATGGCAGGTTGGAAATAAGGGTTTGTAGAGACTGTGGCCGATCGCATGAGGGAAGTTGTACTGGGTCGATCCGTGGATGTTTTAGATGTGGTGACATGGATCACTGAGTGAAGGACTGTCCTCAACCTCAGATACCACATGCTCCGGAGCCTACTAGATAGCAGCCTCAGAGAGTGAATCCCAGAGACGGACCACTGCTACAGAGAAAGGGAAGAAACCTGTGGCACAAGGATGTGTGTTTGCCCTGGATAAAGAAACTGCGGACACTTCAGCAAAAACTATAAGAGGTACACTTTCTGTCTGTAATTATAAGGCTCATGTATTGATAGATCCAGGATCCACGCATTCATTTATTTCAGAGCATTTTGCATGTAGTTTAAATTTGAAGTTTGAACCTCTAGAGTATGTACTACATGTAAATACCCCTATGCGTGAATCCCAGAGAACTGAGTTAATCTGTAGAGGATGTGAAATAAAGGTGGGAGATAGAGTAATGTTAGCAGATCTAATCCTGTTAAATATACATGGGTTTGATGTAATTCTGGGGATGGATTGATTTGGCAACCAATCGAGTGAGTTTAGACTGCTACACTAAGATTGTAACTTTCTCCCTACCTGAACCTTACAGTGTACGGCTGAGATATTGAGAAAATGAATATGTGGAATTCTAGTAAGTAATTTGAGGATTTTAATATTGTTTTTGAGAGTATTAAATATGATTGTTCATGTGAAGGTTACGAAACACTCATCATCTCAAACGATGAGCGGGAACATCCGAGGATTGAGGATATACCTGTGGTGTGTGAATTCTTGGATGTTTTCCCAGATGAGCTGCCAGGTTTGCCACCAGAGAGAGAGCTGAAGTTTACCATTGATTTAGCACCAGATACCCAGCCGATCTCTAAACCTCCCTACAGGATGGCATTAGTGAAACTTGAAGAATTGAAGAAACAACTACAGGAGTTATTGGATCAAGGGTTCATTAGGCTCAGTGTTTCACTGTGGGGAGCACCGGTTTTATTTGTCAAGAAGAAGGATGGTAGTCTCAGATTATGCGTAGACTACCGGCTATTGAATAAAGCCACGGTGAAGAATAAATACCCACTGCCCAGGATTGATGATCTACTTGATCAACTAAGAGGGGCCTCAGTCTTTTCTAAGATTGATTTGAGATTGGGCTATCACCAATTGAGGATCAAGGAAGAAGATATTCCCAAGACGACCTTCAGGACAAGGTATGACCATTATGAATTTCTGGTGATGTCCTTTGGATTGACGAATGCCCCTGCTGCATTTATGAGGTTGATGAACGAGGTGTTCAGGGACTATCTAGATAAATTTGTGATAGTCTTTATTAATGATATCCTGGTATACTCTCAATCGTATGAGGAGCATGCACAGCATTTGTGGTTAGTACTTCAGATACTCCGAGATAAGCAATTATACGGAAAGCTTAGTAAGTGTGAATTTTGGCTGAACCGGATAGCTTTCCTTGGTCATATAGTCTTAGAGGAAGGAGTATCAGTGGATCCAAGTAAAGTAGCAGCTGTGCTTAGTTGGGAGAGACCGAGGACAGTTACTGAGGTGCGAAGCTTCCTTGGTTTGGCAGGGTATTATTACAGAAGATTTGTGGAAGGATTTTCAAAGATTGCCGCTCCTTTGACTAAACTCACGCGTAAGGAGACTCCGTTCATATGGACTGATCAATGTGAGTTTTCAAGAGTTAAAAAGGAGATTGACAGCAACACCTGTGTTAACTATTCCTGAGGGATCAGGAGGATTTTCGATGTATAGTAATGCATCTCATCAAGGATTGAGGTGTGCGCTTATGCAGCACGGAAGAGTGGTCGCATATGGATCGCGACAGTTGAAAGATCATGAACGAAATTACCCCACGCATGATTTGGAGTTAGCCGCTATGGTATTTGCTTTGAAGATCTGGCGACACTACTTATATGGGGAAAGATTCCAGATCTTCACTGATCACAAGAGTTTGAGATATCTCTTTGATCAGAAAGAGTTAAACATGAGACAAAGGAGATGGATGGAACTCCTTAAGGATTATAACTGCGAGATTTTATATCATCCGGGTAAGGCGAATGTAGTTGCTGATGCCCTGAGCAGGAAGAGTATGATAACTGCTATGATGATCAGGGAATGGGATTTGTTAAAGCAGTTCGCCAAACTTCGAATCAGAGTTAAAGAGGTAGAGACTGGATTTTTGGCTAGTTTGCGAATAGAGCCCAGGATCATGGATCAGATTAGAACTGGACAGCGCAGTGATCAGAGATTGATAGATATGGTTAGCCAAGCTGAGCAGAGTTCGCAGTTGGATCTCACAGTCAGTGAGGATGGATTGTTGAGATTCAGAGGACAGATTTGTGTACCGGAAGATGATACCCTAAAGAGATTGATACTGAGAGAATCCCACTGCTCGCGATACACCATGCACCCAAGGAGTACTAAGATGTACCGAGACTTGAGAAAGGTGTATTGGTGGAGTGGTATGAAGCGAGATGTGGCAGAGTATGTGGCCAGGTGTTTAGTATGCCAGCAAGTGACAGCTGAGCATCGGAAGCCCGGAGGACTACTACAGCCCTTACCTGTACCTACATGGAAATGAGAGCACGTCACTATGGACTTTATTATGGGTTTACCGAGGACCTGAAGAGGTCGTGACGCTATATGGGTTATAGTGGATAGACTGACCAAGAGTGCCCACTTCCTTGCCATCAAGAGCACAGATACTGTGGATGCCTTAGCTGAGCTGTATGTCAGTGAGATAGCTAGATTACATGGGGCTCCAGTGAGTATTACTTCTGATAGAGATTTTCGGTTTACTTCCAGATTTTGGACCCAGTTTCAGGAGTCCATGGGATCTCGATTGAGTTTTAGTACCGCCTATCATCCTCAGACAGATGGTTAGTCAGAGAGGACTATTTAGACCCTAGAGGATATGTTGAGGGCGTGTACGATGGATTTTAAGGGATCATGGGATGATCACCTACCCCTAGCAGAGTTTACGTACAATAACAGCTATCATGCAAGTATTGGAATGGCACCCTTTGAGGCTCTATATGGTAGGAGGTGTAGATCCCCTGTAGCTTGGGAAGAAGTCGGTGACAGAAAGATAAATGCTCCCGAGCTTGTTGAGCAAGCTGTACAGAGTGTGAAACTCATATGTGAGAGGCTACGAGCTGCACAGAGTAGATAGAAAAGCTACGCGGATGTGCGTAGACGGCCACTTGAGTTTGATGTTGGTGATGCAGTATTTTTGAAAGTATCACCGAGTAAGGGTATCGTGCAATTTGGGAAGAAAGAAAAATTGAGTCCTCGATACATAGGACCATTCACGATTCTTGAGAGAGTGGGAGAGGTAGCCTACAGATTGGCATTACCCCCACAGATGTCCGGAATACACGTCTTTCATGTGTCTATGTTGAGGAAGTACCACCCGGACCCTTCTCATATTATAGAGTATGACGAGATGGACATACAGGAGGACATGAGCTATACTGAGGAACCTGTCCGGATTCTTGATAGAAAGGAGAAGGTACTGAGAACTAAGAGCATCTCATTAGTGAAAGTTTTATGGAAACATCACTCAAGGGAAGAGGCAATGTGGGAACTAGAGAACCTCATGAAGGAGAAATACCCCCATCTCTTTCACTAGTTGAGTTGAATTTGGAGGACCAAATTCTTTTAAGGTGGGAAGGATGTGAGATCTGAGAATTTCAGACATATTTCAATTATGTAAAATGAACTTGAAGTATAATTTATTGAGCTAAGTGAATTGTGGGAATGATAATTGGAGATTTATATGTTAAGTGTTTAAAATAAGTGTGAAGCTATGAGGACAGATCGATCTGGGAGAAGGAGAGATCGATCTGGTGAGTTAAAAATGACAAGGAAGGAGGAATTTAAGGAGCAGATCGATCTCCAATGGAAGAGGATCGATCTCCTTATGATTCTGTTTGAGAGAAGATCGATCTCATGAGGAAGAGATCGATCTACAAATGTTTCTGTTTGGGAGAAGATCGATCTCCTCAAGGAGCAGATCGATCTCATAAAGTGTCACGACCCAATTCCATTCTCTTTAACCGAAAATCACTAAAATTTTTTCGTGTTTTACTGTTACCTTACCCGGTCGTGAACTAACTCACCACACACTGTTGGGCTGTGAGTCAATAATAAACTCCACATCTGATTCGTTCTCAGTGAAATAAAACGATGTCATACATTTGCTTTTAAATCTTGTACTTATACAAAAGCATGTTTTACTGACATCTACATCCCCCATAATTACAACTCAAAGAATACTGTGCTTTTACATTGTTTAGATACAAAAAGAATCACTGTGTATATACCTTTAAGCGATGGAGATGCAGCGGAGTCCAAAATACCACGCCTCAGTCCTTACTGGGCTACTATGCACGCTCTGTAGGGGTGAAAAATAGAGAGAGATGAGCAACCACATGCTCAGTAAGGAAATAATGCAAGCATGGTAGATAACTACTCTATCTACATGCTGATATGTTATGCATAAATCATTTATGGTAGGAGCATGAGGAATAAAACTATGCCATATGAGTATACATATATATCATGTATCAAAATCATGTACATTGGCATATAAAACATGGTAAAAACGTCATGTATAAATCATCTCATGCTCGATCTCATTTAAATTCATAAAAGGGAAATTCATTAAGAAACCTCCTTTTTAAACCCACGTCATAAAACTCTTTCTCAACACATACAATCACATCACATCAATTCACCATCACAACCTCATTTTCATTTCACAAATCAAATCCACGAGGCTCGACCCCTCCTTCGGGTCTACCTTAACCAATCACAATCACACTTAGAGATTTAAAATCATGTGGTAGTAAGTAAATCAAGCAAGGAGACAGGTTACTATATCTCAAGTGACTACGTTGGCCAATCGTCACATATCGTCCCAGACCACACAAATCCCGGTGTGCGGGGTATCATGCTGGTACGAAGGTGGGTTAGTTCTCCGCCAGACTTTCTCAAATCAAGTAACCACCACGCGGTACATTGTACTCCATGTGATATACATGGTACATCGTACTCCGCGGACCCATAACATGGTTGGGGGTGCCTGCCATAGGTCTTATCTACCCCATACCAAGTGTAACCTTTATAGTCTCAAGAGCGCGTGGGAGTAACCTTAATACCAGGTCCTAGCCCCTCATGGCCTTGCTCGCCCCTGTTGGGTTCCCTGATTCAGGTCCTAGCCCCTCACCCTCACCCCACTCAAGAGGTCTGTTAGGCCTGTTGGGTTCCCTAAATGGATTATGTCAGGTCCTAGCCCCTCACCCTCACCCCACTCAAGAGGTCTGTCAGGCCTGTTGGGTTCCCTGAGTTAATCCTATCTCTCACCACGGCCTCATACATATCACAGTGTGAAAACCAGTGCGAGCTACGCTCTAGCGCGAATTCATGCATCTAAACCAATCACTTCGTACGAGCAACGCTCTAGTACGGCATTTATGCATAAAAATATGAAGAAACCATGTACAAGCATAGCTCCAGTACGGTTATATGCATAAGAAAAACCACTCAAATCCAAGTACGAGCGTAAGCTCCAGTACGGTTTATAAAACATCATCACAATTCAAATCAAAGTGCGAGCTAAGCTCAAGCACGTTTCACACAAGTGAAAACATAGAAATCCAGCGCGAGCGAGGCTCTAGCGCGATTTATGTCATGCAAATACGATAGGCGGCTCATACACAATCAAACAATCCCGACAATCGGGTTTAGCACTCACAAATGCTTTTCCACAACATCAACAAAACACTAGCCGGCCCATCTACAAGCTTGCTTAAAACCAAGCAATTTCGTTTTGAAAAATATCAAAACATTAGATTTATGCAATTATTAGCCTTACTATCCCATTTCATAAAATCCACTTCAAAACCAAAATCACGCATATACTCATTATCATTCACGAATACCATCAATCATTTACTTGAGCAACCATGCATTTCATAAAACACCCAATATTCACCCACAAATTTAAAGTACGAGCAGCTACCTCTATATACTCACAAAATTCCCTTACCTGGAATCGCAATGCGTGATTTCACTTCCTTAAGCTGCTTACTCATACGGTTCGATTCGTCCTCAACGAACTCTTTGGGACTGCACAAAATCATATCCCGCATTATATTCGATCCATATAATGCAACCCTTGTGCTTGCTATAGTCAATTTAATCTATAGCCTCTATTAACGCTTATATGGCCTCGTTTCATTCTATTACCCATAACTCAAGTCTATGGATCTTCTTAGGCCTATTAACTTATTCCAAATCGATATTAAATCGACATTAAGCTCATAGTATTCATATTTCATGAATTCCCTCACTATGGCATTTTATCAAGTATATACATACTCATTTTCACAATTTCACTTAAACCCATATTATTACTCCACATAACCATTCCAAATCACCCACATTACTCATTTAACAACTTATCATAACCCATAAACCACCAACTCCCCAAATCATACTTTCTCACACTAGAGGCATTCCATTTTCTAGGTTACATTTGTTTCTAACACAACCTATGTGTTTCCATCCATCCATACTCATGCCAAACAACTCCAAAATCAATTAAATAGACAATGTACTTGGATTGGAGTGTTAGAATCTTACCAAATATGATTTTTCTTCTTTCTCCAAATGTCAATGCCCTTATCTCCTTCAATACCCACAATGGGATTTTGGGTTTCAACTATGTTGTTCTCTTCCTCAAGATGAAAAACTCAATGTCTAATGGTCTCCCCTCAATTCTTGCTGGAAATGGCTGATTTTAGAGAGAAAAAGTTAGGTTTTTGGGTTAGAAATGGAAGATTTGTGTTTTTCCCGAAATTTCTAGATTTTCAGCCATCCTTATATAGAAATAGCTTTGGGAGATCGATCTGGTCCAAGAGGAGATCGATCTGGTCCCCTTAAATCCCTCTTTTTCACGACATTTTTAAGCATGAGATCGATCTGTCGAAGCATGAGATCGATCTGGTCCCAAACAGAGAGCTAAGGAGATCGATCTGGGTGCTTGAGGATCGATCTTTTCATCATCGAATGCTTAGGAGATCGATCTGGCCCCATTGGAGATCGATCTGCTCTATTCCATTGCCCAAATAAGAGCATTCTGGCTCTTCCAGATCGATCTCTCATCCTATGAGATCGATCTGGCCTTCATGTTTTCCAGATTACTTGCAGTTTCCTTGTTGCAACTCATACCAACACATCCTTAATTTGTTGCCATGGCCATTTTCTCATCCATCCACCTTTATAACTTGAAAATGGAACCCATTCATACCTTATGCACATTGAAATTTGTATTCATTATATGTCCAAAGGTATACTATATATAACCAAATGGAAGCATAACTCCATTCCATTTTACCACACTACTCATTTTGAGTTTCAATCACATCCATCACTTATAAGAACTCATTTCTTCATATTCATACTTAATGAAACTTGTATGTAATTACAAATCATATTACACATACGTACATTGAATCCATGGACTTACATCAATCATACTTTACATTACAAGTCCATTCACATTCATTACACATCACAACTTTACATATACGGGGTCTCACATTCTCCCCTCCTTCAAGGAATTTGGTCCTCCAAATTAGAACCAAGTCACTCTTCAAAAAGTTGGGGGTACTTCTCCCGTATCAAGTTCTCCAACTCCCACATGGCCTCTTCTGCCGTGTGATGTTGCCAAAGAACTTTCACCAAGGGAATTGTCTTATTCTGCAACACTTTCTCTTTTCTATCCAATATCCGAATCGACTTCTCAACATACGTCATACTCTCATTGAGCTTCAACGGCACATATCTTATCACATGTGCCGGGTCCGGGTGATACTTCCGAAGCATCGAGATGTGGAAGACGTCGTGGACATTTGCCAAGTCCGGTGGCAATGCCAACCTATACGCCTTATCTCCCACTCTCTCTAAAATCTCGAAGGGTCCGATATATCTAGGGCTCAGCTTGCCCTTCTTACCAAATCTCATAATACCCTTCGATGGTGATACCCTCAGAAACACCGACTCACCCTCATCGAACTCCAGTGGTCTTCGTCTCTTGTCAGCATAACTCTTTTGCCGGCTCTGAGCTGTCCGTAATCTCTCACATATCAACTGGACGTCCTCAGATGCCTGCTGCACTAAGTCCGGAGCAAAAATCTATCTGTCACCAACCTCTTCCCATCCAATAGGGGAACAGCATCTACGCCCGTATAATGCCTCATAGGGTGCCATCCCGATACTTGCATGATAGCTATTATTATAAGCGAACTCGGCTAACTGTAGGTGGTCATCATAGGAGCCTCTAAAATCTAGCACACACGCTCTCAACATATCCTCAAGGGTCTGTATAGTCCTCTCTGACTGCCCATCTGTCTGAGGATGAAAAGCGGTGCTAAAACTCAGTCGGGTCCCCAGCGCTTCTTGAAAATGTTCCCAAAAATGGGAAGTGAAGAGGGCATCCCTATCAGAAACAACGCTCACTGGTACACCATGTAGCCGTACTATCTCTCGAATATACAGGTTCGCTAACTGACTCAGTGTATCGATAGCTCTCATAGCCAAGAAATGGGCGAACTTAGTCAATTGGTCCACAATAACCCATATGGCATCATGACCTCTACAGGTCCTCGGCAACCCCATCACAAAATCCATGGTGACATGCTCCAACTTCCATGTCGGTATCGGTAGAGGCTGCAATAATCCTGCAGGCTTCTGATGCTCTACCTTCACTTGCTGACAAACGAGACACTTAGCGACATATTCAGCAATGTCTCTCTTCATTCCAGACAACCAATAAACCTTCCGAAGTTTTTGATACATCTTGGTAATTCCCGGATGTATCGTATACTTCGATGAGTGAGCCTCTGATAAAATCGTTCTCCTGATCTCAGGATCCCTGGGAACGCATACTCTGCCTCTGAACCTCAATAAGCTATCAGTACTCTGCTCAAAATCAATACCCACACCTGTCTGTATCTGCCTCAGCCAATCGATACACCGTCGATCGCTCTGCTGGGCTTGCCGAATACGGCCAATCAACTCTGGCTCTAGTCTCAAACTAGCCATGATCTCAAGTCTCTCAGATCCAGGTGGGGTTACATCTAAACTGAGGTTCGCAAAGTGTTCTAACAATTCATGTTCCCGTACCATCATATATGACACCAACCCAAGGTTCTTTCTACTCAAAGCATCGGCAACTACATTTGCCTTACCCGGGTGGTACATGATTTCACAATCATAGTCCTTTAGGAGTTCGAGCCATCTCCTCTGTCTCATATTCAGTTCTTTCTGTGAGAACAGGTACTTAAGGCTCTTATAATCTGTGAACACCTGAAACTTCTCACCATAGAGATAGTAGCGCCATATTTTCAAAGCAAATACTACAGCCGCCAACTTCAAATCATGTGTTGGGTAGTTTCTCTCATGATCTTTCAACTGTCTCGATCCATAGGCAACTACCTTCCCATCCTACATGAGCACACAGCCCAGTCCCTGGTGTGATGCATACGTATACATCGAGAATCCTCCTGAGCTGGTAGGAATGGTGAGAACTGGAGCAGTCGTCAGTCGACGCTTAAGCTCCTCAAAACTCCTCTCACATGCCTCATCCCATGTAAACTTAACATCCTTACGCGTGAGGCGTGTCAACGGAGCAGCTAGTCTGGAGAAACCCTCTACAAATCTCCGATAATATCCTGCCAATCCCAGAAAACTCCTGATCTCAGTTACTATCTTGGACTGTTCCCACTGTACAACTACCTCTATCTTGGATGGATCCACTGATACCCCATCCTTTGACACAACAGGCCCCAGAAATGAGATCTGTTCCAACCAAAAGTTATACTTGCTGAGTTTGGCATACAATTCTCTCTCTCGGAGGGTCTGCAGAACTATCCTCAAGTGCTCCTCATGATCTTCCCTGGACTTGGAATACACCAAAATGTCATCAATGAATACTATTACAAACTTGTCCAGGTATGGCTTGAATATATCATTCATCAATGCCATAAATGCTGCGGGAGCATTCGTCAATCCGAATGGCATCACCAAAAACTCGTAGTGGCCATAACGGGTACGAAATGCTGTCTTGGGTACATCTCCAATCCTGATCCTCAACTGATGATACCCAGACCGCAGATCTATCTTAGAAAATACTTCAGCTCCCTGGAGCTGATCCAACAAATCATCGATTCTTGGAAGAGGGTACTTGTTCTTAATGGTGGCCTTATTCAACAACCGGTAATCTATACACAGTCGGAGGTTTCCATCCTTCTTCTTTACAAATAGAACCGGTGCTCCCCAAGGTGAGACACTCGGTCTAATAAACCCCTTCTCCAGCAGCTCTTGCAGCTGTTTCTTCAGCTCTTCCAATTCTATCAGAGCCATTCTATAGGGTGGTTTCGATATCGGCTCTGTACCAGGTACTAACTCTATGTAGAATTCCATGCCCCTTTCAGGTGGTAGTCCTAGTAATTCATCCGAAAAGACATCAGGGTAATTCGCAATTACGGGTATATCCCTCAATTCCGGGTGTGCCTCATCTATATCGACCACATATGCAATGAACCCTTCACATTATCCTCTCCATCGTTAGTAACATAAACCATCACTCCACATTCAACATTTATCATAAACAATAATTTATCTCTCAAGCAATATGCATTTAAAATCATACTCCTTTATTTACAACAAACATGCTATTTTCATATCATTTCTTTTCGTCAAAATTTACAATAAGATTGTCTAATCCTGAAAACATCAATGTTTTGGCATGACAATCCATCACAACACGATTGGTAGCTAACCAATCCATTCCCAAAATTACATCAAAATCATTCATATTCAATAAAATCAGATTGGCTATCATTTCCTTCCCCTCTATCTTTAACTTACAATCTCTACATACATGCTCAGTCAATTGACTATCATTCATGGGTGTGGAAATCATTAACATTTTATCCAACAATGTTGGTTTCACATGCTTCAATAATTCATGTGCAAAGGAAGGTGATATGAAAGAATGCGTGGCACCAAGATCAAATAATACCAATGCTTCTAAGTCAAAGATTCGGATGGTACCTTTAATCACATCCGTCGAAGCATCCGCGGTGTCCTGATCCAGTGCATGTACTCTTCCTCTGCTCACACCCGCGGCCTGTTTCCCTTTCTCCTCAGCTGTAGCCCTCCTCCTCGGGGCCGCTGTCTCAACTGGAGCTCCCTCAGGCTCCTTGCCCTTCTGTGGGGCAACCTCAATCATCTTATTACAGAACCTCGATATGTGTCCTGGCCTCCCACACCTAAAACACGAAACAGGGGGCACCTGACATGGCCTAGTCCCATGGTATCTCCCACATCTCCTACACTGATCCATGGTAGGTCGTGGTCCTCTAATAGTTATACCCCTCGGTGCAGTCAAGGCTGGGTATACGGGAGGTCTAACAGCTCTCTCCTGCACCTCCTCGATCTTAGGTCTCTTCTCAAAATACCTTGGGCCTCCTTTCCTGGCCACTCTATCCCTCCCGGATCTCTTCCGGTCTCTGTCCTTTCTAACACTGATTCTCCCAAGCTCGGAGGCATTTCACTCAAAGTCTTGCTCACACAACTGAGCCTTATGTACAGCCTCCTCATAAGTCACAATGTCGAAGGGAGCTAGCTTAGTCCGGATGGCCAATCTCAATCCATCCATGAACTTTTGTATCTTTCGGGTCTCACTACCCATCGTGTCAGGGTCATATCTCCCCAAGGACATAAACTTGGACTCATACTCGTCCACAGTATGGTTCCCCTGAACCAAACTCATAAATTCCATCCGCAGTTTCCTCTGTGCGGTAGCTGGAATATACTGTCTTCTGAAGTCCTCCAAGAATATCTCCCATGAAATCTCAGAGTGTCTGGCCCTCAAAATAGCTTCAGTGGATCTCCACCAATGCTCGGCCTCGCCTTTCAACATAAACACGGCAAAGGCTACCTTCTCAGCTGAAGTGCATCGGAAAAACCTATATAGTTTCTCCATCTCATACACCCAATCCTCCGTAACCACTGGGTCCTTCACCCCTCTAAACACTGGAGGTTTCAACGCTTGAAACTCTCGCAACCTGCTCAAATCACAGTCATAACCCAAATCACTACCGCTCTGCTGTGGAGCGATAGGAGAATCTGTATCCTGGGCTGGAGGTGGTGTAACTGTAGCTGTCTCAGCAGCATGAGGTCTCTCCGCCTCTGCAGCTGCCTGTTCAGTAGTAGGCTGTGTCGCGGGACCTCGTCTATCACCGGCACCCAATGCCTGCGTGACTATCTCCACCAAATTCTCAATACTCCGCTCTAACCTAGCGAAGCGAGCCTCGGTATCCTCTGCTCTCTCAGCAGGGTTCTGTGGAGCCTGCTCAGTTTGTGGCTCCGCATGGCTCTCAGGCCTACCTCTACGGCATGTAGCACGTGCTCTCGCCCCTTTACCTTTGCGTGTAACTGGCATAGTGCCTAACTTCCTGTATTATAATAATTTATTAAGCTCAATCCATCACGATATACACAGTTATATCTAAACAAAAGCACAGTACTATGAGGATGTACTTTCCTACGTTTTATTAATGACTCACATCAGGCCAACACAGCTCTGATACCAATCTCTGTCATGACCCAATTCCATTCTCTTTAACCGAAAATCACTAAAATTTTTTCGCGTTTTACCGTTACCTTACCCGGTCGTGAACTAACTCACCACACACTGTTGGGCTGTGAGTCAATAATAAATTCCACATCTCATTCGTTCTCAGTGAAATAAAACGATGTCATACATTTGCTTTTAAATCTTGTACTTATACAAAAGCATGTTTTACTGACATCTACATGCCCATAATTACAACTCAAAGAATACTGTGCTTTTACATTGTTTAGATACAAAAAGAATCACTGTGTATATACCTTTAAGCGATGGAGATGCAGCGGAGTCCAAAATACCACGCCTCAGTCCTTACTGGGCTACTATGCACGCTCTGTAGGGGGAAAAAATAGAGAGGGATGAGCAACCACACGCTCAGTAAGGCAATAATGCAAGCATGGTAGATAACTACTCTATCTACATGCTGATAGTGTTATGCATAAATCATTTATGGTAGGAGCATGAGGAATAAAACTATGCCATATGAGTATACATATATATCATGTATCAAAATCATGTACATTGGCATATAAAACATGGTAAAAACGTCATGTATAAATCATCTCATGCTCGATCTCATTTAAATTCATAAAAGGGAAATTCATTAAGAAACCTCCTTTTTAAACCCACGTCATAAAACTCTTTCTCAACACATACAATCACATCACATCAATTCACCATCACAACCTCATTTTCATTTCACAAATCAAATCCACGAGGCTCGACCCCTCCTTCGGGTCTACCTTAACCAATCACAATCACACTTAGAGATTTAAAATCATGTGGTAGTAAGTAAATCAAGCAAGGAGACAGGTTACTATATCTCAAGTGACTACGTTGGCCAATCGTCACATATTGTTCCCAGACCACACAAATCCCGGTGTACGGGGTATCATGCTGGTACGAAGGTGGGTTAGTTCTTCGCCAGACTTTCTCAAATCAAGTAACCACCACGCGGTACATCGTACTCCATGTGATATACACGGTACATCGTACTCCGCGGACCCATAACATGGTTGGGGGTGCCTGCCATAGGTCTTATCTACCCCATACCAAGTGTAACCTTTATAGTCTCAAGAGCGCGTGGGAGTAACCTCAATACCAGGTCCTAGCCCCTCATGGCCTTGCTCGCCCCTGTTGGGTTCCCTGATTCAGGTCCTAGCCACTCACCCTCACCACACTCAAGAGGTCTGTTAGGCCTGTTGGGTTCCCTGAATGGATTATGTCAGGTCCTAGCCCCTCACCCTCACCCCACTCAAAAGGTCTGTCAGGCCTGTTGGGTTCCCTGAGTTAATCCTATCTCTCACCACGGTCTCATACATACCACAGTGTGAAAACCAGCGCGAGCTACGCTCTAGCGCGAATTCATGCATCTAAACCAATCACTTCGTACGAGCAACGCTCTAGTACGGCATTTATGCATAAAAATATGAAGAAACCATGTACGAGCATAGCTCCAGTACGGTTATATGCATAAGAAAAACCACTCAAATCCAAGTACGAGCGTAAGCTCCAGTACGGTTTATAAAACATCATCACAATTCAAATCAAAGTGCGAGCTAAGCTCAAGCACGTTTCACACAAGTGAAAACATAGAAATCCAGCGCGAGCGAGGCTCTAGCGCGATTTATGTCATACAAATATGATAGGCGGCTCATACACAATCAAACAATCCCGGCAATCGGGTTTAGCACTCACAAATGCTTTTCCACAACATCAACAAAACACTAGCCGGCCCATCTACAAGCTTGCTTAAAACCAAGCAATTTCGTTTTGAAAAACATCAAAACATTAGATTTATGCAATTATTAGCCTTACTATCCCATTTCATAAAATCCACTTCAAAACCAAAATCACGCATATACTCATTATCATTCACGAATACCATCAATCATTTACTTGAGCAACCATGCATTTCATAAAACACCCAATATTCACCCACAAATTTAAAGTACGAGCAGCTACCTCTATATACTCACAAAATTCCCTTACCTGGAATCGCAATGCGTGATTTCACTTCCTTAAGCTGCTTACTCGTACAGTTCGATTCGTCCTCAACGAACTCTTTGGGACTGCACAAAATCGTATCCTGAATTATATTCGATCCATATAATGCAACCCTTGTGCTTGCTATAGTCAATTTAATCTATAGCCTCTATTAACACTTATATGGCCTCGTTTCATTCTATTACCCATAACTCAAGTCTATGGATCTTCTTAGGCCTATTAACTTTTTCCAAATCGATATTAAATCGACATTAAGCTCATAGTGTTCATATTTCATGAATTCCCTCACTATGGCATTTTATCAAGTATATACATACTCATTTTCACAATTTCACTTAAACCCATATTATTACTCCACAAAACCATTCCAAATCACCCACATTACTCATTTAACAACTTATCATAACCCATAAACCACCAACTCCCCAAATCATACTTTCTCACACTAGAGGCATTCCATTTTCTAGGTTACATTTGTTTCTAACACAACCTATGTGTTTCCATCCATCCATACTCATGCCAAACAACTCCAAAATCAATTAAATAGACAATGTACTTGGATTGGAGTGTTAGAATCTTACCAAATATGATTTTTCTTCTTTCTCCAAATGTCAATGCCCTTATCTCCTTCAATACCCACAATGGGATTTTGGGTTCCAACTATGTTGTTCTCTTCCTCAAGATGAACAACTCAATGTCTAATGGTCTCCCCTCAATTCTTGCTGGAAATGGCTGATTTTAGAGAGAGAAAGTTAGGTTTTCGGGTTAGAAATGGAAGATTTGTGTTTTTCCCAGAATTTCTAGATTTTCAGCCCTCCTTATATAGAAATAGCTTTGGGAGATCGATCTGGTCCAAGAGGAGATCAATCTGGTCCCCTTAAATCCCTCTTTTTCACGACATTTTTAAGCATGAGATCGATCTGTCGAAGCATGAGATCGATCTGGTCCCAAACAGAGAGCTAAGGAGATCGATCTGGGTGCTTGAGGATCGATCTTTTCATCACAGAATGCTTAGGAGATCGATCTGGCCCCATTGGAGATCGATCTGCTCTATTCCATTGCCCAAATAAGAGCATTCTGGCTTTTCCAGATCGATCTCTCATCCTATGAGATCGATCTGGCCTTCATGTTTTCCAGATTTCTTGCAGTTTCCTTGTTGTAACTCATACCAACACATCCTTAATCTGTTGCCATGGCCATTTTCTCATCTATCCACCTTTATAACTTGAAAATGGCACCCATTCATACCTTATGCACATTGAAATTTGTGTGCATTCATTATATGTCCAAAGGTATACTATATATAACCAAATGGAAGCATAACTCCATTCCATTTTACCACACTACTCATTTTGAGTTTCAATCACATCCATCACTTATAAGAACTCATTTCTTCATATTCATACTTAATGAAACTTGTATGTACGTTACAAATCATATTACACATACGTACATTGAATCCATGGACTTACATCAATCATACTTTACATTACAAGTCCATTCACATTCATTACACATCACAACTTTACATATACGGGGTCTCACATAAAGCCATAAAGAGATCGATCTCACCCCTCGACAGATCGATCTCCTAGGCATAAATTGCCCCAAATCGTCCCCAAATTCAAATGCAGATCGATCTCATCAAGAGCCAGATCGATCTCCTACCCTCATTCTATATAAGGAATCCCTGCTTTCTCCTACAATTTCACTTTCTCTCTCTTCCAACCCCCATTTTCATCGAACCCTAGCTTTGTCACTCATCCAAAGCAACCATTTCCGTCCAAATCAGAAGTTGTGGCAAGAAGGAAAGTTGTTCCTCATCAAAGGGAGAACAATTACTTGGAAATCGAAAGACGGATCGAATCAAGGCAAGAGATAAGCTCTCCACAAGTTTTGAGTAATTTCTAAACCTCGATCCTTATATTTGAGATGATTTTGGTGATGATAGTTGTTGGTATTGTGTTGAAATAGCTGAAAAATGATTAGGGATTGATGAAATTACAATGTAGTTAGAGTGATGATGATATTTGGCAACTTTGGTAAATTTAGGAATTTTGAGCTATAAATGGAGATTTAGACAATGTGGTGTATTAGCATAGATATTGTGGCATAGGAAATATAGAATGTTGAGGTGTCCTGACCGAGATTGTGGTTTGTGATGGAGTTATGAGAATTGAGAAATTTAAGGAGTTATGAGCAATTATGCTTGATTTTGAGAATTGAGGTTGATGTGATAATGAGTATTGATGTTTTAACATCGTTTGGACAGCTCGGGAGTTCCAGAGTGGAATGCGAGGCTAGTCCGTGATACGGGGGAAACGATTGTACTATACGAGGTGCAAAGAGATAAGGGAAAACTAAACCATTTGTGTATGTGTTTTGATGAATTGTTGTAGCATGAACCATGATTTGAGAATGCAAGCATGTTTGGTGTTGTGTTGTGATATAATTGCACACTGTTTTTATAGCCGGTTGAAGCCCATTATTTTATGAGTTTATAAGCTGAGTGTGAAATTGCTTTATAAACCTTTGAGTTTGCGTGAAAAGTAAATTGGGCTCTACGTTAAGACGATATTGAGATTTGAGAAAATGTGTGCGTGTTTTGCCGGTTGGAACTCGGTTTAAATATGTTTTGTGTTGAGTACACAAATGTTTTAAATGATTTTATGAGAGAAAACCATTATGAGTTCTACGTGAAGGCATAACGTTTTATAAGATAATGGCTAATGATTGAGACTTAGGCGTGTCATGTTGAATACACATCGGGCCTTGCTCTGGTAGCATGTAAGATCGATATAGTGGGACGCCTGGAAACTGACCCAGGGACCACAGGCCTTGTTCTGGTAACATGTAAGTCTGATATTCCTCCGTTTTGGTAACGAGAGATGCCTCCGTTTTGGTAACTAGAGATGCTTCCATTTTGGTAACGTGAGATGACCCCCGTTCTGGTAACGCTGGGTGACCTTGCTTTGGTAGCATGTAAGACCGAGAGAGTGGGCCGTCTGAGAACCGACCCAGGGACCATGTGATAGTGTGCATGAGGCGAGGCATTGCTCTGGTAGCATGTAAGGTCGGGCCTTGTTCTGGTAACATATAAGCCCAATATACCATGCATACGACCATATTATCGACGTTCCCTCTATACGAGGATGCCTGGGATGTGCACCCAGAGGAGATTACATATTTGATGTGCCATGACGAGTTTTAATTGAGTTTTATGGCATAGTCTCGTTTTACACATGAGTTGTGTTTTGTGACCTTGTCACGTGCTATTTACTGAGGTGATTTTTATCACGTATTTTGAGAACAGCCATTATCGCATATATTTACACATGCTTGTGAGTGCTCGATATTGAGCCTTTTTACCTTCATGTTTTCACATGATTTATGAGTTATGAGATGATGATGTTTTGAGAACTTTCATGCTACGATTTCAAATGAGCTTCATAAACAAATACATATTTGTGATGTGTGATATGGTTTATATAACTGAGTTCCCTTACCCCCTTACTGAGCGATTTGGAAGCTCACCCTGTTTTCTTTTCCCCCCAGATCGCTTCAAGTGAAGTGAGTTACCTGCGACGTATGGGTTAGAGGCTATTGGAGGACTTGAGCTCCAAGCCGTATTTTGTGTATTGAGGTAGATATTTAATATTCATGTATCCAGACTAGAGTTATATTTACAGACATTCATTGTAAAATGATGTACGGGATGTATTAGGATTAATTAACTTGGAATTGAGTAATGTATATGATACAACATATACTATATTATGATGAGATCCTGAGGCACGATAATTATGATGATGTATGACACTGCACAGGAATGCACCCTTAATTGTGAATTAATGAGTAAAAAGTTTTAAATTAACCATATTTTTCGTGCTTCCGGGGCGTCACAAGATCCCCGATTGCTTGGGAAGAAGTAGGTGGCAGAAAGATATTGGCTCTCGATTTACTTAAACAAGCAGCTAGAGGTGTTCAGTTTATCTGTGATAGGTTAAGGACGATATAGAGTAGACAGAAGAGTTATGCAGATGTGTGAAGATGTCCTCTTGAGATTCAGGTTGTGGACTCCGTATTTGTTAAGGTGTCATCGATGAAAGGTATAGTACGTTTCGAGAAAAGAGGAAAGTTAAGTCCTCGCTTCATTGGTCCATTCGAGATTTTGAGTAAAGTGTGAGATGTAGCATATCAGCTAGCACTACCTTCATAGTTGTTGGGTATACATGATGTCTTTCATGTTTTGATGTTAAGGAAGTATCATCCGGACCCTTCTCATGTCATCGAGTATGAGCCACTAGAGATTCATGAGGACATGAGTTATGTTGAGCAGTCGATTCAGATTCTCGATAAGAATGAGAAAGTGCTAAGATCTAAGACTATCCCACTAGTCCAGGTTCTCTGGCGACATTATGAGATAGAAGAAACTACTTGAGAGCTAGGAGCCAACTGAAGGATAAGTATCCTCATCTATTCGATGGACCAGCTTGAATTCAAAGCACTGAATTCTTAAAAGGTGGGGAGAAATGTGAAACCCGATATTTTTCCATATTATGATGCTAATGAGAAGTAAATTATACCTCAATGTGATGTTTTGCAGGCCCGTAGACGACTAAAGCACTCGGTTCTAGCGTAGGGCCTGATGGCATGCAAATCGAGGTAAGGTCCTAGACCCGAGAATTGCTTAGAAATGCCATGTTCATGCATGAAATGATGTGTAGAAAGAAAAAACTAAGTGATTGGAGATGAAAAAGTGAGTTAAACTCGGGTTTTAAAATAAATCTAGAAAACAGACCTAATAAGGGAAATAAATTCAAATAAAATTCTAGAAACTCATGAAAATTATTCTGAGGCCATAGAAAATTAATATAAGGTGAAATTGACATGGGAAATAAAAATCATGAAGAAATATGGAGATTTAGGGGTCCAAATGAATTTTTGAAGTTAATCGAAACCTTAATTCCATTTTGCTCGGTATTGGCTAAATCGCGTAAAATGAGCTTGTTCATGAAATGTTTCTTAAAGAAGTGACCACCAAATTCTTATGGGACACACTATAGACATAGTATAACAATTGAGAAGTGAAATTTTGAAGAAATCTGATCAAGATTAATTTTGGTAATTTTTCTAAAACAGAACAGTCATTTCCCCTGCATATTAAATCTATTAGCCAATGAAAACACACCAATTTGATGACCTTCTAGATATTTTTTGTTTCTGATATTTTCTAGTCTAAAATTCAATTCAATAAGCTTCATAAAAGGTAACATTCACCCCGAAATGAGCTGAAACCCGAGAGCTATCCCTCCCTCATTCTGCCGCAGGCGGTACCTCTGCTTCTGACTTGTACAAATTTTACGGCCACCCTCCGACCAGTTTCAAGCAATGGTCCCATCACATGAAATATTCCTCTTCCTTCCCTCTATCACATATAACAAATTCAGGCCTAATCGAAGTCATTTACCCCCTAGAAAGTTAGAGAGAAGAACAGGATAAAAAAACTGCCCTGTTTCGAGGTAAATAAAGATGGAATTTTTGGATGAATTTGATGAGTTTCTTGGATGATTCTGAACACTTCTAACCTCTATACATGTTGTATTACAGCTGAGTAGCAATTTGGAGGCTTGAAATAGAATTCAAAGTTGGTCAAAGGAGTGAAGAAGTTGAGGTATGATGATGATGATGAGATAGGCTGTTAAATTATGATTTTTGGATGAATTTTTGTTGAAGGAAATTTGATGGAATGATTTATATGATGGAGTTCAGCTGCTTCCAGCATGATTTAGTTGCTGGAATGATGATATGGGATGTAATTAAAATGAATTTACAGTTAAAATTATACTACAAAGGTTCGATTTAGTGTTTAACTAGGTGAAGTATCAAAATAATGCAAGAATCGATAATTTAAGGTCTTGTTTGAAGTGGAATGAATTGCTGGAATGTAATACATGATGTAGAGGTATTGAAAATGAATTTAAAGGTCGAACATGTTAAGAAAGCTTAAATCGAGGCTTAAACCAATAAAACCGAGCAAAACAAGTAAAGTACCAAAAAGTCAACTTTTGGTCAACATTTTAAATGTAATCATATATTGAAAATATTAACATGAATTTGAGCTATATGTGATGATAACTTGGTGTCACGACCCTTTTTCATTCCCTTTTACCAAAAATCTCAATAAATTTTTTGCGTTTTACTGTTACCTTACCCGATCGTGAACAATTCACCACATACAGTTGGGCTGTGAGTCAATAATAACCGCCACTTATCATTCATTCACAATTTAATGAAACGATGTCATACATTCGAAGTTAATCGTTTACTTATACAAAATGTGATTACTGACATCTACATCCCCCATAATTACATTTCAAATGACTATTGTGCTTTTACATTGTTTAGATACAAAAAGAAATCACTGTGTATATACCTCTGAGTGATGGAGATGCAGCGGATGTCCAAAATACCACGCCTCAGTCCTCACTTAGCTACTATGCACGCTCTGTAGGAGGGGGAATAGAGAGGGATGAGCAACCACACGCTCAGTAAGGCAATAATGCAAGCATGGTAGATAACTACTCTATCTACATGCTGATAGTGTTATGCATAAATCGTTTGTAGTAGGAGCATGAGGAAGTAAAACTATGCCATATGAGTATACATATATATCATGTATCAAAATCATGTACATTGGCATATAAGACACGGTAAAAACATCATGTATAAATTATCTCATGCTCAATCTCATTTAAATTCATAAAAAGGACAATTCATTAAGAAACCTCATTTTTAAACCCACATCATAAAGCTCTTTCTCAAACACATACAATCCCATCACAAACCATTTTCTCAATCACAAACATCATCATCGTTTCACAAATCAAGTCTACAAGGCTCGATCCCTCCCTCGGGTATACCCTGGACAGTCACAATCACACTTATAGATTAAAATCATGTGGTAGTAAGTAAATCAAGCAAGGAGACAGGTCACTATATCTCAACTGACTATGTTGGCCAACTGTCACATATCATCCCAGACCACACAGATCCCGGTGTGTGGGGTATCATGCTGGCACGAAGGTGGGTTAGTTCTCCGCCAGACTTTCTCAAATCAAGTAACCACCACGCGATACATCGTACTCCATGTGATATACACGGTACTTCGTACTCCGCGGACCCAAACATGGTTGGGGGTGCCTGCCGTAGGTCTTATCTACCCCATACCAAGTGTAACCTCTATAGTCTCAAGTGCACGTGGGAGTACTCTCAATACCAGGTCCTAGCCCCTCATGACCTTGCTCGCCCTTGTTGGGTTCCCTGATTCAGGTTCTACCCTCTCACCCTCACCCCACTCAAGAGGTTTGTTAGGCCTGTTGGGTTCCCTGAATGGATGATGTCAGGTCCTAGCCCCTCACTCTCACCCCACTCAAGAGGTCTGTTAGGCCTGTTGGGTTCCTTAAAAACTAATCCGTATCTCTCACCATGGCCTCATACATACCACAGTGTGAAAACCAGCGCGAGCTACTCTCTAGCACGAATTCATGCATCATAATAAATCTCTTCGTATGTGCAACTCTCTAGTACGACATTTATGCATAAAACTATGAAGAAATCACGTACGAGCATCGCTCCAGTACGGTTATATGCATAAGATAACCACTCAAAATCCATGTACGAGCAAAAGCTCCAATACGGTTTATAAAACATCATCATAGTTCCAAAAAAAGTGCGAGCTAAGCTCTAGCACGTTTCATAAAAGTGAAAATATCAAAATCCAGCGCGAGCGAGGCTCTAGCGCGATTTATGTCATACAAATATGATAGGCGGCTCATACATAATCAAACAATCTCGAAAACCGGGTTTAGCACTTCACAAATGCTTTTTCCACAACATCAATAAAACACTAGCCGTCCCATCTACAAGCTTTGCTTAAAACAAAGCCATTTCGTTTTGAAAAATATCAAAACATTAGATTTATGCAATTATTAGCCTTACTATCCCATTTCATAGAATCCACTTCAAAACCAAAATCATGCAAATACTTATCATCATTCATGAATACCATCAATCATTTACTTGAGCAACCATGCATTTCATAAAACACCCAATATTCACCCACGAGTTCAAAGTACGAGCAGCTATCTCTATGTACTCACAAAATTCCCTTACCTGGAATCACGACGCGTGATTCCACTTTCTTAGAGCTGCTTACTTGTACAGCTCGATTCGTTTCCAACGGACTCTTTGAAACTGCTCCAACATCGTATTTCACATTATATTCGATCCATATAACAGGACATCATGCGTTCACTATAGTCGATTCGACCTATAATTTCTATTAATGCTCATAAGGCCTCGTTTCATTTCTCGAGTCTATGGATTCCTTTTAGGCCTATTAACTCATTCTAAATTGATATTAAGCTCGTGGTTCACAAACTTCCCCACTATGGCCTTTCATCAAGCCTTACTTATACTCATCCTCATAAATTCACTAAACTCACTTTATAGCTTCATTTACCCATTTCATATCATTTACATTACTCCAATAACTACTTTAGCATACCCATAATTCATCAACTCATTTGACTTTCACTTTCTCACACTAGGTTCAATCCATTTTCTAGGTTACATTAGTTTCTAACAAAACCTAGATGTTTCCAACCATCCATATTCATGCCAAACCACTCCAAAATCATTTAAATAGACAATGTACTAGAGTTGGAGTGTTAGAATCTTACCAAATCCAATTTCTCTTCTTGCTCCAAATGTCAATGCCCTTAGCTCCTTCAATACCAACAATGGGATTTTGGGTTCCAACTATGTTGTTCTCTTCCTCAAGATGAACAACTTAGTGTCTAATGGCCTCCCCTCAATTCTTACTGGAAATGACTGATTTTAGACAGAGAAAGTTAGGTTTTGGGTTGAAAATAGTGGGTTGATATTTTTTCCCGAAATTTTTAGATTTTCAGCACTCCTTTTATAGAATTCACTTGAGGAGATCGATCTGGTCCCCTTAAATCTCTCTTTTTCACTACAATTTAAGCATGAGATCGATCTGTCGAAGCTTGAGATCGATCTGCTCCCAAAAAGAGAGCTAAGGAGATCGATCTGTATGCTTGAGGATCGATCTTTTCATTACAGAATGGTTAGGAGATCGATCTGGCCCCATTGGAGATTGATCTGCTCTTTTCCATTGCCCAAATAAGAGCATTCTGGATCTTCCAGATCGATCTCTCATCCTATGAGATCGATCTGGCCTTCATACTTTCCAGATTTTATGTAATTTTTCTGCAGCAACTCACACCAAAACACAATTAATCTGCTGCCATAGCCATTTTCTCATTCATCCACCTTTATGACTTGAAAATGGACAGCCACAAAGGAATTATGATCCTTATGTTAACACATATAATCAAGGATGGAGGGATCATCCTAATATGCAATATGGAAATAATCTTGCCCCGTATGTTCTACCTTAATAAAGGCCCATTAACAATCTTCAACAACTAAGGACCCAATTCCAATAGAGACCTCAAGCCCAATCCCAAGGTACAGAATCTGTTAAAGATATAATTAAATCTCTTGCTGAAAGTTCTCTTAAATTTGAATAGTAAACAAGGCTAAGTTTATGAGAAATAAGGATGAACATCAAGCAATAGCAAAATCAAGCAAGTCAAATGGCCGCAAGAAGGAAGGACTTGGAAGCTCAAAATTCTAGTAGGCTACCTACCCATGTTGTGGTCAACCCAAAGGAGAATGTAAGTGCTTATAAAACCCGTAATTTAGTATATGTACTATTTATGATTTTGTGATGTACGGACAAGTCACATTTGAAATAAATCATAAGGAATGAATGTTTTTAACTTCCAAATGTGAATGAAATGCAAAATGGGTAGTTAAGAAAATCGGATATAAATGTAACAGTAAATTTTGGGAAAAATTGCAGCAGAACTGCTTCAGAAGACGAGCAGATCGATCTTTCATTCAATGCAGATCGATCTTGGATAGGTTTTGGATAGAACAAATTGATCTCATTTCAAGGCCAGATCGATCTCCATATGGTTATGTGTTAAGCAAATCAATCTCATGTTAAAAAGCAGATCGATCTCCTAAGCTTGAAAAGTCATTTTCTGAGGGAGTAAAGTCCAATAAGATGTATTAAGGTCAAATAAGAATATCAAGTTATACTGATGAGAATGATTCTTAACAGCTTCAAAAGTTATATTGGAAGCTGATCAGACTACGAGGTTTAGCAGCACCGAGGAAGTGAGGTCACGTGACATGATTCGAGGTAAGGGAATTTCGTGAGTAGCTAGAGGTAGCTACACGTATTTCGAATAGAATTTTGATTATTATATTGTATATGAAATTCCGTGTATGGAAAAGTTTCAGTAGGAATCGATAAAGTAACCTTGTGGTTTTATCCAAATTAAGGGTAAAAAGCTTAGGAAGTATGTTTGTGACTAATTTTATAGTTGCCTTGATAGAATGACTAATGTTTTCATATATATGAGAGAATAGCACATTTGAGTGCCGATTTGATTTGATTGAGTGAAATTTCAATTGAAATAAGTCATCTATCAGGTTTGTGTGAAACCATGAGTGCTAGAGTGATAGTCACACTAGATTTTATAAGATATGCATCACATAGTACTTGAGTATATTCTCGTACTTGATTTTAATGAGATTTATGCATGATAGAGTACTGGAGCGTTGCTCGTACTCAGTTTTATTGATTGATGCATGATAGAGTATTGGAGCATTGTTCATACTCATTTTTACATGACATAGTGCTGGGAGCATTGCTCGTACTAGATTTATATGACTTATGCATGTGGTCATGTTGGGAGTTTACTCGCACGTACCGGTTTTGAAAGAGCATGAAACAGTCGTGTTGGGAGCCTGTGCAGACTGTGTGTCACACCGACTATATACTCGTACGTGCAACATTTTGAGATATGGCTGAGGGCTATCAAAAAATTATTATCCATGGTATGAGGGCTAGGACCTATGGCAGGCACCTTGACCTTGAGATTGGGTCCATGGAGTACTTTGTACCGTGTATGTCACATGGAGTACGCTGTACCGTGAGTACATGATGTTATTGAGTTGTGAGTTGACGGTAGAGGATTTGACCCACCTCCCGTTACAGTAAATGTGAGAGCCCGCACACCGAGTACTGTGTAGCTTGGGATCACAAAAAATGAGTTATGATCATAATCTCGGAACATATAGTCGCCTATCTCATTTCATTCAATTGAGATTTCTTGAATGAATTATCACATGATTTTATAATCTAAACAAGTGACTTTGTGTGTGATAAGGGTAACCCGAGGGATGGGTTGGGCCCAATTTTCCATGTTTTAACATGACTAAATGCCATATTGCTTTGATTTAATTGAAATGGCATGATAAAGTGTGATTTACAGTTATTAAATGAGAAATGCAATGTTTTGCATAAACTGCTGAGATTATTAAACTAACATGCTTTTAGTTCATGCTGACGATTTTTATCTATATGTATATATTGCATAAATGTTTCAAGGAAAACACATGCTTTAGATATGAATTGATAAGGAAATGATTTTGAGGCATGAGCATAGTATTTTGTAGATAGTGTAGTTATCTACTTGCTTGCCTTATTTCCTTACTAAGCTGTGAGCACACCCTTTTTTATTTTCCCCTCTCTACAAAGCGTTCATAGTAGTTGAGCACGATTAAGGACTGGTATTCTTTGATCCGTTGCATACCCATCATATGAAAGGTATACACATTCGAACGCTTTGTACTAAACAATGTAAAAGCACAGTTATATAAACGAATGTACTGTCGAGGATGTATATGTACAAGTATTTTGTATCTAAACTTACGATAGCATAGTAGCATTTTGTATGTAACTATTGGGGATGTAAAACAATGTAAACACATGTAACAACTCTGATATATACATTTATACAAGTGTTTATTCATAAATAATGTACAAATTGAATTGGTGTGATGGAGTGAGTTGGACGTCGACACACAGCCCAACTATTGAGGAGAGTTGCTGTTTACGATTGAGGTAGGATGAATGATAAATGATGCATGAAATTATGAAAAATTTGTACATATTTTGGTAAGTTGAGGGTCGTGACATCTAGTTCATCTCAAATAATATCATCATCTTCCTCATCAAATCACGGAACAATGTGCACCATGTGTCATCTACACGATACTCGTACTCACGTGCACCCAGCACGGTACATAGTATACCAACGGACAACTACACAGTTCTACGTATGACCGTGGACCCGATCCATCCACCCAACTTCGATGGACTCATCATCCTGAACCATGTCTCATATACCAGACGAGCAAATCAGCGTGACACACTGTCACGACCCAAACTACCCAAAAATCAGAGTTAATTTTTCGCTTTTGTTTATTTTCTTACTTAAATTCTTACATGTCTTCTGATCGTGACCACACTCCACTAACAAATTGGGCTGTGCGTCAATGCCAGTCCCACCATATATTTACCATCTAACTTATTTCTTCTCCAGTCATTTATAATTGTTTACATTAATTATACATCCCATAAAGTTACTTACAAACATGTTACTGTGCTATGCTTATGTAGATACAATATGTACAAGTGTATATACCTTAAATGATGGGCAGCAGCGGACATCCGGAATGCAGTACTGAGTCACCTCAACTTCAACTGGAGATTATCTGTGGGAGAAAATGAAAGGGGTGAGCACATCAAGCTCAGTAAGGCAATCCTACGAACAAGTAGGTAACCATACTACCTACATGAACGTGGTGCCATGTATAAACCACCCTTTCTCCACACATTTTAAAACAAATGATATGAGTTATGATGTTATGTAAATCAAGTTTGCATGAAAAATTCAACATGCAATTATTTCAAATCATTTCTTTCTCATTTAAAAATTTCACAATAAAGTCAAGACTCGACCCTTCCTTCGGGTGATCCTGACTCACTCAAAACCATGAAAGTCGGTTTACATCACACATGGGTTTAAAAAGCATGGAAATAGCATCATGCACATTTAATTTAAAACCCGATTTGATCTCATCAAAATCGTCGACATGCGAGACTAGGCAACATCTGTATATCGGCAATAACCAGGACTGGCCATATGTGTCCTCGTGAGTCCCTCTAGCTTCACGGATCCCAGTGTGCGAGGTCTCACCCTGATCGGGAACTGCCCGGGAGGTGGGTCAATCCAACCCGTCAGTCTTATCCGATCTCACGCATCCGAAGATGCCGTATCCGAAGATATCCTGTATCACAAGATACCGTATCCGAAGATACCCCATATCACAAAGATACCGTATCCGAAGATACCCCAGGTACATCGTACTCCATGCTACTTGCATGGTACATCGTCCTCCATGGACCCATATCACTCTAGGTACTCCAGCCCAAATGGCCTGCTTCCCACAGAGGGGTTTTATTTCTCAATACTCATGCCATGTCTCAAAACGCACGTGCGAGCCTATTAAATCGGTGACACGCAGTCTACCCGATGCTCCAAGCACGGCTCATCGCATGTTCTCATAAAATCAGTGCGAGCGATGCTCAGCACTCTCATCAAATCAAGTAAAATCGACAGAGCCCGCTTTACATCCCCACAAGGCCGCCAACCTCATCCCTCACTCTCACCCCTCACTTAAGAGGTCTTTTGAGCCTGTTGGGCCTTTTGGCTGACTCCAAGGGCAGACAGCGCTACTCCACAAATCCAGTAAAACTAGTGCGAGCTAGGCTCTAGCACTCTATATATAAATCACATGAAAATCTTATAAAATCTGGTGCGAGTTAAACTCCAGCACCCTGTCACGAAAATCATGTAAAATCTGGTGCGAGTTAGACTCTAGCACCATGTCACGAACAAGCATGTGAAATCTAGTGCGAGTTATACTCTAGCACCTATGCATGTAAAACTCTAGTGCGAGCTCTCGCTCCAGCACTAATGCATGCATCACACAAGTCAAACATCGTGCGAGCTAAGCTCTAGCACGTCACATGTAAATAAAAACACGTAGGCAGCTCTGTTTCCTCAAAACAGTTTTCAAAACAATTTCATCTTTGAAAGTATGCAATGCTGTGCATTTTCTTTCAAGGTTAGCCAGCCTACTAATGCATGCATCAAAACACCTCCAGAATGAGCAAGAACCTCTTGTTCTTGCTCCTCCCAACTTTTCCTAAATTTGTAAATTTTACCCTTAACAAGGGTATTTTGGTAATTTGCCCATTCGAGGCACTAAAATTATTAATTGACCTCTAGACCCTTCAGATAATTTTTAAAGACTGCATATGAACTTGAAATTGCGTAAAGTTTACCTCTAGCAGTCCGTAGAATTCCCTTACCTTATTTTCCTATCGAGTCTGACCTTTCCACTGATGTCACGTCGCGCAGTCCGATCTGCTCTCAATCCAATGCCCGGAACTGCGTATCAATATTCTTCAGGTCAGATAACATACAATTTAATTGTATTTCCTATTTTCTAGGCTTAATTTAAATCATTGGGCCCGTTTACCCCTATTGGGCCCAATTGCACCTTAATGGATTTTAATCGGCCTTAAGCCCGTTTTCCACTTAATTTTCACTTTATCGAGGCCTATTGGGCTCATTGGGCCCTCCAATAATTTATTGGGCCTCGTTCTAACTCCCGAATAGCTAAATTTAATATTTACGACAATTTATCTAAATTTCCATAATTTAATTCAATTTATGCGGAATTTAAATCCGAAACACGCATAACGATGTAAATTGTCCTAAATAAGGGTCACTTACCCGAGATTCCGTGCTAGTACGAAATTTGAGGCTGTCTCGAGCTCTCGGTGGATGCCAATCGTTGAGCTACATAATTTCATAATTTTTTTTGGGTAAGTTTTCTGCCCAAGATTAATTAAATTAAATACTCCAAAATTTAAATCGGGTCAATTTCGACTACTACTGACTTACCCAAAGCTCGATTGCATCACAGGAATTTTCTCTAATTTTTTCTCTTTTTCTTTTTCCCTTTTTCTTCCTTTTTTCCTCCTCTTTTTGGCTGAACCGGTTCAGTCCGGTTCGGACCGGTTCAAACCCGCCAGTTCGGCTGGTTCACCGTCGGTTCACCGCCTTGCCGGTCGGTTCTCCGCCGGCTTCCACCGCCAGTGGCTCCGCAAGGTTGTCTGCAGCACGAATCCGCCCTCGGTTTCGGTCGAGGTCGTCGAAACGCCGCCGGTTCGGCTCTTCTCCCTCGGCCGTCGAAAACCCATTTCTTCCCTTGGTCATCGCCGGCGATTCCCGCCGTTTCGCAGCTGATATCGGTCTCAAAAGCACCGCCGTTGCCTGGGCTTCCAGAATCTGGCCTCGGATCCGCCCGAATCGCTGCCGTTCGCCGCCGGTGACCCTTTCTTTCCTGCGACTTTCTCCTCTGTTTTTCGCCGGATTCCGGAGTCCTTGGCGCGCGTCACCGGTGGCAGCAAGATATCCTGGCGTCGGGCTTCCTTCGTCGGCCCTCGCCTGGGGTCCCTGACCGCCGGTGGCTCGTCGGGCTTCTCGGTTTTTCGGCTCCGTTTTCGGGTTTCCATTTTTGCGTTTTTTCATTTCTGAAACCTTTTTTTTTTAGATTTTTTTTGTTTTATTATTATTATTATTATTATTTATTTAATTATTTCACTATTCATTAAAATACTCCATAAAATCCAAAATATCTACACTTATATTATTTTTATTCTAATTTAATTTATTAAATTTAAATTTTATTTATTAAATATATTTTTCTCCAAATTTCGATATTATTTCTTCACGCTTTTCGAGATATCATTCCGGTAATTTTTTGGGTATTTTTAAAATTTCCGAATCTTGATCAATTGACCCAAATTGTATAATTTCCTCATTATCGATCAAGATATCTTACATCCTTATTTTAATTAAAATTTTCTTATCGCCTTAATACCGGGTTTTGGTATTTTTACCATTTTACCCCTGCTCTTGTTTCGAAAATCAATTTTACCTGACCTTCCTTCATACATCCCCCATATTTTCTTATTTAATTTTCATATTTTAATTAAATTCGGGTCTTACAACTCTCCCCCACTTAAGGAATTTGGTCCTCCAAATTAGAACCAATTCATATGAGTCTATAGACTACTCCGGGTACATCAATCGTAGCATACTCCTTTAATTCTCATGTGATCTTTTTTCGGAGTGTATTACTACCAAAGGACTTTAATTAGGGAGATCATCTTAAACCTCAATACTTTCTCTTTCCTATTTACTGCCCGAATCAACTTATCAATATACTTATATTTGCATTAAGCTGAACTGTTGGATCTCATATCCTACCACCTGTGCTGGATCTGGATAGTATTGCCAAAGCATCAAAAGCTGAGACACATTGTGGGTGCCTGTTAATTCAGGTGATAACACCAACCTACAAGTCTTATCTCCCACTTGTCAAATCTCTCAAAATATTCAATCCAGCGAAACTCAATTTACCTTCTTCCAAAAAGCTCGTTATGTCCTTATTCTCTTAGGACGAGTAACTTTCAACCATACTAATTCACCAAGGGTGAATTCCAATACTTTTCTATCTGCTCTGAGGTATTCTTAATCTCTCATCCTTAACTAAACATCCTCAGAGACTTATTATCCAAGGTCAAAAATGATTCTATCTGTCACCCACTTTTTCTTATCCAATTCGGGGACAACCCCTACAGCCATACACTGCCTCATATCTTGTTATCCCGATACTCAAGTGACAACTGTCACCATTGGCAAATTCAATTAGAAATCAACTGATCATTCCAGGAGCTTATAAAATCAATGGCACATGCTTTCATCGGATCCTCCAGAACTTGTACAGTCTTCTTTGACTGACCATTGGTCTGAGGACGAAAAGCTGTGCTAATACTCAGTCGGGTTCCCATAGCTTCCTAAAAAAAATATTCCCTTAAGTAAGAAGTGAAGCGGGAATCCCTATATGATACCATGCTCACTGGAAAGCTACTTAATGTTCCACAATCTTCCTTACACATAAATCCTCATATACACTCTGAGTATTTAGGGATTTCATAACCAGAAGGTGGGTAGACTTAGGCAATCTGTCGGCTATTATCCAAATAGCCTCGTAATTCACCTGAGTTCTCTGTAACCCATCACGACATTCATGGAGACTTGCTCCTATTTTCGTGCCGTGTCAATATAGGTAGAGGCTGCAATAACTCTGCAGACTTTTAATACTCTACCTTATTCTGCTGACATACTAGGCACTTTTTCACAACCTCTATAATATCTCTTTTCATATCTGACCACCCATACCCTTTTCGAGATTTCGATATATTTCTTTACTTCCGTATGCACTGTATATCCCGAAGAGTAAGCTTCTGACAATATTAGTATCTCATCAACTGTGGTCCTGGGGAGCACTTATACTGTCTCGAAATCCTCAGTAACTCATTATCATACTCTGTGAACTCTGTCACTGTACCCTTCTGAATCTGACCCAAACTATCGACATCCTGCCGATCATCACGCTAAGCCTGTCAAATCCGGGCACTCTCATCCGGTTCTAGTCTCAGGCTAGCTGTCACACAATCACTGTCATCATCAGAAGGAATCACATCAATACTGAGGTTCACAACTGCTCTAGCAGCTCACGCTCCCTGACCATCATATGTAATACCATCCCGAGGCTCTTTATACTCAAGGCATCAGCCATCACATTAGCCTTTCCTAGGTGGTACAATTTTTTTTACAAATCAAAACCTCTCAGAAGCTCTAACCCACTATGTATTCTCATATTCGCCTCTTTCTGTGAAAACAGATACTTGGGCTTTATGATCAGTGCATATCCACAATTTCTCACCATGTACATAATAGTATCATATCCTTGGTACAAATATTGTTGCCAACTTTAAATCATGGGTCAGATAGTTTATTTCGTGATCAAGGAGTTGTCTGACTCCAAAATTGACTATCTTCCCATTATACATCAATACACAGCTCCTTCATAATTTTGAGGTATCCATACTCACTGAGAACCTCTTGAGCTGTTAGGTATGGTGAAAATAATCACGGTGGTCAGTTCATACTTCACTACACCGAAATCCATGTCACATCTATCATCTTATTCCAAGACCACGTTTTCTTAGTTAAACGTGTCAACCAAGTAGACCATATTGAGAACTCGTAACAACCCATTTGTAAAAGCCATTTCCAATTATTGCTTACAATTTGCCCTAGACTTTAACTACACCCAACATATCATCGATAATGATGTTTACAAATCGGTCCAATCCTTGACTTATTTACGCATAAGCGTATAAGATCCTTCAAAATCGTTTACGTTTTCAGGTACTAACCTGCGTCATTTCCTTTTCTTATCTTAACGGCTCTTATTAAATTTTTACTATGTTAACTTTTATGATTTGTCGAATTTTAATATTCTTATCGTCTTAGTAAAGGTATCCTAATGCTAAAGGTATTTATTACAACGATCGATTTCACGTTATAGGTTATATATATACTTTTAGACGCTGTCAAGTCTTCAGGCGGGGAGGTATTTTGAAATACCTTTATTAACCTTCAGACTTAACCACAGTTACTTTATATACCAGTCCATGTGGTTACAATTTGTATTCGCTACTAGTTGCTTTAATCCTAATGACTTCATATCGTAAGGATGTTCTCACCTTGCATACGCCTCTTACTCCAATACATCTTGTATTTAGGATCTATCTTATCTTAAAGATTATCTCCTTTCGTATATCAATCATGACAAAACTCTTTCATTATTCATTTCGTGAGTACAATCCTTTACTCCTTTAATTTCAACTGTTGCACCCCTTTTTATCACTTGTCAACACTTACAGTATACTTTTCAGTGATGTTTTCACTCCTGTTTTCAACTTTAAATCACTATATCCATATTCCGTTAATTAATCATCCTCTTTTGGGGTACTCATTTATCAGTATTTTGCTCAATGATGTAGGCATTCATGCCTTTTACTCACTTATATGTGAATGAAGGCGGTATGAATAAATGTGTGGTACCAGGATCAATGAACATATGTACTTCATTATTCATAACAAGTGTGGTATCTTACACCACATCCATGAAACATCAATAGTATCCTGGTCCAAGACATCCTCTCGCCTTCGTCCAACAACCTACTTTCCTTTTTCTTTTCGGCTATTGCCTCCCTTTTCGTTGCAGCTATACCAACGAAGTTTTTCTGTCTCTTTACTTTTCTGTGGGGCGATCTCGCCCAACTCTGTGCAATCAAAATCAATGGTCCGTCTTACCACACTTAACGGCCATTTTCATAAATACAGTGTGGATATAGACCCTCCTTCCGTGGTATCCACCACACATCTCACACTGTTTACACTGCTACACTGCTTCGTAGCAGGTCGGGGTCCTCCAATTACAATGCCCCCCCAAGAGTGCCAAAATCGGATGCACTGGGGCCTTACCAATTATCTTACTCCATGACTCGTCAAATTAAATCTTTTACCAATTTCCATTTTCCCATTTTAACATCTCTATCATTTCTCGATTCTCTTTTCTGTTTCTATTTCAGCCCTTACTACCTTTCCCAATCTCAAAGGCGTGCAATTTATGTTCTTATTTACCCAACTGTAAATCTGCGCACTGCCTCGGTATAGGTAATATCTCACGGGGTCAAGTGAACTCTAATTGAAAAATTGAGCCATTTCATGAACTTTTAGACATCTCGACTGTCACTGTTCATAGTGTCGAGGTAATATCTGCCCAAGAATATAACCGAGCTTCATACTCATAAATTATACTCTTCAATAAATCAAATCCTCTGGGTCAGAGTAAGGACTTTTAATCCGAAATTTTCTTTAAATCATGTTCGGGATATTCTATCACCGGAATACATCCATAAACATTTCTCATCTTAGTTCTGGATGTTTAACACTTAAGATGGGTCGAGCGGGTTTCCACCAATGCTCCGCTGCGCCCTCTGATCTTATGTATACTCTGAGCAATTTTCTCCTCACAATAATCTCCACACTCCGCTCCAATCTCACGAAGCGTGTCTCAATACTATCCGATCTCTCTGTCGGACTCAGTGAGCATACTCAACATTAACCTCTATTTCAATCTCATCCCGATTCTCACAGGTCAACTCAGCACGACTTAGCAGACTCAGGTCTACCTCTACGACCTCTGCCTCGTGCACTATCTCATCTAACGCGACTCATATTAGGCATTCCTGTGAGACCCCGTATATGTATAAGGGTATATATGTACATAGAAGTGTAAATAGAGTTGTACTATGAATTCATGAGTGAAGTATATGTGATGTAAGTCCATAAGTAATGTACACACTTGTAATGAGAGTGGTAATCGTACATACAAGTTTCATTATGTATGAATGTGTAGAAATGGACTTAAACATGTGGAGAATGTGTGTAGAATGGATTATGAATAGTTTGGTAAAATGGAAGTAGAATTGCATAAGATGTGCACTTCCATTTTTGTTTATATTAAGTATCATTGGTCATACAAAGATCCTACACAAGTTTTAATGTGTATGAAGTGAGGATGGATGCCATTTTCAAGTCTCAAAGATGAATGAATGAGGAAATGATCATGGTAGCAAATTAAGGATGTTTGGTAAGTGTTGTTGCAGAGGAACTGCAGGAAATCTGGAAATTTTGAAGGGCAGATCGATCTCATGGGATGAGAGATCGATCTGGAAGAGCCAGAATGCTCTTATTTGGGCAAAAGAATAGAGCAGATCGATCTCCAATGGAGCCAGATCGATCTCCTAAGCATTTGGTAGTGAAAAGATCGATCCCCAAGCACCCAGATCGATCTCCTTAGCTCTCTGTTTGGGAGCAGATTGATCTCATGCTTCGACAGATCGATCTCATGCCTCGACAGATCGATCTCATGCTTCGACAGATCGATCTCAGGCTTAAAAAAATGCCGTGAAAAAGAGGGATTTTAAGGGACCAGATCGATCTCCTCTTGGACCAGATCGATCTCCTCAAGCTAATTCTATATAAGGAGTGCTGGAAATCAGAAAATTTCGGGAAAAACACAAACCTTCCACTTTCAACCCAAAAACCTAACATTCTCTCTAAAAAATCAGCCATTTTCAGTGAGGTTTGAAGAGAGACCATTAGAGACAAAGTTGTTCCTATCAAAGAGAAGAACAACATAGTTGGAAAGCATTTTCCCATTGTTGGTATTGAAGGAGTTAAGGGCATTGCCATTGGAGCAAGAAGAGAAATCAAATTTGGTAAGATTCTAACACTCCAACTATGGTACATTGTTTATCTAATTGATTTTGGAGTTGTTTGGCATGAGTATGGATGGTTAGAAACTATCTAAATACATTGGAATGATTATGACCTAGAAATGGTCTAGAGTGAGAAAGTGGAATGTATGGAGATTTATAGTGTTGTGGTATGATTTTAAGATGTGGTTAGTGGATAAATTATGAGATTTACCTAAAAGAGGTAAAATGTGGATTAAGGTATTTGTAAAATGCATAAGTGAATAATATTGACTAGTGAGGTCAATGACGAGCCCTAAGGGTATATATCCGCAAATGCACGGGTCGTACAAGTAATAATGGGATTTGAGTCCCGAGTTATCGTCCCACAGAGAAGTTGATTAGCCTAATTAAGTACCGGTTAATCTTACCCTAAGTATATTCTAGCAAATTATGGAATTGCAAGGGGTGATCTACTAAGGCTAATTAAAAACACTGGAAAGCACTAAAATAATAAGAACTAAAGGAAATAAAACTGAGCAAGAAGTACTTACAATACTCCAAGCAATTAAAATCGAAAACCTACAAAAGAAATTAAAACATTTAAAACTAATTAACGCAATAAAATGCAATTATAAAAATAACAAAGCAAGATAATTTAAACTAAATTAACCTACCTAAAATGCAATTAAACTACTCAATTAAAATGCAATTTAAACTAACCTAAGATTTAATGAAATAAATTTGCCCTAATCTAATTCTAAATGACATTTAATTAACTATCAACCTAATTAAAACTAAGTTCTACACTATTAAGCAAGAATAATAATTATGCAATTTAATTAACAACTCTAAACTAAGCTAACAAATTAAATTGAAAATAAACTAAACTAAAATGCATGAAAATGAGTTAATGCCAAAATGCAAAAGCCAAACAAGGTCTTAGCAATTTAAATTATCCAACAACTCCCTCCAAAACACTGTTCATGCATCAATTTGTATTTCCATTTCCAGGTCACGGTCTGTCTCGGGTTGATAGCTGTTGTCCATGCCTGTTTGCTACCAACTCTGCCTCGGTTTCATCTTGCTGCCAGGCGTGTTCAGCTCCATTCCTGCAACAAATCCAACACCTCACGCCAGCCCCAAGTTCCTGCCTAGCCATACCTGCTCCAAGCTTCATGCTCACGGGTTCCAGTCCTCTGCTTCTACTGCACTGCTTCGGTTTCGTGCTGCCCCTTTCTTCATTTCCCGCTGTCCAGGTCTGTTCTCGGTATGCAGGTCACGGGTTACTGCTGCACCATTTCTGCTTTGGTTTCTGTTGTGCCTGTGTTGCTAACATCAACACAAGACCAGGGAAAATGCTCCAGCTCCAGCCCGACTCTCTGCTGCACCGGTTCTCGGCAACTCTACTCAGCTACTGCGTAGGTTGCATGTCTTTACCTGCATTGCTGCCCAGATGTGTCTATCAACTGCTTCCAGCCGAGAGGAACTGAGAGCGTAAAAGACCCGTTTCTTGCTATTCAGCTTCTGCCATCACCGAGAGAGAGCTCTTAAAACAGAGCAGAACAGAGGCAACACATGCTCCCGGTCTACTGCTGTGGTCTCGGTGTGCTCTGTCCTCTCGGATGCTTGCTGCCCTTACTCTTTCGGTGATGCATGAACAATGTGTGAAGAGTTAAGAAATTAAACTCACCACAACCTTGATGACAACTAACGAAAAGAAAGACAAGAATAAAACTAAATGGAAGCAAACCGAGAATTAAAAACAAAATAAAAACAAAATTGAAAAATGAAGGAAAAATCGAGAATGAATTAGTAAAAAATGAGTTATGGAAATGAAACTAAGGAAATATAACAATAATTAAGGGAAAACCGAGAGTATGAAATTGAAATGAGCTTTCATTGAAAAAGAAATTTAACAAGTTGTAAAATGAAGAACATGAAAATTAAACACAACTCTAAAAACTATTTTTCCCTAGAAATTACATTACACTACTCCTAACTACATTACACTACTCCTACTCCTAAAAATTACATTAACCTCTACTCCTAAAATTCCATTCCTTTCAATTGTCATCTTCCTATTTATAAGCACACTAGGGGCAAAATGGTAATTTTCACATCCTTGATGAGTTGGCATTTTTTTGGCCACTTGTCTTCACACCATTGGCTCCTTTAAAAGATATTTCCATGTCATCGGTCTTCTTGTCCAATTGGATGTGTTAGGTGGCATGACTCGTGTTGTCCGCGTGGCTTAATTTCGATTTTAGCCCAATTTCGGTCCATTTTCTACCGAAATATTCAAAACTCATCCGGATTTGATTTATCTGCAAAAATGAGAATTTTAATTAAATAAAGGGGATAATTAACAAAATAAATTGGGGATTTAAATAATTATTTAGGAAATTAAGCACAAATAATTCTAAAAATATAGAATTATCACACCCCCAAACTTGAGCTTTTACTTGTCCTCAAGCAAAACAAAATGATTTTAGGAATGCCAAGTACTAAACACAATAATTTCCCCATTATTATCCTCAAAGAAAAAGTACAAACTAAGAAATCAAAAGACTCACAGTTACAAGTCCAGCACTTAGAATTATTCAATCATAAGTCCTAACCCAAATTGGACTCCTCGTGAGTGTGTGAAAAATGTCTAAGTCACTTCTCAGTACATTATCCGGATTAGATTATGCAAACACAGTGAATGCAAAGTTAATGACATATGATCATTCCCATAAGTTTGCTTTTCACTTCTCTCTCCACTAATGTAGTCACACTTAACTAAAGATCATTAGGACTTCATTAGGCTTGTAATGTAAGGCTGGGGCTAAGGTATGATAAAGTCAATTTAGGTTTAATTACCCCTTAACATGCATTACTTCTAGGATCTTAATGTAAGAGCGCTAATCATTTCCCCCAAACTTATTTCTTTTGCTAAACATTTTTTTTTCTTGAATTTTTCTATTTTCTTTTTTTTTCTTGTTTCTTTTTCATCATTTTTCATTTTTTTTTTTTTACATACTCATTCACTATCACTTAATACCCATATAGCTCACAATATATCCAATGACTTTTCATGCTTTCGGAGTAAGGGATAGGAAAAAGTATTTAAGCTAAGGAAACAAAAATAAGCAGATGTATTTACAGAGAAAAGCTTATTTGGCCCAGATGGGTGACTAGGGGTAGCATATGTACAAGGAAGGCTAGAAAGGCTCAAACGATCCAAAGATGGCCTAAATCATCTCCCTAATTAAGTGTGATCTAATATTTCACCTCGAGATCAGATCAAACAAATTTTAGAATATGATGCACCAAATCAACTGAACAAATGCAATCCTATGTACACATAAGCTTTCTCTAAATAAATATACAGATTCATGACATGACATGTGCATAAAATGAGGAAATCACAATTAGAATCAAGACAAATTCAAGAATTCAACTTCATGCTTTTCCTATAATCATGCTTCTCATTCAGTCAAAGTCAGACTAAATCATGGGGTCATATCATTGGAATATGGGAAAACTACGTGCTAAGCATTAAATCATCCCAAAATCAAACAATTTAAGCTCATGTTATCGAAAAAAATTTTGAAAATTCTTTCTCAGCTTTTCGAAAAAATTTTGAAAATTTTTCCAATTTTTCACAAAATTGCTCAAGTGATATCCCTCCCCCAAACTTAAAATGCACAATGTCCTCAGTGTGCAGATAACATAAGAATTTAAGTTCAAAAACAAAGTACTCCCCTTTCTGATGTTGATGAACAATCGAAGCTTTGATTGAAAGCATAAAACGAGAAAAGAAACCTGCAAAATAAACAAAGAAAGAAACAGCCGAAAAGAAAAAGAACTATATACAAAGTGAACATGAAAAGACAGCCACTTCAAATGCAGCTGAAGAAGACAACACTCAGCAGCAGGGCGAAGAGTAAGAGGATTAGCCAAAATGGTGATAGAATGCTGATAGTTAACCCCTCCTGAGCTCTCACTACTTCCCTTCTTCCTTGAGATTTTATATGCTTCAGCCTTATATTTTCCTCAATCTCTATCTTAAAACACTCTTGAGAGTCATCAGAGAGCTTCAAAGGTTTGAAAACATTAAATTTCACTTCCTGATCTAGGACTCTCATTGTCAACTCTGTAGAATCAGAGGGCGAGGAAGGCGGTAAAGAAGAAGAAGGTAAAGATGAAGAAGCGCCTAGTTTTACAGCCCGATCCTGATGTTCCTGCTCTTTCTGAGCTGCTTCGTTAGAACCTATGTGTTCTTCAACTATGTGTTGTTCAGGTTGAGACTTAACTTGTGGCTCATCTAGCTCTCTGCCACTCCTAAAGGTGATAAATCTAACATGTTCCTTACCCTCCATTTGCTTAACATGATTAACTTCAGTATTACTAGGAAGGGTCCCTTGAGGACGTTGGCTAAGAACACTAGCTATTTGTCCAACCTGAACTTCTAAGTTCTTAAGTGAAGCAGCTTGATCTTGCAGGATAGTCGTGAACATCTCCTCTAATGTAGGCTTCTTCTCAGCTGCTGGTGCATGGTAGAATTGGGGCTGCATAAGTGGTGGTGGTGATGGTGGTGGTGATGGATGACACTGAAATTGAGGTGGAGATGGATGATGTGGATGGTGGTAAGGAAATTGCGGCTGTGGTGGTACCTGAACCTGTGGAGCTTGAAAACTAGGGGGTCCTACAGATATGGAATTAGAAGTTTGCCCTTGGTTTTGGCTCCAGGAGAGGTTAGGATGGTTCCTCCACCCTGAATTATAGGTGTTTGAAAAATGGTTGTTCTGTTGCGTTTGAGAAGAGGCAACATACTGAACCGATTCTAGGTTGAGCTGACACCTATCTACAGAGTGGGTACCACTACACAGCTCGCAGGAAGGAAAAGGACTTTGGACAGAATACATAGGGTTAGGACTGGTAGGAGGATTATGTTGGGTACTGAGCAACTCTACCTTCTCCGTAAGATTAGCGATTTGAGAGGTTAAGGTAGACAGTGTGTCGAGCTCATAAATATCCGCCGACTTCTTTGGCATTTGCCTCTCCGAGGACCATAGATAGTTGTTAGTCGCCATCCTTTCTAACAGCTCATAAGCCTCTTCCTCTGTTTTACACATCAATGCTCCGCCCGAAGCAGCGTCCACTATGGTCCTATTCTGACTTGTAAGTCCATTGTAGAAAGTCTGGACTTGCAGCCATAGAGGTAGGCCGTGGTGAGGACACTTCCTAAGAAGCTCCTTATATCGTTCCCATGCCTCGTAAAGAGATTCAGAGTCGTATTGGGCAAATGAAGATATATAACTACGGAGTTGGGCCATTTTAGAGGGAGGGAAAAACTTAGATAGAAATTGATGGGCTAACTCGTCCCATGTAGAAATGGCTCCTGGAGGCAGGGAGGTTAACCAGTGTCTCGCCCTATCCTTAAGTGAGAAGGGGAATAGTCTAAGCCTAAGAGCATCATCAGATAATCCATTATATTTAAATGTGTTGCACAAGTCCAGGAATTGCCCAAGGTGAGCATGTGGGTCATCGTGCGGAAGCCCACTGAACTGCAATGAAGTTTGGATAATCTGGATGATTGCGGGCTTAATTTCAAAGTTGTTTGCATGGACAGCTGGTGGCCTAATGCTGGAATAATATTCTCCAATCGTCGGCATTGCATAATCTCCAATGGTTCTAAATTCCTTATTTTCTGCCATGATGTTTTGCAGCGGAGCTAATAATTTCCTAAAATCCTTTCAAATTTTTCTAAGTGTTTGTTCAATTTCAGGATCTAAAGGAAATCAATCGAAACTCCTGGCTCTACGCATGCAATCATCGAAAAGTCCTTAGAAATTTTTTTTTTTAGTTTTTCAATTTTTTAATTTTTTTGATTTTAATTAAGAGAAAATTTAACTAACCTAAGCTAAGGCTCTAAATATTTACAAGCTAGAATTACACCTAAGCATAATTTCACCGATATTAAGTAATGGCTAATTAAGACTTCCCCGGCAACGGCGCCAAAAACTTGACGAGCCCTAAGGGTATATATCCGCAAGTGCACGGGTCGTACAAGTAATAATGGGATTTGAGTCCTGAGTTATCGTCCCACAGAGAAGTTGATTAGCCTAATTAAGTACCGGTTAATCTTACCCTAAGTATATTCTAGCAAATTATGGAATTGCAAGGGGTGATCTACTAAGGCTAATTAAAAACACTGGAAAGCACTAAAATAATAAGAACTAAAGGAAATAAAACCGAGCAAGAAGTACTTAAAATACTCCAAGCAATTAAAATCGAAAACCTACAAAAGAAATTAAAACATTTAAAACTAATTAACGCAATAAAATGCAATTATAAAAATAACAAAGCAAGATAATTTAAACTAAATTAACCTACCTAAAATGCAATTAAACTACTCAATTAAAATGCAATATAAACTAACCTAAGATTTAATGAAATAAATTTGCCCTAATCTAATTCTAAATGACATTTAATTAACTATCAACCTAATTAAAACTAAGTTCTACACTATTAAGCAAGAATAATAATTATGCAATTTAATTAACAACTCTAAACTAAGCTAACAAATTAAATTGAAAATAAACTAAACTAAAATGCATGAAAATGAGTTAATGCCAAAATGCAAAAGCCAAACAAGGTCTTAGCAATTTAAATTATCCAACAACTCCCTCCAAAACACTGTTCATGCATCAATTTGCATTTCCATTTCCAGGTCACGGTCTGTCTCGGGTTGATAGCTGTTGTCCATGCCTGTTTGCTACCAACTCTGCCTCGGTTTCATCTTGCTGCCAGGCGTGTTCAGCTCCATTCCTGCAACAAATCCAACACCTCACGCCAGCCCCACGTTCCTGCCTAGCCATACCTGCTCCAAGCTTCATGCTCACGGGTTCCAGTCCTCTGCTTCTGCTGCACTGCTTCGGTTTCGTGCTGCCCCTTTCTTCATTTCCCGCTGTCCAGGTCTGCTCTCGGTATGCAGGTCACGGGTTACTGCTGCACCATTTCTGCTTCGATTTCTGTTGTGCCTGTGTTGCTAACATCAACACAAGACCAGGGAAAATGCTCCAGCTCCAGCCCGACTCTCTGCTGCACCGGTTCTTGGCAACTCTGCTCAGCTACTGCGTAGGTTGCATGTCTTTACCTGCATTGCTGCCCAGATGTGTCTATCAACTGCTTCCAGCCGAGAGGAACTGAGAGCGTAAAAGACCCGTTTCTTGCTATTCAGTTTCTGCCATCACCGAGAGAGAGCTCTTAAAACAGAGCAGAACAGAGGCAACACATGCTCCCGGTCTACTGCTGTGGTCTCGGTGTACTCTGTCCTCTCGGATGCTTGCTGCCCTTACTCTTTCGGTGATGCATGAACAATGTGTGAAGAGTTAAGAAATTAAACTCACCACAACCTTGATGACAACTAACGAAAAGAAAGACAAGAATAAAACTAAATGGAAGCAAACCGAGAATTAAAAACAAAATAAAAACAAAATTGAAAAATGAAGGAAAAATCGAGAATGAATTAGTAAAAAATGAGTTATGGAAATGAAACTAAGGAAATATAACAATACTTAAGGGAAAACCGAGAGTATGAAATTGAAATGAGCTTTCATTGAAAAAGAAATTTAACAAGTTGTAAAATGAAGAACATGAAAATTAAACACAACTCTAAAAACTATTTTTCCCTAGAAATTACATTACACTACTCCTAACTACATTACACTACTCCTACTCCTAAAAATTACATTAACCTCTACTCCTAAAATTCCATTCCTTTCAATTGTCATCTTCCTATTTATAAGCACACTAGGGGCAAAATGGTAATTTTCACATCCTTGATGAGTTGGCATTTTTTTTGGCCACTTGTCTTCACACCATTGGCTCCTTGAAAAGATATTTTCATGTCATCGGTCTTCTTGTCCAATTGGATGTGTTAGGTGGCATGACTCGTGTTGTCCGCGTGGCTCAATTTCGATTTTAGCCCAATTCCGGTCCATTTTCTACCGTAATATTCAAAACTCATCCGGATTTGATTTATCTGCAAAAATGAGAATTTTAATTAAATAAAGGGGATAATTAACAAAATAAATTGGGGATTTAAATAATTATTTAGGAAATTAAGCACAAATAATTCTAAAAATATAGAATTATCAGTCAATTATGGGTTAAATACATTAACTCAATCGATTTAATGAATGAATCGCAGCTTCCGAGGATACGTCGAGGCGAGTTGAGCCAAGAGCGTGAGAAACTAAAAGGAAAGGAGTCACACCAAGTAAATCGAGGTAAGGGAATTGTGTGGACTCTTAGAGATATCTGTGCGCAATTTGGGCGCTTAAATGTTTTGCTAGAATGCATGAGATTAGGAAATGTTGTTGGGTGATTGAAGGGTAAAAGTTGGGAGTTTGAGAAATGTGCATGAAAACAAAAGCATATTGCTTTGAAAATCATGTTTTATTGCTTTTTAGCAAATGATTGGTAGGTTGGCTAACATTGAAATGATTTGCAAAAGAGATGAGTGTGTTTTGGTTTTGTTAATCATATTTTGCAAGTTTTGAGCCACCTACATGATTTCGTGAGTATGAAAGAGTGCAAGAGGCACTAGTTTTCACATGGATTTCATAATTGTTTTGGCATTGTGCTCGAGTTTGTCTCGCACTGGATGCCCACCTTGTATGTTGCCGTGTTTGGTGCTTCGAGTAGACTGGGTGTCACATCGATTTTTCGCGATGTCTAACTCACTCGAGTGTGCGAGGTCTCTGTCACGACCCTCAACTTACCAAAATACGTACAAATTTTTCGCATTTTCATGCATCAATCCTTAATCATCCTTCCTCGATCGTGAACAACCACACACTTAACAATTGGGCTGTGTGTCGACGTCTAACTCACTCCACCATACCAATTCAATTTGAAACATTATTTATGAGTAAACACTTGTATAAATGTATATATATCAGAGTTGATACATGTGTTTACATTGTTTTACATCCCCAGTGGTTACATACAAAATGCTACTGTGCTATGTCTAGTTTAGATACAAAACAATCAAGGTGTGTATACCTTTAGCGATGGGATGCAGCGGAATTACCAAAAAGGGAACGCCTCCAGTCACGTCCAATCTATACTCAAATCTCTGTAGAGAGGGGAAAATAAGGGGGGTGAGCAAACCACACGCTCAGTAAGGCAATCATGCGAACAGGTAGATACTGTACTATCTACGTGATCGTGATGCCATGCTCAAAAGCATTTAATTCATTGTTTATCTCAAAACATGAGTGTATGATTGTGTTAATGGTATGTAAAGCATTCATGCTATAGAAATCAAGTGCACATGTCAACTCAAAGCATGGTATAAATCATCATGCATAATTCACAATAAAGCATGGCATTACCCATCATGCATTTTCACAATAAAGCATGGCATTAAACATCATGCATCCGTGCACTTTAAAAACCATTAACAAATCAATTCATCACTGGTCAGGTCTCGGCCCATCCCTCGGGCTTTCCTGACCCACAATAATTTCAAACATGGATTTAATCTCAAATAGCAGTAGACATGTGAGATAGGCAGTTCAACAATAGGTAATAACCTCAAGGCCTATGACATAACCTGTGATACCGACTACAAGGATCAGGTGTGCGGGATATCACCACCATCTGCTTCCACACGGGAGGTGGGTCAAATCCTACCCGCCGGTCCATAGCAGATCTAGTCCGAAGACGGCACATCACAACTCAACACGGTATAATGTACTCCATGCTACATGCACGGTACGACGTACTCCGTGGACCCAATCAACACATCATATCACGCCACATCTCAAACGCACGTGTGAGCCTATTTAATCGGGGCGACCTCTTGTCTATCCGAAGCTCCTAACACGGCTAATTAGTCATGTCAAAACAATGCACGTGTGAGCCTATTTAATCGATGTGACACCCAGTCTACTCGAAGTTCCAAACACGGTAACATACAAGGTGGGCATCCAGTGCGAGACAAACTCGAGCACAATGCCAAAACAATTATGAAATCCATGTGAAAACTAGTGCCTCTTGCACTCTTTCATACTCACGAAATCATGTAGGTGGCTCAAAACTTGCAAAATATGATTAACAAAACCAAAACACACTCATCTCTTTTGCAAATCATTTCAATGTTAGCCAACCTACCAATCATTTGCTAAAAAGCAATAAAACATGATTTTCAAAGCAATATGCTTTTGTTTTCATGCACATTTCTCAAACTCCCAACTTTTACCCTTCAATCACCCAACAACATTTCCTAATCTCATGCATTCTAGCAAAACGTTTAAGCGCCCAAATTGTGCACAGATATCTCTAAGAGTCCACACAATTCCCTTACCTCGATTTACTTGGTGTGACTCCTTTCCTTTTAGCTTCTCACGCTCTTGGCTCAACTCGCCTCGGCGTATCCTCGAAAGCTGCGATTCATTCATTAAATCGATTGAGTTAACGTATTTAACCCATAATTGACCTCACTAGTCAATATTATTCACTTATGCATTTCACAAATGCCTTAATCCACATTTTACCTCTTTTAGGCAAATCTCACAATTTATCCACCAACAACATCTTAAAATCATACCCACAACACTATTAATAACTTCTATATATATCTCATTTCTCATTAATCTCCATCAATTTCACTTTCTCACACTAAACTATTTCTAGGTCAAAATCATTCCAATGCATTCTAGATAGTTTCTAACCATCCATACTCATGCCAAACAACCCCAAAATCACTTAAATAAATAATGCACCATAGTTGGAGTGTTAGAATCTTACCCAATTTGATTTCTCCTCTTGCTCCAAATGGCAATGCCCTTAACTTCTTCAATATCAACAATGGGAAAATGCTTTCTAACTATGTTGTTCTTCTCTTTGATAGGAACAACTTTGTCTCTAATGGTCTCTCTTCAAACCTCACTGAAAATGGCTGATTTTTGAGAGAGAAAGTTAGGTTTTTGGGTTGAAAGTGGAAGGTTAGTGTTTTTCCCGAAATTTTTTGATTTTCAGCACTCCTTATATAGAATTAGCTTGAGGAGATCGATCTGGTCCAAGAGGAGATCGATCTGGTCCCTTAAAATCCCTCTTTTTCACGGCATATTTAAGCCTGAGATCGATCTGTCGAAGCATGAGATCGATCTGTCGAGGCATGAGATCGATCTGTCGAAGCATGAGATCGATCTGTCGAAGCATGAGATCGATCTGCTCCCAAACAGAGAGCTAAGGAGATCGATCTGGGTGCTTGGGGATCGATCTTTTCACTACCAAATGCTTAGGAGATCGATCTGGCTCCATTGGAGATCGATCTGCTCTATTCTTTTGCCCAAATAAGAGCTTTCTGGCTCTTCCAGATCGATCTCTCATCCCATGAGATCGATCTGCCCTTCAAAATTTCCAGATTTTCTGCAGTTCCTCTGCAACAACACTTACCAAACATCCTTAATGAATATTCATCTTTGAGACTTGAAAATGGCATCCATCCTCACTTCATACACATTAAAACTTGTGTAGGATCTTTGTATGACCAATGGTACTTAATATAAACAAAAATGGAAGTGCACATCTTATGCAATTCTACTTCCATTTTACCAAACTATTCATAATCCATTCTACACACATTCTCCACATGTTTAAGTCCATTTCTACACATTCATACATAATGAAACTTGTATGTACGATTACCACTCTTATTACAAGTGTGTACATTACTTATGGACTTACATCACATATACTTCACTCATGAATTCATAGTACAACTCTATTTACACTTTTATGTACATATATACCCTTATACATATACGGGGTCTCACATTCTCCCCCACTTAGAAAATTTGGTCCTCCAAATTGGAACCAATTATTCTGTGAACAACTCGGGATACCTCTCCCGCATCAAAATCTCCAATTCCCATGTGGCTTCTTCCACAGTGTGATGTTGCTAAAGTATCTTCACCAAGGGAATTGTCTTTGTCCTCAGCACTTTCTCTTTTCTGTCCAATACCCGAACTGGCTTCTCAACATAGGTCATACCCTCATTGAGCTCCAAAGGCTCATATCTTATCACATGTGCCGGGTCCGGGTGATACTTCCTCAACATGGATACGTGGAAGACGTTATGCACACTTGCCAACTCTGGTGGTAATGCCAACCTATACGCCTTGTCTCCCACCTTATCAAGTATCTCAAATGGCCCTATATATCGAGGGCTCAACTTTCCCTTCTTCCCAAATCTCATAATTCCCTTCGAAGGGGAAACTTTCAGAAACACTGACTCACCCACCTCAAACTCTAGTGGTCTCCGTCTCTTGTCAGCATAACTCTTTTGCCTGCTCTGAGTTGTCCGTAACCTCTCACATATCAATTGGATGTCCTCAGAGGCTTGTCTAACCAAGTCGGGAGCAAAGATCTATCTGTCACCAACCTCTTCCCATCCAACAGGGGAACGGCATCTACGCCCATACAATGCCTCATATGGTGCCATCCCGATACTCGCATGAAAACTGTTATTATACGCGAACTCTGCGAGTGGCAAATGGTCATCCCAGGAGCCCCCAAAATCCAATGCACACGCTCTTAACATGTCCTCCAGGGTCTGTATAGTCCTCTCTGACTGACCATCTGTCTGAGGATGATACGCGATGCTAAAATTCAACTGGGTCCCCATCGCTTCCTGAAAATGTTCCCAAAAGTGGGAAGTGAAGCGGGCATCCCTATCAGAAACAACGCTCACTGGAATTCCATGTAGCCTCACTATCTCGCGCACATATAGGTTCGCTAACTGGCTCAGAGTATCGGTAGCTCTCATAGCTAGAAAATGGGCTGATTTCGTCAACCGATCCACAATCACCCATATGGCATCATGACCTCTCCGGGTCTTCGGCAATCCCATCACAAAATCCATGGTGACATGCTCCCACTTCCATGTCGGTATCGGTAGAAGCTGCAATAACCCTGCAGGCTTCTGATGCTCTACCTTCACCTGTTGACAAACGAGACACTTAGCAACATATTCAGCAATGTGCTTTTTCATTCCCGACCACCAATAAACCTTTCGAAGGTTTTGATACATTTTGGTACCCCCTGGATGTATCGTATACTTCGATGAGTGAGCCTCTGTCAGGATCAACCTTCTGATCTCTGCGTCATCAGGAACACATATCCTACCTCTGAACCTCAACAATCCATCCGAACTCAACCCAAAGTCCGTCTCTATACCCCTCTGTATCTGCCCGACAATATCACTACACTGCTGATCAACTCGCTGAGCCTGTTGGATTCGATCTACCAGATCCGGTTCCAACTGCAGGCTAGCTATCATAAATCCACTATCAGGGTCAGGCGGGGTCATATCAAAACTGAGGTTCATGAACTGTTCCAACAGCTCGTGTTCCCTGATCATCATGAATGATACCATCCCGAGATGCTTCCTACTCAATGCATCAGCAACCACATTTACTTTACCCGGGTGGTATAGGATTTCACAATCATAATCCTTTAACAGCTCGAGCCATCTCCTCTGTCTCATGTTCAACTCTTTCTGTGAGAACAGGTACTTAAGGCTCTTATGATCTGTATAAATCTGAAATCTCTCACCATAGAGGTAGTGGCGCCATATCTTCAGCACAAACACCACCGCTGCCAACTCCAAGTCATGGGTCGGGTAGTTCCTCTCATGATCCTTTAACTGTCTTGATCCATAGGCTACTACCTTCCCATCCTGCATCAATACACAGCCCAGTCCTAGATGTGAAGCATCCGCATACACCGAGAAACCTCCTGAGCTGGTAGGAATGGTGAGTATTGGAGCTATAGTTAATCTCCTTTTCAACTCCTCAAAACTTTCTTCACACTTTTTATCCCACACAAACTCCACATTCTTTCTTGTGAGGCGTGTCAAAGGAGCAGCTAACCTCGAAAATCCCTCTACAAACCTTCTATAATATCCAGCTAAACCCAGAAAACTCTTGATCTCTGTCACTGTCTGGGGTCTCTGCCACTGAACTACGGCCTCAATCTTAGATGGATCCACTGATACTCCATCCTTTGATACTATATGACCCAGAAAAGAGATCTGTTCTAACCAAAAGTCACACTTACTGAGTTTAGCGTACAACTTCTTCTCTCAGAGGGTCTGTAGCACTATCCTTAGATGCCTTTCATGCTCCTCACTAGACCTTGAGTACACCAGTATATCATCAATAAACACGATCACAAATCGATCCAAATACTGGTAACCCTATCTGGAGGTAACCCTGGTAACTCATCCGGAAAGACATCTGGAAATTTCCTAACCACTGGTATGTCTTCCAATTCCGGACGTGCCTTATCCGTCTCAATCACAAAAGCGATGAATCCTTCACATTATTCTTTCCACCATTAGCATCATAAATCATCACATCACATACATAAATGAAATCAAATTTATCTTTCATACATCATGTATCAAGATTATACTCATCACACTTATAACAAATCATGTTCTTTAATTTCATTTCACAAAATTAACTACAAGATTGTCTATCTTTGGAAACATCAAAGTTTTTGCATGACAATCCATAACAACATGATTGGCAGCCAACCAATCCATTCCTAGGATCACATCAAAATCACTCATGTTTAATAAAATTAATTCGGCTGCCATCTCTTTACCTCCTATCTTCATTTTACAATCCCTATATATATGCTCAGTCAACTGACTATCATTCATAGGGGTAGATATCAACAACATCTTATCAAGCACCGTGGGTTTTACATGCTTCAACAATTTACATGCAAAGGATGGCGAAATAAAGGAATGCGTGGCACCAGGATTAAACAGTACATAAGCTCCTAAATCAAAGATTTGGATGGTACCTTTTACCACATCTGATGACTGATCTGCAGTATCCTGATCCAGTGCGTGCACTCGTCCTCTGCTTACACCCACTGCTTGCTTCCACTTTTCCTCAGCTGTAGCCCTCCTCCTCGAAGCAGCTGTACCAACTGGAGCTCTCTCTGGCTCCTTGCCCTTCTGTGGGGCTCTCTCTATCATCTCTGGGCAATCTCTGATTATGTGCCCTGGCTTCCCACATCTGAAGCATACAACCTGAGGTCCATAACATGGTCGAGTACCATGGTACCTACCACACTTGCCACACTGTTCTGTAGTAGGCCGTGGTCCTCCAATCACAATTCCCTTAGCTGGAGCAATGGCCGGATACATGGGAGTATCAACTGTCCTCTCCCGGATCTCATCAATTCTCGGCCTCTTTCCAGAGAATCTCTTGCTTCCTTTATAGCTGAAGCCTCTATCCATTATAGGTCTCTTCTTATCTCTGTCCCTCATCTTACCAACCTTTCCAAACTCTGAGGCGATTCTATCAACATCTTGTTCACATAGTTGTACCCTGCGCACTGCCTCCTCATAGGTCGGTATATCTAGGGGAACCAGTCTAGACCTGACAGTCGATCTCAATCCATCCACAAACTTCTGGATCTTCTCGACCTCATTACCCATCGTGTTAGGATCATACCTGCCCAGGGATATAAAAGCAGTCTCATACTCATCCACAGTCCTGCTCCCTTGGGTCAGTCCCAAAAATGCCATCTTTAGCTTTCGTTGGGCGGTATCCGGGACATACTGTCTCCGAAAGGCCTCTAGAAACACATCCCAGCTGATCTCAGTATGCCAGGCTCTCAAAATAGGCCTGGTGGATTTCCACCAATGTTCTGCTGATCCCTTCAACATAAAAGCGGCAAATGCTACCATCTCGGTAGTAGTGCACTCAAAGAACCCATATAATTTCTCGATCTCATTGATCCAATCCTCAGCCGCTACTGGGTCCTTTACTCCACTGAAAGACGACGGTCCAAACTTCTGGAACTGCCGCAGTCTATCCAAATCACATCCATATCCCCAACCTCTACTGCCTGGCATAGCAACCGGCGTAGGCACATCCTGTGTGGGTGGGGTATCTATCGTCTGAGGTCCTTGGGCTTGCCTCGCCCATGCCTCGGGAGCTGCTGCCTGCTCGGCATCACCCTGTGTAGCGGGACTCTGTCTACCGCCAACTCCAGATAAAGATTGGGTGACCAACTCCACAATCATCTCAATGCTCCGCTCAATCCTAGCGAAGCGAGCCTCAGTACTCTCGAGCCTCTCCTCTGGACCCTGTGGAGCGTGCTCAACATCAGCCTCCACCTCAACATTCTCCTGAGCCTCGTGTGTTTCTGGCTCAACACGACCCTAGGCCTACCTCTACGGCCTCGAGCCTGTGCTCTCATCCCTATACCGCGACTGGTATTAGGCATACTTACTCAGTTCCCTACATTCACAACCAATTACTTAGTCAACCCATCGACATACACTATTTGTATCTAAATAAGCACAGTAACTTGGGGATGTAATTTTTCACTTATTAAGTATTTTAGACACGACACACGTCAGACCAACTCAAGCTCTGATATCAACTTCTGTCACGACCCTCAACTTACAAAAATACGTACAAATTTTTCGCATTTTCATGCATCAATCCTTAATCATCCTTCCTCGATCGTGAACAACCACACACTTAACAGTTGGGCTGTGTGTCGACGTCTAACTCACTCCACCATACCAATTCAATTTGAAACATTATTTATGAGTAAACACTTGTATAAATGTATATATATCAGAGTTGATACATGTGTTTACATTGTTTTACATCCCCAGTGGTTACATACAAAATGCTACTGTGCTATGTCTAGTTTAGATACAAAACAATCAAGGTGTGTATACCTTTAGCGATGGGATGCAGCGGAATTACCAAAAAGGGAACGCCTCCAGTCACGTCCAATCTATACTCAAATCTCTGTAGAGAGGGGAAAATAAGGGGGGTGAGCAAACCACACGCTCAGTAAGGCAATCATGCGAACAGGTAGATATTGTACTATCTACGTGATCGTGATGCCATGCTCAAAAGCATTTAATTCATTGTTTATCTCAAAACATGAGTGTATGATTGTGTTAATGGTATGTAAAGCATTCATGCTATAGAAATCAAGTGCACATGTCAACTCAAAGCATGGTATAAATCATCATGCATAATTCACAATAAAAGCATGGCATTACCCATCATGCATTTTCACAATAAAGCATGGCATTAAACATCATGCATCCGTGCACTTTAAAAACCATTAACAAATCAATTCATCACTGGTCAGGTCTCGGCCCATCCCTCGGGCTTTCCTGACCCACAATCATTTCAAACATAGATTTAATCTCAAATAGCAGTAGACATGTGAGATAGGCAGTTCAACAATAGGTAATAACCTCAAGGCCTATGTACATAACCTGTGATACCGGCTACACGGATCAGGTGTGCGGGATATCACCACCATCTGCTTCCACACGGGAGGTGGGTCAAATCCTACCCGCCGGTCCATAGCAGATCTCGTCCGAAGACGGCACATCACAACTCAACACGGTACAATGTACTCCATGCTACATGCATGGTACGACGTACTCCGTGGACCCAATCAACACATCATATCACGCCACATCTCAAACGCACGTGTGAGCCTATTTAATCAGGGCGACCTCTTGTCTATCCGAAGCTCCTAACATGGCTAATTAATCATGTCAAAACAATGCACGTGTGAGCCTATTTAATCGATGTGACACCCAGTCTACTCGAAGCTCCAAACACGGTAACATACAAGGTGGGCATCCAGTGCGAGACAAACTCGAGCACAATGCCAAAACAATTATGAAATCCATGTGAAAACTAGTGCCTCTTGCACTCTTTCATACTCACGAAATCATGTAGGTGGCTCAAAACTTGCAAAATATGATTAACAAAACCAAAACACACTCATCTCTTTTGCAAATCATTTCAATGTTAGCCAACCTACCAATCATTTGCTAAAAAGTAATAAAACATGATTTTCAAAGCAATATGCTTTTGTTTTCATGCACATTTCTCAAACTCCCAACTTTTACCCTTCAATCACCCAACAACATTTCCTAATCTCATGCATTCTAGCAAAACGTTTAAGCGCCTAAATTGCGCACAGATATCTCTAAGAGTCCACACAATTCCCTTACCTCGATTTACTTGGTGTGACTCCTTTCGTTTTAGCTTCTCACGCTCTTGGCTCAACTCGCCTCGGCGTATCCTCGGAAGCTGCGATTCATTCATTAAATCGATTGAGTTAACGTATTTAACCCATAATTGACCTCACTAGTCAATATTATTCACTTATGCATTTCACAAATGCCTTAATCCACATTTTACCTCTTTTAGGCAAATCTCACAATTTATCCACCAACAACATCTTAAAATCATACCCACAACACTATTAATAACTTCTATATATATCTCATTTCTCATTAATCTCCATCAATTTCACTTTCTCACACTAAACCATTTCTAGGTCAAAATCATTCCAATGCATTCTAGATAGTTTCTAACCATCCATACTCATGCCAAACAACCCCAAAATCACTTAAATAAATAATGCACCATAGTTGGAGTGTTAGAATCTTACCCAATTTGATTTCTCCTCTTGCTCCAAATGGCAATGCCCTTAACTTCTTCAATATCAACAATGGGAAAATGCTTTCCAACTATGTTGTTCTTCTCTTTGATAGGAACAACTTTGTCTCTAATAGTCTCTCTTTAAACCTCACTGAAAATGGCTGATTTTTGAGAGAGAAAGTTAGGTTTTTGGGTTGAAAGTGGAAGGTTAGTGTTTTTCTCGAAATTTTTTGATTTTCAGCACTCCTTATATAGAATTAGCTTGAGGAGATCGATCTGGTCCAAGAGGAGATCGATCTGGTCCCTTAAAATCCCTCTTTTTCATGGCATTTTTAAGCCTGAGATCAATCTGTCGAAGCATGAGATCGATCTGTCGAGGCATGAGATCGATCTGTCGAAGCATGAGATCGATCTGCTCCCAAACAGAGAGCTAAGGAGATCGATCTGGGTGCTTGGGGATCGATCTTTTCACTACCAAATGCTTAGGAGATCGATCTGGCTCCATTGGAGATCGATCTGCTCTATTCTTTTGCCCAAATAAGAGCATTCTGGCTCTTCCAGATCGATCTCTCATCCCATGAGATCGATCTGCCCTTCAAAATTTCTAGATTTTCTGCAGTTCCTCTGCAACAACACTTACCAAACATCCTTAATTTGCTACCATGATCATTTCCTCATTCATTCATCTTTGAGACTTGAAAATGGCATCCATCCTCACTTCATACACATTAAAACTTGTGTAGGATCTTTGTATGACCAATGGTACTTAATATAAACAAAAATGGAAGTGCACATCTTATGCAATTCTACTTCCATTTTACCAAACTATTCATAATCCATTCTACACACATTCTCCACATGTTTAAGTCCATTTCTACACATTCATACATAATGAAACTTGTATGTACGATTACCACTCTTATTACAAGTGTGTACATTACTTATGGACTTACATCACATATACTTCACTCATGAATTCATAGTACAACTCTATTTACACTTCTATGTACATATATACCCTTATACATATACGGGGTCTCACAGTCTCACCCTGATGGGGAGCCGCCCGGGAGGTGGGTCAATCCAATCCGTCAGTCTTATCCAATCTCACGCATCCGAAGATGCCATATCCGAAGATACCCCATATCACAAGATACCGTATCCGAAGATACCCCGTATCACAAAGATACCGTATCCGAAGATACCCCACGGTACATCGTACTCCATGCTACTTGCACGGTACATCGTACTCCATGGACCCATATCATCTAGGTACTCCAGCCCAAATGGCCTGCTTCCCACAGAGGGGTTTTGTTTCTCAATACTCATGCCATGTCTCAAAACGCACTGCGAGCCTATTAAATCGGTGACACGCAGTCTACCTGATGCTCCAAGCACGGCTCATTGCATGTTCTCATAAAATCAGTGCGAGCGATGCTCAATACTCTCATCAAATCAAGTAAAATCGGCAGAGCCCGTTTTACATCCCCACAAGGCCGCCAACCTCATCCCTCACTCTCACCCCCCACTTAAGAGGTCTTTTGAGCCTGTTGGGCCTTTTAGCTGACTCCAAGGGCAGACAGCGCTACTCCACAAATCCAGTAAAACTAGTGCGAGCTAGGCTCTAGCACTTTATATATAAATCACATGAAAATCTTATAAAATCTGGTGCGAGTTAAACTCCAGCACCCTGTCACGAAAATCATGTAAAATCTGGTGCGAGTTAGACTCTAGCACCATGTCACGAACAAACATGTGAAATCTAGTGCGAGTTATACTCTAGCACCTATGCATGTAAAACTCTAGTGCGAGCTCTCGCTCCAGCACTAATGCATGCATCACACAAGTCAAACATCATGCGAGCTAAGCTCTAGCATGTCACATGTAAATAAAAACACGTAGGTGGCTCTGTTTCCTCAAAACAGTTTTCAAAACAATTTCATCGTTGAAAGTATGCAATGCTGTGCATTTTCTTTCAAGGTTAGCCAGCCTACTAATGCATGCATCAAAACACCTCCAGAACGAGCAAGAACCTCTTGTTCTTGCTCCTCCCAACTTTTCCTAAATTTGTAAATTTTACCCTTAACAAGGGTATTTTGGTAATTTGCCCATTCGAGGCACTAAAATTATTAATTGACCTCTAGACCCTTCAGATAATTTTTAAAGACTGCATATGAACTTGAAATTGCGTAAAGTTTACCTCTAGCAGTCCGTAGAATTCCCTTACCTTATTTTCCTATCGAGTCTGACCTTTCCACTGATGTCACGTCGCGCAGTCCGATCTGCTCTCAATCCAATGCCCGGAACTGCGTATCAATATTCCTCAGGTCAGATAACATACAATTTAATTGTATTTCCTATTTTCTGGGCTTAATTTAAATCATTGGGCCCGTTTACCCTTATTGGGCCCGATTGCACCTTAATGGGCCTTAATCGGCCTTAAGCCCGTTTTCCACTTAATTTTCACTTTATCGAGGCTTATTGGGCTCATTGGGCCCTCCAACAATTTATTGGGCCTCGTTCTAACTCCCGAATAGCTAAATTTAATATTTACGACAATTTATCTAAATTTCCATAATTTAATTCAATTTATGCGAAATTTAAATCCGAAACACGCATAACGATGTAAATTGTCGTAAATAAGGGTCACTTACCCGAGATTCCGTGCTAGTACGAAATTCGAGGCTGTCTCGAGCTCTCGGTGGATGCCAATCTTTGAGCTACATAATTTCATAATTTTTTTCGGGTAAGTTTTCAGCCCAAGATTAATTAAATTAAATACTCCAAAATTTAAATCGAGTCAATTTCGACCACTACTGACTTACCCGAAGCTCGATTGCATCACCGGAATTTTCTCCATTTTTTTCTCTTTTTCTTTTTCCCTTTTTCTTCCTTTTTTCCTCCTCTTTTTGGCTGAACCGGTTTAGTCCGGTTCAAACCCGCCGGTTCACCCCGGTTCGGTCGGTTCACCGCCTTACCGGTCGGTTCTCCGCCGGCTTCCACCGCCAGTGGCTCCGCAAGGTTGTTCGCAGCACGAATCCGCCCTCGATTTCGGTCGAGGTCGCCGGAACGCCGTCGGTTCGGCTCTTCTCCCTCGGCCGTCGAAAACCCATTTCTTCCCTTGGTCGTCGCCGGCGATTCCCGCCGTTTCGCCAGCTGATATCGGTCTCAAAAGCACCGCCGTCGCCTGGGCTTCCAGAATCTGGCCTCGGATCCGCCCGAATCGCCGCCGTTCGCCGCCGGTGACCCTTTCTTTCCCGTGACTTTCTCCTCCATTTTTCGCCGGATTTCGGCGTCCTTGGCGCGCGTCACCGGTGGCAGCAAGATTGCCTGGCGTCGGGCTTCCTTCGTCGGCCCTCGCCTGGGGTCCCTGACCGCCGGTGGCTCGTCGGGCTTCTCGGTTTTTCGGCTCCGTTTTTGGGTTTCCATTTTCGCGTTTTTTCATTTCTGAAACCTTTTTTTTCAGATTTTTTTTGTTTTATTATTATTATTATTATTATTATTTATTTAATTATTTCACTATTCATTAAAATAATCCATAAAATCCAAAATATCTACACTTATATTATTTTTATTCTAATTTAATTTATTAAATTTAAATTTAATTTATTAAATATATTTTTCTCCAAATTTCGATATTATTTCTTCGCGCTTTTCGAGATATCATTCCGATAATTTTTTCGATATTTTTAAAATTTCTGAATCTTGATCAATTGACCCAAATTGTATAATTTCCTCATTATCGATCAAGATATCTTACATCCTTATTTTTAATTAAAATTTTCTTATCGCCTTAATACCGAGTTTTGGTATTTTTACCATTTTACCCCTGCTCTTGTTTCGGAAATCAATTTTACCTGACCTTCCTTCATACATCCCCCATATTTTCTTATTTAATTTTCGTATTTTAATTAAATTCGGGTCTTACACACACAGTCATCGCAAGGCTCTAACGTGGTATCTCTCAGTGTAAGCAACAATTTCTAGCATTGTATCATCTCAATTTAGTAAAAACTGGTGCGAGCAATGCTCCAGCACTTCTGTAAAAAATTATCGTGCGAGTTAAACTCCAGCATGGTAAATAAAAAACATAGAAACATGTGCGAGCTAAAACTCCAGCACATTATCATTATAAAACTACGTGCGAGTCACGCTCCAGCACGGTTGATCAAAACATGTAAATTTATGCGAGTGAAAACTCCAACATAGTCAAAATCATTAAAATGGGTGTCAGCTAGAGCTCCAACACCAATTCACATCTCAAATCTAATAGGTGGCTATTTTCTCTTTTAAAAACTCAAAACATGTTTATTATGTAGCATGTCGTCCCATGCCAAACATGTAAAGCTAGCCAACCTATCCATCATCATTTCTCAATTACAAAATTAGCACATAATTGAGAAAACATCAAAAACATCGTATAGATGTAAAAGCATTAAAAAACATGCATGTCAAGTTGTTTTCCTTCCCACATCCCATTTTCACAATACATATATCATAGTACATTTCATGATTTCTTATCATTTCATAGTTCCACAGCTAAATGTACTAATTCTAGTGTCATATCTACTAAAATCGCAGTAAAATACATACAAATATCTCTATCGTTAACATACAGTCTCTTACCTCGAATCGCGTTGGTATTTTCTTCGTATCGTTCACTCCATTCGCGATCCGGGTTAATCGAGTTCCACGTATTTCAATCTACACGTGTAAATCATTAAAGTTATTTTCCTTTCCATCTTCTAAACCTACACATTGTCATTTATTTATCTATTCATAATTCTCAATCCTTAAAATCATATCTCACCTTTCCCACTAGTATCACTATATCTCATCTTAAGTTTTCCATCACTTTTCTATGAATTTCCCGTCATAAATTTCCTCTTAATATTACTCACTAATCACTACACTCATCATTCCTAACAATATTTCACATATCATTCAACCCATAAAATGTCTAGAATCCATATTTAAAGCTTGAGGGTTGAATAGCTTACATAGCTTAGCCTTTCTCCTTAGCCAAACTTATAGTAGCCAAATCTCCTTCTCTTGGTTAAACCAATATGTGATTTTTAGGTATGTTGTTCTCCTTACTTCAAGGAACAACTTTTCCTTCTTGAGCTTCTTCAGATTCTAGCTGAAATGTAGTGATTTTTAGAGTGAGAAAGTTTATTTCTTTGAGAGAAAATGGCAGGTGCGGGTTTGGTAGGAGGGAAATTTGATTTTCAGTCCAAATCTCATGCCCTTTTTATAGACGTAGAGACATAAGATCGATCTGGCCCTTGTGGAGATTAATCTCTGCATGGTTTGGTAGTCATTTTTACCAAACATAACCACTACCAGATCGATCTGCTTTCATGATAAGATCGATTTGTTTGCTAGCAAAATCCTTCATGGAGATCGATCTGTCGCTTAGAGGAGATCGATATCTTCCAGGCTGAGAGTTAAGGAGATCGATCTGTACCTTCTGAAAGATCAATTCCTTTCAGGCAGAGATTAAGGAGATCGATCTGCCTTCCCATGAGATCGATCTGTTATGTTCCATTTAACAAATTCTTAGCATTTCATGAGGGGAGATCGATCCCTCCTTCATATGAGATCGATCTCTCATCCCCTGCACCCTCTTTTTTGTAGATTTCCAACTGCATACTCACCCTCATTTGGTTCATACCTCAATTTACAATCTATGCACAATTAACATACAATGACTTCCATTCCATATAGTTCATAGGTAATAAAAGTTGTGCACACTACTTGAAATCATGGATGTTTCATTAAATTTCCAAAATCCTTACATCCTCCTATCATTTATACTCTAGTATCAATGTACATATACATATACATATATACATCATAGCCTTTTAAGATATCCTTGTAGCATTACAGGTATTACATTTCTCCCTTCCTTAGAAAATTTGGTCCTCCAAATTGAACCAAGTTTATTCCTCAAAAAGTTTGGGATATTTGTCCTTCATTAGATCCTCTAACTCTCAAGTGGCTTCCTATGATGTATGATGCTGCCACAGGAACTTAACCAATGAAATCGTTTTGTTCCACGACACCTTCTCTTTTTTATCCAATATCCAGATCGGTTTCTCCACATACGACATATCCTCATTGAGCTCCAATGGCTCATAGTTAATTACATGTGTCGAATCTGGGTAGTACTTTTGAAGCATAGAAATATGGAAGATATTGTGAACTTCTGCTAGCTCAGGTGGTAAGGTTAGCCTATATGCTCTATCTCTCACTCTATCCAAAATCTCAAATGGACTAATGTAATGAGGACTTAATTTTCCTTTCTTTTCGAACCTCGTTATTCCCTTAGAAGGAGATACTTTCAAAAATACGAACTCACCCACATCAAACTCAAGTGGTCTCCATCTCTTGTCAGCATAGCTCTTTTGTCGACTTTGAGCTATTCGTAACCTCTCACATATTATTTGAACATCTTCAGAGGCTTGTCTAACCAAATCGAGAGTGAGCAACTGTCTGTTACTAACTTCTTCCCAACCCACAGGTGATCAGCATATCCTCCAGGGTCTGTATAGTCCTCTCTGACTATATAATGCCTCATAAGGGGCCATAACAATACTTGAGTGGTAACTGTTATCATAAGTGAACTCAATCAATGGCAAGTGATCGTCCCATGAGCCTTTAAAATTCAACACACACGCTCTCAGCATATCCTCCAGGGTCTGTATAGTCCTCTCTGATTGAATGTCAGAGGATGAAAAGCGGTGCTAGAGCTCAATTGGGTCCTCATCGCTTCCTGAAAATGTCTCCAAAAGTAGGAAGTAAAGCGGGCATCCCTACCAGAAACAACACTCACTGGGACTCCATGCAATCTCACTATCTCCCGTACATCCAAGCTCGCCAGTGCACTCAAAGTATCTGTAGATCTCATGGCTAAAAAGTGTGCCGATTTCGTTAACCGATCTACTATAACCCATATAACATCATGGTTCTTACGGGTTCTCAGTAACTGTAACAACCCGAATTTACAGACATTTTTCGGTTGGGCTACAAGTCGATATTAGGTCAGAACAGTATTCAGTGTGATTAAATTTTATTCTCAGTAACAAATTTAAATAGAATATGTTCATATTCCCTAGACACATCTTGTATTACATTACTGTAGTTACATAATTTTAGATACAAAAGAATTTCTTACAACTGGGTATACCTTCGATGCAGAAATACACTCCGCGAAATCTTAATTATGCGAAATGCCTTGCTAACGGAAGCGATCCCAGCTACAGAGGAACTCTGTGGAGGAAAGTAAGGGGGTGAGCTCAACATGCTCAGTAAGAAAAACGCCATAGCAGGTAGATAAATACACTACCTATGAAATATATATATTTTTATATTTACCAAATCCGAAATATTTTCACAAAGTATACAGATGATTTGGTAATTTCTCAGATACCAGATTTCAGAATTTAGAAAACAGATTTAGTATCGGCAAAAACACAAATACCAGAAACAGATTTTTCAGAAACAGAATATGTATCAGTAATACATTTAACTACTGTTATAAATCCAGAAGGTTCAAAGTTTTTCAGTAGCAAAACAAACAAATTCCCAGATATTTTAGTTCAAGCAGACAAATTCAATAAATATTTTCAAATAGACGAGACAAGGCATGCATGCTATATCAGATATCAGAAATGACTATTGGTCAATGTCGGTGACTCCAGGTAAATCATGGGTCAGGTGTGCCGGGATGTCAATCGCCGTGGGAGTGGTCAGCTACCCAAACGGCTCACAGATCAGAATGTTCGAAGACCAGAAACAGAATCAGAAACATGGTACATCGTACTCATGGACCACAATACAGATATAGATACAGATACAGAACAGAAGTGCAGCATGATCTCACCAACGCCTTTGTCTCAAAATCAGTGCGAGACAGACCGTACGACACACAGTCAGTACGCGCTCAAGCACATTTCATCAGAATAATTTTATAACAGATCGTTTTTCCTTAAATCACATATAAATTCATTTGTTTTATGAAATCGTTCAAAACAGACTGACTAGCCCTTTTTCAAAAAAAAACTCAGAAGACAGTCTTTGAAAATTCAAAATTCAAGATATTCAATAATTAAAACCGAATTCAAGTCATACCGTAATTTCTGCAATCATTAAAATTTAGTCCGTAAAATTTGATTATTCAACTAAGCTAAAATCTCTAATTTTTCAGTCATAAAGCTCAACCTAGTCTTTTCGATAATTTTGGCACTGCGAAATTCAACCTAAATTTTATATCTACAAATATACGAAAATTATGCATATTTATCTTTAGCAGCGACGAGAATTTTTCTTACCTCGGTGTCTGGCTGATGTCCTCGATTGTCTCAACGTAGCGAGTCGACGGGTCCGATCCACTTGAGTTATTTCGGTCAGAGGCTTTTTCCTCGGGTTTTTAAATTTAGTACACTTATTTTCCTTCTCCAATTTTCCTCTATTTTCTTCTATTTTTTGATATATATATATTTATATATTAATAAATATATATATATATCTATTACTCTTATTCTTTCTCTTTTTTTTTTAAATATTTCTTCCTTTCCCACCTTTTCTTTTTCTTTCTTCTTTCTTCTTTGTTTCGGTTTGCACTGTTCATCTCCATTTTAGCCTTCTGCTTCGCGCCTCATACACCCTCCCTTCATCACCATGTTCTTTTTCTTCCTCACTCCAACGCCTCTCGTCTCACCTCTCTTACCACCGGTGCTGCTCTCCCACCGTTACCTCCACTAGCCAGCTCTTCAAGGGAGGAGGAAGCCCATGTTTTTGACTAGTTTACCTCTCGGCTACCACTCATCCATCGTTTCTTCCTAATCTGTCATCATCATTGTCGGGGTTCTGCCACCATTCTCACCACTCTGCCAACTCAGTGCCCCTCTATTTCCTCCGTTTTTGACACCTATGTCCAGCCCCCTCTGTCAAAGTTCAAGTTCTGCCTCTCTCGGTCTTTGCTCTGTTTTTCATTCACGGGTTCAGGTTTCAGTTTTGGCTCTCGACTAGCTGCTTTATCACTCTTTTCTAATGCCAACTCCTATTTCCACTCCACTCTCTTCCTCTAGTCTCCCTCTCAGCCTGCCTTCTTATTTCGATGCCTACCGGTTCACTACAAACCTCAGTCTCCCATTCTTGCTTCTATCCCTGCTCTGCTAAAATCATCAGGGAAATCATCAAGTTCCCCCCTTCCTACACTGTCCTATGTATGTATTTATATAAATGCTTCCAAGAAATTAGTTTCCTTGTATACCGACTATTTCACCATTGCTATGTCCACTGACCCTGTACTATATTTATTTTTATTGAATATGTAGGTACACTTCGGCACTCAATCACCCCACCTCCTACTCCTCTTCATTTTTCTGTTTCCAGACTCTAACAACTGCCCTTGTATATAAAAATATACGTATATATATATAGACAAACGCAACCTTACATTGCCATATCTTCCTTTTGCTGTTTTCGCATGCCTCTGCATTAATTCCTATTCTCTCTTCTCTCTTATTATTATTGTTATTATTATCATCATTATTATTATTATTATTATTATTATTATTATTATTATTACAGTAGATATAGCCTTCTTAGATCCTTTGGTTTCGAGATTTGTCTCTCGATTTTACCCCTGTTTAATAGCCATTTTGTTCAGTCTCCTATCGCTTCTACTTTCCTTCATGTTTAGGTAGCTATCAGACTGCCTCAATCATCCTTTCTCTCCTCACCGAACCACTGCAGATTTCTTGGTAGACGTCACGCCATTTCCTTTCTCGTTGCTTACTTTTCCTTTAAAGCATTTCATTTTATCTATTTATTACTGATAGGGCTCTCAGCCTTGTAGCTATGTAGGTATATTTATTTATATGTTTATATATATATATGTACAAGTATATATATATATTTATAAGCACGTATCCATATACATAATTTAAAGAAATTATTACACTCATATGTAATCACATATATATTTGCATATCTTTGTTCTTGATAAATTCCAGTCAAATAAAGTTTACTATTCACGATTAAAATTGAGTACAAAAAAATTCCTAGAGTTTACATTCTACCCACCTTAGAAAATTTGGTCCCCAAATTTGATCTTACATCAGCCCTCAAACGAATGTGGGTATTTCTCTCACATTAAACTTTTTCATTCTTACGTGGCCTCTTCCGAAATGTGATACTACCACAAATCCTTGACCAAAGAAATCGTCTTAGACTGCAACGCTCTTATCTTTTCTGTCCAGCATTCGAATCAGTGAACGACATTTTCTACCATACTATACTTCATACGGTATCATCTCGATACTTGAGATTTATCTGATATTATGTGCAACTTCGTTAATTTGAAATTTGTCCTTCTAGGTGCCTTTAAAACCTTGGCACGTGCTTTCAATTCCATATAGACATGGGTAATAACCTCATAGGCTTTTGGTGTTCTACCTCAACTTGTTGACCTATGAGACATTTTGCCACAAATTCAGTTATTTCTTTTGTCGTACCAGATTACAAATATACCTTCAGGAGATTTGATAAATCTTTACTATTCTCAAGATTCAAAGTATCTCTATAAATGAGCTTCTGATTACATCAATTTCTTTAACTATAGATTATTTGGTACATAATTCTGTTTTTAAATCTCAATAAATTATCAGTACCAATACCAAAACTTGTTGTAGCACCCATCTGGGTCTAATTAGTTACATCAATACAATGTTTATCATTTCGCTGTGCCTGTTCGATTCGATCAATCAAGTATAGATTTAACTCTCAGGCTCGCTACCACGAAATGAATGTCATATCAGAAAGGAACCACATTCAGTTGAGGTTCACTAAGTATTTCAATAACTCATGTCCTTGACCAATATACATAACGCCATCCCAAAATCACTTCTGCTCAAGGCACTAACCCGAGTCATTCTCGTTTTCTTGTGTTAGATGGCCTTTGTGAAATTTAATATTTAAACCTTCTTGATCAATAGGATTCCATAATTCTTCACTGTACCAGTAATGGTATCCTGATTTCCAACACGAATATTACAACTGTCTGTCACGACCCAATTCCATTCTCTTTAACCGAAAATCACTAAGAATTTTTTGCGTTTTACTATTACCTTACCCGATCGTGAACTAACTCACCACACACTGTTGGGCTGTGAGTCAATAATAAACTCCACATCTCATTCATTCTCAGTTAAATAAAACGATGTCATACATTTGCATTTAATCTTGTACTTATACAAAAGCATGTTTTACTGACATCTATATCCCCCATAATTACAATTGAAAAGAATACCATGCTTTTACATTGTTTAGATACAAAAAGAATCGCTGTGTATATTCTAAGCGATGGAGATGCAGCGGAGTCCAAAATACCACGCCTCAGTCCTCACTGGGCTACTTGCACGCTCTGTAGGGGGAAATAGAGAGGGATGAGCAACCACACGCTCAGTAAGGTAATAATGCAAGCATGGTAGATAACTACTCTATCTACATGCTGATAGTGTTATGCATAAATCATTTATGGTAGGAGCATGAGGAATAAAACTATGCCATATGAGTATACATATATATCATGTATCAAAATCATGTACATTGGCATATAAAACATGGTAAAAACATCATGTATAAATCATCTCATGCTCAATCTCATTTAAATTCATAAAAAGGGCAATTCATTAAGAAACCTCCTTTTTAAACCCACATCATAAAGCTCTTTCTCAAACACATACCGAATACGGCCAATCAACTCTGGCTCTAGTCTCAAACTAGCCATGATCTCAAGTCTCTCGGATCCAGGTGGGGTTACATCTAAACTGAGGTTCGCAAAGTGTTCTAACAATTCATGTTCTCGTACCATCATATATGACACCAACCCAAGGTTCTTTCTACTCAAAGTATCGGCAACTACATTTGCCTTAGCTGGGTGGTACATGATTTCACAATCATAGTCTTTCAGGAGTTCGAGCCATCTCCTCTATCTCATATTCAACTCTTTCTGCGATAACAGGTACTTAAGGCTCTTATGATCTGTGAACACCTGAAACTTCTCACCATAGAGATAGTGGCGCCATATTTTCAAAGCAAATACTACAGTCGCCAACTCCAAATCATGTGTCGGGTAGTTCCTCTCATGATCTTTCAACTGTCTAGATCCATAGGCAACTACCTTCCCATCCTGCATAAGCACACAGCCCAGTCCCTGGTGTGATGCATCCGTATACATCGAGAATCCTCCTGAGCAGGTAGGAATGGTGAGAACTGGAGCAGTCGTCAATCGATGCTTAAGCTCCTCAAAACTCCTCTCACATGCCTCATCCCACACAAACTTAACATCTTTTCGAGTGAGGCGTGTCAATGGAGCAGCTAGTCTGGAGAAACCCTCTACAAATCTCCGATAATATCCTGCCAATCCCATAAAACTCCTAATCTCAGTTACTGTCTTGGGCTGTTCCCACTGTACCACAGCCTCTATCTTGGATGGATCCACCGATACCCCATCCCTTGACACAACATGCCCCAGAAATGAGATCTGTTCCAACCAAAAGTTACACTTGTTGAGTTTGACATACAATTCTCTCTCTCGAAGGGTCTGCAGAACTATCCTCAAGTGCTCCTCATGACCTTTCCTGGACTTGGAATACACCAAAATGTCATCAATGAACACTATTACAAACTTGTCCAGGTATGGCTTGAATATATCATTCATCAATGCCATAAATGATGCGGGAGCATTCGTCAATCCGAATGGCATCACCAAAAACTCGTAGTGGCCATAACGGGTACGAAATGCTGTCTTGGGTACATCTCCACTCCTGATCCTCAACTGATGATACCCTGACCACAGATCTATCTTAGAAAATACTTCAGCTCCCTGGAGCTGATCCAACAAATCATCGATTCTTGGAAGGGGGTACTTGTTCTTAATGGTGGCCTTATTCAACAACCTGTAATCTATACACAGTGGGAGGCTTCCATCCTTCTTCCTTACAAATAGAACTGGTGCTCCCCAAGGTGAGACACTCGGTCTAATAAACCCCTTCTCCAACAACTCTTGCAGCTATTTCTTCTGCTCTTCCAATTCTATCGAAGCCATTCTATAGGGTGGTTTCGATATCGGCTCTGTACCAGGCACTAGCTCAATGCAAAATTTCATTTCCCTTACAGGTGGTAGTCTTGGTAATTCATCCGAAAAGACATCAGGGTAATCCATAATTACGGCTATGTCTCTCAATTCCGGGTGTGCCTCATCTATATCAACCACGTATGCAATGAACCCTTCACATTGTCCTCTCCATCGTCAGTAACATAAACCATCACTCCACATTCAACATTTATCATAAACAATCATTTATCTCTCAAGCAATATGCATTTAAAATCATACTCCTTTATTTACAACAAACATGCTATTTTCATATCATTTCTTTTCATCAAAATTTACAATAAGATTGTCTAATCCTGAAAACATCAATGTTTTGGCATGACAATCCATCACAACACGATTGGTAGCTAACCAATTCATTCCCAAAATTACATCAAAATCATTCATATTCAATAAAATTAGATTGGCTATCATTTCCTTCCCCTCTATCTTTAACTTACAATCTCTACATACATGCTCAGTCAATTGACTATCATTCATGGGTGTGGAAATCATTAACATTTTATCCAACAATGTTGGTTTCACATGCTTCAATAATTTATGTGCAAATGAAGGTGATATGAAAGAATGCGTGGCACCAGGATCAAATAATACCAATGCTTCTAAATCAAAGATTCGGATGGTACCTTTAATCACATCCGTCGAAACATCTGCGGTGTCCTGATCCAGTGCATGTACTCTTCCTCTACTCACACCCGCAGCCTGTTTCCCTTTCTCCTCAGCTGTAGCCCTCCTCCTCGGGGCTACTGTCTCAACTGGAGCTCTCTCAGGCTCCTTGCCCTTCTGTGGGGCAATCTCCATCTTCTCGGGACAATGCTTAGCCATATGTCCTGGTCTCTCGCATCTAAAACACACCATAGGGGTCATCAAACAGGGCCTATTCCCATGAAATCTCCCACATCTCCTACACTGATCAGTGGTAGGCCGTGGTCCTCCAATAGTCATACCCCTCGGCGTAGTCAAGGCTGGGTATATGGGAGGTCTAGCAGTTCTCTCCTGCACCTCCTCAATCTTAGGCCTCTTCTCGAAAAATCTTTAGCCACCTCTCTTGGCCACTCTTCCAAACCCGGATCTCTTCCGGTCTCTGTCCTTCCTGACACTAATCCTCCCAAGCTCGGAGGCATTTCGCTCAAAGTCTTGCTCACATAACTGAGCCTTATGTACAGCCTCCTCATAGGTCAAGATGTCAAAGGGAGCTAGCTTAGTCCGGATGGCCAATCTCAATCTATCCATGAACTTCTGTATCTTTCGGGTCTCACTACCCATCGTGTCCTGGTCATATCTCCCCAAGGACATAAACTTGGACTCATACTCGTCCACAGTATGGTTCCCCTGAACCAAATTCATAAATTCCATCCGCAGTTTCCTCTGTGCGGTAGCTGGAATGTACTGTCTCCTGAAGGCCTCTAGAAATATCTCCCATGAGATCTTAGAGTGTCTGGCCCTCAAAATAGCCTCGGTGGACCTCCACCAGTGCTCTGCCTCACCTTTCAACATGAACACGGCAAAGGCTACCTTCTCAGTCAAAGTGCATCAGAAAAACCTATATAGTTTCTCCATCTCGTACACCCAATCCTCCGTAACCACTGGGTCCTTCACCCCTCTAAACACTGGGGGTTTCAGCGCTTGAAACTCTCGCAACCTGCTCAAGTCGCAGTCCTAACCCAAATCACTACCGCTCCGCTGTGGAGCGATAGGAGAATCTGTATCCTGGGCTGGAAGTGGTGTAACTGTAGCTGTCTCAGCAGCATGAGGTCTCTCCACCTCTGCAACTGCCTGTTCAGTAGTAGGCTGTGCTGCGGGACCTCGTCTATCACCGGTACCCAAGGCCTGTGTGACTATCTCCACTAAATTCTCAATACTCCGCTCTAACCTAGCGAAGCGAGCCTCAGTATCCTCTGCTCTCTCAATAGGGTTCTGTGGAGCCTGCTCAGTCTGTGGCTCCACACGGCTCTCAGGCCTACCTCTACGACCTCTAGCACGTGCTCTCGCCCCTCTACCTTAGCGTGTAACTGGCATAGTGCCTAACTTCCTGTATTATAATAATTCATTAAGCTCAATCCATCATGGTATACACAGTTATATCTAAACAAAAGCACAGTACTATGGGGATGTACTTTCCTACATTTTATTAATGACTCACATCAGGCCAACACAGCTCTGATACCAATCTCTGTCACGACCCAATTCCATTCTCTTTAATCGAAAATCACTAAGAATTTTTTGCGTTTTACTATTACCTTACCCGGTCGTGAACTAACTCACCACACACTGTTGGGCTGTGAGTCAATAATAAACTTCACATCTCATTCATTCTCAGTTAAATAAAATGATGTCATACATTTGCATTTAATCTTGTACTTATACAAAAGCATGTTTTACTGACATCTATATCCCCCATAATTACAATTCAAAAGAATACTGTGCTTTTACATTGTTTAGATACAAAAAGAATCGCTGTGTATATACCTCTAAGCGATGGAGATGCAGCGGAGTCCAAAATACCACGCCTCAGTCCTCACTGGGCTACTTGCACGCTCTGTAGGGGGAAATAGAGAGGGATGAGCAACCACACGCTCAGTAAGGTAATAATGCAAGCATGGTAGATAACTACTCTATCTACATGCTGATAGTGTTATGCATAAATCATTTATGGTAGGAGCATGAGGAATAAAACTATGCCATATGAGTATACATATATATCATGTATCAAAATCATGTACATTGGCATATAAAACATGGTAAAAACATCATGTATAAATCATCTCATGCTCAATCTCATTTAAATTCATAAAAAGGGCAATTCATTAAGAAACCTCCTTTTTAAACCAACATCATAAACCTCTTTCTCAACACATAAATACCCCCAAATTAATTCACAATCACAACCACATTTTCATTTCACAATTCACGCATGTGTATAAAAACTAGGTCACTATATCAAAAGTGCCTATGTGGACCACTACATCATAAATCATCCCAGACCACACGCATCCAGGTGTGCGGGGTATCATGCTGGCACGAAGATGGATTATCCCTCTCCAGACTTTCTCATCACATAACCATCATGAGGTACATCGTACTCCATGTGATATACACGGTACAGCGTACTCCGCAGACTCATATCGTGATTAGGGGTGCCATTCCTAGGTCTTACCTACCCCATACCAAGAGTTTTCCATATCCGTGAAGGAGAGCCTCCCTGCCGAACAGAGCCTCCCCGCCTAACAGAGCCTCCCTGCCTCTTCGGGCTTAAGGATGTTAGCTTAAGGATGTAGGGCTTAAGGATCCTTCCGTAAGAGAGCCTCCCCACCGAACAGAGCCTCCCCGCCTAACAGAGCCTCCCCACCTCTTTGGGCTTAAGGATGTAGGGCTTAAGGATCTTACCGTACCCATGTAGGAGAGCCTCCCTGCCTAACAGAGCCTCCCCGCCCCTCCAGGGCTTAAGGATCCCACCGTAAGAGAGCCTCCCCATCGAACAGAGCCTCCCTGCCTCCTTGGGCTTAAGGATGTTGGCTTAAGGATGTAGGGCTTAAGGATTTTACCAACTTTCACAACCTTATACGTATCACAAAGTGCAAACTTGTGCAAGCAAAGCTCTAGCACGATTCATGCATCCTCTCATAAAGAGACGCGTACGAGCATAGCTCTAGTACGGTTATACTCATAAGACAACCACTCAAAAGCCACGTATGAGCAGAAGCTCCAGTACGGTTTATAAACATCATCATAGTTTCCAAATCAAGGTGCGAGCTAAGCTCAAGCACGTATCACACAAGTGAAAACATAGAAATCTAGCGAGAGCGAGGCTCTAGCGCGATTTATGTCATGCAAATACGATAGGTGGCTCATACACAATCAAACAATCCCGACAACCGGGTTTAGCACCTCACAAATGCCTTTTTCCACAACATTAATAAACATTAGCCGACCCATCTACAAGCTTGCTTAAAACAAAGCAATTTCGTTTTGAAAGACATCAAGACATTAGATTTATGCAATTATTAGCCTTACTATCCCATTTCATAGAATCCACTTCCAAAACCAAAAATCACACATATACTCATTCTTATTCATGAATACCATCAATCATTTACTTTAGCAACCATGCACTTCGTAAAACACCCAATATTCACCTACAAATTTAAAGTACGAGCAGCTACCTCTATATACTCACAAAATTCCCTTACCTGGAATCGCGATGCGTGATTCCACTTCCTTAAGCTGCTTACTCGTACGGTTCGATTCGTCTTCAACGAACTCTTTGGGACTGCACAAAATCGTATTCTGCATTATATTCGATCCATATAATATGACATCGTGCGTTCACTATAGTCAATTCGACCTATAGTTTTCTATTAACGCTTATGAGGCCTCATTTCATTACTTTACCCATAACTCGAGTCTATGGATTCTTCTTAGGCCTATTAACTTATTCAAAATCGATATTAAGCTCATAGTGTTTATATTTCATGAATTCCCTCACTATGGCATTCATCGAGCATATACATACCCATTTTCACAATTCCTCCAAACTCACAATGTAACTTCATTTAATCATCTAAAATCATAAACATTACCTCAATAACAACTTTAGCATGCCCATAAATCATAAACTCATTCAACCCATATATTCTCACATTATACCCATTCTAGGTTTTCTAGGTCACACCAATTCCACCACATCCCTATATAATTTATCCATTAATAGTCATGCCAAACAACTCCAAAATCAATTAAATAGACAATGTATTTGGATTGGAGTGTTAGAATCTTACCAAATATGATTTTTCTTCTTGCTCCAAATGGCAATGCCCTTAACTCCTTCAATACCAACAATGGGAAAATGCCTTCACACTATGTTGTTCTTCTCTTTGATAGGAACAACTTTGCCTCTAATGGTCTCTCTTCAAATCTCACTGAAAATGGCTGATTTTAGAGAGGAAAGTTAGGTTTTTTGGGTTGAAAGTGGAAGGTTAGTGTTTTTCTCGAGATTTCCTGATTTTCAGCCCTCCTTATATAGAAATAGCTTGAGGAGATCGATCTGGTCCAAGAGGAGATCGATCTGGTCCCCTTAAATCCCTCTTTTTCATGACATTTTTAAGCATGAGATCGATCTGTTGAAGCATGAGATCGATCTGTCGAAGCATGAGATCGATCTGGTCCCAAACAGAGAGCTAAGGAGATCGATCTGGGTGATTGAGGATCGATCTTTTCATCACAGAATGCTTAAGAGATCGATCTGGCCCCATTGGAGATCGATCTGCTCTAGTCCATTGCCCAAATAAGAGAATTCTGGCTCTTCCAGATCGATCTCTCATCCTATGAGATCGATCTGGCCTTCATGTTTTTCAGATTTCCTGCAGTTTTCTTGCTGCAACTCATACCAACACATCCTTAATCTGTTGCCATGGCCATTTTCTCATCCATCCACCTTTATAACTTGAAAATGGCATCCATTCATACCTTATGCACATTGAAACTTGTGTGCATTCATTGTATGTCCAAAGGTATGCTAAATAAAGCCAAATGGAAGCATAACTTCATTCCATTTTACCACACTACTCATTTGAGTTTCAATCACATCCATCACTTGCCAGAACTCATTTCTTCATATTCATACTCAATGAAACTTGTATGTACGTTACAATTCATATTACACATACGTACATTGAATCCATGGACTTACATCAATCATACTTTACATTACAAGTCCACTCACATTCATTATGTCACGACCCAATTCCATTCTCTTTAACCGAAATCACTGAAAATTTTTCGCGTTTTACTATTACCTTACCCAGTCTTGAACTAAGCTAACCACACACTGTTGGGCTGTGAGTCAATAATAAACACCACATCTCATTCATTCTCAATTAATTAAAACGATGTCATACATGTGCATTTAATCGTGTACTTATACGAATACATGTTTTACTGACATCTACATCCCCCATAAGTACAACTCAAAAGAATACTGTGCTTTTACATTGTTTAGATACAAAAAGAATCACTGTGTATATACCTCTTAGCGATGGAGATGCAGCGGAGTCCAAAATAATACGCCTCAGTCCTCACTGGGCTACTATGCACGCTCTGTAGGGGGAAAATAGAGTGGGATGAGCAACCACACGCTCAGTAAGGCAATAATGCAAGCATGGTAGATAACTACTCTACTACATGCTGATAGTGTTATGCATAAATCGTTTATAGTAGGAGCATGAGGAATAAAACTATGCCATGTGAATATACATATATATCATGTATCAAATCATGTGCATTGGCATATAAAACATGGTAGAGACATCATGTATAAAACATCTCATGCTCAATCTCATTTAAATTCATAAAAGGGCAATTCATTTAGAAACTTCCTTTTTGAACCAACAACATAACACCACCAAATCAACTCACAATCACAACCATATTTACATTCCACAATTCACGCATGTGTATAAATCTAGGTCACTATATCAAAAGTGCCTATGTGAATCATTATATCATAAATCATCCCAGACCACACGCATCCAGGTGTGCGGGGTATCATGCTGGCACGAAGATGAATTATCCCTCGCCAGACTTTCTCATCACATAACCATCATGCGGTACATCGTACTCCATGTGATATACACGGTACATCGTACTCCGCAACTCATATCATGATTGGGGGTGCCATTCCTAGGTCTTATCTACCCCATACCAAGAGTTTTCCATATTCCGTGAAGGAGAGCCTTCCTGCCGAACAGAGCCTCCCCGCCTAACAGAGCCTCCCTGCCTCCTCGGGCTTAAGGATGTTAGCTTAAGGATGTAGGGCTTAAGGGTCCTTTCCGTAAGAGAGCCTCCCCACCGAACAGAGCCTCCCCGCCTAACAGAGCCTCCCTGCCTCTTCGGCCTCAAGGATGTTAGCTTAAGGATGTAGGGCTTAAGGATCTTACCTTCACCATACCCATGTAGGAGAGCCTCCCTGCCTAACAGAGCCTCCCCGCCTCTTTGGGCTTAAGGATATTGGCTTAAGGATCCCACCTTTACCATACCCATGTAGGAGAGCCTCCCTGCCTAACAGAGCCTCCCCGCCTCTTTGGGCTTAAGGATGTTGGCTTAAGGATCCCACCGTAAGAGAGCCTCCCCACCGAACAGAGCCTCCCCGCCTAACAGAGCCTCCCTGCCTCCTCGGGCTTAAGGATGTTAGCTTAAGGATGTAAGGCTTAAGGATCTTACCCACTTTCACAACCCTTTACGAATCCCATTGTACAAACTTGTGCGAGCAAAGCTCTAGCACGACTCATGCATCATGCATCTTCTCATAAAGAGGCGCGTACGAGCATAGCTCTAGTACGGTTATACTCATAAGATAACCATTCACAATCCACGTACGAGCAGAAGCTCCAGTACGGTTTATAAACATCATCATAATTCAATTTCAAAGTGCGAGCTAAGCTCAAGCACGTTTCACACAAGTGAAAACATAGAAATCGCGCGCGAGCGAGGCTCTAACGCGAATTATATCACATACACGCGATAGGCGGCTTACATGCATTCAAAAACATCTCATAATATACTTAGTGCCTCGTATGGGCTATTTCACAACATCATTCAAGTACTAGCCAGCCTATCCTTTATTTGCTCAAATCAAAGCATTGTGTTTTGTAAAAGCATTCAAAACACATGATTTATGCAATTATTAGTCTTACTATCCCTTTTTCATAATATCCACTTCAAAACCAAAACCACGCATATACCCATCATCTTTCACAAATACCATCAACATTTATTTGAGCAATTCATGCATTTCATACAACACCCAATATTCACCCAGTTCAAAATACGAGCAGCTATCTCTATATACTCACAAAATTCCCTTACCTGGAATCGCGATGCGTGATTCCACCTCCTTTAGCTGCTTACTCGTACGGTTCGGTTCGCCTTCAACGAACTCTTCGGGACTGCACAAAATCGTGTCCCGCGTTATATTCGATTCATATATTGCAACCCATGTGCTTGCTATAGTCAATTTAACCTATAGCCTTTATTAAAGCTTATTAGGCCTCGTTTCGTTACTTTACCCATAGCTCGAGTCTATGGATCTTCTTAGGCCCATTAACTTACTCAAAATCGATGTTAAATCGACACTAAGCTCATAGTGTTCATATTCCATGAATTCCCTCACTATGGCATTTTATCAATCATAAACATACCCATATTCACAATTTCTCCAACTCACTAAGTAATTCCATTTAACCCTCTACAATCATAAACATTACCCCAATAACAACTTTAGCATGCCAGAAATCATAGGCTCATTCAATCCCACATATCCTCACATTATACCCATTTTGGGATTTCTAGGTCATACCAATTCCACTACATTCCTAGGTAGTTTATCCATGAATACTCATACCAATCAACTCCAAAATCAATTAAATAACTAATACACTTGGATTGGAGTGTTAGAATCTTACCAATTGGTGATGGCCTTAACTCCTTCAATCCCAAGAATGGAAAAATGCCCTCTCACTATGTTGTTCCTCTCTTTGATAGGAACAACTTTGCCTCTAATGATCTCTCTCCAAATCTCCCTGAAAATGGCTGATTTTTAGAGAGGGAAAGTTAGGTTTTCGGGGTTGAGATTGAAAGGTTTGGTGTTTTTTCGTGATTTCCAGATTTCCAGCTCTCCTTATATAGAAATGACTTGAGGAGATCGATCTGGTCCAAGAGGAGATCGATCTGGTCCCTTAAAATTCCTCTTTTCCACGGCATTTTTAAGCCTGAGATCGATCTGTCGAAGCAATGAGATCGATCTGTTGAAGCATGAGATCGATCTGTCGAAGCATGAGATCGATCTGGTCCCAAACAGAGAGCTAAGGAGATCGATCTGGATGCTTGGGGATCGATCTTTCCACTACAGAATGCTTGAGAGATCGATCTGGCTCCATTGGAGATCGATCTGCTCAATTCTTTCGTCCAATTAAGAGCATTCTGGCTCTCCCAGATCGATCTCTCATCCTAGGAGATCGATCTGGACCTCATGTTTTCCAGATTTCCTGCAGTTTCATTGCTGCAACTCATACCAACACACCCTCAATCTATTGCCATGGCCATTTCCTCATCCATCCACCTTTATACTTGAAAATGGCATCCATTCATACCTCATGCACATTGAAACTTGTGTGCATTCATTGTATATTCAAAGGTATGCAACATAAACCAAATGGAAGCATAACTCCTTTCTTCGTATTCATACACAATGAAACTTGTATGTACGTTATAATTTATATTACACATACATACATTGGATCCATGGACTTACATCAACCATAATTTACATCACAAGTCCATTCATATTATTGATCCAAGTGTACACATTATCATTATACATATACGGGATCTTACACATTACACATTACAACTATATATATACGGGGTCTTACACTGTCAACTCCAGTTTATGGGTTAAGGATCAGGGTATTTCCAGACGCTGTCAAGTCTCTCAGGCGGGGATGTATTTTGGAACACCTTTATTAGCCATCAGACTTGACCATATAAACTGGTTATGAATATAAGGGTTCAAGGTTCAGTCTCAATCTCAATCAGAGGTAGGATACCAAAATTTATCAATATTCTCATTTATCCTTGGTCGCAATTCATTTTCAGTTTATATCACTTAGTCCAAATTCATTTCACATACCATAGATATTCTTACCTTGTATGCACCTCTTGTTCCAATATAACTTGCATTCATAATTTATCATACTTCAACGCTTGTCTCATTTCATTTATCAATTATAACAAAATCATTTTCTTACTCAAATTGAGTCTTGTATTCGAAACGTAAGCATATACAAATTTCAATTCTTAGATTCAAAACGTATCACATGTTCCAAAGTCTCTTTATATTCTTACAATTTTGAATCCTCTTAATAACTTGGGTCTTTCCCACTGGTCTATAACCTCTATTTTGGGAATTCCAATTGACACTCATTCTTAATGCAACGTGACCCAGAAGACTCCGAGTCTCCTTAAAAATTAACACCAGTACACTCCCAAGTTGGTCAGTTAGTCTATAATCCTCTTTTCATATAGTCCTCGTAATTACTTTTTCAGCATTTCTAATTTAATCAAAGCCATTTAGTATAGTGATCTGAATAATTAATTTGATATACTGCTAAATCAATTTCAAACTTCATCTTTCAATTTAGTGGTAATTTTGATAGATCATCCAAATACGTGTCAGAAATCCCTCTGTCTACTGGGGTGTCTTTTCACTCTGAGGACGCCCTAACTTTATCAATCATATAAACAGTGTGACCTTCGCTTATACTTTTTGTTCTGTAATTCACCTTTTCAGTTACAGTGACTTTACTCTATCACTTGCACTGCTTCTTTAGTACATCACTTTTCTGTCACTTTCTTTACCTTTTCATTTTCAAAGTAACCTCGAAATATACATTTCATATCTTCACAGTTGCGCCTTACACACTGCTTCCTCAAAATAACATCAAATGGAGCTAAACTAGCTCGACTGAGGATCTCAGTATCTCTTATGAATTTTTGGACTTTCTATGTTTCACATCTCTACTTATCCGGATCATACTCCTTCTAAATCAATTTAATTTCATATTCATTCTCAGACTCATTTCTCAGGTCTGATTCAGTCATTTCAATTATAATTTCCAATATGCTTCATCCAGAATGTGGTGCAGTCTAAAAGCCTCCAAAAACATTTCTCATGTATTTCTCTAATTTTTGGCTCTCGGGTTAAATCGAGAAAGTTCCCTTCGAGTTCGATTTTCCTTTTTGATACTGATACTACAAAGGCTACTTTCTTTATAGTAGTGTACTCTAAAAATCCGTGTACTTCTCCAATTCTTTAACATAAAAGTTGCAAAAGCAACTTTCTCGATAGAGTTACTACAAAATTCCATTGGGTTTTTCTATCTCGTTGATCCAATCTTCCGAAATCATTGAATTCTTAACCTCATTGAAAAAAATGGCTTAAACTCTTGAAACTGCCCCTAATTTATTAAGTTCACAGTCATAATCTAAGAATCCATGCAAGTTTTCCAATTTAATCAATTTTTCATTATAATTGGATTCTTGACTCCAGCATATTATTTTCCAAAGTTGTCTCAGTCTTACTCTCAGTTACACCTCAATCGTTATCATTATCAGGGGGTCACAATCACTTGACCCGACAATGTCATCATTATTTCCATGTCCCCCTAAAATCTTACGAAGCGGACTCCAAAATTTCTAGTGAAACTATAAGTCATATACTAAGATGAGAGTTCACTACACCTCTCGGGCCCATCTCTACGGCCTCAAGAAACGATTCACTTCCATCCGCCAATATGGCTGTGATACTAATCAGTCACATCTATCAGTTTTCTTTAATTCACTAACACAATTTTTTTTCATTAAAACACTGCCAGGTATACCCATTTGTATCTAAACACTGTACAGTAATACTGGGGATGTGAACTTTCTAAGTCTTTTTCACTTTTAATATCGACTCGTATCAGGCCAACCTTGCTCTGATACCACTTTGTAACTACCCGAATTTAAAGACATTTTTCAGTTGGGCTACAAGTCGATATTAGGTCAGAACAGTACTCAGTGTGATTAAAGTTTTTTTTCAATAACAAATTTAAATAGAATATGTTCACATTCCCCTGACATATCTTGTATTGCTTACTGTACTTACATAATTTTAGATACAAAAGAATTTCTTACAACTGGGTATACCTTCGATGCAGAAATACGCTCCGTGAAATCTTAATTATGCGAAATGCCTTACTAACGGAAGCGATCCCAACTACAGAGGAACTCTGTGGAGAAAAGTAAGGGGGTGAGCTCAACATGCTCAGTAAAAAAAACCCCATAGCAGGTAGATAAATACACTACCTATGAAATATATTTTTTTATATTTACCAAATCCGAAATATTTTCACAAAGTATACAGATGATTTGGTAATTTCTCATATACCAGATTTCAGAATTCAAAAAACAGATTTAGTATCGGCAAAAGCACAAATATCAGAAACAGATTTTTCAGAAATAGAATATGTATCAGTAATACATTTAACTACTGTTATAAATCCAGAAGGTTCAGAGTTTTTCAGTAGCAAAACAAACAAATTCTCAGATATTTCAGTTCAAGCAGACAAATTCAATAAATATTTTCAAATAGACAAGACAAGGCATGCATGCTATATCAGATATCAGAAATGACTATTGACCAATGTTGGTGACTCCGGGTAAATCATGGGCCAGGTGTGCCGGGATGTCAATCGCTGTGGGAGTCGTCAGCTACCCAAACGACTCACAGATCAGAATGTTCGAAGACCAAAAACAGAATCAAAAACATGGTACATCGTACTCGTGGATCACAGATACAGATACAGATACAGAACAGAAGTGCAGCATGATCTCACCAATGCCTTTGTCTCAAAATCAGTGTGAGACGGATCGTATGACACATAGTCAGTACGCGCTCAAGCACATTTCATCAGAATAATTTTATAACAGATCATTTTTCCATAAATCACATATAAATTCATTTGTTTTATGAAATCGTTCAAAACAGGCTGACTAGCCATTTTTCAAAAAAAATCTCAGAAGACGATCTTTGAAAATTCAAAATTCAAGATATTTAATAATTAAAACCGAATTCAAGTCATACCGTAATTTCTGCAATCATTAAAATTTAGTCCGTAAAATTTGATTGTTCAACTAAGCTAAAATCTCTAATTTTTCAGTCATAAAGCTCAACCTAGTCTTTTCGATAATTTTGGTACTGCGAAATTCAACCTAAATTTTATATCTACAAATATACAAAAATTACACATATTTATCTCTAGCAGCAATGAGAATTTTTCTTACCTCGGTGTCTGTCTGAAGTCCTTGATTGTCTCAACGTAGCGAGTCGACGGGTCCGATCCACTCGAGTTATTTCGAGCAGAGCCTTTTTCCCTGGGTTTTCAAATTTAGTACACTTATTTTCCTTCTCCAATTTTCCTCTATTTTCTTCTATTTTCTAATATATATGTATATATATACATATATATATTTATATATTAATATATATTACTATTATTCTTTCTCTCTCTCTTTTTTTTTAAATATTTCTTCCTTTCCCGCGTTTTCTTTTTCTTTCTTATTTCTTTCGGTTTGCACTGTTCATCTCCATTTTAACCTTCTGCTTCACGCCTCATACTCCCTCCCTTCATCACCACGTTCTTTTTCTTCCTCACTCCGACGCCTCCCATCTCACCTCTCTTACCGCCGGTGCTGCTCTCCTACCGTTACCTCCACTAGCCAGCTCTTCAAGGGAGGAGGAAGCCCATGTTTTTTACTGGTTTACCTCTCGGCTACCACTCATCCATCGTTTCTTCCCGATCTGTCATCATCATCGTCGGGGTTCTGCCACCATTCTCACCACTCTGCCAGCTCAGTGCCCCTTTATTTCCTCTGTTTTCGGTGCCTATGTCCAACCCCCTCTGTCACCGTTCAAGTTTTGCCTCTCTCGATCTTTGCTCTATTTTCCGCTCACGGTTCAAGTTTCAGTTTTGGCTCTCGACTAGCTGGTTTATCACTCTTTTCTAACGCCAACTCCTGTTTCCTCTCCACTCTCTTCCTCTAGTCTCCCTCTTAGCCTACCTTCTTATTTCGATGCCTACGTAGGAACAAGCATCGGGTAGATTTTAGGATACCGATTCACTGCAAACCTCAGTCTCCCATTCCTGCTTCTATCCCTGCTCTGCTAAAATCATCAGGGAAATCATCAGGTTCCCCCTTCCTACACTGTCCGTATGTATGTATTTATATAAATGCTTCCAAGAAATTAGTTTCCTTGTATGCCGACTATTTCACCATTGCTATGTCCACTGACCCTGTACTATATTTATTTTTATTGAATATGTTGGTACACTTCGGCACTCAATCACCCCACCTCATACTCCTCTTCATTTTTCTGTTTCTAGACTCTAACAACTGCCCTTGTATATAAAAATATATGTATTTATATATATATATAGACAGATGCAACCTCACATTGCCATATCTTCCTTTTGCTGTTTTCGCATGCCTCTGCATTAATTCCTATTCTATCTTCTCTCTTATTATTATTATTATTATTATTATTATTATTATTATTATTATTATTATTTTTACAGTAGATATAGCCTTCTTAGATCCTTTGGTTTCGAGTTTTGTCTCTCGGTGTTACCCCTTTTTAATAGCCATTTTGTTTAGTCTCCTATCACTTCGGCTTCTACTTTCCTTCATGTTTAGGTAGCTATCAGACTACTTCAATCATCCTTTCTCTCCTCACCAAACCACTGCAGATTTCATGGTAGACGTCACGCCATTTCCTTTCTCGTTTCTCACTTTTCTTTTAAAGCATTTCATTTTATCTATCTATTACTGATAGGGCTCTCGACCTTGTAGCTATGTAGGTATATTTATTTATATGTTATATATATATATGTACAAGTATATATATATTTATAAGCACGTATCCATATACATAATTTAAAGAAATTATTACACTCATATGTAATCACATATATATTTGCATATCTTTGTTCTTGATAAATTCCAGTCAAATAAGGTTTACTATTCACGGTTAAAATTGAGTACAAGAAAATTCGTGGAGTTTACAGTAACCCCATCATAAAATCCATGGTGATGTGCTCCCACTTCCATGTCAGTATTGGTAGAGGTTGCAATAATCCTCCAAGTTTTTTATGCTCTACCTTAACCTGCTGACAGACTAGACATCTAGGCAGCTCGTGCTCCCTGACCATCATATACGATACCATCCCAAGGCTCTTCCTACTCAAAGCATCCGCTACAACATTAGCCTTACCCGGATGATAAAGTATCTCACAATCATAATCCTTCAGAAGCTCTAGCCATCTTCTCTGTCTCATGTTCAGTTCTTTCTGTGAGAATAGGTACTTGAGGCTCTTGTGGTCGGTAAAAATCTGAAACTTCTCACCATACAAGTAGTGGCGCATACCTTCAACGCAAACACTACTGCTTCTAACTCTAAATCATAGGTCGGATAGTTCTTCTCATGGTCCTTCAGCTGTCTGGATCCATAAGCAACTACCCTCCCATCCTGCATCAACACACAGCCCAGTCCCTAATGAGAAGCATCGGTATATACTGAAAATCCTCCTGAGCTGGTAGGAATAGTGAGAATCGGAGCGGTGGTCAATCGACTCTTCAACTCCTGAAAACTCCTCTCACAATCCTCGTCTCACACGAATGTAACACTCTTCTGAGTGAGATGTGTCAATGGAGCAGCCATCTTCGAAAATCCCTCAACAAATCTTCGATAGTACCCTGCTAAACCCAAAAAACTCCTGATCTCGGTAACTGTCCTCGGCTGTTCCAACTGAACTACAACCTCAATCTTGGATGGATCTACTGATACACCATCCCTCGACATTACATGTCCCAAAAATGAGATCTCTGTCAACCAAAAATCACACTTGCTGAGTTTAACATACAACTGCTACCCTCGTAGAGTCTGCAATACAATCCTGAGGTGCTCCTCATGCTCCTCCTCGGATCTCGAATATACTAATATGTCATCGATGAATACGATAACAAACTGATCCAAATATGGCTTGAATACATCGTTCATCAAAGCCATGAAAGTTGCGGGAGCATTCGTCAGTCCGAATGGCATAACTAGGAACTCATAGTGGCCATATCGAGTCCTAAATGCTATCTTGGGTACATCTCCACTCCGAACTCTCAACTGATGATACCCAGACCTCAGATCAATCTTAGAAAAGACCTATGCTCCCCGAAGCTGATCCAGTAAGTCGTCAATGCGTGGAAGGGGATATCTATTCTTGATGGTAGCCTTATTCAACAATCTGTAGTCTATACACAATCGGAGGCTTCCATCCTTCTTCCTCACAAACAGAACCGGTGCTCCCCACGGTGAAACACTCAGTCTGATAAAACCCCTATCCAACAGCTCCTGCAACTGTCTCTTGAGCTCCTCCAGCTCAACTAAGGCCATGCGATACGGTGGTCTCGAAATAGGTTCTGTACCAGGCACCAAATCTATACAGAACTCCATCTCTCTGTCTGGTGGTAACCCTGGCAACTCATCCGGGAAAACATCTGGGTACTCACTGACTACAGGAATATCTATTAACTCCGAATGTACCTTATCCGTATCCACTACGTACGCAATGAAACCTTCAAGATATTTATCTCTCAGTCAGCAAAATATTTTTTATTTATTAACAACATATTTATTTCTTTCATTTCTTCCCATCAAACTTTACAATAACTTTCGTAGGGTTAGGAAACATAACTGTCTTAGCATAACAATGTAAAACAACATGGTTTGTAGATAACCAATCCATACCTAATATTACATCAAAGTCACTCATACTTAGCAATATTAGATTGGCTGTCATATCCTTTTCCCATACTCTTAACTTACAATCATTATACACATGCTCAACTAGCTGACTGGAATCCATAGGCGTACTAATCAACATTATCATCTTTAAAGGAGTACGCTTTACATGCTTTTCTAACTTACATGCAAATGATGGCGATACAAATGAACGTGTGGCACCAGGATCAATTAAAACATATGCTTCTAAATCATAAATCAGGATGTTACCTCGAATCACATCCTCAGAAGCATCAGTTGTGTCTTGGTCCAAAGCATGTACTCGCCCTCGACCCATCACCTGCTTCCCCTTCTCCTCTGCCGTCGCTCTACCTCTCTGAGCAGACGTACCAGCTGAAGCTCTATCATGCTCCCTACCCTTCTATGGGGCAGTCACATATGTCTCTGGGCACTCTCTAGCAATATGCCCCTGTTTCCCACATCGAAAACACACAACAGGGCTCAACGGACAAGGTCTACCGCCATGATGTCTACCACATCGGCTGCACTGATCAGTAGTAGGCCTCGATCCTCCAATCACAATGCCCTTCGTCGGAGCTATGGCTGGGTATGTAGGAGGTCTAACTGGTCGCTCTCGCACCTCCTCTATCCGTGGTCCCTTATCGAAGAGTCTCCTCCCTCCTCGATAACTGAACCCTCTATCTCTAGCCGGCCTCTTCCTCTCTCTATCTCGACTCTGACTAAACTTTCCAAACTCAAAGGCATTTCTCTCGTAATCCTGCTCATAAAGCTGTGCCCTGCGCACTACCTCATCATATGTACCAATGTCCAGTGGTACCAATCTAGACCACAACACCGGTCTCAATCCGTCTACAAACCTGCGAACCTTCCTGGTCTCGCTGTACATGGTATCGGGATCATATCTCCCTAGAGCAAAAAATCTAGTCTCGTACTCATCCACTGTGAGACTCCCCTAGCTCAATCCCAAAAACTCAGCCTACAGTCTACGCTGCGCAGTATCAGGAACAAACTGCCTCCTGAAGGCCTCTAGAAACATCTCCCAACTAATCTCAGCATGTCGGGTTCTCAATATCGACCTGGTGGACTTCCACCAATGCTCTGTCGTTCCCTTCAATAGGAACGCAGCAAATGCGACTCTCTCAGAAGTCGTACACTCAAAGAAATCGTACAACTTCTCCATCTCGCTAATCCACTCCTCTGCACTAGCTGGGTCCTTGACCCCTCGAAAAGATGGAGGTCCAAGCTTCTGGAACTATCGCAATCGATCCAAATCACACCCATATCCTCTACTAACCTGAACTGGTGGGGGTGTAGGAGTATCAGTAGTCTGTGGCCTCTGTACAGGCTACGCAGGTGTATCAGGTGCAACTGCCTCCCCTGTCATAGTCTCCGCATCCTGCCTCGGTCTACCTGGCAAAGTCTGTGCCAACCCTACTATCGCCTCCAGGCTACGCTCTATCCTCGTGAAGCGTGCCTCAGTAGTATCTGGTACCTCAAAAGTATCCGGTACCTCAGTAGTACCTGGGGGTGTATGGGTAGTCGAAGAATCACTCTGGCTAGTCGGCCTACCTCTACGGCCTCTAGCCCTACCTCTCGCCCCTCTACCATGGCGGGTAATTGCCATAAAGGCTCAATTCCTGCATTCACAAACATTAAGTTATCCACTTCCCATCTTGTATACACAATTGTAACTGAATAAAATACAGTGATATGGGGATGTACACTTTCCTAATTACAAATGTCTAGACACATCAGACCAACTATGCTCTGATACCACTCTGTCACGCCCTCCTCCCACACGCAACTTTACCAAAAACTACAATAAATTTTTCACTTTTTACTTACCTTTATCTCCTCAACAGTTGGGCTGTAAATAGGCATTAGTCTCCTCATCCAGACATACCTTACCATTCTTTTTCGTATCATACATACATGACATTTATATCATAAGTAAATTCGTATACTTAAATATAATTACATCATTACATCCCCTATATTAAAACGTGTACATCACTGTGTTTATGCATTGTTCAGTTACAAAAGAGTATGCATGTGTATACCTTTCGCTAGATGGGGAGTGGCAGCAGATCAAAGGAATGCAATACCTCAGTCGACTCAATCTACTGACGAGAATCTGTAGAGATGGGGGGAAAATGAATGGGATGAGCTATCAACGCACTCAGTAAGGAAATCAGGTAAGTGGTAGACATCCATACTATCTACTGAAAATAGTGCTTTGCCTTTCCTTCTCTCAATTCAAAAGCATGTTTAAAAAATATATAATATAGTACAGATTTAAAATCTCATATACTAAACACATGCTGGTTTATCAATCAGAGGCATTCATGCAAAACAGTGCATATTTAATCATTTAAGAATGCCTTTATAAAATATGATATGCCATTTACATTCAAAACACAGTAAATATGACATTTCTCATCACAACACAAATAAACTGGGTTTTGACCCATCCCTTAGGTCTACCCGTATCATAAAACACATGTGATATATCATGCGAGACTCAGTAGCTAAATGCAATCTCTCTAGACTATGTAAGAGAGCCTCCCCGCCCACTTTGGCTTAAGGATGTTGGGCTTAAGGATCTTACCGTAAGAGAACATCTTCGGACTATGTACATATCCTAACATGTGGTGAAATCCCAGGTAACACAGTACTCAGTGTGCGAGTTATCACTGCTGTAATGGGAGGGGGTCACTCCATCACAACCGCCAGCTATCAACAACTCTCCTCCACAACTCCACAACACAAATCACGGTACAGTGTACTCCATGCCACATGCACGGTACAACATACACTCGTGGGTCCATACATCATGATCGGGGTGCCTGCAATAGGTCGTAGCCTCTCATACCATGGAAATACATCATAGTCGGGGTGCCTGCCATAGGTCTTAGCCCTCATACTATGGAATCAATGCCACGTCTCTAAATCCACGTGAGAACATCTCAATAGTGTGACACTCAGTCTACACGGAGAAAATCGTCACGGTTTTTCTAACATGTGTATATATCACAAAAAACTACAGTGTGCATCTTGAGTGTAACACACAGTCAACACTCCGCCTCAAAACACTGTATATGCATGTCAAAATATCAACACTAGTGCGAGTAAACCTCTAGCACCAGGTCATGCATAGTTCTCATTACAAATCAAGTACGAGCAAATTGCTCAAGTACAATGTCATGTACAAATCATGAAAAATCGAGTGCGAGCAATGCTCCAGCACTCTGTCATGCATCTAATGTAAAACTCGAGTACGAGTTAATCGCTCCAGCACTCTATCATGCACAAATCACATAAAAATTGAGTACGAGCAACGCTCTAGTACTCTATCATGCATGTCAAATAAATGTAGTGCGAGTAAATCTCCAGCACTAATGTATGTGAAAAACATCTAAAATCAAGTGCGAGTTGTGCTCTAGCATGATTGTTTTCACATAATTCGGTAGATGACTCTTTAAAAATAGGGATATTTAAAATCATTAAAATTAGCACTATAAAGTGTGCTTAGTTTACATCGACCTCAAAACATTAGCTCATCCACCTACTCTTTTGTTATACAGCAGTAAAAACCACTCAAAACATTATTTTCATGCTTTTTACAACTTTTCCCAAAATTTTACTTTTTGCCTAACTAGGGGTAAAATCGTAATTTACCCATATCGGTCCCTATAATTATTATAGATTTTCTCTGACCCTCAAACAATTTTAGTGAATGTAAAATCCAACGAAAATATGCACAGATATCTCTAGCTACTTGCAAGAGTCCCCTACCTCGGATCACGTCGTGTGACCTCTCTTCCTCTGTGCTGTCTAATCTGGCAATCCGGTCAACTCTCAATATGACTCTGGAGCTGCATTTAATCATTCACTGAGTTAATTACACTTTTTCTACTGTATTACACATTTAATACAGTTTATTTCACTTAAATGGGCCCGTTTACTCTTAATGGGCCTTAAACACTTTTATTGGGCCTTAATCCGTATTAAGCCCGTTCATCAGGGTCTATCGACTCATTGGGCTTATCAATACCCATTGGGCTTTATTCCAAGCTCTTTGGATTGCCCGTATATCATTTACGACATTTTATTCAATTTTTCAAATATAATTCACTAAATCTGAAATTTAATCCGCAATGCGTAAATTAAATATTAAATACGCATAAATCACATAATTTGTCGTAAATGAGCTTTACTTACCCGAGATTATGCGATGGTGCGCGAATCGGAGTTCGATCGGGCTTCCGTTCGGAATTAATCGTCGAATTGCACAATTTCGTATATTAAACTCTGGGTCAATTTTCGATTAAATATAATTTAAATAAATTTATCGGAAATTAAATTGGTCACTTTTGACCTCGTATCGACTTACCCGAAGTCCGTTGAAATCCCAAAAAATTTTCTTTTTCTTTTTCTTTCTTTTTCCTCTTTTTCCCCTTTTCTCCTTGGCTGAACCGGTCCGATCCGGTTCAGTTTAGAAGGTTCTGCCCTGAACCGCCAACCGGTTCAGGGGTGATTTAGTCGTGCTTGCGTCGTTCGATCGGTTCTCCGGGAGCTTCTGCTGCCGTTCGGTGCGCCACAACCTGGGGATCGTTCGGTTGGGCTCGATCGGAGCCTAACACCGCCGGTGGCCGCCGGATTTCACGTTTTCCTCCGCGGCAAACTTCTCCGTCGATCTCCCCTTTTCGGTGCCGATGAGGCGCGTTACCAGTGCTAGGGGGTTCACGCTGTGCCCCTCTACCTTTTCCGACCGTTCGCTGGCCGCTGGGGTCGCCGAAAGGTGGCCGTCCGGTGGTCTCTCCTCTCCTCGGTTTGCGTCGGTTCCGTTCCTTCTTCTCCCCGCGTTTTCTAATTTCCTTTTTTCTGTTTTCAATTTCGTTTTCTTTTTTTTTTCAATTTCTTTATAATATATTTTTAATATTATTTTAATCCTTACAATAATATTAAAAATCCTAAAATATCCCAAAAATATCCCAAAAATTCCTATTAAATTAATTTAGTCTGTAAATGAATTTATCAGTCTGATTTTACCTTTTCGGTATATTTTTCACTATTTTTGGGCTCATTTTTCGAGACAAAAATTCTAAAAATATTAAATAAATTCATATCTCGATCAATTGGACTCGAAATTCAATATTTTCCTCGTTATTGATCAAGATTTCTCGATTTCATATTTTTAATGAAATTGTCTCATCGTATTTATATCGGATTTTGGTCAATTGACCGTCTTACTCCTGTACTTGCTGGAAAATTAATTTAACCCTTATCTCGTTATTATGTAGCTTACATGCATTTTTAAATTCTCAATAAATCGATTGCATGATAGTAAATACTCTTCTTATGATTCAACTATGAAATATAACGTTCGTACACATAGGAATCATAAGGTACAAGCTACATACGTAAATCAAAAACTCGGGTCTGACATTTAAATTTCAAAATATTTAATTGGATTAATATTTGACTGAAAGTTTACCCGAAAAAAAATATATAATTGTGTAACTCGACAATTAACATCAAACGAGAGCTCGAGACAGCCTTGATTTGCATACTATCATGGAATCTCGGATAAGTAACCCTTATTTACGACAATATTGCATCGTTATGCGTGTTAAAAATTTACCGCATAAATTACGGATTTAAATTCTGTATGAAATGAATTATATTCTGGAATTAGAGATAAATTGTCATAAATAATTAATTGAGCTATCTAAAAATTTAGAATGAGGCTCAATAAATACTGATGGGTCCAATGAGCCCAATAGGCTCGATGATGTGAATAGTAAGTGAAAAACGGGCTTAAGGCCAATTAAGGCCCGTTATGGTACAATCGGGTCTAATATGGGTAAACGGGCCCAATGATTTAAATTAAGCCTAGAAAATATGAAAGACAATTAAATATATTGTATTTGACCTGATTTATATTTATACGCAGTTCTAAAGATTTGATTGAGAGCAAATTAGACTGCATGACAAGACATCAATGAAAGGTCAGACTGTACAAAAAAATGAGGTAAGGGAATTGTGTGAGTAGCTACGCGTATTTTAATAGCTTTTGTATACACTGAATATGTATGTATACACTGATTATGTATAAAGGTCCTAGAAAATGGTTTAAAGATTTTAAGGACTCGAAATAAGAAAAGACTATTTTACCCCTATTGAGGGAAATTCACCTAAGGATGGTGAAAGTATGACATGCATGAAATGCATGATTTAAGGAATTTTCAGATTTAAGGAATTTTCTTGGTTTTTAAGCAAAGCAAATCGATAGATTGGCCAGTAATTGCATAAATTTCACAATATAACACTACGTAAGTGTTATTAAGATTTATATGAAAATTATTTGGAAAATAGGCCAACTATCAAGTTTAAATGGAAACAGATAGTGCTGGCGCATAGCTTGCACTATATCTGCGTTTGTGAGTGTGCATAAAATGTGCTAGAGCGGTTGCTTGCACTGACTTGTGTGACATCGTATGCATGAAATGTGCTAGAGCGATTGCTCGCATTGATTTTTATTATTGTGAAATGCATGAGAGGTGCTGGAGCTTAGCTCGCACCCTATTTTGACGGTTTTGACTGTTTTGATTGAATATGCATAAAAAGGTGCTAGAGTAATTGCTCGCACTAGTTTTAATGATTTGACATGCATGAGAGGTGCTGGAGCCTAGCTTGCATCCAGTTTTGTTATGATAATTGCATAAAAGTCGTGCTGGAGTGTAACTCGCATGAGATTTGATTTATTTATGTATAAAGCCGTGTTGGAGTGTAACTCGCACGAGATTTGATTTATTGATGCATAACACCGTGCTGGAGCTTGCTCGCACGAAGTTTTATATGGATTTATAACTCATTTTAAAGTCGTATTGGAGTGCTACTCGTACGCAGATTTTACTGATTTTATGAAACCGTGCTAGAGCTTCGCTTGCACGAGATTTTTAGATATCATGAATATGCATGGAGTCGTGCTAGAGCTTCGCTCGCACAGGGAATTATATGACATGCATATAGCCGTGTTGGAGCCTCCTGTAGACTGTGTGTCACAGTGAGATGATATGCCTACACGTGCATACTGAGACAGAGATGGTATGGGTGGATAAGACCTATTGCAGGCACCCCTGACTGAGCTTGGATTCACGGAGTACGTTCTACCATGTATGTCACGCGGAGTACGCTGTACCGTAGGGATTGTTGGAGTGAAGTGGCATTAGCCACGAGGCAGCAAGCCTTGCCTTCGCAATCCTGATGTTATGCTGTTCTGGCGGGTAAGACCGACCCACCTCCTGTTTCAGGTGTGATACCTTGCACACTAGGTACCGTGTAGTCAGGGATCACTAGGTTATGGTCTAGTCCTTGTTGTTACTGATATAGTCACCTACGTGTCTCACATGATATAACTATTGGTCGATAGACCAGGGTAGACCCGAGGGAGGGGTCAGGCCCCCGATTTTGTGATTTTTACTGAGATGTGCTTTTTAACAGAATTTTATAACGAATTGCTTTATGAGTTTGATATTGGATTATGAGATGCTTAACCTCTTTGGGTTATTTTATACTGCAGTTTTAATGAAATGATTTGAATACAGTAGCATGATGATGTTTTCCATGCTTTCATTTCAAATTCATGATTTATCTTATATGACATGAAAGAATGCATGATCTTGATTTACTTAATGCTAATTATGATTTAAAAATGTCACATAAAATGCCTTTGATGCATGAATTACATGATTTCTATATGCAAAAATAGTTTTGATAAACTATGTCATTGATGTATGCATGGCTTTGTGCTTGAGATTTTAATGAGAAAAATGGATTTTAAGGGCATGGCATTATGAACATGTAGATAGTGGAGCTATCTACTTACTTAAATAATTGTCTTATTGAGCGTGTGGTTTGCTCACCCCCTTATTTTCCCATCTTTTCAGAGAACTCGCAATAGTTAGTGAGCGGCTAAGGACTTACAATCTTGGTATCCGCTGCTTTTCATCGAGAGTTAGGTATACACATTTGTATAGTTTTGTATCTAAATATGTAATGCATAATACTGTAAATGGATATGATGTCGGGGATGTAAGGTTATGTAAATACCATTATGTATGTATTTTGTTAAAGTCTTTTGATAGTAAACTATGATATGTGAATGTGTTTATGGAAATGGAATGGTAAATAGGTGAGAGATGACTAACACCAAATCATAGCCCAACTGTTTGTAGGATGGTCACGATAAGAGAAAGGTAAGAATTAAATAATAAATGAAAAAGTGAAAAATTTACTCTGATTTTTAGGTAATTTGGGTCGTGACACCAATATCGAAAAGTAGACTCACACCGTGTAGCACCAAGCGCTTGTGCCACATGGCACAATCGAAGTACACTACGTGACGCAAGCAAAATACGCCACGTGGCGTAAGTAGGTATCCTCCTGCCTATGTTGTACATGGACAAAAGATCCTCTCGCCTATGGTTGTGGGTGCGCCACATGGTGCACCCATATACAAACTCATACATAGGCGGGAGACCCTCCCGTCTATTTTGTGGGTGCATCACGAGGTGCACCCACATACAAACGGGAGGGTTATCCCTCTCACTTATGTGCGAGAGGATGCCATCTCGCATAAAGGTGCGCTACGTGGCGTACTCTTATGCGCGTATGAGTCTATTACTTTTGTATAAACGTGGAAGAGTCTGAATTACCTGTATGAAAGCATCACGCGTAGAAAAACCATGCATTCAAAGGCCTATGTGTTAAAATTTATTCGGACGATTTTATCCTTAAATACCTTTGATTATGCAGGATTCATAAAATAGTAAGAGACACTTATTTAGTGGACAAATACGTAATTAAAAGTGGAATCAATCCCTATAAATAGGGGGTTGGTATGATTCGTCAAAATAAGACACTATTTTTTTTTACAAAAGCTCTGCCAAACTCTCTTTCTTACTTAAGCATCGGAGTGCTTACGCAGGGAAAAATCCTTGCGTCTCTCTGGTCATTTTTTTTACAGAGCCTTTTGGTAGCATGTGGCACAAGGATTAAGGCTATGACGTCAGCAACACATCGCTGTTGTGATTGGCAATAACAATTGGTGTCGTTTGTGGCAAAAAGGAAAAAAAAGCCTTTTGCTCTATAAAAATGGTGAGGATACGATCAGCAGCAATGAGGAGAGATGAAAATGAAGATATTGTGAGTTCCCCAGTTTGTAACTTGGGCCATGAGGCTCAAGGGGAGAGGGAGGCACTTGTGAATATAGTCTCTGTGGTAGAATTTGAATTAATGAAGAAGCAAGGAAAAAAGACAGCCCAAGCATTACGAGATATGGTTGACTTGTTTAGGGGTGTATTCCCACAAATGAACTTGCCTCCAATTGTTTAAAACTTGGTGAGAGAAGGAAGCCGAAGGAGGCGTACTTCAGACGTAGTGAATGCTGAATGCCAAGGTGCTGGAGAGCCTAGGCATCAGGCTACGAGAGACCCTATATGTGAGATTGCGGTAGACTTGAACATTAGGGTGTTGGAAACCCATGACGCAAAGGTGCGGGAGACCTTGTACGTGAGACTGCGGGGGGCCTGAGACGTCAAAGTGTTGGAGATCTTTGGAGTCAAGGTGTGGTAGATTTTGGATATTTGAATGCAGGAGACCTTTGGTTCTAGAATGCTAAGGGTTTGCCAAAGAGTGGTATACAAGGTGTTGGAATGCCAGGGTCTCATACTTGGAGGACAAGCTCGAAAATGGATTCAACTTGGAACCCCGAAATGAAAATGGTAAATTTTCCATCTAGGACTCATCAAAGGCCAACTCTTAACCCACAAGGTAAGGGAAAAGAGGTTGTTGATTGTGATCAGGCTGATTCATGTAACACTGAAAAGGTACAAAATCGACCTGCACCCATGGCGTAAAAGGCTACAGATATGAAGAAAATAGTGGAGCAAATCTTGAAAGAGAAAATGTTAGTTTCGTCTGAAAAAAGCCAGAGGAGAAGAATCTCGTTCAGTGCAGCGATCATAGGGAAACCCCTGTCCACGAAGTACAAGATGCCGTCGATAACGACATATATTAGGACGACTGACCCTTATAACCACATTCAGAATTATGAGTCATTAATGCTATTGTATGGATGGGATGATGAAATTATGTATAGGACATTCTTGTTAACTCTAACTAGTCATACGTTGAAATGGTTTAATAGTTTGGCAGAACGGTCCATTTCGTCTTTTCATCAATTGAGGAGTGAGTTTTTAAAGGCCTTCTTGATAAATAGTCAGAAAAGGAAGGAGGCCACTTATCTGCATACCTTGAGATAAGGAAATAAAGAATTACTGAAAAGCTATGTAGATCGACTCCGTGATGCTACTCTTGAAGTGCGAGACCTACAAGCTGGAGTAGTTGTGACAGCTATGCTACAAGGAACAAAATCTAAAAAGTTGCAAGAGTCACTATCGTTCAATCAGCCAACAATGATTTCGAACTTGTTCTCTAGAACAAACAAGTATATTGCTTAAGAAGAAGTGATGAAAATGATACAGATGCATGACCCTAAGGAAGGTAAGAAGCGAGAGTGAGAACTTGAAGATAAAAACACAGGAAGATCGGATAAATTAGGCCAAGCTCTAAAGTTGAAGTATGCTATTACACATCGTTTACTGAACCACATGCTTCAATCGAGAGAACTGGAATGCTTCAATTCCCTAGAAGAGGTGAAGGAAATTTAGAACGAGGCCTTGGGTCCTATTCTAGTTTCCATTTTGCCTTTGGCCATAAAACTGAAAAATGTCAGTATCTAATAAACTAACTTAAGAAGTTGGCTACATAAGGGAAGTTAGACCGCTTTGTGTAGAGGAGTGAAAAGATTCAATATCTTGTGTGTGGTCGAGAAGATAATGACTGCACGATAGGCGCGACAATAACAGAGAAAATGCGGGGAGAAATGAGGGAAGAGGAAATGAGGCTAGAAGGGGAGAACGTGGGAATCCGCAGGTGGAGAATGAACCTACGGGAGCTGCTATTAATGTCATTTTCAGTGGAGAGTACATTGTTGGTAGCTCATTTGCTTCACGAAAAGCTTACGCTAGATAGGCGTACCAAGTCCATTTTGTGATGAAAACGACCGAAAAAGAAGAGGCATTTATTTTTTCTCCTGGTGATTAAGGAGAAGTGATTACCCGGCATGACGATCCTATGGTCTTATCGGCAGTTGTGGGCAAACATCCGATAAGTCGAATTCTAGTAGATAATGGAAGTTTAGTGAATCTTATCTATTAGAACTGTTTTGAAAAAATGAATTTAAGTGAAGACAGATTAAAGCCTATGACTGTCCACTATTTGGATTTGCATGAGAGAAAGTGAAGGTGGCAGGGTCCATTCAGCTACCCGTTACTTTTGTCACGACCCAATTTCATTCTCTTTAACCGAAAATCACTGAAAATTTTTCGCAAATTTCTTTCCTTACCCGATCGTGAACTAACTTACCACCACACTATTGGGCTGTGAGTCAATAATAAACATCACATCTCATTCATTCTCAGTTAAATAAAACGATGTCATACATTTATAAGTTAATCATTAACTTACACAAGTTATGTTCACTGACATCTACATCCCCCATAATTACAACTCAAAAGACTACTGTGCTTTTACATTGTTTAGATACAAAAAGAATCCTGTGTATATACCTTTCGACGATGGAAGCAGCGGATGTCCAAAACCACAATGCCTCAGTCCTCACTGGGCTACTATGCACGCTCTGTAGGGGGGAAACTAGAGAGGGATGAGCAACCACACGCTCAGTAAGGCAATAATGCAAGCATGGTAGATAACTACTGTATCTACATGCTGATAATGTTATGCATAAATCGTTTATGGTAGGAGCATGAGGAAGTAAAACTATGCCATATGAGTATACATATATATCATGTATCAAAATCATGTACATTGGCATATAAAACATGGTAAAAACATTATGTATAAATCATCTCATGCTCAATCTCATTTAAATTCATAAAAAGGGCAATTCATTAAGAAACTTCCTTTTTAAACCCACGTCATAAAACTCTTTCTCAAACACATACAATCTCATCACATCAATTCATAGTCACAACCTAATTTTCATTTCACAAATCAATTCCACGAGGCTCGACCCCTCTTTCGGGTCTACCTTAAACAATCACAAATCACACTTAGAGATTTAAAATCATGTGGTAGTAAGTAAATCAAGCAAGGAGACAGGTTACTATATCTCAAGTGACTACGTTGGTCAATCGTCACATATCATCCCAGACCACACGGATCCCGGTGTGTGAGGTATCATGCTGGTACGAAGGTGGGTTAGTTCTCCGCCAGACTTTCTCAAATCAAGTAACCACCACGCGGTACATCGTATTTCATGTGATATACACAGTACATCGTACTCCGCGGACCCATAACATGGTTGGGGGTGCCTGCCGTCGGTCTTATCTACCCCATACCAAGTGTAACCTTTATAGTCTCAAGTGCACGTGGGAGTAACCTCAATATTAGGTCCTAGCCCCTCATGGCCTTGCTTGCCCCTATTGGGTTCCCTGATTCAGGTCCTAGCCCCTCACCCTTACCCCACTCAAGAGGTCTGTTAGGCCTGTTGAGTTCTTTGAATGGATTATGTCAGGTCCTAGCCCCTCACCCTCACCCTACTCAAGAGGTCTGTTAGGCCTGTTGGGTTCCCTGAACACCAATCCGTATCTCTCACCACGGCCTCATACATACCACAGTGTGAAAACCAGCGCGAGCTACGCTCTAGCGCGAATTCATGCATCAAAACCAATCACTTCGTACGAGCAACGCTCTAGTACGACATTTATGCATAAAAATATGGAGAAACCACGTACGAGCATAGCTCCAGTACGGTTATATGCATAAGAAAAACCACTCAAATCCACGTACGAGCAAAAGCTCCGATACGGTTTATAAAACATCATCATAGTTCCAAAACAAAGTGTGAGCTAAGCTCTAGCACGTTTCACACAAGTGAAAATATCAAAATCTAGCGCGAGCGAGGCTCTAGCACGAATTAAATCACATACACACGATAGGCGGCTCACATGCATTCAAAACATCTCAAAACATGCTTAGCGCCTCACATGGGCTATTTCACAACATCATTCAAGTACTAGCCAACCTATCCTTTTATTTGCTCAAATCAAAGCATTGTGTTTTGTAAAAGCATTCAAAACACGTGATTTATGCAATTATTAGCCTTACTATCCCTTTTCAATAACCATTTCAAATAACCAAATCTCATACAAATACTCATAGTAATTTCCATACATCTTCAAACACATTTCTATAAACTCATGCACATTTCCAAAGCCCAATACACCCACAAAATATGAGCAGCTACCTCTATATACTTACAGAATTTCCTTACCTAGAATCGTGATGCGTGATTCCACTTCCTTAAGCTGGTTACTCGTACGGTTCGATTCGTCTTCAACGAACTCTTCGGGACTGAACACAATCATATTTCACATCTTATTCGATCCATATAATGCAACCCTTGTGCTTGCTGTAGTCAATTTAATCTATAGCCTCTATTAATGCTTATATGGCCTCATTTCATTACTTTACCCATAACTCGAGTCTATGGATCTTCTTAGGCCTATTAACTTATTCCAAATCAATATCAAATCGATATTAAGCTCATAGTGTTTATATTTCATGAATTCCCTCACTATGGCATTTATCAAGCATTTACATACTCATTTTCACAATTCCTCCAAACTCACAATGTAATTCCATTTAACCATCTAAAATCATACACATTACCTCAATAACAACTTTAGCATGCCCATAAATCATAAACTCATTCAACCCATATCTTCTCACATTATACCCATTCTAGGTTTTCTAGGTCATACCAATTCCATCACATCCCTAGATAATTTATCCATCAATACACATCCAACTCAACTCCAAAATCACTTAAATAAACAATATACTTGGATTGGAGTATTAGAATCTTACCAAAATCTGATTTTTCTTCTTGCTCCAAATGTCAATGCCCTTATCTCTTTTAATACCAACAATTGGATTTTGGGTTCCAACTATGTTGTTCTCTTCCTCAAGATGAACAACTTAGTGTCTAATGGCCTCCCCTCAATTCTTGCTGGAAATGGCTGATTTTAGAGAGAGAAAGTTAGGTTTTTGGGTTAGAAATGGAAGATTGGTGTTTTTCCCTAAATTTTCAGATTTTCAGCCCTCCTTTTATAGAAATAACTTGAGGAGATCAATCTGGTCCAAGAGAAGATCGATCTGGTCCCCTTAAATCTCTCATTTTCACGAAATTTTAAGCGTGAGATCGATCTGTCGAAGCATGAGATCGATCTGTTCCCAAACAGAGAGCTAAGGAGATCGATCTAGGTGCTTGAGGATCGATCTTTTCATTACAGAATGCTTAAGAGATCGATTTGGCCCCATTGGAGATCGATCTGCTCCATTCCATTGCCCAAAATAAGAGTATTCTGGCTCTTCCAGATCGATCTCTCATCCTATGAGATCGATCTGGCCTTCATACTTTTCAGATTTCCTACAGTTTCCTTGCTGCAACTCACACCAACACATCCTTAATCTGCTTCCATGGCCATTTTCTCATCCATCCACCTTTATAACTTGAAAATGGCATCCATTCATACCTTATGCACATTGAAACTTGCGTGCATTCATTGTATGTCCAAAGGTATACTATATAAAACCAAATGGAAGCATTTATACTCATGCAACTTCCTCCCATTTACCACACTACTCATTTTGAGTTCCAATCACAGTCATCACTTACAAGAACTCATTTCTTCATATTCATACACAATGAAACTTGTATGTACGTTACAAATCATATTACACATACGTACATTGAATCCATGGACTTATATCAATCATACTTTACATTACAAGTCCATTCACATTCATTACACATTACAACTATACATATACGGGGTCTCACATTCTCCCCTCCTTCAAGGAATTTGGTCCTCCAAATTAGAACCAAGTCACTCTTCAAAAAGTTGGGGGTACTTCTCCCGTATCAAGTACTCCAATTCTCATGTGGCCTCTTCCACCGTGTGATGTTGCCAAAGAACTTTCACCAAGGGAATTGTCTTATTTCGTAGCACTTTCTCTTTTCTGTCCAATATCTGAACCGGCTTCTCAACATACGTCATACTCTCATGGAGCTCCAACGGCTCATATCTTATCACGTGTGTCGGGTCTGGGTGATACTTTCGAAGCATCGAGACGTGGAAGACGTTGTGGACATTTGCCAAATTCGGTGGCAATGCCAACCTATACGCCTTATCCCCTACTCTCTCCAAAATCTCAAAGGGTCCGATATATCTAGGCCTCAGCTTGCCCTTCTTACCGAATCTCATAATACCCTTCGATGGTGAAACTCTCAGAAATACCGACTCACCCTTATCAAACTCTAGTGATCTTCGTCTCTTGTCAGCATAACTCTTTTGTCAGCTCTGAGCTGTCCGTAATCTCTCACATATCAACTGGACGTCCTCAGATGCCTGCTACACTAAGTTCGGAGCAAAAATTTATCTGTCACCAACCTCTTCCCATCCAATTGGGGAATGGCATCTACGCCCGTACAATGCCTCATAGGGTCCCATCCCGATACTCGCATGATAGCTATTATTATAGGCGAACTCAGCTAACTGCAGGTGGTCATCCCAGGAGCCTCTAAAATTCAGCACACACGCTCTCAACATATCCTCGAGGGTCTGTATAGTCCTCTCTAACTGCCCATCTGTCTAAGGATGAAAAGCGGTGCTAAAACTTAGTCGGGTCCCCAGCGCTTCCTGAAAATGTTTCCAGAAATAGGAAGTGAAGCGGGCATCCCTATCAGAAACAACGCTCACTGGTACACCATATAGCCGTACTATCTCTCGAATATATAGGTTCGCCAACTGACTCAGTGTATCGGTAGCTCTCATAGCCAACAAATGGGCGGACTTAGTCAATCGGTCCACAATAACCCATATGGCATCATGACCTCTGTGGGTCCTCAGCAACCCCATCACAAAATCCATGGTGACATGCTCCCACTTCCATGTCGGTATCGGTAGAGGCTGCAATAATTCTGCAGGCTTCTAATGCTCTACCTTCACTTGCTGATAAACGAGACACTTAGCGACATATTCAGCAATGTCTCTTTTCATTCCAGACCACCAATAAACCTTCCAAAGGTTTTGATACATCTCGGTACTTCTCGGATGTATCGTATACTTCGATGAGTGAGCCTCTAATAAAATCATTCTCCTGATCTCAAGATCCTTGGGAACGCATACTCTGCCTCTGAACCTCAATAACCCATCAGTACTCTGCTCAAAATCAATATCCACACCTGTCTGTATCTGCCTCAGCCAATCGATGCACCGTCGATCGCTCTGCTGGGCTTGCCGAATACGACCAATCAATTCTGGCTCCAGTCTCAAACTAGCCATGATCTCAAGTCTCTCAGATCTAGGTGGGGTTACATCCAAACTGAGGTTCGCAAAGTGTTCTAACAATTCATGTTCTTGTACCATCATATATGACACCAACCCAAGGTTCTTTCTACTCAAAGCATCGACAACTACATTTGTCTTACCCGGGTGGTACATGATTTCACAATCATAGTCCTTTAGGAGTTCGAGCCATCTCCTCTATCTCATATTCAGTTCTTTCTGCGAGAACATGTACTTAAGGCTCTTATGATCTGTGAACACCTGAAATTTCTCACCATAAAGATAGTGGCGCCATATTTTCAAAGCAAGTACCACGGCCGCCAACTCCAAATCATGTGTCGGGTAGTTCCTCTCATGATCTTTCAACTGTCTAGATCCATAGGCAACTACCTTCCCATCCTGCATAAGCACACAGCCCAGTCCCTGGTGTGATGCATCCGTATACACCGAGAATTCTCCTGAGCTGGTAGGAATGGTGAGAACTGGAGTAGTCGTCAATTGAGGCTTAAGCTCCTCAAAACTCCTCTCACATGCCTCATCCCATACAAACTTAACATCTTTTTACGTGAGGCGTGTTAATGGAGCAGCTAGTCTGGAGAAACCCTCTACAAATCTTCGATAATATCCTGCCAATCTCTGAAAACTTCTGATCTCAGTAACTGTCTTGAGCTGTTCCCACTGTACAACTGCCTCTATCTTGGATGGATCAACTGATACTCCATCCTTCGACACAACATGGCCCAGAAATGAGATCTGTTCTAACCAAAAGTTACACTTGCTGAGTTTGGCATACAATTCTCTCTCTCGGAGGGTCTACAAAACTATCCTCAAGTGCTCCTCATGATCTTCCCTGGACTTGGAATACACCAAAATGTCATCAATGAACACTATTACAAACTTGTCCAGGTATGACTTGAATATATTATTCATCAGTGCCATAAATGCTGCGGGAGCATTCGTCAATCTGAATGACATCACAAAAAACTCGTAGTAACCATAAAGGGTACGAAATGCTGTCTTGGGTACATCTCCACTCCTGATCCTCAACTGATGGTACCCTGACCGCAGGTCTATCTTAGAAAACACTTCGGCTCCCTGGAGCTGATCTAATAAATCGTCGATCCTTGGAAGGGGGTACTTGTTCTTAATGGTGGCCTTATTCAACAATCGGTAATCTATACACAGTCGGAGGCTTCCATCCTTCTTCCTTACAAACAATACCGGTACTCCCCAAGGTGAGACACTCAGTCTTATAAACCCCTTCTCTAGCAACTGTTTCTTCAGCTCTTCCAACTCTATCGGAGCCATTCTATAGGGTGGTTTCGATATCGGCTCTGTACCAGGCACTAACTCTATGTAAAATTCAATTTTCCTTTCAGGTGGTAGTCCTGGTAATTCATCCGAAAAGACATTAGGGTAATCCGCAATTACGGGTATGTCCCTCAATTCCGGGCGTGCCTCATCTATATCAACCACGTATGTAACGAACCCTTCACATTATCCTCTCCATCGTTAGTGACATAAACCATCACTCCACATTCAACATTTTATCATAAACAATAAATTTATCTCTCAAGCAATATGCATTTAAAATTATACTCTTTTATTTACCACAAATATACAAGTTTCATATCATTTCTTTTCATCAAAATTTACAAAAAGGTTGTCTAATCCTGAAAACATCAATATTTTGGCATGACAATCCATAACAACTCGATTGGTAGCCAACCAATCCATTCCCAATATTACATCAAAATCATTCATATTCAATAAAATCAGATTGGCTATCATTTTCTTCCCCTCTATCTTTAACTCACAATCTCTACATACATGCTCAGTCAATTGACTATCATTCATGGGTGTGGAAATCATCAACATTTATCTAACAATGTTGGTTTCACATGCTTCAATAATTTATGTGCAAAGGAAGGAGATATGAAAGAATGCATGGCACCAGGATCGAATAATACCAATGCTTCTAAATCAAAGATTTGGATAGTACCTTTAATCACATCCGTCGATGCGTCTGCAGTGTCCTGGTCCAGTGCGTGCACCCTTCCTCTGCTCACACCCACAGCCTATTTCCCTTTTTCCTCAGTTGTAGCCCTCCTCCTCGGGGTCGCTGTCTCAACTGGAGCTCCCTCAGGCTCCTTGCCCTTCTGTGGGACAATCTTAATCATCTCAGTGCAGAACCTCGATATATATCCTAGCCTCCCACACCTAAAACATGAAACAGGAGGCACCTGACATGGTCTAGTCCCATGGTATCTCCCACATCTCCTACACTGATCCGTGGTAGGTCGTGGTCCTCCAATAGTTATACCCCTCGGTGCAGTCAAAGCCAGGTATACGAGAGGTCTAGCAGCTCTCTCCTGCACCTCCTCGATCTTAGGCCTCTTATCAAAATATCTTTGGCCTCCTCTCCTTGGCCCTCTATCCATCCCGGATCTCTTCCGGTCTCTGTCCTTCCTGACACTAATCCTCCTAAGCTTGGAGGCATTTTGCTCAAAATCTTGCTCGTATAACTGAGCCTTATGTACAGCCTCCTCATAAGTCAAAATGTTAAAGGGAGCTAGCTTAGTCCGGATGGCCAATCTCAATCCATCCATGAACTTCTGTATCTTTCGGGTCTCACTACCCATCGTGTCCTGGTCATATCTCCCCAAGGACATAAACTTGGAGTCATACTCATCCATAGTGCGGTTCCCTTGAACCAGATTCATAAATTTCATTCGCAATTTCCTCTGTACCGTGGCTGGGATATACTATCTCCTGAAGGCCTCATAAATATCTCCCATGAGATCTCAGAGTGTCTGGCCCTCAAAATAACATCGGTGGATCTCCACCAATGCTCAGCCTCGCCTTTCAACATGAACATGGCAAATGCTACCTTCTCAGCTGAAGTGCATCGGAAAAACCTATACAGTTTCTCCATCTCATACACCCAATCCTCCGTAACCACTGGGTCCTTCACCCTCTAAACACTGGGGGTTTCAGCGCTTGAAACTCTCGCAACCTGCTTAAGTCGTAGTCATACCCCAAATCACTACCGCTCTGTTGTGGAGCAATAGGAGAATCTGTATCCCGTACCGGGGGTGGTGTAGCAGTAGCAGTCTTTGTAGTCTGAGGTCTCTTCACCTCTGCAGCTGCCTGTTCAGTAGTAGGCTGTGCTGCGGGACCTCGTCTATCACCGGCGCCCAAGGCCTGCATGACTATCTCCACCAGATTCTCAATACTCCGCTCTAACCTAGCGAAGTGAGCCTCAGTATCCTCTGTTCTCCTAGCAGGGTTCTGTGGAGCCAACTCAATCTGTGGCTCCGTACGGCTCTCAGGCCTACCTCTACGACCTCTAGCACGTGCTCTCACCCCTCTACCTTTGCGTGTAACTGGCATAGTGCCTAACTTCCTGTATTTAAAATCATTTATCAAGCTCAATCCATCACGGTATACACAGTTATATCTAAACAAAAGCTTAGTACTATGAGGATGTACTTTCTTACGTTTTATTAATGACTCACATCAGGCCAACACAGCTCTGATACCAATCTCTATCACGACCCAATTTCATTCTCTTTAATCGAAAATCACTGAAAATTTTTCACAAATTTCTTTCCTTACCCGATCGTGAACTAACTTACCACCACACTGTTAGGCTGTGAGTCAATAATAAACATCACATCTCATTCATTCTCAGTTAAATAAAAAGATGCCATACATTTATAAGTTAATCAAGTTATGTTCACTGACATCTACATCCCCATAATTACAACTCAAAAGACTACTGTGCTTTTAAATTATTTAGATACAAAAAGAATCCTGTGTATATACCTTTCGACGATGGAAGCAGCGAATGTCCAAAACCACAATGCCTCAGTCCTCACTGGGCTACTATGCACGCTCTGTAGGGAGAAAATAGAGAGGGATGAGCAACCACACGCTCAGTAAGGCAATAATGCAAGCATGGTAGATAACTACTCTATTTACATGTTGATAATGTTATGCATAAATTGTTTATGGTAGGAGCATGAGGAAGTAAAACTATGTCATATGAGTATACATATATATCATGTATCAAAATCATGTACATTGGCATATAAAACATGGTAAAAACATCATGTATAAATCATCTCATGCTCAATCTCATTTAAATTCATAAAAAGGGCAATTCATTAAGAAACCTCCTTTTTAAACCCACGTCATAAAACTTTTTCTCAAACACATACAATCTCATCACATCAATTCACAGTCACAACCTAATTTTCATTTCACAAATCAATTTCACGAGGCTCGACCCCTCCTTCGGGTCTACCTTAAACAATCACAAATCACACTTAGAGATTTAAAATCATGTGGTAGTAAGTAAATCAAGCAAGGAGACAGGTTACTATATCTCAAGTGACTACGTTGGCCAATCGTCACATATCATCCCAGACCACACGGATCCCGGTGTGCGGGGTATCATGCTGGTACGTAGGTGGGTTAGTTCTCCACTAGACTTTCTCAAATCAAGTAACCACCACGCGGTACATCGTATTCCATGTGATATATACAGTACATCGTACTCCACGGACCCATAACATGGTTGGGGGTGCCTGTCGTAGGTCTTATCTACCCCATACCAAGTGTAACCTTTATAGTCTCAAGTGCACGTGGGAGTAACCTCAATATTAGGTCCTAGACCCTCATGGCCTTGCTTGCCCCTATTGGGTTCCCTGATTCAGGTCCTAGCCCCTCACCCTTACCCCACTCAAGAGGTCTGTTAGGCCTGTTGAGTTCTTTGAATGGATTATGTCAGGTCCTAGCCCCTCACCCTCACCCCACTCAAGAGGTCTGTTAGACCTGTTGGGTTCCCTGAACACCAATCCGTATCTCTCACCACGGCCTCATACATACCACAGTGTGAAAACCAGCGCGAGCTACTCTCTAGCCCGAATTCATGCATCAAAACCAATCACTTCATACAAGCAACGCTCTAATACGGCATTTATGTATAAATATATGGAGAAACCACGTACGAGCATAGCTCCAGTACGGTTATATGCATAAGAAAAACCACTCAAATCCACGTATAAGCAAAAGCTCCTATACGGTTTAAAAAACATCATCATAGTTCCAAAACAAAGTGTGAGCTAAGCTCTAGCACGTTTCACACAAGTAAAAATATCGAAATCCAACGCGAGCGATGCTCTAGCGCGAATTAAATCACATACACACGATAGGCGGCTCACATGTATTCAAAACATCTCAAAACATGCTTAGCGTCTCACATGGACTATTTCACAACATCATTCAAGTACTAGCCAGCCTATCCTTTTATTTGCTCAAATCAAAGAATTGTGTTTTGTAAAAGCATTCAAAACACGTGATTTATGCAATTATTAGTCTTACTATCCCTTTTCAATAACCATTTCAAATAACCAAATCTCAGACAAATACTCATAGTAATTTCCATACATCTTCAAACACATTTCTATAAACTTATGCACATTTCCAAAGCCCTATACACCTACAAAATACGAGCAGCTACCTCTATATACTTACAGAATTCTCTTACCTGGAATCGCGATGCGTGATTCCACTTCCTTAAGCTGCTTACTCGTACGGTTCGATTCGTCTTCCACGAACTCTTCGAGACTGCACACAATCATATTTCACATCATATTCGATCCATATAATGCAACCCTTGTGCTTGCTATAGTCAATTTAATCTATAGCCTTTATTAACGCTTATATGGCCTCGTTTCATTACTTTACCCATAACTCGAGTCTATGGATCTTCTTAGGCCTATTAACTTATTCCAAATCGATATCAAATCGATATTAAGCTCATAGTGTTTATATTTCATGAATTCCCTCACTATGGCATTTATCAAGCATATACATACTCATTTTCACAATTCCTCCAAACTCACAATGTAATTCCATTTAACCATCTAAAATCATACACATTACCTCAATAACAACTTTAGCATGCCCATAAATCATAAACTCATTCAACCCATATCTTCTCACATTATACCCATTCTAGGTTTTCTAGGTCATACCAATTCCATCACATCCCTAGATAATTTATCCATCAATACACATCCAACTCAACTCCAAAATCACTTAAATAAACAATATACTTGGATTGGAGTATTAGAATCTTACCAAAATCTGATTTTTCTTCTTGCTCCAAATGTCAATGCCCTTATCTCCTTCAATACCAATAATTGGATTTTGGGTTCCAACTATATTGTTCTCTTCCTCGAGATGAACAACTTAGTGTCTAATGGCCTCCCCTCAATTCTTGCTGGACATGGCTGATTTTAGAGAGAGAAAGCTAGGTTTTTGGGTTAGAAATGGAAGATTGGTGTTTTCCCGAAATTTTCAGATTTTCAGCCTTCCTTTTATAGAAATAGCTTGAGGAGATCGATCTGGTCCCCTTAAATCTCTCATTTTCATGAAATTTTAAGCATGAGATCGATCTGTCGAAGCATGAGATCGATCTGCTCCCAAACAGAGAGCTAAGGAGATCGATCTGGGTGCTTGAGGATCAATCTTTTCATTACAGAATGCTTAGGAGATCGATCTGGCCCCATTGGAGATCGATCTGCTCCATTTCATTGCCCAAATAAGAGCATTCTGGCTCTTCCAGATCGATCTCTCATCCTATGAGATCGATCTGGTCTTCATACTTTCTGGATTTCCTGCAGTTTCCTTGCTGTAACTCACACCAACACATCCTTAATCTATTGCCATAACCATTTTCTCATTCATCCACCTTTATAACTTGAAAATGGCATCCATTCATACCTTATGCATAGTGAAACTTGCGTGCATTCATTGTATGTCCAATGGTATACTATATAAAACCAAATGGAAGCATTTATACTCATGCAACTTCCTCCCATTTACCGCACTACTCATTTTGAGTTCCAATCACAGTCATCACTTACAAGAACTCATTTCTTCATATTCATACACAATGAAACTTGTATGTACGTTACAAATCATATTACACATACGTACATTGAATCCATGGACTTACATCAATCATACTTTACATTACAAGTCCATTCACATTCATTACACATTACAACTATACATATACGGGGTCTCACATACTTTAGGTGAGAACCCTAAAAGTGTTACGAGACAAGTTGTATTTATAACAGTCAAATCGACATCTTTAGCATACAACATTATTCTAGGACGACCATTATTGAGTGACATGAAGGTCGTACTCTCTCTGTGTTATTTTCTAATAAAGTTCCCTACTCCCAAAGGTGTGAGACAGGTAAGAGGAGATTAAAGGAGAGTAAGAACGTGTAATGTTGCGTTGACTACATGTAAGAGAATTCAAATGAAAGAAACCCTCGCTATTACCGAGCCACCTAAACCAAAACCTGTTGAAGAGATGGAAGAGATAAAGTTAAGGGTTGACGATGAAGAAAAGAAAGTGTAAATTAGGGGCCAATTGAGGCCCGAAGAAAAGAAAGAGATAATAAAATGCTTAAGAGAAAAATGCTGATGTTTTTGCATGGACCCCCACTGATATGCTTTGAATTGATTTGAAAGTCATCGTCATGAACTTAATGTGCTGCCTGAACTAAAATCCATCAAACAAAAAAAGAAGAAATTTCGCCCCTGAGAGACAGCAAGTCATTGAAGAAGAGATCGACAAGTTGCTTGAGGCTGGATTCATTCAGGAAGTCTGATATCGAAAATGGCTTGTGAACGTGGTGATGGTAAAGAAAGCCATGAAAAGTAGAGAATGTGTGTAGACTTCATCAACTTGAATAAGGCTCTGTCCAAAGGATTCATACTCATGTCCTCGGATTGAAAAGATAGTAGATGAAACCTCAGGGTATGAGTTTCTTAGCTTCTTGGATGCCTTTTTCAGTTATCATCAAATCTTAATGCACCCTATAGACAAAGAAAAGACGTCATTCATTACTGATAAAGGCACTTACTACTATAGAGTGATGCCCTTTGTCTTAAAAAAACGCGAGTGCTACATATCAATGCATGGTGAATGAAATATTTAAGGATCTACTCGGTAACACGATGGAAGCTTATGTAGATGACATGATTGTGAAAAGTAGAGAGGGTGAATCCCATGCTTTACAATTGTCTAAAGTTTTTGAAGTTTTGAAGAAGTATAACATGAAGTTAAACCCTAATAATTGTTCATTTGGGGTTCAATCTGGGAAGTTTTAAGGTTTATGATAACCAATTGAGGAATCAAGGCCAACCCCGAGAAGTTCCAAGCCATTTTAGACATGAAAGCTCTAGGTACTTTTAGAGAGGTGTAAATGCTAACAGGGAGAATAGCTGCATTAAATTGTTTTTTATCGAAGTCTGTTGAAAGAAGCCTACCATTCTTTAAGACACTCCGAGGTGGACAGAACTTTAAATGGACTAAAGAGTGTCAAGCAACCTTCGAAGAGATAAAGGAGTACTTGAAAGAACTCTTATTACTATCAAGACCTTTAACTGAGGAGCACCTGTTCATGTACCTTAGAATATGCGATAAAGTTGTTAGTGCAGTCTTGTTGAGGAAAGTTGCATAAGGGGATAGACTCGTTTACTATGTGAGCAAAGTGCTATTGAAAGCAGAAACAAGGTATCCTCAAGATGAGAAAGGAGTTTTAGCACTTGTTATGGCTGCACAAAAATTGTACCCTTATTTCAAGCACATTCGATAATGGTGTTAACAGATCAACCCTTGAGGCAGATACTCCAAAAGCCTGAGCATTCAGGGAGGTTAGTCAAATGGGCTATCGAACTTGGAGAGTATGACATCTCTTTCCAGCCTCGACAAGCTATTAAAGCACAAGCCCTAGCAGATTTCATTGTTGAGTGGACATGTTAAGAAGAGACAAAGGAGAAAGAATTAGAGTGATGGAAGTTATTTGTGGATAGGGCATAAAGTAATAAAGGGAGTGGAGCTAGCGTTGTATTAGTGTCACCAAAAGGAGAAATGTTGGAGTATTCTCTACGCTTTGACTTCCTTAGTTCCAACAATGTTGTTGAATATGAAGCATTGATTGGGGGCATGAGACTTACAAGAGCTCCAAATTCGAAACTTGCTAGCCCATAGTGATTTGTAGCTTATTGTTAACCAGTTTAATGGGCAATATAAGACTCGAGAGTCTACCTTTATTCCATACTTGCAAAAGGTCTAATAGTTAGCTCGATCATTTGATAATTTTTAGCTAACTCAAATCGATCGATCGCAAAATAATCATGCCAATGCTTTGTCTAAGTTGGCATCGTCTAAAGGAGAAATTGGAAGGTCTATAAAGGTAGAGAAGTTGGAGAAACCTAGCATAGAGGAAGAAAAGTGCAAGAAATCGAAGCTAGTGTTGATTAGATGATGCCTATTAAACAGTATTTAATAGAGGGAATGCTCCTTGATAACAAAGAAGTAGCCCAAATAATGAGAATCCAAAGTGCAAAATTCACCCTAGTGAATGGGGAGTTCTATAAAAAAGGATATACTACACCACTGTTGAAATACTTCTGAACAAGCCAACTATACATTAGCTGATGTGCACAAAGGGATATATGGAGAGCATTTTAGAGCCCGAGCTTTAGCAGAAAAAAAATACTTAGAGTGGGTTTTTACTAGCTCACACTTAAGCAAGATGCATTTGATAAAGTGCGAAGATGTGATAAATGTCAAAGATTTGCCCCCTTGACAACTGCACATGTTTTGATTCTTCAAAGTACATTCCAACCTACATCATTTGCCCAGTGAGGTTTAGATATACTAAGACCATTCCCAATAGCTACTAATTAGAGGAAGTTCTTGTTAATAGCTACAGACTATTTTACTAAATGGATAGAAGCAGAGTCGTTAGCCTCAATTACAGAAAAGAAGGTGGAGGCAATGGTTTGGAAAGAAATTATCTATCGATTTGGAATTTTGAGAGTTTTGAATGCTGATCATGGGAAGCAGTTTGATTGTGATGCATTTTGAAATTTTTGAGAAGAATTAAGGATCCAACTCAAGATATCCTCAGTATCGTACCCACAAGCTAACAGCCAAGCTGAAATCAGTAATATGACCATACTTCATGGTCTTAAGACTCGCCTAGACAAAGCGAAGGGAGCTTGGGTGAATGAACTGCCTAGTATTTTATGGGCATCTAGGACCACGAGTCGAGTACCAACAGGAGAGATGCAATTTAGTTTGGTGTATGGGATTGAAACTTCAATACCAGTGGAAATTAGAGTCGTTTCACCAAGAGTAATCCCTTATGTGCAAGAAGTTAATTCTCGCAACTTAATTGTGTGATTAGCCGCTTACCAACAAAGAGTTGCCTATTATTACAACTCCCGCATAAAAGATAGACCCTTAAAGGAGGGAGATTTGGTATTGTAAAAGTCAGTCATCACCAATGCCTTGAAAGAAGATGAGAAGTTCAGGGCAAACTGGGAAGGGCCCTACAGAGTCAGGGGGATGATTGGACCCAACACCTGTATCTTGGAAAGTCTACAAGGTAAGAAGATAGCAAAGACATGGAATACCAACCACTTAAAACCATATTGGTAGTGAAACTTTGATTTATTCAATGTTATTTCTTGTTATTGAACTATGGGTTGAAATTTCATTTATTGAACTATGATTATTCCATGTTGATATTTTGTTGATAATGGAATAGCCCATTGAGGCTTTCAAATAATTGATTATGATAACTCTTAAATGATTGTTAATTAGGTGACTAATCGTCCCTGCTACATGTATAATGAAAGAAAAAAGTGCAAGGGCTTAAGGCGAAAAGTGCGCGAGGTAAGCCACGTACTCAAATGAATAAGGGCTTGAAGTGAAAAGTGCGTGAGGTAAGCCACACACTCAAATTAATAAGGGCTTGAAACGAAAAGTGTGTGAGGTAAGCCATAGCGAAAAGTGCACGAGGTAAGCCACACACTCAAATTAATAAGAGCTTGAAGCGAAAAGTGCGCGAGGTAAGCCACAAAAAAAAGTGCAAGGCATTGAAGCCAAAAGTGCGCGAGGTAAGACATGCACTCAAATTAATAAACACTTAAAGCAAAAAGTGCGCAAGAAAAACCTCCTTCTCAAAATAAAGAATGCATAAAACAAGCCATGCTTATGAAAGAAAGCGATACTTCATGAAATAATAAGTAGAGCTTATTAATATAGATAAGAACTTGAAACTTTTTTTTTAAAATGGAAATTAGAGGTATTGACGGAAACTTTCTATTCAAATCCTAATAGAAATCCTCTAAGCCTTAGCAATCATTTTCTTCCAAGTCCTAAAACATCATAACTAACTCCTTCCTTACAATTTAGGAAAGTAGTAACAAGAAAACATTGAAAACTAAGCTACTCTTCCGTCGGAAGAGAAGCGCCTTAACCAGGAGAATTTGAATCATCATAATCTAAATCGTCTAAAGTATTGATAACTCCCTTTGCTAATGATGACCCAAAAGGTTAAAGAGATTGTCATAAGCCCCATTCTCTACATAAGTTTCAAAATTCTCGCTGTCATGTTTGAAATTTGTCCAACCGCAAAATTCACTAGTATAGTCTTCTAACTGTTTTGACCACTGCAACTCTGGAAAAGTCTCGCCTGATCTCTCCTTTTCCAACAAAGACCACGCCATACAGAAACCGTATTTGACAATGTCCCCTCAACTTACCAAATTACGAATAAATTTTTTGCATTTTCGTGCATCGTTTATTATTCGTCCTTACCTCAATCGTGAACAGCAACTCTCCTTAATAGTTGGGCTGTGTGTCGACATCTAACTCACTCCACCATACCAATTCAATTAGCATATTATTCATAAGTAAACACTTGTATAAATGTATATATATCAGAGTTGTTACATGTGTTTACATTATTTTACATCCCCAATAGTTACATACAAAATGCTACTATGCTATGTCTAGTTTAGATACAAAATAATCCAAGTGTGTATACCTTTAGCGATGAGATGCAGCGGATTACCAAAAGGGACAAGCCTCCAGTCACGCTCACTCTATAATCAAATCTCTGTAGAGAGGGGGAAAATAAGGGGGTAAGCAAACCAAACGCTTAGTAAGGCGATCATACAAACAGGTAGATACTGCTCTATCTACGTGATCGTGATGCCATGCTCAAAAGCATTTAGTTCATCATTTATCTCAAAACATGAGTGTATGATTGTGTTAATGGTATGTAAAGCATTCATGCTATTAAAATCCAGTGCACATTTCAACTCAAAACATGGTATAAATCATCATGTATTCATAACAAAGCATGGCATTAACCATATTGCGTTTTCACAAATAAGCATGGCATTAACCATCATGCATTCTCTCAAATAAGCATGACATTAAACATCATGCATCCAGGCACTTTAAAAACCATTAACAATCAATATCTTAAAACAATTCAACACTTGTCAGGTCTCAGCCCATCCCTCGGACTGTCCTGACCCACAAATCATTTTAAACATGGATTTATTCTCAAAACAATAGACATGTGAGATAGGCAATTCAATAATAGGTAATAACCTCAAGGTCTATGGCCATAACCTGTGATACCGGCTACATGGATCAGGTGTGCGGGATATCACCACTATCTGCTTCCACACGGGAGGTGGGTCAAATCCTACCTGTCGGTCCATAGCAGATCTCGTCCGAAGACGGCACATCACAATCTCAACATGGTACAACGTACTCCATGGACCCAATCAACACATCATATCAAGCCACATCTCAAAACGCATGTGTGAGCCTATTTAATCGGTACGACCTCTTGTCTACCCGTAGCTCCTAACACGGCTAATAAATCATATCAAAATAATACACGTGCGAGCCTATTTAATCGATGTGACACCCAGTCTACTCGAAGCTCCAAGTACGACAACAAGTAAGGTGGGCACCTAGTACGAGCTAAGCTCCAAGCACAATGCCAAAACCAATATGAAATCCATGTGAAAACTAGTGCCTCTAGCACTCATGTATATAAAACACGTCAAATCTCGTGCGAGTCGTACTCTAGCACGCTTTCATTCTCACAAAAATAATGTAGGTGGCTCATTTCTTTGCAAAGTGTGGTTAACAAACCAAAACAACCCATTTCTTTTGCAATTCATTGCAAATGTTAGCCAACCTACCAATCACTTGCTAAAAAGCAATAAAACATGATTTTCAAAGCATTATGCTTTTGTTTTCATGCAAATTTATCAAACTCCTAACTTTTACCCTTCAATCACCCAACATCATTTCCTAACATCTCATGCATTCTAGCAAAGCATTTAAGCCCCCAAATTGCGCACAGATATCTCTAAGAGTCCACACAATTCCCTTATCTCGATTTACTTGGTGTGACTCTTTTCTTCTTAGCTTCTCACGCTCTTGGCTCAACTCGCTCCGACGTATCCTCGGAAGCTGCGATTCATTCATCAATCAAATGAGTTAATGTTTTTAACCCATATTTGACCTCACTATTCAATATAATTCGCTTATGCATTTTACCAATGCCTTAATCCATATTTTACCCCTTTTAGGTAAATCTTACAATTTATTCACCAACAACATCTTAAAATCATACCCATAACATTATTGTCACCTCTAGACATCCCATTTCTCATTAACCTCTAAACATTCCACTTTCTCACACTAGGTCCAATCCATTTTCTAGGTCATAATCATTCCAATGCATTTTAGTTAGTTTTTAACCCTCCATACTCATGCCAAACAACTCCAAAATCAATTAAATAGACAATGTACCATAGTTGGAGTGTTAGAATCTTACCAAATCTGATTTCTCTTCTTGCTCCAAATGACAATGCCCTTAGCTCCTTCAATACCAACAATGGGCTTTTGGGTTCCAACTATGTTGTTCTCTTCCTCAAGATGAACAACTTAGTATCTAATGGCCTACCCTCAAATTTTACTGGAAATGGCTGATTTTAGAGAGAGAAAGGTTTTTAGGTTGAAAATGGAAGGAAATGGTTTTTCCCGAAATTTTCAAATTTTCAACCCTCCTTTTATAGAAATAGCTTGAGGAGATCAATCTGCACTAGGAGGAGATCGATCTAGTCTCCTTAAATCCCTCTTTTTCATGGCATTTTAAGCATGAGATCGATCTGTCAAAGCTTGAGATCGATCTACTCCAAACAGAGAGCTAAGGAGATCAATCTGTAGGCTTGAGGATCGATCTTTTTATTACAGAATGTTTAGGAGATCGATCTGCCCTATTCCTTTGCTCAAATACAAGCATTTGGCTCATCCAGATCGATCTCTCATCCTATGAGATCGATCTGACCTGCATAATTTTCAGATTTTGCTGCAGTTTCCTGCAAAAGCTTATACCAAAACATCCTTAATATGCTGCCATGATCATTTTCTCATCCAATCATCTTCGAGACTTGAAAATGACATCCATACATACCTTATACCTATTGAAACTTGTGTGGAATCCTTGTATAACCAAAAGTATACGATATACACCAAATGGAAGTGCACAACTTATGCAATTCTACTTCCATTTTACCACACTACTCATAATCCATTCTACTCACATTCCTCACATGTTTAAGTCCATTTCCTCTTATTCATACATAATGTAACTTGTACATACAATCATAACTCTTATTGCAAGTGTGTACATAAACTTATGGACTTACATTTCATATACTTCACTTATGAATTCATAGTATAACTCCATTTACATTCCTATGTACATATTACAATTATACATATACAGGGTCTCACATTCTCCCCCACTTAGAAAATTTGGTCTTCCAAATTAGAACCAATTCAATCTATGAATAACTCGGGATACATCTCCCGTATCAAACTCTCCAATTCTCATGTGGCTTCTTCCACCGTGTGATGTTCCCAAAGTACTTTCACCAAGGGAATTGTCTTGTCCTCAACACTTTATCTTTCCTATCCAATATCCAAACCGACTTCTCAACATAGGTCATACCTTCATTGAGCTCCAAAGGCTCATATCTTATCACATGTGCCGGGTCCAGGTGATACTTCCTCAACATGGATACGTGGAAGACATTATGAACACTTGCCAACTCCGGTGGCAATGCCAACCTATAAGCCTTGTCTCCCACTCTCTCTAAAATCTGGAAGGGTCTAATGTATCTAGGGCCCAACTTGCCCTTCTTACCAAATCTCATAATTCCCTTCAAAGGAGAAACTTTCAAGAACACCGACTCACCCACATCAAACTCTAGTGGTCTCCGTCTCTTGTCAGCATAACTCTTTTGCCTGCTCTGAGCTATTCGCAACCTCTCACATATCAATTGGACATCCTCAGAGGCTTGTCTAACCAAGTCAGGAGCAAAGATCTGTCTGTCACCAACCTCTTCCCATCCAATAGGGGAACGACATCTACGCCCATACAATTCCTCATATGGTGCCATCACGATACTCGTATGAAAACTGTTATTATAGGCGAACTCTGCGAGTGGCAAATGGTCATCCCAGGAGCCTCCAAAATCCAATGCACACGCTCTCAACATATCCTCCAGGGTCTGTATAGTCCTCTCTGACTGACCATCTGTCTGACGATGATGTCACGACCCTCAACTTACCAAAATACGTACAAATTTTTTGCATTTTCATGCATCAATCCGTAATCATCCTTCCTCGATCGTAAACAACCACACACTTAACAGTTGGGCTGTGTGTCGATGTCTAACTCACTCCACCATACCAATTCAATTTGAAACATTATTTATGAGTAAACACTTGTATAAATGTATATATATCAGAGTTGTTACATGTGTTTACATTGTTTTACATCCCCAGTGGTTACATACAAAATGCTACTGTGCTATGTCTAGTTTAGATACAAAATAATCAAGGTGTGTATACCTTTAGCGATGGGATGCAGCGGAATTACCAAAAAGGGAACGCCTCCAGTCACGTCCAATCTATACTCAAATCTCTGTAGAGAGGGGGAAATAAGGGGGTGAGCAAATCACACGCTCAGTAAGGCAATCATGCGAACAGGTAGATACTGCACTATCTACGTGATCGTGATGCCATGCTCAAAAGCATTTAATTCATTGTTTATCTCAAAACATGAGTGTATGATTGTGTTAATGGTATGTAAAGCATTCATGCTATTAAAATTCAGTGCACATTTCAACTCAAAGCATGGTATATATCATCATGCATAATTCACAATAAAAGCATGGCATTAAACATCATGCATCCGTGCACTTTAAAAACCATTAACAAATCAATTCAATGTCAGGTCTCAGCCCATCCCTCGGGCTTTCCTGACCCACAATCACTTCAAACATGGATTTATTCTCAAATAGCATTAGACATGTGAGATAGGCAGTTCAACAATAGGTAATAACCTCAAGGCCTATGTACATAACCTGTGATACCGGCTACACGGATCAGGTGTGCGGGATATCACCACCATCTGCTTCCACACGGGAGGTGGGTCAAATCCTACCCGTCGGTCCATAGCAGATCTCGTCCGAAGACGGCACATCACAACTCAACACGGTACAATGTACTCCATGCTACATGCACGGTACGACGTACTCCGTGGACCCAATCAACACATCATATCACGCCACATCTCAAACGCACGTGTGAGCCTATTTAATCGGGGCGACCTCTTGTCTATCCGAAGCTCCTAACACGGCTAATTAATCATGTCAAAACAATGCACGTGTGAGCCTATTTAATCGATGTGACACCCAGTCTACTCGAAGCTCCAAACACGGCAACATGCAAGGTGGGCATCCAGTGCGAGACAAACTCGAGCACAATGCCAAAACAATCATGAAATCCATGTGAAAACTAGTGCCTCTTGCACTCTTTCATACTCACGAAATCATGTAGGTGGCTCAAAACTTGCAAAATGTGGCTAACAAAACCAAAACACACTCATTTCTTTTGCAAATCATTTCAACGTTAGCCAACCTACCAATCATTTGCTAAAAAGCAATAAAACATGATTTTCAAAGCAATATGCTTTTGTTTTCATGCACATTTCTCAAACTCCCAACTTTTACCCTTCAATCACCCAACAACATTTCCTAATCTCATGCATTCTAGCAAAACATTTAAGCGCCCAAATTGCGCACAGATATCTCTAAGAGCCCACACAATTCCCTTACCTCGATTTACTTGGTGTGACTCCTTTCCTTTTAGCTTCTCACGCTCTTGGCTCAACTCGCCTCGGCGTATCCTCGAAAGCTGTGATTCATTCATTAAATCGATTGAGTTAATGTATTTAACCCATAATTGACCTCACTAGTCAATACTATTCACTTATGCATTTTACAAATGCCTTAATCCACATTTTACCTCTTTTAGGTAAATCTCACAATTTATCCACTAACCACATCTTAAAATCATACCACAACACTATAAATAACTTTTACATATCTCATTCATCATTAATCTCCATACATTCCACTTTCTCACTCTAGACCATTTCTAGGTCATAATCATTCCAATGTATTTAGATAGTTTCTAACCATCCATACTCATGCCAAACAACTCCAAAATCAATTAAATAAACAATGTACCATAGTTGGAGTGTTAGAATCTTACCAAATTTGATTTCTCTTCTTGCTCCAATGGCAATGCCCTTAACTCCTTCAATACCAACAATGGGAAAATGCTTTCCAACTATGTTGTTCTTCTCTTTGATAGGAACAACTTTGTCTCTAATGGTCTCTCTTCAAACTTCACTGAAAATGGCTGATTTTTGAGAGAGAATGTTAGGTTTTTGGGTTGAAAGTGGAAGGTTTGTGTTTTTCTCGAAATTTTCTGATTTCCAGCACTGCTTATATAGAATTAGCTTGAGGAGATCGATCTGGTCCAAGAGGAGATCGATCTGGTCCCTTAAAATCCCTCTTTTCCACGGCATTTTTAAGCCTGAGATCGATCTGTCGAGGCATGAGATCGATCTGTCGAAGCATGAGATCGATCTGCTCCCAAACAGAGAGCTAAGGAGATAGATCTGGCTCCATTGGAGATCGATCTGCTCTATTCTTTTGCCCAAATAAGAGCATTCTGGCTCTTCCAGATCGATCTGCCCTTCAAAATTTCCAGATTTTCTGCAGTTCCTCTGCAACAACACTTACCAAACATCCTTAATTTGCTACCATGATCATTTCCTCATTCATTCATCTTTGAGACTTGAAAATGGCATCTATCCTCACTTCATACACATTAAAACTTGTGTAGGATCTTTGTATGACCAATGGTACTTAATATAAACAAAAATGGAAGTGCACATCTTATGCAATTCTACTTCCATTTTACCAAACTATTCATAATCCATTCTACACACATTCTCCACATGTTTAAGTCCATTTCTACACATTCATACATAATGAAACTTGTATGTACGATTACCACTCTTATTACAAGTGTGTACATTACTTATGGACTTACATCACATATACTTCACTCATGAATTCATAGTACAACTCTATTTACACTTCTATGTACATATATACCCTTATACATATACGGGGTCTCACAGATGAAATGCGGTGCTAAAACTCAACTGGGTCCCCATCGCTTCTTGAAAATCTTCCCAGAAGTGGGAAGTGAAGCGGGCAACCCTATTAGAAACAACGCTCACTGGAATTCCATGTAGCCCACTATCTCGTGCACATATAGGTTCGCTAAGTGGCTCAGAGTATCAGTAGCTCTCATAGCTAAAAAATGGGCTGATTTCGTCAACCGATCCACAATCACCCATATGGCATCATGACATCTCTAGGTCCTCGGCAATCCCATCACAAAATCCATAGTGACATGCTCCCACTTCCAAGTCGATATCGGTAGAGGCTGCAATAACCCTGTAGGCTTCTGATGCTCTACCTTCACCTGCTGACAAACAAGACACTTAGCAACATATTCAGTAATGTGCTTTTTCATCCTAGACCACCAATAAACCTTCCGAAGGTTTTGATACATCTTGGTACTTCCTGGATGTATCGTATACTTCGATGAGTGAGCCTTTGTCAAGATCAACCTTCTGATCTCTGCATCATCAGGAACACATATCCTACCTCTGAACCTCAACAATCCATCCGAACTTAACCCAAAGTCTGTCTCTGTACCCCTCTGTATCTGCCCGACAATATCACTACACTGCTGATCAATCCGCTGAGCCTGTCGGATTCGATCTACCAGATCCGGTTCCAACTGCAGGCTAGCTATCATAAATCCACTATCAGCGTCAGGAGGAGTCATATCCAAACTGAGGTTCATGAACTGTTCGAACAGCTCGTGTTCCCTGACCATCATAAATGACACCATCCCGAGATGCTTCCGACTCAATGCATCAGCAACCACATTAGCTTTACCCGAGTGGTACATGTCACGACCCAATTCCATTCTCTTTAACCGAAAATCACTGAAATTTTTTTTTGCATTTTACTGTTACCTTACCCGGTCGTGAACTAACTCACCACACACTGTTGGGCTGTGAGTCAATAATAAACACCACATCTCATTCATTCTCAGTTAAATAAAACGATGTCATACATTTGCATTTAATCGTGTACTTGTACAAAAACATGTTTTACTGACATCTACATCCCCCATAATTACAACTCAAAAGAATACTGTGCTTTTACATTATTTAGATACAAAAAGAATCACTGTGTATATACCTCTAAGCGATGGAGATGCAGCAGAGTCCAAAATACCATGCCTCAGTCCTCACTAGGCTACTATGCACGCTCTGTAAGCGGGAAATAGAGAGGGATGAGCAACCACACGCTCAGTAAGGCAATAATGCAAGCATGGTAGATAACTACTTTATCTACATGCTGATAGTGTTATGCATAAATCATTTATGGTAGGAGCATGAGGAATAAAACTATGCCATATGAGTGTATTATGTATCAAAATCATGTACATTGGCATATAAAACATGGTAAAAATCATCATGTATAAATCATCTCATGCTTTCATTTAAACTCATAAAAAGGGTAATTCATTAAGAAACCTCCTTTTTAAACTCACATCAATAAAACTCTTTCTCAAACACATACAATCCCATCAAATCAATTCACAATCACCACCACATTTTCATTTCACAATTCACACATGTGTATAAAAACCAGGTCACTATATCAAAAGTGCCTATGTGGACCAACTACATTATAAATCATCCCAGACCACACGCATCCAGGTGTGCGGGGTATCATGCTGGCACGAAAATGGATTATCCCTTGCCAGACTTTCTCATCACATAACCATCACGTGGTACATCGTACTCCATGTGATATACATGGTATAGCGTACTTCGCAGACTCATATCGTGATTGGGGGTGCCATTCCTAGGTCTTACCTACCCCATACCAAGAGTGTTCCATATCCGTGAAGGAGAGCCTCCCCGTCGAACAGAGCCTCCCCGCCTAACAGAGCCTCCCTGCCTCCTCGGGCTTAAGGATGTAGGGCTTAAGGATCCTTCCGTAAGAGAGCCTCCCCATCGAACAGAGCCTCCCCGCCTAACAGAGCCTCCCCGCCTCCTCGGGCTTAAGGATGTTGGCTTAAGGATGTAGGACTTAAGGATCTTACCTACCCATGTAGGAGAGCCTCCCTACCTAACAGAGCCTCCCTGCCCCTCCAGGGCTTAAGGATGTTGGCTTAAGGATCCCACCGTAAGAGAGCCTCCCCACTGAACAGAGCCTCCCCGCCTAACAGAGCCTCCCCGCCTCTTTGGGCTTAAGGATGTTGGCTTAAGGATGTAGGGCTTAAGGATCTTACCAACTTTCACAACCTTATACGTATCACAATGTGCAAAACTTGTGCGAGCAAAGCTCTAGCACGACTCATGCATCCTATCATAAAGAGATGCGTACGAGCATAGCTCTAGTACGGTTATACTCATAAGACAAACCACTCAAAAGCCACATACGAGCAGAAGCTCCAGTACGGTTTATGAACATCATCATAGTTTCCAAATCAAGGTGCGAGCTAAGCTCCAGCACGTTTCATACAAATGAAAACATCAATACCCGGTGCGAGCTAGGCTCTAGCACGGTTTAATTCACATAAACATGATAGGCGGCTCATAAGCTTTTAAAACTATCTCAAAACATATTTGGCACTTCACATGTGCTACAAACATCAAACCACAATAGCCAACCTATTTATCAATTCGTTTAAAACCAAACACATATTTTGTGAAAGCGTTCAAAACACTTGATTTATGCAATTATTAGCCTTACTATCCCTTTTTATACATCCATATAAACCAAATCATCCAATATTCACAACTATTTTCGCATACCAAGCAACCAATTTCTCAAACGTTCATGTATTTCATAAACACCCTATAATCCCGCAAATTACGAGCAGCTACCTCTATATACTTACAGAATTCTCTTACCTGGAATCGCGATGCGTGATTCCACTTCCTTAAGCTGCTTACTCGTACGGTTCAATTCATCTTCAACAACTCTTCGGGACTACACACAATCATATTTCACATTATATTCGATCCATATAATGCAACCCTTGTGCTTGCTATAGACAATTTAATCTATAGCCTCTGTTAACGTTTATATGGCATCGTTTCATTACTTTACCCATAACACGAGTCTATGGATCTTCTTAGGCCTATTAACTTATTCCAAATCGATATTAAATCGACATTAAGCTCATAGTGTTCATATTTCATGAATTCCCTCACTATGGCATTTTATCAAGAATATACATACTCATTTTCACAATTTCACTTAAACCCACATTATAACTCCACATAACCATTCCAAATCACCCACATTACTCATTTAACAACTTATCATAACCCATAAACCACCAACTCCCCAAATCATACTTTCTCACACTAGAGGCATTCCATTTTCTAGGTTACATTAGTTTCTAACACAACCTAGGTGTTTCCATCCATACATACTCATAAACAACTCTAAAATCAATTAAATAGACAATGTATTTGGGTTGGAGTGTTAGAATCTTACCAAATATGATTTTTCTTCTTGCTCCAAATGTCAATGCCCTTATCTCCTTCAATACCCACAATGGGATTTTGGGTTCCAACTATGTTGTTCTCTTCCTCAAGATGAACAACTTAATGTCTAATGGTCTCCCCTCAATTCTTGTTGAAAATGGCTGATTTTAGAGAGAGAAAGTTAGGTTTTTGGGTTAGAAATGGAAGATTGGTGTTTTTCCCGAAATTTTCAGATTTTCAGCCCTCCTTTTATAGAAATAGCTTGAGGAGATCAATCTGGTCCAAGAGGAGATCGATCTGGTCCCCTTAAATCTCTCATTTTCACGAAATTTTAAGCATGAGATCGATCTGTCGAAGTATGAGATCGATCTGGTCCCAAACAGAGAGCTAAGGAGATCGATCTGGGTGCTTGAGGATCGATCTTTTCATTACAGAATGCTTAGGAGATCGATCTAGCCCCATTGGAGATCGATCTGCTCTATTCCATTGCCCAAATAAGAGCATTCTGGCTCTTCCAGATCGATCTCTCATCTTATGAGATCGATCTGGCCTTCATACTTTTCAGATTTTCTGCAGTTTTCTTGTTGCAACTCACACCAACACATCTTTAATCTGCTACCATGGCCATTTTCTCATCTATCCACCTTTATAACTTGAAAATGGCATCCATTCATACCTTATGCACATTGAAACTTATGTGCATTCATTGTATGTCCAAAGGTATACTATATATAACCAAATGGAAGCATTTATATTCATGCAGCTTCCATCCATTTACCACACTACCCATTTTGAGTTTCAATCACATCTATCACTTATAGGAACTCATTTCTTCATATTCATACTCAATGGAACTTGTATGTACGTTACAAATCATATTACACATACATACATTGAATCCATGGACTTACATCGATCATACTTTACATTACAAGTCCATTCACATTCATTACACATTACAACTTTACATATACGGGGTCTCACAGTACAGGATCTCACAATCATAATCCTTTAACAGCTCGAGCCATCTCCTCTGTCTCATGTTCAACTATTTCTGTGAGAACAAGTACTTAAGGCTCTTGTGAACTGTGTAAACCTAAAATCTCTCACCATAGAGGTAGTGGTGCCATATCTTCAACGCAAACACCACCACTGCCAACTCCAGGTCATGGGTCGGGTAGTTCCTCTCATGATCCTTTAACTGCCTTGATCCATAAGCTACTACCTTCTCATCCTGCATCAATACACAGTCCAGTCCTAGGTGTGAAGCATCTGTATACACCGAGAAACCTCCTGAGCTAGTAGGAATGGTGAGGATCGGAGCTGTGGTTAATCTCCTTTTCAACTCCTCAAAGCTTTCCTCACACTTATCGTCGCACACAAACTCCACATTCTTTCTTGTGAGACGTGTCAAAGGAGCAGCTAATCTCGAGAATACCTCTACAAATCGTCGATAATACCCAGCTAAACCCAGGAAACTTCTGATCTCTATCACTGTCTGAGGTCTCTGCCATTGAACTACGACCTCAATCTTAGATGGATCCACTGACACTCCATCCTTTGACATTATGTGACCCAGAAAAGAGATCTGTTCCAACCAAAAGTCGCACTTACTGAGTTTAGCATACAACTTCTTCTCTCGAAGGGTCTGTAGCACTATCCTTAGATGCCTCTCATGCTCTTCACTAGATCTTGAGTACAGCAATATATCATCAATAAACACAATAACAAACCGATCCAAATACTGGTGGAATACCTCATTCATCAACGATATAAAAGCTGCGGGAGCATTCGTCAACCCGAACGGCATAACCAAAACTCATAATGTCTATACCTGGTGCAAAAAGTCATCTTGGGTACATCTCCACCTCGTATATTTAACTGATGGTACCCTGATCTCAGATCTATCTTGGAAAAGACCTGTGCTCCCTTAAGCTGATCCAACAAGTCATTGATGCGTGGAAGGGGATACTTATTCTTGATGGTGGCCTTATTCAACAACTGGTAATCTATACACAGTCGGAGGCTTCCATCATTCTTCCTTACAAATAGAACCGGTGCTCCCCAAGGTGAGACGCTCGGTCTGATGAACCCCTTCTCTAGCAACTCTTGCAGCTGTTTCCTTAGTTCTTCAAACTCAACTTGAGTCATTCTGTACGGTGACTTAGATATCGACTCTGTACCAGGTGCCAAGTCTATACCAAACTCCGTCTCCCTATTTGGAGGTAATCCTAGTAACTCATCTGAAAAGACATCTGGAAACTCCTTAACCACTGGTATGTCTCCCAATTCCAGACGTGCCTTATTCGTCTCAATCACATAAGCGATAAGCCCTTCACATTATTCTTTCCACCATTAGTAATCATAAATCATCATATTCACACACAAGATTGATAAACAAATTTATCTTTCATACATCATGTATCAAGATTGTACTCATCACACTTATAATAATCATGTTCATTAATTTCATTTTACAAAATTCACTACAAGGTTGTCTATCTTTGGAAACATCAAATTTTTTGCATGACAATCCATAATAACATGATTTGCAGCCAGCCAATATACTAGGATTACATCAAAATCACTCATATTTAATAAAATTAAATCGGCTACCATCTCTTTACCTCCCATCTTCATCTTACAATCCCTATATACGTGCTCAGTTAACTGACTATCATTCATAGGGGTAGATATCAATAACATCTTATCAAGCAATGTGAGTTTTACATGCTTCAACAATTTACATGCAAAGGATGGCGAAATAAAGGAATGCGTGGCACCAGGATCAAACAGCACATAAGCTTCTAAATCAAAGATTTGGACGGTACCTTTTACCACATCCGATGACTGATCTGCAGTGTCCTGGCCCAACACGTGCACTCGCCCTCTGCTTACACCCATTGCTTGTTTCCCATTTTCCTCAGCTGTAGCCCTCCTTCTAGGAGCAGCTATACCAACTGGAGCTCTTTTTGGCTCATTGACCTTCTGTGGGGCTCTCTCTGTCATCTCTGAGCAATCTCTGATTATGTGCCCTAGCTTTCCACATCTAAAACACACTACCTGAGGTCCATAGCATGGTCGAGTTCCATGGTACCTACCACACTTGCCACACTATTCCGTAGTAGGCCGTGGTCCTCCAATCACAATTCCCTTAGCCGGAGTAATGGTCGGATACATGAGAGTATTAATTATCCTCTCCCGGATCTCATCAATCGTCGATCTCTTTCTAGAGAATCTCTTGCTTCATTTATAACTAAAGCCTCTATCCATCATTGGTCTCTTTTTATCTCTGTCCCTCATCTTACCAACCTTTCCAAACTTTGAGGCGATTCTATCAACATCTTGTTCACATAATTGTGCTCTGTGCACTGCCTCCTCATAGGTCGGTATATCCAGAGGAACCAATCTGGACCTGATGGCTGGTCTCAATCCATCCACAAATTTCTAGATCTTCTCGACCTCATTACTCATCGTGTTGGGATCATATCTGCCTAGGGAGATAAAAGCAGTCTCATACTCATCCACAGTCCTGCTCCCTTGGGTCAATCCCAAAAATGCCATTTTCATCTTTCGTTGTGCGGTATCCGAAACATACTATCTCTGGAAGGCCTCTAAAATATATCCCAGCTGATCTCAATATGCCGAGCTCTCAAAATAGGCCTGGTGGATTTCCACCAATGTTCTACTGATCCCTTTAGCATAAAAGCTGCAAATGCTACCATCCTGATGGTAGTGCACTCGAAGAACCCATACAACTTCTCGATTTTACTAATCCAATCCTCAGCAGCTACTGGCGGTCCAAACTTCTAGAATTACCGCAGTCTATCCAAATCACAACCATAACCCCAGCCTCTACTAGCCTATGGTGTAGCAACAAGTGTAGGCATATCTTGTGCAGGTGAGGTATCTGTTGTCTAAGGTCTCGGGGCTGGCCTTGCCCATGCCTCAGAGTTGTCGCCTACTCGTCATCATCCTGTGTAGCGAGACTCTGTCTACTGCCAACTTCAGATAAAGATTGGGTGACCAACTCCACTATCATCTTAATGCTCTGCTCAATCCTCGCGAAGCGAGCCTTAGTACTCTTGGGTCTCTCCTCTGGACCCTGTGGAGCGTGCTCAACATCAGCCTTTACCTCAACATCATCCTGAGCCTCGTGTGTTTTCGACTCAACACGACCCCTAGGCCTACCTCTACGGCCTCGAGCCTGTGCTCTCATCCCTCTACTGCTACTGGTAGTAGGCATATTTACTCAATTCCCTACATTCACAACCAATTACTTAGTCAACCCATCGACACACACACAATTTGTATCTAAATAGCACAGTAACATAGGGATGTAATTTTCCAACTTATTAAGTATTTTAGACACGACACACATCAAACCAATCTGGCTCTGATACCAACTTCTATCACGACCCTCAACTTACCAAAATACGTACAAATTTTTCGCATTTTCGTGCATCGTTTATCATTCGTCCTTACCGCAATCGTGAACAGCAACTCTCCTCAATAGTTGGGCTATGTGTCGACGTCTAACTCACTCCACCATACCAATTCAATTTGCATATTATTCATAAGTAAACACTTGTATAAATGTATATATATCAAAGTTGTTACATGTGTTTACATTATTTTACATCTCCAATAGTTACATACAAAATGCTATTGTGCTATGTCTAGTTTAGATACAAAATAATCCAAGTGTGTATACCTTTAGCGATGGGATGCAGCGGATTACCAAAAGGGACAAGCCTCCAGTCACGCTCACTCTATACTCAAATCTCTATAGAGAGGGGAAAAATAAGGGGGGTGAGCAAACCACACGCTCAATAAGGCAATCATGCAAACAGGTAGATACTGCACTATCTACGTGATCGTGATGTAATGCTCAAAAGCATTTAGTTCATCATTTATCTTAAAACATGAGTGTATGATTGTGTTAATAGTATGTAAAGCATTCATGCTATTAAAATCCAGTGCACATTTCAACTCAAAGCATGGTATAAATCATCATGCATAATTCATAATAAAGCATGGCATTAATCATCATGCATTTTCTCAAATAAGCATGGCATTAACCATCATGCATTCTCTCAAATAAGCATGGCATTAAACATCATGCATCCGTGCACTTTAAAAACCATTAACAATCAATATCTCAAAATAATTCACACTTGTCAGGTCTCAGCCCATCCCTCGGACTGTCTTGACCCACAAATCATTTTAAACATGGATTTATTCTCAAAACAATAGACATGTGAGATAGGCAATTCAATAATAGGTAATAACCTCAAGGTCTATGGCCATAACCTGTGATACCGGCTACACGGATCAGGTGTGTGGGATATCACCACTATCTGCTTTCACACGGGAGGTGGATCAAATCCTACCCTCCGGTCCATAGCAGATCTCGTCCGAAGACGGCACATCACAATCTCAACATGATACAACGTACTCCATGCTACATGCACGGTACAACGTACTCCGTGGACCCAATCAACACATCATATCAAGCCACATCTCAAAATGCACGTGTGAGCCTATTTAATCGGTACGACCTTTTGTCTACCCGAAGCTCCTAACACAGCTAATAAATCATGTCAAAATAATACACGTGTGAGTCTATTTAATCGATGTGACACCCAGTCTACTCGAAGCTCCAAGCACGGCAACAAGTAAGGTGGGCACCTAGTGCGAGCTAAGCTTCAAGTACAATGCCAAAACCAATATGAAATGAGAGACCCCGAATATGTATAAGGGTATATATATACATGGAAATGTAAATAGAGTTGTACTATGAATTCATAAGTGAAGTATATGTGATGTAAGTCCATAAGTAATGTACACACTTGTAATGAGAGTGGTAATTGTACACACAAGTTACATTATGTATGAATGTGAAGAAATGGACTTAAACATGTGGAGAATGTGTGTAGAATGGATTATGAATAATTTGGTAAAATGGAAGTAGAATTGCATAAGATGTGCACTTCCATTTTTGTTTATATTAAGTACCATTGGTCATACAAAGATTCTACACAAGTTTTAATGTGTATGAAGTGAGGATGGATGCCATTTTCAAGTCTCAAAGATGAATGAATGAGGAAATGATCATGGTAGTAAATTAAGGATGTTTGGTAAGTGTTGTTGCAGAGGAACTGCAGAAAATCTGGAAATTTTGAAGGGCAGATCGATCTCATGGGATGAGAGATCGATCTGGAAGAGCCAGAATGCTCTTATTTGAGCAAAAGAATAGAACAGATCGATCTCCAATAGACCAGATCGATCTCCTTAGCTCTCTGTTTGGGAGCAGATCGATCTCATGCTTCGACAAATTGATCTCATGCCTCAACAGATCGATCTCATGCTTCGACAGATCGATCTCAGGCTTAAAAATGCCGTGAAAAAGAGGGATTTTAAGGGACCAGATCGATCTCCTCTTGGACCAGATCGATCTCCTCAAGCTAATTCTATATAAGGAGTGCTGGAAATTAGAAAATTCGGGAAAAAACACAAACCTTCCACTTTCAACCCAAAAACCTAACTTTCTCTCTCTAAAATCAGCCATTTTCAGTGAGGTTTGAAGGGAGACCATTAGAGGCAAAGTTGTTCCTATCAAAGAGAAGAACAACATAGTTGGAAGGCATTTTCCCATTGTTGATATTGAAGAAGTTAAGGGCATTTCCATTTGGAGCAAGAGGAGAAATCAAATTGGGTAAGATTCTAACACTCCAACTATGGTGCATTATTTATTTAAGTGATTTTGGAGTTGTTTGGCATGAGTATGGATGGTTAGAAACTATCTAGAATGCATTGGAATGATTTTGACCTAGAAATGGTCTAGAGTGAGAAAGTGGAATTGTATGGAGATTAATGATGAATGAGATATGTAGAAATCATTGATAGTGTTGTGGTATGATTTTAAGATGTGGTTAGTGGATAAATTGTGAGGTTTACCTAAAAGAGGCAAAATGAGGGTTAAGGCATTTGTAAAATGCATAAGTGAATAATGTTGACTAGAGAGGTCAATTATGGGTTAAATACATTAACTCAATCGATTTAATGAATGAATCGCAGCTTCCGAGGATACGCCGAGGCGAGTTGAGCCAAGAGCGTGAGAAGCTAAAAGGAAAGGAGTCACACCAAGTAAATCGAGGTAAGGGAATTGTGTGGACTCTTAGAGATATCTGTGCGCAATTTGGGCGCTTAAGTGTTTTGCTAGAATGCATGAGATTAGGAAATGTTGTTGGGTGATTGAAGGGTAAAAGTTGAGAGTTTGAGAAATGTGCATGAAAACAAAAGCATATTGCTTTGAAAATCATGTTTTATTGCTTTTTAGCAAATGATTGGTAGGTTGGCTAACATTGAAATGATTTGCAAAAGAAATGAGTGTGTTTTGGTTTTGTTAACCACATTTTGCAAGTTTTGAGCCACCTACATGATTTCGTGAGTATGAAAGAGTGCAAGAGGCACTAGTTTTCACATGGATTTCATGATTGTTTTGGCATTGTGCTCGAGTTTGTCTCGCACTGGATGCCCACCTTGCATGTTGCCGTGTTTGGAGCTTCGAGTAGACTGGGTGTCACATCGATTAAATAGGCTCACACGTGCATTGTTTTGACATGATTAATTAGCCGTGTTAGGAGCTTCGGATAGACAAGAGGTCGCCCCGATTAAATAGGCTCACACGTGCGTTTGAGATGTGGCGTGATATGATGTGTTGATTGGGTCCACGGAGTACGTCGTACCTTGCATGTAGCATGGAGTACATTGTACCGTGTTGAGTTGTGATGTGCCGTCTTCGAACGAGATCTGCTATGGACCGGCGGGTAGGATTTGACCCACCTCCCGTGTGGAAGCAGATAGTGGTGATATCCCACACACCTGATCCGTGTAGCCGGTATCACAGGTTATGTACATAGGCCTTGAGGTTATTACCTATTGTTGAACTGCCTATCTCACATATCTAATGCTATTTGAGAATAAATCCATGTTTGAAATGATTTGTGGATCAGGAAAGTCCGAGGGATGGGCTGAGACCTGACCAGTGTTGAATTGATTTGTTAATGGTTTTAAAGTGCACGGATGCATGATGTTTAATGCCATGCTTTATTGTGAAAATGCATGATGGTTAATGCCATGCTATTTGAGAAAAATGCATGATGATTTATACCATGCTTTGAGTTGAAATGTGCACTTAATTTTAATAGCATGAATGCTTTACATACCATTAACACAATCATACACTCATGTTTTGAGATAAACAATGAATTAAATGCTTTTGAGCATGGCATCACGATCACGTAGATAGTGCAGTATCTACCTGTTCGCATGATTGCCTTACTGAGCGTGTGGTTTGCTCACCCCCCTTATTTTCCCCCTCTCTACAGAGATTTGAGTATAGAGTAAGCGTGACTGGAGGCGTTTCCCTTTTGGTAATCCGCTGCACCCCATCGCTAAAGGTATACACACTTGGATTATTTTGTATCTAAACTAGACATAGCACAGTAGCATTTTGTATGTAACTACTGGGGATGTAAAACAATGTAAACACATGTAACAACTCTGATATATATACATTTATACAAGTGTTTACTCATAAATAATGTTTCAAATTGAATTGGTATGGTGGAGTGAGTTAGACGTCGACACACAGCCCAACTGTCAAGTGTGTGGTTGTTCACGATCGAGGAAGGATGATTAAGGATTGACGCATGAAAATGCGAAAAATTTGTACGTATTTTGGTAAGTTGAGGGTCGTGACAGAAGTTGGTATCAGAGCTCGAGTTGGTTTGACGTGTGTCATGTCTAAAATACTTAATAAGTGAAAAAAATTACATCCCCAAGTTACTGTGCTTGTTTAGATACAAATAGTGTATGTCGATGGGTTGACTAAGTAATTGGTTGTGAATGTAGGGAACTGAGTAAGTATGCCTAATACCAGTCGCGGTAGAGGGATGAGAGCACAGGCTCGAGGCCGTAGAGGTAGGCCCGGGGGTCGTGTTGAGCCAGAAACACACGAGGCTCAGGAGAATGTTGAGGTGGAGGCTGATGTTGAGCACGCTCCACAGGGTCCAGAGGAGAGGCCCGAGAGTACTGAGGCTCGCTTCGCGAGGATTGAGCGGAGCATTGAGATGATTGTGGAGTTGGTCACCCAATCTTTATCTGGAGTTGGCGGTAGACAGAGTCCCGCTACACAGGGTGATGCCGAGCAGGCGGCAGCTCCTGAGGCACGGGCAAGGGAAGCCCAGAGGCCACAGACGACAGATACCCCACCCCCACAGGATGTGCCTACGCCGGTTGCTATGCCAGGCAGTAGAGGTTGGGGATATGGATGTGATTTGGATAGACTGCGACAGTTCCAGAAGTTTGGACTGTCGTCTTTCAGTGGAGTAAAGGACCCAGTAGCGGCTGAGGATTGGATCAATGAGATCGAGAAATTATATGGGTTCTTTGAGTGCACTACTATCGAGATGGTAGCATTTGCCGCTTTTATGCTGAAGGGATCAGCAGAACATTGGTGGAAATCCACCAGGCCTATTTTGAGAGCCCGGCATATTGAGATCAGCTGGGATGTGTTTCTAGAGGCCTTCCGGAGACAGTATGTTCCGGATACCGCACAGCGGAAGCTAAAGATTGCATTTTTGGGACTGACCCAAGGGAGCAGGACTGTGGATGAGTATGAGACTACTTTTATATCCCTCGGCAGGTATGATCCCAACACGATGGATAATGAGGTCGAGAAGATCCAAAAGTTTATGGATGGATTGAGACCGACCATCAGGTCTAGATTGGTTCCCCTGGATATACCGACCTATGAGGAGGCAGTGCGCAGGGCGCAATTATGTGAACAAGATGTTGATAGAATCGCCTCGGAGTTTAGAAAGGTTGGTAAGATGAGGGACAGAGATAAGAAGAGACCTATGATGGATAGAGGCTTCAGCTATAAAGGAAGCAAGAGATTCTCTGGAAAGAGGCCGAGAATTGATGAGATCCGGGAGAGGACAGTTGATACTCCCATGTATCCGGCCATTGCTCCAGCTAAGGGAATCGTGATTGGAGGACCACGGCCTACTACAGAACAGTGTGGTAGGTACCATGGTACTCGACCATGTTATGGACCTCAGGTTGTATGCTTCAGATGTGGGAAGCCGGGGCACATAATCAGAGATTGCCCAGAGATGATAGAGAGAGCCCCACAGAAGGGCAAGGAGCCAGAGAGAGCTCCAGTTGGTACAGCTGCTCCGAGGAGGAGGGCTACAGCTGAGGAAAAGGGGAAGCAAGCAGTGGGTGTAAGCAGAGGACGAGTGCACGCACTGGATGAGGATACTGCAGATCAGTCATCGGATGTGATAAAAGGTACCATCCAAATCTTTGATTTAGAAGCTTATGTACTGTTTGATCCTGGTGCCACGCATTCCTTTATTTCGCCATCCTTTGCATGTAAATTGTTGAAGCATGTAAAACCCACGCTGCTTGATAAGATGTTGTTGATATCTACCCCTATGAATGATAGTCAGTTGACTGAGCATATATATAGGGATTGTAAAATGAAGATAGGAGGTAAAGAGATGGCAGCCGATTTAATTTTATTAAACATGAGTGATTTTGATGTGATCCTAGGAATGGATTGGTTGGCTGCCAATCATGTTGTTATGGATTGTCATGCTAAAACCTTGATGTTCCCAAAGATAGACAATCTTGTAGTTAATTTTGTGAAATGAAATTAAAGAACATGATTTTTATAAGTGTGATGAGTATAATCTTGATACATGATGTATGAAAGATAAATTTGATCTCATTTATGTATGTGATGTGAGGATTTATAATACTAATGGTGGAAAGAATAATGTGAAGGATTCATCGCTTTTGTGATTGAGACGGATAAGGCACGTCCGGAATTGGAAGACATACCAGTGGTTAGGGAATTTCCAGATGCCTTTCCGGATGAGTTACCAGGGTTACCTCCAGATAGGGAGATGGAGTTTGGTATAGATTTGGCACCTGGTACAGAGCCGATGTCCAAGCCACCATACAGAATGGCTCAAGTTGAGTTAGAGGAGTTAAGGAAACAATTACAAGAGTTGTTGGAGAAGGGGTTCATCAGGCCGAGCGTCTCACCTTGGGGAGCACCGGTTCTGTTTGTAAGGAAGAAGGATGGAAGCCTCCGACTGTGTATAGACTACCGGTTGTTGAATAAGGCCACCATCAAGAATAAGTATCCCCTCCCACGTATCGATGATTTGTTGGATCAGCTTAAGGGAGCGCAGGTCTTTTCCAAGATAGATCTGAGATCAGGGTACCATCAGTTGAAGATACGAGGTGGAGATGTACCCAAGACAGCTTTTCGCACCCGGTATGGACATTATGAGTTTATGGTTATGCCATTCGGGTTGACGAATGCTCCCGCAGCTTTTATGTCTTTGATGAATGAGGTATTCCACCAGTACTTGGATCGATTTGTTATTGTTTTTATTGATGATATACTGGTGTATTCAAGGTCTAGAGAGGAACATGAAAGGCATTTAATGATAGTGCTACAAACCCTCCGAGAGAAGAAGTTGTACGCTAAACTCAGTAAGTGCGACTTTTGGTTGGAACAGATCTCTTTTCTGGGTCACATAGTATCAAAGGATGGAGTATCAGTGGATCCATCTAAGATTGAGGCCGTAGTTCAGTGGGAGAGACCCCAGACAGTGACAGAGATCAGGAGTTTTCTGGGTTTAGCTGGATATTATCAAAGGTTTGTAGAGGGATTTTCGAGGTTAGCTACTCCTTTGACACGCCTCACAAGAAAGAATGTGGAGTTTGTGTGGGACGAGAAGTGTGAAGAAAGTTTTGAGGAGCTGAAAAGGAGATTAACCACAGCTACGATCCTCACCATTCCTACCAGCTCAGGAGGTTTCTCAGTGTATGCGGATGCTTCACATCTGGGACTGGGCTGTGTATTGATGCAGGATGGGAAGGTAGTAGCCTATGGATCAAGGCAGTTAAAGGATCATGAGAGGAACTACACGACCCATGACTTGGAGTTGGCAGCGGTAGTATTTGCGCTGAAGATATGGCGCCACTACCTCTATGGTGAGAGATTCCAGATTTATACAGATCATAAGAGCCTTAAATACCTGTTCTCACAGAAAGAGTTGAACATGAGATAGAGGAGATGGCTCGAGCTGTTAAAGGATTATGATTGTGAAATCCTATACCACCCGGGTAAAGCAAATGTGGTTGCTGATGCATTGAGTAGGAAGCATCTCGGGATGGTATCATTCATGATGATCAGGGAACACGAGCTGTTGGAACAGTTCATGAACCTCAGTTTGGGTATGACCCCGCCTGACGCTGATAGTGGATTTATGATAGCTAGCCTGCAGTTGGAACCGGATCTGGTAGATCGAATCCGACAGGCTCAGCGAGTTGATCAGCAGTGTAGTGATATTGTCGGGCAGATACAGAGGGGTACAGAGACGGACTTTGGGTTGAGTTCGGATGGATTGTTGAGGTTCAGAGGTAGGATATGTGTTCCTGATGATGCAGAGATCCGAAGGTTGATCTTAACAGAGGCTCACTCATCGAAGTATACGATACATCCCGGGGGTACCAAGATGTATCAAAACCTTCGAAAGGTTTATTGGTGGTCGGGAATGAAAAAGCACATTGCTGAATATGTTGCTAAGTGTCTCGTTTGTCAGCAGGTGAAGGTAGAGCATCAGAAGCCTGCAGGGTTATTGCAGCCTCTACCGATACCGACATGGAAGTGGGAGCATGTCACCATGAATTTTGTATGGGATTACCGAGGACCCGGAGAGGTCATGATGCCATATGGGTGATTGTGGATCGATTGACGAAATCAGCCCATTTTCTAGCTATGAGAGCTACCGATACTCTGAGCCAGTTAGCGAACCTATATGTGCGCGAGATAGTGAGGCTACATGGAATTCCAGTGAGCGTTGTTTCTGATAGGGATGCCCGCTTCACTTCCCACTTTTGGGAACATTTTCAGGAAGCGATGGGGACCCAGTTGAATTTTAGCACCGCGTTTCATCCTCAGACAGATGGTCAGTCAGAGAGGACTATACAGACCCTGGAGGACATGTTGAGAGCGTGTGCATTGGATTTTGGAGGCTCCTGGGATGACCATTTGCCACTCGCAGAGTTCGCGTATAATAACAGTTTTCATGCGAGTATCGGGATGGCACCATATGAGGTATTGTATGGGCGTAGATGCCGTTCCCCTATTGGATGGGAAGAGGTTGGTGACAGACAGATCTTTGCTCCCGACTTGGTTAGACAAGCCTCTGAGGACGTCCAATTGATATGTGAGAGGTTACGGACAGCTCAGAGCAGGCAAAAGAGTTATGCTGACAAGAGACGGAGACCACTAGAGTTTGAGGTGGGTGAGTCAGTGTTTTTGAAAGTTTCCCCTTCGAAGGGAATTATGAGATTTGGGAAGAAGGGAAAGTTGAGCCCTCAATATATAGGGCCATTTGAGATACTTGATAAGGTGGGAGACAAGGCGTATAGGTTGGCATTGCCACCAGAGTTGGCAAGTGTGCATAACGTCTTCCACGTATCCATGTTGAGGAACTATCACCCGGACCCGGCGCATGTGATAAGATATGAGCCTTTGGAGCTCAATGAGGGTATGACATATGTTGAGAAGCCAGTTCGGGTATTGGACAGAAAAGAGAAAGTGTTGAGGACAAAGACAATTCCCTTGGTGAAAATACTTTGACAACATCACACTGTGGAAGAAGCCACATGGGAATTGGAGAGTTTGATGCGGGAGAAGTATCCCGAGTTGTTCACAGAATAATTGGTTCCAATTTGGAGGACCAAATTTTCTAAGTGGGGGAGAATGTGAGACCCCGAATATGTATAAGGGTATATATATACATGGAAATGTAAATAGAGTTGTACTATGAATTCATAAGTGAAGTATATGTGATGTAAGTCCATAAGTAATGTACACACTTGTAATGAGAGTGGTAATTGTACACACAAGTTACATTATGTATGAATGTGAAGAAATGGACTTAAACATGTGGAGAATGTGTGTAGAATGGATTATGAATAATTTGGTAAAATGGAAGTAGAATTGCATAAGATGTGCACTTCCATTTTTGTTTATATTAAGTACCATTGGTCATACAAAGATTCTACACAAGTTTTAATGTGTATGAAGTGAGGATGGATGCCATTTTCAAGTCTCAAAGATGAATGAATGAGGAAATGATCATGGTAGTAAATTAAGGATGTTTGGTAAGTGTTGTTGCAAAGGAACTGCAGAAAATCTGGAAATTTTGAAGGGCAGATCGATCTCATGGGATGAGAGATCGATCTGGAAGAGCCAGAATGCTTTTATTTGAGCAAAAGAATAGAACAGATCGATCTCCAATGGACCAGATCGATCTCCTTAACTCTCTGTTTGGGAGCAGATCGATCTCATGCTTCGACAAATTGATCTCATGCCTCAACAGATCGATCTCATGCTTCGACAGATCGATCTCAGGCTTAAAAATACCGTGAAAAAGAGGGATTTTAAGGGACCAGATCGATCTCCTCTTGGACCAGATCGATCTCCTCAAGCTAATTCTTTATAAGGAGTGCTGGAAATCAGAAAATTCGGGAAAAAACACAAACCTTCCACTTTCAACCCAAAAACCTAACTTTCTCTCTCTAAAATCAGCCATTTTCAGTGAGGTTTGAAGGGAGACCATTAGAGGCAAAGTTGTTCCTATCAAAGAGAAAAACAACATAGTTGGAAGGCATTTTCCCATTGTTGATATTGAAGAAGTTAAGGGCATTTCCATTTGGAGCAAGAGGAGAAATCAAATTGGGTAAGATTCTAACACTCCAACTATGGTGCATTATTTATTTAAGTAATTTTGGAGTTGTTTGGCATGAGTATGGATGGTTAGAAACTATCTAGAATGCATTGGAATGATTTTGACCTAGAAATGGTCTAGAGTGAGAAAGTGGAATTGTATGGAGATTAATGATGAATGAGATATGTTGAAATCATTGATAGTGTTGTGGTATGATTTTAAGATGTGGTTAGTGGATAAATTGTGAGGTTTACCTAAAAGAGGCAAAATGAGGGTTAAGGCATTTGTAAAATGCATAAGTGAATAATGTTGACTAGAGAGGTCAATTATGGGTTAAATACATTAACTCAATCGATTTAATGAATGAATCGCAGCTTCCGAGGATACGCCGAGGCGAGTTGAGCCAAGAGCGTGAGAAGCTAAAAGGAAAGGAGTCACACCAAGTAAATCGAGGTAAGGGAATTGTGTGGACTCTTAGAGATATCTGTACGCAATTTGGGCGCTTAAGTGTTTTGCTAGAATGCATGAGATTAGGAAATGTTGTTGGGTGATTGAAGGGTAAAAGTTGAGAGTTTGAGAAATGTGCATGAAAACAAAAGCATATTGCTTTGAAAATCATGTTTTATTGCTTTTTAGCAAATGATTGGTAGGTTGGCTAACATTGAAATGATTTGCAAAAGAAATGAGTGTGTTTTGGCTTTGTTAACCACATTTTGCAAGTTTTGAGCCACCTACATGATTTCGTGAGTATGAAAGAGTGCAAGAGGCACTAGTTTTCACATGGATTTCATGATTGTTTTGGCATTGTGTTCGAGTTTGTCTCGCACTGGATGCCCACCTTGCATGTTGCCGTGTTTGGAGCTTCGAGTAGACTGGGTGTCACATCGATTAAATAGGCTCACACGTGCATTGTTTTGACATGATTAATTAGCCGTGTTAGGAGCTTCGGATAGACAAGAGGTCGCCCCGATTAAATAGGCTCACACGTGCGTTTGAGATGTGGCGTGATATGATGTGTTGATTGGGTCCACGGAGTACGTCGTACCGTGCATGTAGCATGGAGTACATTGTACCGTGTTGAGTTGTGATGTGCCGTCTTCGGACGAGATCTGCTATGGACCGGCAGGTAGGATTTGACCCACCTCCCGTGTGGAAGCAGATAGTGGTGATATCCCGCACACCTGATCCGTGTAGCCGGTATCACAGGTTATGTACATAGGCCTTGAGGTTATTACCTATTGTTGAACTGCCTATCTCACATGTCTAATGCTATTTGAGAATAAATCCATGTTTGAAATGATTTGTGGATCAGGAAAGTCCGAGGGATGGGCTGAGACCTGACCAGTGTTGAATTGATTTGTTAATGGTTTTAAAGTGAACGGATGCATGATGTTTAATGCCATGCTTTATTGTGAAAATGCATGATGGTTAATGCCATGCTATTTGAGAAAAATGCATGATGGGTAATGCCATGCTTTTATTGTGAATTATGCATGATGATTTATACCATGCTTTGAGTTGAAATGTGCACTTAATTTTAATAGCATGAATGCTTTACATACCATTAACACAATCATACACTCATGTTTTGAGATAAACAATGAATTAAATGCTTTTGAGCATGGCATCACGATCACGTAGATAGTGCAGTATCTACCTGTTCGCATGATTGCCTTACTGAGCGTGTGGTTTGCTCACCCCCCTTATTTTCCCCCTCTCTACAGAGATTTGAGTATAGAGTAAGCGTGACTGGAGGCGTTTCCGTTTTGTAATCCGCTGCACCCCATCGCTAAAGGTATACACACTTGGATTATTTTGTATCTAAACTAGACATAGCACAGTAGCATTTTGTATGTAACTACTGGGGATGTAAAACAATGTAAACACATGTAACAACTCTGATATATATACATTTATACAAGTGTTTACTCATAAATAATGTTTCAAATTGAATTGGTATGGTGGAGTGAGTTAGACGTCGACACACAGCCCAACTGTCAAGTGTGTGGTTGTTCACGATCGAGGAAGGATGATTAAGGATTGACGCATGAAAATGCGAAAAATTTGTACGTATTTTGGTAAGTTGAGGGTCGTGACATGAAATCCATGTGAAAACTTGTCACGACCCATTTTCATTCCCTTTAACCGAAATCACTATAAATTTTTCACGTTTTACTGTTACCTTACCCGGTCGTGAACAAACTTACCACCACACTGTTGGGCTGTGAGTCAATAATAAACATCACATCTCATTCATTCTCAGTTAAATAAAATGATGTCATACATTCGCATTTAATCGTGTACTTATACAAAAACATGTTTTATTGACATCTACATCTCCCATAATTACAACTCAAAAGAATATTGTGCTTTTATATTGTTTAGATACAAAAAGAATCACTCTGTATATACTTCTGTGTGATGGAGATGCAGCGGATGTCTAAATTACCACGCCTCAGTCCTCACTGGGCTACTATGCACGCTCTGTAGGAGGGGAAAATAGAGAGGGATGAACAACCACACGCTCAGTAAGGCGATAATGTAAGCATGGTAGATAACTACTCTATCTACATGCTGATAATGTTATGCATAAATCGTTTATGGTAGGAGCATGAGGAAGTAAAACTATGCCATATGAGTATACATATATATCATGTATCAAAATCATGTACATTGACATATAAAACATGGTAAAAACATTATGTATAAATCATCTCATGCTCAATCTCATTTAAATTCATAAAAAGGGCAATTCATTAAGAAACCTCCTTTTTAAACCCACGTCATAAAACTCTTTCTCAAACACATACAATCCCATCACATCAGTTCACAATCACAACCTCATTTTCATTTCACAAATCAATTCCACGAGGCTCGACCCCTCCTTCGGATCTACCTTGAACAATCACAATCACACTTAGAGATCAAAATCATGTGGTAGTAAGTAAATCAAGCAAGGAGACAGGTCACTATATCTCAACTGACTATGTTGGCCAACTGTCCCATATCATCCCATGTGAGACCCCGTATATGTATAGTTGTAATGTGTGTAATTGGATCAAATAAATGTGAATGGACTTGTAATGTAAAGTATGATTGATGTAGGTCCATGGATTCAATGTACATAATGATAATATGATTTGAAATGTACATACAAGTTTCATTGTGTATGAATATGAAGAAATGAGTTCTTGTAAGTGATGAATGTGATTGGAACTCAAAATGAGTAGTGTGGTAAAATGAAATGAAGTTAAGCTCTCATTTAGTTTGGAATGTGATACTTTTGGATATACAAGTAATTCACACAAGTTTCAATGTGCATAAGGTATGAATGGATGTCATTTTCAAGTCATTAAGGTGGATGGATGAGAAAATGGCTATGGTAGCAAATTAAGGACATTTGGGTGTGAGTTGCAGTAGGAAAACTGCAGAAAATCTGAAAAATATGAAGGCCAGATCGATCTTATAGGATGAGAGATGGATCTGGAAGAGCCAGAATGCTCTTATTTGGGCAATAGAATAGAGCAGATCGATCTCCAATGGGGCCAGATCGATCTCCTAAGCATTCTGTAATGAAAAGATCAATCCTCAAGCATACAGATCGATCTCCTTAGCTCTCTGTTTGGGAGCAGATCGATCTCATGCTTCGACAGATCAATCTCATGCTTAAAATGCCATGAAAATGAGGGATTTAAGGGGACCAGATCGATCTCCTCTTGGACCAGATCGATCTTCTCAAGCTATTTCTATAAAACGAGTACTGAAAATCTGAAAATTTCAGGAAAAACACTAATCTTCCATTTTTAACCCAAAAACCTAACTTTCTCTCTCTAAAATCAGCCATTTCCAGCAAGAATTGAGGGGAGGCCATTAGACACTAAGTTGTTCATCTTGAGAACAACATAGTTGGAAACCAAAATCCCATTGTTGGTATTGAAGGAGCTAAGGGCATTGACATTTGGAGCAAGAAGAAAAATCAGATTTTGGTAAGATTCTAATACTCCAATCAAAGAACATTGTTTATTTAAGTGATTTTGGAGTTGAGTTGAATGTGTATTGATGGATAAATTATCTAGGGATGTGGTGGATTTGGTGTAACCTAGAAAACCTAGATGGGTATAATGTGAGAAGATATGGGTTGAATGAGTTTATGATTTATGGGTTATGATAAGTTGTTATTTGAGTAATGTGGGTAATTTGGAATGGTTATATGGAAATACATTATGGGTTTAAGTGAAATTATGAAAATGAGTGTGTAAATGCTTGATAAATGCCATAGTGAAGAAGTCAATGAAATATGAATACTATGGACTTAGTATCGATTTAATATCGATTTGGAATGAGTTGATAGGCCTAAAAGGAATCCATAGACAAGAGAGATGAAACAAGGCCTTAAGAGCGTTAATAGAAACTATAGGTCGAATCGACTATAGTGAACGTACGGAGTCCTGTTATATGGATCGAATATAATGTGAAATATGATTATGCGCAGTTTCAAAGAGTCCGGTGGAGACGAATCGAACCGTACGAGTAAGCAGCTTAAGGAAGTGGAATCACGCATCGCGATTCCAGGTAAGGGAATTCTATAAGTATATAGAGGTAGCTGCTCGTATTTTGTGGGTGTATAGGGCTTTGGAAATGTGCATGAGTTTATAGAAATGTGTTTGAAGATGTATGGAAATTACTATGAGTATTTGTATGAGATTTAGTTGTTTGAAATGGTTATTGAAAAGGGATAGTAAGGCTAATAATTGCATAAATCACGTGTTTTGAATGCTTTTACAAAACACAATGCTTTGATTTGAGCAAATAAAAGGATAGGCTGGCTAGTACTTGAATGATGTTGTGAAATAGCCCATGTGAGGCGCTAAGCATGTTTTGAGATGTTTTTAATGCATGTGAGCCGCCTATCGTGTGTATGTGATTTAATTCGCGCTAGAGCCTCGCTCGCGCTGGATTTCGATATTTTCACTTGTGTGAAACGTGCTAGAGCTTAGCTCGCACTTTGTTTTGGAATTATGATGATGTTTTACCATATTGGAGCTTTTGCTCGTACGTGGATTTGAGTGGTTTTTCTTATGCATATAACCGTATTGGAGCTATGCTCGTACGTGATTTCTTCATATTTTTATGTATAAATGTCGTACTAGAGTGTTGCTCGTACGAAGTGATTGGTTTTGATGAATGAATTCGCGTTAGAGCGTAGCTCGCGCTGGTTTTCACACTGTGGTATGTATGAGGCCGTGGTGAGAGATACGAATTGGTGTTCAGGGAACCCAACAGGCCTAACAGACCTCTTGAGTGGGGTGAGGGTGAGGGGCTAGGACCTGACATCATCCATTCAGGGAACCCAACAGGCCTAACAGACCTCTTGAGTGGGGTGAGGGTGAGGGGCTAGGACCTAAATCAGGGAACCCAACAGGGGCGAGCAAGGCCATGAGGGGCTAGGACCTGGTATTGAGGGTACTCCCACGTGCACTTGAGACTATAGAGGTTACACTCGGTATAGGGTAGGTAAGACCTACGGCAGGCACCCCCAACCTTGTTATGGGTCCACGGAGTACGATGTACCATGTATATCACATGGAGTACGATGTACCGCGTGGTGGTTACTTGATTTGAGAAAGTCTGACGGAGAACTAACCCACCTTCGTACTAGCATGATACCCCGCACACCGGGATCCGTGTGGTCTGAGATGATATGTGACGATTGGCCAACATACTCAGATGAGTTATAGTAACCTGTCTCCTTACTTGATTTACTTACTACCACATGATTTTAATTTCTAAGTGTGATTGTGATTGTTCAAGGTAGACCCGAAGGAGGGGTCGAGCCTCGTGGAATTGATTTGTGAAATGAAAATGAGGTTGTGATAGTGAATTGATGTGATGGGATTGTATGTGTTTGAGAAAGAGTTTTATGATGTGGGTTTAAAAAGGAGGTTTCTTAATGAATTGCCCTTTCTATGAATTTAAATAAGATTGAGCAGGAGATGATTATACATGATGTTTTTACCATGTTTTATATGTCAATTTTACATGATTTTGATACATGATATATATGTATACTCATATGGCATAGTTTTACTTCCTCATGCTCCTACTAGAAACGATTTATGCATAACACTATCAGCATGTAGATAGAGTAGTTATCTACCATGCTTACATTATTGCCTTACTGAGCGTGTGGTTGCTCATCCCTCTCTATTTTCCCCCTCCTACAGAGCGTGCATAGTAGCCCAGTGAGGACTGAGGCGTGGTAATTTGGACATCCGCCGCATCTCCATCACACAAAGGTGTATACACATTGATTCTTTTTGTATCTAAACAATGTAAAAGCACAGTATTCTTTTGAGTTATAATTATGGGGGATGTAGATGTCAGTAAAACATGTTTTTGTATAAGTACATGATAAAATGCGAATGTATGACATCTTTTTATTTAACTAAGAATGAATGAGATGTGATGTTTATTATTGACTCATAGCCCAACAGTGTGGTGGTAAGTTTGTTCACGACCGGGTAAGGTAACAGTAAAACGCGAAAAAATTTATAGTGATTTTTGGTTAAAGGGAATGAAAATGGGTCGTGACATCCCAGACCACATTGATTTCGGTGTGCGGGGTATCATGCTGGTACGAAGGTGGGTTTGTTCTCCGCCAAACTTTCTCAAATCAAGTAACCACCACGCGGTACATCGTACTCCATGTGATATATACAGTACATCGTACTCCGCGGACCCATAACAAGGTTGGGGGTGCCTGCCATAGGTCTTATCTACCCCATACCAAGTGTAACCTTTATAGTCTCAAGAGCGCGTGGGAGTAACCTCAATACCAGGTTCTAGCCCCTCATGGCCTTGCTCGCCCCTGTTGGGTTTCCTGATTCAGGTCCTAGTCCCTCACCCTCACCCCACTCAAGAGGTCTGTTAGGCCTGTTGGGTTCCCTGAATGGATGATGTCAGGCCCTAGCCCCTCACCCTCACCCCACTCAAGAGGTCTGTTAGGCCTGTTGGGTTCCCTGAACACCAATCTGTATCTCTCACCACGGCCTCATACATACCACAGTGTGAAAACCAGCGCGAGCTACGCTCTAGCGCAAATTCATGCATCAAAACCAATCACTTCGTACGAGCAACGCTCTAGTACGACATTTATGCATAAAATATGAAGAAATCACGTACGAGCATAGCTCCAGTACGGTTATATGCATAAGAAAAACCACTCAAAATCCACGTACGAGCGTAAGCTCCAGTACGATTTATAAAACATCGTCACAATTCAAATCAAAGTGCGAGCTAAGCTCAAGCACGTTTCACACAAGTGAGAATATCAAAATCCAACGCGAGCGAGGCTCTAGCGCGAATTATATCACATACACACGATAGGCAGCTCACATGCATTCAAAACATCTCAAAACATGCTTAGCGCCTCACATGGGCTATTTCACAACATCATTCAAGTACTAGCCAGCCTATCCTTTTATTTTCTCAAATCAAAGCATTGTGTTTTGTAAAAGCATTCAAAACACGTGATTTATGCAATTATTAGCCTTACTATCCCTTTTCAATAACCATTTCAAACAACCAAATCTCATACAAATACTCATAGTAATTTCCATACATCCTCAAACACATTTCTATAAACTCATGCACATTTCCAAAGCCCTATACACCCAAAAAATACGAGCAGCTACCTCTATATACTTACAGAATTCCCTTACATGGAATCGCGACGCGTGATTCCGTTTCCTTAGCGCTGCTCACTCGTGTGGTCCGATTCGTCTTCAACGAACTCTTTGGGATTGCACACAATCATATTTCACATTAGATTCGATCCATATAATGCAACTCTTGTGCTTGCTATAGTCAATTCAATCTATAGCCTCTATTAATGCTTTTGAGGCCTCGTTTCATTACTTTACCCATAACTCGAGTCTATGGATCTTCTTAGGCCTATTAACTTATTCCAAATCGACATTAAGCTCATAGTGTTCATATTTCATGAATTCCCTCACTATGGCATTTATCAAGCATATACATACTCATTTTCACAATTCCTCCAAACTCACAATGTAATTCCATTTAACCATCTAAAATCATAGACATTACCTCAATACAACTTTAGCATGCCCATAATTCATAAACTCATTCAACTCATATCTTCTCACATTATACCCATTCTAGGTTTTTTAGGTCACACCAATTCCACCACATCCCTAGATAATTTATCCATCAATACACATCCAACTCAACTCCAAAATCACTTAAATAAACAATGTACTTGGATTGGAGTATTAGAATCTTACCAAAATCTGATTTTTCTTCTTGCTCCAAATGTCAATGCCCTTAGCTCCTTCAATACCAACAATGGGATTTTGGGTTCCAACTATGTTGTTCTCTTCCTCAAGATGAACAACTTAGTGTCTAATGGTCTCCCCTCAATTCTTGCTGGAAATGACTGATTTTAGAGAGAGAAAGTTAGGTTTTTGGGTTAGAACTGGAAGATTGGTGTTTTTCTCAAAATTTTCAGATTTTCAGCACTCTTTTTATAGAAATCACTTGAGGAGATCAATCTGGTCCAAGAGGAGATCGATCTGGTCCCCTTAAATCCCTCGTTTTCACGGCATTTTAAGCATGAGATCGATCTGTCGAAGCATGAGATCGATCTGCTCCCAAACAGAGAGCTAAGGAGATCGATCTGTATGCTTGAGGATCGATCTTTTCATTACAGAATGCTTAGGAGATCGATCTGGCCCCATTGGAGAACGATCTGCTCTATTTCATTGCCCAAATAAGAGCATTCTGGCTCTCCCAGATCGATCTCTCATCCTATGAGATCGATCTGGCCTTCATACTTTCCAGATTTTCTGCAGTTTTCTTGCTGCAACTCACACCCAATTGTCCTTAATCTACTGCCATGGTCATTTTCTCATTCATCCACCTTTATGACTTGAAAATGACATCCATTCATACCTTATGCACATTGAAACTTGTGTGCATTACTTGTATATCCAAAGGTATACTATATAAAATCAAATGGAAGCATTTATATTCATACCACTTTCTTCCATTTACCACACTACTCATTTTGAGTTCCAATCACATTCATCACTTACAAGAACTCATTTCTTCATATTCATATATAATGAAACTTGTGTGTACATTACAAATCATATTACACATATGTACATTGAATCCATGGACTTACACCACTTATGCTTTACATTACAAGTCCATTCACATTAGTTGATCCAATTACACACGTTACAAATATACATGTACGGGGTCTCACAAAACTAGTGCCTCTAGCACTCATGTGTATAAAACACGTCAAATCTAGTGCGAGTCGTACTTTAGCACGCTTTTATTCTCACGAAAACAATGTAGGTGGCTCATTTCTTTGCAAAGTGTGGTTCACAAACCAAAACAACTCATTTCTTTTGCAATTCATTTCAAATGCTAACCAACCTACCAATCACTTGCGAAAAAGTAATAAAACATGATTTTCAAAGCATTATGCTTTTATTTTCATGCAAATTTATCAAACTCCCAACTTTTACCCTTCAATCACCCAACATCATTTCCTAACATCTCATACATTCTAGCAAAGCATTTAAGCGCCCAAATTGCGCACAGATATCTCTAAGAGTCCACACAATTCCCTTACCTCGATTTACTTGGTGTGACTCTTTTCCTCTTAGCTTCTCACGCTCTAGGCTCAACTCGCTCTGACGTATCCTCGGAAGCTACGATTCATTCATCCAATCAATTGAGTTAATGTTTTTAACCCATATTTAACCTCACTATTCAATATAATTCGCTTATGCATTTTACTAATGCCTTAATCCACATTTTACCCCTTTTAGGTAAATCTTACAATTTATTCACCAACAACATCTTAAAATCATACCCATAACACTATTGTCACCTCTAGACATCCCATTTCTCATTAACCTCTAAACATTCCACTTTCTCACACTAGGTCCAATCCATTTTCTAGGTCATAATCATTTCAATGCATTTTAGATAGTTTCTAACCCTCCATACTCATGCCAAACAACTCCAAAATCAATTAAATAGACAATGTACCATAGTTGGAGTGTTAGAATCTTACCAAATCTGATTTCTCTTCTTGCTCCAAATGACAATGCCCTTAGCTCCTTCAATACCAACAATGGGCTTTTGGGTTCCAACTATGTTGTTCTCTTCCTCAAGATGAACAACTTAGTTTCTAATGGCCTGCCCCCAAATCTTATTGAAAATGGCTGATTTTAGAGAGAGAAAGTTAGGTTTTTGGGTTGAAAATGGAAGGAAATGGTTTTTCCCAAAATTTTCAGATTTTCAACCCTCCGTTTATAGAAATAGCTTGAGGAGATCGATATGCACTAGGAGGAGATCGATCTGGTCCCCTTAAATCCCTCTTTTTCATGGCATTTTAAGCATGAGAACGATCTGTCGAAACTTGAGATCGATCTGCTCCAAACAGAGAGCTAAGGAGATCGATCTGTAGGCTTGAGGATCGATCTTTTCATTACAGAATGTTTAGGAGATCGATCTTGCCTCATTGGAGATCGATCTGCCCTATTCCTTTGCTCAAATACAAGCATATGGCTCATCCAGATCGATCTCTCATCCTATGAGATCGATCTGACCTGTATAATTTCTAGATTTTGCTGCAGTTTCCTACAAAAACTTATACCAAAACATCCTTAATTTGCTGCCATGGTCATTTTTTCATCCAATCATCTTCGAGACTTGAAAATGACATCCATACATACCTTATACCTATTGAAACTTGTGTGGAATTCTTGTATAACCAAAAGTATACGATATACACCAAATGGAAGTGCACAACTTATGCAATTCTACTTCCATTTTACCACACTACTCATAATCCATTCTACTCACATTCCTCATATGTTTAAGTCCATTTCCTCTTATTCATACATAATGTAACTTGTACGTACAATCATAACTCTTATTGCAAGTGTGTACATAAACTTATGGACTTACATTTCATATACTTCACTTATGAATTCATAGTATAACTCCATGTACATTCCTATGTACATATTACAATTATACATATACGGGGTCTCACAGACAAAGCGTGTAGAAAATATAAGCTTTTTTATCATGGTAGTCTTGTGACAGGCAATATTCTCGAACAGTTTCGGAACAAATTCTATCACGTACGTCTTGACTAATAAAGGAAGACTGAGGTTCTCTATGCAAATTAGTAATCTCCTCTTCTATTTCTTGATTTCGATTAGCTAACCTCTTATGGTTAGGCATGAGCTCGTCATAACTGGTTTGACAGTCTTGAAACTTAGACAAAACAGAATCGTAGTTGGGCTTGAAAGAATTAAGTTCTTCATAAGTCGCAGAATAAGCCACTTTATATTGTTCTAATGCTTTAGAATTCTCTTGCTCCTTAGTAAATTTCTCTTGAAGGCAAAGATAATCAAGATTCAAATCTTCTTTTTCCTTCTTTAATTGCCCGAGTCGCTCAGGAAACTTTCTGTATTGATTACTTTCAATAAGCCATTCAAACTTTTCAGCCTTCAGTTGATGGAGCTCAACGTTAGCCTAAGCTTTGTACGTCTTGTACCGCGTATTGCAGGCAATCACTTGTTGAGCCGTCTGAAAATGAACAAAGATTAAATTAAAGGGTTAAAAAAAAAAGAAAAAGAGGTGGGAAAGATAGAAAGATACCAACTTGCTAAATAATCAGCTTGAATAATTCAGCTTCATCTCGAGGAAGAATGGTAGACCATCCTAGTCGAGATGCAACTCCCGAATCATGGATTGAGTCATTATCATTGACACCTGGATAGACCGCAAAGTTTTGTCCATGAACCGTCTCGTCACCGTCCACCTGACATCGAGAAGTGTTGAGTTTGATAATTCACGGAAGCGTTGGTTTATCTCTCATGGCTAACTCAACATAAAATATCCACCTCACGGTACGAGAAGGGCGAGCAGTATTGCATTTTGCCCGATTATTTCGGTGACATTCCTCCAACTTGGGATCGAGAGATTGGGCCTCTAAAGCTGGCTGCTTTCCCTTGTACTGATTCTGAGAACTTGACCCCTCGTGACAAGATGGAGGAGAAGCGAGAGAAGACCTTAACCTTTAACCTCGAGAAGGTGGAAGAGTATAAGTTCGGGCTTAATCTTGAGAAGATGTCTCCCTAGCTTGTTCCCAAGTGGAGTCCCTGGGGCATCTGCTTATGAGGACTAGCAACTTTGGCAGCATTTTTGGTACCGTCTCGTTCGTTGAAAGCTCTTATAAGAGAATGCATTCCTGAAAGAAAAATAGGTGAATAAAAGTTAGAACGACCATTTAGAAAATAAACGATTATTCGCATGATAAAATACAATATGAAATCACTCGAATCTAGATAATCATCAAGAAAATGGATGTTAGCCACGCTCTCATCCAATGGAACATCTAAAAAAGGGCTCCTAAAAGCCTCGCCTTAGCCCCAACCCAAGTTCTCCTCGAAGTCCTTTTCGAAGGAATTGTTGGAATAGCTTACACATTGGCTTCCTTCAATGGAACTGGAGGACAAAATAAGCTCAGGCTCAAAAATCGGGTCAACTGAAATGCATCCCCAGCCAGCGGCAGTTATGTTCTCCAAAGTCAATAAAGATAACAAAGTATTCTCATCATTTACTTGTAACTGAGTAATAAGAGGACCATATAAATCTCTTAAATTAGACAGTTGACTGATGTTTGAAGGTCCATGGAGACACCATTGAGTGGGAATGTCTAAAGTTGAAGGAATTTCAACGATGAGCAAGTTGGAGACATAATTATATAACTTAGCTGGAGGATTTCCAAAATACTTGTTATTTTGACCCATCTCAGATACCTTTTGGATACAGAAAGACGTCGAATTACGAACACTTTGAACTCTAAAAAAGGAGTTAAACAAGGGGACAGTAAGCACAACATTAAATTTATGATATATAACTGTGAACCCGATCACTTGCACCCATCCATGAGGATGAGTTGGGCAGGCACTATATCATAATGTTGGAGGAAAGCAACTCCAAAATTAGGTCACGGAAAGCAAAATCCAAATTCTAATGAGATTCGGTGTACAGGAACACTGCTACTAACAGCTTGAGGAGCGCGTTCTGCATTAGTAGGGAGCTTATATGAGTAACCTTCGGGAAGAGAAAAAGTGTTACGAATAGACTGAAGGTAGGATTCCCTAAGCTTAGAAGAGAGACCTAAATTTATTTGTTTTCCGCCACCTTGCCCGACCATTAATAAGCAAACAAAAAAAAAAATCGATGACTAGAAAATATGAAAAAAAAGCAAATACCTTCAAGCTATAGAGTTCGGCGTGAGAATTTGACTTAAAACTATAACTAAAACATACGAATGGGAGATGAGAGCAAACTAATGCCCTCCACATATAAATTTATATGTGTGTATATATATATATATATATATATATACATACCGGGGAAGGGTATGGGTGAAAACTCCTGTAAAAAGAATACCGCCTTAGACCGCGGAAGAATATTGCAGAGAGTACCATGAACAGTCGAAAAAATAAAAATATACGTATACTCTTCCGCGAGGTTATACCTAGCAAAAGAGTGTGGAGCAATTGTTGTGAGTAATGATTAAATTTTAACGCCCAAAAACTAACTCAAGAGATATACAACCAAAAAGAAATTGACACATGTAGGTGCGCAGTCCCGCATGCCATTGCCGAAAGGTAAACCCGTACCATGTGGCACCAAACGCGTGTGCCACATGGCACAATCTAAGTGCGCCACATGGCACGAGCAAAATACGCCATGTGGCACAGCTGGTATCCTCCCGCCCATGTTGTGTATGGGCGAGAGATCCTCTCGCTTATGATTGTGGGTGCGCAACGTGGTGCACCCATATACAAAACCATACATGGGCGGGAGACCCTCCGGCCAATGTTGTGGGTGTGCCACGTGGTGGTGCATCCTTATGCGCGCGTGAGTCTATTACTCCCGCATACACGTGGAAGAGTTTGAATTACCTGTATGAGAGCATCACGCATGGAAAAACCACGCGTTCAAGGGTCTATGCGTTGAAATTTGTTCGGACGATTTTATCCTAATTACCTTTGATTATACAAGACCCGTAAACACAGTAAGAGGCACTTAATTAGTGGACAAATATGTAATTAAAAGTGAAATAAATCACTATAAATGAGGGTAGGTATAATTTGTCAGACTAAGGCTCTATTCTTTTTACAAAAGCTTTATCAAACTCTCTTTCTGACTTAAGTATCGGAGTGCTTATGCAGGGAAAAACCCTGCATCTCTCTAGTTATTTTTTTTTTGTTTGCAAAACCTTTGGTAGCACATAGTACAAAGATCAAGGCTAAAACGTCAGTAATACATCGTTGTTGTGTTTGGCAACAACACATGTCATTTAAATGTATTTTTTGTTAAAAGTACATTATTAAAACATGCATTAGGCAAAAGAGATTTTTAGTAATTTAACAAAATTTTTAATAAATCTTTCAATGATTCTATTAAAAAAGAATCTTATGAACGCATTGTATTTTTAAAGTAATTCTTTAAAATAAAAGAAAAAATATTTCTTGTCGTTCAAGTTTATATACTATATCATGTTAAAAGAGAATTCTCAATTGATAAAAAGAAGATACAAACTTCCTAAAGATAGTAATTTGAGCCAACTATTATATAATCCAACTTTTCAAGTATGAGTAAATGATACTATCGAAATTAAATCGAAATCGTAAGACACTCGTTTCCTATCTATAGTAAAATAAGAATTAATTAGTGAAGAATTTCTTAGAAAGGATTTTCAATGTGTGTTTGAAAAAGCATTTCTTAAACTTAAAGAGTATTTGAAAGAATTAACTAGAAAAGAATTGTACAAATCTGCTTGTCTATCAAAGCAGTTTTCTTGATTCCAAGCAGATCATTAACCTGTCTGAAGTTCACCCATAAATAACTTATGCATAAAAAACTACACTTTTATACGATTAGTTCAAAAACTGCTGAAGATCATTTCGTCTTACTCCTATAGTTAGAACTTAAAAAGAACATAATCAATACTTGACCTAGCAATTGTTAACTTTTTTTACAATGATTAAATTTAAGATTTGAATATTCCATCCCCTTCTACCTCTTACAAAAAAAAAAAACGTAGAAAGGTCAAAGGAGATAATCACCTATTCCTGTTGGCATGCTATGGCTCTATCCATACACATGTTTTCATTTATTTGCAAGCTTAAATGCTGCAAATTAATGCCACATGCCAATAAAAACATGTATTACAAGAAAAATACAACACGGTTAACAGTTAACACTCCGTCTGATAGGAAGAAAAGAAAAGAACAAAAAATATAAAAAAATTAATTTAATGCTTAAGTTACATAATAACAAAAGCTATTTTGTAGCTTAATCGTTAGATTAAAATATTTTTCTTTCTCATTTCTCTCTTTCTTTTCTACCAAACTGAGCCTTACGGAAACATGAGATGAGGAAATTGATTGGTAAGCAATGTACCTCTTTACTATCTCCCAGTCAACAAAAATTTGGACTGTATGCCAATAAGTTGACTATACTGCCCTCTTAGGTATAGCTCTTAACAAAGAAACGAAAAGAATAGAGTTACATTTTTTCAAGTTCTAATATGTATGCAGTAATTTTGATGCTGCAGATAGCATCAAATTTGCTCCAACTGATATTTCTTAGTCTTGTTGTACCATTGATTTGATCCTTGGTTTACTGCTATGGAAGCATCTTTTTCAAGTTTCTCCAACATAATGGAACATTTAGTATTCAAAAATTATAACGGAAGACAATTCCCCAATCTTTTCTACCGCCCCCTCCCCTCTCTACTTTCCTCACTCTTTAAGTCATATGTCTAACCGCCTGTATGACAGAAAATTATGAAGAAAAGAGTAAGCCACAAATTGATCTGTGTGTGCCGTCAATGTTCTATGGATGTTGCAAACTTGCAATGTGTCATGTTTCTTCAGTAAAGTCAAAAAGAAAAGATCAGCTACTTATTCAATTGCATAGCTGAAATGCCCCCACTCAGTGCTAGTGCTAAGAATTGAACTAACTTATTGCAATGGCATTGGTTAAAAATGGTACTATAATGACTGTAAAGTATATATCCCTCTGAAAGTCTAAACTGCAGCTATACTGATCGCGCTAATGGCATCTTCCAAGTACAATCATATAGTCAGTCCATTGTGAGTGGCTATGAGACCAGCTGGCGAAGAAATGGAATGCCTTAAAAAAAATTCATAGAACTAGTCTAGAAGAAGGATTAGGCTCATTTATCAGATTGATAGAAAGGAGGACAATTAGAATGGCTCCCTGGCATCCAACTGGGAGGCAAGTAAAAGTGAAAACAGAAGAATAATATAAGCAACTCAATTAGTTTACGAGAAGCTGAAATTGTCATTGTTCTTAAAATGCATATGAGAAGGGATATGAAAGAAAACTAAATTTATAGTTTTCTAAGGAATTGGGTATATATTCACCTATTTGAAACATGGGATTTTGTGCATCTTTTTAGTAGCCATGATTTCCATGGCCCCTCAAGAAATCAAGGAAATTGCTTCCGACTTGTATTAGGTTATTGCAATTCAGCCTAAAATTTGTCAATAATTTTCAACGACTATATGAACCTTTTATAGTTTGCACTTCAAGAATCTTACTCTTGCCTTCCTTTGTTTACTTTCCTACGTTTATATTTGTACATTATATTCTCATTGTCCCACATTTTTTTCAAGTTTCCTTGTCATCCGAATTCTAGTGCATGTATTATTTCGAGGAATTTTATTTGATTATGACTTAAGTTTCAATGGTCAGCTCCATTACAGAGATCTATAGCTTTTCTTTATTTGATGTTATCTTTTTCATTAGCATTTTAATATGATTAATATTTTGTTTTCATTGAAAGAAAAGAAAATGGGGGCCATGTTTGCTCTAATTAATTGTAAACTGAGTATTTATATATTTTGTAATTATTCTAACAAAAAATAATCAATCAGCATCATTAGACTATCTCTATATTTATATTCATCATGTTAATTCAAATTCTAATTTGTACCTGAGGGGTTCATTCAATTTTCTTATACTTTCTAGAGGATTCACTAGTTTGACACTAATGTTCATGGCATATGCTTGATTAATTTAGCATGTTTTCAGTCCTGAAATAAAAGTGTAGAATGCACATCATCATCATCATCATATTATGGCCCTTAATAAAAACAGTCACATTCCCAACTCACTCCTCATGATTCAATATTCTATGATACTATAAAATTAAAAGAAAATGTAACAAATTCTACTATTAAGATCAATCTAGTAGAGCTCATTCTAGATTGCTTCGGCCTATCAAATTTTTATCCCGACAAACTAGAAGAGGAAATTCTTTGAGGTTGATCATCCTAGATTTAAGAAAATAAATGAGAGGCAAAGTTCATCTTCATCCTGAATGCAGAAAAATAGAAAATGACAAATATATAATTTAGAATTGTTCTTTGGATAGAAAAATAAGTGCAAATGTAGAAATTATATATGGTTCTGAAATCCGTCTGGCAAAATAAGCAACATTAAGATTGGCCAAATGATCAAAAAAGAAATCATATGTAAAGGAAATCTTTGCATGGTGGTTTAAGCTGCAAGGTTTTTCGATATACTTGGGGGCTAACCCTATGCTAAAGAGGGGTATAAAAATAAGAATATACATAGAATTTACATTCTATGCACTAACAATGTATAGTAATCAACTATAAACTACCATTTAATTAATGAGTAAAGTTAAATATATCATCCCTTAGTAATAAATTAAAAAAGCTTTATTGTAACCAAAAAATAAAAAAGCTTTATTAATATTGAATTTTAAAAAAAAAAAGAAAAGAAAAAAAAGCTTTATTGATATTTATTTTCAAAGCCCCGTATATTTATTAACTTTACTTATTAATAAAGTGATATTTTATAATTGATTGATAATATACCATTGTTATATGTTATTAGTACATAAAATATAAACTATATATATATATATATATATATATATATATATATATATATATATAAAAGCTCCATTAAGTAATCCTAAGGACAATGCTTTTATTAAAAATAAAAGAAGAATTGACCATTTCTCTGTGGAAATCAAAAATCGCAGATGATGAAAGTTATCCAAAATAATCAAGGGATCTTGAAATAGATGGCTTGCAATGGAAAGATCAAAAATGGTATAAGGAGAACTTGACTATTGAGTGGAAGAGGGAAGATTAAAGAACAGTGATTACAAGCTTATATATGTAATTATTTATTAACCTTGAAGAGGAATCCAATGTTGTTACTGTAAATCAAAGAACATCTGTGAAGATGTGGGACAATATACTATATAAGTGGGGGATACCACTGAGAACTATGAAATAGGGAAAAGATAACAAAACAAATAGTCTCCAATTATCTTATATTATTTGGCATCCATTAGTCCTAATATTTAAAACACGACTTATTTAACATGCCTAATGGAATATAACTATAATTGTAATACTAAAACCTCCTAAAAGAAATTGTCTGTTATAATCATAGAGGTACAAACACACAGATAGCTTATGTTAAAGGATATTTGCACATGCAAATTAAAATGTATATTTCTTTTGTACTCTTTTAGAAATTTAGACTAGAGTATTCAATATATGATTTGTCCTAGAGAGCCAACTAATCAATCGTTTTTCTTGTAATAGTTTAAGGTACCATCCGCCTAGTACTAAATGTTGAAGCAAATCCATAGTAGTAACATGCTACTTTTTATCTAAAAATCATAAAAAAAAAATGGAATAGTTGAAAGTACAATATTGTAATAGTCATTTGCATCAATATACATATACCTGGAGATTGTTCATGGGACAAACTTGGACCGCATTTGACAAAATGCTAATTAACTGACTTGAAATGGAAAAGGAAATATATATATATATATATATATATATATATATATATATATATAGATATGTTTGTATGTATATAAAAGAAGAAATTAAAAAGCAACTTACCCTCTCAACTCCAGTTTTTTCATATATAATTATATATCTTGCCCCATTTCCCGCTTTGATTCTCATTTAAAACAATAAACATAGTGCTGATCTAGCTATCTATAAAATTACCCAATATCTTGACCCAAGGAGGAAATGATTGCATTCCGAGTAAAGATGGAGCTTTGACATGATGTAGTAGCAAACTGATCATACTCTTGGAATTTTATTTTAGGACCTGAAGTAAGACAAATTAAATGAAATTAAGGAGTTAATCATGAGATTAATAAGCTTGAAATTTGGGCTTAATTTTTAGAGCTAATTTGGAAGGATGACATAATTATGATGCTTTTGCAGAGTTTTTTTTTTCTTTTTTCTGTCACATTGCTTGACGCTAATACTATCTGCAAAACATTTGTGGGTTAATATAATAGGGGAAACAATTAACACTTTTCTGATGTAGACAAAAGAAATTTAATCTGATTTCAAGCAAAATAAGGGTCAGTTTTATATAGAATTATCACCAAAGAAAAGGACATTCGTAAAATGGCAAGTTAAACTAAAGATAAAAGGGTTTTTGGTATAAATCTATAAAGATAAAGCGATTTAATATATTACGGAGTATAGGATATCTTAGTGATTGCTTATGTTGTTAGCACCAAAAACAAAAACAATGAATAAGCATTTGAGTTTATCCTACTATCCTGAGATCTTCAATTATGAATTTTTTGATTATGAAAAGGATTAATTCATACATACATACATACATACATACATACATACATACATACATATATATATATATATATTGTGTTATGGCCATTCATGGAGGGCACAAGCCACAAGATACATAGCGTAGAATCCTAAAAGAGGTAGGACTTACTAGAGAAAGACAGGAAGTTTGAGAATGGGAATTAATATAAAACTAGGAGACCATTAAAACTATTGACATCGATTGTTGCTTGTGAAGGGGAGAGAGAGAGGAAGAAAAAAATTAAGAAAATGAGAGAGGGAGAGAAGAAGAGCTAGCTTTTCATCATCACCATAGCAATTAGCAAGCAATGCTTGTTATTGGTTTTTAAGGTAAAGTTACTAAGAATTGTTAGTCTGTCTTCTCTTTCGTTAAGTGAACTACTATACGAATTAGGGTTTTGAAAACCTTTGCCGCTAGGGTTTATTATGAAAGGAAACAATATGTGGCCTAAATCTGTCTATATTGTATACAGGCTTTACACATTAAAAAGTAATAGTAATAGTTCTTTCATTTCAATGTTAATTTTCTTCCTAAAATATTTTTCAGCCTAAGTGCCTAACGAAAGTAATAATCAGCTGATAAAGCATAACATTTAATCTCTTATTTACAAAAAAACTTCAATAGTTTTCTTGTATTTCATTCCCATGAAGTCAAATTTTTGCTATCGCTTATCAGTTCAGTACCACCAGATCTTAACTGCTAACTAAGCCATGACTGTGAGCTGAAGGGAAAATAAATGAACTAATTATTACCACTTTTATAAGGGAAACCATAGTGAAATCAAGGTTGCTGAATAGGGAAGCTTGGGCTATCTCCACTAGACTTCAATTGATTTCTCTTCTTTTTCTTTTTGTAAGGAATTCCCCGAGCTTTAGCTTGGGAATCCCTCACTTCACGAAGGTAAATACGAATAGCACCACTTGCAAAAGGGTTGGTCTCAGGCAAGCCACCATTCTCTTCATAAGCAGCTCGAAGTCGGCCGATGAGAGCATCAAGGCTACCCCAAGCTTGTCTGAGAGGGCATGTACAAGGCCCTGGTGGCTCAGGTTGCCCGAAGAACACGCAACCTTGTGAGTGCACCTTAGTCTTGCCGAATTGATCAAGGTAACGAAGGAAATCAAGCACATGATTTGCATTACACTGAGAAAGAGCAACTGGTGGCCTTTGGTTCCTCAAGTACTGACCGAAAGTGTTCCAATCCCTTCTCTTCTGAGACTCATACCGGCTTAACGGCGGCGGATTTCGCTGATCAGGAGAAGCAGCAACAGCTGTGGATCTTGAAGACCCTTCTGCTATTTCCTTTCCTTTGTTGACCGACATCATTGTTTCATGATGGTTTTTTTCTTCCCCTGGACAGATAAGAGGGAAAGAATCTTGCGAGAAATAGCGAAGAAAAGAGAAAAATTGCAGAAGAGAGGAAAATGAAGATCACATCAATGAGGCTAATGATGGGACAAGCTATGGGACCTACGAAAGTGCTTTAGTTCTTCTTTTTCATGGCACAACATTATTTTCTTCCTTTAATTGTACTATTAGTGTTTAATATACATTTTTCTATATATTTCTAATTATGTTTCCATCACCCAAGCAATCATTATCGAGTATTTTAGCGTAATTAAACCTACGGTTTAAAAATCTGACCAGATTTTTTCCCGATAATTAATAAACCCGAGTTAGAGTGAGTTGATTATAATGGGAAGCAAAAATTCGACAGCATACAATATATAATCTTGGAATAGGATTATAAGATGAGAAGGATGCATTAATTAATATTATTCTATCTCTACCAGCAACTTCTATACTAATATTAATATTGAAAAAAACATTACTTCAACCGGTTAAGAGTTGTTTAACATCATTTTTGTTTCTATTTTTGGTTTTCGTTTTTATTTTTTTTTTGTTTTAATTTTACTTTTATTTTTTATTTTTTATTTTTTGAAAACGAAAACAAAAAAAAAATGCTTATTTATGTGTTACTGTTTTCAAAACGAAAGTATTTTTTTTTAATTATTGGAAACAAGAATTTATTATTTTCACTATTTTCGAAAACAGATTTTTATTTTTGGTATTATTCATAAGTGAATATTATCTATATATTATTATAATATTAATATATTTTTATAATAAAAAATATAAAATATGAAAATGATTTTTGAAAAAATTGATATTAAATTTTAATAAAAACTGTTATTTAATTAATAATAAATAGTTTAAAATTAATATATTTATATTAATATAAGATGTTATAAAATGTAAAATGCAATTAAATATAAATTATATTAAACTATCGTATCCTACTATTATTTAACTTAAATTTGTGTAATAATTCATCAAATGTAATATATTTTTTAAATAAAATCATTTATTATAATTTTGATATATTTGATTTATATTATTGCTAATTACTATTATCTTATATTTTTTTATCTTATATCATTAACTATTATTTTACTAAACAATATCATTATTTAATATTATATTTTTACAATTAAATTTAAAATATATCACTACTACTATTAAATTGTAACGCCCGGGAAACGCAAAAAAAAAGGCTCATTTAAACTTTTATAAACTTATACTTATGTTGCATTTCTATCAGTGTCACCTACTTAACCAATTTATTATATAAAAATTTCGGCAGCATAACGGCTGCAATTTGACTTAACCCACTGCAAAGTGTAAACGCAGTATATATCCACAATCCAATTGATTTTAATCTCTTATCTTAGCCATCAACACATCTCATCGTCATGGCAATACTCAATAATACCAAGATTACGTACATATCATTAAACTGCGTAATTGCAACTCTGTATATCAACATTCATTCCTAAATTACATCCCAAAAGCATCCTTTACAATAGTAGTCTATGCTTTACAAAAGTAAGTGTAGTATACCTCACTTATACAAAAGTAGTCCAAAAGAGTGTCAGGATTCACTCGTCCACAACCACTGCTCAGCAGATATAAGTGTGATCACTGAAAATAATCTGAAAGGGGGAAAGAAAAGGGGGATGAGCTTCTCAAGCTCACTAAGTAATGCATCAAAGTAGTGAGAAGTATAATATCTGAAAGTAGCAGGATTTATGACATACTTAGTAGAAATAATAAATCTATACACATACTTTCTCAAATTGGATTCTTACTTTCAGAAAACAAATCAGATCGAAACATATTCTTTGAAGTCAAAACATGTGTATAACAAAACTTCATTTCCAAAACTGATTTAAATCAAACCGATACAAAACTGAATCATTCAATTCGAAATGGATACATAACTTATCAGTCAAATCGAAAACGATTTCAAAACTTATCATTTGAAATCAAAACGGATACGGAACTTATCACTTTTCTTTAAATCAAACAAACAAGTCATAGAGACTGGACATTTGTATGTGTTAATCATAAGTCATGTTCACTTAACATATAAAGTACCAATGGCCATGGTAAGGGGACTGCAGATTGGATCAAGGTCGTGCAGCACCCTACGCTACTAAATAAACACCTTCAAAATAGAGGGTGGCAAATCAGAAATGCTCTATGTGACCCAAATATCCAGCATGCAATCACAAGGGACTAATCGTACCCAAGTACCCAAAAGCAATGCACATGGTTTGACATGTAACCACAAGGGACTAAACGTACCCAAGTGTCCAAAAGCAATGCACTACGGTGGTCTAAACTCTACACAAGTTTCGAGTGGCACAAATATCCAACATGAGACTGGCATGCAATCACAAGGGACTAAACATACCCAAGTGCCCAAAAGCAATGCACCACGATGGCCCAAACACCAACTCGGACTAATCATGACAAATGTCTAGATTTATATATTGCCTTAGTCTCAAAAACAAAACTTTCAAAATTCTTTCTCGGGCTTATAATCCATAAGTTCATAAAAATCGAGTTTAAATCAAAATCTCTTATGACTTAAAACTCGTTCATAAAATGTAACTTTTGTATGGCACTTTGGTCTCCCAAGATTTAAGAGGTGGCCCCCATAGTTATATTCAAATTCACTTTTTTTTTCACATAACATAAATCATTTTCCCAATATCAAAACACATATAGCTATCTTTTCCAATACTTATATACAAATCAGATATCAAAACTTTTCAAACATAAACATATTTAAAAATCATCGAAAAACATGCTTAAAACATGCTCAGAGTTTTTCAGAGAAAGGGCTTTTTCTTCGGTTTATACTGAAAAGTAGCTTTTCAAATTCGTAAAGTCTTTCTTTCCAATCTCTTGACATAAAAATAGATTTCATAGTTCAAGTAGGTTGTTTGAAAGCTAACACTACTCAGACCACATCCCTTACCTCTTTCGCCTTAGTGTTGCGCAATATGACCAGGATTCAGAATCGTCTCGATTAACGTGTCTGATACCCAAGCTGCTCAAAATAAAATAAAATCATCAATATAGGTCAATCTTACATTAACATATTCAAATATGTATTTACTTTCCTAAAATTGACCAAATCTTGACTTTTTTGCCAACTTTGTTCATTTTCTCGGTTTTACTGATTTAAGCTCTGACTTAAGCTATCCTTACAAATTTTATTATCCTAACTTCATATTCATCATCATAATGGCATAAATACTCATTCACATGCACCATTCATGCTTACCATCAAACCCATTTTGTCAAATTTCACACTTTTCGGTTTTTCCTTAAACTAAACTTTAAACCAGACTTTTCGGTATAATCTTTAACAACTATCAACCTTAAAACAACCCACATTACATCCTAAACTCATGAAGTCAAGGCTGGACGAAACTCTTAGGCATTCTAAAATCATTTCTATCAATTTCATTCAATAACAAAATCCATAAAAAACATAAATCAAGAACATGGTTCATCATTTTCATCATTCATCAATTTTTATTTTTTCTTTTACCTTTGACCCAAGAAAATCACTCCAATAAATCTCCAAATCAGCCTTCAACTAAAAATCATAAAGTTTACAACTTATATTCACTCAAAAACACAAGAAAAATCGACTACATTCATAAAAAAAAATCCAAGCTTTCACTTACCCATGAATAGGGCAGTCCAGACCTCCGATCTTCTCTCTAAGATTTCTCCTAGTAAATGAATTTATTTTTAGCTGGATTTTTTATATGTTTGAGAGGACTCGCAAGGAAAATATTTTTCCTTCTTGGTCATTCCATGAATATGCCTGGAAAGGCCCCGAAACAATTGCACAAGGAACGCTAAATAGTACCACTTACGGGGAGGAAGAAGGGGGAAAGAAATGGCTGGTTCTCTCTCGGCTGAAGGGGTAATTGGATTATTCCAACAACCATGTTTAGCTTAAAGGATCAATATTAATTCTGTAAATTTTCAAAAATTTTGGGCTATTGGATGGGTTTCAATTTGGGCCAATTTACTAAGTGTACAGGCTGCTCGAAATAGGGCAGCCCAGTGACCCATTTTGTAAAATCCTTACAAAAAATTTTTAGTCTAATTTCTTCCAATTTTCCACTTCCCCAATATTCTATTATGTCTCTAGTATCTCCCATAAAAATTTGAGGGCCACTTGTTTAAGAAACTTTCTCTGGTTGAGCTCCTTTTACTCGGGGACTCACAAGGAAAAAAATTTTCCTTCTTGGCCACTCCATGAATCTTCCTAGAAGGGCCCTGAAAAAATTGTACAAGGAACACCAAACAGTACCACTTATGGGGAGGAAGAAGGGGGAAAGAAATGGCTGGTTCTCTCTCAGCTGAAGGGGTAATTGGGTTATTCCAACGACCATGTTTAGCTTAAAGGGTCAATATTAATTCTATAAATTTTCAAAATTTTTGGGCTATTGGATGGGCTTCAATTTAGGCCAATTTACTAAGTGTACAGGCTGCCCGAAACAGGGCAACCCAGTGACCCATTTTGTAAAATCCTTAAAAAAAACTTTCTAGTCTATTTCTTCCAATTTTCCACTTCCCTAATATTCTATTATGTCTCTAGTATCTCCCATAAAAATTTGGGGGCCTTTTACTCGGTTGAGCTCCTTTTACTCGATTCGGTCAATACCGAGCAAAATGACTTTATGCATTTGGTTCACTTTAAAAATTCATTTGAACGTCTAAACCTTTATATTTCCACTTAATTTTAATTTCCCATGTAAATAGTGCCTTATACTAACTTCCCATGGTCTCAGAATAATTTTCTTGAATTTCTATAATTTATTTCCTTAACTAGGTTCATTTTTCTCGATTTATCGTAATCTCGAGTTTTATTAACTTTTTCACTTTCAATACTTTAGTTTTCACTTCCCAACATCATTTCATGAACATATGCATAATATTAAGTGAATTCTTAGGTTCAGAGTCTTACCTTGGTTTTCGTGCCATTAGGCCCATTCCACAATCCCAAGCGCTTTGATCACTTTAAGCTTGCATAACATTATTTTGAGAAACTTGGTTATTTCTTAACTTTCATTTATATACTAATGTGGAAATTTTATGTTTTACATTTCCCCCCACCTTTAAAGAATTCGATCCCCCGAATTCAGGTTGGTCTATCGAATAGTCGTGGGTACTTCTCTCTCATGTGGCTCTCTAGCTCCCACGTGGCCTCTTCCGTCGAGTAGTGTTGCCAGAGAACCTTTACCAATGGAATCGTCTAAGATCGAAGTACCTTCTCTTTTCTGTCGAGGATCCATATCGGTTGCTCAACATAACTCATGTTCTCCCGAATCTTTAATGGTTCATACTCAATAACATGAGAAGGGTCTGGATAATACTTCCTCAACATGGAAACGTGGAAGACATCGTCTGTCCCTGACAGATGTAGGGGTAGCGCAAGTCGGTAGGCAACGTCTCCCACTTTTCCCAATACTTCGAATGGACCAATAAATCGAGGACTTAACTTTCCTCTTTTTTCGAAGCGTGTGACATCCTTCATCGCAGACACCTTTACGAATACAGAGTCCCCAACTTGAAATTTCAGAGGACGTCTCTGCACATTTGTATAACTCTTTTGTATATTCTGTGCCGTCCTAAATTGATCACAGATTAACTGAACACCTCTCGTTGCCTGTGCAACTAATTCGGGAGCGAGTATCTTCCTGTCACTCACTTCTTCTCATGCAATCGGGGACCTACATCTCCTGCCATACAAAGCTTCATACGGAGCCATTCTGATGCTAGCATGATAACTATTATTATAAGCAAATTTCACAAGAGGCAAATGATCATCCCATGAGTCCTTAAGTCCAATGCACATGGCCTCAACATGTCCTCTAATGCCTGAATAGTCCGCTCAGACTGACTGTCGATCTGAGGATGGTAAGCAGTGCTCAAATTCAATTGAGACCTCATGGCTTCCTAAAAATAGGTCCAAAACCTCGAGTGAACCAGGGGTCTCTATCAGAAGTGATGCCCACGGGTGCCCTATGCAGACGTGCTACTTCTCTGACATACAAATCTGCTAGCTTATCTAGTGAATCAGTGCTCTTGATGGTAAGAAAGGGCGCTCTTTTTCAGTCGATCTACAATCACCCAGACTGCATCATGACCCCTTTAGATCCTTGGTAACCCCATAAGAAAGTCCATAGTAATGTGCTCTCATTTTCAAGTAGGCATTGACAATAACTTAAGCAAACCTGCTGGCATCTGGTGTTCAACCTTAATTTATTGGCAGACTAAACATCTAGCCACAAAGTCTACCACATCTCTCTTCATCCCTATCCACCAATACACCTTACAGAGATCATGGTACATCTTAGTACTACCTGGGTGCATGGTCAATCGAGTACAATGAGACTCTTTCAAAATATTCTGCCTCAGGGTGTCATCATGAGGCACGCAAATATGGCCTCAGAACCTCAATAATCCATCATCACTGACCGAGAAGTCTGACTGCAATCTTTCCTCAGCCTGGCTAACCATATCCAACAACCTTTGGTCGTCCCTCTATCCTGATTTGACCTGATCTAATATACTGGACTCAATCTGTAGGCTAGCCATAAATCCATCCTCAATCTCATCAACACTGATTCTATGCTCGACGAATTGTTCCAACAAATCTCATTCTCTAATCATCATGTAGAACACCATGTCCTTTCTACTGAGGGCGTCAACAACCACATTCGCCTTACTCGGATGGTATAAAATCTCACAATCATAATCTTTCAGGAGTTCTATCCATCTCCACTATCTCATATTGAGCTCCTTCTAATCAAAGATGTACTTAAGGCTCTTATGGTCAGTGTTAGCGAGATTCATAAGCAACTACTCAACCATTCTGCATCAACACGCAACCCAAACCTTGGTATGAGGCATCAATATACACTGCGAATCCTCTTGAACCACTTGGAATGATCAAAACTGGGGCTATGGTCAACCGGTGCTTAAGCTCTTGGAAGCTCTGCTAACACATCTCATAACATTCAAATGGGACATCTTTACGAGTCAACTTAATCAGTGGAGCTGCAATCTGGGAAAATCCTTCAATAAACCTCCGATAATACCCTGCCAGTCCCAAGAAACTCCAAATCTTTGTCACTATCCTTAGTCTTTCCCATTTCAGCACTGCATCCACCTTAGACGGATCCACAGATACCCCGTCTTTAGATACAACGTGTCTGAGGAAGGCAATTTGTTCCAACCAGAAAGCACACATACTGAATTTCCCAAACAGTTCCTTTTCACGGAGAGTCTAAAGCACTATCCTCAAAATGCTGCTCGTGCTCCTCTCAGGACTTAGAATAAATCAAAATATCATCGATGAATACAATTACAAACTTATCCAAAAACTTTCGAAAGACATCATTCATTAAGTTCATAAAAGCTACAGGGGCGTTAGTCAATCCAAAGGGCATCACCAAGAACTCATAGTGCTCGTATCGGGTTCGAAAAGTTGTCTTCGGTACGTCAGTTTCCATAATCCCTAATTAATGGTAACCCGATCTTAAGTCTATCTTAGAGAAAACTGAAGCCCCTCTTAGCTGATCAAACAATTCATCCACTCTTGGCAGGGGGTAATTATTCTTTATCGTTGCCTTATTCAGCAGCCTATAATCAATACATAGGCGGAGACTGCCATCATTCTTTCTGACAAATAGTACTGGAGCACCCCATGGAGACACACTCGGTCTTATAAACCTCTTATCAAGCAACTCTTGCAACTGCTTTGTCACACTCGAAAACGCGAAAAATGTGCAATTTTAAAACTTTTTAACCTATTTAACTGAGTTGTGTTCCTATCTATGTCAGTTTCTTAACTTTTATCATTTTAAAAAATTTGGCAGCATAACGACTGCATTTTGACTTAACCCAACCTGCAGAGTTTAAAACGCAGTTTATAAATTTCAACCCACATCCGCAACACCATTTTCAATTCTATTCCAGGATCTCGTAACATCCACAACATATATTTATTCTGATTAATAAAAACTCTGTACATAAATATAATCCCTTACAACTATTACATCTCGACTGTAATATACATTAGTGTCTATGCTGTACATCGTGTCTGAAACAAAAGTAAAGCTATACCTCGTTGCTACAAATGATTTGACGAAAGGTCGAACTGCCTCGTCCACGACCTCTAGCGCGTGAGTGCAGTAGAATCACTGTAGGTAATCTGGAAGATGGAAAGGAAGGGGTGAGCTTTTCAGGCTTAGTAAGAGATACATTTAAAATAACCTTAATACTTAAAACAAGTAAAACACATGGTTTTACAATTTAGCATAAACATATACTGGAGTAAAGATGCTTGAATTCATAAAAGTAGTAAAAATATACTTAAATCATAAGTTTACACATCATGCATCTTTTTGGTAAAACTCATATATAGTATGCATATCATGTAGTGTAAACAAGTGAAAATCATCTCAAAACTCAATCATGCATATCATAACATACTTATCACTTTTGAAAGTGAAATCGTACTGTCATATGCACATTTCATAAAACAGAACTCATAAGCTACCTTTAAAATCGCATCATAGAAAAAAAAAACCATGTGCTAAAAAGTAAATAACACATAGGTAGCATGAAATGAGCGAAAACATATTTCGTTTCTCTTGGAGACATGGCTTCATCATAACTGGTCCCGAAGGACATCATTAACATAATTGGTACATATGGCCATAGTACAGGGAATTGTAAGACTGGATCAGGGTCGTACAGTGCCCTACTGGACTGTGTGGTACAGGGCTATGGTGGGGTGACTAATTATGTGCCTGCAAAGGACTTGCAGTCTCTAAGCAGTCTCAACGCATGAACTTTAAATGGTTACATAGTACCACAAGTCATCTCATCTTGTCAGAGTCCTGCCCGTTCCCTGGCCATCGGCTAGGAAGATCCTTGAACGTCTTTGTACCCTTTTCTCAACGTACAAGATCGACCCCAGATCACTCTGACCTCATAACATCAATACTTTGTGCCATAGTCTCAAAACATTAAGCATGTTTTTCATAATCATTTCTCGGGTATATATGTAACCCATATAATGAAAACATAGTTTCGTAAAACATTCTCAGGACTTTAACCCGTAAACTCATGGAAAACATACTTTGCTTTCATTTCATAAGGGAAAATCACTTTTATATACATAAACATATATACTAAAATGTATCTCATGTGATAAAAGTCATTTTGAAAAGCTTGGATAAGTTTATTCCGGTTTTGAGTGAATAGTACTCTTTTCAACTTTCGAGAAAGCCCTTTTTCATGGAAACTCAACTAACTATCCACATAAACATTTGGTAAGGTTGAGGAGTACTAATGCTACTCTAAATTATATCCCTTACCTCTTAACGTTGGAGGTGATACACGTTCCTCGATTTTTGAGCTCACCTCGAAATACGTGCTAATAACCCGAGCTGTCACATACCAAGTTATCTCATCACATATAGCTCAAATTCATATTAATATATTCAATATGTGATTACATCTAAAATGTTGACCAAAAGTTGACTTTTAATCGATTTTACTCTTTTTGCTCGATTTTGTCAGTATAAACCTCGTTTTAATCGTATTTAACTTGTTTGGCACTTTTAGATTCACTTTCAATGCCTTCACAACATGTTTAAAATTTCCAGCAATTAATTTCACTTTGTACACTTCACTTACATTATCGATTCTTGCATATTTCAATAATCTCGCCTAGTCAACACTATATCGAGCTTTTATAGTCTAAATTTAACTATAACTTCAACCTCATTTCATCACATTTCATCATTCTAAAGACCTTAAACATGCTAACAACAACTAAATTAAATCATACAATTTATTCCAGCCATTTTCCTTTCACAAAAAATCCACTAAATTCACCAACAACTAACATATATTTAAAACCAACCACATCCATCAATGTTCATCACTTTACCTCCACTTTCTCACACCTTTGACTGACTTTGACTTCAATCTCAGTTTCCAGAATTGTTCCTAAGCTGAAACACAATATAATTATAACTTGGAATCATTGAAAATCATCCAAAAATTTATCCCATCAATTTAAACTTCATTCTTCACTTACCTCTAAAACAGGACAGCTTTTGTCCTCAATCTTCTCTCTACCGTTTTAGGCATCAAATGACCTCCATTAAATCTGAAATTTTTATATATGTTATAGGGGAGGTAAATGAAGATTTTTTCTAACTAGACTAAGGTCTGAAAATGAGTGGAAGGTTGCTGAAAAAATCCTGAAAGTCAGCAGACCAAATCACGTTAGAGTTATTCTCTATTTTCATTTCTCTACCGATTCAGCTATCAAATGACCTCCATTAAGTATGAAATTTTTATATATGTTAGAGGAGAGGTAGAGGAAGGTTTTACCTGAAGAAATAAAGGTCTTAAAATGGGTGGAAGGTAGCTGAAAAATTCAGCAAGTTACCAGACCCAGTCACGTTGCAACAGTGAAGAAGAAGACTGGAATGCTTGGGTTTTTCAACTATCAAATGGTCTCTAAAAATTCTGGGATTTTTATATGTGTTAGGAGAGATATATGCGTGTTTTCTCTAACTGGACAGAAGCCTAAAAATGATGGTAAGCTAGCTGAAAAATTTCTACAAGACAGATGTGTAAGCAACACCTGCTGCAGGGACAATGACTGGAGCTTTCGGGTTTTGGCTGAAATGAAGAGGGAAATTTGGCTTCTTTTGGAAGCTAAAAGTGTTAGCTCAATGCCGACTGAAAGTGGGTAGGAAAAGGTTCTAGAAGGAAATTAAAATAATTTATTTGTTAGGGGTTGTTTGGTGGTGTAAAGTCATGGGATTGTAGTCTTCATTTTAGAAAATTCCCCACTTAAAATTCTGATCAGATTTCTTCAAACTTTCACTTCTCCATTGTTATAATATGTTTATAGTGTGTCCCATAAAAATTTTGGGGCCACTTGTTTAAGAAACATTTCATGAATGAACTCATTTTGCGCGATTTAGCCCATACCGAGCAAAATGGAATTAAGGTTTCGATTCACTTTAAAAATTCATTTGGACCCCTAAATCTCCATATTTCTTCATGATTTTTATTTTCCATGTCAATTTCACCTTATATTAATTTTCTATGGCCTTAGAATAATTTTCACGAATTTCTAGAATTTTATTCGAATTTATTTCCCTTATTAGGTCTGTTTTCTCGATTTAATTTAAAACCCGAGTTGCACTCACTTTTCCATTCCCAATCACTTAGTTTTCCCTTCTACACATCATTTCATGCATGAACATGACATTTTTGAGAAATTCTCGAGTCTAGGACCTTACCTCAGTTTGCATGCCATTGGGTCCCATGCTACAACCGAGTGCTTTAATCGTCTACAGGCCTATAAAACGTTACATTGAGCTATAATTTACTTCTCATAAGAATCATAATATGGAAAAATATCGGGTTTCACATGCTTCTTCAGTTCTTCCAGTTCTACTAGTGTCATTCGAAAAGGTGACTTGGAAACGGGTTGAGTGTCGGGTACTAGATCAATGGCGAATTCAACTTCCCTCTCTAGTGATAACCCTGACAATTCATCCAGAAATACATTGGAAAACTCACACACAATTGGAACATCTTGGATACTTGGTGGTTCCCGACTAATATCAGAAATCAAAGTAACATAACCTTCACAAGAATTATACAATTAGAAATTTTCAAACACTTTTAACACTTATAATCACATAGAACTTTATACAATGCACATACATTGAACTTTTCAGGTAAGGAGAAGGTTACACTCTTATTGTAGCAGTCTAGACTTACACGGTTGATAGCTAACCAATCCATGCCTAAGATTACATCAAAACCCGACATATTTAACAAAATTAGATCTGCTAATAATGTCACGACCCAATTCCATTCTCTTTAACCGAAAATCACTGAAAATTTTTCGCGTTTTACTGTTACCTTACCCGGTCGTGAACTAAACTCACCACACACTGTTGGGCTGTGAGTCAATAATAAACACCACATCTCATTCATCCTCAATTAATTAAAACGATGTCATACATTTGCATTTAAATCTTGTACAATTAATTAAAACGATGTCATACATTTGCATTTAAATCTTGTACTTATACAAGAGCATGTTTACCGACATCTACATCCCTCATAATTACAACTCAAAGAATACTGTGCTTTTACATTGTTTAGATACAAAAAGAATCACTGTGTATATACCTCTTAGCGATGGAGATGCAGCGGAGTCCAAAATACCACGCCTCAGTCCTCACTGGGCTACTATGCACGCTCTGTAAGGGGGAAAATAGAGTGGGATGAGCAACCACACGCTCAGTAAGGCAATAATGAAAGCATGATAGATAACTACTCTATCTACATGCTGATAGTGTTATGCATAATTCATTTATGGTAGGAGCATGAGGAATAAAACTATGCCATGTGAATATACATATATATCATGTATCAAAATCATGTGCATTGGCATATAAAACATGGTATAAACATCATGTATAAATCATCTCATGCTCAATCTCATTTAAATTCATAAAAAGGGCAATTCATTAAGAAACCTCCTTTTTAAACCAACATCATAAACCCCTTTCTCAACACATAATTACCACCAAATCAACTCACAATCACAACCACATTTTCATTTCACAATTCACGCATGTGTATAAAAACTAGGTCACTATATCAAAAGTGCCTATGTGGACCATTACATCATAAATCATCCCAGACCACACGCATCCAGGTGTGCGGGGTATCATGCTGGCACGAAGATGGATTATCCCTAGCTAGACTTTCTCATCACATAACCATCATGCGGTACATCGTACTCCATGTGATATACCCGCAGACTCATATCGTGATTGGGGGTGCCATTCCTAGGTCTTACCTACCCCATACCAAGAGTTTTCCATATCCGTGAAGGAGAGCCTCCCTGCTGAACAGAGCCTCCCCGCCTAACAGAGCCTCCCTGCCTCCTCGGGCTTAAGGATGTAGGGCTTAAGGATCCTTCCGTAAGAGAGCCTCCCCACCGAACAGAGCCTCCCCGTCTAACAGAGCCTCCCCGCCTCTTTGGGCTTAAGGATGTTGGCTTAAGGATGTAGGGCTTAAGGATCTTACCGTACCCATGTAGGAGAGCCTCCCTGCCTAACAGAGCCTCCCCGCCCCTCCAGGGCTTAAGGATGTTGGCTTAAGGATCCCACCGTAAGAGAGCCTCCCCACCGAACAGAGCCTCTCCGCCTAACAGAGCCTCCCCGCCTCTTTGGGCTTAAGGATGTTGGCTTAAGGATGTAAGGCTTAAGGATCTTACCAACTTTCATAACCTTATACGTGTCACAATGTGCAAACTTGTGCGAGCAAAGCTCTAGCACGACTCAGGCATCCTCTCATAAAGAGACGTGTACGAGCATAGCTCTAGTACGATTATACTCATAAGACAACCACTCAAAATCCACGTACGAGCAGAAGCTCCAGTACGGTTTATAAATATCATCATAGTTTCCAAATCAAGGTGCGAGCTAAGCTCCAGCACGTTTCATACAAATGAAAACATAGAAATCCAGCGCGAGCGAGGCTCTAGCGCGATTTATGTCATACAAATATGATAGGAGGCTCATATACAATTACACAATCCCGGCAATCGGGTTTAGCACTCACAATTGCTTTTCCACAACAACAATACAATACTAGCTGACCCATCTATAAGCTTGCTTAAAACCAAGCAATTCGTTTTGGAAAAACATCAAAACATTAGATTTATGCAATTATTAGCCTTACTATCCCATTTCATAAAATCCACTTCAAATCCAAAACCACGCATATACTCATCATCATTCACGAATACCATCAATCATTTATTTGAGCAACCATGCATTTCATACAACACCCAATATTCACCCACAAGTTCAAAGTACAAGCAGCTACCTCTATATACTCACAAAATTCCCTTACCTGGAAATCGCGATGCTAAGCTGCTTACTCGTACGGTTCAATTCGTCTTCAACGAACTCTTCAGGACTGCACAAAATCGTATCCCGCATTATATTCGATCCATATAATGCAACCCTTGTGCTTGCTATAGTCAATTTAATCTATAGCCTCTATTAACGCTTATATGGCCTCGTTTCATTACTTTACCCATAACTCGAGTCTATGGATCTTCTTAGGCCTATTAACTTATTCCAAATCGATATTAAATCGACATTAAGCTCATAGTGTTCATATTTCATGAATTTGCTCACTATGGCATTTTATCAAGCATATACATACTCATTTCCACAATTCCTCCAAACTCACAATGTAATCTCATTTAACCATCTAAAATCATAAGCATTACCTCACTAACAACTTTAGCATGCCCATAAATCATAAACTCATTCAACCCATATATTCTCACATCATACCCATTCTAGGTTTTCTAGGTTACACCAATTCCACATCCCTAGATAATTTATCCATAAATAGTCATGCCAAACAACTCCAAAATCAATTAAATAGACAATGTATTTGGATTGGAGTGTTAGAATCTTACCAAATATGATTTTTCTTCTTGCTCTAAATGGCAATGCCCTTAACTCCTTCAATACCAACAATGGAAAAATGCCTTCACACTATGTTGTTCTTCTCTTTAATAGGAACAACTTTGTCTCTAATGGTCTCTCTTTAATTCTTGCTGGAATGGCTGATTTTTTAGAGAGGAAAAGTTAGGTTTTTGGGTTGAAAGTGAAAGGTTAGTGTTTTTCCCGAGATTTCCTGATTTTCACCCCTCCTTATATAGAAATAGCTTGAGGAGATCGATCTGGTCCAAGAGGAGATCGATCTGGTCCCTTAAAATCCCTCTTTTTCACGGCATTTTTAAGCTTGAGATCGATCTGTCGAAGCATGAGATCGATCTGTCGAGGCATGAGATCGATCTGCTCCCAAATAGAGAGCTAAGGAGATCGATCTGGGTGCTTGGGGATCGATCTTTTCACTACAGAATGCTTGGGAGATCGATCTGGCTCCACTGGAGATCGATCTGCTCTATTCTTTCGCCCAAATAAGAGCATTCTGGCTCTTCCAGATCGATCTCTCATCCTATGAGATCGATCTGGCCCTCATGTTTTCCAGATTTCCTGCAGTTTCCTTGCTGCAACTCATACCAACACATCCTTAATCTGTTGCCATGACCATTTTCTCATCCATCCACCTTTATAACTTGAAAATGGCATCCATTCATACCTTATGCACATTGAAACTTGTGTGCATTCATTGTATGTCCAAAGGTATGCTACATAAAACCAGATGGAAGCATAACTCCATTCCATTTTACCACACTACTCATCTTGAGTTTCAATCACATCCATCACTTGCCAGAACTCATTTCTTCATATTCATACTCAATGAAACTTGTATGTACGTTACAATTCATATTACACATACGTACATTGAATCCATGGACTTACATTAATCACACTTTACATTACAAGTCCAATCATATTCATTACACATTCCAACTTTACATATACGGGGTCTCACAAATAACTTCCTACCTCCTACCTTAATCTCACAATCTGTACACACCATATTAGTCAACTATGATTCGTGCATGGGTGTACTGATACGCAACATATGATCAAAAGGTTTAGGTTCTAAGTGTAGTTCTTGTGCAAACTGTGGGGAGAAAAAGGAGTGTGTGGCTCCAGAATCAAATAATACATGTGCGTAGCAATTACAAATCATAAGTGTATCTTTAATAGCATTCGAAGAGGTGTCAGCTATCTCCCGATCTATAGCTCACACATGTCCTTGTGAGACAGGTCTTTTACCCCTTTTGGCAGATGTAACTCTTCTCTGTGGAGCTGGTCTCAGAGGGATCTGTATTTGTCTCCCCACTTACCTTGGTAATTCCCAAGGCCTGTGTGTTCTCATCTGTGGGCAATCCTTAATCTGATGCCTAATTTCACCACATCCAAAACAAGCGCCTGTAACCCAACGACAAGGTCTAGGATGTGGTCTGCCACAGTTCTTACACTTAAGTACCTCGGTGCCAAAACCACGAGCAGCTTTAATAATGACTACATGAACTTGGGCTTTTCAGCCCCTGATTGAATTCCCTCTATTCTTTGTCTCTTCGGCTGACCCCGTCTAAATTCAAATCGGGATGTCTGAGGTCACTTTCTCTTATCCCGACTCTTATCTTTGTGGTCATGCTCAGCTTGTGTCACCTCCAGGCCCTTTTCAATTTCCTGAGCTCGACCCAGAGCATCCTTGAAATCGGTGATCCAAAATCCTAATAATCTATCTCAGATCCCGAACCTCAATCCTGCGAAAAATCTTTCTGCCCGACGTACAGGGTTCTATCTTGTATCTGGGTCATACCTCATCAGGGTAGTGAATCTATTCTCGTACTCATAACCGTCAAACTGCCTTGAACCAAATTTAAAAATTCTATTTTCATCTTCTGTACTGTAGGTGGGATGTATTAGGCTCAAAATGCATCTTATGTGACATTTGATGGGTTATCAGCCACAATCGTCTGAGTTGTCCTCCAGTAATACTTTGCCTGACTTCTCAACATATAGATGGCAATTGTTACCCTCTCTGATTCTGAGCATCCCAGATACTGAAACATAGACTCAAGGTCCAATAACCACTCCTCAGCCTTTATCGAATCCTTTAGCCTTGCAAACTCTGGGGGACTCATTCTCAAAAAGTCTTTTAGCCTCCGGGAGTCTCTTTCATCCCTAGGCTGTGGGACTACAGGCTGAGGTGCTGGGGTTGCCATAGGATCCTGTGGTGGGGGAGGAGGAACCGATGCTGGTGCAGAAGTGGTATTAGTGCCATAAGCGTTTGCCCCAAACTGTTGGGCAATCATGGCACTCAATACATCTATTCCTTCCCTCATGCCCTGAACAGTTTCCTCGAGCCTCCTTATTTTATCAGTAGGGCTCTCAAGCTGAGGGGGAGGTGGCGGAGGAGGTTGTGCCTGTCTCCGTGGACAGCCTCTTGTACCACTTATATTCTCAATGATCGATTATTTGCACGTATACCAAAACTTTAGTCATATCTTTACTGCTATACTTACTTTATAACTAGACAAGCATAAACAATTTGGGATGTAATCTAACTATACTTAACGACACAAACAGTACTAGACAACTCACTACAACAAATATGACAATTTGTGACGATTGTTCTATGTGACACATTAAATTTTGTCACGTAAACTATATCATATGTGACGAATAATATAATTCGTCACAATTTTCTATTATTTTAATATTTTTTATGACGATATAAAAAATCGTCACATGAAAGTGTCACTAAATATTTGGCGCCAAATTTTTTCACTAAACATAAATGGAGGGAAATTTTTTTGTGACGTGTTTTTACTTTTGGTGACGATTTAATATATTGTCATAAATGAACACTTTATATGTGACAAATTATATAGCGTCACATTTCTATAAAAGCGTCACTAAATATTTGACACCAAATTTTATAATAAAATATAATTTGTGGGAAATGTTTTTATAACGTTTTTTCATTTTTGGTGACGTTTATGTTTTCATCATGAAAAAAACACATTTTATGTGACGAATTACTTTTCATGACGTTTTCGTAAAAACGTCACTAAATATTTGGCGCCAAATTTTATCCCCAAATATACATACTTTAATATTTTCGTGACGTTTTTTTTAATTTCGGTGACATTTTTGTTTTCATCATAAAATAAGCACTTCAAATGTGAAGAATTACTAAACGTTTCGTTTTTGTAAAAACGTCACTAATTATTTGGCTTCAAATTTTATCACCAAATATACATGATTCGAAATTTATCAACAAACCTATTAATTATGCTAAAAATCGACTATATATTGATTTTGTAATGAATTGAATCATATAGTATAATACATATGATATCGATAAATATGACTATTATAAACGCTAAAATAGAAAATATCTTTATAAATTCGAGTTATATCAATTAAAAAAATTAAAAATATCACTCAATTTAAGTCGAAAAAATGTTATAAGAAAATATGTGTATATATATATATATATATTTTTTAAATTGAAAATGCATAAAAAAATAAATATCTATATATGAATGATAAAAATAATTTCAATAAATATATATACATGTATTTGTCCAAAATTAAAAATGTAAAATAAAAAATAATAATAAGAAATAATATATATATATATATAAAAATATATATAAATATAAAATATATATAAAATAAAATAAATAAAAAGAAAAAAAAAAGACAAAAGAAACAAAAAAAAACGAAATTGAAAAAAAAAAATTAGGATCGCGCTATCTTAAAGAAAAACCCTCCCCCCCTCCCTCTCTCATTTTTCCCTCTCCAATTCATTCCCCGATCATCCCTGCCGATCTCCTTTCTCCGACCGAGACCCCAAGACCGGTAGCCACTCCTCGCCGGACTCCGACCAGCCTCCCTTCTCCCTCCTTCCTCGCTCGCCGAAGCTTGAATCGCTCGGTCGATGGAGGATTGCGGGAGCAGCGATGAGGCTTGCTACTATTCATCCGATCCAGATTCTCTCGACAGTCTCGAGAATGAGGACTCCGATTTTTGGGCCCCTTCAAAGGGTCCCACGACCAAGGTCAAATTTTGTTTCGCTCTTTCTTTTGGCTTCTTCGAAGTTCAATTCTTGTTTTAATTGTCATTGATTTTCCGATTCTTTGTTTTTAGTTTATTTTTAGGGTGTACAGCTGGGTTTTTTTTGCCTTTCCTTTATTTTTTTGAAGAGGGTTTTGGGGTTTGAATTAGTTGTGGAGTACTGGTAAATGTTTGAAATATCAATGTTTTATTTTATTATTCCTTTCTGGGTTTGTGGATTTTGAGAGGTTAGAGTAATTTGAAGCAGTTTTCAGGTTCTATTGTGGGGGTGTGGTTTTTGCGTGCTCATTAGGGAATTCTTTAATTTCATAGGCAGAGAAGCTGCTGGTCATCGAATTTGATGATTTTTTTCTACTTCATGTGTATAACCTCTTGCTTGTTCTTTGTGCTTTTGTTATGCTTCTTCTAGTTCCAATATTCTTCACCACTCCCGCGGGATCTTTGAGAGGTTGGGCTGTTTCCTTTTTCTGCATACCAGGCTTTGATGCCAGAATTGTACTGGTTCCACAATTAACGACCAAATCTGGAGGATTTTGGAGAGGTTGGATTTTCTTCAAAAAATGTATTGATGTCCGAATTCCTCTAACTGCACTCTTTTTGTCAAATCCTGCAGGATCTTTGAGAGGTGGTGTCACGACCCTCAACTTACCAAAATACGTACAAATTTTTCGCATTTTCATGCATCAATCTTCAATCATCCTTCCTCGATCGTGAACAACCACACTCATAACAGTTGGGCTGTGTGTCGACGTCTAACTCACTCCACCATACCAATTCAATTTGAAACATTATTTATGAGTAAACACTTGTGTAAATGTATATATATCAGAGTTGTTACATGTGTTTACATTGTTTTACATCCCCAGTGGTTACATACAAAATGCTACTGTGCTATGTCTAGTTTAGATACAAAATAATCCAGGTGTGTATACCTTTAGCGATGGAATGCAGCGAATTACCAAAAGGGAACGCCTCCAGTCACGCTCAATCTATACTCAAATCTCTGTAGAGAGGGGGAAAATAAGGGGGGTGAGCAAACCACACGCTCAGTAAGGCAATCATGCGAACAGGTAGATACTGCACTATCTACGTGATCATGATGCCATGCTCAAAAGCATTTAATTCATCATTTATCTCAAAACATGAGTGTATGATTGTGTTAATGGTATGTAAAGCATTCATGCTATTAAAATCCAGTGTACATTTCAACTCAAAGCATGGTATAAATCATCATGCATAATTCACAATAAAAGCATGGCATTACCCATCATGCATTTTCTCAAATAGCATGGCATTAACCATCATGCATTTTCACAATAAAGCGTGGCATTAAACATCATGCATCCGTGCACTTTAAAAACCATTAACAAATCAATTCATCACTGGTCAGGTCTCGGCCCATCCCTCGGGCTTTCCTGACCCACAAATCATTTTCAAACATGGATTTATTCTCAAATAGCAGTAGACATGTGAGATAGGCAGTTCAACAATAGGTAATAACCTCAAGGCCTATGTACATAACCTGTGATACCGGCTACACGAATCAGGTGTGCGGGATATCACCACTATCTGCTTCCACACGGGAGGTGGGTCAAATCCTACCCGCCGGTCCATAGCAGACCTCGTCGGAAGACGACACATCACAACTCAACACGGTACAATGTACCCCATGCTACATGCACGGTACAACGTACTCCGTGGACCCAATCAACACATCATATCATGCCACATCTCAAATGCACTTGTGAGCCTATTTAATCGGTGCAACCTCTTGTCTACCCGAAGCTCCTAACACGGCTAATTAATCATGTCAAACAATGCACGTGTGAGCCTATTTAATCGATGTGACACCCAGTCTACTCGAAGCTCCAAACACGGCAACATGCAAGGTGGGCATCCAGTGCGAGACAACTCCAAGCACAATGCCAAAACAATTATGAAATCCATGTGAAAACTAGTGCCTCTTGCACTCATGTGTATAAAACACGTCAATCTCGTGCGAGTCATACTCTAACACGCTTTCATACTCACGAAATCATGTAGGTGGCTCAAAACTTTGCAAAGTATGGTTAACAAAACCAAAATACACTCATTTCTTTTGCAAATCATTTCAATGTCAGCCAACCTACCAATCATTTGCTAAAAAGCAATAAAACATGATTTTCAAAGCAATATGCTTTTGTTTTCATGCACATTTCTCAAACTCTCAACTTTTACCCTTCAATCACCCAACAACATTTCCTAGTCTCATGCATTCTAGCAAAACATTTAAGCGCCCAAATTGCGCACAGATATCTCTAAGAGTCCACACAATTCCCTTACCTCGATTTACTTGGTGTGACTCCTTTCCTTTTAGCTTCTCACGCTCTTGGCTCAACTCGCCTCGACGTATCCTCAGAAGCTGCGATTCATTCATTAAATCAATTGAGTTAATGTATTTAACCTATAATTGACCTCACTAGTCAATATTATTCACTTATGCATTTTACAAATGCCTTAATCCACATTTTACCTCTTTTAGGTAAATCTCACAATTTATCCACTAACCACATCTTAAAATTATACCACAACACTATTAATAACTTCTACATATCTCATTCATCATTAATCTCCATACATTCCACTTTCTCACTCTAGACCATTTCTAGGTCATAATCATTCCAATGCATTTTAGATAGTTTCTAACCATCCATACTCATGCCAAACAACTCCAAAATCAATTATATAAACAATGTACCATAGTTGGAGTGTTAGAATCTTACCCAATTTGATTTCTCTTCTTGCTCCAAATGGCAATGCCCTTAACTCCTTCAATACCAACAATGGAAAAATGCTTTCCAACTATGTTGTTCTTCTCTTTGATAGGAACAACTTTGCCTTTAATGGTCTCTCTTCAAACCTCATTGAAAATGGCTGATTTTAGAGAGAGAAAGTTAGGTTTTTGGGTTGAAAGTGGAAGGTTTGTGTTTTTCCCAAAATTTTCTGATTTTTAGCACTCCTTATATAGAAATAGCTTGAGGAGATCGATCTGGTCCAAGAGGAGATCGATCTGGTCCCCTTAAATCCCTCTTTTTCACGGCATTTTAAGCATGAGATCGATCTGTCGAAGCATGAGATCGATCTGCTCCCAAACAGAGAGCTAAGGAGATCGATCTGGGTGCTTCGGGATCGATCTTTTCACTACAAAATGCTTAGGAGATCGATCTGGCTCCATTGGAGATCGATCTGCTCTATTCTTTTGCCCAAATAAGAGCATTCTGGCTCTTCCAGATCGATCTCTCATCCCATGAGATCGATCTGCCCTTCACAATTTCTAGATTTTCTGCAGTTCTTCTGCAGCAACACTTACCAAACATCCTTAATTTGCTACCATGATCCTTTTCTCATCCATTCATCTTTGAGACTTGAAAATGGCATCCATCCTCACTTCATACACATTAAAACTTGTGTAGAATCTTTGTATGACCAATGGTACTCAATATAAACAAAAATAGAAGTGCACATCTTATGCAATTCTACTTCCATTTTACCAAACTACTCATAATCCATTCTACACACATTCTCCACATGTTTAAGTCTATTTCTTCACATTCATACTTAATGTAACTTGTATGTACAATTACCACTCTCATTACAAGTATGTACATTACTTATGGACTTACATCACATATACTTCACTCATGAATTCATAGTACAACTCTATTTACATTTCTATGTACATATATACCCTTATACATATACGGGGTCTCACAGGTGGGGTGGTTCTCTTCTGTGTGAGCTGCTTTGATTCCGGAATTGTAGGAGGTGTTATTTGTTCTTTCTACTTAGACAGCCTAGAAACTGGAGTAGCATTGATTTTGCTGTTTTTAACCAATGGGGCAGAATCTATGTTCATCTTTATCTTATTAGATTGATACTGAGACTTATAACAAGGTAAATATCTTTCCCCAACTATGCTCTTGCTAATTTATCTAGCCATACTTCCTTGTGAGTTCTACCTTTCTTTAATATTGTCTTTGCTGCAGATTGTAACTATCCTTTATTACTTCCAGTGGAACTGGATACAGGGCTCAAAGATATGCTCCAAGGCCTTTTATGCAAAGGTCATCCATATTTCTCTGTTTTTCTTTGTAATTAGATCCAAAGAAGTGGACATTTTATATTTCATATACAAAGTTTATGAATGATAAAAATTTCATCTTCTTGTTGAAACGGGAGCACCCTTTACCTCTAAGACACCTCTTTCCTTTTGTCAGTATAATGAAAGTACACAGGTACTTTCTCATGACTGTTGATTTCCAGCCACATGTACTAGTTTTTGTCTAGTTTTATGTTCAATCTGCAATTTTGGTTTAGAACTATTTTTTGCATGGCATGTTAGTGATAAACAACTTGTTTTCATGGCAGATTAATATCAATAAGATTTTCATATAGCTAAATCTCTCTGCCTGCAGTTGGGTCCTCAGTATCCTCGTTATCAGGATCATATGTATATGCTCTAAAAGCTTTAAGGTCAAGTAGGAGGATTTTTCAGCTCTTAGACCGTGTCTCAAGCATGCTTAAATCAAGAGACAAGTGCCCAGTGGGGTTAGTCAAATTACAATAACTATATCTTTTCATATTGAAGATTTCTAATTATAAGAGAAAGTCTTCCTGCAACTTTATTTTTTGTGTAACTTGTCTTCACACATGAGTAATGCATCATGTGCGCATAAATTAATTTCTCATTTTATAATCCTTTGATAGGTTGTTTTTTCATCAATTTTTGCTATTAATTTCTTATTATCTTTCATAAATAATAGCTTTAAATTTTATTTATTATTTAATATATTGTATTTATCATTTGTTAATAATTGTTTATTGCAGCTTCAAGTGACTCAAACTCACCATCAACACAAACACCCTCTACACAATATTTGGATTGAGAGTTATGAGATGAACTTGTACCAGTGATTTCCATCTCTGGTATATTTTGTTTCAAAAATTCAAATGTGACCATCGTACTTTATTTGAGCTTTTGGATTTAGACAATGTGAATTATATTAGTTTTATTACATTTGGAATAGTAGTATTATTGGATTATGATTATATACTTTATTCAAGGTATTACATTTGAGATTCATTGCAAATCTTAAATCAATTATTTACTTTGCAATACTAGTTAAACTGGATTTTGCATGAGAAATATTATTTATATTTGATTATTTTAGAAAAATATAAACATTATTTATGTGAGACCCCGTATATGTATAAGGGTATATATGTACATAGAAATGTAAATAGAGTTGTACTATGAATTCATAAGTGAAGTATATGTGATGTAAGTCCATAAGTAATGTACACACTTGTAATGAGAGTGGTAATTGTACACACAAGTTACATTATGTATGAATGTGAAGAAATGGACTTAAACATGTGGAGAATGAGTGTAGAATGGATTATGAGTAGTTTGGTAAAATGGAAGTAGAATTGCATAAGATGTGCACTTCCATTTTTGTTTAGATTAAGTACCATTGGTCATACAAAGATTCTACACAAGTTTTAATGTGTATGAAGTGAGGATGGATGCCATTTTCAAGACTCAAAGATGAATGAATGAGGAAATGATCATGGTAGCAAATTAAGGATGTTTGGTAAGGGTTGTTGCAGAGGAACTGCAGAAAATCTGGAAATTTTGAAGGGTAGATCGATCCATGGGATGAGAGATCGATCTGGAAGAGCCAGAATGCTCTTATTTGGGCAAAAGAATAGAGCAGATCGATCTCCAATGGAGCCAGATCGATCTCCTAATCATTTTGTAGTGAAAAGATCGATCCCCAAGCACCCAGATCGATCTCCTTAGATCTCTGTTTGGGAGCAGATCGATCTCATGCTTCGACAGATCGATCTCATGCCTCGACAGATCGATCTCATGCTTCGACAGATCGATCTCAGGCTTAAAAATGCCGTGAAAAAGAGGGATTTTAAGGGACCAGATCGATCTCCTCTTGGACCATATCGATCTCCTCAAGCTATTTCTATATAAAGAGTGCTGGAAATCAGAAAATTTCGGGAAAAACACAAACCTTCCACTTTCAACCCAAAAACCTAACATTCTCTCTAAAAAATCAGCCATTTTCAGTGAGGTTTGAAGAGAGACCATTAGAGACAAAGTTGTTCCTATCAAGGAGAAGAACAACATAGTTGGAAGACATTTTCCCATTGTTGGTATTAAAGGAGTTAAGGGCATTGCCATTTGGAGCAAGAAGAGAAATCAAATTGGGTAAGATTCTAACACTCCAACTATGGTACATTGTTTATATAATTGATTTTGGAGTTGTTTGGCATGAGTATGGATGGTTAGAAACTATCTAAAATGCATTGGAATGATTATGACCTAGAAATGGTCTAGAGTGAGAAAGTGGAATTGTATGGAGATTAATGATGAATGAGATATGTAGAAGTTATTAATAGTGTTGTGGTATGATTTTAAGATGTGGTTAGTGGATAAATTATGAGATTTACCTAAAAGAGGTAAAATATGGATTAAGGCATTGGTAAAATGCACAAGTGAATAATATTGACTAGTGAGGTCAATTATGGGTTAAATACATTAACTCAATTGATTTAATGGATGAATCGCAGCTTCCGAGGATACGCCGAGGCGAGTTGAGCCAAGAGCGTGAGAAGCTAAAAGGAAAAGAGTCACACCAAGTGAATCGAGGTAAGGGAATTGTGTGGACTCTTAGAGATATCTGTGCCCAATTTGGGGGCTTAAATGTCTTGCTAGAATGCATGAGATTAGGAAATGATGTTGGGTGATTGAAGGGTAAAAGTTGGGAGTTTGAAAAATGTGCATGAAAACAAAAGCATATTGCTTTGAAAATCATGTTTTATTGCTTTTTAGCAAATGATTGGTAGGTTGGCTGACATTGAAATTATTTGCAAAAGAAATGAGTGTGTTTTGGTTTTGTTAACCATACTTTGCAAAGTTTTGAGCCACCTACATGATTTCGTGAGTATGAAAGCGTGTCAGAGTATGACTCGCATGAGATTTGACGTGTTTTATACACATGAGTGCAAGAGGCACTAGTTTTCACATGGATTTCATATTTGTTTTGGCATTGTGCTCGAGTTTGTCTCGCACTGGATGCCCACCTTGCATGTTGCCGTGTTTGAAGCTTCGAGTAGACTGGGTGTCACATCGATTAAATAGGCTCACACGTGCATTGTTTTGACATGATTAATTAGCCGTGTTAGGAGCTTCGGATAGACAAGAGGTCGCACCGATTAAATAGGCTCACACGTGCGTTTGAGATGTGGCGTGATATGATGTGTTGATTGGGTCCACGGAGTACGTCGTATCGTGCGTGTAGCATGGAGTACATTGTACCGTGTTGAGTTGTGATGTGCCGTCTTTGGACGAGATCTGCTATGGACCGGCGGGTAGGATTTGACCCACCTCCCGTGTGGAAGCAGATGGTGGTGATATCCAGCACACCTGATCCGTGTAGCCGGTATCACAGGTTATGTACATAGGCCTTGAGATTATTACCTATTGTTGAACTGCCTATCTCACATGTCTAATGCTGTTTGAGAATAAATCCATGTTTGAAATGATTGTGGGTCAGGAAAGCCTGAGGGATGGGCCGAGACCTGACCAATGTTGAAATTGATTTGTTAATGGTTTTTAAAGTGCACGGATGCATGATGGGTAATGCCATGCTTTTATTATGAATTATGCATGATGATTTATACCATGCTTTGAGTTGACATGTGCACTTGATTTTAATAGCATGAATGCTTTACATACCATTAACACAATCATACACTCATGTTTTGAGATAAACAATGACTTAAATGCTTTTGAGCATGGCATCACGATCACGTAGATAGTGCAGTATCTACCTGTTCGCATGATTGCCTTACTGAGCGTGTGGTTTGCTCACCCCCTTATTTTCCCCTCTCTACAGAGATTTGAGTATAGATTGAGCGTGACTGGAGGCGTTCCCTTTTGGTAATCCGCTGCATCCCATCGCTAAAGGTATACACACCTTGATTATTTTGTATCTAAACTAGACATAGCACAGTAGCATTTTGTATGTAACCACTGGGGATGTAAAACAATTTAAACACATGTAACAACTCTGATATATATACATTTATACAAGTGTTTACTCATAAATAATGTTTCAAATTGAATTGGTATGGTGGAGTGAGTTAGACGTCGACACACAGCCCAACTGTTAAGTGTGTGGTCGTTCACGATCGAGGAAGGATGATTAAGGATTGATGCATGAAAATGTGAAAAATTTGTACATATTTTGGTAAGTTGAGGGTCGTGACAGAAGTTGGTATCAGAGCTCGAGTTGGTTTGATGTGTGTCGTGTCTAAAATACTTAATAAGTTGGAAAATTATATCCTCAAGTTACTGTGCTTGTTTAGATACAAATTGTGTGTGTTGATGGGTTGACTAAGTAATTGGTTGTGAATGTAGGGAATTGAGTAAGTATGCCTAATACCAATCGCGGTAGAGGGATGAGAGCATAGGCTCGAGGCCGTAGAGGTAGGCCTGGGGGTCGTGTTGAGCTAGAAACACACGAGGCTCAGGAGAATGTTGAGGTGGAGGCTGATATTGAGCACGCTCCACAGGGTCCAGAGGAGAGGCCCGAGAGTACTGAGGCTCGCTTCGCGAGGATTGAGCGGAGCATTGAGATGATTGTGGAGTTGGTCACCCAATCTTTATCTGGAGTTGGCGGTAGACAGAGTCCCGCTACACAGGGTGATGCCGAGCAGGCGGCAGCTCTTGAGGCACGGGTAAGGGAAGCCCAGAGGCCACAGACGACAGATACCCCACCCACACAGGATGTGCCTACGCCGGTTGCTATGCCAGGCAGTAGAGGTTGGGGATATGGATGTGATTTGGATAGACTACGACAGTTCCAGAAGTTTGGACCGCCGGTGGAATAAAGGACCCAGTAGCGGCTGAGGATTGGATCAATGAGATCGAGAAATTATATGGGTTCTTTGAGTGCACTACTACCAAGATGGTAGCATTTGCCGCTTTTATGCTGAAGGGATCAGCAGAACATTGGTGGAAATCCACCAGGCCTATTTTGAGAGCCCGGCATACTGAGATCAGTTGGGATGTGTTTCTAGAGGCCTTCCGGAGACAGTATGTCCCGGATACCGCACAGCGGAAGCTAAAGATGGCATTTTTAGGACTTACCCAAGGGAGCAGGACTGTGGATGAGTATGAGACTGCTTTTATATCCCTGGGCAGGTATGATCCCAACACGATGGGTAATGAGGTCGAGAAGATCTAAAAGTTTGTGGATGGATTGAGACCGACCGTCAGGTCTAGACTGGTTCCCCTAGATATATCGACCTATGAGGAGGCAGTGCGCATGGCGCAACTATGTGAACAAGATGTTGATAGGATTGCCTCAGAGTTTGGAAAGGTTGGTAAGATGAGGGACAGAGATAAGAAGAGACCTATGATGGATAGAGGCTTCAGCTATAAAGGAAGCAAGAGATTCTCTGAAAAGAGGCCAAGAATTGATAAGATCCGGGAGAGGACAGTTGATACTCCCATGTATCCGGCCATTACTCCAGCTAAGGGAATCGTGATTGGAGGACCACGGCCTACTACGGAACAGTGTGGCAAGTGTGGTAGGTACCATGGTACTCGACCATCCTATGGATCTCTTGTAGTATGCTTCAGATGTGGGAAGCCAGGGCACATAATCAGATATTGCCCAGAGATGACAGAGAGGGCCCCACAGAAGGGCAAGGAGCCAGAGAAAGCTCCAGTTGGTACAGCTGCTCCGAGGAGGAGGGCTACAGCTGAGGAAAAAGGGAAGCAAGCAGTGGGTGTAAGCAGAGGACGAGTGCACACACTGGACGAGGACACTGCAGATCAGTCATCGGATGTGGTAAAAGGTACCATCCAAATCTTTGATTTAGAAGCTTATGTACTGTTTGATCCTGGTGCCACGCATTCCTTTATTTCGCCATCCTTTGCATGTAAATTGTTGAAGCATGTAAACCCACGCTGCTTGATAAGATGTTGTTGATATCTACCCCTATGAATCATAGTCAGTTGACTGAGCATATATATAGGGATTGTAAAATGAAGATAGGAGGTAAAGAGATGGCAGCCGATTTAATTTTATTAAACATGAGTGATTTTGATGTGAACCTAGGAATGGATTGGTTGGCTGCCAATCATGTTGTTATGGATTGTCATGCAAAAACTTTGATGTTTCCAAAGATAGACAATCTTGTAGCTAATTTTGTGAAATGAAATTAAAGAACATGATTTTTATAATTGTGATGAGTATAATCTTGATACATGATGTATGAAAGATAAATTTGATTTCATTTATGTATGTGATGTGATGATTTATGATACTAATGGTGGAAAGAATAATGTGAAGGATTCATCGCTTTTGTGATTGAGACGGATAAGGCACGTCCGAAATTGGAAGACATACCAGTGGTTAGGGAATTTCCAGATGCCTTTCCGGATGAGTTACCAGGGTTACCTCCAGATAGGGAGATGGAGTTTGGTATAGATTTGGCACCTGGTACAGAGCCGATGTCCAAGCCACCATACAGAATGGCTCAAGTTGAGTTAGAGGAGTTAAGGAAACAATTACAAGAGTTGTTGGAGAAGGGGTTCATCAGGCCGAGCGTCTCACCTTGGGGAGCACTGGTTCTGTTTGTAAGGAAGAAGGATGGAAGCCTCCGACTGTGTATAGACTACCGGTTGTTGAATAAGGCCACCATCAAGAATAAGTATCCCCTCTCACGTATCGATGATTTGTTGGATCAGCTTAAGGGAGCGCAGGTCTTTTCCAAGATAGATCTGAGATCAGGGTACCATCAGTTGAAGATACGAGATGGAGATGTACCCAAGATAGCTTTTCGCACCCGGTATGGACATTATGAGTTTATGGTTATGCCATTCGGGTTGACGAATGCTCCCGCAGCTTTTATGTCTTTGATGAATAAGGTATTCCACCAGTACTTGGATCGATTTGTTATTGTGTTTATTGATGATATACTGGTGTATTCAAGGTCTAGAGAGGAGCATGAAAGGCATTTAAGGATAGTGCTACAAACCCTCCGAGAGAAGAAGTTGTACGCTAAACTCAGTAAGTGCGACTTTTGGTTGGAACAGATCTCTTTTCTGGGTCACATAGTATCAAAGGATGGAGTATCAGTGGATCCATCTAAGATTGAGGCCGTAGTTTAGTGGCAGAGACCCCAGACAGTGACAGAGATCAAAAGTTTCTTGGGTTTAGCTGGGTATTATCGAAGGTTTGTAGAGGGATTTTAGAGGTTAGCTGCTCCTTTGACACGTCTCACGAGGAAAAATGTAGAGTTTGTGTGGGATAAAAAGTGTGAAGAAAGTTTTGAGGAGTTGAAAAGGAGATTAACTACAGCTCCAATACTCACCATTCCTACCAGCTCAGGTGTGAGACCCCGTATATGTATAAGGGTATATATGTACATAGAAGTGTAAATAGAGTTGTACTATGAATTCATGAGTGAAGTATATGTGATGTAAGTCCATAAGTAATGTACACACTTGTAATGAGAGTGGTAATCGTACATACAAGTTTCATTATGTATGAATGTGTAGAAATGGACTTAAACATGTGCAGAATGTGTGTAGAATGGATTATGAATAGTTTGGTAAAATGGAAGTAGAATTGCATAAGATGTGCACTTCCATTTTTGTTTATATCAAGTACCATTGGTCATACAAAGATTCTACACAAGTTTTAATGTGTATGAAGTGAGGATGGATGCCATTTTCAAGTCTCAAAGATGAATGAATGAGGAAATGATCATGGTAGCAAATTAAGGATGTTTGGTAAGTGTTGTTGCAGAGGAACTGCAGAAAATCTGGAAATTTTGAAGGGCAGATCGATCTCATGGGATGAGAGATCGATCTGGAAGAGCCAGAATGCTCTTATTTGGGCAAAAGAATAGAGCAGATCGATCTCCAATGGAGCCAGATCGATCTCCTTAGCTCTCTGTTTGGGAGCAGATCGATCTCATGCTTCGACAGATCGATCTCATGCCTCGACAGATCGATCTCATGCTTCGACAGATCGATCTCAGGCTTAAAAATGCCGTGAAAAAGAGGGATTTTAAGGGACCAGATCGATCTCCTCTTGGACCAGATCGATCTCCTCAAGCTATTTCTATATAAGGAGTGCTGGAAATCAAAAAATTTCGAAAAAAACAGAAACCTTCCACTTTCAACCCAAAAAACCTAACTTTCTCTCTAAAAAATCAGCCATTTTCAGTGAGGTTTGAAGAGAGACCATTAGAGACAAAGTTGTTCCTATCAAAGAGAAGAACAACATAGTTGGAAAGCATTTTCCCATTGCTGGTATTAAAGGAGTTAAGGGCATTGCCATTGGAGCAAGAAGAGAAATCAAATTTGGTAAGATTCTAACACTCCAACTATGGTACATTGTTTATTTAATTGATTTTGGAGTTGTTTGGCATGAGTATGGATGGTTAGAAACTATCTAAATACATTGGAATGATTATGACCTAGAAATGGTCTAGAGTGAGAAAGTGGAATGTATGGAGATTAATGATGAATGAGATATGTAAAAGTTATTTATAGTGTTGTGGTATGATTTTAAGATGTGGTTAGTGGATAAATTGTGAGATTTATCTAAAAGAGGTAAAATGTGGATTAAGGCATTTGTAAAATGCATAAGTGAATAATATTGACTAGTGAGGTCAATTATGGGTTAAATACATTAACTCAATCGATTTAATGAATGAATCGCAGCTTCCGAGGATACGCCGAGGCGAGTTGAGCCAAGAGCGTGAGAAGCTAAAAGGAAAGGAGTCACACCAAGTAAATCGAGGTAAGGGAATTGTGTGGACTCTTAGAGATATCTGTGCGCAACTTGGGAGCTTAAATGTTTTGCTAGAATGCATGAGACTAGAAAATCTTGTTGGGTGATTGAAGGGTAAAAGTTGGGAGTTTGAGAAATGTGCATGAAAACAAAAGTATATTGCTTTGAAAATCATGTTTTATTACTTTTTAGCAAATGATTGGTAGGTTGGCTAACATTGAAATGATTTGCAAAAGAAATGAGTGTGTTTTGGTTTTGTTAACCACATTTTGCAAGTTTTGAGCCACCTACATGATTTCGTGAGTATGAAAGAGTGCAAGAGGCACTAGTTTTCACATGGATTTCATAATTGTTTTGGCATTGTGCTCGAGTTTGTCTCGCACTGGATGCCCACCTTGCATGTTGCCGTGTTTGGAGCTTCGAGTAGACTGGGTGTCGCATCGATTAAATAGGCTCACACGTGCATTGTTTTGACATGATTAATTAGCCGTGTTAGGAGCTTCAGATAGACAAGAGGTCGCCCCGATTAAATAGGCTCACACGTGCGTTTGAGATGTGGCGTGATATGATGTGTTGATGGGGTCCACGGAGTACGTCGTACCGTGCATGTAGCATGGAGTACATTGTACCGTGTTGAGTTATGATGTGTCGTCTTCGGACGAGATCTGCTATGGTCCGGCGGGTAGGATTTGACCCACCTCCCGTGTGGAAGCAGATAGTGGTGATATCCCGCACACCTGATCCGTGTAGCCGGTATCACAGGTTATGTACATAGGCCTTGAGGTTATTACCTATTGTTGAACTGCCTATCTCACATGTCTAATGCTATTTGAGAATAAATCCATGTTTGAAATGATTGTGGGTCAGGAAAGCCCGAGGGATGGGCTGAGACCTGACGTTGAATTGATTTGTTAATGGTTTTTAAAGTGCACGGATGCATGATTTTTAATGTCATGCTTTATTGTGAAAATGCATGATGGGTAATGCCATGCTTTTATTGTGAATTATGCATGATGATTTATACCATGCTTTGAGTTGACATGTGCACTTGATTTTAATAGCATGAATGCTTTACATACCATTAACACAATCATACACTCATGTTTTTGAGATAAATAATGAATTAAATGCTTTTGAGCATGGCATCACGATCACGTAGATAGTGCAGTATCTACCTGTTCGCATGATTGCCTTACTGAGCGTGTGGTTTGCTCACCCCCCTATTTTCCCCCTCTCTACAGAGATTTGAGTATAGAGTAAGCGTGACTGGAGGCGTTTCCCTTTTGGTAATCTGCTGCACCCCATCGCTAAAGGTATACACACTTGGATTATTTTGTATCTAAACTAGACATAGCACAGTAGCATTTTGTATGTAACTATTGGGGATGTAAAATAATGTAAACACATGTAATAACTCTGATATATATACATTTATACAAGTGTTTACTCATAAATAATGTTTCAATTGAATTGGTATGGTGGAGTGAGTTAGACGTCGACACACAGCCCAACTGTTAAGTGTGTGGTTGTTCATGATCGAGGAAGGATGATTAAGGATTGATGCATGAAAATACGAAAAATTTGTACGTATTTTGGTAAGTTGAGGGTCGTGACATCAGGAGGTTTCTCGGTGTATGCAGATGCTTCACACCTAGGACTGGGCTGTGTATTGATGCAGGATGGGAAGGTAGTAGCCTATGGATCAAGACAGTTAAAGGATCATGAGAGGAACTACCCGACCCATGACTTGGAGTTGGCAGCGGTGGTGTTTGCGCTGAAGATATGGCGCCACTACCTCTATGGTGAGAGATTTCAAATTTATACAGATCATAAGAGCCTTAAGTACCTGTTCTCACAGAAAGAGTTGAACATGAGACAGAGGAGATGGCTCGAGCTGTTAAAGGATTATGATTGTGAAATCCTATACCACCCGGGTAAAGCAAATGTGGTTGCTGATGCATTGAGTAGGAAGCATCTCGGGATGGTATCATTTATGATGATCAGGGAACACGAGCTGTTGAAACAGTTCACGAACCTCAGTTTGGATATGACCCCGCCTAACGCTGATAGTAGATTTATGATAGCTAGCCTGCAGTTGGAACTGGATCTGGTAGATCGAATTCGACAGGCTCAACGAGTTGATCAGCAGTGTCGTGATAATGTCAGGCAGATACAGAGGGGTATAGAGATGGAATTTGGGTTGAGTTCGGATGGATTGCTGAGGTTCAGAGGTAGGATATGTGTTCCTGATGACGCAGAGATCAGAAGGTTGATCCTGACAGAGGCTCACTCATCGAAGTATACGATACATCCAGGGGGTACCAAAATGTATCAAAACCTTCGAAAGGTTTATTGGTGGTCGGGAATGAAAAAGCACATTGCTGAATATGTTGCTAAGTGTCTCGTTTGTCAGTAAGTAAAGGTAGAGCATCAGAAGCCTGCAGGGTTATTGCAGCCTCTACCGATACCGACATGGAAGTGGGAGCATGTCACCATGGATTTTGTGATGGGATTACTGAGGACCCGGAGAGGTCATGATGCCATATAGGTGATTGTGGATCGGTTGACGAAATCAGCCCATTTTCTAGCTATGAGAGCTACCGATACTCTGAGCCAGTTAGCGAACCTATATGTGCGGGAGATAGTGAGGCTACATGGAATTCCAGTGAGCGTTGTTTCTGATAGGGATGCCCGCTTCACTTCCCACTTTTGGGAACATTTTCAGGAAGCGATGGGGACCCAGTTGAATTTTAGCACCGCGTTTCATCCTCAGACAGATGGTCAATCAGAGAGGACTATACAGACCCTGGAGGACATGTTGAGAGCGTGTGCATTGGTTTTTGGAGGCTCCTGGGATGACCATTTACCACTCGTAGAGTTCGCGTATAATAACAGTTTTCATGCGAGTATCGGGATGGCACCATATGAGGCATTGTATGGGCGTAGATGCCGTTCCCCTATTGGATGGGAAGAGGTTGGTGACAGACAGATCTTTGCTCCCGACTTGGTTAGACAACCCTCTGAGGACGTCTAATTGATATGTGAGAGGTTACGGACAGTTCAGAGCAGGCAAAAGAGTTATGCTGACAAGAGACGGAGACCACTAGAGTTTGAGGTGGGTGAGTCAGTGTTTTTAAAAGTTTCCCCTTCGAAGGGAATTATGAGATTTGGGAAGAAGGGAAAGTTGAGCCCTTGATATATAGGGCCATTTGAGATACTTGATAAGGTGGGAGACAAGGCGTATAGGTTGGCATTGCCACCAGAGTTGGCAAGTGTGCATAACGTCTTCCACGTATCCATGTTGAGGAAGTATCACCTGGACCCGGCACATGTGATAAGATATGAGCCTTTGGAGCTCAATGAGGGTATGACCTATGATGAGAAGCCAGTTCGGGTATTGGACAGAAAAGAGAAAGTGCTAAGGACAAAGACAATTCCCTTGGTGAAAATACTTTGGCAACATCACACTGTGGAAGAAGCCACATGGGAATTGGAGAGTTTGATGCTGGAGAAGTATCCCGAGTTGTTCACAGAATAATTGGTTCCAATTTGGAGGACCAAATTTTCTAAGTGGGGGAGAATGTGAGACCCCGTATATGTATAAGGGTATATATGTACATAGAAATGTAAATAAAGTCGTACTATGAATTCATAAGTGAAGTATATGTGATGTAAGTCCATAAGTAATGTACACACTTGTAATGAGAGTGGTAATTGTACACACAAGTTACATTATGTATGAATGTGAAGAAATGGACTTAAACATGTGGAGAATGTGTGTAGAATGGATTATGAGTAGTTTGGTAAAATGGAAGTAGAATTGCATAAGATGTGCACTTCCATTTTTGTTTATATTAAGTACCATTAGTCATACAAAGATTCTACACAAGTTTTAATGTGTATGAAGTGAGGATGGATGCCATTTTCAAGACTCAAAGATGAATGAATGAGGAAATGATCATGGTAGCAAATTAAGGATGTTTGGTAAGGGTTGTTGCAGAGGAACTGCAGAAAATCTAGAAATTTTGAAGGGCAGATCGATCTCATGGGATGAGAGATCGATCTGAAAGAGTCAGAATGCTCTTATTTGGGCAAAAGAATAGAGCAGATCGATCTCCAATGGAGCCAGATCGATCTCCTAAGCATTTTGTAGTGAAAAGATCGATCCCCAAGCACCCAGATCGATCTTCTTAGCTCTCTGTTTGGGAGCAGATCGATCTCATGCTTCGACAGATCGATCTCATGCCTCGACAGATCGATCTCATGCTTCGACAGATCGATCTCAGGCTTAAAAATGCCGTGAAAAAGAGGAATTTTAAGGGACCAAATCGATCTCCTCTTGGACCAGATCGATCTCCTCAAGCTATTTCTATATAAGGAGTGCTGGAAATCAAACAATTTCGGGAAAAAGACAAACCTTCCACTTTCAACCCAAAAACCTAACATTCTCTCTAAAAAATCAGCCATTTTCAGTGAGGTTTGAAGAGAGACCATTAGAGACAAAGTTGTTCCTATCAAGGAGAAGAACAACATAGTTGGAAGGCATTTTCCCATTGTTGGTATTGAAGGAGTTAAGGGCATTGCCATTTGGAGCAAGAAGAGAAATCAAATTGGGTAAGATTCTAACACTCCAACTATGGTACATTGTTTATATAAATTGATTTTGGAGTTGTTTGGCATGAGTATGGATGGTTAGAAACTATCTAAAATGCATTGGAATGATTATGACCTAGAAATGGTCTAGAGTGAGAAAGTGGAATTGTATGGAGATTAATGATGAATGAGATATGTAGAAGTTATTAATAGTGTTGTGGTATGATTTTAAGATGTGGTTAGTGGATAAATTATGAGATTTACCTAAAAGAGGTAAAATGTGGATTAAGGCATTGGTAAAATGCACAAGTGAATAATATTGACTAGTGAGGTCAATTATGGGTTAAATACATTAACTCAATTGATTTAATGGATGAATCGCAGCTTCCGAGGATACGCCGAGGTGAGTTGAGCCAAGAGCGTGAGAAGCTAAAAGGAAAAGAGTCATACCAAGTGAATCGAGGTAAGGGAATTGTGTGGACTCTTAGAGATATCTGTGCGCAATTTGGGGGCTTAAATGTCTTGCTAGAATGCATGAGATTAGGAAATGATGTTGGGTGATTGAAGGGTAAAAGTTGGGAGTTTGAAAAATGTGCATGAAAACAAAAGCATATTGCTTTGAAAATCATGTTTTATTGCTTTTTAGCAAATGATTGGTAGGTTGGCTGACATTGAAATTATTTGCAAAAGAAATGAGTGTGTTTTGGTTTTGTTAACCATACTTTGCAAAGTTTTGAGCCACCTACATGATTTTGTGAGTATGAAAGCGTGTCAGAGTATGACTCGCATGAGATTTGACGTGTTTTATACACATGAGTGCAAGAGGCACTAGTTTTCACATGGATTTCATATTTGTTTTGGCATTGTCCTCGAGTTTGTCTCGCACTGGATGCCCACCTTGCATGTTTCCGTGTTTGGAGCTTCGAGTAGACTGGGTGTCACATCGATTAAATAGGCTCACACGTGCATTGTTTTGACATGATTAATTAGCCGTGTTAGGAGCTTCGGATAGACAAGAGGTCGCACCGATTAAATAGGCTCACACGTGCGTTTGAGATGTGGCGTGATATGATGTGTTGATTGGGTCCACGGAGTACGTCGTACCGTGCATGTAGCATGGAGTTCATTGTACCGTGTTGAGTTATGATGTGTCGTCTTCGGACGAGATCTGCTATGGACCGGCGGGTAGGATTTGACCCACCTCTCGTGTCGAAGCAGATGGTGGTGATATCCCGCACACCTGATCCGTGTAGCCGGTATCACAGGTTATGTACATAGGCCTTGAGGTTATTACCTATTGTTGAACTGCCTATCCCACATGTCTAATGCTGTTTAAGAATAAATCCATGTTTGAAATGATTGTGGGTCAGGAAAGCTCGAGGGATGGGCCGAGACCTGACCAATGTTGAATTTGATTTGTTAATGGTTTTTAAAGTGCACGGATGCATGATGGGTAATGCCATGCTTTTATTGTGAATTATGCATGATGATTTATACCATGCTTTGAGTTGACATGTGCACTTGATTTTAATAGCATGAATGCTTTACATACCATTAACACAATCATACACTAATGTTTTGAGATAAATAATGAATTAAATGCTTTTGAGCATGGCATCACGATCACGTAGATAGTGCAGTATCTACCTGTTCGCATGATTGCCTTACTGAGTGTGTGGTTTGCTCACCCCCCTTATTTTCCCCTCTCTACAGAGATTTGAGTATAGATTGAGCGTGACTGGAGGCGTTCCCTTTTGGTAATCCGCTGCAAACCCATCGCTAAAGGTATACACACCTTGATTATTTTGTATCTAAACTAGACATAGCACAGTAGCATTTTGTATGTAACCACTGGAGATGTAAAACAATGTAAACACATGTAACAACTCTGATATATATACATTTATACAAGTGTTTACTCATAAATAATGTTTCAAATTGAATTGGTATGGTGGAGTGAGTTAGACGTCGACACACAGCCCAACTGTTAAGTGTGTGGTCGTTCACGATCGAGGAAGGATGATTAAGGATTGATGCATGAAAATGCGAAAAATTTGTACGTATTTTGGTAAGTTGAGGGTCGTGACAATTTAAATTTAAAAAAATATGTCAATGTTATTGCAACATTAAATATTTTATGACGTATTATTGTCATAGATAACAATAACTTATGTCACCTATAGTGTGAGAATTTATATATCGTCACCTAAAATCAAATTTTTAACCATCTTTAGTGACATTTAAAAGTTTTTATGACGTTAGTTATATGGTAACAAATTGATGTTTCGTCACCTTAAAATAAATTTTAATTTTTTTAGTGACATTTGAGAAGTTTTTTACTAGCATATGTGACGAAAATATGTCAATTATAATTTGACGATTTAACATTTCATCACGTAAAATTAAAATTATCACTATCTTTAGTGACATTTGAGAGATTTTTTGACGTTACCTTACTATCATAGGTGACGATAATATATGTCACCTAAAGTGTGATGTCACTAATACTTATAATTTTATCACATATTCTGTGACATTATCGGTATTTAGTGACGAATATTTGTATTAATTTATGACTTATTCGGACGTCACAAAAAAGTAATCATACCGTGACGTTGTTTATTATCGTCACGTTAGATTCGTGAATAGGTGACAAAATAATAATATCGTCACATTTGACCTTTAGCGACGTGACAAAGGTGACGAACATCGTGACAACATAATATTCGTCATAAAAATATATTGGTGACGAAAAATTAATATTTTGTGACATTAGTTCATGAATCACAAATTGCTAAATTTATTGTAGTGACTCCTGTTCTGATACCACGTAAACTGTAACGCCATGAAAGCACGAAAAAATGGGCTAATTTAAACATTTCTAAACTTATACTTATGTTGTATTCCTATCAGTGTCACCTACTTAACCAAATTATTTTATAAACATTTCTGCAACATAACGGCTGCAATTGGACTTAACCTGCCAGCAAAGTGTAAACGCAGTTTACATCCACAATCTAATTGATTTTAATGTCTTATCTTAGCCATCAACACATCTCATCGTCATGGCAATACTCAATAATATCAAGATTACATACATATCATTAAACTGCGTAATTACAACTCTGTATATCAACATTCATTCCTAAATTACATCCTAAAACATCCTTTACAATAGTAGTCTATGCTTTACATAATGTCTGAAAAGTAAGTGTAGTATACCTCACTTATACAAAAGCAGTCCAAAAGAGGGTCGAGATTCACTCGTCCACAACCACTGCTCAGCAGATATAAGTGCGATCACTGGAAGTAATCTGAAAGGGGGAAAGAAAATGGGGATGAGCTCTTTAAACTCAGTAAGTAATGCATCAAAGTAGTGAGAAGTATAATATTTGAAAATAGCAGGCTTTATGCCATACATAGTAGAAATAATAAATCTATACACATACTTTCTCGAATTGCATTCTTAATTTCAAAAAACAAATTAGATCGAAACATATTCTTTGAAGTCAAAACATGTGTAAAATAGAACTTCGTTTCCAAAACTTATTCAAATTAAACAGATGCAAAACTGAATCATTTAATTCGAAATGGATACATAACTTATCAGTCAAATTGAAAATGATTGCAAAACTTATCATTCGAGATCAAAATGGATACGAAACTTATCACTTTTCTTTAAACCAGACAAACAAGTCATAGAGACTAGGTATTTGCATGTGTTAATCAAAAGTCATGTTCACTTAACATATAAAGTGCCGATAGCCATGATAAGGGGACTGCAGACTGGATCAGGGTCGTGCAGTGCTCTACGCTACTAAACAAACATATTTAAAACAGAGGGTGGTGAATCAGAAATGCTTCGTGTGGCCCAAATATTCGACATGCAATCACAAGGGACTAATCGTACCCAAGTGCTTAAAAGCAATGCATGTGGTTTGACATGCAACCACAAGGGACTAAACGTACCCAAGCGTCCAAAAGTAATCCCCCATGGTGGTCTATACTCCACACGAGCTCCGAGTGGGACAAATATCCAACGTAGGACTGGCATGCAATCACGAGGGACTAAACATACCCAAGTGCCCAAAAGCAATGCACCACGATGACTCAAACTCGAACTCGGACTAATCATGACAAATGTCCAGATTTATATATTGTCTTAGTCTCAAAAACAAAACTTTTAAAATTCTTTCTCGAGCTTATAACCCATAAGTTCATAAAAATCGAGCTTAAATCAAAATCTCTTATGACTTAAAACTAGTTCATCAAATGTGACTTTTGTGTGGCTATCTCTTCCAATACTTACATACAAGTCAGATATCAAAACTTTCAAACATAAACATATTTAAAAATCATAAAAAAAACATGCTAAAAAATATGCTCGGAGTTTTTCGAAGAATTGGCTTTTTCTTCGTTTTATACCGAAAAGTAGCTTTTCAAATTTGTAAAGTCTTTCTTTCTAATCTCTTGGCATACAAATAGATTTCATAGTTCAAGTAGGTTGTTTGAAAGCTAACACTACTCAGAACACATCCCTTACCTCTTTCGCCTTGGTGTAGCGCAATATGACCAGGTTTCGAAATCGTCTTGATTAACGTGTCTGATACTCGAGCTGACCAAAGTAACATCAAATCATCAATATAGGTTAATCTTACATTAACATATTCAAATATGTATTTACTTTCTTAAAAGTGACCAAATCTTGACTTTTTCGCCAACTTTGTTCATTTTCTCGATTTTATCGATTTAAGCGCTGGTTTAAGCTATCCTTATAAATTTTATTATCCTAACTTCATATTCATCATCATAATGGCATAAATACTCATTCACATACACCATGCATGCTTACTATCAAACCCATTTTGTCAAATTTCACACTTTTCAATTTTTCGTTAAACTAAGCTTTAAACCAGACTTTTCGATATAATCTTTAACAACTATCAACCTTAAAACACCCACATTACATCCTAAACTCATGAAGTCAAGGCTGGCCGAAACCCTTAGGCATTCTAAAATCATTTTCATCAATTTCATTCAACAACAAAATCCATAAAAATCATAAATCAAGAACATGGTTCATCATCTTCATCATTCATCATCATTTTTTTTACCTTTGACTGAAAATCATCAAGTTTAAAACTTAGATTCACTCAAAAACACAAGAAAAATCAACTACATTCATAAAAAATTCAAGCTTTCACTTACCCATGAACAGCGTAGTCCAGACCTCTAATCTTCTCTCTAAGATTTCTCACAGTAAATGAATTTGTTTTTGGCTGAATTTTTATATGTTTGAGAGAACTCACAAGGAAAAAATTTTTCCTTCTTCGCCATTCCATGAATCTTCCTAGAAGGGCCATGAAAAAATTGTACAAGGAACGCCAAACAGTACCGCTTACGGGGAGGAAGAAGGGGGAAAGAAATGGCTGTTCTCTCTCGGCTGAAGGGGTAATTGGGTTATTCCAACGACCATATTTAGCTTAAAGGGTCAATATTAATTCTGTAAATTTTCAGAATTTTTGGGATGGGCATCAATTTGGGCCCAATTTACTAAGTGTACAGGCTGCTTGAAACAGGGTAGCCCACTAACCCATTTTGTAAAATCCTTAAAAATTATTTCTAGTCCAATTTCTTTCAATTTTCCACTTCTCCAATATTCTAATATGTCTCTAGTATCTCCCATAAACATTTGGGGGTCACTTGTTTGAGAAACGTTCCCCGATTGAGCTCCTTGTACTCGGTTCGATTAATAGAGCAAAATGGCTTTAAGCTTTTGGTTCACTTCAAAAATTCATTTGAACATCTAAACTTTTATATTTCCACTTGATTTTAATTTTCCAAGTAAATATTGCCTTATACTAACTTCCCATGGTCTCAGAATAATTTTCTTGAATTTCTATAATTTATTTCAAATTTATTTCCTTAACTAGGCTCATTTTTCTCAATTTATCGTAAACTCAAGTTTTATTAACTTTTTCAGTTCCATTACTTTAGTTTTCACTTCCCAACACCATTTCGTGAACATATGCATAATATTAAGCAAATTCTCGGGTTCAGAGTCTTACCGTGGTTTTCGTGCCATTGGGCCCCGTTCCACAATGCTGAGCACTTTGATCACTTTAGGCCTGCATAACATTATTCCGAGTACTTGGTTGTTTCTCAACTTTCATTTACTTACTAATGTGGAATTTTGTTTTTTACATAAATAATTTAATATTATTAAATAAGTGAATACTTAACATTAAATAATATTATTTACATTAAATATAATACATTTTAATAATTATTTAATTTATTATATATTAATTAGTTGAATATATATTATTTAGTAATTTAACATATTTTAATTAAATTATTTTGAAATAATTATCTTAGTTAATATTATATTTAAGTATAATATTATTTAAATGATATTAAATTTATTATGATTAAATGAAGATATTTAATATTTTTATTAAATAGTAAAAAATAATATTTTATAATATTATGTACATAATATTATTTAATAATATAGTATTTTTTATTTAAAACAAATTATTTTGTGAATTGAATTTTTATGTTTGAAACAATTTAAATATTTGTTTTATTTTTTGGATAAATAATTTTTCTTTTCAATAGGTAATAATATTAAAAAATGTTTTTTGTTTTTAAAATATGAAAATAAAACAAAAAACTAAATTTCAAAAAACATAAAACAAAAAACGGAATATAAGAAACGATACCAAACCAAACGACCCCTTAAGAAGTGATTTTTTTTTTATCAAGTAGTATTTAAACAATCATGTACTAAATTTTTTTCATTACATATAAATTTGGTGCATTCTATAATCTATTCTTGGAATGTATTTTTTAAGAATAGAACTGTAATTAACAAAAAAAAAAAACAATTTTCTTTTTTACTTTACTCACTAGAGTAACCATCATAAATATTAGTGGTGTTCATAGGTAGGGTCAGGTTTGGACCAGGTGTAAAAAAAAATTAAGAGATTAAAAGTAAGTTCAACTCTAACCCGGCTTGATTTTTTTAGTCACTCTAACTCGGCTTGATTTTTTGAGTCTTATTTTTTTTGTCTAAACTCGTTTTTAGATACAATGAATAAATCTAAATTCATCCAAACCTGCTAAAATGGTATTAACTTTTTTAAAAAATTATAATAAAATATAAAAATATATAATAGTTAATAAGTATAACACAATAAGTTCAAATAAATTCTTATAAAAAAAACTATAAGAAATATGAAATTTTATAATGAAGTCCAAAAAATTATAAAAAGCTCAAATTAAATTGTACAAAAAAAAAATCAAAAGTAATTAAAAATGCATTAGCATAATAAATAGTAAAAAATTATAATTATTAGGTATGATAGCCGTAATTTCATTAAACACTATGTAACGCTGCTTGATGCTTGAGATGTATTCGATAATCAAATAATAACATTTCAAATCTTTATGTAGAGATGCAAGTGCTTGGATGCATAACCATGTAAACCTCCCAGAAGGTTACTTTTGGAATCAAGAAATATCTTGTTAGCTCTATTGGCTAACTGAGAGGGGGTAAATCAGTTTTTCACTAAAAGTAAACTTTCGTTTTTCTATTTCTAAGTTTTGTATCCTATGTCAATGTTCTGTAAGTTAACTTATGTTATTTTAGCATACAATTCAATCAACCAAAATAATAAGCACAACTCAATAACTATAAAGTAAAGAGTAGAGGAATAGAGAATTGTACACAAGTGATTTATAGAGGTTCGTCTAAGGCTTGCCTACATTCTCTACCTTGAGACACTCTCAAGGATTTTCCTCAAATTCACTCTTTGAATTTGTTACACTCTTTTTTGTAGGTTCAAGAGTAGCCTCAACCCTTTTTCCGGGCTCAAGAAGAAAACTTAACAACACCTTTTTTCGAGCTCATATAGGAAACCTATGTGTAACGACCCTTGACCCTTGAAAATTGGAGGATTTTTTTTTGAACTAAAATTCCCACTTATTCCCTTGTTCACTTAGGTTGTATTCTTGTTCAGTGTCAATTCACTTTTCCTAATTCTTTATTCATAATTATATTTAAATTCCATGTTTTGACATATATGACCGATAGAAATTTCGGCAGTATAACGGCTTATATATAAGCCTACCCACCTTCAAATCAATTGTTTTAACAATCCTAGATATCCACAACTACCAAACATACTTTCCAAATCCACATTTACAACCAATACATCCATTTCGATTTAATACCAATCATCTTAAAACATAATCCCAAAAGTAATATTCTTTACATTGTTTTCCTTACAAATTACATCCCAATAAAATATTTTCAATATATGTCTATGCATACAAATGTGTCTAGTAAAGGAATGTAACCTTTTTTCTGTGTGTACAAAAAGTAGCCTAGGGTAGCTCTTTCCCACCAGCCTATATTGTGTACGCGGTAGGTAACGCCTATAGATCACTGCAAATATTCTGAAAGGTAGAAGGGTGAGCTTTTGGGGAAAAGCCCAGTAAGATAATATGTTTAAAGCAGTTTTGATATGTAAAAGCATGTAAAAATCGTTCATAAAACCAATCTTTAGTCATGATATGTAAATTGTCATTGCATGCATAGTCATCATAAAAATCATAAAGCATGAGTTTCTTTAAAACAAATAACATGCTTAACTATTTTACAAACTTTTCATTATTCATGGATGAGTTCTTAAAATCATCTCTATTCGTAAACATTTCATAACCAATTATCATGAATATCATAAAAGTACATAATCATTCATAATCAAATCGAGGAGACGATGCTATAACTAAGTCATGCGATACGTGTCATTCTCCGTAGAGAGTCATCATACCTATGACCATGATAAGGGGGCTGTAGACTGGATCAAGGTCATATAACACTTTCATAAAATATGGGTAGTATCTATCTTTCTTACTTTCACTAGCACCTAGTTAGGACATGGGCACCAAAGGCACTCTCCGTGTGGGAAACATAAATGCGTGTTGCGCGGGCACGAGATACTACCGAAACATCATCATCATAAACCACCAGTAGCAAGACATCTTCCACATAGGTTGAGTCAAGTACTACAGGGGCCTTACGTATTGGCACCCAAGTGGTGGAGCCGGAACACCACAAGAAGTAACCATGCATGAAATTGTCAAAAGTTTCTTTAAAAATATGGATATAGAATCATAAATCAATGTAAAGCTTCCATACGTTTCATACCTTAGGAAAAATTCATTTCATAACATGGAAGTATACGGGGAATATTTCTTAAAACTAAAACATGCTTCGCAAACAGTTCCACAAGAATGAAAGAAGTTATAAATCATTTCAAAATATAATGCTGCTTCATAAAATCTTTTATCGATGAAACAAGAATGCATTATCAGAACTAAGTTAAATGGTACCCCATACCTCGATTTATCGGATATTCCGAGTTCGAGTAATGACGCCTCCAAGTGTCTCCCCTAACTCCTTCTACGATTCTCCTACACCGACATTTGTATACTTAGTATCCTATTCATACGAATTATCAGAAATGCGTCAAAATCGCACCGACATTTGTATACTTAGTATCCTATTCATACGAATTATCAGAAATGCGTCAAAATCGTAACCTTATTCGTTACTACTTCGTGTGTACGTATAATTGTACATACCTAGGCTAACACGTGTGTTTATATATTTTTATTACTATTTTTTTGTATGCACATATACTAACATACACATTTATTATATACACCTATATGTATATACACATAAGTATATACACACAGACATATATATATATTATTATTTGTTTTCATTATTCATTATCACATATATATTTTTTGTCTACTTCTCATCTTCCCCATTTTTATTTCACATCTAATTTAATTTACACTAACATGCTTATATCCCAACATATATATATATACATGTACATTAAATATGCATATATATAAATTTACCTTTTTCCTTTTTTTTTCCAAATTCCAGCTCTTTTCTTTCCCACCCCCCATTTTTTTCTTTTCTCCTTTTTCCTTCCTTCTTCCTCGTCTATTGCTCACTGTGTGGTTCTTTCTTCAGCTACCGTGACTGCCTCTGTTCCAGCCTTCCATCATCTCCTTTATGTTCTCAAAGACTCCAATCTATAGTTTCTCGAAACCAAGCAGCAACTATACAAAGGATAGGAGGCAATAGCCTCTTCAAACCTTTCTCGTTTCACCACTGTCCCCTGCTCACCGAGACCTTCAAAAGTAAGAAAGGTTAGTCCATGTTCATAAATACTTCCTTAGTCTATTTCCTTTCCTTTCTTCCTCTCTCGGCCAGCCCAGCTTTCCCCTCTTTTTTCTAGTTTTCCTTCAGCTATCGGGTCTGCTTAAATTCTAGTGGCCCTCGGTCTTGCTCCAGTTTTCTCCAGCTCTCGATCTTGTTCTAGTTTTCTCCAACTCTCGATCTTGCTCCAATTTTCCTTTCCCCTCGGGTCGGCTCCAGCCTCGGTTTGCTCTGTCCTGCTCTCTTTTCCTTTTTCCCACCGTTCACGCCACAACTCTTCGATGCTCCTATATTTCTTGCTTCAGTTCTCTCTTAACTTCCCTCTCTCCTCGGTCTTCTTCTTCTTCTCCCCTGCCTCGTGGCCTTGCTTCTAGCTTCAGCTTCAGATTCCTCGGTCTTCTTCTTCCTTTCCTTCCTTCTTCTTTCTTTTTTTCTCCCTCGACCAACCCAACCTCCTTCTCTTCTCCCTTTCCTTCTTACTTCTTTCTTTCTTTCTTTCTTTCTTTCTTTCTTCCTCGGCCGACCCAACCTTCCTTCCCTTCTCTTCTTTTTTTCTTTCCCGCTCCTAGCTAGGCACTCTGCATTTTCGAAATGCAGAATGTGGAATTGGCTTTCTTTGAAAGCCAATTCCGTACATACATATATATATATTATATTAATATATATATATATATTAGTTGTTTGTTGTTTATTTGTTATTTGTTTGTTTTTGTTTTATCCATTTCATTCATTTTTCATTTTTTGTTCTATTTATTAACACACTTGTTTAATCACATGTATTTGTTTTATATATATATTACCATTTATTTGTTTTATTTAGTTTTTTTTGTTCTATTTTTATTAATAACCTATATTTCATAACAAATATTTGTTATATATATATATATATATTATTATCTATCTATTTTAAATTTGTCTAGTGTATATATATATACTGTAACGACCCATGACCTATAAAAACTTGGGGAAATTTTTTATTTTTTTTAAACTTCGGCTTGCAACTTAGTCCCTTTATTCACTTAGGTTGTATTCCTGTGCAATGTTAATTCATTTTCTTACTTCTTTATCCGTAATTATAATTTAGTTTCACATTTGGATTTATATGGCCGATAGAAATTTCGGCAGCATAACATGTCACGACCCTTTTTCATTCCCTTTTATCAAAAATCTCGATAAATTTTTCACGTTTTACTGTTACCTTACTCGATCGTGACTAACTCACCATATACAGTTGGGCTGTGAGTCAATAATAACCACCTCTTACCATTCATTCACAATTTAATGAAATGATGTCATACATTCTAACTTAATCGTTTACTTATATAAAATATGATTTCTGACATCTACATCCCCATAATTACATTTCAAATTACTACTGTGCTTTTACATTATTTAGATACAAAAAGGAATCGTTGTGTATATACCTCTGAGTGATGGAGATGCAACGGATGTCCAAAATACCATGCCTCAGTCCTTACTGGGCTACTATATACGCTCCATAGGAGGGGGAAAATAGAGAGGGATGAGCAACCACACGCTCAGTAAGGCAATAATGCAAGCATGGTAGATAACTACTCTATTTACATGCTGATAGTGTTATGCATAAATCATTTATGGTAGGAGCATGAGGAAGTAAAACTATGCCATATGAGTATACATATATATCATGTATCAAAGTCATGTACATTGGCATATAAAACATGGTAAAAACATCATGTATAAATCATCTCATGCTCGATCTCATTTAAATTCATAAAAGGGCAATTCATTAAGAAACCTCCTTTTTAAATCACATTTGCAACCTCTTTTCTCTAGTATCAACCATCGAAATCAATTTGCAATCACAAACATCATCATCAATTCACAAATCAAGTTCTCGAGGCTCGACCCCTCCCTCGGGTCTACCCGGGACAGTCACAATCACACTTATAGATTAAAATCTTGTGGTAGTAAGTAAATCAAGCAAGGAGACAGGTCACTATATCTCAACTGACTATGTTGACCAACTATGTCACATATCATCCCAGACCACACGGATCCCAGTGTGCGGGGTATCATGCTGGCACGAAGGTGGGTTAGTTCTCCGCCAAACTTTTTCAAATCAAGTAACCACCACGCGGTACATCGTACTCCATGTGATATACACGGTACATCGTACTCCATGTGATATACACGGTACATTGTACTTTGCGGACCCATAACATGGTTGGGGGTGCCTGCCGTAGGTTTTATCTACCCCATACCAAGTGTAACCTCTATAGTCTCAAGTGCACGTGAGAGTACTCTCAATACCGGTCCTAGCCCCTCATAGCCTTGTTCGCCCCTGTTGGGTTCCCTGATTCAGGTCCTAACCCTTCACCCTCACCCTACTCAAGAGGTCTGTTAGGCCTGTTGGGTTCCTTGAATGGATTGTGTCAGGTCCTAGCCCCTCACCCTCACCCCACTCAAGAGATCTCTTAGGCCTGTTGGGTTCCCTGAACACCAATTTGTATCTCTCACCACGGCCTCATATATACCACAGTGTGAAAACCAGCGCGAGCTATGCTCTAGCGTGAATTCATGCATCAAAACCAATCATTTCGTACGAGCAACGCTCTAGTACGACATTTATGCATAAAAATATGAAGAAACCACGTACGAGCATAGCTCCAATACGGTTATATGCATAAGAAAACCATTGAAAACCACATACGAGCAAAAGCTCCAGTACGGTTTATAAAACATCGTCACAATTCAAATCAAAGTGCGAGCTAAGCTCCAGCACGTTTCACACAAGTGAAAATATCAAAATCCAGCGCGAGCGAGGCTCTAGCATGATTTATGTCATACAAATACGATAGGCGACTCATACACAATCAAACAATCCCGACAACCGGGTTTAGCACTTCACAAATGCTTTTTCCACAACATCAATAAAACACTAGCCGACCCATCTACAAGCTTGCTTAAAACAAAGCAATTACGTTTTGAAAAATATCAAAACATTAGATTTATGCAGTTATTAGCCTTACTATCCCATTTCATAGAATCCACTTCAAAACCAAAATCACGCATTTACTTATCATCATTCATGAATACCATCAATCATTTACTTGAGTAACCATGCATTTCATAAAATACCCAATATTCACCCATAAGTTCAAAGTACGAGTAGCTATCTCTATATACTCACAAAATTCCCTTACCTGGAATTGCGATGCGTGATTCCACTCCCTTAAAGCTGCTTACTCGTACAACTCGATTTGTTTCCAACGGACTCTTTGGGGCTGCACATAAACGAAATTTTGAATCGTTTTAGTGTAAGACCCCGTATATGTATAAGGGTAATGTGTGTACTTGGATTAAATAATATGAATGGACTTGTGATGTAAAGTATGATTGATGTAAGTCCATGGATTCAATGTATGTATGTGTAATATAAATTGTAACGTACATACAAGTTTCATTAAGTATGAATACGGAGAAATGTATTCTAGCAAGTGATAGATGTGATTGAGACTCAAGATGAGTAGTGTGGTAAAATGGAATGGAGTTATGCTTCCATTTGGTTGTATGTAGCATACCTTTGAACATACAATGAATGCACACAAGTTTCAATGTGCATAAGGTACGAATGGATGCCATTTTCAAGTTATAGAAGTGGATGGATGAGGAAATGGCCATGGCAATAGATTGTGGGTGTGTTGGTATGAGTTGCAGCAATGAAACTGCAGGAAATCTGGAAAACATGAGGTCCAGATCGATCTCATAGGATGAGAGATCGATCTGGAAGAGCCAGAATGCTCTTATTTGGGCGAAAGAATTGAGCAGATCGATCTCCAATGGAGCCAGATCGATCTGCCAAGCATTCTGTAAGTGAAAAGATCGATCCTCGAGCAGCCAGATCGATCTCCTTAGCTCTCTGTTTGGGACCAGATCGATCTCATGCTTCGACAGATCGATCTCATGCCTCAACAGATCGATCTCATTGCTTCGACAGATCGATCTCAGGCTTAAAAATGCCGTGAAAAAGAGGGATTTTAAGGGACCAGATCGATCTTCTCTTGGACCAGATCGATCTCCTCAAGTCATTTCTATATAAGGAGAGCTGAGAAATCTGGAAATCTCGGAAAACACTTAACCTTACAATTTCAACCCCAAAAACCTAATTTTCCCTCTCTAAAAATCAACCATTTTCAGTGAGATTTGGAGAGAGATCATTAGAGGCAAAGTTGTTCCTATCAAAGAGGAGAACAACATAGTGAGAGGGCATTTTCCCATTTTTGGAATTGAAGGAGTTGAGGGCATTACCAATTGGAGCAAGAAGAGAAATCATATTGGTAAGATTCTAACACTCCAATCTAAATGCATTAGCTATTTAATTGATTTTGGAGTTTATTGGTATGAGTATTGATGGATAAACTACCTAAGAATGTAGTGGAAGTGGTGTGACCTAGAAACCTAAAATGGGTATAATGTGAGGATATGTGGGATTGAATGAGTTTATGATTTGTGGCACACTAAAGTTGTTATTGGGGTATTGTTTATGATTTTAGATGGTTAAATGAGATTACATTGTGAGTTTGGAGGAATTGTGGAAATGGGTATGAATATGCTTGATAAATGCCATAGTGGGGGAATTCATGGAGTATGAACACTATGAGCTTAATGTCGATTTGATATCGATTTTGAATGAGTTAATAGGCCTAAGAAAATCCATAGACTCGAGTTATGGATAAAGTAATGAAACGAGGCCAAATAAGCTTTAATAGAGGCTATAGATTAAATTGACTATAGCAAGCACAAGGGTTGCAATATATGGGTCGAATATAATGCGGGATACGATTTTGTGCAGTCCCGAGGAGTTCGTTGAAGGCGAACCAAATTGTACGAGTAAGCAGCTTAAGGAAGTGGAATCACGCATCGCAATTCCAAGTAAGGGAATTTTGTGAGTATATAGAGATAGCTGCTCGTATTTTGAACTGGGTGAATATTGGGTGTTGTATGAAATGCATGAATTGCTCAAATAAATGTTGATGGTATTTGTGAAAGATGATGGGTATATGCGTGGTTTTGGTTTTGAAGTGGATATTATGAAAAAGGGATAGTAAGACTAATAATTGCATAAATCATGTGTTTTGAATGCTTTTACAAAACACAATGCTTTGATTTGAGCAAATAAAGGATAGGCTGGCTAGTACTTGAATGATGTTGTGAAATAGCCCATACGAGGCACTAAGTATATTATGAGATGTTTTTGAATGCATGTAAGCCGCCTATCGCGTGTATGTGATATAATTCGCGTTAGAGCCTCGCTCGCGCGCGATTTCTATGTTTTCACTTGTGTGAAACGTGCTTGAGCTTAGCTCGCACTTTGAAATTGAATTATGATGATGTTTATAAACCGTACTGGAGCTTCTGCTCGTACGTGGATTGTGAATGGTTATCTTATGAGTATAACCGTACTAGAGCTATGCTCGTACGCGCCTCTTTATGAGAAGATGCATGATGCATGAGTCGTGCTAGAGCTTTGCTCGCACAAGTTTGTACAATGGGATTCGTAAAGGGTTGTGAAAGTGGGTAAGATCCTTAAGCCTTACATCCTTAAGCTAACATCCTTAAGCCCGAGGAGGCAGGGAGGCTCTGTTAGGCGGGGAGGCTCTGTTCGGTGGGGAGGCTCTCTTACGGTGGGATCCTTAAGCCAACATCCTTAAGCCCAAAGAGGCGGGGAGGCTCTGTTAGGCAGGGAGGCTCTCCTACATGGGTATGGTAAAGGTGGGATCCTTAAGCCAATATCCTTAAGCCCAAAGAGGCGGGGAGGCTCTGTTAGGCAGGGAGGCTCTCCTACATGGGTATGGTGAAGGTAAGATCCTTAAGCCCTACATCCTTAAGCTAACATCCTTGAGCCCGAAGAGGCAGGGAGGCTCTGTTAGGCGGGGAGGCTCTGTTCGGTGGGGAGGCTCTCTTACGGAAAGGACCCTTAAGCCCTACATCCTTAAGCTAACATCCTTAAGCCCGAGGAGGCAGGGAGGCTCTGTTAGGCGGGGAGGCTCTGTTCGGCAGGAAGGCTCTCCTTCACGGAATATGGAAAACTCTTGGTATGGGGTAGATAAGACCTAGGAATGGCACCCCCAATCATGATATGAGTTGCGGAGTACGATGTACCGTGTATATCACATGGAGTACGATGTACCGCATGATGGTTATGTGATGAGAAAGTCTGGCGAGGGATAATTCATCTTCGTGCCAGCATGATACCCCGCACACCTGGATGCGTGTGGTCTGGGATGATTTATGATATAATGATTCACATAGGCACTTTTGATATAGTGACCTAGATTTATACACATGCGTGAATTGTGGAATGTAAATATGGTTGTGATTGTGAGTTGATTTGGTGGTGTTATGTTGTTGGTTCAAAAAGGAAGTTTCTAAATGAATTGCCCTTTTATGAATTTAAATGAGATTGAGCATGAGATGTTTTATACATGATGTCTCTACCATGTTTTATATGCCAATGCACATGATTTGATACATGATATATGTGTATATTCACATGGCATAGTTTTATTCCTCATGCTCCTACTATAAACGATTTATGCATAACACTATCAGCATGTAGATAGAGTAGTTATCTACCATGCTTGCATTATTGCCTTACTGAGAGTGTGGTTGCTTATCCCACTCTATTTTCCCCCTACAGAGCGTGCATAGTAGCCCAGTGAGGACTGAGGCGTATTATTTTGGACTCCGCTGCATCTCCATCGCTAAGAGGTATATACACAGTGATTCTTTTTGTATCTAAACAATGTAAAAGCACAGTATTCTTTTGAGTTGTACTTATGGGGGATGTAGATGTCAGTAAAACATGTATTCGTATAAGTACACGATTAAATGCACATGTATGACATCGTTTTAATTAATTGAGAATGAATGAGATGTGGTGTTTATTATTGACTCACAGCCCAACAGTGTGTGGTTAGCTTAGTTCAAGACTGGGTAAGGTAATAGTAAAACGCGAAAAATTTTCAGTGATTTCGGTTAAAGAGAATGGAATTGAGTCGTGACATTTAGCCCATTATAATCTAACTTTTGCGTTTAATATAGTCGATTCGACCTATAGTGTGAGACCCCGTATATGTATAAGGGTATATATGTACATAGAAGTGTAAATAGAGTCGTACTATGAATTCATGAGTGAAGTATATGTGATGTAAGTCCATAAGTAATGTACACACTTGTAATGAGAGTGGTAATCGTACATACAAGTTTCATTATGTATGAATGTGTAGAAATGGACTTAAACATGTGGAGAATGTGTGTAGAATGGATTATGAATAGTTTGGTAAAATGAAAGTAGAATTGCATAAGATGTGCACTTCCATTTTTGTTTATATTAAGTACCATTGGTCATACAAAGATTCTACACAAGTTTTAATGTGTATGAAGTGAGGATGGATGCCATTTTCAAGTCTCAAATATGAATGAATGAGGAAATGATCATGGTAGCAAATTAAGGATGTTTGGTAAGTGTTGTTGCAGAGGAACTGCAGGAAATCTGGAAATTTTGAAGGGCAGATCGATCTCATGGGATGAGAGATCGATCTGGAAGAGCCAGAATGCTCTTATTTGCGCAAAAGAATAGAGCAGATCGATCTCCAATGGAGCCAGATCGATCTCCTTAGCTCTCTGTTTGGGAGCAGATCGATCTCATGCTTCGACAGATCGATCTCATGCCTTGACAGATCGATCTCATGCTTCGACAGATCGATCTCAGGCTTAAAAATGCCGTGAAAAAGAGGGATTTTAAGGGACCAGATCGATCTCCTCTTGGACCAGATCGATCTCCTCAAGCTAATTCTATATAAGGAGTGCTGAAAATCAGAAAATTTCGGGAAAAACACTAACCTTCCACTTTCAACCCAAAAAAACCTAACTTTTTCTCTCAAAAATCAGCCATTTTCAGTGAGGTTTGAAGAGAGACCATTAGAGACAATGTTATTCCTATCAAAGAGAAGAACAACATAGTTGGAAAGCATTTTCCCATTGTTGGTATTGAAGGAGTTAAGGGCATTGCCATTGGAGCAAGAAGAGAAATCAATTTGGTAAGATTCTAACACTCCAACTATGGTACATTGTTTATTTAATTGATTTTGGAGTTGTTTGGCATGAGTATGGATGGTTAGAAACTATCTAGAATGCATTGGAATGATTTTGACCTAGAAATGGTTTAGTGTGAGAAAGTGAAATTGATGGAGATTAATGAGAAATGAGATATATATAGAAGTTATTAATAGTGTTATGGGTATGATTTTAAGATGTTGTTGGTGGATAAATTGTGAGATTTGCCTAAAAGAGGTAAAATGTGGATTAAGGCATTTGTAAAATGCATAAGTGAATAATATTGACTAGTGAGGTCAATTATGGGTTAAATACGTTAACTCAATCGATTTAATGAATGAATCGCAGCTTCCGAGGATACGCCGAGGCGAGTTGAGCCAAGAGCGTGAGAAGCTAAAAGGAAAGGAGTCACACCAAGTAAATCGAGTAAGGGAATTGTGTGGACTCTTAGAGATATCTGTGCGCAATTTGGGCGCTTAAACGTTTTGCTAGAATGCATGAGATTAGGAAATGTTGTTGGGTGATTGAAGGGTAAAAGTTGGGAGTTTGAGAAATGTGCATGAAAACAAAAGCATATTGCTTTGAAAATAATGTTTTATTGCTTTTTAGCAAATAATTGGTAGGTTGGCTAACATTGAAATGATTTGCAAAAGAAATGAGTGTGTTTTGGTTTTGTTAACCACATTTTGCAAGTTTTGAGCCACCTACATGATTTCGTGAGTATGAAAGAGTGCAAGAGGCACTAGTTTTCACATGGATTTCATAATTGTTTTGGCATTGTGCTCGAGTTTGTCTCGCACTGGATGCCCACCTTGTATGTTGCCGTGTTTGGAGCTTCGAGTAGACTGAGTGTCACATCGATTAAATAGGCTCACACGTGCATTGTTTTGACATGATTAATTAGCCGTGTCAGGAGCTTCGGATAGACAAGAGGTCGCCCCGATTAAATAGGCTCACACGTGCGTTTGAGATGTGGCGTGATATGATGTGTTGATTGGGTCCACGGAGTACGTCGTACCGTGCATGTAGCATGGAGTACATTGTACCGTGTTGAGTTATGATGTGTCATCTTCGGACGAGATCTGCTATAGACCGGCGGGTAGGATTTGACCCACCTCCCGTGTGGAAGCAGATAGTGGTGATATCCCGCACACCTGATCCGTGTAGCCGGTATCACAGGTTATGTACATAGGCCTTGAGGTTATTACCTATTGTTGAACTGCCTATCTCACATGTCTACTGCTATTTGAGATTAAATCCATGTTTGAAATGATTGTGGGTCAGGAAAACCCGAGGGATGGGCCGAGACCTGACCAGTGATGAATTATTTGTTAATGGTTTTTAAAGTGTACGGATGCATGATGTTTAATGCCATGCTTTATTGTGAAAATGCATGATGGGTAATGCCATGCTTTTATTATGAATTATGCATGATGATTTATACCATGCTTTGAGTTGACATGTGCACTTGATTTCTATAGCATGAATGCTTTACATACCATTAACACAATCGTACACTCATGTTTTGAGATAAACAATGAATTAAATGCTTTTGAGCATGGCATCACGATCACGTAGATAGTGCAGTATCTACCTGTTCGCATGATTGCCTTACTGAGCGTGTGGTTTGCTGACCCCCCTTATTTTTCCCTCTCTACAGAGATTTGAGTATAGATTGGACGTGACTGGAGGCGTTCCCTTTTTGGTAATTCCGCTGCATCCCATCGCTAAAGGTATACACACCTTGAGTGTTTTGTATCTAAACTAGACATAGCACAGTAGCATTTTGTATGTAACCACTGGGGATGTAAAACAATGTAAACACATGTATCAACTCTGATATATATACCTTTATACAAGTGTTTACTCATAAATAATGTTTCAAATTGAATTGGTATGGTGGAGTGAGTTAGACGTCGACACACAGCCCAACTGTTAAGTGTGTGGTTGTTCACGATCGAGGAAGGATGATTAAGGATTGATGCATGAAAATGCGAAAAATTTGTACGTATTCTGGTAAGTTGAGGGTCGTGACAGAAGTTGGTATCAGAGCTCGAGTTGGTCTGACGTGTGTCGTGTCTAAAATACTTAATAAGTGAAAAATTACATCCCCAAGTTACTGTGCTTGTTTAGATACAAATAGTGTATGTCGATAGGTTGACTAAGTAATTGGTTGTGAATGTAGGGAACTGAGTAAGTATGCCTAATACCAGTCGCGGTAGAGGGATGAGAGCACAGGCTCGAGGCCGTAGAGGTAGGCCTGGGGGTCGTGTTGAGCCATAAACACACGAGGCTCAGGAGAATGTTGAGGTGGAGGCTGATGTTGAGCACGCTCCACAGGGTCCAGAGGAGAGGCCCGAGAGTACTGAGGCTCGCTTCGCGAGGATTGAGCTGAGCATTGAGATGATTGTGGAATTGGTCACCCAATCTTTATCTGGAGTTGGCGGTAGACAGAGTCTCGCTACACAGGGTGATGCCGAGCAGGCAGCAGCTCCCGAGGCACGGGCGAGGCAAGCCCAAGGACCTCAGGCGACAGATACCCCACCCACACAGGATGTGCCTACGCCGGTTGCTATGCCAGGCAGTAGAGGTTGGGGATATGGATGTGATTTGGATAGACTGCGGCAGTTTCAGAAGTTTGGACCGTCGTCTTTCAGTGGAGTAAAGGACCCAGTAGCGACTGAGGATTGGATCAATAAGATCGAGAAATTATATGGGTTCTTTAAGTGCACTACTACCGAGATGGTAGCATTTGCCGCTTTTATGCTGAAGGGATCAGCAGAACATTGGTGGAAATCCACCAGGCCTATTTTGAGAGCCCGGCATACTGAGATCAGCTGGGATGTGTTTCTAGAGGCCTTCCGGAGACAGTATGTCCCGGATACCGCCCAGCGAAAGCTAAAGATGACATTTTTGGGGCTGACCCAAGGGAGCAGGACTGTGGATGAGTATGAGACTGCTTTTATATCCCTGGGCAGATATGATCCCAACACGATGGGCAATGAGGTCGAGAAGATCCAGAAGTTTGTGGATGGATTGAGACCGATCGTCAGGTCTAGACTGGTTCCCCTAGATATACCGACCTATGAGGAGGCAGTGCGCAGGGCGCAACTATGTGAACAAGATGTTGATAGAATCACCTCGGAGTTTGGAAAGGTTGGTAAGATGAGGGACAAAGATAAGAAGAGACCTATGATGGAAAGAGGCTTCAGCTATAAAGGAAGCAAGAGATTCTCTAGAAAGAGGCCGAGAATTGATGAGATCCGGGAGAGGACAGTTGATACTCCCATGTATCCGGCCATTGCTCCAGCTAAGGGAATCGTGATTGGAGGACCACGGCCTACTACAGAACAGTGTGGCAAGTGTGGTAGGTACCATGGTACTCGACCATGTTATGGACCTCAGGTTGTATGCTTCAGATGTGGGAAGCCAGGGCACATAATCAGAGATTGCCCAGAGATGATAGAGAGAGCCCCACAGAAGGGCAAGGAGCCAGAGAGAGCTCCAGTTGGTACAGTTGCTCCGAGGAGGAGGGCTACAGCTGAGGAAAAGGGGAAGCAAGCAGTGGGTGTAAGCAGAGGACGAGTGCACGCACTGGATCAGGATACTACAGATCAGTCATCAGATGTGGTAAAAGGTACCATCCAAATCTTTGATTTAGAAGCTTATGTACTGTTTGATCCTGGTGCCACGCATTCCTTTATTTCGCCATCCTTTGCATGTAAATTGTTGAAGCATGTAAAACCCACGCTGCTTGATAAGATGTTGTTGATATCTACCCCTATGAATGATAGTCAGTTGACTGAGCATATATATAGGGATTGTAAAATGAAGATAGGAGGTAAAGAGATGGCAACCGATTTAATTTTATTAAACATGAGTGATTTTGATGTGATCCTAGGAATGGATTGGTTAGCTGCCAATCATGTTGTTATGGATTGTCATGCTAAAACCTTGATGTTTCCAAAGATAGACAATCTTGTAGTTAATTTTGTGAAATGAAATTAAAGAACATGATTATTATAAGTGTGGTGAGTACAATCTTGATACATGATGTATGAAAGATAAATTTGATTTCATTTATGTATGTGATGTGATGATTTATGATACTAATGGTGGAAAGAACAATGTGAAGGATTCATCGCTTTTGTGATTGAGGCGGATAAGGCACGTCCGGAATTGGAAGACATACCAGTGGTTAGGGAATTTCCAAATGTCTTTCCGAATGAGTTACCAGGGTTACCTCCAGATAGGAAGATAGAGTTTGGTATAGATTTGGCACCTGGTACAGAGCCGATGTCCAAGCCACCATACAGAATGGCTCAATTTGGGTTAGAGGAGTTAAGGAAACAATTACAAGAGTTGCTGGAGAAGGTGTTCATCAGGCCGAGCGTCTCAGCTTGGGGAGCACCGGTTCTGTTTGTAAGGAAGAAGGATGGAAGCCTCCGACTGTGTATAGATTACCGGTTGTTGAATAAGGCCACCATCAAGAATAAGTATCCCCTTCCACGCATCGATAATTTGTTGGATCAGCTTAAGGGAGCGCAGGTCTTTTCCAAGATAGACCTGAGATCAGGGTACCATCAGTTGAAGATACGAGGTGGAGATGTACCCAAGACAGCTTTTCGCACCCGATATGGACATTATGAGTTCATGGTTATGCCATTCGGGTTGACGAATGCTCCCGCAGCTTTTATGTCTTTGATGAATGAGGTATTCCACCAGTACTTGGATCGATTTGTTATTGTGTTTATTGATGATATACTGGTGTATTCAAGGTCTAGAGAGGAGCATGAAAAGCATTTAAGGATAGTGCTACAAACCCTCTGAGAGAAGAAGTTGTACGCTAAACTCAGTAAGTGCGACTTTTGGTTGGAACAGATCTCTTTTCTGGGTCACATAGTATCAAAGGATGGAGTATCAGTGGATCCATCTAAGATTGAGGCCGTAGTTCAGTGGCAGAGACCCCAGACAGTGACAGAGATCAGAAGTTTCCTGGGTTTAGCTGGGTATTACCGAAGGTTTGTAGAGGGATTTTCGAGGTTAGCTGCTCCATTGACACGTCTCACAAGGAAAAATGTAGAGTTTGTGTGGGACAAAAAGTGTGAAGACAGTTTTGAGGAGTTGAAAAGGAGATTAACTACAGCTCCAATACTCACCATTCCTACCAGCTCAGGAGGTTTCTCGGTGTATGCAGATGCTTCACACCTAGGACTGGGCTGTGTATTGATGCAGGATGGGAAGGTAGTAGCCTATGGATCAAGACAGTTAAAGGATCATGAGAGGAACTACCCGACCCATGACTTGGAGTTGGCAGCGATGGTGTTTGCGCTAAAGATATGGCGCCACTACCTCTATGGTGAGAGATTTCAGATTTATACAGATCATAAGAGCCTTAAGTACATGTTCTCACAGAAAGAGTTGAACATGAGGCAGAGGAGATGGCTCGAGCTGTTAAAGGATTATGATTGTGAAATCCTATACCACCCGGGTAAAGCAAATGTGGTTGTTGATGCATTGAGTAGGAAGCATCTCGGGATGGTATCATTCATGATGATCAGGGAACACGAGCTGTTGGAACAGTTCATGAACCTCAGTTTGGATATGACCCCGCCTGACGCTGATAGTGGATTTATGATAGCTAGCCTGCAGTTGGAACCGGATCTGGTAGATCGAATCCGACAGGCTCAGCGAGTTGATCAGCAGTGTAGTGATATTGTCGGGCAGATACAGAGGGGACGGACTTTGGGTTGAGTTCGGATGGATTGTTGAGGTTCAGAGGTAGGATATGTGTTCCTGATGATGCAGAGATCAGAAGGTTGATCCTGACAGAGGCTCACTCATCGAAGTATACGATACATCCAGGGGGTACCAAAATGTATCAAAACCTTCGAAAGGTTTATTGGTGGTCGGGAATGAAAAAGCACATTGCTGAATATGTTGCTAAGTGTCTCGTTTGTCAGCAAGTAAAGGTAGAGCATCAGAAGCCTGCAGGGTTATTGCAGCCTCTACCGATACCGACATGGAAGTGGGAGCATGTCACCATGGATTTTGTGATGGGATTACCGAGGACCCGGAGAGGTCATGATGCCATATGGGTGATTGTGGATCGGTTGACGAAATCAGCCCATTTTCTATCTATGAGAGCTACCGATACTCTGAGCCAGTTAGCGAACCTATATGTGCGCGAGATAGTGAGGCTACATGGAATTCCAGTGAGCGTTGTTTCTGATAGGGATGCCCGCTTCACTTCCCACTTTTGGGAACATTTTCAGGAAGCGATGGGGACCCAGTTGAATTTTAGCACCGCGTTTCATCCTCAGACAGATGGTCAGTCAGAGAGGACTATACAGACCCTGGAGGACATGTTGAGAGCGTGTGCATTGGATTTTGGAGGCTCCTGGGATGACCATTTGCCACTCGCAGAGTTCGCGTATAATAACAGTTTTCATGCGAGTATCGGGATGGCACCATATGAGGCATTGTATGGGCGTAGATGCCGTTCCCCTATTGGATGGGAAGAGGTTGGTGACAGACAGATCTTTGCTCCCGACTTGGTTAGACGAGCCTCTGAGGACGTCCAATTGATATGTGAGAGGTTACGGACAGCTCAGAGCAGGCAAAAGAGTTATGCTAACAAGAGACGGAGACCACTAGAGTTTGAAGTGGGTGAGTCAGTGTTTTTGAAAGTTTCCCCTTCGAAGGGAATTATGAGATTTGGGAAGAAGGGAAAGTTGAGCCCTCGATATATAGGGCCATTTGAGATACTTGATAAGGTGGGAGACAAGGCGTATAGGTTGGCATTGCCACCAGAGTTGGCAAGTGTGCATAACGTCTTCCATCTATCCATGTTGAGGAAGTATCACCCGGACCCGGCACATGTGATAAGATATGAGCCTTTGGAGCTCAATGAGGGTATGAACTATGTTGAGAAGCCAGTTCGGGTATTAGACAGAAAAGAGAAACTGCTGAGGACAAAGACAATTCCCTTGGTGAAGATACTTTGGCAACATCACACTGTGGAAGAAGCCACATGGGAATTGGAGAGTTTGATGCGGGAGAGGTATCCCGAGTTGTTCACAGAATAATTGGTTCCAATTTGGAGGACCAAATTTTCTAAGTGGGGGAGAATGTGAGACCCCGTATATGTATAAGGGTATATATGTACATAGAAGTGTAAATAGAGTCGTACTATGAATTCATGAGTGGAGTATATGTGATGTAAGTCCATAAGTAATGTACACACTTGTAATGAGAGTGGTAATCGTACATACAAGTTTCATTATGTATGAATGTGTAGAAATGGACTTAAACATGTGGAGAATGTGTGTAGAATGGATTATGAATAGTTTGGTAAAATGGAAGTAGAATTGCATAAGATGTGCACTTCCATTTTTGTTTATATTAAGTACCATTGGTCATACAAAGATTCTACACAAGTTTTAATGTGTATGAAGTGAGGATGGATGCCATTTTCAAGTCTCAAAAATGAATGAATGAGGAAATGATCATGGTAGAAAATTAAGGATGTTTGGTAAGTGTTGTTGCAGAGGAACTGTAGGAAATCTGGAAATTTTGAAGGGCAGATCGATCTCATGGGATGAGAGATCGATCTGGAAGAGCCAGAATGCTCTTATTTGGGCAAAAGAATAGAGCAGATCGATCTCCAATGGAGCCAGATCGATCTCCTTAGCTCTCTGTTTGGGAGCAGATCGATCTCATGCCTTGACAGATCGATCTCATGCTTCGACAGATCGATCTCAGGCTTAAAAATGCCGTGAAAAAGAGGGATTTTAAGGGACCAGATCGATCTCCTCTTGGACCAGATCGATCTCCTCAAGCTAATTCTATATAAGGAGTGCTGAAAATCAGAAAATTTCGAGAAAAACACTAACCTTCCACTTTCAACCCAAAAAAACCTAACTTTCTCTCTCAAAAATCAGTAATTTTCAGTGAGGTTTGAAGAGAGACCATTAGAGACAAAGTTGTTCCTATCAAAGAGAAGAACAACATAGTTGGAAAGCATTTTTCCATTGTTGGTATTGAAGGAGTTAAGGGCATTGCCATTGGAGCAAGAAGAGAATTCAATTTGGTAAGATTCTAACACTCCAACTATGGTACATTATTTATTTAATTGATTTTGGAGTTGTTTGGCATGAGTATGGATGGTTAGAAACTATCTAGAATGCATTGAAATGATTTTGACCTAGAAATGGTTTAGTGTGAGAAAGTGAAATTGATGGAGATTAATGAGAAATGAGATATATATATATATAGAAGTTATTAATAGTGTTATGGGTATGATTTTAAGATGTTGTTGGTGGATAAATTGTGAGATTTGCCTAAAAGAGGTAAAATGTGGATTAAGGCATTTGTAAAATGCATAAGTGAATAATATTGACTAGTGAGGTCAATTATGGGTTAAATACGTTAACTCAATCGATTTAATGAATGAATCGCAGCTTCCGAGGATACGCCGAGGCGAGTTGAGCCAAGAGCGTGAGAAGCTAAAAGGAAAGGAGTCACACCAAGTAAATCGAGTAAGCGAATTGTGTGGACTCTTAGAGATATCTGTGCGCAATTTGGGCGCTTAAACGTTTTGCTAGAATGCATGAGATTAGGAAATGTTGTTGGGTGATTGAAGGGTAAAAGTTGGGAGTTTGAGAAATGTGCATGAAAACAAAAGCATATTGCTTTGAAAATCATGTTTTATTGCTTTTTAGCAAATAATTGGTAGGTTGGCTAACATTGAAATGATTTGCAAAAGAAATGAGTGTGTTTTGGTTTTGGTAACCACATTTTGCAAGTTTTGAGCCACCTACATGATTTCGTGAGTATGAAAGAGTGCAAGAGGCACTAGTTTTCACATGGATTTCATAATTGTTTTGTTGCCGTGTTTGGAGCTTCGAGTAGACTGGGTGTCACATCGATTAAATAGGCTCACACATGCATTGTTTTGACATGATTAATTAGCCGTGTTAGGAGCTTCGGATAGACAAGAGGTCGCCCCGATTAAATAGGCTCACACGTGCGTTTGAGATGTGGCATGATATGATGTGTTGATTGGGTCCACGGAGTACGTCGTACCGTGCATGTAGCATGGAGTACATTGTACCGTGTTGAGTTATGATGTGTCGTCTTCGGACGAGATCTGCTATGGACCGACGGGTAGGATTTGACCCACCTCCCGTGTGGAAGCAGATAGTGGTGATATCCCGCACACCTGATCCGTGTAGCCGGTATCACAGGTTATGTACATAGGCCTTGAGGTTATTACCTATTGTTGAACTACCTATCTCACATGTCTACTGCTATTTGAGATTAAATCCATGTTTGAAATGATTGTGGGCCAGGAAAACCTGAGGGATGGGCCGAGAGCTGACCAGTGATGAATTGATTTGTTAATGGTTTTTAAAGTGCACGGATGCATGTTGTTTAATGCCATGCTTTATTGTGAAAATGCATGATGGGTAATGCCATGCTTTTATTGTGAATTATGCATGATGATTTATACCATGCTTTGAGTTGACATGTGCACTTGATTTCTATAGCATGAATGCTTTACATACCATTAACACAATCATACACTCATGTTTTGAGATAAATAATGAATTAAATGCTTTTGAGCATGGCATCACGATCACGTAGATAGTGCAGTATCTACCTGTTCGCATGATTGCCTTACTGAGCGTGTGGTTTGCTCACCCCCCCTTATTTTCCCCTCTCTACAGAGATTTGAGTATAGATTGGACGTGACTGGAGGCGTTCCCTTTTTGGTAATTCCGCTGCATCCCATCGCTAAAGGTATACACACCTTGATTGTTTTGTATCTAAACTAGACATAGCACAGTAGCATTTTGTATGTAACCACTGGGGATGTAAATTTGTACGTATTCGCGTATAATAACAGTTTTCATGCGAGTATCGAGATGGCACCATATGAGGTATTGTATGGGCGTAGATGCCGTTCCCCTATTGGATGGGAAGAGGTTGGTGACAGACAGATCTTTGCTCCCGACCTGGTTAGACGAGCCTCTGAGGATGTCCAATTGATATGTGAGAGGTTACGGACAGCTTAGAGCAGGCAAAAGAGTTATGCTGACAAGAGACGGAGACCACTAGAGTTTGAGGTGGGTGAGTCAGTGTTTTTGAAAGTTTCCCCTTCGAAGGGAATTATGAGATTTGGGAAGAAGGGAAAGTTGAGCCCTCGATATATAGGGCCATTTGAGATACTTGATAAGTTGGCATTGCCACCAGAGTTGGCAAGTGTGCATAACGTCTTCCACGTATCCATGTTGAGGAAGTATCACCCGGACCCGGCACATGTGATAAGATATGAGCCTTTGGAGCTCAATGAGGGTATGACCTATGTTGAGAAGCCAGTTCGGTATTGGACAGAAAAGAGAAAGTGCTGAGGACAAAGACAATTCCCTTGGTGAAGATACTTTGGCAACATCACACTGTGGAAGAAGCCAAATGGGAATTGGAGAGTTTGATGCGGGAGAGGTATCCCGAGTTGTTCACAGAATAATTGGTTCCAATTTGGAGGACCAAATTTTCTAAGTGGGGGAGAATGTGAGACCCCGTATATGTATAAGGGTATATATGTACATAGAAGTGTAAATAGAGTGGTACTATGAATTCATGAGTGAAGTATATGTGATGTAAGTTCATAAGTAATGTACACACTTGTGATGAGAGTGGTAATCGTACATACAAGTTCATTATGTATGAATGTGTAGAAATGGACTTAAACATGTGGAGAATGTGTGTAGAATGGATTATGAATAGTTTGGTAAAATGGAAGTAGAATTGCATAAGATGTGCACTTCCATTTTTGTTTATATTAAGTACCTTTGGTCATACAAAGATTCTACACAAGTTTTAATGTGTATGAAGTGAGGATGGATGCCATTTTCAAGTCTCAAAGATGAATGAATGAGGAAATGATCATGGTAGCAAATTAAGGATGTTTTGGTAAGGGTTGTTGCAAAGGAACTGCAGAAAATCTGGAAATTTTGAAGGGCAGATCGATCTCATGGGATGAGAGATCGATCTGGAAGAGCCAGAATGCTCTTATTTGGGCAAAAGAATAGAGCAGATCGATCTCCAATGGAGCCAGATCGATCTCCTTAGCTCTCTGTTTGGGAGCAGATCGATCTCATGCTTCGACAGATCGATCTCATGCCTCGACAGATCTATCTCATGCCTCGACAGATCGATCTCAGGCTTGAAAATGCTGTGAAAAAGAGGGATTTTAAGGGACCAGATCGTCTCCTCTTGGACCAGATCGATCTCCTCAAGCTAATTCTATATAAGGAGTGCTGGAAATCAAAAAATTTCGGGAAAAACACAAACCTTCCACTTTCAACCCAAAAACCTAACATTTTCTCTAAAAAATCAGCCATTTTCAGTGAGGTTTGAAGAGAGACCATTAGAGACAAAGTTGTTCCTATCAAAGAGAAGAACAACATAGTTGGAAAGCATTTTCCCATTGTTGGTATTGAAGGAGTTAAGGGCATTGCCATTGGAGCAAGAAGAGAAATCAAATTTGGTAAGATTCTAACACTCCAACTATGGTACATTGTTTATTTAATTGATTTTGGAGTTGTTTGGCATGAGTATGGATGGTTAGAAACTATCTAAATACATTGAAATGATAATGACCTAGAAATGGTCTAGAGTGAGAAAGTGGAATGTATGGAGATTAATGATGAATGAGATATGTAAAAGTTATTTATAGTGTTGTGGTATGATTTTAAGATGTGGTTAGCGGATAAATTGTGAGATTTACCTAAAAGAGGTAAAATGTGGATTAAGGCATTTGTAAAATGCATAATTGAATAATATTGACTAGTGAGGTCAATTATGGGTTAAATACATTAACTCAATCGATTTAATGAATGAATCGCAGCTTCCGAGGATACGCCGAGGTGAGTTGAGCCAAGAGCGTGAGAAGCTAAAAGGAAAGGAGTCACACCAAGTAAATCGAGGTAAGGGAATTGTGTGGGCTCTTAGAGATATCTGTGCGCAATTTGGGCGCTTAAATGTTTTGCTAGAATGCATGAGACTAGGAAATGTTGTTGGATGATTGAAAGGTAAAAGTTGGGAGTTTGAGAAATGTGCATGAAAACAAAAGCATATTGCTTTGAAAATCATGTTTTATTGCTTTTTAGCAAATGATTGGTAGGTTGGCTAACATTGAAATGATTTGCAAAAGAGATAAGTGTGTTTTGGTTTTGTTAATCATATTTTGCAAGTTTTGAGCCACCTACATGATTTCGTGAGTATGAAAGAGTGCAAGAGGCACTAGTTTTCACATGGATTTCATATTGTTTTGGCATTGTGCTCGAGTTTGTCTCACACTGGATGCCCACCTTGTATGTTGCCGTGTTTGGAGCTTCGAGTAGACTGGGTGTCACATCGATTAAATAGGCTCACACGTGCATTGTGTTGACATGATTAATTAGCCATGTTAGGAGCTTCGGATAGACAAGAGGTCGCCCCGATTAAATAGGGTCACACCTGCGTTGGAGATGTGGCGTGATATGATGTGTTGATTGGGTCCACGGAGTACGTCGTACCGTGCATGTAGCATGGAGTATATCGTACCGTGTTGAGTTATGATGTGTCGTCTTCGGACGAGATCTGCTATAGACCGACGGGTAGGATTTGACCCACCTCCCGTGTGGAAGCAGATAGTGGTGATATCCCGCACACCTGATCCGTGTAGCCGGTATCACAGGTTATGTACATAGGCCTTGAGGTTATTACCTATTGTTGAACTGCCTATCTCACATGTCTAATGCTATTTGAGAATAAATCCATGTTTGAATGATAGTGGGTCAGGAAAGCCCGAGGGATGGGCCGACACCTGACGTTGAATTGATTTGTTAATGGTTTTTAAAGTGCACGGATGCATGATGTTTAATGCCATGCTTTTATTGTGAATTATGCATGATGATATATACCATGCTTTGAGTTGAAATGTGCACTGAATTTTAATAGCATGAATGCTTTACATACCATTAACACAATCATACACTCATGTTTTGAGATAAACAATGAATTAAATGCTTTTGAGCATGGCATCACGATCACGTAGATAGTGCAGTATCTACCTGTTCGCATGATTGCCTTACTGAGCGTGTGGTTTGCTCACCCCCCTTATTTTGCCCCTCTCTACAGAGATTTGAGTATAGATTGGACGTGACTGGAGGCGTTCCCTTTTTGGTAATTCCGCTGCATCCCATCGCTAAAGGTATACACACCTTGATTATTTTGTATCTAAACTAGACATAGCACAGTAGCATTTTGTATGTAACCACTGGGGATGTAAAACAATGTAAACACATGTAACAACTCTGATATATATACATTTATACAAGTGTTTACTCATAAATAATGTCTCAAATTGAATTGGTATGGTGGAGTGAGTTAGACGTCGACACACAGCCCAACTGTTAAGTGTGTGGTTGTTCACGATCGAGGAAGGATGATTAAGGATTGATGCATGAAAATGCAAAAAATTTGTACGTATTTTGGTAAGTTGAGGGTCGTGACATGTCAGATGCCCCCTGTTTCGTGTTATAGATGTGGGAGGCCAGGGCATATATTGAGGTTCTGCAATGAGATGATTGAGACTGCCCCACAAAAGGGCAAGGAGCCTGAGAGAGCTCCTGTTGAGACAGCATGGCCGAGGAGGAGGGCTACAGCTGAGGAGAAAAGGAAGCAGGCTGCGGGTGTGAGCAGAGGAAGAGTACATGCACTGGATCAGGACACCGCAGATGCTTCGACGGATGTGATTAAAGGTACCATCCGAATCTTTGATTTAGAAGCATTGGTATTATTTGATATTGGTGCCACGCATTCTTTCATATCACCTTCCTTTGCACATAAATTGTTGAAATATGTGAAACCAACATTGTTGGATAAAATGTTGATAATTTCCACACCCCTGAATGATAGTCAATTGACTGAGCATGTATGTAGAGATTGTAAGTTAAAGATAGAGGGGAAGGAAATGATAGCCAATCTGATTTTATTGAATATGAATGATTTTGATGTAATATTGAGAATGGATTGGTTGGCTACCAATCGGGTTGTTATGGATTATCATGTCAAGACATTGATGTTTTCAGGATTAGACAATCTTATTGTAAATTTTGATAAAAAGAAATGATATGAAACTTGTATAATTGTGGTAAATAAATTGTATGATTTTTAAATGCATAATGCTTGAGAGATAAATTATTGTTTATGATAAATGTTAAATGTGGAGTGATGGTTTATGTTACTAACAATGGAGAGGATAATGTGAAGGGTTCATCGCATACGTGGTTAATATAGATGAGGCGCACCCGGAATTGAGGGACATACCCGTAATTGCGGATTACCCTGATGTCTTTCCTGATGAATTACCAGGACTACAACATGAAAGAGAAATGGAATTTTACATAGAGTTAGTGCCTGGTACAGAGCCGATATCGAAACCACTCTATAGAATGGCTCCAATAGAATTGGAAGAGTTGAAGAAACAGCTGCAAGAGTTGCTGGAGAAGGGGTTTATTAGACCAAGTGTCTCACCTTGGGGAGCACCGGTTCTATTTGTAAGGAAAAAGGATGGAAGCCTCCAACTGTGTATAGATTATCGGTTGTTGAATAAGCCCACCATTAAGAACAAGTACCCCCTTCCAAGGATCGACGATTTGTTGGATCAGCTCCAGGGAGCTGAAGTATTTTATAAGATAGATCGGCGATCAGGATACCATCAGTTGAGGATCAGGAGTGGAGATGTGCCCAAGACAACATTTTGTTCCAGTTATGGCCACTACGAGTTTTTGGTGATGCCATTCAGATTGACAAATGCTCCCGCAGCATTTATGGCACCGATGAATGATATATTCAAGCCATACCTGGACAAGTTTGTAATAGTATTTATTGATGACATTTTGGTGTATTCCAAGTCCAGGGAAGATCATGAGGAGCTCTTGAGGATAGTTCTGCAGACCCTCTGAGAGAGAGAATTGTATGCCAAACTCAGCAAGTGTAACTTTTGGTTAGAGCAGATCTCATTTCTGGGGCATGTTGTGTCAAAGGATGGGGTATCAGTGGATCCATCCAAGATAGAGGCAGTTATATAGTGGGAACAGCCCAAGACAGTTACTGAGATTAGAAGTTTCCTGGGATTGGCAGGATATTATCGGAGATTTGTAGAGGGTTTCTCCAGACTAGCTGCTCCATTGACACGCCTCACGCGAAAAGATGTTAAGTTTGTATGGGATGAGGCATGTGAGAGGAGTTTTCAGGAGCTCAAGCGTCGATTGACGACTGCTCCAGTTCTCACCATTCCTACCAGCTCAGGAGGATTCTCGGTGTATATGGATGCATCGCACCAGGGACTGGGCTGTGTGCTTATGCAGGATGGGAAGGTAATTGCCTATGGATCTAGACAGTTGAAAGATCATGAGAGGAACTACCCGACACATGATTTGGAGTTGGCAGCTGTAGTATTTGCTTTGAAAATATGGCGCCACTATCTTTATGGTGAGAAATTTCAGGTGTTCACAGATTATAAGAGCCTTAAGTACCTGTTCTCACAGAAAGAACTGAATATGAGACAGAGGAGATGACTCGAACTTTTAAAGGACTATGATTGTGAAATCATGTACCACCCGGGTAAGGCAAATTTAGTTACCGATGCTTTGAGTAGAAAGAACCTTGGGTTGGTATCTTATATGATGGTACGGGAACATGAATTGTTAGAACATTTGCGAACCTCAGTTTGGATGTAACCCCACCTGGATCTAAGAGACTTGAGATCATGGCTAGTTTGAGACTAGAGCTAGAATTGATTGGCCGTATTCGGCAAGCCCAGTAGAGCGATCGACGGTGTGGGTATTGATTTTGAGTAGAGTGCTGATGGGTTATTGAGGTTCAGAGGTGGAGTATGCGTTCCTAAGGACCTGAGATCAGGAGAATGATTTTATCAGAGGCTCACTCATCGAAGTATACGATACATCTAGGAAGTACCAAGATGTATCAAAACCTTCGGAAGGTTTATTGGTGGTCTGGAGTGAAAAGAGACTTGCTAAATATGTCACTAAGTGTCTCGTTTGTCAGCAAGTGAAGGTAAAGCATCAGAAGCCTGCAGGATTATTGCAGCCTCTACCGATACCGACATGGAAGTGGGAGCAGGTCACCATGGATTTTGTGATGGGGTTGTCGAGGACTCGCAGAGGTCATGATGCCGTATGGGTTATTGTGGACTGGTTGATTAAGTCCGCCTATTTCTTGGCTATGAGAGCTACCGATGCACTGAGTCAGTTGGCGAACCTGTATATTCGAGAGATAGTATGGCTACATGGTGTACCAGTGAGCGTTGTTTCTGATAGGGATGCCCGCTTCACTTCCCATTTTTGGGAACATTTTCAGGAAGTGTTGGGGACCCGATTGAGTTTTAGCACCGCTTTTCATCCTCAGACAGATGGGCAGTCAAAGAGGACTATACAGACCCTCGAGGATATGTTGAGAGCGTGTGTGCTGAATTTTAGAGGCTCCTGGGATGACCACCTGCAGTTAGCCAAGTTCGCTTATAATAATAGCTATCATGCGAGTATCGGGATGGCACCCTATGAGGCATTGTACGGGCGTAGATGCCGTTCCCCTATTGGATGGGAAGAGGTTGGTGACAGACAGATTTTTGCTCCGGACTTAGTGCAGCAGGCATCTGAGGACGTCCAGTTGATATGTGAGAGATTACGGACAGCTCAGAGCCGGTAAAAGAGTTATGCTGACAAGAGACGAAGACCACTCGAGTTTGATGAGGGTGAGTCGATATTTTTGAGAGTTTCACCATCGAAGGGTATTATGAGATTTGGTAAGAAGGGCAAGCTAAGCCCTAGATATATCGGACCCTTCGAGATTTTGGAGAGAGTGGGAGATAAGGCGTATGGATTGGCATTGCCACCGGATTTGGCAAATGTCCACAACGTCTTCCACGTCTCGATGCTTCTGAAGTATCACCCGGACTCGACACATGTGATAAGATATGAGCCGTTGGAGCTCAATGAGAGTATGACATATGTTGAGAAGCCGGTTCAGATATTGGATAGAAAAGAGAAGGTGCTACGGAATAAGACAATTCCCTTGGTGAAAGTTCTTTTGCAACTTCACATGGTGGAAGAGGTCACATGGAAATTGGAGAACTTGATACGGGAGAAGTACCGCCAACTTTTTGAAGAGTAACTTGGTTCTAATTTGGAGGACCAAATTCCTTGAAGGAGGGGAGAATGTGAGACCCCGTATATATATAATTGTAATGTGTGTAATTGGATCAATTAATGTGAATGGACTTGTAATGTAAAGCATAAGTGGTGTAAGTCCATGGATTCAATGTACATATGTTTAATATGATTTGTAACGTACACATAATTTTCATTGTGTATGAATATGAAGAAATGAGTTCTTGCAAGTGATGGATGTGATTGGAAGTCAAAATGAGTAGTGTGGTAAATGGAAGGAAGTTGTATGAATATAAATGCTTCCATTTGGTTTTATATAGCATACCTTTGGACATACAATGAATGCACACAAGTTTCAATGTGCATAAGGTATGAATGGATGCCATTTTCAAGTTATAAAGGTAGATGAGAAAATGGCCATGGCAACAAATTAAGGATGTGCTGGTGTGAGTTGCAGCAAGGAAACTGCAGGAAATCTGAAAAACATGAAGGCCAGATCGATCTCATAGGATGAGAGATCGATCTCATAGGATGAGAGATCGATCTGAAAGAGCCAGAATGCTCTTATTTGGGCAATGGAATAGAGCAGATCGATCTCCAATGGGGCCAGATCGATCTCCTAAGCATTCTGTAATGAAAAGATCGATCCTCAAGCACCCAGATCGATCTCCTTAGCTCTCTGTTTGGGAGCAGATCGATCTCATGCTTCGACAGGTCGATCTCATGCTTAAAATGCCGTGAAAATGAGAGATTTAAGGGGATCGGATCTATCTCCTCTTGGACCAGATCAAACTCATCAAGCTATTTCTTTATAAGGGGTGCTGAAAATATGAAAATTTCGAGAAAAACACCAATCTTCCATTTCTAACCCAAAAACCTAACTTTCTCTCTCTAAAATCAGCCATTTCCAGTAAGAATTGAGGGGAGGCCATTAGACACTAAGTTGTTCATCTTGAGGAAGAGAACAACATAGTTGGAACCCAAAATCCCATTGTTGGTATTGAAGGAGATAAGGGCATTTACATTTGGAGCAAGAAGAAAAATCAGATTTTGGTAAGATTCTAATACTCCAATCCAAGTACATTGTTTATTTAAGTGATTTTAGGAATTGAGTTGGATGTGTATTGATGGATAGATTATCTAGAGATGTGGTGGAATTGGTGTGACCTAGAAAACCTAGAATGGGTATAATGTGAGAAGATATGGGTTGAATGAGTTTATGATTTATGGGCATGCTAAAGTTGTTATTGAGGTAATGTCTATGATTTTAGATAGTTAAATGGAATTACATTATGAGTTTGGAGGAATTGTGAAAATGAGTATGTATATGCTTGATAAAATGCCATAGTGAGAGAATTCATGAAATATGAACACTATGAGCTTAATGTCGATTTAATATCGATTTGGAATAAGTTAATAGGCCTAAGAAGATCCATAGACTCAAGTTATGGGTAAAGTAATGAAATGAGGCCTCATAAGCGTTAATAGAGGCTATAGATTGAATTGACTATAGCAAGCACAAGGGTTGCATTATATGGATCGAATATAATGTGAAATACGATTGTGTGCAGTCCCGAAGAGTTCGTTGAAGATGAATCGAACCGTACGAGTAAGCAGTTTAAAGAAGTGGAATCACGCATCGCGATTCCAGGTAAGGGAATTCTGTAAGTATATAGAGGTAGCTGCTTGTATTTTGTGGGTGTATAGGGTTTTGAAAATGTGCATGAGTTTATAGAAATGTGTTTGAAGATGTATGGAAATTACTATGAGTATTTGTATGAGATTTGGTTGTTTGAAATGGTTATTGAAAAGGGATAGTAAGGCTAATAATTGCATAAATCACGTGTTTTGAATACTTTTACAAAACACAATACTTTGATTTGAGCAAATAAAAGGATAGGCTGGCTAGTACTTAAATGATGTTGTGAAATAGCCCATGTGAGGCGCTAAGCATGTTTTGAGATGTTTTGAATGCATGTGAGCCGCCTATCATGTGTATGTGATTTAATTCGCGCTAGAGCCTCGCTCGCGCTGGATTTCTATGTTTTCACTTGTGTGAAACGTGCTTGAGCTTAGCTCGCACTTTGATTTGAATTGTGACAATGTTTTATAAACCGTACTAGAGCTTACGCTCGTACATGGATTTGAGTGGTTTTTCTTATGCATATAACCGTACTGGAGTTATGCTCGTACGTGGTTTCTTCATAGTTTTATGCATAAATGCCGTACTAGAGCGTTGCTCGTACGAAGTGATTGGTTTTGATGCATGAATTCACGCTAGAGCGTAGCTCGCGCTGGTTTTCACACTGTGGTATGTATGAGACCGTGGTGAGAGATACAGATTAACTCAGGGAACCCAACAGGCCTGACAGACCTCTTGAGTGGGGTAAGGGTGAGGGGCTAGGACCTAATATAATCCATTCAGGGAACCTAACAGGCCTAACAGACCTCTTGAGTGGGGTGAGGGTGAGGGGCTAGGACCTGGTATTGAGGTTACTCCCACGTGCTCTTGAGACTATAAAGGTTACACTTGGTATAGGGTAGATAAGACCTATGGCAGGCACCCCCAACCATGTTATGGGTCCACGGAGTATGATGTACCGTGTATATCACATGGAGTACGATGTACCGAATGAGAAAGTCTGGCGGAGAACTAACCCACCTTCGTACCAGCATGATACTCTGCACACCGGGATCCGTGTGGTCTGGATGATACGTGACGATTGGCCAACGTAGTCAGTTGAGATATAGTGACCTGTCTCCTTGCTTGATTTACTTACCACCACATGATTTTAAATCTCTAAGTGTGATTTGTGATTGTTTAAGGTAGACTCGAAGGAGGGGTCGAGCCTCGTGAAATTGATTTGTGAAATGAAAATGAGGTTGTGATTGTGAATTGATGTGATGAGATTGTATGTGTTTGAGAAAGAGTTTTATGACGTGGGTTTAAAAAGGAGGTTTCTTAATGAATTGCCCTTTTTATGAATTTAAATGAGATTGAGCAGGAGATGATTTATACATGATGTTTTTACCATGTTTTATATGCCAATGTACATGATTTTGATACATGATATATATGTATACTCATATGGCATAGTTTTACTCCCTCATGCTCCTACTATGAACGATTTATGCATAACACTATCAGCATGTAGATAGAGTAGTTATCTACAATGCTTGCATTATTGCCTTACTGAGCGTGTGGTTGCTCATCCCTCTCTATTTTCCCCCTACAGAGCATGCATAGTAGCCCAGTGAGGACTGAGGCGTGGTATTTTGGACTTCGCTGCATCTCCATCGCTTAGAGGTATATACACAGTGATTCTTTTTGTATCTAAACAATGTAAAAGCACAGTATTCTTTTGAGTTGTAATTATGGGGGATGTAGATGTCAGTAAAACATGTTTTTGTATAAGTACACGATTAAATGCAAATGTATGACATCGTTTTATTTAACTGAGAATGAATGAGATGTGGTGTTTATTATTAACTCACAGCCCAACAGTGTGTGGTGAGTTAGTTCACGACCGGGTAAGGTAACAGTAAAACGTGAAAAATTTTCAGTGATTTTCGGTTAAAGAGAATGGAATTGGGTCGTGACATTACAAATCATATTACACATATGTACATTGAATCCATGGACTTACATCAATCATACTTTATATTACAAGTCCATTCACATTTATTACACATTACAACTATACATGTACGGGGTCTCACATAACAGCTTATATATAAGCCTACCCACCTGCAAACCGATTATTTTTAACAAATCCTAAATATCCACAACTACCAACCATACTTTCCAAGTCATATCATCAAATCATTCTACATATTCCAAACCACATCTAGTAACTCCCAAAAATCGATCTTTAAAAATATTTCATTTTATTTATCCTTATACAGATTACGTCACGACACATTACTTTCGATAGATGTCTGTGCATGCAATGGTCTGGTAAGGAGATAGAGAAATGTATACATCACGCATGTACAAAAGGTAGTCTAGGGAAACTCGTATTCGTCAGTCTACGTCGTCTACGCAACAATTATCACTGTAGTTTCACTGCAACACAGCTGAGAGGTGAAGGGGTGAGCTTTCGGGAAAACGCCCAGTAAGAAATGCATTTAAAATGATCATAGTGTTTAAAACATAAATAGTACATAGTAATACCGAAAGGTGGCATTTCTTTACAAATATTACATCACTTTCAAAGCGCATATCACGAAAATCACATTTAACAGAAGCATGGTTTCGAAATAAGAAAACCTTAGCAAACCGATCAGAATCTTTCGTGATATACAGAACTTAAAAAACATAGCTGAGTATAAAACATATTTCAAAACATCAACATCTTAAAACAGAGATCATGTCAGATAGAAATCAGAACCTTTCAGTTCATGCAGAACTTCAAAAGCATTGCTGAATGTATATCACATATCAAAAAATCAAATCTTAAAACAAAGTTTGTTTCGAATGGAGACTAGGCTAGCTCATGTAATCGTCATGTGAAAATAACATATTCATCCTCCGTAGAGGAAAAATCATAAACATGACCATTTTCGCTACCTCACCCCACTTAAGAGGTGTTTTTGGTTAGCTAGGCCTTTTCGCTACCTCACCCCACTTAAGAGGTTTTTTTGGTTAGCTGGGCCTTTTTAGCTACCTCACCCCACTTAAGAGGTCTTTCTGGTTAACTAGACATTTTCGCTACCTCACCCCACTTAAGAGGTCTTTCTAGTTAGCTGGGCCTTTTTAGCTACCTCACCCCACTTAAGAGGTCTTTCTGGTTAGCTGGGCCTTTTCGCTATCACACCCCACTTAAGAGGTCTTTCTGGTTAGCTGGGCCTTTTTGCTACTTCACCCCACTTAAGAGGTCTTTCTGGTTAGTTGGCCTTTTTGGCTACCTCACCCCACTTAAGAGGTCTTTCTGGTTAGCCTCATCTCAGGTGGCAAACATATACGCCACGAGGGCGAGCATGACAATTATGCATTGACCGTGTGGTACTTTACATCTGTAGGACCCAAGAGGTGGCCCCCATGATTGCATATCATTAAACATTGCCTTTGTCTCAAAACAGAGTTTTCAAAATCTTTCTTGGGCTTCATAAGTCTTGTGAGGGCTTAGGCATTTTGACTACCTCACCCCACTTAAGAGGTCTTTCTGGCTAGTATCATCCTAAGTGGGCCTCACTCACATTTAAAATTCATAAACCGAATTTCAAATTAACTCTCTTTTACGGTTGAAAACTCTTTCATAAAAACAGAGAAATTGTGCTTATATAACAAATTCCATTTCTCGCAAAATATGTAACAAGTTCATGCATAAGTCAAAATCATCTCATTTTGTTCAAAAAACAAAATCAAAAACCATGCTCACAGATTTTGTAGACATGCTCAAACTCATGTATTTAAATTCATAAATCTTTCTTTCAGTTTTATTAAACTCATGTATTTAATAAATTATTATAATACAGGAAGTTAGGCACTATGCCTATTACACGCAAAGGTAGAGGGGTGAGGGCATGTGCTAGAGGCCGTAGAGGTAGGCCTGAGAGCCGTGTGGAGCCACAGAGTGAGCAGGCTCCACAGAGCCCTACTTAGAGAGCAGAAGATACAGAGGCACGCTTCGCTAGGACAGAGCGGAGTATTGAGAACTTGGTAGAGATAGTCACGCAAGCATTGGGTGCCGGTGATAGGCGAGGTCCCGCGGCACAGCCTACTACTAAACAGGCAGCTGCAAAGGCGGAGAGACCTCTGACTGCAAAGACTGCTACTGCTTTACCACCTCTAGTACAGGATACAGATTCTCCTATCACTCCACAGTAGAGCGGTAGTGATTTGGGTTATGGCTGCGACTTGAGCAGACTGCGAGATTTCCATACACTGAAACCCCCAGTGTTCAGAGGGGTGAAGGACCCAGTGGTTACAGAGGATTGAGTGTATGAGATGGAGAAACTGTATAGGTTTTTTCGATGCACTTCAGCTGAGAAGGTTGCCTTTGTCGTGTTTATGTTGAAAGGCGAGGCAGAGCACTGGTGGAGATCCACCGAAGCTATTTTGAGGGCTAGACACTCTGAGATTACATGGAGATATTCTTGGAGGCCTTTAGGAGACGGTACATCCCAGCTACTGCACAGAGGAAATTACGGATTGAATTCATGAATCTGGTTCAAAGGAACCGAACTGTGGACGAGTATGAGTCCAAGTTTATGTCCTTAGGGAGATATGACCCGGATACGATGGGTAGTGAGACCTGGAAGATACAGAAGTTCATGGATGGATTGAGATTGACCATCCGAACTAAGCTAGCTCCCTTTGACAATTTGACTTATGAGGAGGCTGTACATAAGGCTCAGTTGTGTGAGCAAGACTTTGAGCGAAATGCCTCCGAGCTTGGGAGGATTAGTGTTAGGAAGGACAAAGATCGAAAGAGATCTAGGTTTAGTAGAGTGGCCAAGAGAGGTAGCCAAAAGGTTTTTTGAGAAGAGGCCTAAGATTGAGGAGGTGCAGGAGAGAGCTGCTAGACCTCTCGTGTACCCGGCTTTGACTACGTCGAGGGGTATGACTATTGGAGGACCACGACCTACCACTGATCAGTGTAGGAGATGTGACAGATACCATGGGACTAGGCCATGTCAGATACCCCCTGTTTCGTGTTATAGATGTGAGAGGCCGGGACATATATCGAGGTTTTGCAATGAGATGATTGAGACTACCCCACAGAAGGGCAAGGAGCATGAGGGAGCTCCAGTTGAGATAGCAACCCCGAGGAGGAGGGTTACAGCGGAGGAAAAAGGGAAACAGGCTATGGGTGTGAGCAGAGGAAGGGTTTACGCACTAGACCAAGACACTGCAGACGCATCGACGGATGTGATTAAAGGTACCATCCGAATCTTTGATTTAGAAGCATTGGTATTATTTGATCCTTGTGCCACGCATTCTTTCGTATCACCTTCCTTTGCACATAAATTGTTGAAGTATGTGAAACCTACATTGATGGATAGAATGTTGATGATTTCCACACCCATGAATGATAGTCAATTGACTGAGTATGTATGTAGGGGTTGTAAGTTAAAGATAGAGGGAAAGGAAATGATAGCCAATTTAATTTTATTGAATATGAATAATTTTGATGTAATATTGGGAATGGATTGGTTGGCTACCAATCGTGTCATTATGGATTGTCAGGCCAAGACATTGATGTTTTCAGGATTAGACAATCTTATTGTAAACTTTGATGAAAAGAAACGATATGAAAATTGTATGTTTGTTGCAAATAAAGGAGAATGATTTTAAATGCATAATGCTTGAGAGATAAATTTATTGCTTATGATAAATGCTGAATATGGATGTGATGACTTGTGACACTAATAGTGGAAAGAATGATGTGAAGGGTTCATTGCCTACGTGGTCGATATAGATGAGGCACACCCGGAATTGAGGGACATACCCGTAATTACGGATTACCCTGATATCTTTCCGGATGAATTACCAAGACTACCACCTGAAAGGGAAATGGAATTTTACATAGAGTTAGTTCCTGGTAATGACCCGATATCTAAACCACCGTATCGAATGGATCTGATTGAGTTGGAGGAGTTAAAGAAGCAATTGCAAGAGTTGCTAGAGAAGGGGTTCATAAGACCAAGTGTCTCACCTTGGGGAGCACCGATACTATTTGTAAGGAAGAAGGATGGAAGCCTCCGACTGTGTGTAAATTACCAGTTGTTGAATAAGGCCACCGTTAAGAACAAGTACCCCTTCCACGCATAGATGATTTGCTGGATCAGCTCCAAGGAGCCCAAGTAGTTTCTAAGATAGATCTGCGGTCAGGGTATCATCAGTTGAGGATCAGGAGTGGAGATGTACCCAAGACAGCATTTCATACCCGTTATGGCCACTACGAGTTTTTGGTGATGCCATTCGGATTGACGAATGCTCCCGCAGCATTTATGGCATTGATGAATGATGTATTCAAGCCATACCTGGATAAGTTTGTGATAGTGTTTATCGATGACATTTTGGTGTATTCGAAGTCTAGGGAAGATCATAAGGAGCATTTGAGGATAGTTTTGCAGACCCTCCGAGAGAGAGAATTATATGCCAAACTCAGTAAGTGTAACTTTTGGTTGGAGCAGATCTCATTTCTGGGCCATGTTGTGTTGAAGAATGGGGTATCAGTGGATCAATCCAAGATAGAGGCAGTTGTACAGTGGGAACAACCCAAGACAGTAACTGAGATCAGGAGTTTTCTGGGATTGGCAAGATATTATCGAAGATTTGTAGAGGGTTTCTCCAGACTAGCTGCTCCATTGACACGCCTCACGCGAAAAGATGTTAAGTTTGTATGGGATGAGATATGTGAGAGGAGTTTTGAGGAGCTTAAGTATCGATTGACAACTGCTCCAGTTGTCACCATTCCTACCAGCTCAGGAGGATTCTCGGTGTATACGGATGCATCACACCAGGGACTGGGCTGTGTACTTATGTAGGATAGGAAGGTAGTTGCTTATGGATCTAGACAGTTGAAAGATCATGAGAGGAACTACCCATCACATGATTTGGAGTTGGAGGCCGTGGTATTTGCTTTGAAAATATGGCGCCACTATCTGGTAAGAAATTTCAGGTGTTCACAGATCATAAGAGCCTTATGTACCTGTTCTCCCAGAAAGAGCTGAATATGAGACAGAGGAGATGGCTCAAACTCCTGAAGGACTATGATTGTGAAATCATGGACCACCCAGGTAAGGCAAATGTAGTTGCCGATGCTTTGAGCAGGAAGAACCTTGGGTTGGTGTCTTATATGATGGTACGGGAACATGAATTATTGAAACACTTTGTGAACCTCAGTTTGGATGTAACCCCACCTGGATTGGAGAGATTGGAGATCATGGCTAGTTTGAGACTAGAGCCAGAGTTGATTGGTCATATTCGGTAAGCCCAACAGAGCAATCGAAGGTGCATCGATTGGCTGAGGTAGATACAGACAGGTGTAGGTATTGATTTTGAGCTGAGTGCTGATGGGTTATTGAGGTTCAGGGGCAAAGTATGCGTTTCCAAGGATCCTGAGATCAGGAGAATGATTTTATTAGAGGTTCACTCATCAACGTATACGATACATCTGGGAAGTACCAAGATGTATCAAAACCTTCGGAAGGTTTATTGGTGGTCTGGAATGAAAAGAGACATTACTGAATAAGTCGCTAAGTGTCTCGTTTGTTAGCAAGTGAAGGTAGAGCATCAGAAGCCTGCAGGATTATTGCAGCCTCTACCGATACTGACTTGGAAGTGAGAGCATGTCACCATGGATTTTGTGATGGGGTTGCCGAGGACCCGCAGAGGTCATGATGCCATATGGGTTATTGTGGATCGATTGACTAAGTCCACCCATTTCTTAGCTATGAGAGCTACCGATACACTGAGTCAGTTGGTGAACCTGTATATTCGAGAGATAGTACAGCTACATGGTGTACCAGTGAGCGTTGTTTCTGATAGGAATGCCCACTTCACTTCCCATTTCTGGGAACATTTTCAAGAAGCGCTGGGGACCCAACTGAGTTTAGCACCATTTTTCATCCTCAGACAGATGGGCGGTCAGAGAGGACTATACAGACCCTCGAGGATATGTTGAGAGCGTGTGTGCTGGATTTTAGAGGCTCTTGGGATGATCACCAGCAGTTAGTCGAGTTCGCCTATAATAATAGCTATCATGCGAGTACCGGGATGGCACCCTATGAGGCACTGTATGGATGCATATGTCGATCCCCCATTGGATGGGAAGAGGTTGGTGACAGACAGATTTTTCTTCGGACTTAGTGCAGCAGGCCTCTGAGGACGTCCGGTTGATATGTGAGAGATTACGGACAGCTTAGAATCGACAAAAGAGTTATACTGACAAGAGACAGAGACCACTAGAGTTTGATGTGGGTGAGTTGGTATTTTTGAGAGTTTCACCATCGAAGGGTATTATGAGATTCGGTAAGAAGGGCAAGCTAAGCCCTAGATATATCAGACCCTTTGAGATTTTGGAGAGAGTGGGAGATAAGGCGTATAGATTAGCATTGCCACCGGACTTGGCAAATGTCCACAACGTCTTCCACGTCTCTATGCTTTGGAAGTATCACCCGGACCCTACACACGTGATAAGATATAAGCCATTGGAGCTCAATGAGAGCATGACGTATGTTGAGAAGTCGATCCTGATATTGGACAGAAAAGAGAAAGTGTTGAGGAATAAGACAATTCCCTTGGTGAAAGTTCCTTGGCAATATCACACGGCGGAAGAGGCCACATGGGAATTGGAGAACTTGATATGGGAGAAATACCCCTAACTTTTTGAAGAGTGACTTGGTTCTAATTTGGAGGACCAAATTTCTTGAAGGGGGGAGAATGTGATACCCCGTACATGTATAGTTGTAATGTGTGTACTTGGATCAAATAAATGTGAATGGACCTGTAATGTGAAGTATGTTTGATGTAAGTCCATGGATTCAATGTACATAATGGTAGTATGATTTTGTAATGTACACACAGGTTCCATTTTATATGAATATGAAGAAACAGACTTTTATAAGTAAGGAATGTGATTGGAACTCAAAATGAGTACTGTGGTAAATGGAAGAAAGTTGTATGAATATAAATGCTTCCATTTGGTTTTATATCGTATACCTTTGGATATACAATGAATGCACACAAGTTTCAATGTGTATAAGGTATGAATGAATGTCATTTTCAAGTCATAAAGGTGGATGGATGAGAAAATGACTATGGCAGCAGATTAAGGATGTTTTGGTGTAAGTTGCTGTCACGACCCTCAACTTACCAAAATACGTACAAATTTTTTGCATTTTCATGCATCAATCTTTAATCATCCTTCCTCGATCGTGAACAACCACACTCATAACAGTTGGACTGTGTGTTGACGTCATCTCACTCCACCATACCAATTCAATTTGAAACTTTATTTATGAGTAAACACTTGTATAAATGTATATATATCAGAGTTGTTACATGTGTTTACATTGTTTTACATCCCCAGTAGTTACATACAAAATGCTACTGTGCTATGTCTAGTTTAGATACAAAATAATCCAAGTGTGTATACCTTTAGCGATGGGATACAGCGGATTACCAAAAGGGAAACGCCTCCAGTCACGCTCACTCTATACTCAAATCTCTGTAGAGAGGGGGAAAATAAGGGGGTGAGCAAACCACACGCTCAGTAAGGCAATCATGCAAACAGGTAGATACTGCACTATCTACGTGATCGTGATGCCATGCTCAAAAGCATTTAATTCATTATTTATCTCAAAACATGAGTGTATGATTGTGTTAATGGTATGTAAAGCATTCATGCTATTAAAATTCAGTGCACATTTCAACTCAAAGCATGGTATAAATTATCATGTATAATTCACAGTAAAAGCATGGCATTACCCATCATGCATTTTTACATTAAAGCATGGCATTAAACCTCATGCATCCGTGCACTTTAAAAACCATTAACAAATCAATTCAACACTGGTCAGGTCTCAGCCCATCCCTCGGACCTTCCTGACCCACAAATCATTTCAAACATGGATTTATTCTCAAATAGCAGTAAACATGTGAGATAGGCAGTTCAACAATAGGTAATAACCTCAAGGCCTATGTACATAACCTGTGATACCGGCTACACGGATCAGGTGTGCGGGATATCACCACTATCTGCTTCCACACGGGAGGTGGGTCAAATCCTACCCATCGGTCCATAGCAGATCTCGTCCGAAGACGGCACATCACATCTCAACATGGTACAATGTACTCCATGCTACATGCACGATACAACGTATTCCGTGGACGCAATCAACACATCATATCACGCCACATCTCAAACGCACGTGCGAACCTATTTAATCGGTACGACCTCTTGTCTACCCAAAGCTCCTAACATGGCTAATTAATCATGTCAAAACAATGCACGTGTAAGCCTATTTAATCGATGTGACACCCAGTCTACTCGAAGCTCCAAACATGGCAACATGCAAGGTGGGCATCCAGTGCGAGACAAACTCGAAGCACAATGCCAAAACAATTATGTAATCCATGTGAAAACTAGTGCCTCTTGCACTCATGTGTATAAAACACGTCAAATCTCGTGCGAGTCATACTCTAGCACGCTTTCATCACACGAAATCATGTAGGTGGCTCAAAACTTTGCAAAGTATGGTTAACAAAACCAAAACACACTCATCCTTTTGTAAATCATTTCAATGTCAGCCAACCTACCAATCATTTGCTAAAAAGCAACATAACATGATTTTCAAAGCAATATGCTTTTGTTTTCATGCACATTTCTCAAACTCTCAACTTTTACCCTTCAATCACCCAACATCATTTCCTAATCTCATGCATTCTATCAAAACATTTAAGCGCCCCAATTGCGCACAGATATCTCTAAGAGTCCACACAATTCCCTTACCTCGATTTACTTGGTGTGACTCCTTTCCTTTTAGCTTCTCATGCTCTTGGCTCAACTCGCCTCGGCGTATCCTCAAAAGCTGCGATTCATTCATTAAATCAATTGAGTTAATGTATTTAACCCATAATTGACCTCACTAGTCAATATTATTCACTTATGCATTTTACCAATGCCTTATTCCACATTTTACCTCTTTTAGGTAAATCTCACAATTTATCCACTAACCACATCTTAAAATCATACCACAACACTATTAATAACTTCTACATATCTCATTCATCATTAATCTCCATACAATTCCACTTTCTCACTCTAGACCATTTCTAGGTCATAATCATTCCAATGCATTTTAGATAGTTTCTAACCATCCATACTCATGCCAAACAACTCCAAAATCAATTATATAAACAATGTACCATAGTTGGAGTGTTAGAATCTTACCCAATTTGATTTCTCTTCTTGCTCCAAATGGCAATGCCCATAACTCCTTCAATACCAACAATGGGAAAATGCCTTCCAACTATGTTGTTCTTCTCTTTGATAGGAACAACTTTGCCTCCAATGGTCTCTCTTCAAACCTCACTAAAAATGGCTGATTTTAGAGAGAGAAAGTTAGGTTTTTGGGTTGAAAGTGGAAGGTTAGTGTTTTTCCTGAAATTTTTTTATTTTCAGCACTCCTTATATAGAAATAGCTTGAGGAGATCGATCTGGTCCAAGAGAAGATCGATCTGGTCCCCTTAAATCCCTCTTTTTTCACGGCATTTTAAGCATGAGATCGATCTGTCGAAGCATGAGATCGATCTGCTCCCAAACAGAGAGCTAAGGAGATCGATCTGGGTGCTTGAGGATCGATCTTTTTACTACAGAATGCTTAGGAGATCGATCTGGCTCCATTGGTGATCGATCTACTCTATTTCATTGCCCAAATAAGAGCATTCTGGCTCTTCCAGATCGATCTTTCATCCCATGAGATCGATCTGCCCTTCATAGTTTCCAGATTTTCTGCAGTTCTTCTGCAGCAACACTTACCAAACATCCTTAATTTGCTACCATGATCCTTTTCTCATTCATTCATCTTTGAGGCTTGACAATGACATCCATACATACCTTATTCCTATTGAAACTTGTGTGGAATCCTTGTATAACCAAAAGTATACGATATAAACCAAATGGAAGTGCACAACTTATGCAATTCTACTTCCATTTTACCACACTATTCAAATCCATTCCACTCACATTCTCCACATGTTTAAGTCCATTTCTTTACATTCACACATAATGTAACTTGTATGTACAATCACAACTCTTATTACAAGTGTGTACATTAACTTATGGACTTACATCACATATACTTCACTTATGAATTCATAGTACAACTCTATTTACATTTCTATGTACATATATACCACCATTATACATATACGGGGTCTCACATTCTCCCCCACTTAGAAATTTTGGTCCTCTAAATTAGAACCAATTATTCTGTGAACAACTCGGGATACTTCTACCGCATCAAACTCTCCAATTCCCATGTGGCTTCTTCCACAGTGTGATGTTGCCAAAGTATTTTCACCAAGGGAATTGTCTTTGTCCTCAGCACTTTCTCTTTTCTGTCCAATACCCGAACTGGCTTCTCATCATAGGTCATACCTTCATTGAGCTCCAATGGCTCATACCTTATTACATGCGTTGGATCCGGGTGATACTTCCTCAACATGGATACGTGGAAGACGTTATGCACACTTGCCAACTCTGGTGGCAATGCCAACCTATACGCCTTATCTCCCACTCTATCCAGTATCTCAAATGTCCCTATATATCGAGGGCTCAACTTTCCCTTCTTCCCGAATCTCATAATTCCCTTCGAAGGGGAAACTTTCAAAAATACTGACTCACCCACATCATACTCTAGTGGTCTCCGTCTCCTATCAGCATAACTCTTTTGCCTGTTCTGAGCTGTCCGTAACCTCTCACATATCAATTGGACGTCCTCGGAGGCTTGTCTAACCAAGTCGGGAGCAAAGATCTGTCTGTCACAAACCTCTTCCCATCCAATAGGGGAATGACATCTACGCCCATATAATGCCTCATATGGTGCCATCCCGATACTCGCATGAAAACTGTTATTATACACGAACTCTACGAGTGGCAAATGGTCATCCCAGGAGCCTCCAAAATCTAATGCACACGCTCTCAACATATCTTCCAGGGTCTGTATAGTCCTCTCTGACTGACCATCTGTCTGAGGATGAAACGCGGTGCTAAAACTCAACTGGGTCCCCATCGCTTCCTAAAAACGTTCCCAAAAGTGAGAAGTGAAGTGGGCATCCCTATCAGAAACAACGCTCACTGAAATTCCATGTAGCCTCACTATCTCGCGCACATATAGGTTTGCTAACTGGCTCAGAGTATCGGTGGCTCTCATAGCTAGAAAATGGGTATATGGCATCATGACCTCTATGGGTCCTCGGCAATCCCATCACAAAATCCATGGTGACATACTCCCACTTTCATGTCGGTATCAGTAGAGGCTGCAATAACCCTGCAGGCTTCTGATGCTCTACCTTCACCCACTGACAAACGAGACACTTAGCAACATATTCAGCAATGTGCTTTTTCATTCCAGACCACCAATAAACTTTTCAAAGGTTTTGATACATCTTAGTACCCCCTGGATGTATCGTATACTTCGATGAGTGAGCCTCTGTTAAGATCAACCTTCTGATCTCTGCATCATCAGGAACACATATCCTACCTCTGAACCTCAACAATCCATCCGAACTCAATCCAAAGTCCGTGTTTGTACCGCTATGTATCTGCCCGACAATATCACTGCACTGCTGATCAACTCGCTGAGCCTGTCGGATTCGATTTACCAAATTCGGTTCCAATTACAGGCTAGCTATCATAAATCCACTATCAGCGTCAGGCGGGGTCATATCCAAACTGAGGTTCGTAAACTATTCCAACAGCTCGTGTTCCCTGATCATCATAAATGATACCATCCCGAGATGCTTCCTACTCAAAGCATCAGCAACCACATTTGCTTTACTCGGGTGGTATAGGATTTCACAATCATAATCCTTTAACAGCTCGAGCCATCTCCTCTGTCTCATGTTCAGCTCTTTTTGTGAGAACAGGTACTTAAGGCTCTTATGATCTGTATAAATCTGAAATCTCTCACCATAGAGGTAGTGGCGCCATATCTTCAGCACAAACACCACCATTGCCAACTCCAAATCATGGGTCGGGTAGTTCCTCTCATGACCCTTTAATTATCTTGATCCATAGGCTACTACCTTCCTATCCTGCATCAACACGCAGCCCAGTCCTAGCTGTGAAGTATCTGTATACACCTAGAAACCTCCTGAGCTGGTAGGAATGGTGAGGATTGGAGCTGTGGTTAATCTCCTTTTTAGCTCCTCAAAACTTTCTTCACATTTATCGTCCCACACAAACTCAACATTCTTTCTTGTGAGGCGTGTCAAAGGAGCAGCTAACCTCGAAAATCCCTCTACAAACCTTCGATAATACCCAGCTAAACCTAGGAAACTTCTGATCTCTGTCACTGTCTGGGGTCTCTGCCACTGAACTACGGCCTCAATCTTAGATGGATCCACTGATACTCCATCCTTCGATACTATGTGACCCAGAAAAGAGATCTGTTCCAACCAAAAGTCACACTTGCTGAGTTTAGCATACAACTTCTTCTCTCGGAGGGTTTGTAGCAATATCCTTAAATGCCTTTCATGCTCCTCTCTAGACCTTGAGTACACCAGTATATCATCAATAAACACAATAACAAACCGATCCAAATACTGGTGGAATACCTCATTCATCAAAGACATAAAAGCTGCGGGAGCATTTGTCAACCCGAATGGCATAACCATAAACTCATAATGTCCATACCGGGTGCGAAAAGCTGTCTTGGGTACATCTCCACCTCGTATCTTCAACTGATGGTACCCTGATCTCAGATCTATCTTGGAAAAGACCTGCGCTCCCTTAAGCTGATCCAACAAATCATCGATGCGTGGGAGGGGATACTTATTCTTGATGGTAGCCTTATTCAACAACCGGTAGTCTATACACAGTCGAAGGCTTCCATCCTTCTTCCTTACAAACAGAACCGGTACTCTCTAAGGTGAGATGCTCGGTCTGATGAACCCCTTCTCTAGCAACTCTTGCAGCTGTTTCCTTAATTCTTCCAACTCGACTTGAGCCATTCTGTATGGTGGCTTGGACATCGGCTCTGTACTAGGTGTCAAATCTATACCAAACTCTATCTCCCTATCTGAAGGTAACCCTGATAACTCATCCGAAAGACATCTGGAAATTCCCTAACCACTAGTATGTCTTCCAATTTCGGATGTGCCTTATCCGTCTCAATCACAAAAGGGATGAATCCTTCACATTATTCTTTCCACCATCATAAATCATCACATCACATACATAAATGAGATCAAATTTACCTTTCATACATCATGTATCAAGATTGTACTCATCACACTTATAATAATCATGTTCTTTAATCTCATTTCACAAAATTAACTACAAGATTGTCTATCTTTGGAAACATCAAAGTTTTTGCATGACAATCCATAACGACATGATTTGCAGCCAGCCAATCCATCCCTAGGATTACATCAAAATCATTCATATTTAATAAAATTAAATCGACTGCCATCTCTTTACCTCCTATCCTCATCTTACAATCCCTATATACATGCTCAATCAACTGACTATCATTCATAGGGGTAGATATCAATAACATCTTATCGAGCAGTGTGGGCTTTACATGCTTCAATAATTTACGTGTAAAGGATGGTGATACAAAAGAATGCGTGGCACCAGGATCAAATAGTACATAAGCTTCTAAATCAAAGATTTGGATGGTACCTTTTACCACATCCGATGACTGATCGGCAGTGTCCTGGTCCAGTGCGTGCACTCGTCCTCTGCTTACACCCACTGCTTGCTTCCCCTTTTCCTCTACTGTAGCCCTCCTCCTCGGAGCAGCTGTATCAACTGGAGCTCTCTCTGGCTCCTTACCCTTCTGTGGGGCTCTCTCTATCATCTCTGGGCAATCTCTGATTATGTGTCCTGGCTTCCCACATCTGAAGCATACTACAGGAGATCCATAGCATGGTCAAGTACCATGGTACCTACCACACTTGCCACACTGTTCTGTAGTAGGCCGTGGTCCTCTAATCACGATTCCCTTAGCTGGAGCAATGGCCGGATACATGGGAGTATCAACTGCCCTCTCCCGGATCTCATCAATTCTCAGCCTCTTTCCAGAGAATCTCTTGCTTCCTTTATAATTGAAGCCTCTATCCATCATTGGTCTTTTCTTATCTCTGTCCCTCATCTTACCAACCTTTCCAAACTCTGAGGCGATTCTATCAACATCTTGTTCACACAATTGCGCCCTACGCACTGCCTCTTCATAGGTTGGTATATCCAGAGGAACCAATCTCGACCTGATGGTCGGTCTCAATCCATCCATAAACTTCTGGATTTTTTAGACCTTATTACCCATCGTGTTGGGATCATATCTGCCCAGGGATATAAAAGCAGTCTCATACTCATCCACAGTCCTGCTCCCTTGGGTCAGTCCCAAAAATGCCATCTTTAGCTTCCTTTGTGTGGTATCCGGAACGTACTGTCTCCAGAAGGCCTCTAGAAATACATCCCAGCTGATCTCAGTATGCCGGGCTCTCACCAATGTTCTGCTGATCCTTTCAGCATAAAAGCGGCAAATGCTACCATCTCGGTAGTGGTGCACTCAAACAACCCATATAATTTCTCGATCTCATTGATCCAATCCTCAGCCGCTACTGGGTCCTTTATTCCACTGAAAGATGGCGGTCCAAACTTCTGGAACTACCGCAATCTATCCAAATCACATCCATATCCCCAACCTCTACTGCCTGGCATAGCAACCGGCGTAGGCACATCCTGTGTGGGTGGGGTATCTGTCGTCTGTGGCCTTTGGGCTTCCCTTGCCCATGCCTCGGGAGCTGCTGCCTGCTCGGCATCACCCTGTGTAGCGGGACTCTGTCTACCGCCAACTCCAGATAAAGATTGGGAGACCAACTCCACAATCATCTCAATGCTCCGCTTAATCCTCGCGAAGCGAGCCTCAGTACTCTCGGGTCTCTCCTCTGGACCCTGTGGAGCGTGCTCAACATCGACCTCCACCTCAACATCCTCCTGAGCCTCGTGTGTTTTCGGCTCAACACGACCCCCAGGCCTACCTCTACGGCCTCGAGCCTGTGCTCTCATCCCTCTACCGCGACTGGTATTAGGCATACTTACTCAATTCCCTACATTCACAACCAATTACTTAGTCAACCCATCGACACACACAATTTGTATCTAAACAAGCACAGTAACTTGGGGATGAAAAATTTCAAATTATTAAGTATTTTAGACATGACACATGTCAAACCAACTCGAGCTCTGATACTAACTTCTGTCACGACCCTCAACTTACCAAAATACGTACAAATTTTTTGCATTTTCATGCATCAATCTTTAATCATCCTTCCTCGATCGTGAACAACCACACTCATAACAGTTGGGCTGTGTGTCGACGTCTAACTCACTCCACCATACCAATTCAATTTGAAACTTTATTTATGAGTAAACACTTGTATAAATATATATATCAGAGTTGTTACATGTGTTTACATTGTTTTATATCCCCAGTAGTTACATACAAAATGCTACTGTGCTATGTCTAGTTTAGATACAAAATAATTCAAGTGTGTATACCTTTAGCGATGGGATGCAGCGGATTACCAAAAAGGAAACACCTTCAGTCACGCTCACTCTATACTCAAATCTCTGTAGAGAGGGGGAAAATAAGGGGGGTGAGCAAACCACACGCTCAGTAAGGCAATCATGCAAACAGGTATATACTGCACTATCTACGTGATCGTGATGCCATGCTCAAAAGCATTTAATTCATTATTTATCTCAAAACATGAGTGTATGATTATGTTAATGGTATGTAAAGCATTCATGCTATTAAAATTCAGTGCACATTTCAACTCAAAGCATGGTATAAATCATCATGCATAATTCACAATAAAAGCATGACATTACCCATCATGCATTTTTACAATAAAGCATGGCATTAAACCTCATGCATCCGTGCACTTTAAAAACTATTAACAAATCAATTCAACACTGGTCAGGTCTCAGCCCATCCCTCGGACCTTCCTGACCCACAAATCATTTCAAACATGGATTTATTCTCAAATAGCAGTAGACATGTGAGATAGGCAGTTCAACAATAGGTAATAACCTCAAGGCCTATGTACATAACCTGTGATACCGGCTACACGGATCAGGTGTGCGGGATATCACCACTATCTGCTTCCACACGGGAGGTGGATCAAATCCTACCCGTCGATCCATAGCAGATCTCGTCCGAAGATGGCACATCACATCTCAACATGGTACAATGTACTCCATACTACATACACAGTACAACGTATTCCGTGGACCCAATCAACACATCATATCACGCCACATCTCAAATGCACATGTGAGCCTATTTAATCGGTACGACCTCTTGTCTACCCGAAGCTCCTAGCACGGCTAATTAATCATGTCAAAACAATGCACGTGTGAGCCTATTTAATCGATGTGACACCCAGTCTACTCGAAGCTCCAAACACGGCAACATGCAAGGTGGACATCCAGTGCGAGACAAACTCGAAGCACAATGCCAAAACAATTATAAAATCCATGTGAAAACTAGTGCCTCTTGCACTCATGTGTATAAAACACGTCAAATCTCGTGCGAGTCATACTCTAGCACGCTTTCATACTCACGAAATCATGTAGGTGGCTCAAAACTTTGCAAAGTATGGTTAACAAAACCAAAACACACTCATTTCTTTTGCAAATCATTTCAATGTCAGCCAACTTACCAATCATTTGCTAAAAAGCAACATAACATGATTTTCCAAGCAATATGCTTTTGTTTTCATGCACATTTCTCAAACTCTCAACTTTTACCCTTCAATCACCCAACATCATTTCCTAATCTCATGCATTCTAGCAAAACATTTAAGCGCCCGAATTGCGCACAGATATCTATGAGAGTCCACACAATTCCCTTACCTCGATTTACTTGGTGTGACTCCTTTCCTTTTAGCTTCTCACGCTCTTGGCTCAACTTGCCTCGGCGTATCCTCAGAAGCTGCGATTCATTCATTAAATCAATTGAGTTAATGTATTTAACCCATAATTGACCTCACTAGTCAATATTATTCACTTATGCATTTTACCAATGCCTTATTCTACATTTTACCTCTTTTAGGTAAATCTCACAATTTATCCACTAACCACATCTTAAAATCATACCACAACACTATTAATAACTTCTACATATCTCATTCATCATTAATCTCCATACAATTCCACTTTCTCACTCTAGACCATTTCTAGGTCATAATCATTCCAATGCATTTTAGATAGTTTCTAACCATCCATACTCATGCCAAACAACTCCAAAATCAATTATATAAACAATGTACCATAGTTGGAGTGTTAGAATCTTACCCAATTTGATTTCTCTTCTTGCTCCAAAGGGCAATGCCCATAACTCCTTCAATACCAACAATGGGAAAATGCCTTCCAACTATGTTGTTCTTCTCTTTGATAGGAACAACTTTGCCTCTAATGATCTCTCTTCAAACCTCACTAAAAATGGCTGATTTTAGAGAGAGAAAGTTAGGTTTTTGGGTTGAAAGTGGAAGGTTAGTGTTTTTCCCAAAATTTTTTGATTTTCAACACTCCTTATATAGAAATAGCTTGAGGAGATCGATCTGATCCAAGAGGAGATCGATCTGATCCCCTTAAATCCCTCTTTTTCACGACATGTTAAGCATGAGATCGATCTGTCGAAGCATGAGATCGATCTGCTCCCAAACAGAGAGCTAAGGAGATCGATTTAGGTGCTTGAGGATCGATCTTTTTACTACAGAATGCTTAAGAGATCGATCTGGCTCCATTGGAGATCGATCTGCTCTATTCCATTGCCCAAATAATAGCATTCTGGCTCTTTCAGATCGATCTCTCATCCCATGAGATCGATCTGCCCTTCATAGTTTTCAGATTTTCTGCAGTTCTTCTGTAGCAACACTTACCAAACATCTTTAATTTGCTACCATGATCCTTTTCTCATTCATTCATCTTTGAGGCTTGATAATGACATCCATACATACCTTATTCCTATTGAAACTTGTGTGGAATCCTTGTATAACCAAAAGTATACGATATAAACCAAATGGAAGTGCACAACTTATGCAATTCTACTTCCATTTTACCACACTATTCATAATCCATTCCACTCACATTCTCCACATGTTTAAGTCCATTTCTTTACATTCACACATAATGTAACTTGTATGTACAATCACAACTCTTATTACAAGTGTGTACATTAACTTATGGACTTACATCACATATACTTCACTTATGAATTCATAGTACAACTCTATTTACATTTCTATGTACATATATACCACCATTATACATATACGGGGTCTCACATTCTCCCCCACTTAGAAATTTTGGTCCTCTAAATTAGAACCAATTATTCTGTGAACAACTCGGGATACTTCTACCGCATCAAACTCTCCAATTCCCATGTGGCTTCTTCCACAGTGTGATGTTGCCAAAGTATTTTCACCAAGGGAATTGTCTTTGTCCTCAGCACTTTCTCTTTTCTGTCCAATACCCGAACTGGCTTCTCATCATAGGTCATACCTTCATTGAGCTCCAATGGCTCATACCTTATTACATGCGTTGGATCCGGGTGATACTTCCTCAACATGGATACGTGGAAGACGTTATGCACACTTGCCAACTCTGGTGGCAATGCCAACCTATACGCCTTATCTCCCACTCTATCCAGTATCTCAAATGTCCCTATATATCGAGGGCTCAACTTTCCCTTCTTCCCGAATCTCATAATTCCCTTCGAAGGGGAAACTTTCAAAAATACTGACTCACCCACATCATACTCTAGTGGTCTCCGTCTCCTATCAGCATAACTCTTTTGCCTGTTCTGAGCTGTCCGTAACCTCTCACATATCAATTGGACGTCCTCGGAGGCTTGTCTAACCAAGTCGGGAGCAAAGATCTGTCTGTCACAAACCTCTTCCCATCCAATAGGGGAATGACATCTACGCCCATATAATGCCTCATATGGTGCCATCCCGATACTCGCATGAAAACTGTTATTATACACGAACTCTACGAGTGGCAAATGGTCATCCCAGGAGCCTCCAAAATCTAATGCACACGCTCTCAACATATCTTCCAGGGTCTGTATAGTCCTCTCTGACTGACCATCTGTCTGAGGATGAAACGCGGTGCTAAAACTCAACTGGGTCCCCATCGCTTCCTAAAAACGTTCCCAAAAGTGAGAAGTGAAGTGGGCATCCCTATCAGAAACAACGCTCACTGAAATTCCATGTAGCCTCACTATCTCGCGCACATATAGGTTTGCTAACTGGCTCAGAGTATCGGTGGCTCTCATAGCTAGAAAATGGGTATATGGCATCATGACCTCTATGGGTCCTCGGCAATCCCATCACAAAATCCATGGTGACATACTCCCACTTTCATGTCGGTATCAGTAGAGGCTGCAATAACCCTGCAGGCTTCTGATGCTCTACCTTCACCCACTGACAAACGAGACACTTAGCAACATATTCAGCAATGTGCTTTTTCATTCCAGACCACCAATAAACTTTTCAAAGGTTTTGATACATCTTAGTACCCCCTGGATGTATCGTATACTTCGATGAGTGAGCCTCTGTTAAGATCAACCTTCTGATCTCTGCATCATCAGGAACACATATCCTACCTCTGAACCTCAACAATCCATCCGAACTCAATCCAAAGTCCGTGTTTGTACCGCTATGTATCTGCCCGACAATATCACTGCACTGCTGATCAACTCGCTGAGCCTGTCGGATTCGATTTACCAAATTCGGTTCCAATTACAGGCTAGCTATCATAAATCCACTATCAGCGTCAGGCGGGGTCATATCCAAACTGAGGTTCGTAAACTATTCCAACAGCTCGTGTTCCCTGATCATCATAAATGATACCATCCCGAGATGCTTCCTACTCAAAGCATCAGCAACCACATTTGCTTTACTCGGGTGGTATAGGATTTCACAATCATAATCCTTTAACAGCTCGAGCCATCTCCTCTGTCTCATGTTCAGCTCTTTTTGTGAGAACAGGTACTTAAGGCTCTTATGATCTGTATAAATCTGAAATCTCTCACCATAGAGGTAGTGGCGCCATATCTTCAGCACAAACACCACCATTGCCAACTCCAAATCATGGGTCGGGTAGTTCCTCTCATGACCCTTTAATTATCTTGATCCATAGGCTACTACCTTCCTATCCTGCATCAACACGCAGCCCAGTCCTAGCTGTGAAGTATCTGTATACACCTAGAAACCTCCTGAGCTGGTAGGAATGGTGAGGATTGGAGCTGTGGTTAATCTCCTTTTTAGCTCCTCAAAACTTTCTTCACATTTATCGTCCCACACAAACTCAACATTCTTTCTTGTGAGGCGTGTCAAAGGAGCAGCTAACCTCGAAAATCCCTCTACAAACCTTCGATAATACCCAGCTAAACCTAGGAAACTTCTGATCTCTGTCACTGTCTGGGGTCTCTGCCACTGAACTACGGCCTCAATCTTAGATGGATCCACTGATACTCCATCCTTCGATACTATGTGACCCAGAAAAGAGATCTGTTCCAACCAAAAGTCACACTTGCTGAGTTTAGCATACAACTTCTTCTCTCGGAGGGTTTGTAGCAATATCCTTAAATGCCTTTCATGCTCCTCTCTAGACCTTGAGTACACCAGTATATCATCAATAAACACAATAACAAACCGATCCAAATACTGGTGGAATACCTCATTCATCAAAGACATAAAAGCTGCGGGAGCATTTGTCAACCCGAATGGCATAACCATAAACTCATAATGTCCATACCGGGTGCGAAAAGCTGTCTTGGGTACATCTCCACCTCGTATCTTCAACTGATGGTACCCTGATCTCAGATCTATCTTGGAAAAGACCTGCGCTCCCTTAAGCTGATCCAACAAATCATCGATGCGTGGGAGGGGATACTTATTCTTGATGGTAGCCTTATTCAACAACCGGTAGTCTATACACAGTCGAAGGCTTCCATCCTTCTTCCTTACAAACAGAACCGGTACTCTCTAAGGTGAGATGCTCGGTCTGATGAACCCCTTCTCTAGCAACTCTTGCAGCTGTTTCCTTAATTCTTCCAACTCGACTTGAGCCATTCTGTATGGTGGCTTGGACATCGGCTCTGTACTAGGTGTCAAATCTATACCAAACTCTATCTCCCTATCTGAAGGTAACCCTGATAACTCATCCGAAAGACATCTGGAAATTCCCTAACCACTAGTATGTCTTCCAATTTCGGATGTGCCTTATCCGTCTCAATCACAAAAGGGATGAATCCTTCACATTATTCTTTCCACCATCATAAATCATCACATCACATACATAAATGAGATCAAATTTACCTTTCATACATCATGTATCAAGATTGTACTCATCACACTTATAATAATCATGTTCTTTAATCTCATTTCACAAAATTAACTACAAGATTGTCTATCTTTGGAAACATCAAAGTTTTTGCATGACAATCCATAACGACATGATTTGCAGCCAGCCAATCCATCCCTAGGATTACATCAAAATCATTCATATTTAATAAAATTAAATCGACTGCCATCTCTTTACCTCCTATCCTCATCTTACAATCCCTATATACATGCTCAATCAACTGACTATCATTCATAGGGGTAGATATCAATAACATCTTATCGAGCAGTGTGGGCTTTACATGCTTCAATAATTTACGTGTAAAGGATGGTGATACAAAAGAATGCGTGGCACCAGGATCAAATAGTACATAAGCTTCTAAATCAAAGATTTGGATGGTACCTTTTACCACATCCGATGACTGATCGGCAGTGTCCTGGTCCAGTGCGTGCACTCGTCCTCTGCTTACACCCACTGCTTGCTTCCCCTTTTCCTCTACTGTAGCCCTCCTCCTCGGAGCAGCTGTATCAACTGGAGCTCTCTCTGGCTCCTTACCCTTCTGTGGGGCTCTCTCTATCATCTCTGGGCAATCTCTGATTATGTGTCCTGGCTTCCCACATCTGAAGCATACTACAGGAGATCCATAGCATGGTCAAGTACCATGGTACCTACCACACTTGCCACACTGTTCTGTAGTAGGCCGTGGTCCTCTAATCACGATTCCCTTAGCTGGAGCAATGGCCGGATACATGGGAGTATCAACTGCCCTCTCCCGGATCTCATCAATTCTCAGCCTCTTTCCAGAGAATCTCTTGCTTCCTTTATAATTGAAGCCTCTATCCATCATTGGTCTTTTCTTATCTCTGTCCCTCATCTTACCAACCTTTCCAAACTCTGAGGCGATTCTATCAACATCTTGTTCACACAATTGCGCCCTACGCACTGCCTCTTCATAGGTTGGTATATCCAGAGGAACCAATCTCGACCTGATGGTCGGTCTCAATCCATCCATAAACTTCTGGATTTTTTAGACCTTATTACCCATCGTGTTGGGATCATATCTGCCCAGGGATATAAAAGCAGTCTCATACTCATCCACAGTCCTGCTCCCTTGGGTCAGTCCCAAAAATGCCATCTTTAGCTTCCTTTGTGTGGTATCCGGAACGTACTGTCTCCAGAAGGCCTCTAGAAATACATCCCAGCTGATCTCAGTATGCCGGGCTCTCACCAATGTTCTGCTGATCCTTTCAGCATAAAAGCGGCAAATGCTACCATCTCGGTAGTGGTGCACTCAAACAACCCATATAATTTCTCGATCTCATTGATCCAATCCTCAGCCGCTACTGGGTCCTTTATTCCACTGAAAGATGGCGGTCCAAACTTCTGGAACTACCGCAATCTATCCAAATCACATCCATATCCCCAACCTCTACTGCCTGGCATAGCAACCGGCGTAGGCACATCCTGTGTGGGTGGGGTATCTGTCGTCTGTGGCCTTTGGGCTTCCCTTGCCCATGCCTCGGGAGCTGCTGCCTGCTCGGCATCACCCTGTGTAGCGGGACTCTGTCTACCGCCAACTCCAGATAAAGATTGGGAGACCAACTCCACAATCATCTCAATGCTCCGCTTAATCCTCGCGAAGCGAGCCTCAGTACTCTCGGGTCTCTCCTCTGGACCCTGTGGAGCGTGCTCAACATCGACCTCCACCTCAACATCCTCCTGAGCCTCGTGTGTTTTCGGCTCAACACGACCCCCAGGCCTACCTCTACGGCCTCGAGCCTGTGCTCTCATCCCTCTACCGCGACTGGTATTAGGCATACTTACTCAATTCCCTACATTCACAACCAATTACTTAGTCAACCCATCGACACACACAATTTGTATCTAAACAAGCACAGTAACTTGGGGATGAAAAATTTCAAATTATTAAGTATTTTAGACATGACACATGTCAAACCAACTCGAGCTCTGATACTAACTTCTGTCACGACCCTCAACTTACCAAAATACGTACAAATTTTTTGCATTTTCATGCATCAATCTTTAATCATCCTTCCTCGATCGTGAACAACCACACTCATAACAGTTGGGCTGTGTGTCGACGTCTAACTCACTCCACCATACCAATTCAATTTGAAACTTTATTTATGAGTAAACACTTGTATAAATATATATATCAGAGTTGTTACATGTGTTTACATTGTTTTATATCCCCAGTAGTTACATACAAAATGCTACTGTGCTATGTCTAGTTTAGATACAAAATAATCCAAGTGTGTATACCTTTAGCGATGGGATGCAGCGGATTACCAAAAAGGAAACACCTTCAGTCACGCTCACTCTATACTCAAATCTCTGTAGAGAGGGGGAAAATAAGGGGGGTGAGCAAACCACACGCTCAGTAAGGCAATCATGCAAACAGGTATATACTGCACTATCTACGTGATCGTGATGCCATGCTCAAAAGCATTTAATTCATTATTTATCTCAAAACATGAGTGTATGATTATGTTAATGGTATGTAAAGCATTCATGCTATTAAAATTCAGTGCACATTTCAACTCAAAGCATGGTATAAATCATCATGCATAATTCACAATAAAAGCATGACATTACCCATCATGCATTTTTACAATAAAGCATGGCATTAAACCTCATGCATCCGTGCACTTTAAAAACTATTAACAAATCAATTCAACACTGGTCAGGTCTCAGCCCATCCCTCGGACCTTCCTGACCCACAAATCATTTCAAACATGGATTTATTCTCAAATAGCAGTAGACATGTGAGATAGGCAGTTCAACAATAGGTAATAACCTCAAGGCCTATGTACATAACCTGTGATACCGGCTACACGGATCAGGTGTGCGGGATATCACCACTATCTGCTTCCACACGGGAGGTGGATCAAATCCTACCCGTCGATCCATAGCAGATCTCGTCCGAAGATGGCACATCACATCTCAACATGGTACAATGTACTCCATACTACATACACAGTACAACGTATTCCGTGGACCCAATCAACACATCATATCACGCCACATCTCAAATGCACATGTGAGCCTATTTAATCGGTACGACCTCTTGTCTACCCGAAGCTCCTAGCACGGCTAATTAATCATGTCAAAACAATGCACGTGTGAGCCTATTTAATCGATGTGACACCCAGTCTACTCGAAGCTCCAAACACGGCAACATGCAAGGTGGACATCCAGTGCGAGACAAACTCGAAGCACAATGCCAAAACAATTATAAAATCCATGTGAAAACTAGTGCCTCTTGCACTCATGTGTATAAAACACGTCAAATCTCGTGCGAGTCATACTCTAGCACGCTTTCATACTCACGAAATCATGTAGGTGGCTCAAAACTTTGCAAAGTATGGTTAACAAAACCAAAACACACTCATTTCTTTTGCAAATCATTTCAATGTCAGCCAACTTACCAATCATTTGCTAAAAAGCAACATAACATGATTTTCCAAGCAATATGCTTTTGTTTTCATGCACATTTCTCAAACTCTCAACTTTTACCCTTCAATCACCCAACATCATTTCCTAATCTCATGCATTCTAGCAAAACATTTAAGCGCCCGAATTGCGCACAGATATCTATGAGAGTCCACACAATTCCCTTACCTCGATTTACTTGGTGTGACTCCTTTCCTTTTAGCTTCTCACGCTCTTGGCTCAACTTGCCTCGGCGTATCCTCAGAAGCTGCGATTCATTCATTAAATCAATTGAGTTAATGTATTTAACCCATAATTGACCTCACTAGTCAATATTATTCACTTATGCATTTTACCAATGCCTTATTCTACATTTTACCTCTTTTAGGTAAATCTCACAATTTATCCACTAACCACATCTTAAAATCATACCACAACACTATTAATAACTTCTACATATCTCATTCATCATTAATCTCCATACAATTCCACTTTCTCACTCTAGACCATTTCTAGGTCATAATCATTCCAATGCATTTTAGATAGTTTCTAACCATCCATACTCATGCCAAACAACTCCAAAATCAATTATATAAACAATGTACCATAGTTGGAGTGTTAGAATCTTACCCAATTTGATTTCTCTTCTTGCTCCAAAGGGCAATGCCCATAACTCCTTCAATACCAACAATGGGAAAATGCCTTCCAACTATGTTGTTCTTCTCTTTGATAGGAACAACTTTGCCTCTAATGATCTCTCTTCAAACCTCACTAAAAATGGCTGATTTTAGAGAGAGAAAGTTAGGTTTTTGGGTTGAAAGTGGAAGGTTAGTGTTTTTCCCAAAATTTTTTGATTTTCAACACTCCTTATATAGAAATAGCTTGAGGAGATCGATCTGATCCAAGAGGAGATCGATCTGATCCCCTTAAATCCCTCTTTTTCACGACATGTTAAGCATGAGATCGATCTGTCGAAGCATGAGATCGATCTGCTCCCAAACAGAGAGCTAAGGAGATCGATTTAGGTGCTTGAGGATCGATCTTTTTACTACAGAATGCTTAAGAGATCGATCTGGCTCCATTGGAGATCGATCTGCTCTATTCCATTGCCCAAATAATAGCATTCTGGCTCTTTCAGATCGATCTCTCATCCCATGAGATCGATCTGCCCTTCATAGTTTTCAGATTTTCTGCAGTTCTTCTGTAGCAACACTTACCAAACATCTTTAATTTGCTACCATGATCCTTTTCTCATTCATTCATCTTTGAGGCTTGATAATGACATCCATACATACCTTATTCCTATTGAAACTTGTGTGGAATCCTTGTATAACCAAAAGTATACGATATAAACCAAATGGAAGTGCACAACTTATGCAATTCTACTTCCATTTTACCACACTATTCATAATCCATTCCACTCACATTCTCCACATGTTTAAGTCCATTTCTTTACATTCACACATAATGTAACTTGTATGTACAATCACAACTCTTATTACAAGTGTGTACATTAACTTATGGACTTACATCACATATACTTCACTTATGAATTCATAGTACAACTCTATTTACATTTCTATGTACATATATACCATTATACATATACGGGGTCTCACAGTTGCAGCAGGAAAACTGCAGAAAATTTGGGAAGTATGAAGGCCAGATCGATCTCATAGGATGAGAGATCGATCTGGAAGAGTCAGAATGCTCTTATTTGAGCAATGGAATAGAGCAGATCGATCTCCAATAGGGTCAGATCGATCTCCTAACCATTCTGTAATGAAAAGATCGATCCTCAAGCATTCAGATCGATCTCCTTAGCTCTCTATATTTGGGAGCAGATAGATCTCAAGCTTCGACAGATCGATCTCATGCTTAAATTACCGTGAAAAAGAGGGATTTAAGGGGACCAGATCGATCTCCTCAAGCTATTTCTATAAAATGAGTGCTGAAAATCTAAAAATTTCAGAAAAAACATCAACCTACCATTTTCAACACAAAAACCTAACTTTCTCTCTCTAAAATCAGCCATTTCCAGTAAGATTTGAGGGGAGGCCATTAGGCACTAAGTTGTTCATCTTGAGGAAGAGAACAACATAGTTGGAACCCAAAATCCCATTGTTGGTATTGAAGGAGCTAGCATTGACATTTGGAGCAAGAAGAGAAATCAGATTTGGTAAGATTCTAACACTCAAACTCTGGTACATTATCTATTTAAATGATTTTGGAGTTGTTTGGCATAAGTATGTATGGTTGGAAACACCTAGGTTGTATTAGAAACTAATGTAACCTACAAAATGGATTGAACCTAGTGTGAGAAAGTGAAAGTCAAATGAGTTGATGAATTATGGGTATGCTAAAGTAGCTATTGGAGTAATGTAAATGATGTGAAATGGGTAAATGAAACTATAAAGTGAGTTTAGTGAATTTATGAGGATGAGCATAACTAAGGCTTGATGAAAGGCCATAGTGGGGAAATCGTGAACCATGAGCCTAATATCGATTTCGAATAAGTTAGGAGGCCTAAGAGAATCCATCTACTCGAGTTATGAGTAGAATAATAAAGCAAGGCCTCACAAGCGTTAATAGAGACTATAGGTCGAATCGAATATAGTAAACACAAAAGTTAGATTATAACGCGCTAAAATGATTCAAAATTTCATTTATGTGCAGTCCCGAAGAGTTCGTTGGAAACGAATCGAGCCGTACGAGTAAGTAGCTTTAAGGAAATGGAATCATGCATCGCGATTCTAGGTAAGGGAATTTTGTGAGTATATAGAGGTAGCTGCTCGTACTTTGAACTTGTGGGTGAATATTAGGTGTTTTATGAAATGCATGGTTGCTCAAGTAAATGATTGATGGTATTCATGAATGATGATAAGTATGTTTTGATGTTTTACAAAACATCAAATGTTTTGGTTTTGAAGTGGATTCTATGAAATGGGATAGTAAGGCTAATAATTGCATAAATCTAATGTTTTGATGTTTTACAAAACGTAATTGCTTTGTTTTAAGCAAGCTTGTAGATGGGCTGGCTAGTGTTTTATTGATGTTGTGGAGAAAAAACATTTGTGAAGTGCTAAACCCGGTTGTCGGGATTGTTTAATTGTGTATGACCCACCTATCGTATTTGTATGACATAAATCGCGCTAGAGCCTCGCTCGCATTGGATTTTGATATTTTCACTTGTGCGAAACGTGCTGGAGCTTAGCTCGCACTTTGATTTGAATTGTGACGATGTTTTATAAACCATACTGGAGCTTTTGCTCATACATGGTTTTCGATAGTTTTCTTATGCATATAACCATACTTGAGCTATGCTCGTACGTGGTTTCTTCATATTTTTATGTATAAATGCCGTACTAGAGCATTGCTCGTATGAAGTGATTGGTTTTGATGCATGAATTCGTGCTAGAGCATAGCTCGCTCTGGTTTTCACACTGTGGTATGTATGAGGCCGTGGTGAGGGTAATACAGATTAACTCAGGGAACCCAACAGGTATGACAGACCTCTTGAGTGGGGTGAGGGTGAGGGGCTAGGACCTAACATAATCCATTCAGGGAACCCAATAGGCCTAACAGACCTCTTGAGTGGGGTGAGGGTGAGGGGCTAGGACCTGAATCAAAGAACCCAACAGGGGTGAGCAAGGCCATGAGGGGCAAGGACCTAGTATTGAGAGTACTCCCACGTGCACTTGAGACTATAGAGGTTACACTTGGTATGGGGTAGATAAGACCTACGGCAGGCACCCCCAACCATGTTATGGGTCCGCGAAGCACGATGTACCGTGTATATCACATAGAGTACGATATACAGCGTGCTGGTTACTTGATTTGAGAAAGTCTGGCGGAGAACTAACCCACCTTCGTGCCAGCATGATGGATACACCGGGATCTGTGTGGTCTGGGATGATATGTGACAGTTGGCCAACATAGTCAGTTGAGATATAGTGACCTGTCTCCTTACTTGATTTACTTACTACCACATGATTTTAATCTATAAGTGTGATTGTGATTGTCCAGGGTAGACCCGAGGGAGGGGTCAAGCCTTGTAGACTTGATTTGTGAAACGATGATGATGTTTGTGATTGAGAAAATGGTTTGTGATGGGATTGTATGTTTTTGAGAATGAGCTTTATGATGTGGGTTTAAAAAGGAGGTTTCTTAATGAATTGCCCTTCTTATGAATTTAAATGAGATTGAGCATGAGATGATTTATACATGATGTTTTTACCATGTTTTATATGCCAATGTACATGATTTTGATACATGATATATATGTATACTTATATGGTATAGTTTTACTTCCTCATGCTCCTATTATAAACGATTTATGCATAATACTATCAGCATGTAGATAGAGTAGTTATCTACCATGCTTGCATTATTGCCTTACTGAGCGTGTGGTTGCTCATCCCTCTCTATTTCCCCTCTTACAGAGCGTGCATAGTAGCCCAGTGAGGACTGAGGTGAGGTATTTTGGACATCTGCTGCATCTCCATCACTCAGAGGTATATACACAGTGATTTCTTTTTGTATCTAAACAATGTAAAAGCACAGTAGTCATTTGAAATGTAATTATGGGGATGTAGATGTCAGTAATCACATTTTGTATAAGTAAATGATTAACTTTGAATGTATGACATCGTTTTATTAAATTGTGAATAAATGATAAGTGGTGGTTATTATTGACTCACAGCTTGTCACGATCCAATTCCATTCTCTTTAACCGAAAATCACTAAAAATTTTTCGCGTTTTACTGTTACCTTACTCGGTCGTGAACTAACTCACCACACACTGTTGGGCTGTGAGTCAATAATAAACTCCACATCTCATTCATTCTCAGTTAAATAAAACGATGTCATACATTTGCATTTAATCTTGTACTTATACAAAAGCATGTTTTACTGACATCTACATCCCCCATAATTACAACTCAAAGAATACTGTGCTTTTACATTGTTTAGATACAAAAAGAATCATTGTGTATATACCTCTAAGCGATGGAGATGCAGCAGAGTCCAAAATACCACACCTCAGTCCTCCTGGGCTACTATGCACGCTCTGTAGGGGGAAATAGAGAGGGATGAGCAACCACACGCTCAGTAAGGCAATAATGCAAGCATGGTAGATAACTACTCTATCTACATGCTGATAGTGTTATGCATAAATCATTTATGGTAGGAGCATGAGGAATAAAACTATGCCATATGAGTATACATATATATATCATGTGTCAAAATCATGTACATTGGTATATCAAAAATGACAAAAGAACAGCATGTATAAATCATCTCATGCTCAATCTCATTTAAATTCATAAAAAGGGCAATTCATTAAGAAACCTCCTTTTTAAACCAACATCATAAACCTCTTTCTCAACACATAAATACCACCAAATCAATTCACAATCACAACCACATTTTCATTTCACAATTCACGCATGTGTATAAAAACTAGGTCACTATATCAAAAGTACCTATGTGGACCACTACATCATAAATCATCCCAGACCACACGCATCCAGGTGTGCGGGGTATCATGCTGGCATGAAGATGGATTATCCCTCGCCAGACTTTCTCATCACATAACCATCATGCGCTACATCGTACTCCATGTGATATACCCGGTACAGCGTACTCCTCAAACTCATATCGTGATTGGGGGTGCCATTCCTAGGTCTTACCTACCCCATACCAAGAGTTTTCCATATCCGTAAAGGAGAGCCTCCTTGCCGAACAGAGCCTCTCCGCCTAACAGAGCCTCCCTGCCTCCTCGGGTTTAAGGATGTTAGCTTAAGGATGTAGGGCTTAAGGATCCTTCCGTAAGAGAGCCTCCCCGCCTCCTCAGGCTTAAGGATGTTGGCTTAAGGATGTAAGGCTTAAGGATCTTACCGTACCCATGTAGGAGAGCCTCCCTGCCTAACAGAGCCTCCCCGCCCCTCCAGGGCTTAAGGATGTTGGCTTAAGGATCCCACCGTAAGAGAGCCTCCCCACCGAACAGAGCCTCCCCGCCTAACAGAGCCTCCCTGCCTCTTTGGGCTCAAGGATGTTAGCTTAAGGATGTAGGGCTTAAGGATCTTACCAACTTTCACAACCTTATACGTATCACAATGTGCAAACTTGTGCGAGCAAAGCTCTAGCACGACTCATGCATCCTCTCATAAAGAGACGCGTACGAGCATAGCTCTAGTACGGTTATACTCATAAGACAAACCACTCAAAAGCCACGTACGAGCAGAAGCTCCAGTACGATTTATAAACATCATCATAGTTTCCAAATCAAGGTGCGAGCTAAGCTCCAGCATGTTTCATACAAATGAAAACATCAATACCCGATGCGAGCTAGGCTCCAGCACGGTTTAATTCACATAAACATGATAGGCGGCTCATAAGCTTTCAAAACTAATCAAAACAAGCTTAGCGCCTCACATGGGCTATTTCACAACATCATTCACGTACTAGCCAGCCTATCCTTTTATTTGCTCAAGTCAAAGCATTGTGTTTTGTAAAGGCATTCAAAACACGTGATTTATGTAATTATTAGCCTTACTATCCCTTTTTAATAACCATTTCAAACAACCCAATCTCATACAAATACTTATAGTAATTTCCATACATCTTCAAACACATTTCTATAAACTCATGCACATTTCCAAAGCCCTATACACCCACAAAATACGAGCAGCTACCTCTATATACTTACAGAATTCCCTTACTTGGAATCATGATGCGTGATTCCACTTTCTTAAGCTGCTTACTCGTGCGGTTCGATTCGTCTTCAATGAACTCTTCGGGACTGCACAAAATCGTATCCCGCCTTATATTCGATCCATATAATATGACATCATGCGTTCATTATAGTCAATTCGACCTATAGTTTTCTATTAACGCTTATGAGGCCTCGTTTCATTACTTTACCCATAACTCGAGTCTATGGATTCTTCTTAGGCCTATTAACTTATTTTGAATCGATATTAAATCGACATTAAGCTCATAGTGTTCATATTTCATGAATTCCCTCACTATGGCATTTTATCAAGCATATACATACTCATTTTCACAATTCCTCCAAACTCACAATGTAATTTCATTTAACCATCTAAAATCATAAACATTACCTCAATAACAACTTTAGCATGCCCATAAATCATAAACTCATTCCACCCATATATTCTCACATTATACCCATTCTAGGTTTTCTAGGTCACACCAATTCCACCACATCCCTTGATAATTTATCCATCAATACTCATGCCAAACAACTCCAAAATCAATTAAATAGACAATGTATTTGGATTGGAGTGTTAGAATCTTACCAAATATGATTTTTCTTCTTGCTCCAAATGGTAATGCCCTTAACTCCTTCAATACCAACAATGGGAAAATGCCTACCCACTATGTTGTTCTTCTCTTTGATAGGAACAACTTTGCCTCTAATGGTCTCTCTTCAAATCTCATTGAAAATGGCTGATTTTAGAGAGGGAAAGTTAGGTTTTTGGGTTAGAAATGGAAGATTGGTGTTTTTCCCAAAATTTTCAGATTTTCAGCCCTCCTTTTATAGAAATAGCTTGAGGAGATCGATCTGGTCCCCTTAAATCCCTTCTTTTCACAACATTTTTAAGCATGAGATCGATCTGTCGAAGCATGAGATCGATCTGTCGAAGCATGAGATCGATCTGGTCCCAAATAAAGAGCTAAGGAGATTGATTTGAGCGCTTGAGGATCGATCTTTTCATCACAGAATGCTTAGGAGATCGATCTGGCCCCATTCGAGATCGATCTGCTCTATTCCATTGCCCAAATAAGAGCATTCTGGCTCTTCCAGATCGATCTCTCATCCTATGAGATCGATCTGGCCTTCATGTTTTCCAGATTTTCTGCAGTTTCCTTGCTGCAACTCATACTAACACATCCTTGATCTATTGCCATGGCCATTTTCTCATCCATCCACCTTTATAACTTGAAAATGGCATCCATTCATACCTTATGCACATTGAAACTTATGTGCATTCATTGTATGTCCAAAGGTATGCTACATAAAACCAAATGGAAGCATTTATATTCATGCAACTTCCTTCCATTTACCACACCACCCATATGAGTTTCAATCACATCCATAACTTATAAGGACTTATTTCTTCATATTCAAACTCAATGGAACTTGTATGTACGTTACAAATCATATTACACATACATACATTGAATCCATGGACTTACATCTATCATACTTTACATTACAAGTCCATTCACATTCATTACACATTACAACTTTACATATACGGGGTCTCACATTCTCCCCTCCTTCAAGGAATTTGGTCCTCCAAATTAGAACCAGTCACTCTTCAAAAAGTTGGGGGTACTTCTCCCGTATCAAGTTCTCCAATTCCCATGTGGCCTCTTCCGCCGTGTGATGTTGCCAAAGAACTTTCACCAAGGGAATTGTCTTATTCCGCAACACTTTCTCTTTCCTGTCCAATATCCGAACCGGCTTCTCAACATACATCATACTCTCACTGAGCTCCAACGGCTCATATCTTATCACGTGTGTCTAGTCCGGGTGATACTTCCGAAGCATCAAGACGTGGAAGACGTTGTGGACATTTGCCAAGTCCGGTGGCAATGCCAACCTATACGCCTTATCTCCCACTCTCTCTAAAATCTCGAAGGGTCTGATATATCTAGGGCTCAGCTTGCCCTTCTTACCGAATCTCATAATACCCTTCGATGGTGATACCCTCAGAAACACCGACTCACCCTCATCAAACTCCAGTGGTCTTCGTCTCTTGTCAGCATAACTCTTTTGCCGGCTCTGAGCTGTCCGTAATCTCTCACATATCAACTGGACGTCCTCAGATGCCTGCTGCACTAAGTCCGGAGCAAAAATCTGTCTGTCACTAACCTCTTCCCATCCAATGGGGGAACGACATCTACGCCCGTACAATGCCTCATAGGGTGTCATCCCGATACTAGCATGATAGCTATTATTATAAGCGAACTCGACTAACTGCAGGTGGTCATCCCAGGAGCCTCTAAAATCCAGTACACACGCTCTTAACATATCCTCGAGGGTCTGTATAGTCCTCTCTGACTGTCCATCTGTCTGAGGATGAAAAGCGGTGCTAAAACTCAGTCGGGTCCCCAGCGCTTCCTGAAAATGTTCCCAGAAATGGGAAGTGAAGCGGGCATCCCTATCAGAAACAATGCTCACTGGTACACCATGTAGCCGTACTATCTCTCGAATATACAGGTTCGCCAACTGACTCAGTGTATCGGTAGCTCTCATAGCCAAGAAATGGGTGGACTTAGTCAATCGGTCCACAATAACCCATATGGCATCATGGCCTCTACGGGTCCTCGACAACCCAATCACAAAATCCATGGTGATATGCTCTCACTTCCATGTCGGTACCGGTAGAGGCTGCAATAATCCTGCAGGCTTCTGATGCTCTACCTTCACTTGCTGACAAACGAGACACTTAGCGACATATTCAACAATGTCTCTCTTCATTCCAGACCACCAATAAACCTTCCGAAGGTTTTGATACATCTTGGTACTTCCCGGATGTATCGTATACTTCGACGAGTGAGCCTCTGATAAAATCGTTCTCCTGATCTTAGGATCCCTGAGAACGCATACTCTGCCTCTGAACCTCAATAAGCCATCAGCACTCTGCTCAAAATCAATACCCACACCTGTCTGTATCTGCCTCAGCCAATCGATGCATGTCGATCACTTTGCTGGGCTTTCCGAATACGGCCAATCAATTCTGGATCTAGTCTTAAACTAGCCATGATCTCAAGTCTCTCAGATCCAGGTGGGGTTACATCCAAACTGAGGTTCGCAAAGTGTTCTAACAATTCATGTTCCCGTACCATTATATAAGACACCAACCCAAGGTTCTTTCTACTCAAAGCATCGGCAACTACATTTGCCTTACCCGGGTGGTACATGATTTCACAATCATAGTCCTTCAGGAGTTCGAGCCATCTCCTCTGTCTCATATTCAGCTCTTTCTACGAGAACAGGTACTTAAGGCTCTTATGATCTGTGAACACCTGAAATTTCTCACCATAGAGATAGTGGCGCCATATTTTCAAAGCAAATACTACAGTCGCCAACTCCAAATCATGGGTCGGGTAGTTCCTCTCATGATCTTTCAACTGTCTAGACCCATAGGCAACTACCTTCCCATCCTGCATAAGCACACAGCCCAGTCCCTGGTGTGATGCATCCATATACACCGAGAATCCTCCTGAGCTGGTAGGAATGGTGAGAACTGGAGCAGTCGTCAATCGACGCTTAAGCTCCTCAAAACTCCTCTCACATGCCTCCTCCCATGTAAATTTAACATCCTTACGCGTGAGGCGTGTCAACGGAGCAGCTAGTCTGGAGAAACCCTCTACAAATCTCCGATAATATCCTGCCAATCCCAGAAAACTCCTGATCTCAGTTACTGTCTTGGGCTGTTCCCACTGTACAACTGCCTCTATCTTGGATGGATCCATCGATACCCCATCCTTTGACACAACATGCCCCAGAAATGAGATCTGTTCCAACCAAAAGTTACACTTGCTGAGTTTGGCATACAATTCTCTCTCTCGGAGGGTTTGCAGAACTATCCTCAAGTACTCCTCATGATCTTCCCTGGACTTGGAATACACCAAAATGTCATCTATGAAAATAATCACAAACTTGTCTAGGTATGGCTTGAATATATCATTCATCAATGCCATAAATGCTGCGGGAGCATTCGTCAATCCGAATGGCATCACCAAAAACTCGTAGTGGCCATAACGGGTACGAAATGCTGTCTTGGGTACATCTCCACTCCTGATCCTCAACTGATGATACCCTGACCGCAGATCTATCTTAGAAAATACTTCGGCTCCCTGGAGCTGATCCAACAAATCATCGATTCTTGGAAGGGGGTACTTGTTCTTAATGGTGGCCTTATTCAACAACCGGTAATCTATACACAGTCGGAGGGTTCCATCCTTCTTCCTTACAAATAGAACTGGTGCTCCCCAAGGTGAGACACTCGGTCTAATAAACCCCTTCTTCAGTAACTCTTGCAGCTGTTTCTTCAGCTCTTCCAATTCTATCGGAGCCATTCTATAGGGTGGTTTCGATATCGGCTCTGTACCAGGTACTAGCTCAATGCAAAATTCCATTTCCCTTTCAGGTGGTAGTCCTGGTAATTCATCCGGAAAGACATCAGGGTAATCCGTAATTACGACTATGTCCCTCAATTCCGGGTGTGCCTCATCTATATCAACCACGTATGCAATGAACCCTTCACATTATCCTCTCCATCGTTAGTAACATAAACCATCACTCCACATTCAACATTTGTCATAAACAATAATTTATCTCTTAAGCAATATGCATTTAAAATCATACTCCTTTATTTACAACAAACATACTATTTTCATATAATTTCTTTTCATCAAAATTTACAATAAGATTGTCTAATCCTGAAAACATCAATGATTTGGCATGACAATCCATCACAACACGATTGGTAGCCAACCAATCCATTCCCAAAATTACATCAAAATCATTCATATTCAATAAAATCAGATTGGCTATCATTTCCTTCCCCTCTATCTTTAACTTACAATCTCTACATACATGCTCAGTCAATTGACTATCATTCATGGGTGTGGAAATCATCAACATTTTATCCAACAATGTTGGTTTCACATATTTCAACAATTTATGTGCAAAGGAAGGTGATATGAAAGAATGCGTGGCACCAGGATCAAATAATACCAATGCTTCTAAATCAAAGATTTGGATGGTACCTTTAATCACATCCGTCGAAGCATCTGCGATGTCCTGATCTAGTGCATGTACTCTTCCTCTGCTCACACCCGCAGCCTATTTCCCTTTCTCCTCAGCTGTAGCCCTCCTCCTCGGGGCTGCTGTCTCAACTGGAGCTCCCTCAGGCTCCTTGCCCTTTTGTGGGGCAATCTCCATCTTCTCGGGACAATACTTAGCCATATGTCCTGGTCTCTCACATCTAAAACACATCATAGGGGTCATCAGACAGGGCCTATTCCCATGAAATCTCCCACATCTCCTACACTGATCAGTGGTAGGCCGTGGTCCTCCAATAGTCATACCCCTCGACGCAGTCAAGGCTGGGTATATGGGAGGTCTAGCAGCTCTCTCCTGTACCTCCTCAATATTAGGCCTCTTCTCAAAAAATCTTTGGCCACCTCTCTTGGCCACTCTTCCAAACCCGGATCTCTTCCGGTCTCTGTCCTTTCTAACACTGACTCTCCCAAGCTCGGAGGCATTTCGCTCAAAGTCTTGCTCACATAACTGAGCCTTATGTACAGCCTCCTCATAGGTCAAGATGTCAAAGGGATGGCCAATCTCAATCCATCCATGAACTTCTGAATCTTCTGGGTCTCACTACCCATCGTGTCCGGGTCATATCTCCCCAAGGACATAAACTTGGACTCATACTCGTCCACAGTTCGGTTCCCTTGAACCAGGTTCATAAATTCCATCCGTAATTTTCTCTGTGCGGTAGCTGGAATATACTGTCTTCTGAAGGCCTCCAAGAATATCTCCCATGAAATCTCGGAGTGTCTAGCTCTCAAAATAGCTTCGGTGGACCTCCACCAGTGCTCTGCCTCGCCTTTCAGCATAAACACGACAAAGGCAACCTTCTCAGCTGAAGTGCATCGGAAAAACCTATATAGTTTCTCCATCTCATACACCCAATCCTCCGTAACCACTGGGTCCTTCACCCCTCTAAACACTGGGGGTTTCAGTGCTTGAAACTCTCGCAACCTGCTCAAGTCGCAGTCATAACCCAAATCACTACCGCTCTGCTGTGGAGCGATAGGAGAAGCTATATCCTGGGCTGGAGGTGGTGTAACTATAGCTGTCTCAGCAGTCTGAGGTCTCTCCGCCTCTGCAGCTGCCTGTTCAGTCCTCACTGGGCTACTATGCACGCTCTGTAGGGGGGGAAATAGAGAGGGATGAGCAACCACACGCTCAGTAAGGCAATAATGCAAGCATGGTAGATAACTACTCTATCTACATGCTGATAGTGTTATGCATAAATCATTTATGGTAGGAGCATGAGGAATACAACTATGCCATATGAGTATACATATATATCATGTGTCAAAATCATGTACATTGGCATATCAAACATGGTAAAAGAACATCATGTATAAATCATCTCATGCTCAATCTCATTTAAATTCATAAAAAGGGCAATTCATTAAGAAACCTCCTTTTTAAACCAACATCATAAACCTCTTTCTTACCGTACCCATGTAGGAGAGCCTCCCTGCCTAACAGAGCCTCCCCGCCCCTCCAGGGCTTAAGGATGTTGGCTTAAGGATCCCACCGTAAGAGAGCCTCCCCACTGAACAGAGCCTCCCCGCCTAACAGAGCCTCCCCGCCTTTTTGGGCTTAAGGATGTTAGCTTAAGGATGTAGGGCTTAAGGATCTTACCAACTTTCACAACCTTATACGTATCACAATGTGCAAACTTGTGCGAGCAAAGCTCTAGCATGACTCATGCATCCTCTCATAAAGAGACGCGTACGAGCATAGCTCTAGTACGGTTATACTCATAAGACAAACCACTCAAAAGCCACGTACGAGCAGAAGCTCCAGTACGGTTTATAAACATCATCATAGTTTCCAAATCAAGGTGCAAGCTAAGCTCCAACACGTTTCATACAAATGAAAACATCAATACCCGATGCGAGCTAGGCTCCAGCACGGTTTAATTCACATAAACATGATAGGCAGCTCATAAGCTTTCAAAACTAATCAAAACAAGCTTAGCGCCTCACATGGGCTATTTCACAACATCATTCACGTACTAGCCAGCCTATCCTTTTATTTGCTCAAATCAAAGCATTGTGTTTTGTAAAGGCATTCAAAACACGTGATTTATGCAATTATTAGCCTTACTATCCCTTTTTAATAACCATTTCAAACAACCCAATCTCATACAAATACTCATAGTAATTTCCATACATCTTCAAACACATTTCTATAAACTCATGCACATTTCCAAAGCCCTATACACCCACAAAATATGAGCAGCTACCTCTATATCTTACAGAATTCCCTTACCTGGAATCGCGATGCGTGATTCCACTTTCTTAAGCTGCTTACTCGTACGGTTCGATTCGTCTTCAACGAACTCTTCGGGACTGCACAAAATCGTATCCCGCCTTATATTCGATCCATATAATATGTCATCGTGCGTTCATTATAGTCAATTCGACCTATAGTTTTCTATTAACGCTTATGAGGCCTCGTTTCATTACTTTACCCATAACTCGAGTCTATGGATTCTTCTTAGGCCTATGAACTTATTCCGAATCGATATTAAATCGACATTAAGCTCATAGTGTTCATATTTCATGAATTCCCTCACTATGGCATTTTATCAAGCATATACATACTCATTTTCACAATTCCTCCAAACTCACAATGTAATTTCATTTAACCATCTAAAATCATAAACATTACCTCAATAACAACTTTAGCATGCCCATAAATCATAAACTCATTCCACCCATATATTCTCACATTATACCCATTCTAGGTTTTCTAGGTCACACCAATTCCACCACATCCCTAGATAATTTATCCATCAATACTCATGCCAAACAACTCCAAAATCAATTAAATAGACAATGTATTTGGATTGGAGTGTTAGAATCTTACCAAATATGATTTTTCTTCTTGCTCCAAATGGCAATGCCCTTAACTCTTTCAATACCAACAATGGGAAAATGCCTACCCACTATATTGTTCTTCTCTTTGATAGGAATAACTTTGCCTCTAATGGTCTCTCTTCAAATCTCACTGAAAATAGCTGATTTTAGAGAGGGAAAGTTAAGTTTTTGGGTTAGAAATGGAAGATTGGTGTTTTTCCCGAAATTTTCAGATTTTCAGCCCTCCTTTTATAGAAATAGCTTGAGGAGATCGATCTGGTCCCCTTAAATCCCTTCTTTTCATGACATTTTTAAGCATGAGATCGATCTGTCGAAGCATGAGATCGATCTGGTCCCAAACAGAGAGCTAAGGAGATCGATCTGGGCGCTTGAGGATCGATCTTTTCATCACAGAATGCTTAGGAGATCGATCTGACCCCATTGGAGATCGATCTGCTCTATTCCATTGCCCAAATAAGAGCATTCTGGCTCTTCCAGATCGATCTCTCATCCTATGAGATCGATCTGGCCTTCATGTTTTCCAGATTTCCTACAGTTTCCTTGCTGCAACTCATACTAACACATCCTTGATCTATTGTCATGGCCATTTTCTCATCCATCCACCTTTATAACTTGAAAATGGCATCTATTCATACCTTCTGCACATTGAAACTTGTGTGCATTCATTGTATGTCCAAAGGTATGCTACATAAAACCAAATGGAAGCATTTATATTCATGCAACTTCCTTCCATTTACCACACCACCCATATGAGTTTCAATCACATCCATCACTTATAAGGACTCATTTCTTCATATTCAAACTCAATGGAACTTGTATGTACGTTACAAATCATATTACACATACATACATTAAATCCATGGACTTACATCGATCATACTTTACATTACAAGTCCATTCACATTCATTACACATTACAACTTTACATATACGGGGTCTCACACAGCTCAACTGTCTGTGGCGAGTTTGTTCACAACCAGGAAAGGTAACAGTAAAATGCCAAAAAATTTCAGTGATTTTCGGTTAAAGAGAATGAAAACGGGTCGTGACATACCCAAAATTACATCAAAGCCATACATGTTCAACAAGATTAGATCTGCTAACATGATCCTATCTCCTACCTTGATTTCACAATTCCTACACACCATATCAGTCTTTTGTGATTTATACATGGGTGTACTAACGTGTAACATGAATTCTAGAGATTCAGGCTTAATACGCAATTTACGTGCGAAATGGGGTGATATGAATGTGTGTGTGGAACCTGAATCAAACAGTACATGTGCCTCATGATTGCAAATTAAAAGCTTACCCCGAATGGTCACAGTGGAGGCATCAGCTGTCTCTCTGTCCAAAGCAAAGACTCTTCCATGCATGACAGGCTTCTTACCCTTCTCTGCTGCGGTAGCCCGTTTCTGTGGGTTTTGTCTCTGGGGAGCTTGCCTCTCAGGTTGTCGTGGTTGCTCTAGGAGCTGTGGAAACTGGTTCTGTGGGCAATCCCTCATTATGTGTCCCTTTTATCTACACTGATGGAGGTCCACTTGATGGAGGTCCACTTGATCGTGATTCCAAGGATCCATGGGTCATCCAAGGAGGTCCAATTACCCGAGCTCGAGTTAAGAAGATGCAACAAGCCCTGGTCTCATTGGTTTGTCAAGGAAGCTTCCATGAAAAGTTCCCAGCCACCTATATTTGCTTGGAAGCCTAAACGACATGAGTCTTAGTTTAGTAATAAGTTGGGTTAAGTGTTTAAATAGCCCACATTTGAGTCTTATTACATTTTAGACCAATTATCCTATGTAACTAGGCTTATGCCTGAATTTAGGTTTTAGTCTTATTTTCTATTTGGTTTTAATTCCAGCCCACTTGTTTAAGGGTTTAAGTGCTAGATATTATTATAAATACATTGTAAACGCTCTTGAATAGGATAGAATAGATTAGATTGAATTTTTAGAAATTTGAGTGTGCCTCTTTCTAGGGTTCCCTCTAAACTAGGCTTATCAAGGTCTTCTTCCTTGTGGCACCTCCCTCTTCACCAACCACCATTGTTATACCTTAGGTTCTCAAATTTTATATTCGTAGGGTCGAGGTTCAATACCTTTGGTTCAAGTCTTTTTAGACTTCGGGTCTATGTTCTTATTCTATTTTCCATTCAAAGTCCTAAATCATCCTCTTGTACGCGCATATCAGTTTGGCATCAGTGCAAGGTTTCAATTTTCTAGTTGTGCGTCTTCCCATTCATCTCTAACACTAAGTCAGTGTCAAAAAGAAAAAAAAGAAGAAAAAAACAGTGTATGGTTCAAACACTGTTCATAAACAATTCTGTTGAGTTACGAGATGCACGAGTACACGTTTTAAAAAACGATGAAATAGAACGAACCCGTGAATTTTATTCACGAGCCCCATCCTCTCTTGGCCAAATTCCATTGTTTTCCTATAGTTTTAGGCATTTTTTTTATTTTTCTGGTGATTATTTCTTTGAGATTCTTGTTGTGTTTGAGTTGGACTTCTGAAATTTTGTTTCAAGTCAGTATCTTAGCCACACTAAAACTCTTCCTCACCACCCTAGCCACAAATCAGATTAGTCTTTGTTAAAAAAAAGCAAAAAAAAAAAATCCTACACTTAGTTGTAGTGTTTGAGTTGATTCTACACTTAGTCGTTGTGTTTGAGTTGGACTCTACAGTTAGTCGTTGTGTTTGAGTTTGACTCTACACTTAGTCGTTGTGTTTGAGTTGAACTCTACACTTAGTTTGTTGTGTTTGAATTGGACTTCTGAAGTTTTGTTTCAAGTAAGTCTCTTAGCCATACTAAAACTCTTCCTCACCACCCTAGCCACAAATTAGATTAGTCTTTGTAAAAAAAAAAAAAAAAGAAGCAAAAAAAAAGAAGAAAAAAATACTTGGTGAATTGGTTGATCTTTCAAGGTTGAATCTTTGACTGAGTCTCTAGTACGATTGTGAACCTATAGAGTTGAGGTAGAGTAAGGGAAAAAGGCATGAGCGTGTGAGAAACATTAGTAGAGAAAAGCCAAATTACTTTAGTGAAACACGAGTGTGAGTACCCCATCTTGAGTGAATTGAGTGTAAACATGTGAGGTTATCACTTGTGAGGTTCTTTGTTTTCTGTTATCACTAACGTTTCTTGTAGGTTAAAGATGTCTTTTGAAGGTGATAAGTCAAACTTTAAAAAAATTGAGTTCATGCTCCAGGCAATGTAACAACAGTTCCAACGGATGGACGTGAAATTCAATGACATTCATGATAAGTTGGACCGACATGAAGCTCAGTTTGCAAGGATCCAACAAGGTGATTCTTCCCGTATGAAAAGTAAGATTGTTACCAATGAAGAATATGATGATAATATTGGGTATGATTTGGAAGAAGAGTCTGAGGCAAATAGACATCATAGAAGGCATCATGAGTATAGAGATAGAGATCAAGTTGATAGAGGCAAAGAGAAGATGGATGGAAACCTTGGTAGCATAAAATTAAAGATTCCTCTTTTCCAAGGCAAGAATGATCTCGAGGCATATTTAGAGTGGGAAAGGAAGATTGACATGGTATTTGACTGCCACCACTACTCTGAGGTAAAGAAGGTTAAACTTGCTACAGTAGAGTTCACAGAATATGCTATGGTATGGTGGGATCAGCTGGTCTCCAGTAGAAGAAGATGTGGTGATCCTCCAGTGTCTACATGGGATGAGATGAAGCGTATCATGAGGAAAAGATTTGTGCCTAACCATTATTACAGAGAACTGTACCAGAAGCTCCAAGGTCTCACCCAGGGTTCAAAAAGTGTTGACGATTATTATAAGGAGATGGAGATAATCATGATCCGAGCCAATATCTAAGAGGATGCAGAAGCTACTATGGCTTGTTTTCTCCAAGGTTTGGCACGATTCATACAAATGAAAAAAATTGAAATCTAGCGCGAGCGAGGCTCCAACACGAATTAAATCACATACACATGATAGGCGGCTCAAATACATTCAAAACACATCACAAACATGTTTAGCACTTCACATGTGCTATTCAATAACATCAATCAAACACTAGCCAGCCTATCCTTTTATTTGCTCAAATTAAACCATTGTGTTTTATGAAAAAACATTCAAAATACGTGATTTATGCAATTATTAGCCTTACTATCCCTTTTCTTTACAATACCATTTCAACCACCAAATCTCATACAATTATTCATAGTCTCATCCATACATCGCCAAAATACATTTCTATAAATCCATGCATATTTCCAAAGCCCTATATACCCACAAGTTAAAAATACGAGCAGCTACCTCTATATACTTACAAAATTCCCTTATCTGGAATCGCGACGTGTGATTCCGTTTCCTTAGCACTGCTCACTCGTGCAGTCCGATTCATCTTCAACGAACTCTTCAGGACTGCACACAATCATATTTTACATTATATTCGATCCATATAATAGGACATCATGCGTTCACTATAGTTGATTCGACCTATAATTTCTATTAACGCTCATAAGGCCTCGTTTCATTTCTCAAGTCTATGGATTCCTTTTAGGCCTATTAACTCATTTCAAATCGATATTAAATCGATGTTAAGCTCATAATGTTCATTTTTCATAAATTTCCTTCACTATGGCATATTATCAAACACTACATACTCATTTTCACAATTTCCTCCAAACTCACAATGTGGTTTCATTTAACCACTCCACATCATTCATATTGCTTCAATAGCTACCTTAGCATACCCACAATTCATCAACTCATTTGACTTTCACTTTCTCACACTAGGTTCAATCCATTTTTTAGGTTACGTTTGTTTCTAACACAACCTAGGTGTTTCCAGCCATTCATACTCATGCCAAACAACTCCAAAATCAATTAAATAAACAATGTACCAGAGTTGGAGTGTTAGAATCTTACCAAATCCAATTTCTCTTCGTGCTCCAAATGTCAATGCCCTTAGCTCCTTCAATACCAACAATGAGATTTTGGGTTCTAACTATGTTGTTCTCTTCCTCAAGATGAACAACTTAATGTCTAATGGCCTCCCCTCAATTCTTACTGAAAATAGCTGATTTTAGAGAGAGAAAATTAGGTTTTTTGGTTGAAAATGGAAGGATGGTGTTTTTCCCAAAATTTTCAGATTTTCAGCACTCCTTTTATAGAAATCACTTGAGGAGATCAATCTGCACCAAGAGGAGATCGATATGGTCCCCTTAAATCCCTCTTTTTCACGACAATTTAAGTATGAGATCGATCTGTTGAAGCTTAAGATCAATCTGCTCCCAAACAAAGAGCTAAGGAGATCGATCTGTATCGATCTGTATGCTTGAGGATCGATCTTTTCATTACAGAATGGTTAGGAGATCGATCTGGCCCCATTGGAGATCGATCTGTTCTATTCCATTGCCTAAATAAGAGCATTCTGGCTCTTCCAGATCGATCTCTCATTCTATGAGATCGATCTGGCCTTCATACTTTCCAGATTTTCTATAATTTTCCTGCTGTAACTCACACCAAAACATCCTTAATCTACTGCCATGACCATTTTCTCATCCATCCACCTTTATGAGTTGAAAATAACATCCATTCATACCTTATTCACATTGAAACTTGTGTGCATTCCTTATATATCCAAAGGTATACTATATAAAACCAAATTGAAGCATTTATATTCATACAACTTTCTTCCATTTACCACACTACTCATTTTGAGTTCCATTCACATTCATCACTTATAAGAACTCATTTCTTCATATTCATACACCATGAAACTTGTATGTACATTACAAATCATATTACACTTTACATTACAAGTCCATTAGCATTCATTGATCAAATTACACACGTTACAACTATACATGTACGGGGTCTCACAGCGCTGGGGTACGAGGCTGGGCGCAAGGGTGCGCGAAAGGGGCTGGTGCAAGTAGGCTAGGTGTACTCAGGGCTTCCTGCAGGCCCCCTCCCAAAATGCACCATTTCATTTTTCAATTTTTTTCTTTAACCTTCATTTAAAATTTTAATTTTAATTAACTTTAATTAAATGTTTATATAACTATACACATTGTTCGATCGTGTGTTTTTTATTATTTAAATTTTATTTACTATTTATTTATTTTATCTAATTTAAATTTTATTTTCTTATCATCAATTTATTTTCCTAAATTAGATTCTTAACAAAAATATCGACCTAACCTAATCTCACCTTTTCGACAAAATTTAAATTAATTATCGGCATACAAAATGAATTAAATTTAAATCGGATAATGCTCGAGCCAAATTCTAAAAAAATTCGGGGGTTTACATTCTCCCCACCTTAGGAAATTCGGTCCCCTAATTTAAGAGTACCTTAGTTTTCAAACAACTATGGATATTTTTCTTGCATTAAGTTTTCTAATACACTCGTGGCCTCTTCTGACGTGTGATACTTCTACAAAACCTTGACCAACAGAATTGTCTTAGATCACAACGCTTTTTCCTTTTGATACATCCTATTACTTCCCAGGGTGTAGGGCGTACCTCGAGGAGAGAGCTTTTGATAATATTTGTTTCCTCAATCGTGCATCATCGGGAATATAATTTTGCCTTTGAATCTTAGTAGACCGTCGAAGCCAATCTTCAAAATATGTCATAGAACCTAAGTGGGTCTGACTAGCCACATCTATGCAATATTTATCCTTATGATGCTTGTCAAAGTTTGTCAATCAAATTCAAATCTAATCTCAAGCTAGCTACCACGATATACATGTCAGTATTAGTAGAGAACCGCATCCAGTTGAGGTTCACTAAATATTTCAATAACTCATGTCCCTGACCTTTGTGTATACAAAATCTCATCCCGAAATCACTTATTCTCAAAGCACTGACCCTTGTCATTTCCTCTTTTCCTATATTAGACGGCTTTTGTGAAATCCAATATTTTAAACCTTCATGATCAATAGAATTTCATAATTCTTCATTGCATAAAAAATGGTATCTTGACCTAAAACATGAATATTACGACTGTCAATTTAAATTTATGGGTTATGGGTACTTCTAGACACTGCTAAGTTTCTCAGGCAGAGAGGTATTTTGAAATATCCATATTAGTCATCAAACCTGACCACATAACTAATTATAGGTGTAGGGGTTCAAGGTTCAATCCCTATAGAGAGTATGATACAATAATTTATCGCAATTCCATATTTATCCTTTAGTCACCACTCATTCATCGTTCACCTCGCTCGATCCGAATCATTTCACATTCCCAAAAATATTCATAGGTTATATACATCTCTCATTCTAATTATAATCCTGTATCAAGAATTTATTACACTTCAAAACTTGTTATCATTCCATACATCAATTATGACAAAACCCTTTCCTTATTCCAATTAAGTCTCACATTTGAAATACAAGCATATGCAATTTACAATCCTTAGATTCGATATGTAATTTATATTCCAAAGTTTCCTTATACCTCAAACTTTGAATTAACTTAACAGTTTTGGGTCTTTCCCACTATTCTACAATCTCTATTTTGGGAGAATCCAATTGACTCTCGTTCTTGACACATCGTAACCCAAAAAACTTCGAAACTTCAAAACAATCAATGTCCGTGCACTCCAAAGTGGATCACTCAGTCTGATAATCCCCTTATTATATAAATTTTATAATTCTTGTAATTACTTCTTCCGTTCTTCAATTAAATTGAAGTCATTCAGAACGGGGGTTTGAATACTTAGTTCGGTACCAAGTACTAAATCACCTTAAAACTTCATCCTTTTATCTAGAGGTAACTCTAATAGGTCATCCGAACATGTATCGAAAAACTCTCTATCTACAGGGTGTCTTTTCACGCCCTATCTTTATCAATCATGTAAGCAGTGTGACCTTTAAGTTCCATTTATACAATTCATTCCATAGTTCTTTCGTCCAATTATAAAGACTTTATTCTTTAGTAGATCACTCTTCTGTCACTCTCTTTATATTCTTTTTTCATTGGTAACCTCGAAGATATACATTTCGTATCATCACAGTTGCGCCTTGCGCATTGCTTCCTCAAAATAATGTCAAATGGAGCTTCCCTAGCTCGTTTGGGGTTCCAGCATCTCCTACAAGTTTTTGGATTTCCTTCATTTCACAACTCCACGTATCGAATTATACTTCTCCAAAACCATGAATTCGATTTCATATTCATTCTTGGACATATTACCTTATGTCCGATCCGATCTTTTCATCTATAGTTGTCATTGTACTTTATCCAGGATGTGTTGCCATTTAGAAATATCCTAGAATGTTTCCATATGACCCTCTAATATTTGGTTCTTAGAATAAATCGGGGGAAACTTCCACTAAGGTTTGGCTTCCCATTTTAATATCGACACTGCGGGAACTACCTTCCTTTTAGTGGTGTCCCTTAAAGTCCACATAATTTCTTCGATTCTTTAGTACACAAGCTGCAAAAGTAACTTTCTCGATAGAGTTATTTCTAGAATCCTAGAGTTTTTTCATCTCATTTATCCAATCTTCCAAAGTCATTGAATTCTTAACCTTACTAAAAAATGGAGGCTCAAACCTCTGAAATTGCGTATGTTCACAATCGTATTCTACAAATCCATATAGGTTTTCCCATTCATTTACTTCGGCTTACAATTGACTCCAATGTTTAATAGTGTATTATTTTTGAAATTGTCTCAGTCATTCTGTAAGTCACAACTCAATCATTATCATTATCATTATCATTGTGCCGCTAACCTTTAGCTGAATAAAGTCATCACTGCTTCATATCCGCTCAAATCTTATATAGCGGACTTCAAAAATTTTAGTTAAACTAAAAAGGTGTACATTCAGATGAGGGTTCACTAAATCTCTCAGGCCAATCTCTACGACCTCGAGAAACAGTTCATTTTTGTCAACTAATATGGTTGTAATACCAACCAGCCATAACTATCAACTTTTCCTTCATTCAATAACTCAATTTTTCAATAAAACACAGCCACCTGTTTGTATCTAAGCAATGTACAGTAATGTTGAGAATGTGAACTTTTCAATTTTTCTCTTACTCCTGATATCGACTCTTATTAGGCCAACCTTGCTCTGATACCACTTTTGTAACGACCCATTTTACTTACACTTTTACTGGTTGGGCTACGAGTCGATATCATATTAGAAACAGTGAATACGAGTACTAGATTTCATTTTTTATGACAAATTTAAACAAAATTGATCATCATAATTGTTCATTCATGTTCACATTTCCCCAAAAACATTTCTTGAATTTTTCATATTTTGAAACACATTTAAATTTAATAATATAGAAGTATAAGATGCCAGAATGAAAATTAAAAAGAAAAAATTAGAGGGGGGTCAGCCAAACTTCTATAATCTGTAACTTGAATGAAATAAATAGAATTTGACATCATAATAAAAAAATGAAATTCTAATTATTCTAATTCTAAATTATTAAATTAATAAATTATTATTATACTTAAATATAACAATATTAATATTTAATTTTTTATGAAATTTATACATTACTGTACTTATAAAATTTAGATACAATATAAATGTCTATGTCGGGTATACCTTTAGTGCTGAAGAGTCCTTCCCTGACACATGACTGTGCAAATTTATTCGACTAACAAACACTCCTAGCTATTGACGAGGCTCTGTGGAGTAAAGTAAGGGGTGAGCTCAACATGCTCAGTAAGAAAAATCGAGCGGCAAGTAGATAAATACAATATTTACAAAATACGGGTTTAAAGTAATACCATATAGATCAGTGTAGTACAATGAAAATTATCATTTTCTCACAATATAGGTATCACAGAAAACATTACTGCAAAATATCAATTAAATCAAATGCAGTAAAATAAAAATCATTTCTTGTCAGAAATTCACTTCATCAAAACTCAGTTCAGATAAATCAAATAAGTGAGGCATGACGGAATATTCATCATCAATAATCAATTAATAGGACAATTGGCCAATGTCAGTGACTCCGGACAATCACGGGCTAGGTGCGCCGGATGTCAGGTGCCGTGAGAGTGGTTAGCTACCAATTGGCTTACTCATTTCACTATTTCTTAATAACACGGTACAACATACTCACGTGCACACAGCACGGTACATCGTACTCCATGGACCTCGACATCATTCATTTTTCCATATAATTTTATCATTCACATTTCCATGTAATTCATCATCACCCTCTTTGCCTCTAATCATGTACGAGCATATACGTGTAAGATCACACAACAATACACGTTTGTTAGGCACTATTTTATCAAATCACTTAAAATCATGTGCGGGCGGGTCCATGCAAGACCACACAGCAATACACATCTAGCTGGCACGATTTTATCAAATCACTTAAAATCACGTGCGAGCGGGTCCGTGCAAGATCACACAACAATACACGTCTTGCTGGCACGGTTTTATCAAATCACTTAAAATCACATGCGAATGAGTTCGTACAAGATCACGCAACAATACACGTCCGACTGATACGGTTTTGTCCTTAAAACATCTCAAAATCTCGTGGAGATAGCTCCGTGCAAGATCACACAACAATACATGTCTGACTGTCACGGTTTTATTTTTTAAAATACTTAAATTTTGTTTTAGCGTGTAAAACATATTAAAAGGGGTTGGTCTTGCCTTTTTCAGCTAAGACTTCATAAAACATGATCTCAAGTGCAAATCCAAAATTTTAGGTTTTTCCGCGATAATTTTAAAAACTCCAATATTTATTTAAATACATTAAATAGGAATATTTCAGAAAAATCAGGGCAAATTTCAAGGTTCCTTAAAACTTCTTTCTAAATTTCTGATAGTAAAATTTGCCTAAGGATTTTCTACGCTCAGGCTATCAAAATTTTGTCCTAAGGTTCGCAGTCTCCAAATACACAGCAAATATACACAGTATAATTTTGATAATTCACAAGAAATTTTCTATGGCATAAATAAATATATTTTCTAAAATTCATATCTACAAAACCATCAGAAAAAATATGCATTCATCTCTATAGCACACTGTAATTTTCGTTACCTCGGTATCTACACGTAGTTCTGGAGTTGGTAGGTCCGACCTTTTCGATAAATTTTCCTCCTCGGAACTCTTTTCTCATATTTCCCAATTTTTACGTTATACCTCTCTCTATTCCCAAATATATAGTTTGTGTAAAAAAAATATATTTTTCTTCTTCTTTTTCTTCTTCTTCTTTTTTTATTTGGCGCTTCGCGCCAAATTTCTTTCTCTATTTCTTTCTTTCTTTCTTTCTTCTTCCTTCTCTTCTCAGTTTCTTCCTCCCTGGGCTTCCTCTTCTCCTCCTTCCTTGGCACCTTCATTATCTCCATCTTTCGGCACCACCATCGTTGACCTTGGATCTTGGCCATCATCACCATCGCCATCACTCTTCTTCCTCCTTCTTTTCCTCTCCCCTTCTCGATTTCTCCTTTACGAACGGCTCACCTCTTCCTCCATTATCTTTCGGTCACCCTCTATTATCACGTACGAGCTAGCTTCGACCATAAACTTCATCACCGTCATCACATTCACCATCAACCTGAATGCCTCTGTCTTCCTCTGTTTCTCCCTCTCTTCACTGTTCACTCTCGGTCTAACCTCCCTTCTCTCAGTTTGTTCTCCCTTTTATAGCCATCAGTGGTATGTCGTGGTGGGCTGCGCATGCAGGGGTGCAGAACTGGGTGGTAGGGGTGCAAGACCAGTGCAGCAGGGTGTGCAGCTGGTGCTGGGGCGTGCAGGATGCTGCTGGTTCATGCAGGGTTGGGCAGGAAGCGGAGGGCATGCAGGGGGTCTGGCAGGGGCACTCTGGGCGCAGGCTGGTGCCCAACTGGGGGTACAAGCTGGGTGCGGTTTGGGCGCATGAGTGCTTAGCATGGAGCAGGGGTCACGTTGGGTGCTGGTGTAGCAGGGTACAGGGGTGCAGCGGTGCTGGGCTTAGGGCCTGGTACGCGTAGACTGTCGTCTGGGCTGGGGCAGTGTTCGGGTACTACAGCAGAGGGTGCAGGCGCGCAGGGCGCTGGGGTGTAAGAAAGGGGCTGGTGTAGGGAAGCTAGGCGTGCGTGCAAGGCTTCCTGTGTGCCCCCTCCCAAAACGCACCGCCTCATTTTTAGGTTTTTTTCCTTAACCTTCATTTAAATTTTTTATTTTAATTAACTTTAATTAAATGTGTATATATCTATACACATTGATTGATCTTGTGTTTTTTATTATTTAAATTTTATTTACTATTTATTTATTTTATCTAGTTTAAATTTTAGTTTCTTATTATCAATTTATTTTCATAAATCGGATTCTTAACAAAAATACCGACCTAACCTAATCTCGCATTTCTGACAAAATTTAATTTAATTATTTACACGTAAAATGAATTAAATTTTAATCGGATAACGCTCGAGCCAAATTCTGGAAAAACTTGGGGGTTTACAATTCTTGTCTCCTACTTTAAGTCTACAATCTTTATATACTTGTTCTGCCATTCAACTATCTTTCATTGGTGCCCTAATCAATAATGTCTTTCCTAATGGTTTAGGTTGTACATAGGAAGACAATTCACATGCAAACACTTAGGATATAAAATGAATGAGTTGCACAAGAATAAAATAAAACCATTACTCTAACATTAAAGATCAAAATATTACCTTTAAATGCTTTGGACAGTGCATACTCGCCTATGTCCTGCAACCTACTTCCCCTTTTCTTCCACTGTAGCCTTCCTCTTCTGAGCACCGGTAGTAGCAAGTGCCCTCATTTGTTTTGTACTTTTTTGCGAGGCTGAGTTGATATTCTCTCGACAATCTCTGACCAAATGCCTTGTTTTACCACATTTGAAACCAGCCATAGTCCTCAAATAGCAGGCCTGTTGCAATGATTATTCCCACAAAACTTACACCTCTCTATAATAGGTCGGGCCCTTCAATCACAATACCACTGGTTGGAGCTGAGGCCGGATAAATAAGAAGCTTAACAATCTTACCCCACAACTCATCATACTTCTTTTGTCACTTAACAAATGGCCTCCTTCCCTCTCTGACTCTTTTATCCTCAGTTGACCTCTTTTGATCTCGGTCCTTACCTTTACCCACCTTACTAAACTCAAAGGCATGCATCTCATAGTTCTGTTCAAATAGCTGGGCCTGGCGAGCTACCTCCTCATAGATGCTGATATCCAACTAGGCTAGTTGGGTTCTAATCGATGGTTGTAATCCATCAATAAACTTCCAGACCTTCCTTGCCTCATTATTCATAGTGTCCAGATCATATCTTCCCAGAGAGGTAAACTTGGATTCATACTCATCCACATATTTATTCCCCTGAGTCAAGTTCAAGAATTGTGCTTGTAATATTCTCTCAGGAGTATCTGGAATGTATTGTCTCCAGAAGGCATCAAGGAAATGTCCCATGAAATCACCCGATGTCTAGCCCTTAAGATCAGACGGGTAGACTTCTACCAATGTTCCACCTCTCCTTCCAACATAAAGGCAGCGAAAGCCACTTTCTCTATGGTTGAACACCGAAAGAACCCATATAACTTCTCCATTTTGTTAATCTAGTCCTCTGCTATTAACGGGTCCTTAATCCCATTGAATGATGGTGGCTTCAACTTCTAAAATCGTCTCAATCTGTCAAGTTCGCAATCATACCTTTGATTATCACCACTCTGTTATGGGGCTACTTGTACCGGTGATTGCGGTACAGGTGGGGTCTGTGGTAATGTAGTACGTGAAGAAGTAGAAGGTTCTTTTGTAGGTGGCATGGGTGCTGTCTGAGCAGACGTAGGTGTCACGACCTAATATATCCTTTCTAACCGAAAATCACTATAAATTTTTCATGTTTTCCTTTCCTTACCTGGTCGTGAACAACTCACCACTACACAGTTGGGCTGTGAGTCAACAATAAACATCCCACAACATTCATTCTCAAATAATCAAAAGACGTGTCATTCATTTCGAGTTAAGTTATGCATGACACGTTTTCTAACTTTTACATCCCTCACATTACAATACAAATTGACTACTGTGCTTGTACATTGTTTAGATACAAAAAGAATCTCTGTGTATATACCTCTGGGTGATAGAGATGCAACGGATGACTCAACGAAATGCCTTAGTCTACACTGGGCCACTACGTATGCTCTGTAGAGGGGGAAGTAGAGAGGGATGAGCAACCACATGTTCAGTAAGGCAATAATGCAAGCATGGTAGATAACCACTCTATCTACATGCTTATAGTGTTATGCATAAATCATTTATAAATGGGAGTATAAGGAAATAAAACTATGCCACATGTATATACATATATCATGTCACGACCCAATTCCATTCTCTTTAACCGAAAATCACAATCTCTGTCACGACCCAATTCCATTCTCTTTAATCGAAAATCACTGAAAATTTTTCACGTTTTACTGTTACTGTGAGACCCCGTATATGTATAAGGGTATATATGTACATAGAAGTGTAAATAGAGTTGTACTATGAATTCATGAGTGAAGTATATGTGATGTAAGTCCATAAGTAATGTACACACTTGTAATGAGAGTGGTAATCGTACATAGAAGTTTCATTATGTATGAATGTGTAGAAATGGACTTAAACATGTGGAGAATGTGTGTAGAATGGATTATGAGTAGTTTGGTAAAATGGAAGTAGAATTGCATAAGATGTGCACTTCCATTTTTGTTTATATTAAGTACCATTGGTCATACAAAGATTCTACACAAGTTTTAATGCGTATGAAGTGAGGATGGATGCCATTTTCAAGACTCAAAGATGAATGAATGAGGAAATGATCATGGTAGCAAATCAAGGATGTTTGGTAAAGGTTGTTGCAGAGGAACTGCAAAAAATCTGGAAATTTTGAAGGGCAGATCGATCTCATGGGATGAGAGATCGATCTGGAAGAGCCAGAATGCTCTTATTTGAGCAAAAGAATAGAACAGATCGATCTCCAATGGACCAGATCGATCTCCTTAGCTCTCTGTTTGGGAGCAGATCGATCTCATGCTTCGACAGATCGATCTCATGCCTCAACAGATCGATCTCATGCTTCAACAGATCGATCTCAGGCTTAAAAATGCCGTGAAAAAGAGGGATTTTAAGGGACCAGATCGATCTCCTCTTGGACCAGATCGATCTCCTCAAGCTAATTCTATATAAGGAGTGCTGGAAATCAGAAAATTTGGGAAAAAACACAAACCTTCCACTTTCAACCCAAAAACCTAACTTTCTCTCTCAAAATCAGCCATTTTCAGTGAGGTTTGAAGGGAGACCATTAGAGGCAAAGTTGTTCCTATCAAAGAGAAGAATAACATAGTTAGAAGGCATTTTCCCATTTTTGATATTGAAGAAGTTAAGGGCATTTCCATTTGGAGCAAGAGGAGAAATCAAATTGGGTAAGATTCTAACACTCCAACTATGGTGCATTATTTATTTAAGTGATTTTGGAGTTGTTTGGCATGAGTATGGATGGTTAGAAACTATCTAGAATGCATTGGAATGATTTTTGACCTAGAAATGGTTTAGTGTGAGAAAGTGAAATTGATGGAGATTAATGAGAAATGAGATATATGGAAGTTATTAATAGTGTTATGGGTATGATTTTAAGATGTTGTTGGTGGGTAAATTGTGAGATTTGCCTAAAAGAGGTAAGATGTGGATTAAGGCATTTGTAAAATGCATAAGTGAATAATGTTGACTAGTGAGGTCAATTTTGAGTTAAATACATTAACTCAATCGATTTAATGAATGAATCGCAGCTTCCGAGGATACGCCGAGGCGGGTTGAGCTAAGAGCGTGAGAAGCTAAAAGGAGAGGAGTCACACCAAGTAAATCGAGGTAAGGGAATTGTGTGGACTCCTAGAGATATTTGTGCACAATTTGGGCGCTTAAATGTTTTGCTAGAATGCATGAGAATAGGAAATGATGTTGGGTGATTGAAGGGTAAAAGTTGGGAGTTTGAGAAATGTGCATGAAAACAAAAGCATATTGCTTTGAAAATCATGTTTTATTGCTTTTTAGCAAATGATTGGTAGGTTGGCTAACATTGAAATGATTTGCAAAAGAAATGAATGTGTTTTGGTTTTGTTAACCACATTTTGCAAGTTTTGAGCCACCTACATGATTTCGTGAGTATGAAAGAGTGCAAGAGGCACTAGTTTTCACATGGATTTCATGATTGTTTTGGCATTGTGCTCGAGTTTGTCTCGCACTGGATGCCCACCTTGCATGTTGCCGTGTTTGGAGCTTCGAGTAGACTGGGTGTCACATCGATTAAATAGGCTCACACGTGCATTGTTTTGACATGATTAATTAGCCGTGTTAGGAGCTTCGGATAGACAAGAGGTCACCCCGATTAAATAGGCTCACACGTGCGTTTGAGATGTGGCGTGATATGATGTGTTGATTGGGTCCACGGAGTACGTCGTACCGTGCATGTAGCATGGAGTACATTGTACCGTGTTGAGTTGTGATGTGCCGTCTTCGGACGAGATCTGCTATGGACCGGCGGGTAGGATTTGACCCACCTCCTGTGTGGAAGCAGATGGTGGTGATATCCCGCACACCTGATCCGTGTAGCCGGTATCACAGGTTATGTACATAGGCCTTGAGGTTATTACCTATTGTTGAACTGCCTATCTCACATGTCTAATGCTATTTGAGAATAAATCCATGTTTGAAATGATTTGTGGATCAGGAAAGTCCGAGGGATGGGCTGAGACCTGACCAGTGTTGAATTGATTTGTTAATGGTTTTAAAGTGCACGGATGCATGATGTTTAATGCCATGCTTTATTGTGAAAATGCATGATGGTTAATGCCATGCTATTTGAGAAAAATGCATGATGGGTAATGCCATGCTTTTATTGTGAATTATGCATGATGATTTATACCATGCTTTGAGTTGAAATGTGCACTTAATTTTAATAGCATGAATGCTTTACATACCATTAACACAATCATACACTCATGTTTTGAGATAAACAATGAATAAAATGCTTTTGAGCATGGCATCACGATCACGTAGATAGTGCAGTATCTACCTGTTCGCATGATTGCCTTACTGAGCGTGTGGTTTGCTCACCCCCCTTATTTTCCCCCTCTCTACAGAGATTTGAGTATAGAGTGAGCGTGACTGGAGGCGTTTCCTTTTTGGTAATTTCGCTGCATCCCATCGCTAAAGGTATACACACTTGGATTATTTTGTATCTAAACTAGACATAGCACAGTAGCATTTTGTATGTAACCACTGGGGATGTAAAACAATGTAAACACATGTAACAACTCTGATATATATATACATTTATACAAGTGTTTACTCATAAATAATGTTTCAAATTGAATTGGTATGGTGGAGTGAGTTAGACGTCGACACACAGCCCAACTGTTAAGCGTGTGGTTGTTCACGATCGAGGAAGGATGATTAAGGATTGATGCATGAAAATGCAAAAAATTTGTACGTATTTTGGTAAGTTGAGGGTCGTGACAGTTACCTTACCCGATCGTGAACTAAACTCACCACACACTGTTGGGCTGTGAGTCAATAATAAACACATCTGATTCATTCTCAATTAATTAAAACGATGTCATACATTTACATTTAATCGTGTACTCATACGAATACATGTTTTACTGACATCTACATCCCCCATAATTACAACTCAAAAGAATACTGTGCTTTTACATTGTTTAGATACAAAAAGAATCACTGTGTATATACCTTTAAACGATGGAGATGCAGCGGAGTCCAAAATACTATGCCTCAGTCCTCACTGGGCTACTATGCACGCTCTGTAGGGGGGAAAATAGAGTGGGATGAGCAACCACACGCTCAGTAAGGCAATAATGCAAGCATGGTAGATAACTACTCTATCTACATGCTGATAGTGTTATGCATAAATCATTTATGGTAGGAGCATGAGGAATAAAACTATGCCATGTGAATATACATATATATCATGTATCAAAATCATGTGCATTAGCATATAAAATATGGTAGAAACATCATGTATAAATCATCTCATGCTCAATCTCATTTAAATTCATAAAAAGGGCAATTCATTAAGAAACCTCCTTTTTAAACCAACATCATAAACCTCTTTCTCAACACATAATTACCACCAAATCAACTCACAATCACAACCACATTTTCATTTCACAATTCACGCATGTGTATAAAAACTAGGTCACTATATCAAAAGTGCCTATGTGGACCATTACATCATAAATCATCCCAGACCACACGCATCCAGGTGTACGGGGTATCACGCTGGCACAAAGATGGATTATCCCTCGCCAGACTTTCTCACCACATAACCATCATGCGGTACATCGTACTCCATGTGATATACATGGTACAGCGTACTCCACAGACTCATATCGTGATTGGGGGTGCCATTCCTAGGTCTTACCTATCCCATACCAAGAGTTTTCCATATCCGTGAAGGAGAGCCTCCCTGTCGAACAGAGCCTCCCCGCCTAACAGAGCCTCCCTGCCTCCTCGGGCTTAAGGATGTTAGCTTAAGGATGTAGGGCTTAAGGATCCTTCCGTAAGAGAGCCTCCCCACCGAACAGAGCCTCCCCGCCTCTTTGGGCTTAAGGATGTTGGCTTAAGGATGTAGGGCTTAAGGATCTTACCGCACCCATGTAGGAGAGCCTCCCTGCCGAACAGAGCCTCCCCGCCCCTCCAGGGCTTAAGGATGTTGGCTTAAGGATCCCACCGTAAGAGAGCCTCCACACCGAACAGAGCCTCCCCGCCTAACAGAGCCTCCCCGCCTCTTTGGGCTTAAGGATGTTAGCTTAAGGATGTAAGGCTTAAGGGTCTTACCAACTTTCACAACCTTATACATGTCACAATGTGCAAACTTGTGCGAGCAAAGCTCTAGCACGACTTAGGCATCCTCTCATACAGAGACGCGTACGAGCATAGCTCTAGTACGGTTATACTCATAAGACAACCACTCAAAATCCACGTACGAGCAGAAGCTCCAGTACGGTTTATAAACATCATCATAGTTTCCAAATCAAGGTGCGAGCTAAGCTCCAGCACGTTTCATACAAATGAAAACATAGAAATCCAGCGCGAGCGAGGCTCTAGCGCGATTTATGTCATACAAATACGATAGGCGGCTCATACACAATCAAACAATCCCAGGAATCGGGTTTGGCACTCACAAATGCTTTTCCACAACAACAATACAATACTAGCCGACCCATCTACAAGCTTGCTTAAAGCCAAGCAATTTCGTTTTGAAAAGCATCAAAACATTAGATTTATGCAATTATTGGCCTTACTATCCCATTTCATAAAATCCACTTCAAATCCAAAACCACGCATATACTCATCATCATTCACGAATACCATCAATCATTTATTTGAGCAACCATGCATTTCATAAAACACCCAATATTCACCCACAAGTTTAAAGTACGAGCAGTTACCTCTATATACTCACAAAATTCCCTTACCTGGAGTCGCGATGTGTGATTCCACTTCCTTAAGCTGCTTACTCGTACGATTCGATTCGTCTTCAACGAACTCTTCGGGATTGCACAAAATCGTATCCCGCATTATATTCGATCCATATAATATGACATCGTGTGTTCACTATAGTCAATTCAACCTATAGTTTTCTATTAATGCTTGTGAGGCCTCATTCCATTACTTTATCCATAACTCGAGTCTATGGATCTTCTTTGGCCTATAATTCAAAATCGATATTAAATCGACATTAAGCTCATAGTGTTCATATTCCATGAATTCCCTCACTATGGCATTTATTAAGTATATACATACCCATTTTCACAATTCCTCCAAACTCACAATGTAATCTCATTTAACTATCTAAAATCATAAACATTACCTTAATAACAACTTTAGCAATGCCCATAAATCATAAACTCATTCAACCCATATATTCTCACATCATACCCATTCTAGGTTTTCTAGGTTACACCAATTCCACCACATCCCTAGATAATTTATCCATCAATAGTCATGCCAAACAACTCCAAAATCAATTAAATAGACAATGTATTTGGATTGGAGTGTTAGAATCTTACCAAATATGATTTTTCTTCTTGCTCCAAATGGCAATACTCCTTCAATACCCTTAACTCCTTCAATACCAACAATGGAAAAATGCCTTCACACTATGTTGTTCTTCTCTTTGATAGGAACAACTTTTCCTCTAATGGTCTCTCTTCAAATCTCACTGAAAATGGTTGATTTTAGAGAGAGAAAGTTAGGGTTTTAGGTTGAAAGTGGAAGGTTAGTGTTTTTCTCGAGATTTCCTGATTTTTAGCCCTCCTTATATAGAAATAGCTAGAGGAGATCGATCTGGTCCAAGAGGAGATCGATTTGGTCCCTTAAAATCCCTCTTTTTCACGGCATTTTTAAGCCTGAGATCGATCTGTCGAAGCATGAGATCGATCTGTCGAGGCATGAGATCGATCTGCTCCCAAACAGAGAGCTAAGGAGATCGATCTGGGTGCTTGGGGATCGATCTTTTCACTACAGAATGCTTGGGAGATCGATCTGGCTCCATTGGAGATCGATCTGCTCTGTTCTTTTGCCCAAATAAGAGCATTCTGACTCTTTCAGATCGATCTCTCATCCTATGAGATCGATCTGGCCCTCATGTTTTCCAGATTTCCTGTAGTTTCCTTGCTGCAACTCATACCAATACATCCTTAATCTATTGCCATGGCCATTTTCTCATCCATCCACCTTTATAACTTGAAAATGGCATCCATTCATACCTTATGCACATTGAAACTTGTGTGCATTCATTGTATGTCCAAAGGTATGCTACATGAAACCAAATGGAAGCATAACTCCATTCCTTTTTACCACACTACTCATCTTGAGTTTCAATCACATCCATCACCTGCCAGAACTCATTTCTTCATATTCATACTCAATGAAACTTGTATGTACGTTACAATTCATATTACACATACGTACATTGAATCCATGGACTTATATTAATCACACTTTACATTACAAGTCCAATCATATTCATTACACATTACAACTTTACATATACGGGGTCTCACATATCATGTATCGAAAATCATGTAAATAGGCATAAAACATGGAAATATCAACATATAAAATCATCCCATGCTTAATCTCAATAAAATTTGTCACAAAAGGGCAATTCATTTAAGAAACATCCTTTTTAAATCACATCACATCTCGTCATAAATCAAATCATCATTTCTTGAAAGCACTACTTTCACAGGGCTCGACCCCTCCCTCGGGTCTACCTTGGACAAATCACGATCACTCCCAAGTATAAAAACTATGTGGTATTATGTAATATCAAGTGAGACAGGTCACTATATGTCAAGGACTAAGTTGGCTAACTATGTCATAAATCATCCCAGACCAAATGCATCCAGGTGTGCGGGGTATCATGCTGGAACGAAGGTGGGTTAGTTCTCCGCCAGACTTTCTGATCAGTAACTCAACCACGCGATACAGCGTACTCCATGTTATATACACGGTATAATATACTCCACGGACCCATAACATGGTTGGGGGTGCCAGCCGTAGGTCTTATCTACCCCAATGCCATGTGTAACCAATATAGTCTCAAGTGCACGTGGGAGTATTTTCTCTGGTGTCAGGTCCTATCCCCTCATGGCCTTACTCGTCCCTTTTGGGTCCCTGAAATGGATTAATGTCAGGTCCTAACCCCTCACCTTCACCCCACTCAAGAGGCCTGTTAGGCCTATTGTGTTCCCTTGACACTAATCTGTATTACCCTCATCACGACGTCATATATACCACAGTGTGAAAACTAGTGCGAGCTAAGCTCTAGCACGATATATGCATAGTAAAGAAACCTCCTCGTACGAGCAATGCTCTAGTACGGTATTTATGCATAAAAACATGAGAAAACCACGTACGAGCATAGTTCTAGTGTGGTTATATGCATAAGAAAACCACTCGAAATCCACGTACAAGTAAAAGCTCCAGTACGGTTTATAAAACATCATTATAGTTCCCAAATCAAGGTGCGAGCTACAACACATGATTTATGCATTTATTAGCCTTACTATCCCTTTATAATAATCATTTCAAAACCAAATCTCATACATACTTGTAGCTATTCGCATACATCATCAATCGTTTCCTTAAAAGTTATGCATTTCATAAACACCCCTATATTCACCCACAAAATACGAGCAACTACCTCTATAGACTTACAAAATTCTCTTACCTGGAATCGCTTCGCGTGATTCTACTCCCTTAGAGCTGTCACTCGTGCGATCCGACTTGTCTCCAATGAACTCTCTAGAACTGTACAAAGTCATATATCACGTCGATTTAGTCCATATTACTCAACTCGGGTGTTCGCTATAGTCAATTTAATCTATAGCCTCCATTAACACTTATAAGGCCTATTTTTATCGTTCTACTCGTATCTCGAGTCTATTGATTTCTTTTAGGCCTATTGGTTCATACCAAATCGATATTAAATCGATATTAAGCTCATAGTGTTCATATTTCATCAATTTCTTCACTATGGCATTTTATCAACCATCTTACATACTCATTTCCTTAAATCCTCTAAACTCACAATGTGGCTTCATTTAACCATTATAAATCATTCATATTACTTTAATAACAACTTATCATAACCCATAAATCACCAATCCATCAAAATCACACTTTCTCACACTAACCCATTCATTTTCTAGGTCACCCTAGTTCCATCAAAACCTAGGTAGTTTTGACCATCAACACTCATGCGATACTCCAAAACCATTAAATAGACAATATACTTGGCTGAAGTATTAGAAACTTACCAAATAGCTTCTCTTCTTGCTCTAAAGAAAATACACCTTCCTCCTTCAATCCAACCAATGGGGTTTTGAATCCAAAGTAGGTTATTCTTCTCTTTGATAGGAACAACTTTGTATCTAATAGGCTTTCCTCAAATCTTACTGGAAATGAGTGGATTTAGGAGTGAGAAAGTTAGGTTTTAGGTTGAAATGGATAAATGGGGGTTTGTTTTCTGTGATTACAGATTTCACTGCTCCTATTTATAAAAATTACTTAATGAGATCGATCTGTCGAAGTATGAGATCAATATGGTCCTCTTAAATTCTTTATTTTCATGCCAATTTGAACGCATGAGATTGATCTGTCGAAGGCTTTTGATCGATCTGTCCTAGGTAGTAGCTTAAGGAGATCGATCTGCTTCTCGAGGAGATCGATTTGCTCCTTAAGACCCGATTTTAATTAAAACAAAAAATGAGAAAAGATGAAATGAAGGATTGAAATGGAATTCCCGAACATGTTAAAGGGTAAAACAGTCAAAAGATCAAAATTCGATATTTATCGTGACAAGAAAATTTAATTAAAAATATGGGTTTGAGAAATCTTGATCAATAACGAAGAAATAATTAAATTTTGAGTTAAATTGATCAAGATATGAATTTATAGGAATTAATCAAAATTTTCACCTCGAGAAATTATTTCGAAAATAATCGAAAAATATATTGAAAAGTCGAAATAAGACCGATAAATTCATTTATTGATTAAATGAATAAAATAATAATTTTTTTAGATATTTTAGAATTTTAATAATATTTTAATGATTAAAATAATATTATAAATAAATTATAAATAATAAATAAATTAATTAAAAAAATAAATTAATAAAATGAAAAATCGTGAAACGCAATTTTCTGAAGGAGAAATCGAAAACGCAAAACTAAGCTGTCGAGGAAGAGAGCACCGACGAGCCATCACCGGCACCAGACGAGGCACCACGACCACCGAAAATGGAAGAGGACATCGGCACGAACCACCAGCGGCAAGGACGCGCTCCACCAACGCCGAAATCCGGTGGATCAAATGGAGGAAGCCGCGGAGGAAAAGCAAGCATTCGGTGGCCACCGGCGGGAGTTGGCTCCGATCGAGGCTAGCTGAGAGGTCCCTTGGCCAAGACGCATCGAATGACGGCAGTAGCATGTCGGGAACCGGCTGAACGTTTTCGGTACAACCAAAAAGAGTTGAACCAGTCGGCGGTTCAGTGAGGAAACTTCTGTGCTGAATCGGACCAGACCAGTTCAGCCAGAAAGAAAAGGAAAAGAAGAAAAAAAGGAAAGAAACAGAGGAAAAATTGGGAAAAATTTCAATGATGCAATCGAGCTACGGGTAAGTCGGTAAGCAGTTGAAATTGACCGATTTAAATTTCAGAATATTTAATTTGATTAATATTCGATTGAAAGTTTACCCGAAAAAATATTTAATTGTGTAGCTCGACAATTGACATCAAACGAGGACTCGAGTCAGCCTCGATTTGCATACCATCATGGAATCTCGAGTAAGTAACCCATATTTACGACAATTTGCATCGTTATGCATGTTAGATAAATTACGGATTTAAATTTCGCATGAAATGAATTAAATTCTGGAATTAGAGGTAAATTGTTGTAAATAATTAATTGAGCTATCCGAGGGTTTAGAACGAGGCTCAATAAATACTGATAGGCCCAATGAGCCCAATAGGCATTGATAATGTGAATAGTAAGTGGAAAACGGGCTTAAGGCCGATTAAGGCCCATTATGGTGTACTCGAGCCCAATATGGGTAAACGGGCCAAATGATTTAAATTAAGCCCAAAAAATATGAATATAATTAATTGTATTGTATTTGACCTGATGTATATTTATACGTAGTTTCAGAGATTTGATTGAGAGCAAATCGAACTGCATGAGAGACATTAGTGAAAGGTCAGACTGTACAGAAAAATGAGGTAAGGGAATTGTGTGAGTAGCTAGAGGTAGCTATGTGTACTTTAAATAGCTTTTGTATACACTGAATATGTATGTATTCATTGATATTGTATAAAGGTCCTAAAAATGGTTTAAAGATTTTAAGGACTCAAAATAGGTAAAGACTATTTTACCCCTATTGAGGGAAGTTCACCTAAGGATGGTGAAAGCATGACATGTATGAAATGCATGATTTAAGAAATTTTCAGATTTAAGGAATTTTCTTGGTTTTTAAGCAAAGCAAATCGGTATTTGCCAGTAATTGCATAAATTTCACAATATAACACTATGTAAGTGTTATTAAGATTTAAATGAAAATTATTTGGAAAGTGGGCCAATTATCAAGTTTATATGGAAACAGATAGTGCTGGCATATAGCTCGCACTATATCTGCGTTTGTGAGTGTGCATAAATGTGCTTGAGTGGTAGCTCGCACCGACTTGTATGACATCATATGCATGAAATGTGCTAGAGCGGTTGCTCGCACTGATTTTTATCATTGTGAAATGCATGAGAGGTGCTGGAGCTTAGCTCGCACTCTGTTTTGATTGTTTTGACTTGATATGCATAAAAAAGTGCTGGAGCGATTGCTCGCACTAGTTTTAATGATTTGACATGCATGAGAGATGCTGGAGCTTAGCTTGCATCCAATTTTGTTATGATAATTGCATAAAAGCTGTGCTGGAGTGTGACTCGCACGAGATTTGATTTATTTATGCATAAGCCGTGCTGAAGTGTAACTCGCACGAGATTTGATTTATTAATGCATAACACCGTGCTGAAGCTTGCTCTGTGAGATCTGAGAATTTCAGACATATTTTAATGATGTAATAATAAATTGAAGTGTAATTTATTGAGCTAAGTGAATTGTGGGAATTATAATTGGAGATTTATATGTTAAGTATGTAAAATGAGCATGAAGCATGAGGACAGATCGATCTGGGAGAAGGAGAGATCGATCTGGTGAGTTAAAAATGACGAGGGAAGGGAAATTTGAGGAGCAGATCGATCTCCAATGGAAGAGATCGATCTCCTTATGAATCTGTTTGAGAAGGGATCGATCTCATAAGGAAGAGATCGATCTCCAAATGAATCTGTTTGAGAGAAGATCGATCTCATGAGGAGGAGATCGATCTCCAAATGCTTCTGTTTGGGGAGAAGATCGATCTCCTTAGGAGCAGATCGATCTCATAAAGCCATAAAGAGATCGATCTCACCCTTCGACAGATCGATCTCCTAGGCATAAAATTGCCCAGATCGTCCCCAAATTTCGAACACAGATCGATCTCATCAAGAGGCAGATCGATCTCTTACCTCCAGTCTATATAAGGAACTCGTGTTTTCTCCTGAAATCTCACTTTCTCTCTCTTTCAAACCTCCATTTTTCCAAAAACCTAGTTTCTCACTCCTCCAAATCCCCCATTTCCGGCCGAATCAGCTATTGTGGTAAGAAGGAAAGTTGTTCCTCATCAAAGGGAGAACAACATACTTGGAAATCGAAGAACGAATCGGATCGAGGCGTGAGTTGTGCATCTCACAAGCTTTGGGTAATTTCTAAACCTCGATCTTGATATTTGAGCTGATTTTGATGTTATTGGTGGTTGTAATCGTGTTGAAATAGTTGAGGAATGATTAGGGATTGATGAGATTGTAATGTAGTGGGATTAATGTTGATATTTGGAAATTGTGGCAATTTTGAGGATTGTACTATAAACGAAAATATAGACAAGGTGATAAATTAGCGTAGATAATTGGTATTAGAGATGTAGAACTTCGAGATATTGAAAATGAGGTTGTAGTTTAGGGTTGAGTTACAAGAATCAAGGGATTTGAGGTGTTATGAGCAATTATGCTCGATTTTGAGAATTGAGATTTATGTGATGTTGAGTATTGATGTTTTTAACATCGTTTGGACAGCTCGGGAGTTCCAGAGTGGAATGCGAGGCTAGTCCGTGATACGGGGGAACGATTGCACTATACGAGGTGCAAAGAGGTAAGGGAAATCTAAACCATTTGTGTATGTGATTTGTAAACTGTTATAGCATGATTTATGATTTATAAACAAGCATGTTGAGAGTTTTGTGTTGAGATTTGAACTGCACACGATTTTATAGCCGGTAGGAGCCCAATGTTTTATGAGTTTATAACTGGGCTCTACGTTAAGGCAATATTGTGATTTGAGAAATGTGTGCGTGTGCTTTGCCGATTGGAACTCGGTTTTACTACGTTTTGTGTTGAGTACAAAACGATTTTAAATGAGTTTTATGAGAGAAAACCATTACGAGTTCTACGTGAAGGCAAACCTGTCTTATGTGATAAGACTTGGGTGTGTAGTTGTGAGTACACACCGGGCATTGCTCTGGTAGCATGTAAGCCCGAATTCTTCTCCGTTCTGGTAACGTTGAGAAACCCCATTGGTGGCTGTGCCACGTTATACCCCATTGGTGGCTGTGCCACGTTGAGAAAACCCCATTGGTGGCTGTGCCACGTTGAGAAACCCCATTGGTGGCAGTGCCACGTTGAGAAACCCCATTGGTGGCAGTGCCACATTGAGAAACCCCATTGGTGGCAGTGCCACGTTGAGAAACCCTATTCTGTGGCTATGCCACGTGAGAAAATAATTCAGTGGCTTTGCCACGTGTGTTTTGTGACTATGCCACGTGAGAAAATAATTCAGTGGCTTTGCCACGTGTGTTATGTGGCGATGCCACGAGTGATTTTAAATCAGTGGCTATGCCACGTTATTTGAGAAAGCGTTTAACGCGTTATTTTCACATGCTTTGCTAATGCTCTAGAGTGAGCCTTTTTACTTCATGTTTTCACATGACTTGACACATGAGAGTGTCGTTTTGAGTATTTTCATGTTATGGTTTTCAAATGAGTTTCACATACAAATAAATGCTTTGTGATGTGCATTTTGGTTTATGAAATGAGTCCCCTACCCCCCTTACTGAGCGATTTAGAAGCTCACCCTGTTTTTCTTTCCCCCCAGAGTTCTTCAAGTGAATAAGGACTTCCCTGCGACGTACGGACTAGTGGCTAGTGGAGGATTCGAGCTCCAGGCTATATAATTTGTACTTTGAGGTATATTTATCTTTTCATGTACCCAGACTATTAATGTATTTGCAGACACTTGATGTATGACATTATATGGGATGTATTAGGATTAATTGACTTGTAATCGAGTAATGGGTATAATACAATATTTATTATATCATGATGAGATCCTGAGGCATGATAATTATGATGATGTATGACACTGCACAGGAATGCACTCTTAATTGTGAATTAATGAGTAAAAAGTTTTAAATTTGCCCTTTCCGCATGTTCGGGGCGTTACAGAGTTTTCTTGGTATCAGAGCTTAGGGTGTCTAGTACTGTCAGTGTCGATTAAGTGAAATAGAATACATCCCAAGTGTCTGTAATAGTCTGGTCATGAAATGAAATTGGGGATTGAGATTTCAATCGATTGTGATATGTACGCGCAGGAGACGAGTTGAGATTGAGAATGAGTAAACGACGAGGTCGTTCGAGGAGGCAGGCAGAGTCCCCTCCACCACCTGTCCCACAACTAGAGAGTCCTAACTCTCGATTTAATCGGATTGAGACCGATGTGAGGCAAGGTTTTGAGCAGATGGCGGCGCTATTCGCGCAACACTTTGGAGTTAATGCCTCGGATACTACCCCTACACCACCACCAGGACCTCCCATACCCCCAGTGCCTCCCGTCACTCAGCCTGAGGACAGAAGTAAGGTCCGACTAAAGGAATTTCTGAAGATGAATCCACCCGCATTTAAGGGAAAGAAGGATCCTACAGAGGCTGAGGAGTGGTTGACGGAGTTGAGAGTTATATTTGATTTACTGGGGTGCACCGATGCTGAGAGAGTCAGTATGAGTGCCTATATGCTGAAGGGGAGAGCTCGAGATTGGTGGGGTACTACCCAGGGTATCTTGATGTCCCACCAGGATGTGATTGGTTGGGAAGAGTTCCAGACAGCTTTTAGAACCCAATATGTACCACGAGCCGCCCAGAGAAGGAAACAGGCCGAGTTTTTGAGTTTGGTACAGGGTGACATGTCGGTGGATGACTATGAGAGCCAGTTCACCGCACTACTGAGATATGACCCAGAGACCTTCAAGAGTGAAGAGCTCCGCACAGAGAAGTTTGTGTATGGGTTGAAGCCCGTCATTAGAGATAGACTGATGGGGCTATGTATTACTGAGTTTGGAGATGCTCTGAGACGAGCACAAGAGGTTGAAAGAGGAATTGAGATGGTACAATCCCAGAATGAGCTCAGAGCGGTGAATAAAGATAAGGGCAAGAGGCCAGCACTTTTCCAGTCAGAGGCTCGGAGAGGTTCCTTCAGAAGAGGAAGGATTGAGGTGCAGAGGGACAGATTGGAGCGACCCAGAGCCTATCCTATTATCAAGGAGACCCCACGATATGTCAGGTCGGAGATGAGGATTTGTAGAGACTGTGGCCGATCGCATGAGGGAAGTTGTACTGGGTCGATCCATGGATGTTTCAGATGTGGTGACATGGGCCATAGAGTGAAGGACTGTCCCCAACCTCAGATACCACATGCTCCGGAGCCCACTAGACAACAGCCTCAGAGAGTGGATCCCCAGAGACGGGCCACTGCGGCGGAGAAAGGGAAGAAACCTGTGGCACAGGGATGTGTGTTTGCCCTGGATAAGGAGACCGCAGACGCTTCGGCAGAAACTATAAGAGGTACACTCTCTGTCTGTAATTATGAGGCTCATGTGTTGATTGATTCAGGATCCACGCATTCGTTTATTTCTGAGCATTTTGCATGTAGATTAAACTTGAAGTTTGAACCTCTAGAATGTATACTACATGTAAATAACCCTATGCGTGAATCCCAGAGAACTGAGTTAATCTGTAGAGGATGTGAAATTAAGGTGGGAGATAGAGTGATGTTAGCAGATCTAATCATGTTGAGTATACATGGGTTTGATGTAATTCTGGGAATGGATTGGTTGGCGACCAATCGAGTGAGTTTAGACTGCTACACTAAGATTGTAACTTTCTCCCTACCTGAACCTTACAGTGTACGGTTGAGATATTGAGGAAATGAATATGTGGAATTCTAGTAGTAATTTGAGAATTTTAACATTATTTTGGAGAATATTAAATATGATTATTTATGTGAAGGTTATGAGACACTCATCTCAGACGATGAGCGGGAACATCCAAGGATTGAGGATATACCTGTGGTTTGCGAATTTTTGGATATTTTCCCAGATGAATTGCCAGGTTTACCACCAGAGAGAGAGCTGGAGTTTACCATTGATTTGGTACCGGATACTCAGCCGATCTCTAAACCTCCCTACAGGATGGCATTAGTGGAACTTGAGGAATTGAAGAAACAACTACAGGAGTTATTGGATCAAGGGTTTATTAGACCCAGTGTTTCGCCGTGGGGAGAACCAGTACTGTTTGTTAAGAAGAAGGATGGTAGTCTCAGATTATGTGTGGACTACCGGCTATTGAATAAAGCCACGGTGAAGAATAAATATCCGCTGCCCAGGATTGACGATCTACTTGATCAGCTAAGAGGGGCATCAGTCTTTTCTAAGATTGATTTGAGATCGGGCTATCACCAATTGAGGATCAAGGAGGAAGATATTCCAAAGACGGCCTTTAGGATAAGGTATGGCCATTACGAATTTCTGGTGATGTCCTTTGGATTGACGAACGCCCCTGCAGCATTTATGAGATTGATGAACGAGGTGTTCAGAGACTATCTGGATAAGTTTGTGATAGTCTTTATCGATGATATCCTGGTGTACTCTCGGTCGTATGAGGAGTATGCACAGCATTTGTGGTTAGTACTTCAGATACTCCGAGATAAGCAATTATACGGAAAGCTTAGTAAGTGTGAGTTTTGGCTGAATCGGATAGCTTTCCTTGGGCATGTAGTCTCAGAGGAAGGAGTATCAATGGATCCGAGTAAAATAGCAGCTGTGCTTAATTGGGAAAGACCGAGGACAGTGACTGAGATACGAAGCTTCCTTGGTTTGGCAGGGTATTACAGGAGATTTGTGGAAGGATTCTCGAGGATTGCCGCTCCTTTGACTAAGCTCACGCGTAAGGAGACTCCGTTCATATGGACTGATCAATGTGAGCTCAATTTTCAAGAGTTAAAGAGGAGATTGACAGCGGCACCTGTGTTAACTATTCCCGAGGGATCAGGAGGATTCTCGGTGTATAGTGATGCATCTCACCAAGGATTGGGGTGTGTACTTATGCAGCACGGAAGAGTGGTCGCATATGGATCGCGACAACTGAAAGACCATGAGCGGAATTATCCCACGCATGATTTGGAGTTAGCCGCTGTGGTATTTGCTTTGAAGATCTGGCGACATTACTTATATGGGGAAAGATTCCAAATCTTCACTGATCACAAGAGTTTGAGATATCTCTTTGATCAGAAAGAGTTAAACATGAGACAAAGGAGATGGATGGAACTCCTTAAGGATTATGACTGCGAGATTCTTTATCATCCGGGTAAAGCGAATGTGGTTGCTGATGCCCTGAGCAGGAAGAGTATGATATCTGCTATGATGATCAGGGAATGGGATTTGTTAGAGCAGTTCGCCGAACTTCGGATCAGAGTTAAAGAGGTAGAGACTGGATTTTTGGCTAGCCTCCGGATAGAGTCTAGGATCATGGATCAGATTAGAACTGGGCAGCGCAGTGATCAGAGATTGATAGATATGGTTAGCCAAGCTGAGCAGAGTCCGCAGTCGGATCTCACCATCAGTGAGGATGGATTGTTGAGATTCAGAGGATGGATTTGTGTACCGGACGATGATACCCTAAAGAGACAGATATTGAGAGAATCCCACTGCTCGCGATACACCATGCACCCAGGGAGTACTAAGATGTACCGAGACTTGAGAAAGGTGTATTGGTGGAGTGGTATGAAGCGAGATGTGGCAGAGTATGTGGCCAGGTGTTTAGTATGCCAGCAAGTGAAAGCTGAGCATCGGAAGCCCGGAGGACTACTACAGCCCTTACCTGTACCTACATGGAAATGGGAGCATGTCACTATGGACTTTATTATGGGTTTACCGAGGATCCGAAGAGGTCGTGATGCGATATGGGTCATTGTGGATAGATTGACCAAGAGTGCCCACTTCCTTGCCATCAAGAGCACAGATACTGTGGATGCCTTAGCTGAGCTATATGTCAGCGAGATAGCTAGATTACATGGGGCTCCAGTGAGTATTACTTCTGATAGATATTCTCGATTTACTTCCAGATTCTGGACCCAGTTTCAGGAGTCCATGGGATCTCGATTGAGTTTTAGTACCGCCTATCATCCTCAGACAGATGGTCAGTCAGAGAGGACTATTCAGACCCTGGAGGATATGTTGAGGGCGTGTACGATGGATTTTAAGGGATCATGGGATGATCACCTGGCCCTAGCAGAGTTTGCGTACAATAACAGCTATCATGCGAGTATTGGAATGGCACCTTTTGAGGCTCTATATGGTAGGAGGTGTAGATCCCCTGTAGCTTGGGAAGAAGTCGGTGACAGAAAGATAAATGCTCCCGAGCTTGTTGAGCAAGCCGTACAGAGTGTGAAACTCATATGTGAGAGGTTACGGGCTGCACAGAGTAGACAGAAAAGCTACGCGGATGTGCGTAGACGGCCACTCGAGTTTGATGTTGGTGATGCAGTATTTCTGAGAGTATCACCGAGCAAGGGTATCATGCGATTTGGGAAGAAAGGAAAATTGAGTCCTCGATACATAGGACCATTTGAGATTCTTGAGAAAGTGGGTGAGGTAGCTTACAGATTAGCATTACCCCCACAGATGTCCGGAATACACAACGTTTTTCATGTATCTATGTTGAGGAAGTACCACCCGGACCCTTCTCATGTTATAGAGTATGATGAGATGGACATACAGGAGGACATGAGCTACACTGAAGAACCCGTCCGGATTCTCGATAGAAAGGAGAAGGTACTGAGAACCAAGAGCATCCCATTAGTGAAAGTCTTGTGGAAGCATCACTCAAGGGAAGAGGCGACGTGGGAACTAGAGAGTCTCATGAAGGAGAAATACCCCCATCTATTTTGACTAGTTGAGTTGAATTTGGAGGACCAAATTCTTTTAAGGTGGGGAGGATGTGAGATCTGAGAATTTCAGACATATTTTAATGATGTAATAATAAATTGAAGTGTAATTTATTGAGCTAAGTGAATTGTGGGAATTATAATTGGAGATTTATATGTTAAGTATGTAAAATGAGCATGAAGCATGAGGACAGATCGATCTGGGAGAAGGAGAGATCGATCTGGTGAGTTAAAAATGACGAGGGAAGGGAAATTTGAGGAGCAGATCGATCTCCAATGGAAGAGATCGATCTCCTTATGAATCTGTTTGAGAAGGGATCGATCTCATGAGGAAGAGATCGATCTCCAAATGAATCTGTTTGAGAGAAGATCGATCTCATGAGGAGGAGATCGATCTCCAAATGCTTCTGTTTGGGGAGAAGATCGATCTCCTTAGGAGCAGATCGATCTCATAAAGCCATAAAGAGATCGATCTCACCCTTCGACAGATCGATCTCCTAGGCATAAAATTGCCCAGATCGTCCCCAAATTTCGAACACAGATCGATCTCATCAAGAGGCAGATCGATCTCTTACCTCCAGTCTATATAAGGAACTCGTGTTTTCTCCTGAAATCTCACTTTCTCTCTCTTTCAAACCTCCATTTTTCCAAAAACCTAGTTTCTCACTCCTCCAAATCCCCCATTTCCGGCCGAATCAGCTATTGTGGTAAGAAGGAAAGTTGTTCCTCATCAAAGGGAGAACAACATACTTGGAAATCGAAGAACGAATCGGATCGAGGCGTGAGTTGTGCATCTCACAAGCTTTGGGTAATTTCTAAACCTCGATCTTGATATTTGAGCTGATTTTGATGTTATTGGTGGTTGTAATCGTGTTGAAATAGTTGAGGAATGATTAGGGATTGATGAGATTGTAATGTAGTGGGATTAATGTTGATATTTGGAAATTGTGGCAATTTTGAGGATTGTACTATAAACGAAAATATAGACAAGGTGGTAAATTAGCGTAGATAATTGGTATTAGAGATGTAGAACTTCGAGATATTGAAAATGAGGTTGTAGTTTAGGGTTGAGTTACGAGAATCAAGGGATTTGAGGTGTTATGAGCAATTATGCTCGATTTTGAGAATTGAGATTTATGTGATGTTGAGTATTGATGTTTTTAACATCGTTTGGACAGCTCGGGAGTTCCAGAGTGGAATGCGAGGCTAGTCCGTGATACGGGGGAATGATTGCACTATACGAGGTGCAAAGAGGTAAGGGAAATCTAAACCATTTGTGTATGTGATTTGTAAACTGTTATAGCATGATTTATGATTTATAAACAAGCATGTTGAGAGTTTTGTGTTGAGATTTGAACTGCACACGATTTTATAGCCGGTTGGAGCCCAATGTTTTATGAGTTTATAACTGGGCTCTACGTTAAGGCAATATTGTGATTTGAGAAATGTGTGCGTGTGCTTTGCCGATTGGAACTCGGTTTTACTACGTTTTGTGTTGAGTACAAAACGATTTTAAATGAGTTTTATGAGAGAAAACCATTACGAGTTCTACGTGAAGGCAAACCTGTCTTATGTGATAAGACTTGGGTGTGTAGTTGTGAGTACACACCGGGCATTGCTCTGGTAGCATGTAAGCCCGAATTCTTCTCCGTTCTGGTAACGTTGAGAAACCCATTGGTGGCTGTGCCACGTTAAACCCCATTGGTGGCTGTGCCACGTTGAGAAACCCATTGGTGGCTGTGCCACGTTATACCCCATTGGTGGCTGTGCCACGTTGAGAAAACCCATTGGTGGCTGTGCCACGTATACCCCATCGGTGGCTGTGCCACGTATACCCCATTGGTGGCTGTGCCACGTTATACCCCATTGGTGGCTGTGCCACGTTGAGAAAACCCCATTGGTGGCTGTGCCACGTTGAGAAATCCCATTGGTGGCAGTGCCACGTTGAGAAACCCTATTCTGTGGCTATGCCACGTGAGAAAATAATTCAGTGGCTTTGCCACGTGTGTTTTGTGGCTATGCCACGTGAGAAAATAATTCAGTGGCTTTGCCACGTGTGTTATGTGGCGATGCCACGAGTGATTTTAAATCAGTGGCTATGCCACGTTATTTGAGAAAGCGTTTAACGCGTTATTTTCACATGCTTTGCTAATGCTCTAGAGTGAGCCTTTTTACTTCATGTTTTCACATGACTTGACACATGAGAGTGTCGTTTTGAGTATTTTCATGTTATGGTTTTCAAATGAGTTTCACATACAAATAAATGCTTTGTGATGTGCATTTTGGTTTATGAAATGAGTCCCCTACCCCCCTTACTGAGCGATTTAGAAGCTCACCCTGTTTTTCTTTCCCCCCAGAGTTCTTCAAGTGAATAAGGACTTCCCTGCGACGTACGGACTAGTGGCTAGTGGAGGATTCGAGCTCCAGGCTATATAATTTGTACTTTGAGGTATATTTATCTTTTCATGTACCCAGACTATTAATGTATTTGCAGACACTTGATGTATGACATTATATGGGATGTATTAGGATTAATTGACTTGTAATCGAGTAATGGGTATAATACAATATTTATTATATCATGATGAGATCCTGAGGCATGATAATTATGATGATGTATGACACTGCACAGGAATGCACTCTTAATTGTGAATTAATGAGTAAAAAGTTTTAAATTTGCCCTATTTTCCGCATGTTCTGGGCGTGACATGCTCGCACGAAGTTTTATATGGATTTATAACTGTGAGACCCCGTATATGTATAATGGTATATATGTACATAGAAATGTAAATTAAGTGAAGTATATGTGATGTAAGTCCATAAGTTAATGAACACACTTGTAATAAGAGTTGTGATTGTACATACAAGTTACATTATGTATGAATGTAAGGAAATGGACTTAAACATGTGGAGAATATGAGTAGAATGGATTATGAGTAGTGTGGTAAAATGGAAGTAGAATTGCATAAGTTGTGCACTTCCATTTGGTTTATATCGTATACTTTTGGTTATACAAGGATTCCACACAAGTTTCAATAGGAATAAGGTATGTATGGATGTCATTGTCAAGTCTCAAAGATGATTGGATAAGAAAATGACTATGGCACCAAATTAAGGATGTTTTGGTATAAGTGTACTGCATAAAAACTGCAGAAAATCTGAAAATTATGAAGGGTAGATCGATCTCATAGGATGAGAGATCGATCTGGAAGAGCCAGAATGCTCTTATTTGGGCAATGGAATAGGGTAGATCGATCTCCAATGGAGCCAGATCGATCTCCTAAGCATTCTGTAATGAAAAGATCAATCCTCAAGCACCCAGATCGATCTCCTTAGCTCTCTGTTTAGGAGCAGATCGATCTCATGCTTAAAATGCCGTGAAAAAGAGGGATTTAAGGGGACCAGATCGATCTCCTCTTGGTGCAGATTGATCTCCTCAAGCTATTTCTATAAAAGGAGTGTTGAAAATCTGAAAATTTCGAGAAAAACACCATTCTTCCATTTTCAACCTAAAAACCTAACTTTCTCTCTCTAAAATTAGCCTTTTTCAGTAAGATTTGAAGAGAGACCATTAGAGGCAAAGTTGTTCCTATTAAAGAGAAGAACAACATAGTTGGAAGGCATTTTTTCATTGTTGGTATTGAAAGAATTAAGGCATTGTCTTTTGGAGCAAGAAGAGAAATCAGATTTTGTAAGATTCTAACACTCCAACTATGGTACATTATCTATTTAATTGATTTTGGAGTTGTTTGGCATGAGTTTGGATGGTTAGAAACTATTTAAAATGCATTGGAATGATTATGACCTAGAAATGGTCTAGTGTGAGAAAGTGGAATGTATGGAGATTAATGAGAAATGGGATGTCTAGAGGTGACAATAGTGTTATGGGTATGATTTTAAGATGTTGGTGGATAAATTGTAAGATTTACCTAAAAGGGGTAAAATGTGGATTAAGGCATTGGTAAAATGCTTGAGTGAATTATATTGAATAGTGAGGTCAAAAATGGGTTAAAAACATTAACTTAAATGATTGAATGAATGAATTTCAGCTTTCGAGGATACGCCGGGGCGAGTTGAGCCAAGAACGTGAGAAGCTAAGAGGAAAAGAGTTGCACCAAGTAAATCAAGGTAAGGGAATTGTGTGGACTCTTAAAGATATCTGTGCGCAATTTGGGCACATTAAATGCTTTGCTAGATTGCATGTGATATAGGAAATGATGTTGGGTGATTGAAGGGTAAAAGTTGGGAGTTTGAGAAATGTGCATGAAAACAAAAGCATATTGCTTGAAAATCATGTTTTATTGCTTTTTAGCAAATGATTTGGTAGGTTGGCTAATATTTGAAATGATTTGCAAAAGAGTTTAGTTGTTTTGGTTTGTTAACCACACTTTGCAAAGAAATGAGCCACCTACATTGTTTTAGTGAGTATGAGAGCGTGCTAGAGTACTACTCGCACGAGATTTGACGTGTTTTATTATACACATAAGTGCTAGAGGCACTAGTTTTCACATAGATTTCATAATTGTTTTGGCATTGTGCTTGGAGTTTGTCTCGCACTGGATGCCCACCTTGCTTGTTGTCGTGTTTGGAGCTTCGAGTAGACTAGGTGTCACATCGATTAAATAGGCTCACATGTGCGTTGTTTTAACATGATTAATTAGCCGTGTTAGGAGCTTCGGGTAGACAAGAGGTTGTACCGATTAAATAGGCTCACACGTGCGTTTGAGATGTGGCGTGATATGATGTGTTGATTGGGTCCACGGAGTACGTTGTACCGTGCATGTAGCATGGAGTACGTTGTACCGTGTTGAGATGTGATGTGCCGTCTTCGGACGAGATCTGCTATGGACCGACGGGTAGGATTTGACCCACCTCCCGTGTGGAAGCAGATAGTGGTGATATCCCGCACACCTGATCCATGTAGCCGGTATCATAGGTTATGTACATAGACCTTGAGGTTATTACCTGTTGTTGAACTACCTATCTCACATGTCTATTGCTTTGAGAATAAATCCATGTTTGAAACAATTTGTGGGTCAGGAAAATCCGAGGGTGGGCTGAGACCTGACCAGTGTTGGATGATTTGTTAATGGTTTTTAAAGTGCACAAATGCATGATGTTTAATGCCATGCTTTATTGTGAAAATGCATGATGTTTAATGCCATGTTTTTTTGTGAAAATGCATGATGGTTAATGCCATGCTATTTGAGAAAATGCATGATGGGTAATGCCATGCTTTTATTGTGAATTATGCATGATGATTTATATCATGCTTTGAGTTGAAATGTGCACTGGATTTTAATAGCATGAATGCTTTACATACCATTAACACAATCATACACTCATGTTTTGAGATAAATGAAGAATTAAATGCTTTTGAGCATGACATCATGATCACGTAGATAGTGCAATATCTACTTGTTTGCATGATTGCCTTACTGAGCGTGTGGTTTGCTGACCCCCTTTATTTTCCCCCTCTCTACAGAGTGTTGAGTATAGATTGAGCGTGACTGGAGGCGTTTCCCTTTTGGTAATCCGCTGCATCCCATCGTTAAAGGTATACACACTTGGATTATTTTGTATCTAAACTAGACATAGCACAGTAGCATTTTGTATGTAACTATTGGGGATGTAAAACAATGTAAACACATGTAACGACTCTGATATATATACAATTATACAAGTGTTTACTTATGAATATTATGCAAATTGAATTGGTATGGTGGAGATAGTTAGACGTCGACACACAGCCCAACTATTGAGGAGAGTAGCTGTTCACGATTGAGGTAAGGACGAATAATAATCGATGCATGAAAATGCAAAAAATTTGTACATATTTTGGTAAGTTGAGGGTCGTGACAATAACTCATTTTAAAGTCATACTGGAGTGCTACTCGTACGCAGATTTTACTGATTTTTATGAAACCATGCTAGAGCTTCACTCGCACGAGGTTTTCAGATATCATGAATATGCATAGAGCCGTGCTAGAGCTTCGCTTGCACAAGGATTTATATGACATGCATATAGCCGTGTTAGAGCCTCTTGTAGACTGCGTGTCACAGTGAGATGATATGCTCACACGTGCATACTGAGACAGAGATGGTATGGGTAGATAAGACCTATTGCAGGCACCCCTGACTAAGCTTGGGTCACGGAGTACGTTGTACCGTGTATGTCACGCGGAGTACGCTGTACCATGGGGATTGTTGGAGTGGAGTGGCATTAGCCACGAGGCAGCAAGCCTTGCCCTTGCAATCTTGATGTTATGCTGTTCTGGCAGGTAGGACCGACCCACCTCCCGTTTCAGGTGTGAGACCCCGCACATTAGGTACCGTGTTGCCAGGGATCAATAGGTTATGGCCATAGTCCTCGTTGTTACCAATATAGTCACCTACATGTCTCACATGATATAACTTTTGGTCTCGATAGATCAGGGTAGACCCGAGGGAGGGGTCAGGCCCCCGATTTTATGAATTTTTTTAAAATGTGATTGTTAATCAAATTTTATAATGAATTGCTTTATGAGTTTGAAATTGAATTATGAGATGCTTAACCCCTTTGGGTTATTTTATACTGCAGTTTTAATGAAATGATTTAAATGCAGTAGCATGATGAGTTTTCCATGCGTTAATCATAAATTCATGAAAAGAATTGTTTCTCATAATTTGTTTTACATGGCATGATCTTGATTTACCTCATGCTAAGTATGATTTAGTGATGTCACATAAAATGCTATTGATTGATAAGTAGTATGATTTATATATGCACGAACAGCTTTATAAACTAAGTCATTGATGACATACATGTCACGACCCTTTTTCATTCCCTTTAACCGAAAATCTCAATAAATTTTTCACATTTTACTGTTACCTTTCCAGGTGGTGAACAAACTCACCACACACAATTGGGCTGTGAATCAATAATAATCATCACTTACCATTCATTCACAATTTAATGAAACGATGTCATACATTCTAAGTTAATCGTTTACTTATACAAGAGATGATTTCTGACATCTACATCCCCCATAATTACATTTCAAATGACTACTGTGCTTTTACATTGTTTAGATACAAAAAGAATCCTGTGTATATACCTTTCGGCGATGGAAGCAGCAGATGTCCAAAACCACAATGCCTCAGTCCCCACTGGGCTACTATGCACGCTCTGTAGGAGGGGGAAATAGAGAGGGATGAGCAACCACACGCTCAGTAAGGCAATAATGCAAGCATGGTAGATAACTACTCTATCTACATGCTGATAGTGTTATGCATAAATCGTTTATAGTAGGAGCATGGGGAAGTAAAACTATGCAATGTGAGTATACATATATATCATGTATCCAAAATCATGTAAAATTGGCATATAAAACATGGAATATCAACATGTGAAAACATCTCATGCTCATTCTCATTGAACTCATAAAAAGGGCAATTCATTTAAAAAACCTCTTTTTTAAACCCATATCATAAAGCTCTTTCTCAAACACATACAATCCCATCACAAACCATTTTCTCAATCACAAACATCATCATCGTTTTACAAATCAAGTCTACAAGGCTCGACCCCTCCCTCGGGTCTACCTTGGACAGTCACAATCACACTTATAGATTAAAATCATGTGGTAGTAAGTAAATCAAGCAAGGAGACAGGTCACTATATCTCAACTGACTATGTTGGCCAACTGTCACATATCATCCCAGACCACACGGATCTCGGTGTGCGGGGTATCATGCTGGCACGAAGGTGGGTTAGTTCTCCGCCAGACTTACTCAAATCAAGTAACCACCACGCGGTACATTTTACTCTATGTGATATACACGGTACATCGTACTCCGCGGACCCATAACATGGTTGGGGGTGCCTGCCGTAGGTCTTATCTACCTCATACCAAGTGTAACCGCTATAGGCTCAAGTGCACGTCGGAGTACTCTCAATACCAGGTCCTAGCCCTTCATGGCCTTGCTCGCCCCTGTTGGGTTTCCTGATTCAGGTCCTAGCCCCTCACCCTCACCCCACTCAATAGGTTTGTTAGGCCTGTTGCGTTCCCTGAATGGATTGTGTCAGGTCCTAGCCCCTCACCCTCACCCCACTCAAGAGGTCTATTAGGCTTGTTGGGTTCCCTGAACACCAATCCGTATCTCTCACCACGGCCTCATACATACCACAGTGTGGAAACCAAAGCGAGCTATGCTCTAGCGCGAATTCATGCATCAAAACCAATCACCTCGTACGAGCAATGCTCTAGTACGACATTTTATGCATAAAAACATGTAGAAACCACGTACGAGCATAGCTCCAGTACGGTTATATGCATAAGAAAACCATCGAAAACCACGTACGAGCAAGAGCTCTAGTACGATTTATAAAACATCATTACAATTCAAATCAAAGTGTGAGCAAAGCTCCAGCACGTTTCACACAAGTGAAAATATTGAAATCCAGCGCGAGCGAGGCTCTAGCATGATTTATGCCATACAAATATGATGGGTGGCTCATACACAATCAAACAATCCTGGCAACCGGGTTTAGCACTTCACAAATGCTTTTTCCATAACATCAATAAAACACTAGCCGACCCATCTACAAGCATGCTTAAAACGAAGCAATTACGTTTTGTAAAACGTCAAAATATTAGATTTATGCAATTATTAGCCTCACTATCCCATTTCATAGATTCCACTTCAAAACCAAAATCAATCATATACTTATCATCATTCATGAATACCATCAATCATTTACTTGAGTAACCATGCATTTCATAAAACACCCAATGAATACCCACAAGTTCAAAGTACGAGCAGCTATCTCTATATATTCACAAACTTCCCTTGGAATCGCGATGCGTGATTCCACTTCCTTAAAGCTGCTTACTCATACGGCTCGATTCATTTCCAACGGACTCTTCAGTTGCACATAAACAAAATTTCGAATCGTTTTAGCCCATTATAATCTAACCTTTACGTTTACTATAGTCGATTCGACCTATAGTCTCTATTAACGCTTGTGAGGCCTTGCTTTATTATTCCACTTATAACTCGAGTAGATGGATTCTCTTAGGCCTCTTAACTTATTCTAAATCGATATTAGGCTCATGGTTCACAAATTTCCCCACTATGGCCTTTCATCAAGCATCTCTTATACCCATTTTCATAACTTCTCTAAACTCACAATATAACCCCACATAACTATTTCAAATCACCCATATTACTCAGATGACAACTCAACAAATCCCATAAATCATCAACATATCCAATTTACGCTTTCTCACTCTAGACTATACTCATTTTCTAGGTTACATTAGTTCCTAACACAACCTAGGTGTTTCCAATCATCCATACTCATGCCAAACCACTCCAAAATCATTTAAATAGACAATGTACCAGAGTTGGAGTGTTAGAATCTTACCAAATCCAATTTCTCTTCTTGTTCCAAATGTCAATGCCCTTAGCTCCTTTAATACCAACAATGGGATTTTGGGTTCCAACTATGTTGTTCTCTTCCTCAAGATGAACAACTTAGTGTCTAATGGCCTCCCCTCAAATCTTACTGGAAATGGCTAATTTTAGAGAGAGAAAGTTAGGTTTTTGGGTTAAAAATGGTGGGTTGATGTTTTTTCTGAAATTTTTAGATTTTTAGCACTCCTTTTATAGAATTCACTTGAGGAGATCGATCTGGTCCCCTTAAATCCCTCTTTTTCATGGCATTTTAAGCATGAGATTGATCTGTCGAAGCCTAAGATCGATCTACTCCCAAACAGAGAGCTAAGGGATTGATCTGTATGCTTGAGGATCGATCTTTTCATTACATAATGGTTAGGAGATCGATCTGGCTCCATTGGAGATCGATCTGCTCTATTTCATTGCCCAAATAAGAGCATTCTGACTCTTCCATATCGATCTCTCATCCTATGAGATCAATCTGGCCTTCATACTTTCCAGATTTTCTGCAGTTTTTTTGCAGTTTTTCTGCAGCAACTCACACCAAAACACCCTTAATCTGCTGCTATAGCCATTTTCTCATTCATCCACCTTTATGACTCGAAAATGGCATCCATTCATACCTTATGCACATTGAAACTTGGGTGCATTACTTGTATATCCAAAGGTCTACTATATAAAACCCAATTGAAGCATTTATATTCATGCAACTTCCTTCAATTTACCACACTATTCATTTTGAGTTCCAATCACACTCATCACTTATAAGAACTCATTTCTTCATGTTCATACCAAATGAAACTTGTATGTACATTACAAATCATATTACATATGTGTACATTGAATTCATGGACTTACGTCAATTATACTTTACATTACAAGTCCATTAGCATTCATTGATCCAATTACACACTTACAACTATACATGAACGGGGTCTCACAATACATGATTTTGTGCTTGAGATTTTAATGAAAAGAAATAGATTTTAAGGGCATGGCATTATGAGCATATAGATAGTGGAGCTATCTACTTACTTGCATAATTACCTTACTGAGCGTGTGGTTTGCTCACCCCTCTTATTTTCCCATCTTTTCAGAGCACTCGCAATAGTTAGTGAGCGGCTGAGGACTTGCATTCTTGGTATCCGCTGCTTCCCATCGAGAGACAGGTATACACATTTGTATGATTTTGTATCTAAATATGTAATACACAGTACTATAAATAGATATGATGTTGGGGATGTAAGGTTATGGAAATACCATTGTATATGTATTTAGGTTAAAGTCAAAGGATAGTAAATCCTGATATATGAATGTGATTATGGAAATGGAATGGTAAATAGGTAAGAGGTGACTAACACCGAATCATAGCCCAATTGTTTGGTAAGATGGTCACAATGAGAGAAAGGTAAGAATTAAATTGTGAGACCCCGTATATGTAAAGTTGTAATGTGTAATGAATGTGAATGGACTTGTAATGTAAAGTATGATCGATGTAAGTCCATGGATTCAATGTATGTATGTGTAATATGATTTGTAACGTACATACAAGTTCCATTGAGTATGAATATGAAGAAATGAGTTCCTATAAGTGATGGATGTGATTGAAACTCAAAATGGGTAGTGTGGTAAATGGATGGAAGCTGCATGAATATAAATGCTTCCATTTGATTATATATAGTATACCTTTGGACATACAATGAATGCACACAAGTTTCAATGTGCATAAGGTATGAATGGATGTCATTTTCAAGTTATAAAGGTGGATAGATGAGAAAATGGCCATGGCAGCAGATTAAGGATGTGTTGGTGTGAGTTGCAGCAAGGAAACTGCAGGAAATCTGGAAAGTATGAAGGCCAGATCGATCTCATAGGATGAGAGATCGATCTGGAAGAGCTAGAATGCTCTTATTTGGGCAATGGAATAGAGCAGATCGATCTCCAATGGGGCCAAATCGATCTCCTAAGCATTTTGTAATGAAAAGATCGATCCTCAAGCACCCAGATCGATCTCCTTAGCTCTCTGTTTGGGAGCAGATCGATCTCATGCTTCGACAGATCGATCTCATGCTTAAAATTTCATGAAAATGAGAGATTTAAGGGGACCAGATCGATCTCCTCTTGGACCAGATCGATCTCCTCAACCTATTTCTATATAAGGAGGGCTAAAAATCTGAAAATTTCGGGAAAAACACCAATCTTCCATTTCTAACTCAAAAACCTAACTTTCTCTCTCTAAAATCAGCCATTTCCAGCAAGAATTGAGGGGAGACCATTAGACATTAAGTTGTTCATCTTGAGGAAGAGAACAACATAGTTGGAACCCAAAATCCCATAGTGGGTATTGAAGGAGATAAGGGCATTGACATTTGGAGCAAGGATAAAAATTATATTTGGTAAGATTCTAACACTCCAATCCAAGTACATTGTCTATTTAATTGATTTTAAAGTTGTTCGGCATGAGTATGTATGGATGGAAACACCTAGGTTGTGTTGGAAACTAATGTAACCTAGAAAATGGAATACCTGTAGTGTGAAAAAGTATGATTTGGGGAGTTGGTGGTTTATGGGTTATGATAAGTTGTTAAATGAGTAATGTGGGTGATTTGGAATGGTTATGTGGAGTTATAATGTGAGTTTAAGTGAAATTATGAAAATGAGCATGTAAATGCTTGACAAATGCCATAGTGAGGAAATCAATGAAATATGAACACTATGAGCTTGATATCGATTTAATATCGATTTGGAATGAGTTAATAGGCCTAAAAGAATCCATAGACTCGAGTTTTGGGTAAAGTAATGAAACGAGGCCTCATAAACGTTAATAGATGCTATAGATTAAATTGACTATAGCAAGCACAAGGGTTGCATTATATGGATCGAATATAATGTGAAATATGATTGTGTCCAGTCTCGAAAGTTGTTGAAGACGAATCGAACCGTACGAGTAAGCAGCTTAAGGAAGTGGAATCACGCATCGCGATTCCAGGTAAGGGAATTCTGTAAGTATATAGAGGTAGCTGCTCGTATTTTATGGGTGTATAGGGCTTTGGAAATGTGCATGGATTTATAGAAATGTGTTTTGAAGATGTATGGATGTGACTATGAATAATTGTATGAGATTTAGTGGTTGAAATGGTATTGAAAAGAAATGGGATAGAAAGGCTAATAATTGCATAAATCTAATGTTTTGATGTTTTTCAAAACGGAATTGCTTGGTTTTAAGCAAGCTTGTAGATGGGTCGGCTAGTGTTTTATTGATGTTGTGGAAAAGCATTTGTGAAGTGCTAAACCCGATTGCCGGGATTGTTTGGTTGTGTATGAGCTGCCTATCATATTTACATGACATAAATCGTGCTAGAGCCTCGCTCGCGCTGGATTTCTATGTTTTCACTTGTGTGATACGTGCTTGAGCCTAGCTCGCACTTTGATTTGAATTGTGATGATGTTTTATAAACCATACTGGAGCTTACGCTCGTACTTGGATTTGAGTGGTTTTTCTTATGCATATAACCGTACTGGAGCTATGCTCGTACATGGTTTCTTCATATTTTATGCATAAATGCCGTACTAGAGCGTTGCTCGTACGAAGTGATTGGTTTTGATGCATGAATTCGCGCTAGAGCATAGCTCGCACCGATTTTCACACTGTGGTATGTATGAGGCCGTGGTGAGAGATATGGATTAACTCAGGGAACCCAACAGGCCTAACAGACCTCTTGAGTGGGGTGAGGGTGAGGGGCTAGGATCTGACATAATCCATTCAGGGAACCCAACAGGCCTAATAGACCTCTTGAGTAGGGTGAGGGTGAGGGGCTAGGACCTGAATCAGGGAACCCCCACAGGGGCGAGCAAGGCCATGAGGGGCTAGGACCTGGTATTGAGGTTACTCCAACGCGTTCTTGAGACTATAAAGGTTACACTTGGTATGGGGTAGATAAGACCTACGGCAGGCACCCCCAACCATGTTATGGGTCCACGGAGTATGATGTACCGTGTATATCACATGGAGTACGATGTACCGCGTGGTGGTTACTTGATTTGAGAAAGTCTGGCGAAGAACTAACCCACCTTCGTGCCAGCATGATACCCAACACACCGAGATCCGTGTGGTCTGGGATGATATGTGACAATTGGCCAACGTAGTCACTTGAGATATAGTAACCTGTCTCCTTGCTTGATTTACTTACTACCACATGATTTTAAATCTCTAAGTGTGATTTGTGATTGTTTAAGGTAGACCCGAAGGAGGGGTCGAGCCTCATGAAATTGATTTGTGAAATGAAAATGAGGTTGTGATTATGAATTGATGTGATGAGATTGTATGTGTTGAGAAAGAGTTTTATGACGTGGGTTTAAAAAGGAGGTTTCTTAATAATTGCCCTTTTTATGAATTTAAATAAGATTGAGCATGAGATGATTTATACATGATATTTTTACCATGTTTTATATGCCAATGTACATGATTTTAATACATGATATATATGTATACTCACATGGCATAGTTTTACTTCCTCATGCTCCTACTATGAACGATTTATGCATAACACTATCAGCATGTAGATAGAGTAGTTATCTATCATGCTTGCATTATTACCTTACTGAGCGTGTGGTTGCTCAATCCCTCTCTATTTTTCCCCTACAGAGCATGCATAGTAGCCCAGTGAGGACTGAGGCGTGGTATTTTGGACTCCGCTGCATCTCCATCGCTTAGAGGTATATACATAGTGATTCTTTTTGTATCTAAACAATGTAAAAGCACAGTATTCTTTTGCGTTGTAATTATGGGGGATGTAGATGTCAGTAAAACATGCTTTTGTATAAGTACAAGATTAAATGCAAATGTATGACATCATTTTATTTAACTGAGAATGAATGAGAGGTGGAGTTTATTATTGACTCACAGCCCAACAGTGTGTGGTGAGTTAGTTCACGACTGGGTAAGGTAACAGTAAAATGCGAAAATTTTTTAGTGATTTTCGGTTAAAGAGAATGGAATTGGGTCGTGACAGAGATTGGTATCAGAGCTGTGTTGGCCTGATGTGAATCATTAATAAAACGTAGGAAAGTACATCCCTATAGTACTGTGCTTTTGTTTAGATATAACTGTGTATACCGTGATGGATTGAGCTTAATGAATTATTATAATACAGGAAGTTAGGCACTATGCCAGTTACACGCAAAGGTAGAGGGGCGAGAGCACGTGCTAGAGGCCGTAGAGGTAGGCCTGAGAGCCTTGCTGAGCCATAGACTGAGCAAGCTCCACAGAACCCTGCTGAGAGAGTAGAGGATACTGAGGCTCGCTTCGCTAGGTTAAAGCAGAGTATTGAGAACTTGGTGGAGATAGTCACGCAGGGATTGGGTGCCGGTGATAGACGAGGTCCCGCGGCACAGCCTACTACTGAACAGGCAGCTGTAGAGGCAGAGAGACCTCAGACTACAGAGACTGCTACTGCTACACCACCTCCATTACAGGATACAGATTCTCCTATCGCTCCAAGTAGAGCGGTAGTGAGTTGGGTTATGACTGCGACTTGAGTAGGTTGCGAGAATTTCAAGCGCTAAAACCCCCAGTGTTTAGAGGGGTGAAGGACCCAGTGGTTACGGAGGATTGGGTGTATGAGATGGAGAAACTATATAGGTTTTTTCGATGTACTTCAGCTGAAAAGGTAGCCTTTGCCGTGTTTATGTTGAAAGGCGAGGCAGAACACTGGTGGAGATCCACCGAAGCTATTTTGAGGGCTAGACACTCTGAGATTTCATGGGAGATATTCTTGGAGGCCTTTAGAAGACAGTATATTCTTGCTACCTCACAGAGGAAACTGTGGATGGAATTTATGAATTTGGTTCAGGGGAACCATACTGTGGACGAGTATGAGTCCAAGTTTATGTCCTTGGGGAGATATGACCCAGACACGATGGGTAGTGAGACCCGAAAGATACAGAAGTTCATGGATGGATTGAGATTGGCCATCCGGACTAAGCTAGCTCCCTTCGACATTGTGACTTATGAGAGGCTGTACATAAGGCTCAGTTATGTGAGCAAGACTTTGAGCAGAATGCCTCCGAGCTTGGGAGAATCAGTGTTAGAAAGGACAGAGATCGGAAGAGATCCGGGAGGGATAGAGTGGCCAGGAAAGGAGGCCCAAGGTATTTTGAGAAGAGACCTAAGATCGAGGAGGTGCAGGAGAGAGCCGCTAGACCTCCCGTATACCCAGCCTTAACTGCACCGAGGGGTATAACTATTGGAGGACCACGACCTACCACAGATTAGTGTAAGAGATGTGGGAGATACCATGGGACTAGGCCATGTCAGGTGCCCCCTGTTTCATGTTTTAGGTGTGGGAGGCCAGGACATATATCGAGGTTCTGCACTAAGATGATTGAGGTTGCCCCACAGAAGGGTAAGGAGCCTGAGGGAGCTCCAGTTGAGACAGCAGCCCCGAGGAGGAGGGCTACGACTGAGGAGAAAGGGAAACAGGTTGCGGGTGTGAGCAGAGGAAGAGTACATGCACTGGATCAAGACACCGCAGATGCTTTGACGGATGTGATTAAAGGTACCATCCGAATCTTTGATTTAGAAGCATTGGTATTATTTGATCTTGGTGCCACGCATTCTTTCATATCACCTTCCTTTTCACATGAATTATTGAAGCATGTGAAACCAACATTGTTGGATAAAATGTTAATGATTTCCACACCCATGAATGATAGTCAATTGACTGAGCATGTATGTAGAGATTGTAAGTTAAAGATAGAGGGAAAGGAAATGATAGCCAATCTGATTTTATTGAATATGAATGATTTTGATGTAATTTTGGGAATGGATTGGCTGGCTACCAATCATGTTGTGATGGATTGTCATGCCAAAACATTGATATTTAGACAATCTTATTGTAAATTTTGATGAAAAGAAATGATATGAAAATAGCATGTTTGTTGTAAATAAAGGAGTATGATTTTAAATGCATATTGCTTGAGAGATAAATTATTGTTTATGATAAATGTTGAATGTGGAGTGATGGTTATATTACTAACGATGGAGAGGATAATGTGAAGGGTTCATTGCATACGTGGTTGATATAGATGAGGTACACCCGAAATTGAGGGACATAGTCATAATTACGGATTACCCTGATGTCTTTCCGGATGAATTACCAGGGCTACCACCTGTAAGGGAAATGGAATTTTGCATTGAGCTAGTGCCTGGTACAGAGCCGATATTGAAACCACCCTATAGAATGGCTCCGATAGAATTGGAAGAGCTGAAGAAATAGCTGCAAGAGTTGCTGGAGAAGGGGTTTATTAGACCGAGTGTCTCACCTTGGGGAGCACCGGTTCTATTTGTAAGGAAGAAGGATGGAAGCCTCCGACTGTGTATAGATTACCGGTTGTTGAATAAGGCCACCATTAAGAACAAGTACCCCCTTCCAAGAATCGATGATTTGTTGGATCAGCTCCAGGGAGCCGAAGTATTTTCTAAGATAGATCTGCAGTCAGGGTATCATCAGTTGAGGATCAGGAGTGGAGATGTACCCAAAATAGCATTTGTACCCGTTATGGCCACTACAAGTTTTTGGTGATGCCATTCGGATTGACGAATGCTCCCGCAGCATTTATGGCATTGATGAATGATATATTCAAGCTATACCTGGACAAGTTTGTGATTGTTTTCATAGATGACATTTTGGTTTATTCTAAGTCCAGGGAAGATCATGAGGAGCACTTGAGGATAGTTCTGCAGACCCTCCGAGAGAGAGAATTGTATGTCAAACTCAGCAAGTGTAACTTTTGGTTGGAACAGATCTCATTTCTGGGGCATGTTGTGTCAAAGGATGGGGTATCAGTGGATCCATCTAAGATAGAGGCAGTTATACAGTGGGAACAGTCCAAGATAGTTACTGAGATCAGAAGTTTCCTGAGATTGGCAGGATATTATCGGAGATTTGTAGAGGGTTTCTCCAGACTAGCTGCTCCATTGACACGCCTCACGTGAAAAGATGTTAAGTTTGTGTGGGATGAGGCATGTGAGAGGAGTTTTGAGGAGCTTAAGCGTCGATTGACGACTGCTCCAGTTCTCACCATTCCTACCAGCTCAGGAGGATTCTCGGTGTATACGGATGCATCACACCAGGGACTGGGCTGTGTGCTTATGCAGGATGGGAAGGTAGTTGCCTATGGATCGAGACAGTTGAAAGATCATGAGAGGAACTACTCGAAACATGATTTGGAGTTGACGGCTGTAGTATTTGCTTTGAAAATATGGCGCTACTATCTCTATGGTGAGAAATTTCAGGTGTTCACAGATCATAAGAGCCTTAAGTACCTGTTCTCACAGAAAGAGCTGAATATGAGACAGAGGAGATGGCTCGAACTCCTGAAAGACTATGATTGTGAAATCATGTACCACCCGGGTAAGGCAAATGTAGTTGTCGATGCCTTGAGTAGAAAGAACCTTGGGTTGGTGTCTTATATGATGGTATGGGAACATGAATTGTTAGAACACTTTGCGAACCTCAGTTTGGATGTAACCCCACCTGGATCTGAGAGACTTGAGGTCATGGCTGTCACGACCCTCAACTTACCAAAATACGTACAAATTTTTTGCATTTTCATGCATCAATCCTTAATCATCCTTCCTCGATCGTGAACAACCACATGCTTGACAGTTGGGCTGTGTGTCGACGTCTAACTCACTCCACCATACCAATTCAGTTTGAAACATTATTTATGAGTAAACACTTGTATAAATGTATATATATCAGAGTTGTTACATGTGTTTACATTGTTTTACATCCCCAGTGGTTACATACAAAATGCTACTGTGCTATGTCTAGTTTAGATACAAAACAATCAAGGTGTGTATACCTTTAGCGATGGGATGCAGCGGAATTACCAAAAAGGGAACGCCTCCAGTCACGTCCAATCTATACTCAAATCTCTGTAGAGAGGGGAAAATAAGGGGGTGAGCAAACCACACGCTCTGTAAGGCAATCATGCGAACAGGTAGATACTGTACTATCTACGTGATCGTGATACCATGCTCAAAAGCATTTAATTCATTGTTTATCTCAAAACATGAGTGTATGATTGTGTTAATGGTATGTAAAGCATTCATGCTATAGAAATCAAGTGCACATGTCAACTCGAAGCATGGTATAAATCATCATGCATAATTCACAATAAAAGCATGGCATTACCCATCATGCATTTTCACAATAAAGCATGGCATTAAACATCATGCATCCGTGCACTTTAAAAACCATTAACAAATCAATTCATCACTGGTCAGGTCTCGGCCCATCCCTCGGGCTTTCCTGACCCACAATCATTTCAAACATGGATTTAATCTCAAATAGCAGTAGACATGTGAGATAGGCAGTTCAACAATAGGTAATAACCTCAAGGCCTATGTACATAACCTGTGATACCGGCTACACGGATCAGGTGTGCGGGATATCACCACCATCTGCTTCCACACGGGAGGTGGGTCAAATCCTACCCGCCGGTCCATAGTAGATCTCGTCCGAAGACGGCACATCACAACTCAACACGGTACAATGTACTCCATGCTACATGCACGGTACGACGTACTCCGTGGACCCAATCAACACATCATATCACGCCACATCTCAAACGCACGTGTGAGCCTATTTAATCGGGGCGACCTCTTGTCTATCCGAAGCTCCTAACACGGCTAATTAATCATGTCAAAACAATGCACGTGTGAGCCTATTTAATCGATGTGACACCCAATCTACTCGAAGCTCCAAACACGGCAACATACAAGGTGGGCATCCAGTGCGAGACAAACTCGAGCACAATGCCAAAACAATTATGAAATCCATGTGAAAACTAGTGCCTCTTGCACTCTTTCATACTCACGAAATCATGTAGGTGGCTCAAAACTTGCAAAATATGATTAACAAAACCAAAACACAGTCATATCTTTTGCAAATCATTTCAATGTTAGCCAACCTACCAATCATTTGCTAAAAAGAAATAAAACATGATTTTCAAAGCAATATGCTTTTGTTTTCATGCACATTTCTCAAACTCCCAACTTTTACCCTTCAATCACCCAACAACATTTCCTAATCTCATGCATTCTAGCAAAACGTTTAAGCACCCAAATTGCGCACAGATATCTCTAAGAGTCCACACAATTCCCTTACCTCGATTTACTTGGTGTGACTCCTTTCCTTTTAGCTTCTCACGCTCTTGGCTCAACTCGCCTCGGCGTATCCTCGGAAGCTGCGATTCATTCATTAAATCGATTGAGTTAATGTATTTAACCCATAATTGACCTCACTAGTCAATATTATTCACTTATGCATTTTACAAATGCCTTAATCCACATTTTACCTCTTTTAGGTAAACCTCACAATTTATCCACTAACCACATCTTAAAATCATACCACAATCACTATTAATGATTTCTACATATCTCATTCATCATTAATCTCCATACATTCCACTTTCTCACACTAAACCATTTCTAGATCAAAATCATTCCAATGCATTCTAGATAGTTTCTAACCATCCATACTCATGCCAAACAACTCCAAAATCACTTAAATAAATAATGCACCTTAGTTGGAGTGTTAGAATCTTACCCAATTTGAGTTCTCTTCTTGTTCCAAATGGCAATGCCCTTAACCCTTCAAAACCATCAATGGGAAAATGGTTTCCAACTATGTTGTTCTTCTCTTTGATAGGAACAACTTTGTCTCTAATGGTCTCTCTTCAAACCTCACTGAAAATGGCTGATTTTTGAGAGAGAAAGTTAGGTTTTTGGGTTGAAAGTGGAAGGTTTGTGTTTTTCTCGAAATTTTCTGATTTCCAGCACTCGTTATATAGAATTAGCTTGAGGAGATCGATCTGGTCCAAGAGGAGATCGATCTGGTCCCTTAAAATCCCTCTTTTCCATGGCATTTTTAAGCCTGAGATCGATCTGTCGAAGCATGAGATCGATCTGTCGAGGCATGAGATCGATCTGTCGAAGCTATCGATCTGCTCCCAAACAGAGAGCTAAAGAGATCGATCTGGCTCCATTGGAGATCGATCTGCTCTATTCTTTTGCCCAAATAAGAGCATTCTGGCTCTTCCAGATCGATCTCTCATCCCATGAGATCGATCTGCCCTTCAAAATTTCCAGATTTTTTGCAGTTCCTCTGCAACAACACTTACCAAACATCTTTAATTTGCTACCATGATCATTTCCTCATTCATTCATCTTTGAGACTTGAAAATGGCATCCATCCTCACTTCATACACATTAAAACTTGTGTAGGATCTTTGTATGACCAATGGTACTTAATATAAACAAAAATGGAAGTGCACATCTTATGCAATTCTACTTCCATTTTACCAAACTATTCATAATCCATTCTACACACATTCTCCACATGTTTAAGTCCATTTCTACACATTCATACATAATGAAACTTGTATGTACGATTACCACTCTCATTACAAGTGTGTACATTACTTATGGACTTACATCACATATACTTCACTCATGAATTCATAGTACAACTCTATTTACACTTCTATGTACATATGTACCCTTATACATATACGGGGTCTCACAATGGCTAGTTTGAAACTAGAGCCAGAGTTGATTGGCCGTATTCGGCGAGCTCAGCAGATGCATCGATTGGCTGAGGCAGATACAGACAGGTGTGGGTATTGATTTTGAACAGAGTGCTGATGGGTTATTAAGGTTCAGAGGCAGAGTATGCGTTCCCAGGGATCCTGAGATTAGGAGAATGATTTTATCAGAGGCTCACTCATCGAAGTATACGATACATCCAGGAAGTACCAAGCTGTATCAAAACCTTCGGAAGGTTTATTGGTGGTCTGGAATGAAGAGAGACATTGCTGAATATGTCGCTAAGTGTCTCGTTTGTCAACAAGTGAAGGTAGAGCATCAGAAGCCTACAGGATTATTGCAGCCTCTACCGATACCGACATGGAAGTGGGAGCATGTCACCATGGATTTTATGATAGGGTTGTCGAGGACCCGTAGAGGTCATGATGCCATATGGGTTATTGTGGACCGGTTGACTAAGTCCGCCCATTTCATGGCTATGAGAGCTACCGATACACTGAGTCAGTTGGTGAACTTGTATATTCAAGAGATAGTACGGCTACATGGTGTACCAGTGAGCGTTGTTTCTGATAGGGATGCCCGCTTCACTTCCCATTTTTGAGAACATTTTCAGGAAGCGCTGGGGACCCGACTAAGTTTTAGCACCGCTTTTCATCCTCAGACAGATGGACAGTCAGAGAGGACTATATTGACCCTCGAGGATATGTTGAGAGCGTGTGTGCTGGATTTTAGAGGCTCCTGGGATGACCACCTGCAGTTAGCCGAGTTCTCTTATAATAATAGCTATCATGCGAGTATCGGAATGATACCCTATAAGGCATTGTATGGACGTAGATGTCGTTCCCCCATTGGATGGGAAGAGGTTGGTGATAGACAAATTTTTACTCCAGACTTAGTGCAGCAGGTATCTGAGGACATCCAGTTGATATGTGAGAGATTACGGACAGCTCAGAGCCAGCAAAAGAGTTATGCTGACAAGAGACAAAGACCACTGGAGTTTGATGAGGGTGAGTCGGTGTTTCTGAGAGTATCACCATCAAAGGGTATTATAAGATTTGGTAAGAAGGGCAAGCTGAGCCCTAGATATATTGGACCCTTCGAGATTTTGGAGAGAGTGGGAGATAAGGCGTATAGGTTGGCATTGCCACTGGACTTGGCACATGTCCACAATGTCTTCCACGTCTCGATGCTTCGGAAGTATCACCCGGACCCGGCACACGTGATAAGATATGAGCTGTTGGAGCTCCATGAGAGTATGACATATGTTGAGAAGCCGGTTCAAATATTGGACAGAAAAGAGAAAGTGTTGCGAAATAAGACAATTCCCTTGGTGAAAGTTCTTTGGCAACATCACACGGCGGAAGAGGCCATATGGGAATTGGAGAACTTGATACGGGAGAAGTACCCCCAACTTTTTAAAGAGTGACTTGGTTCTAATTTGGAGGACCAAATTCCTTGAACGAAGGGAGAATGTGAGACCCCGTATATGTAAAGTTGTAATGTGTAATGAATGTGAATGGACTTGTAATGTAAAGTATGATCGATGTAAGTCCATGGATTCAATGTATGTATGTGTAATATGATTTGTAACGTACATACAAGTTCCATTGAGTATGAATATGAAGAAATGAGTTCCTATAAGTGATGGATGTGATTGAAACTCAAAATGGGTAGTGTGGTAAATGGATGGAAGCTGCATGAATATAAATGCTTCCATTTGGTTATATATAGTATACCTTTGGACATACAATGAATGCACACAAGTTTCAATGTGCATAAGGTATGAATGGATGCCATTTTCAAGTTATAAAGGTGGATAGATATGAAAATGGCCATGGCAGCAGATTAAGGATGTGTTGGTGTGAGTTGCAGTAAGGAAACTGCAGGAAATCTAAAAAGTATGAAGGCCAGATCGATCTCATTAGATGAGAGATCGATCTGGAAGAGCCAGAATGCTCTTATTTGGGCAATGGAATAGAGCAGATCGATCTCCAATGGGGCCAGATCGATCTCCTAAGCATTCTGCAATGAAAAGATCGATCCTCAAGCACCCAGATCGATCTCCTTAGCTCTCTGTTTGGGAGCAGATCAATCTCATGCTTCGACAGATCGATCTCATGCTTAAAATTTCGTGAAAATGAGAGATTTAAGGGGACCAGATCGATCTCGTCTTGGACCAGATCGATCTCCTCAAGCTATTTCTATATAAGGAGGGCTAAAAATCTGAAAATTTTGGGAAAAACACCAATCTTCCATTTCTAACCCAAAAACCTAACTTTCTCTCTCTAAAGTCAGCCATTTCCAGCAAGAATTGAGGGGAGACCATTAGACATTAAGTTGTTCATCTTGAGAAAGAGAACAACATAGTTGGAACCCAAAATCCCATAGTGGGTATTGAAGGAAATAAGGGCATTGACATTTGGAGCAAGGAGAAAAATCATTTTTGGTAAGATTCTAACACTCCAATCCAAGTACATTGTCTATTTAATTGATTTTGGAGTTGTTCGGCATGAGTATGTATCGATGGAAACACCTAGGTTGTGTTGGAAACTAATGTAACCTAGAAAATGGAATGCCTCTAGTGTGAGAAAGTATGATTTGGGGAGTTGGTGGTTTATGGGTTATGATAAGTTGTTAAATGAGTAATGTGGGTGATTTGGAATGGTTATGTGGAGTTATAATGTGGGTTTAAGTGAAATTATGAAAATGAGCATGTAAATGCTTGACAAATGCCATAGTGAGGAAATCAATGAAATATGAACACTATGAGCTTGATATCGATTTAATATCGATTTGGAATGAGTTAATAGGCCTAAAAGAATCCATAGACTCGAGTTTTTGGTAAAGTAATGAAACGAGGCCTCATAAGCGTTAATAGATGCTATAGATTAAATTGACTATACAAGCACAAGGGTTGCATTATAGGGATCGAATATAATGTGAAATATGATTGTGTGCAGTCTCGAAAGTTGTTGAAGACGAATCGAACCGTACGAGTAAGCAGCTTAAGGAAGTGGAATCACGCATCGCGATTCCAGGTAAGGGAATTCTGTAAGTATATAGAGGTAGCTGTTCGTATTTTGTGGGTGTATAGGGCTTTGGAAATGTGCATGGATTTATAGAAATGTGTTTTGAAGATGTATGGATGTGACTATGAATAATTGTATGAGATTTGGTGGTTGAAATGGTATTGAAAAGAAATGGGATAGTAAGGCTAATAATTGCATAAATCTAATGTTTTGATGTTTTTCAAAACGGAATTGCTTGGTTTTAAGCAAGCTTGTAGATGGGCCGGCTAGTGTTTTATTGATGTTGTGGAAAAGCATTTGTGAAGTGCTAAACCCGATTGCCGGGATTGTTTGATTGTGTATGAGCCGCCTATCGTATTTACATGACATAAATCGTGCTTGAGCCTAGCTCGCACTTTGATTTGAATTGTGATGATGTTTTATAAACCATACTGGAGCTTACGCTCGTACTTGGATTTGAGTGGTTTTTCTTATGCATATAATCGTACTGGAGCTATGCTCGTACGTGGTTTCTTCATATTTTATGCATAAATGCCGTACTAGAGCGTTGCTCGTACGAAGTGATTGGTTTTGATGCATGAATTCGTGCTAGAGCATAGCTCGCGCCGGTTTTCATACTGTGGTATGTATGAGGCCGTGGTGAGAGATACGGATTAACACAGGGAACCCAATAGGCCTAACAGACCTCTTGAGGGGGTGAGGGTGAAGGGCTAGGATCTGACATAATCCATTCAGGGAACCCAACAGGCCTAACAGACCTCTTGAGTGGGGTGAGGGTGAGGGGCTAGGACCTGAATCAGGGAACCCAACAGGGACGAGCAAGGCCATGAGGGGCTAGGACCTGGTATTGAGGTTACTCCCACGCGTTCTTGAGACTATAAAGGTTACACTTGGTATGGGGTAGATAAGACCTACGACAGGCACCCCCAACCATGTTATGGGTCCGCGGAGTACGATGTACCGCGTGGTGGTTACTTGATTTGAGAAAGTCTGGCGGAGAACTAACCCACCTTCGTGCCAGCATGATACCCCGCACATCGGGATCCGTGTGGTCTGGGATGATATGTGACAATTGGCCAACGTAGTCACTTGAGATATAGTAACCTGTCTCCTTGCTTGATTTACTTACTACCACATGATTTTAAATCTCTAAGTGTGATTTGTGATTGTTTAAGGTAGACCCGAAGGAGGAGTCGAGCCTCATGGAATTGATTTGTGAAATGAAAATAAGGTTGTGATTGTGAATTGATGTGATGAGATTGTATGTGTTGAGAAAGAGTTTTATGACGTGGGTTTAAAAAGGAGGTTTCTTAATGAATTGCCCTTTTTATGAATTTAAATGAGATTGAGCATGAGATGATTTATACATGATATTTTTACCATGTTTTATATGCCAATGTACATGATTTTAATACATGATATATATGTATACTCACATGGCATAGTTTTACTTCCTCATGCTCCTACTATGAACGATTTATGCATAACACTATCAGCATGTAAATAGAGTAGTTATCTACCATGCTTGCATTATTGCCTTACTGAGCATGTGGTTGCGCATCCCTCTCTATTTTCCCCCTACAGAGTATGCATAGTAGCCCAGTGAGGACTGAGATGTGGTATTTTGGACTCCGCTGCATCTCCATCACTTAGAGGTATATACACAGTGATTCTTTTTGTATCTAAACAATGTAAAAGTACAGTATTCTTTTGCGTTGTAATTATGGGGGATGTAGATGTCAGTAAAACATGCTTTTGTATAAGTACAAGATTAAATGCAAATGTATGACATCGTTTTATTTAACTGAGAATGAATGAGAGGTGGAGTTTATTATTGACTCACAGCCCAACTGTGTGTGGTGAGTTAGTTCACGACCGGGTAAGGTAACAGTAAAATGCGAAAAAATTTTAGTGATTTTCGGTTAAAGAGAATGGAATTGGGTCGTGACATAAATAATAAATGAAAAAGTGAAAAATTTACTCTGATTTTTAGGTAATTTGGGTTGTGACATGCTCCTACCCGAGAGCTAAGGAAATCGACCTGTTTGCACCAAAAATTGATCCTCTAATTACAGAATGTTTAGCAGATCGATCTGGCTCCGTTGGAGATCAATCTGTCTTGTTCCATTACTCAAATAATAGCATTTTGGCCCTTCCAGATCGATCTCTCATCCTATGAAATCTATCTGGCATTCATATTTCCAGAGTTTGCTGCAGTTTTCTGCAGTAACTCACGCCAAATATCCTTAATTTGTTGTCATGGTCATTTTCTCATCCAACCACCGTTAAAACTTGAAAATGACATCTATTTGTTCTTTATACACATTCAAACTTGTGTGCATTCATTGTATAACCAAATGTACACAATACAAAACCAAACGGAAGCATGAAGATTTATGCAACTCCATTCCATTTGCTGCACTACTTTTTTTGAGTTCTAATCACATTTATTACATACAAAAGTCCATTTCTTCATATTCATACATAATAAAACTTGTACGTACATCACAACTCTTATTACAAGTGTGTACATAGTATTTATGGACTTTACATCACTTATGCTTCACATTACAAGTACATAGGTATTACTTATTAATTAATAAGGTTTACATTTGAAAATACGGGCCTTACAGTAGGTGTATTAGGTGCGGGTGTCAGAGTAGTCGATGCGGCCTGGGCAGCAACGCCTGGTACATTATCCAACCACGTCATTACTTGCCCAATTAAATTCATTATCGATTCCATGACACGTTCCAAACTAGTGATTTGAGCTTCGGAGCCTTCAATAGGATTATGTGCAGTCTGTTTAGATGGGGATCCATCCCTTCTCTCAGACTTATCCTCATGGCCTCGGGATGACGTGCCCCCTCGTCTACTCGGTCGACCGCGAGGTCTACCAGCCATAACTAAATGTTTTCCCTACATTCAATAGCAATTTTCAGTAAAATACAACCAAGTATACTCAAATGTATCTAAACAATGTACAGTAACGTTGGGGATGTAAACTTTCCTAATTTTCTCCAACTCCTAAAATCGACTTGTATCAGGCCAACCTCACTCGGATACCAACTTTTGTAACAACCCATTTTACGTACAATCTGGTTGGGCTATGAATCGATGCTAGTTGTGTACAGTGAATCTTTTTATCATTTATATGTAAGCATAACATAATGTTAACATCCTCGAATAAAATCAGAAGGATATTTTTCAATTAATCGAAATTATCGTTCAATTACAAAATAACTATGTTTACAACCCAGACACATTTCATAAACATTACTTTACTTACAAAAAAATTAAATACAAAAGAATGTCTACTCTGGGTGTACCTTTCACGCAGAAGAAAACTCCACGGTATGGCTGCACAAAAGAATCCTATTTACACAAGAGGCGGACTCGGCTACTGAGGAGACTCTGCGGAGGAAAGTAAGGGGTAAGATCAACATGCTCAGTAAGGAAAGAGTGTGGCAGGTAGATAAATACACTAACTATATGGCATAATAAGGTTATCATGAAAAATATACCAAAACCATTGGCATGCAGTAAAAGCAGAGTTGAATATCATAAACAGTGTCAGTATTATTAGTGGAAACAATGTACTGAAAAAATTTGTGTTCAAAGCTTTATTCAATAGGATATAAAAATTTGTCATCCATTTCAACAAACCATACAGTCAATTCAGTAAATCAAATAGATGAGACAAGGCAGACATGCTAAGGGCAGTATGACAAATGGCCAATGTCGATGTAAACACCATGAATTTTATGTAATTAGATTTATCCATGAATAACAACTAAGCCATTGGGATTGAAAATGTGTCCTCTTAGACAATGATTTAAATTAGATTATATTTGTCCATTATGAGACATGGAATAACTAATTTAGTAAAATATATTAACCTTAAGAATAAATAATTTGAGGAATAGAAGTAAATTTTATATGAGCTAAGAATATTCCCCTATGATATATATACATATATAATATATATATGATATTAGATTAAATTTATTTTTTATATTACAAGTAAAATTTATAAAGTATGTATAAACATATATACATATATGTCTTTAATGTTATATGTAATCATCAAGTTTAGCAAGTAGACATACTTATATACGTGCATGTGTATACATAAATATATACATATATAAGCAAATAAATATATGTAGATATATATAGGAACCCATGGATTGGCTTCCAAATGAAGCCAATCCTGAGAGATCCATTTGGTAATATATATATATATCCATTTCCTTATATATGTATATATTTATGTATATATATATATATATATATATGGATATACATATATGCAAAATACATCGAAAGGGGCATGGCAAGAAGGGATGTTGATGTATTGGCAGCCTTGTAAATATAAGAAGAGGGAGCTAGAAGAGGACGACAATGGTGCAGTGAAAATTTAATAGAAAATGATAGCTAGCTGCAGTGTTTTGTGAAGGAGGACAAGGATTGTCTGACAGAGGGTAGGAAACGAAGAAAATATGTATAAGAAGCTGGATGATAGTTAGTTCGAGTGAAATGTGAATGTCTGAAACTTGACAGAAGTAAGGAGCCAACCCGAGGCAAAAACCAAGTCTGTTGTAGCTTTATTTTACTGTAGCAGAAGAAATAAGAGAGAGAGGAAATTGAAGCACCTATAGGCTGAATACTTGGTAAATGTCAAATTCAACTAATTTTTTTACTGGTTTTATCGAAATTGTGCAGTAGCGACAAATCCAGGTCGAACCCTAATGGCTGGTGGATTAATCATCATGCAATAACTAAAATAATTAGGGGGTTTAATTTAAAAGAATTAAAATCCTAAAACAGAATTGATATTCGACTAATTATGAAGAGGGTAAACCAAGATTGACAACTTCGATTCAAAGGAACTGCCTGTCACAACCCTCTATACCAGTACGTGATCTTTACCTTACCACTTACAGTTGGGCTGTGAGTCAACATCCGATCCATTTCTCATACATTTATAGTTTAATCATTTCAATTTAATGAAGTAGAATAGAAACTAGACTTGTATAAATATGCGGAAGCGTTACATCAGTTTCTAATATCTATACATCCCTTTCGTACAAAATATCACTAGACTGTGCATTAATTTATAGGATACAAAATTTTTTTCTCAACACAAGTGTATACCTCTCCATACTACTGGAGAACTGGAGAACAACTTAGCAGGGACGACTGCAGTACTCACTACTGAGTAATATCTGTGGAGGAGGAAATAAGGGGGTGAGCATAACACGCTCAATAAGAAAAATATGAAAGCATGTAGATAACTACACTATCTACATGCTAAAATACATATATATTCATTTTCCTTATAAAACAATATGCATGTTCTTTAAAAACAACTTCCATCAGTGCGAAACCATTAATTCGCTAGTTTCACACAGTAGCACATAGTTTCACACAACATAATCTATTCACATTGTTCATATATAGAAAATGCTTTATACTTTGTAAATCCATACATGGTGAGACATAAATCATGGGTTAGCACATCCCCAGACACACAGCAAGGGAAACATATGTCACCTCGCACAGTAGTAACAATGTCGTATCACTCAGATACATAAAGACTTATGGCCATAGTCGGAATCCAGGTTACACTAATCAAGTGTGCGGGAACCCTATGCTTGGGGAGGCAGATCAACCATTCCTTCAGCTCATACTCACAGCACATCGTACTCCATGGCTAACGCTCATGGTACATCGTGCTCCCGTGGATCCTTATCACCCATTTTCGTTATCTCATAAGCTCGTACGAGCAGGTCAGTGTCAGACACACAGCAGTAAACGACGGCTCAAGCACGGTTTAAACTCATTATATAATATTCACAAACCATGTCTGAGCAGGTCAATGCAAGACACACAGCAATACATGAGGGCTCTAACACGGTTTTACTCAACACACAGCAAAATCATGAAATCCTCGTGCGAGCAACTCAGTGTAAAGCACACAGCATACCTGAGGCATCGAGCATGGTATAATATGAATTTACATATGAGCATAGTCAGAGCAAGACACACAACAATACTCGAAGGCTCCAGCATGATTCCCAAAATCTAGTACGAGCAACTTGAGTGGAACAGACAGCATCACCCGAGGCATCGAGCACTCTTTTCGTTTTCTCAAAAACCCATTTGAAAACAAGGTATGAGCAAGGCTGGTCAATCTACCGTTGCCTCTCATGCTCTAGCACAATTTCACACAGAAAAGAAATAGAAGGGCTCCTTGTATAGTTATGAGTGAGAGGGTAAATATTTTCTTCAATCATTCTTTCTAAGCATTTCATGCAATTGATTAAATCGGGAGCCATTCTAATATCATTCTTTGTTAAACCGTTTGTAAAAACCTCTTTTCACAACAATCATAGAAGTCATGCAAATTCATACTATTGACTTATTCTTATACGTAGTTTTCTATGTAGTCATATCAATATCTATGTATTTATCGCATACATGTGCATTCAGAAGGCAAGAAAGCATACGTATAGCTATCTCTATAGCTCACATAAGTCCCTTACCTCGAATCACGCTTGAATCGTCTTCCTTGATTCCAATAGCTTGTGATCCGGTCTTGTCAACTCTGACTTTATCTCCATGAGCTGCAAGTGTTCACAATTCTCATCAGTAAATTCCCATATACTTCATTACACTTGCATGATATTTAGATCAATGCATTTTGGCCATTTATATCTCATTTGGCCTCTTTATACCATAATTGGACTTTATTCTTCCTTTCATCCATTTCACTCATTTTATTTGTTTCTAGGGAATCCATTAGACTCCTCAAGTCCATTGATTCCATATTGAACTGGCATTTAGCTCCCCATGCCATTAGTTCATCATCTTCATTTCATTAAGGCATTTCATCAAACACCTCATATACTAAATTTCCACTGTTTTCTATTCTAACTTATGGATTTCACCAAACCATTTTACAAGCATCTATACATGCTCAAATCATCCTCAAATCCATGCCTACTCAACAAATCCTCATTTGGGCACATTTAACCATTTTATAGGTCATGGAGAGTTTAGCATGTTCTAAGATGTTTCAATCATAAATCTATATACCAATCTACTCACACAAGTAAATAGATTAACATATATGAGATTGGAGTATTGAAATCTTACCAATCTCAACTTTTCTCCACTTTACACAATTTGAGGAAAAGCTCCTTTTCTCCTTCAATGGATCAACTCAACTTCTAGCTTCCAACTATGTTGTTCTTCCCCACTTTATGAACAACTTTGATGTAATAAACTTCTCTCAAATCTCTAAGGAAAGTGTTGATAGTCTAAGGAGGGAATTTAGGTCACTTGGCTTCAAAAATGGAAAGGTTTTTTTATGTTTTCCCCAAATCTAAAGTTCAGCATCCCTGTTATATAGAAATTTCCTTAATGAGATCGATCTCCCTAGGTCAAGGATCGATCTTCCCATGTTTTAAGCCTCATGATCGATCTGTTGAGGCATGAGATCAATCTGCTCATTGCTATGAGATCGATCTACTCTAAGGGATGAGATCGATCTTCTCCAGGCAGAGAGCTAAACTATCACGACCCAATTCCATTCTCTTTAACCCAAAATCACTGAAAATTTTTCGCGTTTTACTGTCACCTTACCCGGTCGTGAACTAAACTCACCACACACTGTTGGGCTGTGAGCCAATAATAAACACCACATCTCATTCATTCTCAATTAATTAAAATGATGTCATAGATGTGCATTTAATCGTGTACTTATACGAATACATGTTTTACTGACATCTACATCCCCCGTAAGTACAACTCAAAAGAATACTGTGCTTTTACATTGTTTAGATACAAAAAGAATCACTGTGTATATACCTCTTAGCGATGGAGATGCAGCGGAGTCCAAAATAATACGCCTCAGTCCTTACTGGGCTACTATATACACTCTGTAGGGGGGAAAATAGAGTGGGATGAGGAACCACACGCTCAGTAAGGCAATAATGCAAGCATGGTAGATAACTACTCTATCTACATGCTGATAGTATTATGCATAAATCATTTATAGTAGGAGCATGAGGAATAAAACTATGCCATGTGAATATACATATATATCATATATCAAAATCATGTGCATCGGCATATAAAACATGGTAGAAACATCATGTATAAATCATCTCATGCTCAATCTCATTTAAATTCATAAAAAGGGCAATTCATTAAGAAACCTCCTTTTTTTTAAACCAACATCATAAACCTCTTTCTCAACACATAAATACCACCAAATCAATTCACAATCCACACATATGCATAAAAACTAGGTCACTATATCAAAAGTGCCTATGTGGACCAACTACGCCATAAATCATCCCAGACCACACGCATCCAGGTGTGCGGGGTATCACGCTGGCACGAAGATGGATTATCCCTCGCCAGACTTTCTCACCACATAACCATCATGCGGTACATCGTACTCCATGTGATATACACGGTACAGCGTACTCCGCAGACTCATATCGGGATTGGGGGTGCCATTCCTAGGTCTTACCTACCCCATACCAAGAGTTTTCCATATCCGTGAAGGAGAGCCTCCCTGCCGAACAGAGCCTCCCCGCTTAACAGAGCCTCCCCGCCTAACAGAGTCTCCCCGCCTCTTTGGGCTTAAGGATGTTAGCTTAAGGATGTAGGGCTTAAGGATCCTTTCCGTAAGAGAGAGCCTCCCCACCGAACAGAGCCTCCCCTCCTAACAGAGCCTCCCCGCCTCTTTGGGCTTAAGGATGTTGGCTTAAGGATGTAGGGCTTAAGGATCTTACCTTTACCGTACCCATGTAGGAGAGCCTCCCTGCCTAACAGAGCCTCCCCGCCTCTTTGGGCTTAAGGATGTTGGCTTAAGGATCCCACCGTAAGAGAGCCTCCCCACCGAACAGAGCCTCCCCGCCTAACAGAGCCTCCCCGCCTCTTTGGGCTTAAGGATGTTGGCTTAAGGATGTAAGGCTTAAGGATCTTACCATCTTTCACAACCTTAAACGTGTCACAATGTGCAACCTTGTGCGAGCAAAGCTCTAGCACGACTCAGGCATCCTCTCATACAGAGACGCGTACGAGCATAGCTCTAGTACGGTTATACTCATAAGACAACCACTCAAAATCCACGTACGAGCAGAAACTCCAGTACGGTTTATAAACATCATCCTAGTTTCCAAATCAAGGTGCGAGCTAAGCTCCAGCACGTTTCATTCAAATGAAAACATAGAAATCCAGCGCGAGCGAGGCTCTAGCGCGATTTATGTCATACAAATACGATAGGCGGCTCATACAAAATTAAACAATCCCGGAAATCGGGTTTAGCACTCACAAATGCTTTTCCACAACAACAATACAATACTAGCCGACCCATCTACAAGCTTGCTTAAAACCAAGCACTTTCGTTTTGAAAAGCATCAAAACATTAGATTTATGCAATTATTAGCCTTACTATCCCATTTCATAAAATCCACTTCAAAACCAAAATCACGCATATACTCATCATCATTCACAAATACCATCAATCATTTATTTAAGCATCCATGCATTTCATTAAACACCCAATATTCACCCACAAGTTCAAAGTACGAGCAGCTACCTCTATATACTCACAAAATTCCCTTACCTGGAATCGCGATGCGTGATTCCACTTCCTTAAGCTGCTTACTCGTATGGTTCGATTCGTCTTCAACGAACTCTTCGGGATTGCACAAAATCGTATCCCACATTATATTCGATCCATTTATTGCAACTCTTGTGCTTGCTATATCCAATTTAATCTATAGCCTCTATTAAAGCTTATTTGGCCTCGTTTCATTACTTTACCCATAACTCGAGTCTATGGATCTTTTTAGGCCTATTAACTTATTCAAAATCGATATCAAATCGACATAAAGCTCATAGTGTTCATATTTCATGAATCCCCTCACTATGGCATTTATCAATCATATACATACCCATTTTCACAATTCCTCCAACCCACCATGTAATTCCATCTAACCATCTAAAATCATAAACATTACCCTAATAACAACTTTAGCATGCCATAAATCATAACCTCATTCAATACCACATACTCTCACATTATACCCATTTTAGATTTCTAGGTCACACCAATTCCACTACATTCCTAGGTAGTTTATCCATCAATACTCATACCAATCAACTCCAAAATCAATTAAATAGCTAATGCATTTGGATTGGAGTGTTAGAATCTTACCAATATGATTTCTCTTCTTGCTCCAAATGGTAATGCCCTTAACTCCTTCAATTCCAAAAATGGGAAGATGCCCTCTCACTCTGTTGTTCTTCTCTTTGATAGGAACAACTTTGCCTCTAATGATCTCTCTTCAAATCTCACTGAAAATGGCTGATTCTAGAGAGGGAAAGTTAGGTTTTTGGGTTGAAAATGGGAGGTTAATATGTTTTTTCGAGATTTCTAGATTTTCAGCCCTCCTTATATAGAAATAGCTTGAGGAGATCGATCTGGTTCATGAGGAGATCGAGCTGGTCCCCTTAAATCCCTCTTTTTCACAGCATTTTTAAGCATGAGATCGATCTGTCGAAGCATGAGATCGATCTGTTGAAGCATGAGATCGATCTGTCGAAGCATGAGATCGATATGCTCCCAAACAGAGAGCTAAGGAGATCGATCTGGGTGCTTGGGGATCGATCTTTTCACTACAGAATGCTTGGGAGATCGATCTGGCTCCATTGGAGATCGATCTGCTCTATTCTTTTGCCCAAATAAGAGCATTCTGGCTCTTTCAGATCGATCTCTCATCCTATGAGATCGATCTGGCCCTCATGTTTTCCAGATTTCCTGCAGTTTCCTTGCTGCAACTCATACCAACACATCCTTAATCCATTGCCATGGTCATTTTCTCATCCATCCACCTTTATAACTTGAAAATGGCATCCATTCATACCTTATGCACATTGAAACTTGTGTGCATTCATTGTATGTTCAAAGGTATGCTACATAAAACCAAATGGAAGCATAACTCCATTCCATTTTACCACACTACTCATCTTGAGTTTCAATCACATCCATCACTTGCCAGAACTCATTTCTTCATATTCATACTCAATGAAACTTGTATGTATGTTACAATTCATATTACACATACATACATTGAATCCATGGACTTACATCAATCATACTTTACATTACAAGTCCATTCATATTATTTGATCCAATTATACATATTACCATTATACATATACGGGGTCTTACAATCTCCCCTCCTTCAAGGAATTTGGTCCTCCAAATTAGAACCAAGTCACTCTTCAAAAAGTTGGGGGTACTTCTCCCGTATCAAGTTCTCCAATTCCCATGTGGCCTCTTCCACCGTGTGGTGTTGCCAAAGAACTTTCACCAAGGGAATTGTCTTATTCCGCAACACTTTCTCTTTTCTGTCCAATATCCGAACCGGCTTCTCAACATACGTCATACTCTCATGGAGCTCCAACGGCTCATATCTTATCACGTGTGCCGGGTCCGGGTGATACTTCCGAAGCATCGAGACGTGGAAGACGTTGTGGACATTTGCCAAGTCCGGTGGTAATGCCAACCTATACGCCTTATCTCCCACTCTCTCCAAAATCTCGAAGGGTCCGATATATCTAGGGCTCAGCTTGCCCTTCTTACCAAATCTCATAATACCCTTCGATGGTGATACCCTCAGAAACACCGACTCACCCTTATCAAACTCCAGTGGTCTTCGTCTCTTGTCAGCATAACTCTTTTGTCGGCTTTGAGCTGTCCGTAATCTCTCACATATCAACTGGACGTCCTCAGATGCCTGCTGTACTAAGTCCGGAGCAAAAATCTGTCTGTCACCAACCTCTTTCCATCCAATGGGGGAACGGCATCTACGCCCGTATAATGCCTCAAGGGTGCCATCCCGATACTAGCATGATAGCTATTATTATAAGCGAACTCGGCTAACTGCAGGTGGTCATCCCAGGAGCCTCTAAAATCCAGCACACATGCTCTCAACATATCCTCGAGGGTCTGTATAGTCCTCTCTGACTGCCCATCTGTCTGAGGATAAAAAGCGGTGCTAAAACTCAGTCGGGTCCCCAGCGCTTCCTGAAAATGTTCCCAAAAATGGGAAGTGAAGCGGGCATCCCTATCAGAAACAACGCTCACTGGTACACCATGTAGCCGTACTATCTCTCGACTATACAGGTTCGCCAATTGACTCAGTGTATCGATAGCTCTCATAGCCAAGAAATGGGCAGACTTAGTCAACCGGTCCACAATAACCCATATGGCATCATGACCTCTGCGGGTCCTCGGCAACCCCATCACAAAATCCATGGTGACATGCTCCCACTTCCATGTCGGTATCGGTAGAGGCTGCAATAATCCTGCAGGCTTCTGATGCTCTACCTTCACTTGCTGACAAACGAGACACTTAGCGACATATTTAGCAATGTCTCTCTTCATTCCAGACCACCAATAAACCTTCCGAAGGTTTTGATACATCTTGGTACTTCCCGGATGTACCGTATACTTCGATGAGTGAGCCTCTGATAGAATCGTTCTCCTGATCTCAGGATCCCTGGGAACGCATACTCTGCCTCTGAACCTCAATAACCCATCAGCACTCTGCTCAAAATCAATACCCACACCTGTCTGTATCTGCCTCAGCCAATCGATACACCGTCGATCGCTTTGCTGGGCTTGCCGAATACGGCCAATCAACTCTGGCTCTAGTCTCAAACTAGCCATGATCTCAAGTTTCTCAGATCCAGGTGGGGTTACTTCTAAACTGAGGTTCGCAAAGTGTTCTAACAATTCATGTTCCCGTATCATCATATAAGACACCAACCCAAGGCTCTTTCTACTCAAAGCATCGGCAACTACATTTGCCTTACCTGGGTGGTACATGATTTCACAATCATAGTCTTTCAGGAGTTCGAGCCATCTCCTCTGTCTCATATTCAGTTCTTTCTGCGAGAACAGGTACTTAAGGCTCTTATGATCTGTGAACACCTGAAATTTCTCACCATAGAGATAGTGGCGCCATATTTTCAAAGCAAATACTACAGCCGCCAACTCCAAATCATGTGTCGGGTAGTTCCTCTCATGATCTTTCAACTGTCTAGATCCATAGGCAACTACCTTCCCATCCTGCATAAGCACACAGCCCAGTCCCTGGTGTGATGCATCCGTATACACCGAGAATCCTCTTGAGCTGGTAGGAATGGTGAGAACTGGAGCAGTCGTCAATCGACGCTTAAGCTCCTCAAAACTCCTCTCACATGCCTCATCCCACACAAACTTAACATCTTTTCGCGTGAGGCGTGTCAACGGAGCAGCTAGTCTGGAGAAACCCTCTACAAATCTCCGATAATATCCTGCCAATCCCAGGAAACTTCTGATCTCAGTTACTGTCTTGGGCTGTTCCCACTATACAACTGCCTCTATCTTGGATGGATCCACCGATACCCCATCCTTTGACACAACATGCCCCAGAAATGAGATCTGTTCCAACCAAAAGTTACACTTGCTGAGTTTGGCATACAATTCTCTCTCTCGGAGGGTCTGCAGAACTATCCTCAAGTGCTCCTTATGATCTTCCTTGGACTTAGAATACACCAAAATGTCATCTATGAAAACAATCACAAACTTGTCCAGGTATGGCTTGAATATATCATTCATCAATGCCATAAATGCTGCGGGAGCATTCGTTAGTCCGAATGGCATCACCAAAAACTCGTAGTGTCCATAACGGGTACGAAATGCTGTCTTGGGTACATCTCCACTCCTGATCCTCAACTGATGATACCTTGACCGCAGATCTATCTTAGAAAATACTTCGGCTCCCTGGAGCTGATCCAACAAATCGTCGATTCTTGGAAGGGGGTACTTGTTCTTAATGGTGGCCTTATTCAACAACCGGTAATCTATACACAGTCGGAGGCTTCCATCCTTCTTCCTTACAAATAGAACTGGTGCTCCCCAAGGTGAGACACTCGGTCTAATAAACCCCTTCTCCAGCAACTCTTGCAGCTGTTTCTTCAGCTCTTCCAATTCTATCGGAGTCATTCTATAGGGTGGTTTCGATATCGGCTCTGTACCAGGCACCAACTCAATGCAAAATTCCATTTCTCTTTCAGGTGGTAATCCTGGTAATTCATCCGGAAAGACATCAGGGTAGTCCGTAATTACAGGTATGTCCTTCAATTCCGGGTGTACCTCATCTATATGGACCACATAGGCAATGAACCCTTCACATTATCCTCTCTATCATTAGTAACATAAACCATCGCTCCACATTCAATATTTATCAAAAACAAATAATTTATCTCTCAAGTAATATGCATTTAAAATCATGCTCCTTTATTTACCACAATTATACAAGTTTCATATCATTTCTTTTCATCAAAGTTTACAATAAGATTGTCTAATCCTGAAAACATCAATGTTTTGGCATGACAATCCATCACAACACGATTGGTAGCCAACCAATCCATTCCCAAAATTACATCAAAATCATTCATATTCAATAGAATCAGATTGGCTATCATTTCCTTCCCCTCTATCCTTAACTTACAATCCCTACATACATGCTCAGTCAATTGACTATCATTCATGGGTGTGGAAATCATCAACATTTTATCCAACAATGTTGGTTTCACATATTTCAACAATTTATGTGCAAAGGAAGGTGATATGAAAGAATGCGTGGCACTAGGATCAAATAATACCAATGCTTCTAAATTAAAGATTCGGATGGTACCTTTAATCACATCCGTCGATGCGTCTGCAGTGTCCTGGTCCAGTGCATGTACTCTTCCTCTGCTCACACCCGCAGCCTGTTTCCCTTTTTCCTCAGCTGTAGCCCTCCTCCTCGGGGCTGCTGTCTCAACTGGAGCTCCCTCAGGCTCTTTGCCCTTATGTGGGGCAATCTCCATCTTCTCGGGACAATACTTAGCTATATGCCCTGGTCTCTCGCATCTAAAACACACCATAGGGGTCATCAGACAGGGCCTATTCCCATGCAATCTCCCACATCTCCTACACTGGTCAGTAGTAGGTCGTGGTCCTCCAATAGTCATGCCCCTTGGCGCAGTCAAGGCTGGGTATACGGGAGGTCTAGCAGCTCTCTCTCCCGTACCTCCTCAATCTTTGGCCTCTTCTCAAAAAATCTTTGGCCATCTCTCTTGGCCACTCTTCCAAACCCGGATCTCTTCCGGTCTCTGTCCTTTCTAACACTGACTCTCCCAAGCTCTGAGGCATTTCACTCAAAGTCTTGCTCACATAACTGAGCCTTATGTACAACCTCCTCATAAGTTAAGATGTCAAAGGGAGCTAGCTTAGTCCGGATGGCCAATCTCAATCCATCCATGAACTTCTGAATCTTTCGGGTCTCACTACCCATAGTGTCAGGGTAATATCTTCCCAATGACATAAACTTGGACTCATACTCGTCCACAATTCGGTTCCCTTGAACCAAATTCATAAATTCCATCCGTAATTTCCTCTGTGCGGTAGCTGGAATATACTGTCTCCTGAAGGCCTCTAGAAATATCTCCCACGAGATCTCAGAGTGTCTGGCCCTCAAAATAACCTCGGTGGACCTCCACCAATGCTCGGCCTCGCCTTTCAACATAAACACGGCAAAGGCTACCTTTTTAGCTGAAGTGCATCAAAAAAACCTATATAGTTTCTCAATCTCATACACCCAATCCTCCGTAATTACTGGGTCCTTCACCCCTCTAAACACTGGGGTTTCAGCACTTGAAACTCTCGCAACCTGCTCAAGTCGCAGTCATAACCCAAATCACTACCGCTCTGCTGTGGAGCGATAGGAGAAGCTATATCTTGGGCTGGAGGTGGTGTAACTGTAGCTGTCTCAGCAGTCTGAGGTCTCTCCGCCTCTGCAGCTGCCTGTTCCATAGTAGGCTATGCCGCGGGACCTCGTCTGTCACCGGCACCCAATGCCTGCGTGACTATCTCTGCCAAACTCTTAATACTCAGCTCTAATCTAGCGAAGCGAGCCTCAGTATCCTCTGCTCTCCCAGCAGGGTTCTGTGGAGCCTGCTCAGTCTGTGGCTCCGCACGGCTCTCAGGCCTACCTCTACGGCCTCTAGCACGTGCTCTCACCCCTCTACCTTGGCGTGTAACTGGCATAGTGCCTAACTTCCTGTATTATAATAATTCATTAAGCTCAATCCATCACGGTATACATAGTTATATCTAAACAAAAGCACAGTACTATGGGGATGTACTTTCCTATGTTTTATTAATGACTCACATCAGGCCAACACAGCTCTGATACCAATCTCTGTCACGACCCAATTCCATTCTCTTTAACCCAAAATCACTGAAAATTTTTCACGTTTTACTGTCACCTTACCCGGTCGTGAACTAAACTCACCACACACTGTTGGGCTGTGAGCCAATAATAAACACCACATCTCATTCATTCTCAATTAATTAAAACGATGTCATAGATGTGCATTTAATCGTGTACTTATACGAATACATGTTTTACTGACATCTACATCCCCCGTAAGTACAACTCAAAAGAATATTATGCTTTTACATTGTTTAGATACAAAAAGAATCACTGTGTATATACCTCTTAGCGATGGAATGCAGCGGAGTCCAAAATAATACGCCTCAGTCCTTACTGGGCTACTATGCACGCTCTGTAGGGGGGAAAATAGAGTGGGATGAGCAACCACACGCTCAGTAAGGCAATAATGCAAGCATGGTAGATAACTACTCTATCTACATGCTGATAGTGTTATGTATAAATCATTTATAGTAGGAGCATGAGGAATAAAACTATGCCATGTGAATATACATATATATCATATATCAAAATCATGTGCATCGGCATATAAAACATGGTAGAAATATCATGTATAAATCATCTCATGCTCAATCTCATTTAAATTCATAAAAAGGGCAATTCATTAAGAAACCTCCTTTTTTTTTAAACCAACATCATAAACCTCTTTCTCAACACATAAATACCACCAAATCAATTCACAATCCACACATATGCATAAAAACTAGGTCACTATATCAAAAGTGCCTATGTGGACCAACTACGCCATAAATCATCCCAGACCACAAGCATCCAGGTGTACGGGGTATCACGCTGGCACGAAGATGGATTATCCCTCGCCAGACTTTCTCACCACATAACCATCATGCGGTACATCGTACTCCATGTGATATACACGGTACAGCATACTCCGTAGACTCATATCGGGATTGGGGGTGCCATTCCTAGGTCTTACCTACCCCATACTAAGAGTTTTCCATATCCGTGAAGGAGAGCCTCCCTGCCGAACAGAGCCTCCCCGCTTAACAGAGCCTCCCCGCCTAACAGAGCCTCCCCGCCTCTTTGGGCTTAAGGATGCTGGCTTAAGGATGTTAGCTTAAGGATGTAGGGCTTAAGGATCCTTTCCGTAAGAGAGAGCCTCCCCACCGAATAGAGCCTCCCCTCCTAACAGAGCCTCCCCGCCTCTTTGGGCTTAAGGATGTTGGCTTAAGGATCTTACCTTTACCGTACCCATGTAGGAGAGCCTCCCTGCCTAACAGAGCCTCCCCGCCTCTTTGGGCTTAAGGATGTTGGCTTAAGGATCCCACCGTAAGAGAGCCTCCCCACCGAACAGAGCCTCCCCGCCTAACAGAGCCTCCCCGCCTCTTTGGGCTTAAGGATGTTGGCTTAAGGATGTAAGGCTTAAGGATCTTACCATCTTTCACAACCTTAAACGTGTCACAATGTGCAACCTTGTGCGAGCAAAGCTCTAGCACGACTCAGGCATCCTCTCATACAGAGATGCGTACGAGCATAGCTCTAGTACTGTTATACTCATAAGACAACCACTCAAAATCCACGTACGAGCAGAAACTCCAGTACGGTTTATAAACATCATCCTAGTTTCCAAATCAAGGTGTGAGCTAATCTCCAGCACGTTTCATTCAAATGAAAATATAGAAATCCAGCGCGAGCGAGGCTCTAGCGCGATTTATGTCATACAAATACGATAGGCGGCTCATACAAAATTAAACAATCCCGAAAATCGGGTTTAGCACTCACAAATGCTTTTCCACAACAACAATACAATACTAGCCGACCCATCTACAAGCTTGCTTAAAACCAAGCAATTTCGTTTTGAAAAGCATCAAAACATTAGATTTATGCAATTATTAGCCTTACTATCCCATTTCATAAAATCCACTTCAAAACCAAAATCACGCATATACTCATCATCATTCACGAATACCATCAATCATTTATTTAAGCATCCATGCATTTCATTAAACACCCAATATTCACCCACAAGTTCAAAGTACGAGCAGCTACCTCTATATACTCACAAAATTCCCTTACCTGGAATCGCGATGCGTGATTCCACTTCCTTAAGCTGCTTACTCGTACGGTTCGATTCGTCTTCAACGAACTCTTCGGGACTGCACAAAATCGTATCCCGCATTATATTCGATCCATTTATTGCAACTCTTGTGCTTGCTATATCCAATTTAATCTATAGCCTCTATTAAAGCTTATTTGTCCTCGTTTCATTACTTTACCCATAACTCGAGTCTATGGATCTTTTTAGGCCTATTAACTTATTCAAAATCGATATCAAATCGACATAAAGCTCATAGTGTTCATATTTCATAAATCCCCTCACTATGGCATTTTTCAATCATATACATACCCATTTTCACAATTCCTCCAACCCACCATGTAATTCCATATAACCATCTAAAATCATAAACATTACCCCAATAACAACTTTAGCATGCCATAAATCATAAGCTCATTCAATCCCACATACTCTCACATTATACCCATTTTAGATTTCTAGGTCACACCAATTCCACTACATTCCTAGGTAGTTTATCCATCAATACTCATACCAATCAACTCCAAAATCAATTAAATAGCTAATGCATTTGGATTGGAGTGTTAGAATCTTACCAATATGATTTCTCTTCTTGCTCCAAATGGTAATGCCCTTAACTCCTTCAATTCCAAAAATGGGAAGATGCCCTCTCACTATGTTGTTCTTCTCTTTGATAGGAACAACTTTGCCTCTAATGATCTCTCTTCAAATCTCACTGAAAATGGCTGATTTTAGAGAGGGAAAGTTAGGTTTTTGGGTTGAAAATGGGAGGTTAATATGTTTTTTCGAGATTTCCAGATTTTCAGCCCTCCTTATATAGAAATAGCTTGAGGAGATCGATCTGGTTCATGAGGAGATCGATCTGGTCCCCTTAAATCCCTCTTTTTCACGGCATTTTTAAGCTTGAGATCGATCTGTCGAAGCATGAGATCGATCTGTTGAAGCATGAGATCGATCTGTCGAAGCATGAGATCGATCTGCTCCCAAACAGAGAGCTAAGGAGATCGATCTGGGTGCTTGGGGATCGATCTTTTCACTACAGAATGCTTGGGAGATCGATCTGGCTCCATTGGAGATCGATCTGCTCTATTCTTTTGCCCAAATAAGAGCATTCTGGCTCTTTCAGATCTATCTCTCATCCTATGAGATCGATCTGGCCCTCATGTTTTCCAGATTTCCTGCAGTTTCCTTGCTGCAACTCATACCAACACATCCTTAATCCATTGCCATGGCCATTTTCTCATCCATCCACCTTTATAACTTGAAAATGGCATCCATTCATACCTTATGCACATTGAAACTTGTGTGCATTCATTGTATGTTCAAAGGTATGCTACATAAAACCAAATGGAAGCATAACTCCATTCCATTTTACCACACTACTCATCTTGAGTTTCAATCACATCCATCACTTGCCAGAACTCATTTCTTCATATTCATACTCAATGAAACTTGTATGTACGTTACAATTCATATTATACATACATACATTGAATCCATGGACTTACATCAATCATACTTTACATTACAAGTCCATTCATATTATTTGATCCAATTATACATATTACCATTATACATATACGGGGCTTACATAAACATATCAATCTGGCACAAGGATGGGATTGATCTGCTCTTGGTCGAGAGCTAAGGAAATCGATTTGTTTGAGGTGAGATTGATCTCCTCTTCATAGGGGATCGGTCTGCTTGCTTTTCAGATCGATCTCCCCTTGCAAAATGCCTCCTTTCTCTTCATTTTGGCCCTGAGATCGATCTCCCTTGCATTGAGATTGATCTCCTCTTGTTCTGCAGCACACTTAGCTACATTGGTTCCCAAATTTAAAAGGGATACTTGTATTTACTTTGCTGCACCACTCATTTTGAGTTCCAATCACATTCATCACTTATAAAAGCCCATTTCTTCATATTCGTACATAATGAAACTTGTGTGTACATTCTCAAACTCATTTTACAAGTGTGTACATTGAATTTATGGACTTTACATCCCTTATGGCTCACATTATATGTACATATGTATTACTTATGAACTAATAAGGTTACAACCAAAAATACGGGCCTTACATTCCTCCCCTCCTTAAAAGAATTTGGTCCTCCAAATTAGAACCAAGTTGCTCTTCAAAAAGTTGGGGGTACTTCTCCCATATAGAGTTCTCTAACTCCCAAGTTGCTTCTTCTGAGTTATGGTGCTGCCAAATAATCTTGACAAGTGGAATCATCTTATTCCTTAGCACCTTTTTCTTTTCTATCCAGTATCTGGATCAGTTTCTCTACATATGTCAAGTCATTTTTGAGTTCTAATTGCTCACACCGAATCACATGACTTGGATCTGAATGGTACTTTCGAAGTATCGAGACGTGGAAGACATTATGAATGCTTGCCAACTCCGATGGCAACGCAATTCTGTGAGCCTTATCTCCCACTTGCTCCAGTATCTCAAATAGTCTGATATACCGAGGGCTCAACTTACCCTTCTTATCGAACCTCATAATCCCTTTCGTGGGAGAAACTTTCAAAAATACCGAGTCACCCACAGTGAACTCTAGTGGCCTACATCTCATGTCAATGTAACTTTTCTGTCTGCTCTAAGCTGTTCTCAATCTCTCACATATTAGCAGAACAACCTCAAAGGCTTGCTGTACCAAATCAGGAGTAAAAATTTTTCTTTCACTCACTTCTTCCCAACCAATAGGGGAACGACACCTTCTACCATACAAGGCCTCATACGATGCCATCCCAATACTTGAATGATAACTATTGTTGTATGCAAATTCAGCCAATGGTAGGTGATCATCCAAGGAGCCTTTAAAATTCATGACACTTGCTCTCAGCATATCCTTTAACGTTTGGATGGTTCTCTCTGACTGACCATTTGTCTGAGGATGGAAAGCAGTACTGAAACTCAATTGGGTTCTCATAGCTTATTGGAATTGTTCCCAAAAGTGAGAAGTGAAGCGAGAATCCCTATCCGATACAATGCTCACTGGAACACCATGTAGCCTCACTATCTCTTGTACATACAACTCTGCTAAGTGACTCAAGGTATCTATAGCTTTCATAGCTAGAAAGTGGGCGGATTTCGTCAGTCTGTCAACCACTACCCAGATAGCATCATGGTTCCTCTTAGTCCTCGGTAATCCTATGATAAAATCTATGGTGACATGCTCCCATTTCCAAGTTGGTACTAGTAGAGGCTGTAACAACCCTGCAGGCTTCTAACGCTCTACTTTCACTTGCTGACATATCAGACATCTTACCACAAATTCTGCAATATCTGTTTTCATTCTTGACCACCAATACACTTTTCGAAGATTCTGGTACATTTTGTTACCTCTCGAATGCAATGTGTACCTCGATCAATAAGCTTCTGTCAAAATCAATCTCTATAATTTTGGGTCATCAGGAATGCAAATCCTGCCTCTAAACCTCAGTAGGCCATCATAACTCATAAAGAAATCAGCCACATCACCCCTCTGAATCTGACTCCCACGATCCTCACACAGTAGATTGGCATGCTGAGCCTTACGTATCTGGTCAATCAAATCTGGTTCCACTAGCAGGCTAGCTATCACACTGATATGCGCGTACAAGAGGATGATTTAGGACGATCAAAGAAACGTGTGGATTGAGAATTGAAACAGCAAAAAACGCAAGCGTGGTGAAAATAATGATGATAGACTTTGAATGGAAAATAGAATAACAACCTAGACCCGAAGTCTAAAGAGACTTGAACCAAAGGTATTGGACCTCGACCCTACGAATATAAAATTTGAGAACCTAAGGTATAACAATGGTGGTTGGTGAAGAGGAAGGCGCCACAAGGAAAAAGCCCTAGAAAGAGGCACACTCAAATTTCTGAAAATTCGATCTGATCTGTTCTATTCAAGAGCGTTTACAATGTTATAATAATATCTAGCACTTAAGCCCTTAAACAAGTGGGTTGGAATTAACACTAAATAGAAAATAAGACTAAAACCTAAATTCAGGCATAAGCCTAGTTATATAGGATAATTGGTCTAAAATGTAATAAGACTCAAATGTGGGCTATTTAAACACTTAACCCAACTTATTACTAAACTAAGACTCATGTCGTTTGGGCTTCCAAACAAATATAGGTGGCTGGGGACTATTCATGGAAGCTTCCTTGATAAACCAATGAGTCCAGGGCTTGTTGCATCTTCTTAGCTCGAGCTCAGGTAATTGGACCTCCTTGGATGACCCATGGATCCTTGGCATCATGATCATCATGAACATCACGAGCAAGTGGACCTCCATCAAGTGGACCTCCATCATTCCCCCTCTCCTAAAAAGGATTTGTCCTCAAATCGCATGTACCTTCACCAAAAGAAAAGGGAGAAAGATCAGAGACATTAAAAGTAGCAGATACACCATACTCACCAGGAAGATCCAATCAGTAGGCATTATCGTTGATCTTCTCAATGACTTGGAATGGTCCATCTCCTCGGGGATGTAACTTAGTTTGTCGCTAAGTAGGGAACCTCTCCTTTCTCATATGTACCCAAACCCAACCACCAGGTTCAAAGATTACTTTCTTGCGGTGCTTATTGGCTTGGGTGGTATACTGCTCAGTCTTCCTTTTAATAGCATGACGCACTTTCTCAACATGTCATGTAGACTCTTACTACAAATCAGAATGTCATTGAAATAGACAACCACATACTTACCATTGAAAGCACGTAAAACATGGTTCATTAAACGCTTGAAAGTACTGGGTGTGTTAATCAAGCCAAAAGGCATAACTAACCACTCATAAAGACCGTGTTTAGTCTTAAATGTGGTTTTCCATTCATCACCTTCTTTCATATGAATTTGGTGATATCCACTCTTTAAATCAATTTTAGAAAATATGCATGCACCATGCAACTCATCGAGCATGTCATCTAGCCTAGGAATAGAATAACGATACTTTACAGTGATTTTGTTGATGGCTCGGCAGTCAACGCACATCCTCCACGTCCCATCCTTTTTAGGCACAAGCAATACGGGCACGGCGCATGGTAAGGGCGTCACTAGAAACTATAGGTTGAATTAACTATAGTGAATGCACGATGTCCCATTATATGGATCGAATATAATGCGGAATACGATTTTGTACAGTTTCAGAGAGTCGTTGGAGACGCAATATGTTTGTAATTGAGAATTGATTTCGATGGGATTTTATGCATTGAGAAAAAGAAGTGATTTAAAAAGAGGTTTCTTAATTGAATTGCCCTTTTTTTTATGAGATTTGACGATTGATGAGCATGAGATGATTTGTACATGATGATTTTACCATGTTTTATATGCCGATTTCCATGATTTAAATGCATGATATATGTATACTCATATAGCATAGTTTTATTCCTCATGCTCCTATTATAAATGATTTATGCATAACATTATCAGCATGTAGATAGAGTAGTTATCTACCATGCTTGCATTATTACCTTACTGAGCGTGTGGTTGCTCATCCCTCTCTATTTTCCCCCTCTACAGAGCGTACATAGTGGCCCAGTGAGGACTAAGGCATTTTGGTTAAGACATCCGCTACATCTCCATCACTCAGAGGTATATACACAGTGATTCCTTTTTGTATCTAAAGAATGTAAAAGTACAGTAGTCATTTGAAATGTATTTATGGGGGATGTAGATGTCAGAAATCATATTTTGTATAAATGAATTATTAATGTTCAAATGTATGACATCACTTTTATTAACTGAGAATGGACATTGTGAGTGAATTATTATTGACTCATAGTCCAACAGTGTAGTGGTAAGTTTGTTCACGACCGAGTAAAGAAAGGAATAAATGCGAAAAATTTATTGAGATTTTCTGTAATAAGAGGATAAAAAGGGTCGTGACAGAGATTGGTATCAGAGCTGTGTTGACCTGATGTGAGTTAGTAATAAAACGTAGGAAGAGTACATCCCCATGTTACTGTGTTTTTGTTTAGATATAATTATGTATACCGTGATGGATTGAGCTTAATAAATTATTATAATACAGGAAGTTAGGCATTATGCCAATTACGTGCCAAGGTAGAGGGTCGAGAGCATGTGCTAGAGGCCGTAGAGGTAGGCCTGAGAGCCGTACGGAGCCACAGACTAATCAAGCTCCACAGGACCTTATTGCGGGTGGAGCTCTAATGTGCAAAATAAAGGAGGAAACTTACGATCTCTTAGACAAGATGGCTGCTAACAACTATCTATGGTCCTCGGAGAGGTAATTGCCTAAGAAGTCAGCGAATATCTATGAGGTCGACACGCTGTCTACGTTGACCTCTCAAATCGCTAACCTTATGAAGAAGGTAGAATCGCTCAGTTCCCAACATAATCCTTCTACCAGTCCTAATCCTGTTTATTCTGTCCAAAGACCTTTTCTTTTCTGGGATCTGTGTGGTGGTAAACACTTTGTAGATAGGTGTATGCTTAACTTAGAATCGGTTCAGTACGTTGCTCCCTCTCAAAAGCAATAGAACAACCCCTTTTCAAACACCTACAATCCAGGGTGGAGGAACCATCCTAACTTTTCCTGGAGCCAAAATCGAGGGCAATCTTCTAACTTCATATCTATAGGACCCCCTGATTTTCAAGCTCCATCGGTTCATGTACCACCACATCAGCAATTTTCACACCATCCACCACATCATCCATATCCACACCATCCATCTAATCATCCCCATCCACCTCACTTCCATTAACCACCACCACCACCACAACCCCAGCACTTACCAGCAGTTGAGAAGAAGCCCTCTTTTGAAGAAATGTTCACAATGATTCTGCAAAATCAAGCTACCTCAATCAAGAATTTAGAAGTTTAGGTTGGACAAATAGTCAATGCTCTTAGCCAACGTTCACAAGGGACTCTTCCTAGTAACACTGAAGTTAATCCTGTTATGTAAAGAGAGGGTAAGGAACATGATAAATCCATCACCCTTAGGAGTGGTAGAGAGCTAGATGATCCATAAGCTAATTCCAGACCTGAATAACCCATAGTTGAAGAATCCTTAAGTTCTAAAGAGGCAGCTCAGAAAGAGCAAGAACATCAGGATCAGGCTGCAAAGGAATCCAAGCTAGGCACTTCTTCATCTATACCTTCTTCTACTTCACAGCCTTCCTCGTCCTTTGATGCGACACATGTTACCACTACATCCCTTCCAGTTAGACCACTAGTACCTTTTCCTCAGAGGTTCCAAAATCAAAAACTGGATCAACAATTTGCCAAATTTCTTAAGGTTTTTAAGAAACTTCACATCAACATTCCTTTCGCAGATACTTTAGAGCAAATGCCGAGTTATGTGAAGTTCCTATAGGATATCCTCTCGAGGAAGAGAAGATTGGAAGATTATGAGATGGTGGCCTTAACTAAGGAATATAGTGCAATTATCCAGAGGAAATTACCCCCTAAGCTCAAAAATCTTAGGAGTTTTACCATACCTTGCACAATTGGAAATCTATTCATTGGTAGAGCCCTGTGTGATTTAGGAGCCAGTATAAATCTAATGCCTTTGTCTATCTATCAAAATTTAGGAATAGGGGATGCCAAGCCCACTACAGTGACCCTCTAGCTGGTTGATCGGTCCATTAAATATCCAAAGGGGGTCATTGAGGATGTCTTAGTAAAAGGTGGACAAAATTATTTTTCCTGCGGATTTTATCATGTTGGACATGGAAGAAGACAGGGAAGTCCCCATTATACTAGGCAGACCTTTCCTAGAAACTGATAGAACCTTAATTGATGTACAAAAGGGGGAGTTAACGATGAGAGTCCAAGATCAGGAAGCAAAGTTTAATGTTTTCAAGCCTTTGAAGCTCCCAGATGACTCTCAAGAGTGTTTTAAGATAGAGATTGAGGAGGATATAAGGCTTAAGCATAAGAAATTTGAAAGAAGGAAGGAAGTAGATAGAGCTCAGGAGGATTTAACTATCAACACTCTGTCACCACTATGGCTGACCCTCCTACTCTTGGCCCTGCTGCTGAGTGTTGTTTGCTTTAGCTGCATTTGAAGTGGCTATATTTTTCTTTTCACTTTTTGTACAGTTCTTTTCTTTTTTCTGCTCTTTCTTTCTTTGTTTATTTTGCAGATTTCCTTTCTAGTATTATGTTTTCAATCAAGTTTCGGTTGTTCATCATCATCATCAGAAAGGGGAGTACTCTATTCTCGAGCTTCAATGTTTATATTATCTGCACACTGAGGACACTGTGCACCTTAAGTTTGGGAGAAGGGATATCACTTGAGCAATTTTAGGAAAAATTAAAAAATTTTTTGAAAATATGAGCTTAAATTGTTTGATTTTGGGATGATTTAGTATTTAGCATATAGTTTTCTCATATTCCGATGATATAACCCCATGATTTAGTCTGACTTTGATTGAATAAGAAGCATGATTATAGGAAAAGCATGAAGTTGAATTCTTGAATTTGTCTTGATTCTGATTGTGATTTCCTCATCTTATGCACATGTCATGTCATGAATCTGTATATTTATTTAGACAAAGCTTATGCGAACATAGGATTGCATTTGTTCAATTGATTTTGTGCATCATATTTTAGAATTTGTTTGATTTGATCTTGAGACGAAATATTAGATCACACTTAATTAGGGAGATGATTTAGGCCATCTTTGGATCGTTTGAACCTTTCTAGCCATCTTGTACATATTTTACCCCTAGTCACCCATCTGGGTCAAATAAGCTTTTCTCTGTAAATACACCTGCATAATTTTCCTTGGCTTAAATACTTTGTTCCTATCCCTTACCCCGAAAGCATGAAAAGTCATTGGGATATATTGTGAGCTTTGTACAATGGGTATCTGGTGATAGTGAAAGTTCGAAAAAAAAAAAGAAAAGAAAAATGAAAGAAAAAGAAAAAGAAAAGAAGAAAGATGAAAAATACAAAAATAGAATAAAATGTTTAGCAAAAAAATAAGTTTGGGGGAAATAATTTGAGCTCTTAAATTAAAATCCTAAAAGTAATACAGGTTAAGGGGTAATTAAACCTAAATCGACTTTATCATACCTTAGCCCCAGCCTTACATTACAAGCTTAATGAAGTCCTATTGATCTTTGATTAAGTGTGACTATATTAGTGGAGAGAGAAGTGAAAAGCAAACTTATGAGAATGATCACATGTCATTGACTTTGCATTCACTGTGTTTGCATAATCTGATCCGGGTAATGTACTAAGTAGTGGCTTTGACATTTTCACCCACACACGAGGAGTCCAATTTGGGTTAAGATTTATGATGGAATAATTCTAAGTGTTGGACTTGTAATTGTGAATCTTTGAGATCAGAGTCTGTACTTTTTCTTTGAGGATAATCTTTGAGAAATTATTATGTTGTGTACTTTTCATTCCTACATGTATTTTGTTTTGCTTGAGGACAAGCAAAAGCTCAAATTTAAGGGTGTGATAATTATATTTTTAATAGAATTATTTAAATCCCCATATTATTTTATTAATTATCCCCTTTATTTAATTATAATTCTTTAATGTGCAGGTAAATTAAATCCGGATGAAACTCAGTCGTTTCAGTCAAAAATGGGCTGAAAATGGGTTAAAGGAGACTGGACCACTTCTAATTTGTAGACTGAGTCACCAGTCGTCTGGACACGTGGGATGCCAGGTGTTAGTATTTTATTCGCTCCGAAATGATAAGATCGACGGACATCGTGCCAACCTTCTGGAAGACACACACCGGGTCACATCGCACAACCAAGTGTACTAGAAGACGAATGACATGAAAATATCTATTCTGCAGCAAATAAAATGAAGACAAGTGGCCAAACAATGCCAACTCATCTAGGATGAAAAATTACCATTGTACCCCTAAGTGTGTGTATAAATAGAACATGATGAATATTGAAAAAAATTAAGTAGTGTTGAATTTAGGAGTACTGTAGTTTTAGGGTAAAGTAGAATAGGAGTAGTTTAGGGTAGAAAGTAGTATATTTTATTTAGGTAAAAGTTTTTATTTTTCCTTAGTTTTTCTTTAGCTTTCCCGTTAGTTTTTATCCAGCAACATTTGATTTTATTTTGATTTAACTACTGTTCATCGTAACTTCTAAATTTTCATGAAAAGTTTCAATTTCTTTAGTTTCCTCTTAGCTTTTAAAGTTATGGTAGCAGCCACCATGTGTATTTCCGTCTTGGTTGTATGAAAAATTCAAATTTCTTTATTAGCTCCATGTTCCTATTCGGTTTTATTTTGTTTTTGTTCTTGTTATGAACTATTTACTCAGACTTGGTGCTTGGTCAACCTCTTTGAACATTACATTTTTTGCCATTATCATTTACTGTTTTGAGAATCTTGAGATGCAGTGCGGGGCTGTTTCGGGATATGGCTACTGTGTTGCGGGCTCGGTGAAGCATTATTTGCTAAGCCGAGGAGGTTGCATGACACAGTGAAGCATCGTTGCATGACTATTGCATTTTTCAAGTTCTTTTACTTAGCTTCAGTGTTACCTTACATTTTTTTTCACTTGTTAGTCTCTAGTTAAACGATTAAGCTCTGCATTAATTTTTTTTTCTTTTCTTTCTTCGGGAAGTAGAGTTTCCTATTCTGCACTTACAATATCAACCTGTATTTTAATTTTTCTGGTGCTTCTGTTCGCGATTTTGATGGGCACTCGCATAACGGCAAGTGATGATCTGGTTCAAGGCAGAAAGAGCATGACAGAACCAAAAATGATGGGTTAACTAGCAGAGGTTGCGCTGAAGCAGGATTACTGTCGAGTGGTGCAGTATAGCAACAGTGGCAGGAGTTTTCTTTCACTATGTTCTCTCTGTTCCATGATTCTTCACTACTGTTCACTCTTAATTTGCCTTTGCTTTGCATTAATCCTTTATTGTTGTTGCAGTTGAGTAGCTCGGGTTGAGGTCAAGCTGCTGAGTGCTGGATTGAAGCAGCAGGCATGAACACGACATCAATTGTTGTGAACTGCAGGCTGAAGCAGTATAGTACATGGTGGCTACTTCTCCTCGACGTGATTGCAGAGATCACGCGCAGCACCTAAACAGTAGCTGGGCAGTTGTGGCCATGGTAACGCAGTACATAATGGTTAGTAGCACCTGGATGCAGGAGCAAGAAGACAGAATCGGGAACCCCATGAGCAGTGCTGGAGCTGGCGACGAGTTTGGCAGAGAAGAAGGACGTGGTGGCTGCATGCAAAAGCGACATAGGGCAAAAATAGTAGAAGCAGTGCAGAACAGTTCGGTGGATGAAGACGTTGCAGTGAGTTGGGCAATACCTGGACAAATCGAGAGCAGCTTAGAGAAGACATGCACAGTACCATTCATATGGGACCACTCGGCTGGCATTTGTGCTTAAAGCCATGTTTGGCATTGAAATCCTGCCATCATTCCATTTTTCATTTGTGTCTTTTATTTTATTTTACTTTTATTGTCATTATTCCTTTTAAATTTTAGTTGTTAGCTTAGTTAGATTTTTTAAATTAAATTTGCATGTTAGTTATATTTGTCTTTATTAGTTAATTTAAGCTTAGTTTTAATTTATGTTAATAGTTAATTTTATGTAATATGATTTAGGATTTAATGTTAGTGTAGAATTTATGAGTTGAATTTAGAATTAGATTAAATTTGTTCATGCATTTTTAGTCTTCATTTTAAACTTTAAAAATCCAAAAATACTTCTCATGCATTATTTAGATTGTTGTTTTCTTATTTTATTAAGTTAGTAATTAGTTAGAATTATAGTTAATTTAGAGCCATTTTATAGGTAGTTAATTGTTAGTTACATTTAGAAATTTCTTTAAGTTAATAGGATTTTATTTCATAAGACTTTAGGTTAGCTTAATTTGCATTTTTATTAATTAGTTTAATTACATGCATATTTTATTTTAGGTTTGTTTAATTTTAGTCTAATTAATTTTGTTTCTTATTTTCATATTTGCATTTTTAATTGCTTTAATTAATTTTAATTGCTTTAATTATCTTTTGTAGGTATTTTCTTTTAATTGCTCAGAGCTTTGTAAGTAATTTTTGCTCAGTTTCATTTTCTTTAGTTTATAGCTTTTATTATTTTCAGTACTTTTAATTTCAGACTTAGTAGATCACCCACTTAAAATTCATAATCTACTAGAATATGTTTAGGGTAAGATTAACCGGTACTTAATTAGGCAATTCAACTTCTTTGTGGGACGATAATCCGAGACTCAAATTTCATTATTACTTGTACGACCCGTGCACTTGCAGATACACGTCTAGGTCACTTAGAATACGTCTAGTTCATATCAGTTGCTCACCCCTCTCTTTCCAACACTTTTCAGATTAGATTCGCGGGGTGAGCTCCACGTGCTTGCTGACTCCATGAGTCTAGTAAGCAGCTTTTGGTCTACCGAGGTATATGCGCCGGATGATTTATATATATATATATATATATATATATATACATATATATATATATATATAAACATTTTATTTTCAGATCATGTACGCATAGTTGTATTTTGTGAGACGTATATAGTTAAGTACATGTGATGATTATGGTGTAAATTGTAGGAAGGACTTAGTTTGATTATGCCGTTATGTTGCCAGAATTGTGGAAGAAACCTGATATCACAGATATTATAAGTCATGACTAGAAATTATTCATTTACAAAAATGTTAAAAGAGTAGCATGAATCCCCACATTGGACACAAAAGAACAAGTAAAACGATCCATAGAAACTTCTATGTTATCTTATAACACGATTCCGCTTAACATTACGCATCTACATTCGAGTTTAGGTCTCGAGGCGTGACAATTGGGCCCAATTACCCTTATTGGGCCTTATCACTCTTTATTGGGCCCATTATCAACTTAAGTCGATTTCTACTTTACTATTCATTCCATCACGGCCTACTGGGCTTTTTAAGCCCATTGACATTTATTGGGCTATCTGTGGAGCCCACTAGCCTTATTGGGTCGAGTGCACATGAGCCTAGCCCATGGCACCCCTCGGCCATGGCATGGTGGCTGAGCACCACTATGCCACACCATGGCCGATTGGCCACCATCACCATGCCATCTTGCTTGGTGTTTTCTTAGGCATTTCATTAAACAACTATCATGCATGGCTTATGTTCTTAACTTGGTTCTTTATGGCATTTCAACAAACACCTTAAGTACCCATGCATCAAACTATCAAATTTCTACAAATTGATTTCATCAAACTACATAATTATCATCCATACATCATTATCAACATCTATGTATAGTGAATTCATCACCACCTTAGCTTAAACCCCTTTCTCTCTCTAAACCCATTTTTGGCCACAAGGGATTCATGGTGTTTGAGGTTGTTTTGATCCACAATATATATACCAATCAACTCCAAATAATCACTAGATAAACATACTTTAAGTTGGAAGATTGAAAACATACCTAGCTTAATCTTTCCACCTTGGCCGAAACTTAGAGGAGTGAAAAACCTCTTCAATTCAACTTATTGGATGCTGGTTTTAAACTATGTTATTCAGCACATCATATGGAACAACTTTGGTGAAGAACATTTGTTCCAAATCTATTTGTATAGTGATGAATCTCTATAGAGAGAAAGCTTGCACAAGTTAGGTTTCCATAGGTGCTCTCAGGTTAGAAGAGAAGACAAAGGGGGAAGGCCAATTTTTCTGTTTTTTTTTTCACTCAGAAAACACTTAGCCATTTCTTAAAAATCAGCCCATGAAGTGGGCTTGGCATTGGATTTGGGCTTGGCCATTTTGGGCTTTAGTTTTTGGGCTTGGCCATTTTGGGCTTTAGTTTTTGGGCTTGGACATTTACTAACGGGCTTTCGGTTTGGGCTTCCATTTGGGCTTTGGTTTGGGCCTTAAAAATTCAGAATTTTGGCCTACTTTATATCTTAATTTTTAGCCCAATACAAGGCCTAAAGTTCGGCTTATTAACCTTGCACCCTAGGCCCATTAGTTTTTTAAAGACCTCAGTGGGCTTTAGCCATTTAATTTCTTAGCCCGATATCTCTCTTCAATTTCATCCCACTCAATTTATTCCAATATTGATTTAATTTAATTTTCATATATAATAGGCTAAAAATTGAGTGTTTTAACCAAAAATAATGTTTCCCACACTTTAACTATTGTTAGGTTAACTTTTAACCACAGTTAGTTCTTTATAGTCAAAGTCAACATTTATAAGCTAACTTTTACTTTGACCACGTTGACTTTTGTTCAAAAATCCAAAAGTGTGGTTTCTCATGGTTAACAATCCCGTCTATATGTTTTAGTTATTTTCGAGAGGTGAAAACGCTAAAAACCCCTCGAACGGTCCATTTCGAGTTCATTTAGGCCCTTTTTATGCATTCCACATTAATTGGACCAAACCAAACCGACTTTCCTTCATGAATCCTCTATATTTCCATTATTTAAATTCTAATTTTAGTCAGAATGGTCGGAATGTCCTCGATTTAGTCTGAGCTCACATTTCACGTTTTAGTGCTTTTATAAGCACTTTTTATTTAGTTCATATTTAAAGTGCCAAATCACCTCTCTTATGGTTCTCATAACATATATCAAACGTTTACAACATGAAATCATAAGGAGTACAATGTAAAAATAAGGGTCTTACATTCCTCCCCACCTTAAGAAATTTGTCCTCCAAATTGACCAAGACTCAACTCTCAAACAAATGGGGATACTTCTCTTGCATCAGACTCTCCAGTTCTCACGTAGCTTTCTCTGAAGTGTGGTGTTGCCAGAGACCTTGACCAGTGAAATCGTCTTAGACCGTAGCACTTTGTCCTTCCTGTCCAATATTCGAACCGATTTCTCTATGTATGACATATCCTCCCTTAACTGTCACGCCCCGAAAGTGCGGAAAATAGGGCTAATTTAAAACTTTTTACTCATTAATTCACAAATAAAGGTGCATTCCTGTGCAGTGTCATACATCATCATAATTATCATGCCTCAGGATCTCAACATAATATAACGTATATTGTACCGTATACAAATACTCAATTCCAAGTTAATTAATCCTAATACATCCCATATAATGTTGTACAACAAGTGTCTGCAATTACAATAATAGTCTGGGTACATGAAAAGATAAATATACCTCAAAGTATAAAATATATAGCCTGGAGCTCGAATCCTCCACTAGCCACTACTCCGTACGTCGCAGGGAAGTCCTTATTCACTTGAAGAACTCTGGGGGAAAAGGAAAACAGGGTGAGCTTTTAAATCGCTCAGTAAAGGGGGTAAGGAACTCATTTCATAAACTAAAATACACATCACAAAAGGTTTATTTGTATGTGAAACTCATTTGAAAACCATAGCATGAAAATACTCAAAACGACACTCTCATGTGTCAAGTCATGTGAAAACATGAAGTAAAAGGCTCATTCTAGAGCAAAAACAAAGCATGTGAAAAATAACGCGTTAAAACGCTTTCTCAAATAACGTGATAAAATCACTGATTTAATTTCTCACGTGGCATAGCCACAAAACACAAATAACACGTGGCAAAGCCACTGATTTAATTTCTCACGTGGCATAGCCACAAAACACAAATCACACGTGGCAAAGCCACTGATTTAATTTCTCACGTGGCATAGCCACAGAACTCGCGTGGCAAAGCCACTGATTTAATTTCTCGCGTGGCATAGCCACAGAATAGGGTTTCTCAACGTGGCACTGCCACCAATGGGGTATAACGTGGCACAGCCACCAATGGGGTTTCTCAATGTGGCACAGCCACCAATGGGGTATAACGCGGCACAGCCACCAATGGGGTATCTCAACTTGGCACAGCCACCAATGGGGTTTAACGTGGCACAGCCACCAATGGGGTTTCTCAACGTGGCACAGCCACCAATGGGGTTTAACGTGGCACAGCCACCAATGGGGTTTTCTCAACGTGGCACAGCCACCAATGGGGTTTCTCAACGTGGCACAGCCACCAATGGGGTTTAACGTGGCACAGCCGCCAATGGGGTTTTCTCAACGTGGCACAGCCACCAATTTTACGTGGCATAGCCACAGAATAGGTTATTCTCACGTTACCAGAACGGAGAAGAATTCGGGCTTACATGCTACCAGAGCAATGCCCGGTGTGTACTCACAACTACACACCCAAGTCTTATCACATAAGACAGGTTTGCCTTCACGTAGAACTCGTAATGGTTTTCTCTCATAAAACTCATTTGAAATCGTTTTGTACTCAACACAAAACGTAATAAAACCGAGTTCCAACCGGCAAAGCACACGCACACATTTCTCAAATCACAATATTGCCTTAACGTAGAGCCCAGTTATAAACTCATAAAACATTGGGCTCCAACCGGCTATAAAATCGTGTGCAATATAATCTCAACACAAAACACTCATCATGCTTGTTTTATAAACCACAAATCATGCTAAAACAGTTTGCAATTCACATACACAAATGGTTTAGATTTCCCTTACCTCTTTGCACCTCGTATAGTGCAATCGTTTCCCCGTATCACGGACTAGCCTCGCATTCCACTTTGGAACTCTCGAGCTGTCCAAACGATGTTAAAACATCAATACTCAACATCACATAAACCTCAATTCTCAAAATCGAGCATATTTGCTCATAACTCCTCAAATCTCTCGATTCTCGTAACTCAACCCTAAACTACAACCTCATTTTCAATATCTCAATGTCCTACATTCCTCATGCCAATTATCTAGGCTAATTCTCCACATTGTCTATATTTCCATTTATAGCTCAATTTCTCAAAATTACCGAATATCTACATTACTCCAACCACATTGCAATTCATCAATCCCTAATCATTTCTCAACTATTTCAACACAATTACAACCACCAATAACATCAAAATCAGCTCAAATATCAAGATCGAGGTTTAGAAATTACCCAAAGCTTGTGAGACGCACAACTCACGCCTCGATCCGATTCGTCCTTTGATTTCCAAGTATGTTGTTCTCCCTTTGATGAGGAACAACTTTCCTTCTTACCACAACAGCTGATTCGACCGGAAATAGGTGATTTGGAGGAGTGAGAAACTAGGTTTTCGGAAAAATGGAGGTTTTGGAAGAGAGAGAAAGTGAAATTGCAGAGAAAACACGGGTTCCTTATATAGACTGGAGGTAGGAGATCGATCTGCCTCTTGATGAGATCGATCTGTGTTTGAAATTTGGGGACGATCTGGGCAATTTTATGCCTAGGAGATCGATCTGTCGAGGGGTGAGATCGATCTCTTTATGGCTTTATGAGATCGATCTGCTCCTGAAGAGATCGATCTTCTCCCCAAACAGAATCATTTGGAGATCGATCTCTTCCTCATGAGATCGATCCCTTCTCAAACAGATTCATAAGGAGATCGATCTGCTCCTCAAATTTCTCATTCCTTGTCATTTTTAGCTCACCAGATCGATCTCTCCTTCTCCCAGATCGATCTGCTCCTTAAATTTCTCCTTCTTTGTCGTTTATAACTCACCAGATTGATCTCTCCTTCTCCCAGATCGATCTGTCCTCATACTTCATGCTCATTTTACACATTTAACATATAAATCTCCAATTATAATTCCCACAATTCACTTAGCTCAATAAATTACACTTCAAATTCTTATTACATCAATAAAATATGTCTGAAATTCTCAGATCTCATATCCTCCCCACCTTAAATAGAATTTGGTCCTCCAAATTCAACTCAACTAGTTAAAATAGATGGGGGTATTTCTCCTTCATGAGGCTCTCTAGTTCCCACGTTGCCTCTTCCCTTGAGTGATGTTTCCACAAAACTTTCACTAATGGGATGCTCTTGGTTCTCAGTACCTTCTCCTTTCTATCGAGAATCCGGACGGGTTCCTCAGTGTAGCTCATATCCTCTTGAATGTCTATCTCGTCATACTCTATGACATGAGAAGGGTCCGGGTGGTACTTCCTCAACATAGACACATGAAAAACGTTGTGTATTCCGGACATCTGTGGGGGTAATGCCAATATGTAGGCTACCTCTCCCACTCTCTCAAGAATCTCGAATGGTCCTATGTATCGAGGACTCAATTTTCCTTTCTTCCCAAATCGCATGATACCCTTGCTCGGTGATACTCTCAAAAATACTGCATCACCAACATCAAACTCAAGTGGCCGTCTACGCGCATCCGCGTAGCTTTTTTGTCTACTCTGTGCAGCCCGTAACCTCTCACATATGAGCTTCACACTCTGTACGGCTTGCTCAACAAGCTCGGGAGCATTTATCTTTCTGTCACCGACCTCTTCCCAAGCTACAGGGGATCTACACCTCCTACCATATAGAGCCTCAAAAGGTGCCATTCCAATACTCGCATGATAGCTGTTATTGTACGCAAACTCTGCTAGGGGCAGGTGATCATCCCATGATCCCTTAAAATCCATCGTACACGCCCTCAACATATCCTCCAGGGTCTGAATAGTCCTCTCTGACTGACCATCTGTCTGAGGATGATAGGCGGTACTAAAACTCAATCGAGATCCCATGGACTCCTGAAACTGGGTCCAGAATCTGGAAGTAAATCGGGAATCTCTATCAGAAGTAATACTCACTGGAGCCCCATGTAATCTAGCTATCTCGCTGACATACAGTTCAGCTAAGGCATCCACAGTATCTGTGCTCTTGATGGCAAGGAAGTGGGCACTCTTGGTCAATCTATCCACAATGACCCATATCGCATCACGATCTCTCCGGGTCCTCGGTAAACCCATAATAAAGTCCATAGTGACATGCTCCCATTTTCATGTAGGTACAGGTAAGGGCTGTAGTAGTCCTCCGGGCTTCCGATGCTCAGCTTTCACTTGCTGGCATACTAAACACCTGGCCACATACTCTGCCACATCTCGCTTCATACCACTCCACCAATACACCTTTCTCAAGTCTCGGTACATCTTAGTACTCCCTGGGTACATGTTGTATCGCGAGCAGTGAGATTCTCTCAGTATCTGTCTCTTCAGGGTATCATCGTCCGGTACACAAATCCGTCCTCTGAATCTCAACAATCCATCCTCACTGACGGTGAGATCCGACTGCGAACTCTGCTCAGCTTGGCTAACCACATCTATCAATCTCTGATCACTGCGCTGCCCAGTTCTAATCTGATCCATGATCCTGGGCTCTATCCGTAAGCTAGCCAAAAATCCAGTCTCTACCTCTTTAACTCTGATACGAAGTTCGGCGAACTGCTCTAACAAATCCCATTCCCTGATCATCATAGCAGATATCATACTCTTCCTGCTCAGGGCATCAGCAACTACATTCGCCTTACCCGGATGATATAGAATCTCGCAGTCGTAATCTTTAAGGAGCTCCATCCATCTCCTTTGTCTCATGTTTAACTCTTTCTGATCAAAGAGATATCTCAAACTCTTGTGATCAGTGAAGATCTGGAATCTTTCCCCATATAAGTAGTGTCGCCAGATCTTCAAAGCAAATACCACAGCGGCTAACTCCAAATCATGCGTGGGATAATTCCGCTCATGGTCTTTCAGCTGTCGCGATCCATATGCGACCACTCTTCCGTGCTGCATAAGCACACACCCCAATCCTTGATGAGATGCATCACTATACACCAAGAATCCTCCTGATCCCTCAGGGATAGTTAACACAGGTGCCGCTGTTAATCTCCTCTTTAACTCTTGAAAACTGAGCTCACATTGATCAGTCCATATAAATGGAGTCTCTTTGCACGTGAGCTTAGTCAAAGGAGCGGCAATCCTGGAAAATCCTTCCACAAATCTCCTGTAATACCCTGCCAAACCAAGGAAGCTTCGTACCTCAGTAACTGTCCTCGGTCTCTCCCAATTAAGCACAGCTGCTATTTTACTTGGATCCACTGATACTCCTTCCTCTGAGACTATATGCCCAAGGAAAGCTATTCGGTTCAGCCAAAACTCACACTTACTAAGCTTTCCGTACAATTGCTTATCTCGGAGTATCTGAAGTACTAACCACAAATGCTGTGCATGCTCCTCATATGACCGAGAGTACACCAGGATATCATTAATAAAGACTATCACAAACTTATCCAGATAGTCTCTGAACACCTCGTTCATCAATCTCATAAATGCTGCAGGGGCGTTTGTCAATCCAAAGGACATCACCAGAAATTCGTAATGGCCATACCTTGTCCTGAAGGCCGTCTTTGGAATATCTTCTTCCTTGATCCTCAATTGGTGATAGCCCGATCTCAAATCAATCTTAGAAAAGACTGATGCCCCTCTTAGCTGATCCAGTAGATCATCAATCCTGGGTAGTGGGTATTTATTCTTCACCGTGGCTTTATTCAACAGCCGGTAGTCTACGCATAATCTGAGACTACCATCCTTCTTCTTAACAAATAGTACTGGCGCTCCCCACGGCGAAACACTGGGTCTAATAAACCCTTGATCCAATAACTCCTGTAGTTGTCTCTTTAATTCCTCAAGTTCCACTAATGCCATTTTGTAGGGAGGTTTAGAGATCGGCTGAGTATCTGGTACCAAATCAATGGTAAACTCCAGCTCTCCCTCTGGTGGTAAACCTGGCAATTCATCTGGGAAAACATTCAGAAATTCACAAACCACAGGTATATCCTCAATCCTCGGATGTTCCCACTCATCGTCAGAGATGAGTGTCTCATAACCTTCACATAAATAATCATATTTAATATTCTCCAAAATAATATTAAGATTCTCAAATTTCTCACTAGAAATCCACATAATCATTTCCTCAATATCTCAACTGTACACTGTAAGGTTCAGGTAGGGAGAAAGTTACAATCTTAGTGTAGCAGTCTAAACTTACTCGATTGGTCGCCAACCAATCCATCCCCAGAATTACATCAAACCCATGTACATTCAACATGATTAGATCTGCTAACATCACTCTATCTCCCACCTTTATCTCACATCCTCTACAGATTAACTCAGTTCTCTGGGATTCACGCATAGGGGTATTTACATGTAGTATATATTCTAGAGGTTCAAACTTCAAGTTTAATCTACATGCAAAATGCTCAGAAATAAACGAATGCATGGATCCTGAATCAATCAACACATGAGCCTCATAATTACAGACAGAGAGTGTACCTCTTATGGTTTCTGCCGAAGCGTCTGCGGTCTCCTTATCCAGGGCAAACACACGTCCCTGTGCCACAGGTTTCTTCCCTTTCTCTGCCACAGTGGCCCGTCTCCGGGGATCCACTCTCTGAGGCTGTTGTCTAGTGGGCTCCGGAGCATGTGGTATCTGAGGTTGGGGACAGTCCTTCACTCTGTGACCCATGTCACCACATCTGAAACATCCATGGATCGACCCAGTACAGCTTCCCTCATGCGATCGGCCACAGTCTCTACAAATCCTCATCTCCGACCTGACATATCGAGGGGCCTCCTTGATAATAGGATAGGCTCTGGGTCTCTCTAATCTGTCCTTCTGTACCTCAATCCTTCCTCTCCTGAAGGAACCTCTCCGAGCCTCTGACTGGAAAAGTGCTTGCCTCTTGCCCTTATCTCTATTCACCGCTCTGAGCTCATTCTGGGATTGTACCATCTCAATCCCTCTTTCAATCTCTTGTGCTCGTCTCAGAGCATCTCCAAACTCAGTAATACACAGCCCTATCAATCTATCTCTGATGACGGGCTTCAACCCATACACAAACTTCTCTGTACGGAGCTCTTCACTCTTGAAGGTCTCTGGGTCATATCTCAATAGCGCTGTGAATTGGCTCTCATAGTCATCCACAGACATGTCACCCTGTACCAAACTCAAAAACTCGGCCTGCTTCTTTCTCTGAGCGGCCCGTGGTACATATTGGGTCCTAAAAGCTGTCTGAAACTCTTCCCAACCAATCACACCATAGTGGGACATCAGAATTCCCTGGGTAGTACCCCACCAATCTCGAGCTCTCCCCTTCAGCATATAGGCACTCATACTGACCCTCTCAGCATCGGTGCACCCCAGGATATCAAATATAATCCTTAACTCCGTCAACCACTCCTCAGCCTCCGTAGGATCCTTCTTTCCCTTAAATGCGGGTGGATTCATCTTCAGAAAATCCCTTAGTCGGACCATACTTCTATCCTCAGGCTGGGCGACGGGAGGCACTGGGGGTATGGGAGGTCCTTGTGGTGGTGTAGGGGTAGTATCCGAGGTATTAACTCCAAAGTGTTGCGCGAATAACGCTGCCATCTGCTCAAAACCTTGCCTCACATCGGTCTCAATCCGATTAAATCGAGAGTTAGGACTCTCTGGTTGTGGGACAGGTGGCGGAGGGGACTCTGCCTGCCTCCTCGAACGACCTCGTCGTTTACTCATTCTCTATCTCAACTCGTCTCCTGCGCGTACATATCAAAATTGATTGAAATCTCAATCCTCAATTTTAGTTCATGACCAGACTATTACAGACACTTGGGATGTATTCTATTTCACTTAACCGACACTGACAGTACTAGACACCCTAAGCTCTGATACCAAGAAAACTCTGTCACGCCCCGAAAGTGCGGAAAATAGGGCTAATTTAAAACTTTTTACTCATTAATTCACAAATAAAGGTGCATTCCTGTGCAGTGTCATACATCATCATAATTATCATGCCTCAGGATCTCAACATAATATAACGTATATTGTACCGTATACAAATACTCAATTCCAAGTTAATTAATCCTAATACATCCCATATAATGTTGTACAACAAGTGTCTGCAATTATAATAATAGTCTGGGTACATGAAAAGATAAATATACCTCAAAGTATAAAATATATAGCCTGGAGCTCGAATCCTCCACTAGCCACTACTCCGTACGTCGCAGGGAAGTCCTTATTCACTTGAAGAACTCTGGGGGGAAAGGAAAACAGGGTGAGCTTCTAAATCGCTCAGTAAAGGGGGTAAGGAACTCATTTCATAAACTAAAATACACATCACAAAAGGTTTATTTGTATGTGAAACTCATTTGAAAACCATAGCATGAAAATACTCAAAACGACACTCTCATGTGTCAAGTCATGTGAAAACATGAAGTAAAAGGCTCATTCTAGAGCAAAAACAAAGCATGTGAAAAATAACGCGTTAAAACGCTTTCTCAAATAACGTGATAAAATCACTGATTTAATTTCTCACGTGGCATAGCCACAAAACACAAATCACACATGGCAAAGCCACTGATTTAATTTCTCACGTGGCATAGCCACAGAACTCGCGTGGCAAAGCCACTGATTTAATTTCTCGCGTGGCATAGCCACAGAATAGGGTTTCTCAACGTGGCACTGCCACCAATGGGGTATAACGTGGCACAGCCACCAATGGGGTTTCTCAACGTGGCACAGCCACCAATGGGGTATAACGTGGTACAGCCACCAATGGGGTATCTCAACGTGGCACAGCCACCAATGGGGTTTCTCAACGTGGCACAGCCACCAATGGGGTTTAACGTGGCACAGCCACCAATGGGGTTTCTCAACGTGGCACAGCCACCAATGGGGTTTAACGTGGCACAGCCACCAATGGGGTTTTCTCAACGTGGCACAGCCACCAATGGGGTTTAACGTGGCACAGCCACCAATGGGGTTTTCTCAACGTGGCACAGCCACCAATTTTACGTGGCATAGCCACAGAATAGGTTATTCTCACGTTACCAGAACGAAGAAGAATTCGGGCTTACATGCTACCAAAGCAATGCCCGGTGTGTACTCACAACTACACACCCAAGTCTTATCACATAAGACAGGTTTGCCTTCACGTAGAACTCGTAATGGTTTTCTCTCATAAAACTCATTTGAAATCGTTTTGTACTCAACACAAAATGTAATAAAACCGAGTTCCAACCGGCAAAGCACACGCACACATTTCTCAAATCACAATATTGCCTTAACGTAGAGCCCAGTTATAAACTCATAAAACATTGGGCTCCAACCGGCTATAAAATCGTGTGCAATATAATCTCAACACAAAACACTCATCATGCTTGTTTTATAAACCACAAATCATGCTAAAACAGTTTGCAATTCACATACACAAATGGTTTAGATTTCCCTTACCTCTTTGCACCTCGTATAGTGCAATCATTTCCCCGTATCACGGACTAGCCTCGCATTCCACTCTGGAACTCCCGAGCTGTCCAAACGATGTTAAAACATCAATACTCAACATCACATAAACCTCAATTCTCAAAATCGAGCATATTTGCTCATAACTCCTCAAATCTCTCGATTCTCGTAACTCAACCCTAAACTACAACCTCATTTTCAATATCTCAATGTCCTACATTCCTCATGCCAATTATCTAGGCTAATTCTCCACATTGTCTATATTTCCATTTATAGCTCAATTTCTCAAAATTACCGAATATCTACATTACTCCAACCACATTGCAATTCATCAATCCCTAATCATTTCTCAACTATTTCAACACAATTACAACCACCAATAACATCAAAATCAGCTCAAATATCAAGATCGAGGTTTAGAAATTACCCAAAGCTTGTGAGACGCACAACTCACGCCTCGATCCGATTCGTCCTTTGATTTCCAAGTATGTTGTTCTCCCTTTGATGAGGAACAACTTTCCTTCTTACCACAACAGCTGATTCTGCCGGAAATGGGTGATTTGGAGGAGTGAGAAACTAGGTTTTCGGAAAAATGGAGGTTTTGGAAGAGAGAGAAAGTGAAATTGCAGAGAAAACATGGGTTCCTTATATAGACTGGAGGTAGGAGATCGATCTGCCTCTTGATGAGATCGATCTGTGTTTGAAATTTGGGGACGATCTGGGCAATTTTATGCCTAGGAGATCGATCTGTCGAGGGGTGAGATCGATCTCTTTATGGCTTTATGAGATCGATCTGCTCCTGAAGAGATCGATCTTCTCCCTAAACAGAATCATTTGGAGATCGATCTCTTCCTCATGAGATCGATCCCTTCTCAAACAGATTCATAAGGAGATCGATCTCTTCCATTGGAGATCGATCTGCTCCTCAAATTTCTCATTCCTTGTCATTTTTAGCTCACCAGATCGATCTCTCCTTCTCCCAGATCGATCTGCTCCTTAAATTTCTCCTTCTTTGTCATTTATAACTCACCAGATCGATCTCTCCTTCTCCCAGATCGATCTGTCCTCATACTTCATGCTCATTTTACACATTTAACATATAAATCTCCAATTATAATTCCCACAATTCACTTAGCTCAATAAATTACACTTCAAATTCTTATTACATCAATAAAATATGTCTGAAATTCTCAGATCTCACATTAACTCCAGAGGTTCATACCTGATCACATGTGATGGGTCCGGATGATACTTCCGAAGCATGGACACATGGAAGATGTTATGCACACTTGCCAAATCAGGTGGCAACGCCAATCTATAAGTGTGAGACCCCGTACATGTATAGTTGTAACGTGTGTAATTGGATCAATGAATGTGAATGGACTTGTAATGTAAAGCATAAGTTGTGAGACCCCGTACATGTATATTTGTAACGTGTGTAATTGGATCAATTAATGTGAATGGACTTGTAATGTAAAGCATAAGTGGTGTAAGTCCATGGATTCAATGTACATATGTTTAATATTATTTGTAATGTACACACAAGTTTTATTGTGTATGAATATGAAGAAATGAGTTCTTGTAAGTGATGAATGTGATTGAAACTCAAAATGAGTAGTGTGGTAAATAGAAAGAAGTTGCATGAATATAAATGCTTCCATTTGGTTTTATATAGTATACCTTTGGACATACAATGAATGCACACAAGTTTCAATGTGCATAAGGTATGAATGGATGCCATTTTCAAGTTATAAAGGTGGATGGATGAGAAAATGGTCATGGTAGCAGATTAAGGACAATTGGGTGTGAGTTGCAGTAGGAAAACTGCAGGAAATCTGAAAAACATGAATGCCAGATCGATCTCATAGGATGAGAAATCGATCTGAAAGAGCCAGAATGCTATTATTTGGGCAATGGAATAGAGCAGATCGATCTCCAATGGGGCCAGATCGATCTCCTAAGCATTCTGTAATGAAAAGATCGATCCTCAAGCATACAGATCGATCTCCTTAGCTCTCTGTTTGGGAGAAGATCGATCTCATGCTTTGACAGATCGATCTCATACTTAAAATACCGTGAAAATGAGAGATTTAAGGGGACTAGATCGATCTCCTCTTAGACCAGATCGATCTCCTCAAGCTATTTTGATAAAAGGAGGGCTGAAAATCTAAAAATTTTGGGGAAAACACCAATCTTCCATTTCTAACCCAAAAACCTAACTTTCTCTCTCTAAAATCAGTCATTTCCAGCAAGAATTGAGGGGAGGCCATTAGACACTAAGTTGTTCATCTTGAGGAAGAGAACAACATAGTCGGAACCCAAAATCTCATTATTGGTATTGAAGGAGCTAAGGGCATTGACATTTGGAGCAAGAAGAAAAATCAGATTTTGGTAAGATTCTAATACTCCAATCCAAGTACATTATTTATTTAAGTGATTTTGGAGTTGAGTTGGATGTGTATTGATGGATAGATTATCTAGAGATGTGGTAGAATTGGTGTGACCTAGAAAACCTAGAATGGGTATAATGTGAGAAGATATGGGTTGAATGAGTTTATGAATTTTGGGCATGCTAAAGTTGTATTGAGGTAATGTCTATGATTTTAGATGGTTAACTGGAATTACATTGTGAATTTGGAGGAATTGTGAAAATGAGTATGTATATGCTTGATAAATGCCATAGTGAGGGAATTCATGAAATATGAACACTATGAGCTTAATGTCGATTTAATATCGATTTGGAATAAGTTAATAGGCCTATGAAGATCCTTAGACTCGAGTTATGGGTAAAGTAATGAAACGAGGCCTCATAAGCGTTAATAGAGGCTATAGATTGAATTGACTGTAGCAAGCACAAGGTTGCATTATATGGATCGAATATAATGTGAAATATGATTGTGTACAGTCCCGAAGAGTTCGTGAAGACGAATTGGACCACACGAGTGAGCAGCGCTAAGGAAACGAAATCACGCGTCGCGATTCCAGGTAAGGGAATTTTGTAAGTATATAGAGGTAGCTGCTCGTAATTTGTGGGATTGTAGGGTGTTTATGAAATGCATGAACGTTTGAGAAATTGGTTGTTTGGTATGCAAAAATAGTTGTGAATGTTAGATGATTTGGTTTTACATGGATGTATAAAAAAGGATAGTAAGGCTAATAATTGCATAAATCAAGTGTTTTGAATGTTTTCACAAAACATGTGTTTGGTTTTAAACAAATTGATAGATAGGTTGGCTATTGTGGTTTGATGTTTGTGATAGCACATGTGAAGTGCCAAATATGTTTTGAGATAGTTTTGAAAGCTTATGAGCCACCTATCATGTTTATGTGAATTAAACCATGCTGAAGGCTAGCTCGCATCGGGTATTGATGTTTTCATTTGTATGAAACGTGCTGGAGCTTAGCTCGCACCTTGATTTGGAAACTATGATGATGTTTATAAACCGTACTGGAGCTTTTAGTCGTACGTGGATTTTGAGTGGTTTGTCTTATGAGTATAACCGTACTAGAGCTATGCTCGTACGCGGTCCCCTTATGATAGGATGCATGAGTCGTGCTGGAGCTTTGCTCGTACAAGTTTGCACATTGTGATACGTATAAGGTTATGAAAGTTGGTAAGATCCTTAAGCCCTGCAACCTTAAACTAACATCCTTAAGCCCGAGGAGGCGGGGAGGCTCTGTTAGGCGGGGAGGCTCTGTTCGGTGGGGAGGCTCTCTTACGGTAAGATCCTTAAGCCCTACATCCTTAAGCTAACATCCTTAAGCCCAAAGAGGCGGGGAGGCTCTGTTAGGCGAAGAGGCTCTGTTCGGTGGGGAGGCTCTCTTACAGGAGGATCCTTAAGCCAACATCCTTAAGCCCTGGAGGGGCGAGGAGGTTCTGTTCGGCAGGGAGGCTCTCCTTCACGGATATGAAAAACTTTTGGTATGGGGTAAGTAAGACCTAGGAATGGCACCCCCAATCACGATATGAGTCCGCGGAGTACGCTGTACCGTGTATATCACATGGAGTACGATGTACCGCGTGATGGTTATGTGATGAGAAAGTCTGGCGAGGGATAATCCATCTTCATGCCAGCACGATACCCCGCACACCTGGATGCATGTGGTCTGGGATGATTTATGATGTAGTTGGTCCACATAGGCACTTTTGATATAGTGACCTGGTTTTTATACACATGTGTGAATTGTGAAATGAAAATGTGGTTGTGATTGTGAATTGATTTGGTGGTATTTATGTGTTGAGAAAGAGCTTTATGATGTGGGTTTAAAAAGGAGGTTTCTTAATGAATTGCCCTTTTTATGAATTTAAATGTGATTGAGCATGAAATGATTTATACATAATGTTTTTACCATGTTTTATATGTCAATGTACATGATTTTGATACATGATATATATGTGTACTCATATGGCATAGTTTTATTCCTCATGCTCTTACCATAAATGATTTATGCATAACACTATCAGTATGTAGATAGAGAAGTTATCTACCATGCTTGCATCATTACCTTACTGAGCGTGTGGTTGCTCATCCCTCTGTATTTCCCCCTTACAGAGAGTGCATAGTAGCCCAGTGAGGACTGAGGCATTGTGTTTTTGGACATCTGCTGCTTCCATCGACGAGAGGTATATACACAGTGATTTCTTTTTGTATCTAAATAATGTAAAAGCACAGTAGTCAATTGAAATGTAATTATGGGGGATGTAGATGTCAGTAAAACATGTTTTGTATAAGTTAATGAGTAACTTTCAAATGTATGACATCGCTTTATTTAACTGAGAATGAATGAGATGTGATGTTTATTATTGACTCATAGCCCAACAGTATGGTGGTAAGTTAGTTCACGATCGGGTAAGGTAACAGTGAAACACGAAAAGTTTTAAGTGATTTTCGGTTAAAGAGAATGGAATTGGGTCATGACAGAGATTGGTATCAGAGCTGTGTTGGCCTGATGTGAGTCATTAATAAAACGTAGGAAAGTTCATCCCCATAGTACTGTGCTTTTGTTTAGATATAACTGTGTATACCGTGATGGATTGAGCTGGATAAGTGATTTTAAATACAGGAAGTTAGGCACTATGCCAGTTACACGCAAAGGTAGAGGGGCGAGAGCACGTGCTAGAGATCGTAGAGGCCTGAGAGCCGTGCGGAGCCACAGACTGAGCAGGCTCCACTGAACCTGCTGAGAGAGCAGAGGATACTGAGGCTCGCTTCGCTAGGTTAGAGCGAAGTATTGAGAATTTGGTGGAGATAGTCACACAGGCCTTGGGCACCGGTGACAGACGAGGTCCCGCGGCACAGCCTACTACTGAACAGGCAGCTGCAGAGGTAGAGAGACCTCAGACTGTTGAGACAGCTACAGTTACACCACCTCCAGTCCAAGATATAGCTTCTCCTATCGCTCCACAGCAGAGCGGTAGTGATTTGGGTTATGACTGTGACTTGAGCAGACTGCGAGAGTTCCAAGCATTGAAACCCCCAGTGTTCAGAGGGGTGAAGGACCCGATTGTCACGGAGGATTGGGTGTATGAGATGGAGAAACTGTATAGGTTTTTTCGATGCACTTCAGCTGAGAAGGTAGCCTTTGCCGTGTTCATGTTGAAAGGCGAGGTCGAGCATTGGTTAATTTGAGGGTCAGACACTCTGAGATCTCATGGGAGATATTTCTAGAGGCCTTCAGGAGACAGTATATCCCGACCATCGCATAGAAGAAATTGTGGATGGAATTTATGAATCTGGTTCAAGGGAACCGAACTGTGGACGAGATCGATCTGTCGAAGTATGAGATCGATCTGTCAAAGCATGAGATCTATCTTCTCCCAAATAGAGAGCTAAGGAGATCGATCTGTATGCTTGAGGATCGATCTTTTCATTACAGAATGCTTAGGAGATCGATCTGGCCCCATTGAAGATCGATATGCTCTATTCCATTGCCCAAATAAGAGCATTCTGGCTCTTTCAGATCGATCTCTCATCCTATGAGATCGATCTGGCCTTCATGTTTTCTAGATTTCCTGTACTTTTCCTGCTGTAACTCACACCCAATTGTCTTTAATCTGCTACCATGGCCATTTTCTCATCCATCCACCTTTATAACTTGAAAATGGCATCCATTCATACCTTATGCACATTGAAACTTGTGTGCATTCATTGTATGTCCAAAGGTATACTATATAAAACCAAATAGAAGCATTTATATTCATGCAACTTCCTTCTATTTACCACACTACTCATTTTGAGTTCCAATCATGTTCATCACTTATAAGAACTCATTTCTTCATATTCATACACAATAAAACTTGTGTGTACATTACAAATCATATTAAACATATGTACATTGAATCCATGGACTTACACCACTTATGCTTTACATTACAAGTCCATTCACATTAATTGATCTAATTACATACGTTACAAATATACATGTACGGGGTCTCACATTGTCCCCTCCTTCAAGGAATTTGGTCCTCCAAATTAGAACCATGTCACTCTTCAAAAAGTTGGGTGTACTTCTCCCGTATCAAGTTCTCCAATTCCCATATGGCCTCTTCCACCGTGTGATGTTGCAATAGAACTTTCACCAAGGGAATTGTCTTATTCCACAACATTTTCTCTTTTCTATCCAATATCTGAACCGGCTTCTCAACATACATCATACTCTCATTGAGCTCCAACGGCTCATATTTTATCACGTCTGCCGGATCCGAGTGATACTTTCGAAGCATCGAGACGTGGAAGACGTTTTGGACATTTGCCAAATTCGGTGGCAATGCCAACCTATACGCCTTATCCCCCACTCTCTCCAAAATCTCGAAGGGTCCGATATATTTAGGGCTCAGCTTGCCATTCTTACCGAATCTCATAATATCCTTTGATGGTGAAACTCTCAGAAATACCGACTCACCCTCGTCAAACTCTAGTGGTCTCCGTCTCTTGTCAGCATAACTCTTTTGTCGGCTCTGAGCTGTTCGTAATCTCTCACATATCAACTGGACATCCTTAGATGCCTATTGCACTAATTTCGGAGCAAAAATGTTCTGTCACCAACCTTTTTCCATCCAATAGGGGAACGGCATCTACGCCTGTACAATGCCTCATAGTGTGAGACCCCGTATATGTAAAGTTGTAATGTGTAATGAATGTGAATGGACTTGTAATGTAAAGTATGATTGATGTAAGTCCATGGATTCAATGTACGTATGTGTAATATGATTTTTAACGTACATACAAGTTTCATTAAGTATGAATATGAAGAAATGAATTCTTGTAAGAGATGAATGTGATTGAAACTCAAAATGAGTAGTGTGGTAAAATGGAATGAAGTTATGCTTCCATTTGGTTTTATATAGCATACCTTGAGACATACAATGAATGCACACAAGTTTCAAGGTGCATAAGGTATGAATGATGCCATTTTCAAGTTATAAAGGTGAATGGATGAGAAAATGGCCATGGCAACAGATTAAGGATGTGTTGGTATGAGTTGCAGTAAGAAAACTGTAGGAAATCTGGAAAACATGAAGGCCAGATCGATCTCATAGGATGAGAGATTGATCTGGAAGAGCCAGAATGCTCTTATTTGGGCAATGGAATAGAGCAGATCAATCTCCAATGGGGCCAGATCGATCTCCTAAGCATTCTATGATGAAAAGATCGATCCTCAAGCACACAGATCGATCTCCTTAGCTCTCTGTTTGAGACCAGATCGATCTTATGCTTCGACAGATCGATCTCATGCTTAAAAATATCGTGAAAAAGAGGGATTTAAGGGGACCAGATCGATCTCCTCTTGGACCAGATCGATCTCCTCAAGCTATTTCTATATAAGGAGGGCTGAAAATCTGAAAATTTCAGGAAAAACACCAATCTTCCATTTCTAACCCAAAAACCTAACTTTCTCCCTCTAAAATCAGCCATTTCCAGCAAGAATTGAGGGGAGACCATTAGACATTAAGTTGTTCATCTTGAGGAAGAGAACAACATAGTTGAAACCCAAAATCCCATTGTGGGTATTGAAGGAGATAAGGGCATTGACATTTGGAGCAAGAAGAAAAATCATATTGGGTAAGATTCTAACACTCCAATCCAAGTACATTGTCTATTTAAATTGATTTTGGAGTTGTTTGGCATGAGTATGTATGGATGGAAACACATAGGTTGTGTTAGAAATTAATGTAACCTAGAAAATGGAATGCCTCTAGTGTGAGAAAGTATGATTTGGGGAGTTGGTGGTTTATGGGTTATGATAAGTTGTTAAATGAGTAATGTGGGTGATTTAGAATGGTTATGTGGAGTAATAATATGGGTTTAAGTGAAATTGTGAAAATGAGTATGTATACACTTGATAAAATGCCATAGTGAGGGAATTCATGAAATATGAACACTATGAGCTTAATGTCGATTTAATATCGATTTGGAATAAGTTAATAGGCCTAAGAAGATACATAGACTTGAGTTATGGGTAATAGAATGAAACGAGGCCATATAAGCGTTAATAGAGGCTATAGATTAAATTGACTATAGCAAGCACAAGGGTTGCATTATATGGATCGAATATAATGCGGGATACAATTTTGTGCAGTCTCAAAGAGTTCGTTGAGGACGAATCGAACCGTACGAGTAAGCAGCTTAAGGAAGTGAAATCACGCATTGCGATTCCAGGTAAGGGAATTTTGTAAGTATATAGAGGTAGCTGCTCGTACTTTAAATTTGTGGGTGAATATTGGGTGTCTTATGAAATGCATGGTTGCTCAAATAAATGATTGATGGTATTCGTGAATGATGATGAGTATATGCGTGATTTTGGTTTTGAAGTGGATTTTATGAAATGGGATAGTAAGGCTAATAATTGCATAAATCTAATGTTTTGATGTTTTTCAAAACGAAATTGCTTGGTTTTAAGCAAGCTTGTAGATGGGCCGGCTAGTGTTTTGTTGATGTTGTGGAAAAGCATTTGTGAGTGCTAAACCCGATTGTCGGGATTGTTTGATTGTGTATGAGCCGCCTATCGTATTTGCATGACATAAATCGCGCTAGAGCCTCGCTCGCGCTGGATTTCTATGTTTTCACTTGTGTGAAACGTGCTTGAGCTTAGCTCGCACTTTGATTTGAATTGTGATGATGTTTTATAAACCGTACTGGAGCTTACGCTCGTACTTGGATTTGAGTGGTTTTTCTTATGCATATAACCGTACTGGAGCTATGCTCGTACATGGTTTCATCATATTTTTATGCATAAATGCCGTACTAGAGCGTTGCTCGTACGAAGTGATTGGTTTAGATGCATGAATTCGCGCTAGAGCGTAGCTCGCGCTGGTTTTCACACTGTGGTATGTATGAGACCGTGGTGAGAGATACAGATTAACTCAGGGAACCCAACAGGCCTGACAGACCTCTTGAGTGGGGTGAGGGTGAGGGGCTAGGACCTGACATAATCCATTCAGGGAACCCAACAGGCCTAACAGACCTCTTGAGTGGGGTGAGGGTGAGGGGCTAGGACCTGAATCAGGGAACCCAAAAGGGGCGAGCAAGGCCATGAGGGGCTAGGACCTGGTATTGAGGTTACTCCCACGCGCTCTTGAGACTATAAAGGTTACACTTGGTATGGGGTAGATAAGACCTATGGCAGGCACCCCCAACCATGTTATGGGTCCGCGGAGTACGATGTACCGTGTATATCACATGGAGTACGATGTACCGCGTGGTGGTTACTTGATTTGAGAAAGTCTGGCGGAGAACTAACCCACCTTCGTGCCAGCATGATACCCCGCACACCGGGATCCGTGTGGTCTGGGATGATATGTGACGATTGGCCAACGTAGTCACTTGAGATATAGTAACCTGTCTCCTTGCTTGATTTACTTACTACCACATGATTTTAAATCTCTAAGTGTGATTTGTGATTGTTTAAGGTAGACCCGAAGGAGGGGTAGAGCCTCGTGGATTTGATTTGTGAATTGATGTGATGTGATTGTATGTGTTGAGAAAGAGTTTTATGATGTGGGTTTAAAAAGGAGGTTTCTTAATGAATTTCCCTTTTATGAATTTAAATGAGATCGAGCATGAGATGATTTATACATGACATTTTTACCATGTTTTATATGCCAATGTACATGATTTTGATACATGATATATATGTATACTCATATGGCATAGTTTTATTCCTCATGCTCCTACCATAAATGATTTATGCATAACACTATCAGCAATTAGATAGAGTAGTTATCTACCATGCTTGCATTATTGCCTTACTGAGCGTGTGGTTGCTCATCCCTCTCTATTTTTCCCCCTACAGAGCGTGCATAGTAGCCCAGTAAGGACTAAGGCGTGGTATTTTGGACTCCGCTGCATCTCCATCGCTTAAAGGTATATACACAGTGATTCTTTTGTATCTAAACAATGTAAAAGCACAGTATTCTTTGAGTTGTAATTATGGGGGATGTAGATGTCAGTAAAACATGCTTTTGTATAAGTACAAGATTTAAAAGCAAATGTATAACATCGTTTTATTTCACTGAGAACGAATGAGATGTGGAGTTTATTATTGACTCACAGCCCAACAGTGTGTGGTGAGTTAGTTCACGACCGGGTAAGGTAACAGTAAAACGCGAAAAAATTTTAGTGATTTTCGGTTAAAGAGAATGGAATTGGGTCGTGACACATAGGGTGCCATCCCGATACTCGCATGATAGCTATTATTATAGGCGAACTTGGCTAACTGCAGGTGGTCATCCCAGGAGCCTCTAAAATCCAGCACACACGCTCTCAACATATCCTCCAAGGTCTGTATAGTCCTCTCTGACTGCCCATCTGTCTGAGGATGAAAAGCGATGCTAAAACTCAGTCAGGTCCCCAGCGCTTCCTGAAAATGTTCCCAGAAATGGGAAGTGAAGGGGGCATCCCTATCAGAAACAATGCTCACTGGTACACCATGTAGCTGTACTATCTCTCAAATATACAGGTTCGCCAATTGACTGAGTGTATCGGTAGCTCTCATAGCCAAAAAATGGGTGGACTTAGTCAACTGGTCCACAATAACCCATATGGCATCATGACCTCTGCGGGTCCTCGGTAACCCCATCACAAAATCCATGGTGACATGCTCCCACTTCCATGTCGGTATCAGTAGAGGCTGTAATAATCCTACAGGCTTCTGATGCTCTACCTTCACTTGCTGACAAACGAGACACTTAGCGACATAATCAGCAATGTCTCTTTTCATTCGAGACCACCAATAAACCTTCCGAAGGTTTTGATACATCTTGGTACTTCCCGGATGTATCGTATATTTCGATGAGTAAGCCTCTGATAAAATCATTCTCCTGATCTCAGGATCCTTGGGAACGCATACTCTACCTCTAAACCTCAATAACCCATCTGTACTCAGCTCAAAATCACTACCCACACCTGTCTGTATCTGCCTCAGCCAATCGATGCATCGTCGATCGCTCTGCTGGGCTTACCGAATATGGCCAATCAACTCTGGCTCTAGTCTCAAACTGGCCATGATCTCAAGTCTCTCCGAACCAGGTGGGGTTACATCCAAACTGAGGTTCGGAAAGTGTTCTAACAATTCATGTTCCCGTACCATCATATATGACACTAACCCAAGGTTCTTTCTGCTCAAACATCGGCAACTACATTTGCCTTACCCGGGTGGTACATGATTTCACAATCATAGTCCTTCAAGAGTTCGAGCCATCTCCTCTGTCTCATATTCAGCTCTTTCTGCGAGAACAGGTACTTAAGGCTCTTATGATATGTGAACACCTGAAATTTCTCACCATAGAGATAGTGGCGCCATATTTTCAAAGCAAATACTACAGCCGCCAACTCCAAATCATGTGTCGGGTAGTTCCTCTCATGATCTTTCAAATAGACTGTATTAAATATGAAATATAGTAGGAAAAGTGTAATTAACCAAATAAATGGTTTTATGCAGCTCCATAGATTATACTGAGAGCAAATCAGACTGCAAGACTAAGTAGCGTTGAGAAAGAACTTTAGCTCAAAGTGATTTCAGGTAAGGGACTTTTGCGAGTAGTTAGAGATAACCACGGGTAGTTTCATCTACTTTTACATTCACTTAAAAAGTTTGAGGGTCAAAAAAAGTGAATAATATTTATAGCGACCCGATATGGGTAATTACCATTTTACCCCTAGTACGAGCAAAAAGTCCAACATTTAAGAAAAGTTGTAAAAAGTATGGAAATCATATTTTTGAGTGTTTTTACTGCTATTTAGTAGAATATTAGATAGATGGGCTAATGTTTTCATGATTTACGAGAAATAGCACAATTTATGGTGCTGATTTAATGTTTTGGAAATCATCCCTTTCAAACAGCCATCTATCAAATTATGTGAGAATAAATCATGCTGGAACACAGCTCGCACTTGATTTAATATGTTTTCCACATAAAATTAGTGCTGGAGTATAACTCGCACTAGATTTATATGATATGCATGAAAGAGCACTAGAGTGATTGTCCGTACTCTGTTTTACATGTTTTGTGCATAGTATGGTACTGGAGCGATTGCTCGTACTTGTTTTGAAATGTGAACTATGCATGACCTAGTGCTGGAGTGCTACTCGCACTAGAGTTCAAGTTTACGATGTGTATGAGACAGAGATTGAGCGGGGTGTCGACTGTGAATCACACGTAATGCCATGACCCATTTTATTCTCTTATTATCGAAAATCTCAATAAATTTTTTGCATTTATTCCTTTCTCTACTCGGTTGTGAACAAACTTACCACTACACTGTTGGGCTGTGAGTCAATAATAATCCACTCGCAATATCCATTCTCAGTTAATAAAAGTAATGTCATACATTTGAACGTCAATCATTCATTTATACAAAACATGATTTCTGACATCTACATCCCCCATAAGTACATTTCAATTGGCTACTGTGCTTTTACATTGTTTAGATACAAAAAGGAATCACTGTGTATATACTTATGAGTGATGGAGATGCAACGGATGTCTTAACCAAAATGCCTCAGTCCTCACTGGGCCACTATGTATGCTCTGTAGAGGGGGAAAATAGAGAAGGATGAGCAACCACACGCTCAGTAAGGCAATAATGCAAGCATGGTAGTTAACTACTCTATCTACATGCTGATAATGTTATGCATAAATCATTTATAAGAAGAGCATGAGGAATAAAACTATGCCATATGAGTATACATATATCATGTATTTAAATCATGGAAATCACCATTTAAAACATGGTAAATCATCATGTACAAATCATCCCATGCTCATCAATCGTCAAATCTCATAAAAAATGGCAATTCAATTAAGAAACCTCCTTTTAAATCACTTCTCTTTCTCAATGCATAAAATCCCATCGAAATCAATTCTCAATTATAAACATCATTATCATTTCACAAATCAAGTCCACAAGGCTCGACCCCTCCCTCGGGTCTACCCTGGACAGTCACAATCACACTTATAGATTAAAATCATGTGGTATTAAGTAAATCAAGCAAGGGAGACAGGTCACTATAAGCTCATAGACTATGTTGGCCAACTATGTCACATATCATCCCAGACCACACGGATCTCGGTGTGTGGGGTATCATGCTGGAACGAAGATGTGTTAGTTCTCCGCCAAAATTTTCTCATTAGTATCTCAACCACGTGGTACATCGTACTCCATGTGATGTACACGGTACATCGTACTCCGTGGACCCATAACATGGTTGGGGGTGCCTGCAGTAGGTCTTATCTACCCCATACCGAGTGAAACCTCTAGTCTCAAGTGCACGTGGGAGTACTCTTAATACTAGGTCCTAGCCCCTCATGGCCTTGCTCGCCCCTGTTGGGTTCCCTGATTCAGGTCCTAGCCCCTCACCGTCACCCCACTCAAGAGGTCTGTTAGGCCTGTTAGGTTCCCTGAATGGATTTATGTCAGGTCCTAGGCCCTCACCCCACTAAAGAGGTCTGTTAGGCATGTTTGGTTCTGATATGCGCGTACAAGAGGATGATTTAGGACTTTGAATGGAAAATAGAATAAGAACCTAGACCCGAAGTCTAAAGAGACTGAACCAAAGGTATTGGACCTCGACCCTACGAATATAAAATTCGAGATTCTAAGGTATAACAATGGTGGTTGGTGAAGAGGGAGGCGCCACAAGGAAGAAGACCTTGATAAGCCTAGTTGAGAGGGAACCCTAGAAAGAGGCACAATCAAATTTTTGAAAATTTAATTTGATCTGTTCTATTCTATTCAAGAGCATTTACAATGTATTTATAATAATATCTAGCACTTAAGCCCTTAAACAAGTGGGCTGAAATTAACACCAAATAGAAAATAAGACTAAAACCTAAATTCAGGTATAAGCTTAGTTACATAGGATAATTGGTCTAAAATATAATAAGACTCAAATGTGGGCTATTTAAACACTTAACCCAACTTATTACTAAACTAAGACTCATGTCCTTTTGGTTTCCAAACAAATATAGGTGGCTGGGGACTATTCATGGAAGCTTCCTTGACAAACCAATGAGACTAGGGCTTGTTGCATCTTCTTAGCTCGAGCTCGGGTAATTGGACCTCCTTGGATGACCCATGGATCCATGGCATCACGATCATCATGAACATTACGAGCAAGTGGACCTCCATCATTCCCCCTCACCTCAAAAGGATTTGTCCTCAAATCGCATGTACCTTCATCAAAAGAAAAGGGAGAAAGATCAGAAACATTAAAAGTAGTAGATACACCATACTCACTAGGAAGATCCAATCGGTAGGCATCAACATCTTCTCAATGACTTGGAACGGTCCATCTCCTCGGGGATACAACTTAGTTCGTCGCTGAGTAGGGAACCTCTCCTTTCTCATATGTACCCAAACCCAATGACCAAGTTCAAAGACTACTTTCTTGCGGTGCTTATTGGCTTGGGTGGTGTACTACTCAGTCTTCCTTTCAATAGCTTGACGCACTTTCTCATGGAGTTGCTTCACAAACTTAGCCTTCTGTTCTCCATCTAAGTTACTCTGCTCAGCACTAGGTAATGGCAACAAATCCAACGGAGGTCCATTTGGGATCTCCTTAGGGAATACATCATCGAACTCCTGCAATAATGAGACAACGTCAGTAGGTAAAGTATCATGGAGTTCAGTATCAATAAAACAAGAGTCTTTAAATAAGAGCAAAAAGATAGGAGACTTAGCAATAAATGCAGTCTTCACATCTTGGGGGTTGGCATGGTAGCTCACTACTTTACTTTCCTTGTTTCCCTTCTTTTCTTTAGCTAGCTTCCTTTGCTCGTCATGTTGCTCCTTCAGCCTTAATTGATCCTCGTAAATCTCTTTGGGGCTAAGGGGAGCAAGAGTGATCTTCTTGCCATCCATAAAAAAGGAGTAACGGTTAGTGTAACCGTCATGGATGATTCTCTGATCATACTGCCGCGGTCTACCCAGTAACAAGTGGCTAGCTTGCATGGGTACCACGTCACACAACACTTTATCTTGATATCTTCCAATACGGAAAGGAACCAAGACTTGCTTCACCACGTTCACTTCACCACAGTCATTAATGTACTGCAACTTATATGGGCAGTGATGCTTGGTAGTGGGCAATTTTAGCTTATCAACAAGGTATGTGCTAGCAACATTAGTACAACTCCCACCATTAATGATCACAGAGCATACCTTGTCACTAATATAACATCTTGTATGGAAGATGTTTTCACGTTGTACCTCATCCTCAAACTTCACATGAGTATTAAAAGCACGTTTGGCAACAAGTGCTTCACCATAAGTAGCAAACTCAACAACTTCTTCTTCTTTATCTTCTAACACAAGCATCTCATCCTCAATACCAACATCAGAACCTTTATGTTGGCTCTACCGAGAGGGGGGGTGAATCGGTTTTCTAATGTTAATGGCAAATTTTAACTTAATTCAAATTTAATCAACAAATGATAAATGAACAATATAATGAAATGAATCAAATTAAAGCAAGATAGGGAAGAGAATAACAAACACGATCGTTTATAGAGGTTCAGCCAATCTCTTGCCTACGTCCTCTCTCCTTGACCTTCTTGTCAAGTGCTTTCTTTCTCACTTTCAACAGAAGTTACAACGTTCCTTTTTCAGGTTAAGGAAAAACCTCTCTACCCTTTCAAATACAAAGAAGTATTCACCCTTTTACAATATTTATCTCACAGAGGAACAATCCTCTTCTCTCTTAGGGTAAAGATGAATACAATATTAAGCTTTTAATGTGGGTAAGACAATTACAGCTTTTGCACTTAAGCTTATACAACAAACTCAATAAATGAGGAATGAAGACACAAGAAATGAAAGAATTAAACTCTTGAGAATGTAAGAAATGTGCAGCAATAGTCTCTCTTCTCATTGTCTTCAATGCTTGGTTAAATACTGAAGGATTGGTGGTTGGAGCATTAAATGCTGTTTTTCCCGTTGAGATTTTTGCAGAACTAGCCGTTGGGTACCTCCAGTAGAATGCCAGATCGATCTCTTAGTTATAAATCCTGCAAGATCAAGGCAAAATAACACAAGGAGATCGATCTCATATATGAGCAGATCGATCTCATGATTTGAAAATATTAGAGGAGATCGATCTGTCGAATAGGCAGATCGATCTTCCAATCTCTCTGTTTGAGGCAAGATCGATCTATAGATCGATCTCGTAGTGGGGAGATCGATCTCTCATTAACCCAGATCGATCTCCTTAGCTCTCTAAGTTTGAGGAGATCGATCTCTTCCTATACTAGATCGATCTCATGAGTTCTCTGTTTCAGTATAGATCGATCTTATAGATCGATCTTCTATCTTTACTTTAGGGGAGATCGATCTCATCCTAGATCAGATCGATCTCCTCAACTCTAGTTTTAGGCAGATCGATCTCATAACCCTTATAGATCGATCTCAATCTTCCTTAATACCTTTGTACAGGTTCAAGGCTTAGCAGATCGATCTCATGTCTTCATGAGATCGATCTCTCATCCAATAAAACCTAGGAGATCGATCTCTCATAACCCAGATCGATTTCTCATCTACAGAAACTCAAGTTCTGGTACTAATAACCTCTAAACATGTTTTTATATCATCTTTATACTATTGAATTTACTTGTTTGGTCATTTCAAAATATATTATCACAACACCTCTCAACATCTCCATTCTCAAGCAGGAGCATCATTCTACAGTTAAGACACTAAGAGGCAACATGTCCATGACCTAAACACTTAAAACACTTTATGTCACGTGTTCTGCTCTGGGATGCTTGGGCAGGCTCAGTCTTAGGCTTTGGAGGGTCCTCAGACTTTGGCTTAACAAAACTTTCTGACTTAAGCTTAAACACAGGCTTATCATCCCTACGAAAGGTGTTAGATTTCCAAACAGGAACTGAACTAGGAGTGAAATGGGATGTACCTTTCCTTTTGAGTTGCCTTTCCACTTTGATGGCCACATGCAGCATCTCCTCTAAATCCATGTAATGCTGTAACTCTACAACATTGGCAATCTCATGATTCAAACCTTGGAGAAAACGAGCCATAGTAGCTTCTGCATCCTCCTGGATATTGGCTCGGATCATGATTATCTCCATCTCCTTGTAATAATCTGTCACGACCCTTTTTCATTCCCTTTAACCGAAAATCTCAATAAATTTTTTACATTTTACTGTTACCTTTCCCGATCGTGAACAGACTTGTTGAGTTAATGTATTTTGAAATGATAAAACAAGTTAATTCTATAACATTAAGTTGATATAGAAACATGTTTAGAGGTTATTAGTACCAGAACTTAGAGTTCTGTTGATGAGAGATCGATCTGGCTGATGAGAGATCGATCTCCTGGGTTTTTACTTGATGAGAGATCGATCTCATGATGGAAGAGATCGATCTGGCAAGCCTTAAATCTTTACAAAGGTATTTAGGAAGAATGAGATCAATCTGCAAGGGGTAAGAGATCGATCTGGTTCAAGCTAGAGTTGAGAGATCGATCTGGTCTATGAAGAGATCGATCTCCCTTAAGAGCTTAAGACTATAGATCGATCTGAGAGATCGATCTACACTCAAACAGAGAACTTATGAGATCGATCTGGTAAGGAAGAGATCGATCTCCTCAAAGTCAGAGAGCTAAAGAGATCGATCTGTGTTGTTGAGAGATCGATCTCCTCTCTACGAGATTGCATGGCAGATCGATCTGGAAATCGATCTTACCTCAAACAGAGAGATTAGGAGATCGATCTGCCTATTCGATAGATCGATCTGCCTCATTATTTTTAAACTAACAGATCGATCTGCTAACCTATGAGATCGATCTCCTTGTGTATTTGTGCTTCAATCTTGCAGAATTTATAACTAAGAGATCGATCTGGCCAAGATGGCAGATCGATCTGGCACTCTACTGGAGGTACCCAACGGCTAGTTTCTGCAAATCACAACGGGAAAAATAGCATTTAATGCTCCAACTACCAATCCTTCAGTATTTAACCAAGCATTGAAGACAAAAAGAATAGAGACACTATTGCTGCACATTCCAAACATTCTTAAGCTTTAATTCATTCATTCTTTGTGTCCCTATTGCTCATTAATTGAAATTCATTGTACAAGCTTAAGTGCAACAAGCTTTGTTAGCACTACCCATTGTAAAGCCTTATTCTGTATTCATCCATACCCAAAAAGAAAAGAGGATTGTTCCTCAGTGAGAGACATTGTAAAAGGGTGAATACATTTCTGTATTGCTAAGGGTAGAGAGGTTATTCCTTAACCGGCAAAAGGAACTGTGTAAGCTCTATTGAAAGAGAGAAAGACAACACTTGACAAGAAGGTCAAGGAGAGAGGACGTAGGCAAGAGTTTGGCTAAACCTCTATAAACGATTGTGTTTGTTTCTCTCTTCCCTACTTTGCATTAAATTGTTATATTGCACTATATTGCTCATTATCATTTGTGATTAAATTGTGATTAATTTAAAATTTGCCATAATTATTAGAAAACTGATTCACCCCCCCTCTCGGTAGAGCCAACAATTGGTATCAGAGCTAGGACTCTTTAATCACATAGGAACAACTTCCTAAGAGTTAGAAACGATCAAATGGCTCTTAACAATGTAGCAACTAGTTTGGTAGGAGAGGGGCACTCTACGGTTAGACCTCCCATGTTCAATGGTGAACATTATTCGTATTGGAGGACCAGGATGATGTTATTCATTCAAGCAAATGATTATGAAGTGTGGAGAATTATAGTTAAGGGACCTCAAATCCCTACAAAGAGAATAGAGGGAAGAGATATCCCCAAAGAAGAAGATGAATGGGATTCTAATGACATTAAATGTGCACAGCTAAATGCTAAAGCTATGCACACATTATTTTGTGCTTTAGGTCCTAATGAATACAATAGAGTCTCCGGGTGTGATAATGCCAAGCAAATATGGGATAAATTGGCAATAACTCATGAGGGTACAACGCAAGTGAAGGAGACAAAAGTAGGTATGCTCACACATGACTATGAGCTTTTTAGGATGAAGGAAGGAGAATCAAATGAGGACATTGCCAACTTATGCTTCATGGCTATTGATGATGATGAAAAGGTAACTTCTAATCTCAATGAATACTCTTTTGATGAATTGCAAGATGCATTTGATGATCTTGCATTAGAGTATGAATGTATGAGCATGAAGTATAAAAAGTTAATATCTAAATTAAAAAAGGAAAATGAGATAATGTTAAAAGATAAATTAGAATGTGAAAAGAAACTAGAGATTTCAAATCTAGAAATTTGTGACCTTAAGGAGAAAAATAACAATCTACATAACTCCTTTAATAGATTTCACATGCGGCAACAAAAGCTAGATAGCATGCTAGAAACCCAAAGGGCATTTTTTGACAAAAATGGCTTAGGATATAATGCACAAAGTAGGGAGACCCATCTTAAGAGTTTTATTGCTAGGAAGAGCATGAATAAACCTGCAATTACTTGTTCATATTGTAATAGAAAGGGACATAAGTCACATTATTGCAATATAAAGATGAGGAATCTTAAAGGAAAAAGAGTAAAAAGGATATGGATTCCAAAAGAGGTAATTCATTCCAAGGACTGTAATGCATTAGCAAAATGGATCCCAATGGGATCAAGAATTGCATTTACTAACCTCCAAGGACCCAAGAAAATTTGGGTACCTAAGACTTGAGTTTGATTTTTTGTAGGTGATTGAGCATAGCCACAAAGCTAAAACAAAAGAAGCTTGGTACTTAGATAGTGGATGCTCAAGGCACATGACGGGTGATAAAAGCCATTTCAATTCCTTCAAATCAAAAATTGGTGGAGAAGTCACTTTTGGGGACAACTCCAAAGGCCAAGTGGAAGGAAGTGGCTCAATAGGTAATGATCATTTCTCTTTAGAAAAAGTATTACTTGTTAGGGGTCTAAAGCATAACTTACTAAGCATTAGTCAACTTTGTGACAAAGGTTACAAAGTAATTTTTGATTGCATGAAGTGTAATGTTATAGATCCTAAGTCAAATAAAATTCTTTTTCTAGGTCATAGGCAAGGTAACATATATATTGTCTATCTTAATGAACTCAAAAATGAAAACATATGCTTAATGGTAGACAACAAAAAGGAATCTTGGTTATGGCATTGAAGACTAGGTCATGCTAGCATGCATGTGCTATCTAAATTAGCTAGAAAGGATCTAGTTATAGGCTTACCCAAAATATCCTTTGATCATGAAGAAATATGTGAAGCTTGTGTTAAAGGAAAACACAAGAGGACAACTTTTAAGCCTAAGAATAGTGTATCCACCACTAGGCCTCTTCAATTACTGCATTTAGACTTATTTGGACCAACTAGAACCACTAGCCTAGGTGGGAAACACTATGGATTTGTAATAGTTGATGATTACACTAGGTTCACTTGGGTGTTCTTTTTGAGAGTAAAAAATGAAGCCTTAGAGAAATTCATAACTTACTCAAAGGTGACTCAAAATGAAAAAGGATATACAATAACAAGCATTAGAAGTGATCATGGCAAAGAATTTAAAAATATAGGATTTGATGAGTATTGCAATGATCAAGGAATTAGCCATAATTTTTTAGCCCCTAGGACACCACAACAAAATGGTGTAGTTGAGAGAAGAAATAGAACTTTGGAAGAGATGGCTAGGACCATGTTATGTGAAAATAACTTGCCAAAGTACTTTTGGGCTGAAGCTATAAACACATCATGTTATATAATTAATAGAGCTATGATAAGACACATGCTAAAGAAAACTCCTTATGAGCTCTACAAAGGTAAGAAGCCTAACATTAGTTACTTCCATCCTTTTGGCTGCAAGTGCTTTGTTCTAAATAATGGAAAAGATAATTTAGGAAAATTTGATGCCAAGAGTGATGAGGGAATATTTCTAGGATATTCTTTGAATTCAAAGGCTTTTAGAATATATAACAAAAGAACATTAGTGGTTGAAGAGTCTATTCATGTTATATTTGTTGAGTCAAATAATATATCTAAAGATTCAACCAATGATGAAAATGTTGGAATATTTGATGAAGGCTTAGAAGATGACTTCCTAGAAAAGCTTGACTTGAATAAAGAAGATGAAGAAGAAATAGAGGTTTTAGAAAGAGAGCCTAGAGCACCAAGAGAGTTAGGATATGTAAAAGATTGTGAAATAGTAGGAGATCTAACTCTTGGAGTTAGAACTAGATCATCCCTAAGGAATATGTGCCAATATATAGCCTTTGTATCTCAAATAGAGCCAAGGAATGTCAATGAAGCCTTAGATGACAATAATTGGTTCCTAGCAATGCAAGAAGAATTAAATCAATTTGAGAGAAGCAAAGTATGGAAACTAGTTCCTAGGCCTAGTGATCACTCTATAATTGGAATTAATGGATATTCAAGAACAAAATGGATGAAAATAGTGTGATCATAAGGAATAAGGCTAGGCTAGTTGCTCAAGGCTATAGACAAGAGGAAGGCATAGACTATGATGAAACATATGCACCGGTAGCTAGATTAGAGGCAATAAGAATGTTACTTGCCTTTGCATGTTATAAAAACTTCAAGTTATATCAAATGGATGTAAAGAGTGCATTCTTAAATGGTTTCATTAATGAAGAAGTATATGTTAAGCAACCTCCCGGATTTGAAAATCATGAATTTCCTGAACATGTTTTTAAATTATCTAAGGCACTTTATGGGTTAAAACAAGCTCCTAGAGCTTGGTATGAAAGGTTGTCAAAATTCTTATTAGAAAAGGGATTTTCAAGAGGAAAAGTGGATACCACCTTATTCATCAAGAATAAAAATAAGGATTTACTAGTTGTAAAAGTGTATGTAGATGATATTATTTTTGGTTCAACTAATGAGTCTTTATGCCAAGAGTTTGCTAAGATCATGCAAGGAGAATTTGAGATGAGCATGATGGGAGAACTCACATTCTTCTTGGGACTTCAAGTGAAGCAAACAAAGGATGGAACCTTCATCAATCAAGCAAAGTATACCAAGGACTTGCTCAAGCGATTTGGAATGGACAATTGCAAACCTCAAGCCACTCCAATGGGCACCAACATCAAGCTTGATAAAGATGAAAGTGGTAAGTGTGTAGACACTAAACTCTATAGGTCTATGATAGGCTCATTGCTTTATTTAACTGCAAGTAGACCAGATATTTTGTTTAGTGTATGCCTTTATGCTAGATTTCAATCCTCTCCTAAGGAATCACATCTATTGGCAACTAAGAGAATCTTTAGATACCTCAAAGACACTCCCTCACTAGGACTTTGGTACCCCAAGGACTCTACTTTTGCCCTTCATGCATTTTCAGATGCTGATTTTGGAGGATGCAAAATAGATAGGAAAAGTACTTCAGGTACTTGCCAATTCTTAGGAAATAGGTTAATTTCTTGGTTCTCCAAGAAACAAAACAGTGTGGCTCAGTCCACAACTGAAGCTGAATATATAGCAGCTGGTAGTTGTAGTGCTCAAGTGTTGTGGATTAAACAACAAATGAGAGATTATGGTATTGACATGAAGCGAGTCACTATTAAATGTGATAATACCAGTGCCATTAATCTGTCTAAGAATCCTATTCAACACTCCAGAACCAAGCACATAGAAATTAGACATCACTTCCTTAGAGATCATGTACAAAAAAGGGATATAATCTTAGAGTACATTGATACTTTACATCAAATAGCAGATATATTCACCAAACCACTTGATAGAGATAGGTTTTGTATCCTTAGAGGTGAATTAGGACTCATGAATATCTCTTAAGACTTTTGTGTTTCAAAAATCTTGGTTTCAAATTGATTTTAAAAGAGTTTTTGCAAAGATTTTCTGGCAATGAGGATGAGAGATCGATCTCCTTGCAATATAGATCGATCTCTATACTTCCAATAAGCCTAAATCATCAAGGTTAAGCTAAGCAGATCGATCTTCTAACCATAAGATCGATCTCCTTCCGTCTCTGTTAAAATACAGATCGATCTGTCCCCACGACAGATCGATCTCTTCAAAGCTTTCGCATTCTGAAGATCGATCCATGCATTTGGCAGATCGATCTCTCTAAGCCTCGGTTAAACTCCAGATTAATCTGTGCATGTACCAGATCGATCTCCTTAAGCCTCTGTTTGCGAACAGATCGATCTGTCCATATGACAGATCGATCTCCCTTGGCTTCTGGAAGTGACAGATCGATCTGTCGCCTCGACAGATCGATCTCATGTGTCCTGAAGTATATAAACTCGCGAAAATTTCCCAAATTTCACAAAACCTAACTTTCAAATTCCCAAATTCTCTCGCACCATCACTGTCGATTTCTCCTCAGATCGATCTCCGTACGGTCCTCCTTGCGTCTCGGTGTCAAATTCCGGTATTGTAACCCACATTCCTTACTGATTTTCTCAAAATTTTTCTTCAATTTGTGTTCATTTTAATTTTAGGGCAAACCTAGGTACTATTTCATTGCTTTTCTCGTTTTTGAATCTATTTAGCGCATCTTTAGAGTCTAGAATCATGCCTAGGCATAAGACAGTAGGACACAAACCCCCTAGAACCACTGTAGAGGCCGGTTCCTCATCCCAACCCATTCCTCCACCTTCTATCGCTTCTTTCAATCGGTGTTTTAAAACACCAGCAAAAAGAAAGCGATATGAGGAATATTTCTCAACCATGCCAATTAAGCATTGGCGAACCATAGATTTTTCCTTCCTCAATCGCATAGACTTTTCATACGTGTCAAAGTTTGAGGAATTTGGTTGGATGAATTTTTTAAAAATCAACACTCCCGTCCCTCCAAATCTAGTTTGTGCATTCTTTTCCAATGCCGAACTCATTTTTGACCCAAATGACACTTGTAAAATTGTCGGTTTCAAAACATATGTCATGGGTAAAACCGTTCCTGTCGATACTGATATCCTAGCTCAGGCCTTCCACATGAAAAATGAAGGCTTGACCAATGAAGATGAGGAAGTCTCCTTTGAGTTTGATCTCCCTGGGGACAAGGCGAGTAACCTTCCAATGCACCTTCGGTTACTCCACCTCATAATCTCTTGGAACCTCCGCCCTTTCGGTACCCGTCATTCCACCGTTAGGCGCTTAGATCATTTTTGGCTCCATCACATTCACTCAACAAGCCAAAAACCAAATCTTGTCCATTTCATATACGAAGACTGGCTGAAGATAGTGCGTGGACAAGCTACCACGATCATTTTTCAGCAACCGGTAGCCTATCTTCTCCACCGAGTTGGCGTCGACTGCAGCGGTGAAACCGGAGAACTGCCCTCTCCCAAGAGTGTTCTCAACATCAGGTCCCTTCATCATATGGGATATTATAAAGACTTTCGGGGAGATTGGAAGAAAAAGAGAGAACAGCAGCCTGCTGAAGCCATGGAGGAAAATCCCTCCAAAGCGCCTGTGGCCCCACCTGCTGCACCAGCTCCGGAACCATCGTCTTTGACTGCTCCACCTTCTGCTCAGCCATCCTCACCTGCTGACATGGAGATCATTATGAAGATGATCAGTGAACTCCATCAGAAAATCGATGTAGGCTTTGCATCTCAGCAGCGAAAGTTTGAGGAATTAAACCAAAGAGTGGATAAGATTCACGAAACTCAAGAGGCAATGTTTGATGAGCTGCAAGTCACACGCACGTACGTTGATAATCTTTCGGATCGTGTTCCTCCCTCACCTTAGGCCTTAGGTGTTTGTTTTTTGTTTAGTGATATCATGTTTGTTACTTGATGTTAATTATGATGAATTTGCTTGAATGAAATACCTTTTGACTTGTTATTGGTTGTGTTAATGAAAATATTAATTTTGAAATGCCATGAGTTTTATAGTTTCGTGTTATTGATATGACAAAAAGGGGGAGAAGTGTGTGTGTTTGTTTGTGCTAAGATACATAAAGGTTTCTAAGAATGATTAAATTGAGGGGGAGTTAAGCAAGTAACAAAACCAAAAAGCTAAAAGAAAGGGGGAGCTCACAAAAAGGGGGAGCTTTTGCAAAAATTCACTAAACATGTTTGTCTTATGTTTTGTCATATCAAAAAGGGGGAGATTGTTGAGTTAATGTATTTTGAAATGACAAAACAAGTTAATTCTATAACATTAAGTTGATATAGAAACATGTTTAGAGGTTATTAGTACCAGAACTTAGAGTTCTGTTGATGAGAGATCGATCTGGCTGATGAGAGATCGATCTCCTGGGTTTTTACTTGATGAGAGATCGATCTCATGATGGAAGAGATCGATCTGGCAAGCCTTAAATCTTTACAAAGGTATTTAGGAAGAATGAGATCGATCTGCAAGGGGTAAGAGATCGATCTGGTTCAAGCTAGAGTTGAGAGATCGATCTGGTCTATGAAGAGATCGATCTCCCTTAAGAGCTTAAGACTATAGATCGATCTGAGAGATCGATCTACACTCAAACAGAGAACTTATGAGATCGATCTGGTAAGGAAGAGATCGATCTCCTCAAAGTCAGAGAGCTAAAGAGATCGATCTGTGTTGTTGAGAGATCGATCTCCTCTCTACGAGATTGCATGGCAGATCGATCTGGAAATCGATCTTGCCTCAAACAGAGAGATTAGGAGATCGATCTGCCTATTCGACAGATCGATCTGCCTCATTATTTTTAAACTAACAGATCGACCTGCTAACCTATGAGATCGATCTCCTTGTGTATTTGTGCTTCAATCTTGCAGAATTTATAACTAAGAGATCGATCTGGCCAAGATGGCAGATCGATCTGGCACTCTACTGGAGGTACCCAACGGCTAGTTTCTGCAAATCACAACGGGAAAAATAGCATTTAATGCTCCAACTACCAATCCTTCAGTATTTAACTAAGCATTGAAGACAAAGAGAATAGAGACACTATTGCTGCACATTCCAAACATTCTCAAGCTTTAATTCATTCATTTTTTGTGTCCCTATTGCTCATTAATTGAAATTCATTGTACAAGCTTAAGTGCAACAAGCTTTGTTAGCACTACCCATTGTAAAGCCTTATTCTGTATTCATCCATACCCAAAAAGAAAAGAGGATTGTTCCTCAGTGAGAGACATTGTAAAAGGGTGAATACATTTCTGTATTGCTAAGGGTAGAGAGGTTATTCCTTAACTGGCAAAAGGAACTGTGTAAGCTCTATTGAAAGAGAGAAAGAAAACACTTGACAAGAAGGTCAAGGAGAGAGGACGTAGGCAAGAGTTTGGCCGAACCTCTATAAACGATTGTGTTTGTTTCTCTCTTCCCTACTTTGCATTAAATTGTTATATTGCACTATATTGCTCATTATCATTTGTGATTAAATTGTGATTAATTTAAAATTTGCCATAATTGTTAGAAAACCGATTCACCCCCCTCTCGGTAGAGCCAACAAGACTCACTACACACAGTTGGGCTGTGAGTCAATAATAATCATCACTATTCATTCACAATTTAGTGAAACGATATCATACATTCGAAGTTAATCGTTTACTTATACAAAATGTGATTACTGACATCTACATCCCCATAATTACATTTCAAATGACCACTGTGCTTTTACATTGTTTAGATACAAAAAGAAATCACTTTGTATATACCTCTAAGTGATGGAGATGCAGCGGATGTCCAAAATACCACGCCTCAGTCCTCACTGGGCTACTATGCACACTCTGTAGGAGGGAGAATAGAGAGGGATGAGCAACCACACGCTCAGTAAGGCAATAATGCAAGCATGGTAGATAACTACTCTATCTACATGCTGATAGTGTTATGCATAAATCGTTTATAGTAGGAGCATGAGGAAGTATCAAAATCATGTACATTGGCATATAAAACATGGTAAAAACATCCTGTATATATCATCTCATGCTCAATCTCATTTAAATTCATAAAAAGGGCAATTCATTAAGAAACCTCCTTTTTAAACTCACATCATAAAACTCTTTCTCAAACACATACAATCCCATCATAAGCCATTTTCTCAATCACAAACATCATCATCATTTCACAAATCAAGTCTACAAGGCTCGACCCCTTCCTCGGGTCTACCCTGGACAATCACAATCACACTTATAGATTAAAATTATGTGGTAGTAAGTAAATCAAATAAGGAGACAAGTCACTATATCTAAACTGACTATGTTGGCCAACTGTCACATATCATCCCAGACCACATGGATCCCGATGTGCGGGGTATCATGCTGGCACGAAGGTGGGTTAGTTTTCCGCTAGACTTTCTCAAATCAAGTAACCACCACGCGGTACATCGTACTCCATGTGATATACACGGTACATCGTACTCTGCAGACCCATAACATGGTTGGGGGTACCTGCCGTAGGTCTTATCTACCCCATACCAAGTGTAACCTCTATAGTCTTAAGTGCACGTGGGAGTACTCTCAATACCAGGTCCTAGCCCCTCATGGCCTTGTTCGCCCCTATTGGGTTCCCTGATTCAGGTCATAGCCCTCACCCTCACCCTCACCCTACTCAAGAGGTCTATTAGGCATGTTGGGTTCCCTGAACACCAATCTGTATCTCTCACCATGGCTTCATACATACCACAGTGTGAAAACCAGTGCGAGCTACCCTCTAGCGCGAATTCATGCATCATAATAAATCTCTTCGTACGAGCAACGCTCTAGTACGGCATTTATGCATAAAACTATGAAGAAACCACGTACGAGCATCGCTCCAGTACGGTTATATGCATAAGAAAATCACTCAAAATCTACGTACGAGCAAAAGCTCCAATACGATTTATAAAACATCGTCATAGTTCTAAAACAAAGTGCGAGCTAAGCTCTAGCACGTTTCACACAAGTGAAAATATCGAAATCCAGCGCGAGCTAGGCTCTAGCGCGATTTATGTCATACAAATACGGTAGGTGGCTCATACACAATCAAACAATCTCGACAACCGGGTTTAGCACTTCACAAATGCTTTTTCCACAACATCAATAAAATACTAGCCGACCCATCTACAAGCTTGCTTAAAACAAAGCCATTTCATTTTGAAAAACATCAAAACATTGGATTTATGCAATTATTAGCCTTACTATCCCATTTCATAGAATCCACTTCAAAACCAAAATCATGCATATACCTATCATCATTCATGAATACCATCAATCATTTACTTGAGCAACCATGTATTTCATAAAACACCCAATATTCACCCACAAGTTCAAAGTACGAGTAGCTACCTCTATATACTCACAAAATTCCCTTACCTGGAATCGCGATGCGTGATTCCACTTCCTTAAAGCTGCTTACTCGTACAGCTTGATTCGTTTCCAACGGCTCTTCAAAATTGCACCAACATCGTATTTTATATTATATTCAATCCATATAACAGGACATCGTGCGTTCACTATAGTCGATTCGACCTATAGTTTCTATTAATGCTCATAAGGTCTCAATTCATTTCTCGAGCCTATGGATTCCTTTTAGGCCATTAACTCATTCTAAATCGATATTAGGCTCGTGGTTCACAAACTTCCCCACTATGGCCTTTCATTAAGCCTTACTTATACTCATCCTCATAAATTCACTAAACTCACTTTATAGCTTCATTTACCCAATTCATATCATTTACATTACTCCAATAGCTACTTTTAGTATACCCATAATTAATCAACTCATTTGACTTTCACTTTCTCACACTAGGTTCAATCCATTTTCAAGGTTACATTAGTTTCTAACAAAACCTAGGTGTTTCCAACCATCCATACTCATGCCAAATCACTCCAAAATTATTTAAATAGATAATGTACCAGAGTTGGAGTGTTAGAATCTTACCAAATCCAATTTCTCTTCTTGCTCCAAATATCAATGCCCTTAGCTCCTTCAATACCAACAATGGGATTTTGGGTTCCAACTATGTTGTTCTCTTCCTCAAGATGAACAACTTAGTGTCTAATGGCCTTCCCTCAATTCTTACTGGAAATGGCTGATTTTAGAGAGAGAAAGTTAGGTTTTTAGGTTGAAAAATAGTGGGTTGATGTTTTTCCTAAAATTTTAAGATTTTCAGCACTCCTTTTTATAGAATTCACTTGAGGAGATCGATCTACACCAAGAGGAGATTAATCTGATCCCCTTAAATCTCTCTTTTTCATGGCATTTTAAGCATGAGATCGATCTGTCGAAGCCTGAGATCGATCTGCTCCCAAACAAAGAGCTAAGGAGATTGATCTGTATGCTTGAGGATCGATCTTTTCATTACAGAATGGTTAGGAGATCGATATGACCCCATTGGAGATCGATCTACTCTATTCCATTGCCTAAATAAGAGCATTCTGGCTCTTCCAGATCGATCTCTCATCCTGTAAGATCGATCTGGCCTTCATACTTTCTAGATTTTCTGCAGTTTTCCTGCTGCAACTCACACCCAAATGTCCTTAATTTGCTACCATAGCCATTTTCTCATCCATCCACCTTTATGACTTGAAAATGGCATCCATTCATACCTTATGCACATTGAAACTTGTGTGCATTCATTGTATATGTGAGACCCCGTACATGTATAGTTGTAATGTGTGTAATTGGATTAACGAATACTAATGGACTTGTAATGTAAAGTGTAATTGATGTAAGTCTATGGATTCAATGTACATAATGGTAGTATGATTTTGTAATATACACACAAGTTCCATTTTATATGAATATGAAGAAATGGACTTTTATAAGTAAGGAATGTGATTGGAACTCAAAATGAGTAGGGTGATAAATGGAAGAAAGTTATATGAATATAAATACTTCTATTTGGTTTTATAAAGTATACCTTTGGATATACAATGAATGCACACAAGTTTCAATGTGCATAAGGTATGAATGAATGCCATTTTCAAGTCATAAAGGTGGATGGATGAGAAAATGGCTATGGTTACATTTGGGTGTGAGTTACAGCAGGAAAACTGTAAAAAATCTGGAAAGTATGAAGGCCAGATCGATCTCATAGGATGAGAGATCGATCTGGAAGAGCCAAAATGCTCTTATTTGGGTAATGGAGTAGAACAGATCGATCTCCAATGGGGCCATATTGATCTCCTAACCATTCTGTAATGAAAAGATCGATCTTCAAGCATACAGATCGATCTCCTTAGCTCTATTTGGGAGCAGATCGATCTCAAGCTTCGACAGATCGATCTCATGCTTAAATTATCATGAAAAAGAGGGATTTAGGGGGACCAGATCGATCTCCTCAAGTGATTTCTATAAAAGGAGTGCTGAAAATCTGAAAATTTTAGAAAAACACCATCCTTCCATTTTCAACCCAAAAACGTAACTTTCTCTCTCTAAAATTAGCCATTTCCAGTAAGATTAGAGGGGAGGCCATTAGACACAAAGTTGTTCATCTTGAGGAAGAGAACAACATAGTTGGAACCTAAAATCCCATTGTTGGTATTGAAGGAGCTAAGGGCATTGACATTTGGAGTAAGAAGAGAAATTTGATTTGGTAAGATTCTAACACTCCAACTCTAGTACATTGTCTATTTAAATGATTTTGGAGTGGTTTGGCATGAGTATGGATGGTTGGAAACACCTAGGTTGTGTTAAAAACTAATGTAACCTAAAAAATGGATTGAACCTAGTGTGAGAAAGTATAGATTAGGTGAGTTGGTGGTTTATGGATGTTGATAAGTTGTTATTGGAGTAATGTTGATGAGTTGAGATGGGTAAATGAAGCCACATTGTGAGTTTATAGAATTTATGGAAAATGAGTATGTAAATGCTTGGTAAATACCATAGTGAAGAAGTCAATGAAATATGAACACTATGGACTTAGTATCAATTTAATATCGATTTGGAATGAGTTGATAGGCCTAAAAGGAATCCATAGACTAGAGAAATGAAACAAGGCCTTATGAGCGTTAATAGAAACTATAGGTCAAATCGACTATAGTGAACGCACGATGTCCTGTTATATGGATCGAATGTAATGTGAAATATGATTATGCGTAGTTTCGAAGAGTCCGGTGGAGACGAATCAAATCATCGTACGAGTAAGCAGCTCTAAGGAAGTGGAATCATGCATCGTAATTCCAAGTAAGGGAATTTTGTAGGTATATAGAGGTAGCTGCTCGTATTTTGTGGGTATATAGGGCTTTGGAAATGTGCATGCATTTATAGAAATGTGTTTGACAATGTATGGAAACTACTACTAGTATTTGTATGAGATTTGGTTGTTTGGAATGGTATTGTGAAGAAATGGGATAGTAAGGCTAATAATTGCATAAATCAAGTGTTTTGAATACTTTCACAAAACAGGTGTTTTGTTTTAAACGAATTGATAGATAGGCTGGCTATTGTTGTTTGATGTTGTGTGATAGCACATGTGAAGTGCCAAATATGTTTTGAGACTGGTTTTGAAAGCTTATGAGCCGTCTATAATGTTTATGTGAATTAAACTGTGCTGGAGCCTAGCTCGCACCGGGTATTGATGTTTTCATTTGTATGAAACGTGCGGGAGCTTAGCTCACACCTTGATTTGGAAACTATCATGATGTTTATAAACCGTACTGGAGCTTCTGCTCGTACGTGGCTTTTGAGTGGTTCTTCTTATGCATATAACCGTACTATAGCTATGCTCGTATGTGGTTTCTTTATGATAGGATGCATGAGTTGTGCTAAAGCTTTGCTCGCACAAGTTTGCATATTGTGATACATATGAGGTCGTGAAAGTTGGTAAGATCCTCAAGCCCTACATCCTTAAGCCAACATCCTTAAGCCCGAGGAGGCCGGGAGGCTCTGTTCGATGGGGAGGCTCTCTTACGGTAAGATCCTTAAGCCCTACATCCTTAAGCTAACATCCTTAAGCCCGAGGAAGCAGGGAGGCTTTGTTAGGCAGGGAGGCTCTATTCGGTGGGGAGGCTGTCTTACGGTAGGATCCTTTAGCCAACATCCTTAAGCCCTAGAGTGGCGGGGAGGCTCTTCTACATGGGTACAGAAGGATCCTTAAGCCAACATCCTTAAGCCCTGGAGGGGCGGGGAGGCTCTGTTCGGCAGGGAGGCTCTCCTACATGGATATAGAAAACTCTTGGTATGGGGTAGGTAAGACCTAGGAATGGCACCCCCAATCACGATATGAGTCCACGGAATACGCTGTACCGTGTATATCACATGGAGTATGATGTACCGCGTGATGGTTATGTGATGAGAAAGTCTGGCGAGGGATAATCCACCTTCGTGCCAGCACGATACCCCGCACACCTGGATGCATGTGGTCTGGGATGATTTATGATGTAGTTGGTCCATATAGGCACTTTTGATATAGTGATCTGGTTTTATTTCATATGTGTGATTATGATTGTCCAAGGTAGACCCGAGGGAGGGGTCGAGCCTCGTGGGGTTTGATTTGTGAATTGGTATTGATGTGTGTGATTGAGAAAATGGTTTGTGATGGGATTGTATGTGTTTGAGAAAGAGCTTTATGATTTGGGTTTAAAAAGGAGATTTCTTAATGAATTACCCTTTTTATGAATTTAAATGAGATTGAGTATGAGATGATTTATACATTATGTTTTTACCATGTTTTATATGCCAATGTACATGATTTTGATACATGATATATATGTATACTCCTATGGCCTAGTTTTGCTTCCTCATGCTCCTACCATAAATGATTTATGCATAACACTATCAGTATGTAGATAGAGTAGTTATATATCATGCTTGCATTATTGCCTTACTGAGCGTGTGGTTGCTCATCCCTCTCTATTTTTCCCCTCCTACAGAGCGTGCGTAGTAGCCCAGTGAGGACTGAGGCATTATGTTTTTGGACATCCGCTGCTTCCATCGCCGAAAGGTATATACACAGGATTCTTTTTGTATTTAAACAATGTAATGGCACAGTAACGATTGAGTTGTAATTATGGGGGATGTAGATGTCAATGAACATAACCTGTATAAGTTAATGATTAACTATTAAATGTATGATATTGTTTTATTTAACTAAGAATGAATGAGATGTGATGTTTATTATTGACTTACAGCCCAACAGTGTGGTGGTAAGTTAGTTCACGATCGGGTAAAGTAACAGTAAAACGTGAAAAATTTTCAGTGATTTTCGATTAAAGAGATTGAAAAAGGGTCGTGATAGAGATTGGTATCAGAGCTGTGTTGGCCTGACGTGAGTTAGTAATAAAACGTAGGAAAGTACGTCCTCATATTACTGTGCTTTTGTTTAGATATAACTATGTATACCGTGATGGATTAAGCTTAATAAATCATTATAATACAGGAAGTTAGGCACTATGCCTGTTACACTCAAAGGTTGAGGGGCGAGGGCACGTGCTAGAGGTAGTTAGGTGGACCTGAGATCCGTGCGGAGCCATAGAATGAGCAGGCTCCACAGAACCCTACTGAGAGAGCAGAAGATACTGAGGCTCGCCTCGCTAGGTGAGAGCGGAGTATTGAGAACCTAGTGGAGATAGTCACGCAAGCCTTGAGTGCAGGTGATAGACGGGGTCCTGCAGCACAGCCTACGACTGGACAGGCAGCTGCAGAGGTGGAGAGACCTCAAGTTACTGAGATGATGACACCTCCAGTACCGGATACAGATTCTCCTATCGCTCCACAGCAGAGCGGTAGTGATTTGGGGTATGACTGCGACTTGAGTAGACTGCGAGAGTTCCAAGCATTGAAACCCCTAGTGTTCAGAGGGGTGAAGGGCCCGGTTGTCACGGAGGACTGGGTGTATGAGATGGAGAAACTGTATAGGTTTTTTCGATGCACTTCAGCAGAGAAGGTTGCCTTTGCCGTGTTTATGCTGAAAGGCGAGGCAGAGCACTGGTGGAGATCCACCTAGGTTTTGAGGGCCAGACACTCTGAGATCTCATGGGAGATATTTCTAGAGGCCTTTAGGAGACAGTATATCCCAGCCACCGCACAGAGGAAATTACGGATGGAATTCATGAATTTGGTTCAAGGGAACCATACTGTGGACGAGTATGAGTTCAAGTTTATGTCCTTGGGGAGATATGACTCAGACACGATTGGTAGTGAGACCCGAAAGATTCAGAAGTTCATGGATGGACTGAGATTGACCATCGAAACTAAGCTAGCCCCATTTGATATTCAAACTTATGAGGAAGCAGTACATAAGGCTCAGCTATGTGAGCAAGACTTTGAGTGAAATGCCTTCGAGCTTTGGAGGATTAGTGTCAGGATGGACAAAGATCGAAAGAGATCTGGGTTTGATAGAGTGGCCAAGAGAGGAGGCCAAAGGTTTTTCGAGAAGAGGCCTAAGATCGAGGAGGTGCAGGAGAGAGCTGCTAGACCTCCCGTATACCCGGCCTGGACTGCGTGAGGGGTATGGTTATTAGAGGACCACGGCCTACTACTGATCAGTATAGGAGATGTGGGAGATTTCATGGGACTAGGTCCTGTCTGATGACCCCTATGGTGTGTTTTAGATGCGAGAGACCAGGACATATAGCTAAGTATTGTCCCAAGAAGATGGAGATTACCCCACAGAAGGGCAAGGAGCCAGAGAAAGCTCTAGTTGAGACAGTTGCCCCGAGGAGGAGGGCTACAGCTAAGGAGAAAGGGAGGTAGGCAGCGGGTGTGAGCAGAGGAAGGGTGCACGCACTGGACCAGGACACTACAGACGCATCGACGGATGTGATTAAAGGTACCATCCGAATCTTTGATTTAGAAGCATTGATATTATTTGATCCTAGTGCCACGCATTCTTTCATATCACCTTCCTTTGCACATAAATTGTTGAAGTATGTGAAACCTACATTGATGGATAAAATGTTGATGATTTCCTCACCCATGAATGATAGTCAATTGACCGAGCATGTGTGTAGGGATTGTAAACTGATGATAGAGGGAAATGAAATGATAGCCAATTTAATTTTATTGAATATGAATGATTTTGATGTAATATTGGGAATGGATTGGTTGGCTACCAATCGTGTCATTATGGATTGTCATGCCAAGACATTGATGTTTTCAGGATTAGACAATCTTATTGTAAACTTTGATGAAAAGAAATGATATGAAAATTGTATGTTTGTTGCGAATAAAGGAGAATGATTTTTAATGCATAATGCTTGAGAGATAAATTTATTGTTTATGATAAATGCTGAATGTGGAATGATGGTTTATATTACTAACGATGGAAATGATAATGTGAAGGGTTCATTGCATACGTGGTTGACATAGATAAGGCACTCCTAGAATTGAGAGACATTCCAGTGATTGCGGAATTTCCTGATGTCTTTCCGGACGATCTACCAAGGTTACCCCCGGATAGAGAAATGGAGTTTGGTATAGAGTTAATGCCTGGTACTGAGCCGATATCTAAACCACCTATAGAATGGCTCCAATAGAGTTGGAAGAGCTAAAGAAGCAGTTGCAGGAGTTGCTAGAGAAGGGGTTCATAAGACCGAGTGTCTCACCTTGGAGTACCGGTATTGTTTGTAAGGAAGAAGGATGGGAGCCTCCGACTGTGTATAGATTACCGGTTATTGAATAAGGCCACCATTAAGAACAAGTACCCCTTCCAAGAATCGATGATTTGTTGGATCAGCTCTAGGGAGCCCAAGTATTTTCTAAGATAGATCTGCGGTCAGGGTATCATCAATTGAGGATCAGGGGTGGAGATGTACCCAAGACAATATTTCGTACTCGTTATGGCCACTACAAGTTTTTGGTGATGCCATTCGAATTGACGAATGCTCCCGCTGCATTTATGGCATTGATGAATGATGTGTTTAAGCCATACCTAGACAAGTTTGTGATAGTATTCATTGATGACATATTGGTATATTCCAAGTCCAGGGAAGATCATGAGGAGCACTTAAGGATAGTTCTGCAGACCCTCCGAGAGAAAGAGTTGTATGCCAAACTCAGCAAGTGTAACTTTTGGTTTGAACAGATCTCATTTCTGGGGCATGTTGTGTCGAAGGATAGGGTATCGGTGGATCCATCCAAGATAGAGGCAGTTGTATAGTGGGAACAGCCCAAGACAGTAACTAAGATCAGAAGTTTTCTGGGATTGGCAAGATATTATCGGAGATTTATAGAGGGTTTCTCCAGACTAGCTACTCCATTGACACGCCTCACGCATAAGGATGTTAAGTTTGTATGGGATGAGGCATGTGAGAGGAGTTTTGAGGAGCTTAAGCGTCGATTGACCACTGCTCCAGTTCTCACCATTCCTACCAGCTCAGGAGGATTTTTGATGTATACGAATGCATCACACCAGGGATTGGGCTGTGTGCTTATGCAGGATGGGAAGGTAGTTGCCTATGGATCTAGACAGTTGAAAGATCATGAGAGGAACTACCCGACACATGATTTGGAGTTGGCGGCCGTGGTATTTGCTTTGAAAATATATCTCTATGGTGAGAAATTTCAGGTGTTCATAGATCATAAGAGCCTTAAGTACCTGTTCTCGCAAAAAGAGCTGAATATGAGACAAAGGAGATGGCTCGAACTTTTAAAGGACTATGATTGTGAAATCATGTACCACCCGAGTAAGGCAAATGTAGTTACCGATGCTTTGAGTAGAAAGAACCTTGGGTTGGTGTCTTATATGATGGTACGAGAACATGAATTATTGGAACACTTTGAGAACCTCAGTTTGGATGTAACCCCACCTGGATCTGAGAGACTTGAGATCATGACTAGTTTGAGATTGGAGCCAGAATTGATTGGCCGTATTCGGCAAGCCCAGCAGAGCAATCGACGGTGCATCGATGGGCTGAGGCAGATACAGACAGGTGTGGGTAGTGATTTTAAGCTGAGTATAGATGGCTTATTGAGGTTTAGAAGCAGAGTATGTGTTCCCGAGGATCCTGAGATCCAGAGCTTAATTTTATCAGAGGCTCACTCATCGAAGTATATGATACATCCGGGAAGTACCAAGATGTATCAAAATCTTCAGAAGGTTTATTGGTGGTCTGGAATGAAAAGAGACATTGTTGAATATGTCGTTAAGTGTCTCGTTTGTCAGCTGAGCCCTAGATATATCAGACTCTTCGAGATCTTGAAAAGAGTGGGAGATAAGGCGTATAGGTTGGCATTCCCACTGGACTTGGAAAATGTCCACAACGTCTTCCACGTCTCGATGCTTTGGAAGTATCACCCTGACCCGACACACGTGATAAGATATGAGCCGTTGGAGCTCAATGAGAATATGACGTATGTTGAGAAGCCGATTCGGATATTGGACAGAAAAGAGAAAGTGTTGAGGAATAAGACAATTCCCTTGGTGAAAGTTCTTTGGCAACATCACACAGTGGAAGAGGCCACATGGGAATTGGAGAACTTGATACAGGAGAAATACCCCCAACTTTTTGAAGAGTGACTTGGTTCTAATTTGGAGGACCAAATTTCTTGAAGGGGGGAGAATGTGAGACCCCGTACATGTATAGTTGTAATGTATGTAATTGGATCAATGAATACTAATGGACTTGTAATGTAAAGTGTAATTGATGTAAGTCCATGGATTCAATGTACATAATGGTAGTATGATTTTGTAATGTACACACAAGTTCCATTTTATATGAATATGAAGAAATGGACTTTTATAAGTAAGGAATGTGATTGGAACTCAAAATGAGTAGGGTGGTAAATGGAAGAAAGTTATATGAATATAAATGCTTCCATTTGGTTTTATATAGTATACCTTTGGATATACAATGAATGCACACAAGTTTCAATGTGCATAAGGTATGAATGAATGTCATTTTCAAGTCATAAAGGTGGATGGATGAGAAAATGACTATGGTTGCAAATTAAGGACATTTGGGTGTGAGTTACAGCAGAAAAACTGTAAAAAATCTGGAAATTATGAAGGCCAGATCGATCTCATAGGATGAGAGATTGATCTAGAAGAGCCAGAATGCTCTTATTTGGGAATGAAATAGAACAGATCGATCTCCAATGGGACCAGATCGATCTCCTAACCATTATGTAATGAAAAGATCGATCCTCAAGCATACAGATCGATCTCCTTAGCTCTCTGTTTGGGAGCAAATCGATCTCAAGTTTCGACAGATCGATCTCATGCTTAAATTACCATGAAAAAGAGGGATTTACAGGGACCAGATCGATCTCCTCTTGGAACAGATCAATCTCTTTAAGTAATTTCTATAAAAAGATTGCTGAAAATCTAAAAAGTTTAGGAAAAACACCATCCTTCCATTTTCAACCCAAAAACCTAACTTTCTCTCTCTAAAATCAGCCATTTCCAGTAAAAGATTTGAGGGGAGGCCATTAGACACTAAGTTGCTCATCTTGAGGAAGAGAACAACATAGTTGGAACCCAAAATCCCATTGTTGGTATTGAAGGAGCTAAGGGCATTGACATTTGGAGCAAGAAGAGAAATTTGATTTGGTAAGATTCTAACACTCCAACTCTAGTACATTGTCTATTTAAATGATTTTGGAGTGGTTTGGCATAAGTATGGACGGTTGGAAACACCTAGGTTATGTTAGAAACTAATGTAACCTAGAAAATGGATTGAACCTAGTGTGAGAAAGTGTAGATTGGGTGAGTTGGTGGTTTATGGATGTTGATAAGTTGTTATTGGAGTAATGTTGATGAGTTGAGATGGGTAAATGACGCCACATTGTGAGTTAGAGAATTTATGGAAAATGAGTATGCAAATGCTTGGTAAATGCCATAGTGTCTTCACTATGAAATATGAACACTATGGATTTAGTATCGATTTAATATCGATTTGGAATGAGTTGATAGGCCTAAAAGGAATCCATAGACTAGAGAAATGAAATAAGGCCTTATGAGCGTTAATAGAAACTATAGGTCGAACGACTATAGTGAACGCACGATGTCCTGTTATATGGATTGAATGTAATGTGAAATATGATTATGCGCAGTTTTGAAGAGTCGGGTGGAGACGAATTGAATCGTACGAGTAACCAGCTCTAAGGAAGTGGAATCACGCGTCGTGATTCCAGGTAAGGGAATTCTGTAGGTATATAGAGGTAGCTGCTCGTATTTTGTGGGTATATAGGGCTTTGGAAATGTGCATGCATTTATAGAAATGTGTTTGACAATGTATGGAAACTACTACTAGTATTTGTATGAGATTTGGTTGTTTGGAATGGTATTGTGAAGAAATGGGATAGTAAGGCTAATAATTGCATAAATAAAGTGTTTTGAATACTTTCACAAAACATGTGTTTTGTTTTGAATGAATTGATAGATAGGCTGGCTATTGTGGTTTGATGTTTTGTGATAGCACATATGAAGTGCCAAATATGTTTTGAGACTGGTTTTGAAAACTTATGAGCCACCTATCATGTTTATGTGAATTAAACCGTGTTGGAGCCTAGCTCGCACCGGGTATTGATGTTTTCATTTGTATGAAACGTGCGGGAGCTTAGCTCGCACCTTGATTTGAAAACTATCATGATATTTATAAACCGTATTGGAGCTTCTGCTCGTACGTGGCTTTTGAGTGGTTCTTCTTATGCGTATAACTGTACTAGAGCTATGCTCATAAGTGGTTTCTTTATGATAGGATGCATGAGTCGTGCTAGAGCTTTACTCGCACAAGTTTGCACATTGAGATACGTATGAGGCCGTGAAAGTTGGTAAGATCCTCAAGCCCGAGGAGGCGGGGAGGCTCTGTTCGGTGGGGAGGCTCTCTTATGGTAGGATCCTTAAGTCCTACATCCTTAAGCTAACATCCTTAAGCTCGAGGAGGTGGGGAGGCTTTGTTAGGCGGGGAGGCTCTGTTCGGTGGGAAGGCTCTCTTACGGTAGGATCCTTAAGCCCTGGAGGGGCGGGGAGGCTCTGTTCGATAGGGAGGCTCTCCTACATGGGTACAGAAGGATTCTTAAGCCAACATTCTTAAACCCTAGAGGGGCGGGGAGGCTCTGTTGGCAGGGAGGCTCTCCTACATGGATATGGAAAACTCTTGGTATGGGGTAGGTAAGACCTAGGAATGACACCCCCAATCACGATATGAGTCCGCGGAGTACGCTGTACCATGTATATCACATGGAGTATGATGTACCGCGTAATGGTTATGTGATGAGAAAGTCTAGTGAGGGATAATCCACCTCCGTGCCAACACGATACCCCGCACACCTGGATGCGTGTGGTCTGGGATGATTTATGATGTAGTTGGTTCATATAGGCACTTTTGATATAGTGATCTGGTTTTATTTCATATATGTGATTGTGATTGTCCAAGGTGTCGAGGGAGGGGTTGAGCCTCGTGGGGTTTGATTTGTGTATTGGTATTGATGTGTGTGATTGAGAAAATGGTTTGTGATGGGATTGTATGTGTTTGAGAAAGACCTTTATGATGTGGGTTTAAAAAGGAGGTTTCTTAATGAATTATCTTTTTTATGAATTTAAATGAGATTGAGCATGAGATGATTTATACATGATGTTTTTACCATGTTTCAGATGTCAATGTACATGATTTTGATACATGATATATATGTATACTCATATGGCAGAGTTTTACTTCCTCATGCTCCTACCATAAACGATTTATGCATAATACTATCAGCATGTAGATGAGTAGTTATCTACCATGCTTGCGTTATTGCGTTACTGAGCGTGTGGTTGCTCATCCCTCTCTATTTTCCCCCTCCTACAGAGCGTGTGTAGTAGCCCAGTGAGGATTGAGGCATTGTGTTTTTGGACATCCGCTGCTTCCATCACCGAAAGGTATATACAAAAGATTCTTTTTGTATCTAAACAATGTAATGGCACAGTAACGATTGAGTTGTAATTATGGGGGATGTAGATGTCAATGAACATAACCTGTCTAAGTTAATGATTAACTATTAAATGTATGACATCGCTTTATCTAACTGAGAATGAATGAGATGTGATGTTTATTATTGACTCACAGCCCAACAGTGTGGTGGTAAGTTAGTTCACGATCGGGTAAGGTAACAGTAAAACGCGAAAAATTTTTAGTGATTTTCGATTAAAGAGATTGAAAAAGGGTCGTGACAGTATATCCAAAGGTATACTATATAAAATCAAATGGAAGCATTTTTATTCATGCAACTTCCTTCCATTTACCACACGATACATTTTGAGTTCCAATCACACTCATCACTTATAAGAACTCATTTCTTCATGTTCATACCAAATGAAACTTGTATGTACATTACAAATCATATTACACATATGTACATTGAATCCATGGACTTACATCAATCATACTTTACATTACAAGTCCATTCACATTTATTGATCCAATTACACACGTCACAACCATGCATAGACGGGGTCTCACATAATCGTCAACACTTTTTGAACACTGGGTGAGACCTTGGAGCTTCTGGTACAGCTCTCTGTAATAATGGTTAGGCATAAATCTTTTCCTCATGATACGCTTCATCTCATCTCATGTAGACACTGGAGGATCACCACATCTTCTTCTACTGGAGACTAGTTGATCCCACCATACCATAGCATATTCTGTGAATTCTACTCCAGCAAGTTTAACCTTCTTTACCTTAGAGTAGTGGTGGCAGTCAAATACCATGTCAATCTTCCTTTCCTACTCTAAATATGCCTCGAGATCATTCTTGCCTTGGAAAGGAGGAATCTTCAATTTTATGCTACCAAGGTTTCCATCCATCTTCTCTTTGCCTCCATCACGGGCTCTATCAACTCGATCTCTATCTCTATACTCATGATGCCTTCTATGATGTCTATCTGCCTTAGACTTTTCTTCCAAATCATACCCAATATTATCATCATACTCTTCATTGGTAACAATCTTACTTTTCATACGGGAAGAATCACCTTGTTGGATCCTTGCAAACTGAGCTTCATGTCGATCCAACTTATCATGAATGTCATTGAATTTCATGTCCATCCGTTAGAACTGTTGTTGCATTGCCTGGAGCATGAACTTAGTTTTTTTAAAGTCTGACTTATCACCTTCAGAAGACGTTAGTGATAATAGAAAACAAAGAACCTCACAAGTGATAACCTCACGTGTTTACACTCAAGATGGGGCACTCACACTCGTGTTTCACTCAAGTAATTTGGCTTTTCTCTACTAATGTTTCTCACACGCTCATGCCTTTTTCCTTTACGCTACCTCAACTCTATAGGTTCACAATCGTACTAGAGACTCAGTCAAAGATTCAACCTCGAAAGATTAACCAATTCACCAAGTATTTTCTTTCTTCTTTTTTTTTTGCTTCTTTTTTTTCTCTTTTATTTTATTATTTTATTTTTTTTACAAAGACTAATCTGATTTGTGGCTAGGGTGGTGAGGAAGAGTTTTAGTGTGGCTAAGAGACTGACTTGAAACAAAAATTCAGAAGTCCAACTCAAACACAACGACTAAGTGTAGAGTCCAACTCAAACACAACGACTAACTGTAGAGTCCAACTCAAATACAACGACTAAGTGTAGAATCCAACTCAAACACTACAACTAAGTGTAGGATTTTTTTTTTGCTTTTTTTTTAACAAAGACTAATCTGATTTGTGGCTAGGGTGGAGAGGAAGAGTTTTAGTGTGGCTAAGATACTGACTTGAAATAAAATTTCAGAAGTCCAACTCAAACACAACAAGAATATCAAAGAAATAATCACCAGAAAAACAAAAAAATGCCTAAAACTATAGGAAAACAATGGAATTTGGCCAAGAGATGGTGGGGCCTGTGAATATAATTCACAGGTTTGTTGTATTTCATCATTTTCTTTAAAACGTATACTCGTACGTCTCGTAACTCAACAGAATTTTTTATAAACAGTGTTTGAACCGTACACGGTTTCTTTTTTTTTCTTTTTCTTTTTGACACTGACTTAGTGTTAGAGATGAAGGGGAAGATGCACAACCAGAAAATCAAAACCTTGCTCTGATACCAAATTGATATGCGCATACAAGAGGATGATTTAGGACTTTGAATGAAAATAGAATAAGAACCTAGACCCGAAGTCCAAAGAGATTTGAACCAAAGGTACGAATATAAAATTTGAGAACCTAAGATATAACAATGGTGGTTGGTGAAGAGGGAGGTGCCACAAGGAAGAAGACCTTGATAAGCCTAGTTGAGAGGGAACCCTAGAAAGAGGCACACTCAAATTTTTGAAAATTCAATCTGATCTGTTCTATTCTATTCTATTCAAGAGCGTTTAAAATGTATTTATAATAATATCTAGCACTTAAGCCCTTAAACAAGTGGGCTGAAATTAATACCAAATAGAAAATAAAACTAAAACCTAAATTCAGGCATAAGCCTAATTACATAGGATAATTGGTCTAAAATGTAATAAGACTCAAATGTGGGCTATTTAAACACTTAACCCAACTTATTACTAAACTAAAACTCATGTCGTTTGGGCTTCCAAACAAATATAGGTGGCTGGGGACTTTTCATGGAAGCTTCCTTGACAAACCAATGAGACAAGGGCTTGTTGCATCTTCTTAGCTCGAGCTCGGGTAATTGGACCTCTTTGGATGACCCATGGATCCTTGGCATCACAATCATCATGAGCATTACGAGCAAGTAAACCTCCATCAGGTTCCCTGAACACCAATCTGTATCACCCTCTCTACGGCCTCATACATACCACAGTGTGAAAACCAATGCGAGGTATGCTCTAGCGCGAATTCATGCATCATAATAAATCACCTCATACGAGCAATGCTCTAGTATGACATTTATGCATAAAAATATGAAGAAACCACGTACGAATATCACTCCAGTACGGTTATATGCATAAGAAAACCACTCAAAATCCACGTACGAGCAAAAGCTCCAGTACAATTTATAAAGCATCGTTATAGTTTCAAACCAAAGTGTGAGCTAAGCTCCAGCATGTTTCAAACATATGAAAACATCAATACCCAGTGCGAGCTAGGCTCCAGCACGGTTTAATTCACATAAACATGATAGGCGGCTCATAAGCTTTCAAAACCAATCTCAAAACATATTTGGCACTTCACATGTGCTATCTCACAACATCAAACCACAATAGCTAGCATATCTATCAATTCGTTCAAAACAAAACACATGTTTTGTGAAAGCATTCAAAACACTTGATTTATGCAATTATTAGCCTTACTATCCCATTTCTTCACAATATTATTTCAAACAACCAAATCTCATACAAATACTCATAGTAATTTCCATACTTTGTCAAACACATTTCTATAAATGCATGCACATTTTCAAAGCCCTATATACCCACAAAATACGAGCAGCTACCTTTATATACTTACAAAATTCCCTTACCTAGAATCGCGTTGCTTGATTCCACTTCCTTAAAGCTGCTTACCTTTAGGTTTGCTATAGTCAATTCACTCTATAGACTCTATCATCTCTCATAAGGCCCCGTTTCAATTCTCTATTCATATCTCGAATCTATGGATACCTTTAGGCTTATTTATTTATACCCATTCAATAACAAATCAATATTAAGCTCACAGTGTTCCTTTTTCATCAATTTTCCTCACTATGACATTTATCAACATATTACATTCTCATCTCCAAAAAGTCACTCAATCCATAATGTAGCTTCATTTACCCACTTCAAATCGTCCACATTATTCCATTAACAGCTTAACATATCCCATAATTATCAATTCATCCAATTACACTTTCTCACACTAGATTCGTTCCATTTTTTAGGTCACATTAGTTCCAATACTACCTAGATGGTTTCAACTAACAATACTCATGCAAATCAACTCCAAGATCAATAAACAAACCAATATGCTTGAGTTGGGGCATTAGAAACTTACCAATCTAGTTTCTCGTCTTGCTCCGAAGGGGAAATGCTTCTTGCTCCTTCAATACCAACAATGAGGTTTTAGGTTTCAATTATGTTGTTCTCTTCCTCAAGATGAACAACTTTGTGTCTAATGGCCTCCCTTCAAATCTTGTTGGAATGGGTGGATTTTAGAGAGAAAAATCTAGATTTTGAAGGTTAAAAGGAAAGAATGGTTCTATCTCGAAAAAATACAAATTTCACTGCTCCGTTTTTAGAAATAGCTTGAGGAGATCGATCTGCACTAGGAGGAGATCGATCTGGTCCCCTCAATTCTCCTTTTTTCACGGCATTTTAAGCATAAGATCGATCTGTCGAAGCTTGAGATCGATCCGCTCCAAATAGAGAGCTAAGGAGATCAATATGTATGCTTGAGGATCGATCTTTTCATTACAAAATAGTTAGGAGATCGATCTGGCCCCATTGGAGATCCTGCTCTATTCCATTACCTAAATTAGAGCATTCTGGCTCTTCCAGATTGATCTCTCATCCTATGAGATCGATCTGGCCTTCATATTTTCCAAATTTTCTTGCAGTTTTCTACTATAACTTACACCAAAACATCCTTAATCTGCTGCCATATCCATTTTCTCATCATCCACCTTTATGACTTGAAAATGACATCCATTCATACCTTATTCACATTGAAACTTGTGTGCATTCCTTGTACATCCAAAGGTATACTATATAAACCCAAATGGAAGCATTTATATTCATGCAACTTCCTTCCATTTACCACACTATTCATTTCTCATTCCACTCACATTCATCACTTATAAAAGCTCGTTTCCTCATATTCATACACAATGAAACTTGTATGTACATTACAAACTCAAACTACACGTATGTACATTACATTTATAGACTTTACATCAGTTGTACTTCACATTACAAGTACATTACCACACTTATGAATCCATAAGGTTTACATCCAAAAATACGAGTCTTACACGTAAGGCTCGCACTGAGGCAGTGATTTGAGCGGGGTGTTGGCTATGTGTCACACTCAAGGCTCGCACTGCAGATATGTGATATACATGATATGATTTAAAAATCGTGTCGATTTCCTCTTGTAGACTGAGTGTCACACTGATGAGATGTTCGCACGTGGATTTATAGACATGGCATTGATTATCCATTGAGATAGGGTCCACGGGTGTACATTGTACCATGCACGTGTCACGGAGTACGTTGCACCGTGTGTTGTTGTGATTTGTGGAGTTGAGGAGTTGATAGCTGACGATTGTGAGGATTTGACCCACCTCCCATTGCAGCAGTAATTGCCCCGCGCACCACAATCTGTGTAGCCTGGGATCACCATTATAGGATATGACCATAGTCTAAGATATTATTGCATTTAGTCACCGAGTCTTACATGATTATATCACATGATTTTATGACACGGGTAGACCAAGGGATGGGTCAAAACCCGATTGATGTGTTGTGAATTTTTGAAATGCCATATTTACTATAATTTGAATATAAATGGTATGATTTAATTAAAGACATTGTGAATTTATAAAGATGCAGTTTTTGCATGAAATGCCTATATTTGAGAACCTAGCATGATTTCAGTACATGGGATTTAATATGTACCATTATATCAGTTCTCAATTCATGCTTTTAAATGCGAGTTAAGGAAATAATATTTTTAAGGCAAGGCATTATTTTCAGTAGATAGTGTGGATATCTTCTTACTTGCGTAATTTCCTTATTGAGCTAGTGAGCACATCCCTATCATTTTCCTCCTCTTTACATAGCATCCGCAGTAAATAGAGTATGGCTGAGGACTAGCATTCCTTTTGTCAGCTGCATTCCCATCGAGCGAAAGGTATACACATTCGTTGCATTTTGTATCTGAACAATTTAAAGCTGTCACGACCCGTTCTACCAAAATTACTACAAATTTTTTACTTTTTCTATACTTCTCACCTCCTTGTGACAATTTCCATTTTTAACGAGTTGGGCTATGAGTCAGTAATAATCCCAACTCTTATCTCATTTAATCATATCATTCTTACCATGGTAATCATGTTAGAATTTCAGACAGTGTAATAATAAGTACATATATTATAAAACTGTATGTACATATGTTTTTATATATTTACATCCCCCATAATTATATTTGTTACAAAACTGTGCTATTATTTGTTTAGATACAAAACTGCACGATGTGTATACCTGATTCGCGATTGGAGCAGCGGACAACCAGGAATGCAGTCTCTACCCGCTCTCAACTACTGTAGATGCTCTGTGGAGGGTGGAAAATGAAAGGGTGAGCATAACTAGCTCAGTAAGGCAATAATGTAAGCAGGTAGATAACTATACTATCTACGTGCTGATAATGTCATGATATAAAATCGTTTATATTTAGAGCATGAGGTAAGACTAAAACGATGCCACAAGAATGTATATATCATATAAGAGAAATCATGAAATCGACATATAAAACGAACATGGAAAAATCATCATGTATGACATCTCATGCTCATCACATTAAAACTTATTAGTTTCATCATAAACTCATCACGTTAAAACTTATTTGTTTTATCACAAAACAACCACATCAAGGCTAAACCCATCCCTCGAGAATACCTTGATTCATTAAATCGCATCTCATTTAAAAACATAAATCGGGACATTACCCCTCCTTTGGGTCTGTCCTGGTCTATTCAGACTGTATGAGAAATCAAGGACTATGGCCATATTATGTCCCTGTGATCCCACGCTACACGGATCCCGGTGTGCGGGGCATCACAACTGTAACGGGAGGTGGGGTCAAATCCTACCCGCCAGAATATTAAGTAACATCATCGAGTCATCATGACTGCACGATACAACGTACTCCGTGCGACATACATGGTACAACGTACTCCATGGACCCATATCATAGTCTGGGGGTGCCTGCCGTAGTCTTATCCACCCCAATACTATGTCGATAACCAACCCATGTTTCAAAGTATATGTATGAGCATATCAACTCTCTGCGACACATAGTCTACAGGAGGCTTTCGCACGACTATATGCATGTCAACTCACGTCTAGTGCAAGCGAAGTTTCAGCACGACGCTATGCATATCATGATATCTAAAATCTCGTGCGAGCGAAGCTCCAGCACGATTTTGTACACACACAAATTTCTCTTACAAGCAATGCTCCGTACGGCTTTTTATGAGTAATAAATCAGTAAAATTTAATGCAAGTAAGACTCTAGCACTCTTTTTACTCGTGTAAATATGATAGGGAGCTCAATCTTGATAAAACATCTTTTAAAATCGTAACTGGTACAAACCGGTACCCTTTCGTATAATTCATGAAATCAACAGCCAACCTATGTGCATATTTGCTTAAATCAAAGCAATACATTCATATAAAACATTTAAAACATGATAATCATACAATTTATTTGCCTTACTACCTTTTTTGTAAATTTTACTCCCAGGGGCAATATCATCTTTTTATTTATTCACCCATGCCCCGGTTTTCGTAAAAATTATTATTTCATTTCTAGATACTTTAAGAAATTCTAGGCCCTGTAAATCCCCTCAAAAATACGTATAGATATCTCTATGCACCTACAAAATTTCCTTACCTCGATTCTCTGTATAGTCTAACTTTTCCAATTCTACCGATCACCCGATCCGTTTAGCTCCCAATATGTACTCTGGAGCTGCAGATAATTATTTATCATGTCAATTTAACCCAATAAATATAATTCTCGCGTTTACTACAGTCGATTTAACTAATTGGACCAATTTACTCTTATTGGGCCCGATCGCACCTTAATGGGCCTCGACCCATTTTCAGCCCGTTTCTACTTATTAAATCCCTTCTTCGGGTCTATTGGGCTCTCAATACCCATTGGGCTTCGTTCCAAACTCTTTGGATAGCCCATATACTATTTACGATAATTACTATAAAATTTCGAATAATATTCCTTTTTATACAGAATTAATCCGTAAAATAATCTTAACTCTGCATTGAGGACTCTAATTATCGAAATTAAAATGTACTTACCCAATGCTGTGGGGTACGAAAATCGGAGCTCAATCGACTCTCGTTCGGGCTCACGTACACGATCTATTGTCGAACTGCATAATTTTATATTTAATTTTGAGTTAATTTTCGATTAAATATAATTTAAATAAATTTTTTGAAACTCAAATCGATCACTTTTGACCTCGTATCGACTTACCCGAAGTTCAGTGTATCCTCAAAAATCCCCTTTTTCATTTTTTCTCTTTTTCTCCTTTTTTCCCCTCTTTCTTGGCTGAACCGGTTCGGTCCGGTTCAACCCGATTCAGACCGGTCTGGTTCAACTCGGTTCAGACCGATCTGGTTCAGCCGGTTCAGTCCGATTCGATCGGTTCTAGGCCTCGTCATCGGTTCTTTGTCGGCTTTCGTCGCCAGCAGCTCCGCGGGGTCGTCTGATACACGGACTCGGTTTCACCCGAGGTGGTTGGAAAGTGGTCGGTCCGGCATCTTCTCCCTCGGTGTCGGTACCCTTTCTCTTTTCCACCATTTCCGGCGCATCGTCTGCACTTAGGGAACCCTCGGCTATGGTCGGTTGGGGCTAGATCGGCGTCGGTTGCCGTCGATCTCCTTTTTCTCCCTCGGGTTCTCTTTCCCTTCGATTTCACCGAATTTCAACGTTGTTGGTGCCAGTGGTGGCTCGCACGGGGTCGGTCGCCTCTCAACTAGGCTCCCTCGATGGATCCCAGTAGCAAGTGGCCCCGTCCGTCGGTGGAGGCAGCCTCGGTTGTCTGCCTCCTTTCCAAATCGTGATTTCTATTTTTTTTTAATTAATTTAATTTAATTTATTATTTAATTTTATTATTATTTTAATCCTTATTTTATTATTAAAAATCCAAAAATATCTAAAAATATCTAAAACATTTTATATTTAATTCATTAAATCAATAAATGAATTTTTTCGGTATTATTTCGACTTTTTGGTATATTTTTTGATTATTTTCAGGATTATTTCCCGAGGTAAAAATTCTGATTAATTCCAATAAATTTATATCTTGATCAATTTAACTCGAAATTTAATTATTTCTTCGTTATTGATCAAGATTTCTCAATCTTATATTTTTAATTAAATCTTCTTGTCCCGATTAATACCGAATTTTAGTCTTTTGACCGTTTTGCCCTTCAATGTGTTCAAAAATTTCATTTCAATCCTTTCTTTCATGAACATACTCATTTCGTGTTTTAACTAAAATCAGGTCTTACATAATCTCCCCCACTTAAGAAATTTGGTCCTCCAAATTAGAACCAAGTTAAATGGATCCATAAACAACTCCAGGTACGTCTATTGTATCATATACTGTCATTCTCAAGTGACTTTTTTTTCAGAGTGTAATACTACCAACATACTTTAATTAGGGAGATCATCTTAAACCTCAACACTTTCTCCTTCTTGTTTAATACCCGAATCGATTTTCCAATCATGCGTTATACTTCATTGAGCTAAGCTATTGGAGCTCATATCCAATCACATATGTTGGATCCGGATAGTATTTCTGAAGCATCATAAGATAGGACACATTGCGGATGCCTGCTAATTCAGGTGGTAATGCCAACCTACAAGCCTTGTCTCCCACTTTGTCCAATCTCTTTCCGAATCTTGTTACGTCCTTATGTTATGTCCTAAGGGCATGTAAATTCGGACAATACTAATTCACCCTCGGTGAATTCCAATAGTTTCTGTCTCTTGTCAACATAGCTTTTCTATCTGCTTTGAGGTGTTCTTAATCCTTCATAATTAACTGAACATCCTCAGAGGTTTATCTTACCAATTCGGGAACAATTTTCTATCTGTCACGCACTTCTTCTTATCCAAATCGGGGAAACAACCCTTACGGCCATACAATGCCTCATCTGAAGTCATATCGATACTCAAGTGACAACTGTCATTATTGGCGAATTCGATTAGTAACAACTGATCATCCCAGGAGCTTATCAGATAAATGGCACACGCTCTCATCATATCCTCCAGAACCTGTACAGTCCTCTCTGACTGACCATCTTTCTGAGGATGGAAGCTATGCTAACACTCAGTCGGGTGCCCATAGCTTCCTGAAAAATATTTTCAGAAGTGAGAAGTGAAGCGGGAATCCCTATATGATACAATGGTCACTGGAAAAATACTTGGTGTTCCACAATTTTCCATACACATAAATCTGCCTACACACTCAGAGTATCTGGGGATTTCCTAACCAGAAGGTGGGTAGACTTAGCCAATCTATTGACTCTCACCCAGATAGTCTTATGATTCATCTGGGTCCTCTGTAACCCATCACAAAATTCATGGTAACTTGTTCCCATTTTCGTGTCAATATAAGTAGAAACTGCAATAACCCTGTAACTTCTTTTGCTCTACCTTAGTCTGCTGACATACGAGACACTTTTTCACAATCTCTACCATGTCTCTTTTCATATCTGACCACCAATACCCTTTTCTAAGATTTTGATATATTTATTACTTCTCAGATGCACTGTATATCCCGAAGAGTGAGCTTCTGACAATAACTCTATCTCATCACTGTGGTCTTGGAGAGCACTTATATTGTCTCTGAACCTCAGTAAGTCATCCTCACTCTTTGTGAACTCTGTCACTGTACCCATCTGAATCTGACCCACACTATCGACACCCTGCCAATCATCACGCTAAGCCTGTCAATTTCGGTCACTCAAATCCGATTCTAATCTTAGGCTAGCTGTCACACAATCACTGTCATCATCAGAGGGGATCACATCACTACTGAGGCTTACAACTGCTCTAGCAGCTCACGCTCCCTGACCATCATATGTAATACCATCCCGAGGCTCTTTCTGCTCAAGGCATTAACCATTACATTAGCCTTTCCTGGGTGGTATAATTTCCACAATCATAATCCCTCAGAAGCTCTAACCCTCTTTGTTCTCATATCCGACTCTTTCTATGAAAACAGATACATCGAGGCTTTTATTATCAGTGCATACCTAAAATTTCTCACCATATACATAGTAGTGTCATATACTCAATACAACCACTATCGCTGTCAACTTTAAATCATGGGCCGGATAGTCCTTTCATGATCCTTGAGTTATCTGGATTCATAATTGACTATCTTCCCCTTTTGCATCAATACACAGCCCATTCATTATTTTGATGTATCCATAGACTCATGAGAAACCTCTTAATCTGTTGGGTATGGTGAGAATAAATGCGGTGGTCAGTTTATTACTTAAGTACACCAAAACTCCTATCACATCTATCATCCCATTTAAATACAACTTTTTCTAAGTTAAATGTGTCAATAAAGTAGTCCATTTCGAGAACTCTCAACAAATCATCTGTAAAAATAATTTCCAATTGTTGCTTATAATTTTCCCTGGACTGTAAATACACCCAAAATATCATTAATATGAATGATAACAAATCGGTCTAGGTAAAGTTTAAATACCTCATCATAGTTGTGTTCCATTAAATATTTCAATCACCCATATCATTGACCTATGTACGCATAAACGTATAATGTCATTTCGAAATCACAATGCCTCAGTCCTCACTAGGCTACTATGCACGCTCCGTAGGAGGGGGAAAGTAGAGAGGGATGAGCAACCACACGCTCAGTAAGGCAATAATGCAAGCATGGTAGATAACTACTCTATCTACATGCTGATAGTGTTATGCATAAATCATTTATGGTAGGAGCATGAGGAATAAAACTATGCCATACGAGTATACATTATATCATGTATCAAAATCATGTACATTGGCATATAAGACATGGTAAAAACATCATGATAAATCATCTCATGCTCAATCTCATTTAAATTCATAAAAAGGGCAATTCATTAAGAAACCTCCTTTTTAAACCCACATCATAAAACTCTTTCTCAAACACATACAATCTCATCACATCAATTCACAATCACAACCTCATTTTCATTTCACAAATCAATTCCACGAGGCTCGACCCCTCCTTCAGGTCTACCTTAAACAATCACAAATCATACTTAGAGATTTAAAATCATGTGGTAGTAAGTAAATCAAGTAAGGAGACAGGTTACAATATCTCAAGTGACTACGTTGGCCAATCGTCACATATCATCCCAGACCACACGGATCTCGGTGTGTGAGGTATCATGCTTGTACAAAGGTGGGTTAGTTCTCCACCAGACTTTCTTAATTCAAGTAACCACCACGCGATACATCGTACTCCATGTGATATACACGGTACATCGTACTCCGCGGACCCATAACAAGGTTGGGGGTGCCTGCCGTAGGTCTTATCTACCCCATACTTAGTGTAACCTTTATAGTCTCAAGAGCACGTGGGAGTAACCTCAATACCAGGTCCTAGCCCCTCATGGCCTTGCTCGCCCCTGTTGGGTTCCCTGATTCAGGTCCTAGCCCCTCCCCCTCACCCCACTCAAGAGGTCTGTTAGGCCTGTTGGGTTCCCTGAATGGATGATGTCAGGTCCTAGCCCCTTACCCTTACCCCACTCAAGAGGTCTGTTAGGCCTGTTGGGTTCCCTGAACACCGATCTGTATCTCTCACCACGGCCTCATACATACCACAGTGTGAAAACCAGCACGAGTTATGCTCTAGCGCGAATTCATGCATCAAAACCAATCACTTCGTACGAGCAACGCTCTAGGATGGCATTTATGCATAAAAATATGAAGAAACCACGTACGAGCATAGCTCCAGTACGGTTATATGCATAAGAAAACCATCAAAAACCACGTACGAGCCAAAACTCCAGTACGGTTATAAAACATCACTCCAAATCAAATCAAAGTGCGAGCTAAGCTCTAGCACATTTCACACAAGTGAAAACACTGAAATCCAGCGCGAGCTAGGCTCTAGCGCGAAGTAAATCACATACACACGATAGGCGGCTCACATGCATTCAAAACATCTCAAAACATTCTTGGCGCCTCACATGGGCTATTTCACAACATCATTCAAGTACTGGCCAGCCTATCCTTTTATTTGCTCAAATCAAAGTATTGTGCTTTGTAAAAGCATTCAAAACACGTGATTTATGCAATTATTAGCCTTACTATCCCTTTTCAATAACCATTTCAAACAACCAAATCTCATACAAATACTCATAGTAATTTCCATACATCTTCAAAACACATTTCTATAAGTCCATGCATATTTCCAAAGCCCTATACACCCACAACTTACGAGCAGCTACCTCTATATACTTACAAAATTCCCTTACCTGGAATCACGATGCGTGATTCCACTTCCTTAAGCTGCTTACTCGTACGGTTCGATTCATCTTCAACGAACTCTTCGGACTGCACACAATCATATTTCACATTATATTCGATCCATATAATGCAACCCTTGTGCTTGCTATAGTTAATTTAATCTATAGCCTCTATTAACGCTTATATGGCCTCGTTTCATTACTTTACCCATAACTCGAGTCTATGGATCTTCTTAGGCCTAATAACTTATTCCAAATCGATATTAAATCGACATTAAGCTCATAGTGTTCATATTTCATGAATTCCCTCACTATGGCATTTTATCAAGCATATACATACTCATTTTCACAATTTCACTTAAACCCACATTATAACTCCACATAACCATTCCAAATCACCCACATTACACATTTAGCAACTTATCATAACCCATAAACCACTAACTCCCCAAATCATACTTTCTCACACTAGAGGCATTCCATTTTCTAGGTTACATTTGTTTCTAACACAACCTAGGTGTTTCCATCCATCCATACTCATGCCAAACAACTCCAAAATCAATTAAATAGACAATGTACTTGGATTGGAGTGTTAAAATCTTACCAAATCTGATTTTTCTTCTTGCTCCAAATGTCAATGCCCTTATCTCCTTCAATACCAGCAATGGGATTTTGGGTTCCAACTATGTTGTTCTCTTCCTCAAGATGAACAACTTAGTGTCTAATGGCCTCTCCTCAAATCTTACTGGAAATGGCTGATTTTAGAGAGAGAAAGTTAGGTTTTTGGGTTAGAAATGGAAGATTAGTGCTTTTCCTGAAATTTTCAGATTTTTAGCCCTCCTTATATAGAAATAGCTTGAGGAGATCGATCTGGTCTAAGAGGAGATCGATCTGGTCACCTTAAATCTCTCATTTTCATGAAATTTTAAGCATGAGATCGATCTGTCGAAGCATGAGATCGATCTACTCCCAAACAGAGAGCTAAGGAGATCGATCTGGGCGCTTGAGAATCGATCTTTTCATTACAGAATGCTTAGGATGTCACGACCCTCAACTTACCAAAATACGTACAAATTTTTCGCATTTTCATGCATCAATCCTTAATCATCCTTCCTCGATCGTGAACAACTCCACACTTAACAGTTGGGCTATGTGTCGACGTCTAACTCACTCCACCATACCAATTCAATTTGAAACATTATTTATGAGTAAACACTTGTATAAATGTATATATATCAGGGTTGTTACATGTGTTTACATTGTTTTACATCCCCAGTGGTTACATACAAAATGCTACTGTGCTATGTCTAGTTTAGATACAAAATAATCAAGGTGTGTATACCTTTAGCGATGGGATGCAGCGGAATTACCAAAAAGGGAACGCCTCCAGTCACGTCCAATCTATACTCAAATCTCTGTAGAGAGGGGAAAATAAGGGGGTGAGCAAACCACACGCTCAGTAAGGCAATCATGCGAACAGGTAGATACTATACTATCTACATGATCGTGATGCCATGCTCAAAAGCATTTAATTCATTGTTTATCTCAAAACATGAGTGTATGATTGTGTTAATGGTATGTAAAGCATTCATGCTATAGAAATCAAGTGCACTTGTCAACTCAAAGCATGGTATAAATCATCATGCATAATTCACAATAAAAGCATGGCATTACCCATCATGCATTTTCACAATAAAGCATGGCATTAAACATCATGCATCCGTGCACTTTAAAAACCATTAACAAATCAATTCATCACTGGTCAGGTCTCGGCCCATCCCTCGGGCTTTCCTGACCCACAATCATTTCAAACATGGATTTAATCTCAAATAGCAGTAGACATGTGAGATAGGCAGTTCAACAATAGGTAATAACCTCAAGGCCTATGTACATAACCTGTGATACCGGCTACACGGATCAGGTGTGCGGGATATCACCACTATCTGCTTCCACACGGGAGGTGGGTCAAATCCTACCCGTCGGTCCATAGCAGATCTCGTCCGAAGACGGCACATCACAATTCAACACGGTACAATGTACTCCATGCTACATGCACGGTACGACGTACTCCGTGGACCCAATCAACACATCATATCACGCCACATCTCAAACGCACGTGTGAGCCTATTTAATCGGGGCGACCTCTTGTCTATCCGAAGCTCCTAACACGGCTAATTAATCATGTCAAAACAATGCACGTGTGAGCCTATTTAATTGATGTGACACCCAGTCTACTCGAAGCTTCAAACACGGCAAATGCAAGGTGGGCATCCAGTGCGAGACAAACTCGAGCACAATGCCAAAACAACTATGAAATCCATGTGAAAACTAGTGCCTCTTGCACTCTTTCATACTCACGAAATCATGTAGGTGGCTCAAAACTTGCAAAATGTGGTTAACAAAACCAAAACACACTCATTTCTTTTGCAAATCATTTCAATGTTAGCCAACCTACCAATTATTTGCTAAAAAGCAATAAAACATGATTTTCAAAGCAATATGCTTTTGTTTTCATGCACATTTCTCAAACTCCCAACTTTTACCCTTCAATCACTCAACAGCATTTCCTAGTCTCATGCATTCTAGCAAAACATTTAAGCACCCAAATTGCGCACAGATATCTCTAAGAGTCCACACAATTCCCTTACCTCGATTTACTTGGTGTGACTCCTTTCCTTTTAGCTTCTCACGCTCTTGGCTCAACTCGCCTCGGCGTATCCTCGGAAGCTGCGATTCATTCATTAAATCGATTGAGTTAATGTATTTAACCCTTAATTGACCTCACTAGTCAATATTATTCATTTATGCATTTTACAAATGCCTTAATCCACATTTTACCTCTTTTAGGTAAATCTCACAATTTATCCACTAACCACATATTAAAATCATACCACAACACTATAAATAACTTTTACATATCTCATTCATCATTAATCTCCATACATTCCACTTTCTCACTCTAGACCATTTCTAGGTCATAATCATTCCAATGTATTTAGATAGTTTCTAACCATCCATACTCATGCCAAACAACTCCAAAATCAATTAAATAAACAATGTACCATAGTTGGAGTGTTAGAATCTTACCAAATTTGATTTCTCTTCTTGCTCCAATGGCAATGCCCTTAACTCCTTCAATACCAACAATGAGAAAATGCTTTCCAACTATGTTGTTCTTCTCTTTGATAGGAACAACTTTGTCTCTAATGGTCTCTCTTCAAACCTCACTGAAAATGGCTGATTTTTGAGAGAGAATGTTAGGTTTTTGGGTTGAAAGTGGAAGGTTTATGTTTTTCCCAAAATTTTCTGATTTCTAGCACTCCTTATATAGAATTAGCTTGAGGAGATCGATCTGGTCCAAGAGGAGATCGATCTGGTCCCTTAAAATCCCTCTTTTTTACGGCATTTTTAAGCCTGAGATCGATCTGTCGAAGCATGAGATTGATCTGTTGAGGCATGAGATCGATCTGTCGAAGCATGAGATCGATCTGCTCCCAAACAGAGAGCTAAGGAGATCGATCTGGCTCTATTGGAGATCGATCTGCTCTATTCTTTTGCCCAAATAAGAGCATTTTGGCGCTTCCAGATCGATCTCTCATCCCATGAGATCGATCTGCCCTTCAAAATTTCCAAATTTTCTGCAGTTCCTCTGCAACAACACTTACCAAACATCCTTAATTTGCTACCATGATCATTTCCTCATTCATTCATCTCTGAGACTTGAAAATGGCATCCATCCTCACTTCATACACATTAAAACTTGTGTAGAATCTTTGTATGACCAATGGTACTTGATATAAACAAAAATGGAAGTGCACATCTTATGCAATTCTACTTCCATTTTACCAAACTATTCATAATCCATTCTTCACACATTCTGCACATGTTTAAGTCCATTTCTACACATTCATACATAATGAAACTTGTATGTACGATTACCACTCTCATTACAAGTGTGTACATTACTTATGGACTTACATCACATATACTTCACTCATGAATTCATAGTACAACTCTATTTACACTTCTATGTACATATATACCCTTATACATATACGGGGTCTCACATTCTCCCCCACTTAAAAAATTTGGTCCTCCAAATTGGAACCAATTATTCTGTGAACAACTCGGGATACTTCTCCCGCATCAAACTCTCCAATTCCCATGTGGCTTCTTCCACTGTGTGATATTGCCAAAGTATTTTCACCAAGGGAATTGTCTTTGTCCTCAACACTTTCTCTTTTCTGTCCAATACCCGAACTGGCTTCTCAACATATGTCATACCCTCATTGAGCTCCAAAGGCTCATATCTTATCACATGTGCCGGGTCCGGGTGATACTTCCTCAACATGGATACGTGGAAGACGTTATGCACACTTGCCAACTCTGGTGGCAATGCCAACCTATACACCTTGTCTCCCACCTTATCAAGTATCTCAAATGGCACTATATATCGAGGGCTCAACTTTCCCTTCTTCCCAAATCTCATAATTCCCTTCGAAGGGGAAACTTTCAAAAACACTGACTCACCCACCTCAAACTCTAGTGGTCTCCGTCTCTTGTCAGCATAACTCTTTTGCCTACTCTGAGCTGTTCGTAACCTCTCACATATCAATTGGACGTCATCAGAGGCTTGTCTAACCAAGTCGTGAGCAAAGATCTGTCTGTCACCAACCTCTTCCCATCCAATAGGGGAACGGCATCTACGCCCATACAATGCCTCATATGGTGCCATCCCGATACTCGCATGAAAACTGTTATTATACGCGAACTCTGCGAGTGGCAAATGGTCATCCCAGGAGCCTCCAAAATCCAATGCACACGCTCTCAACATGTCCTCCAGGGTCTGTATAGTCCTCTCTGACTGACCATCTGTCTGAGGATGAAACGCGGTGCTAAAATTCAACTGGGTCCCCATCGCTTCCTGAAAATGTTCCCAAAAGTGGGAAGTGAAGCAGGCATCCCTATCAGAAACAACGCTCACTGGAATTCCATGTAGCCTCACTATCTCGCGCACATATAGGTTCGCTAACTGGCTCAGAGTATCGGTAGCTCTCATAGCTAGAAAATGGACTGATTTCGTCAACCGATCTACAATCCCCCATATGGCATCATGACCTCTTCGGGTCCTCGGTAATCCCATCACAAAATCCATAGTGACATGCTCCCACTTCCATGTCGGTATCGGTAGAGGCTGCAATAACCCTGCAGGCTTCTGATGCTCTACCTTCACCTGCTGACAAACGAGACACTTAGCAACATATTCAGCAATGTGCTTTTTCATTCCCGACCACCAATAAACCTTTCGAAGGTTTTGATACATTTTGGTACCCCCTGGATGTATCGTATACTTCAATGAGTGAGCCTCTGTCAGGATCAACCTTCTGATCTCTGCGTCATCAGGAACACATATCCTACCTCTGAACCTCAACAATCCATCCGAACTCAACCCAAAGTCCGTCTCTATACCCCTCTGTATCTGCCCGACAATATCACTACACTGCTGATCAACTCGCTGAGCCTGTCGGATTCGATCTACCAGATCCGGTTCCAACTGCAGGCTAGCTATCATAAATCCACTATCAGCGTCAGGCGGGGTCATATCCAAACTGAGGTTCATGAACTGTTCCAACAGCTCGTGTTCCCTGATCATCATGAATGATACCATCCCGAGATGCTTCCTACTCAATGCATCAACAACCACATTTGCTTTACCCGGGTGGTATAGGATTTCACAATCATAATCCTTTAACAGCTCGAGCCATCTCCTCTGTCTCATGTTCAACTCTTTCTGTGAGAACAGGTACTTAAGGCTCTTATGATCTGTATAAATCTAAAATCTCTCACCATAGAGGTAGTGGCGCCATATCTTCAGCGCAAACACCACCGCTGCCAACTCCAAGTCATGGGTCGGGTAGTTCCTCTCATGATCCTTTAACTGTCTTGATCCATAGACTACTACCTTCCCATCCTGAATCAATACACAGCCCAGTCCTAGGTGTGAAGCATCTGCATACACCGAGAAACCTCCTGAGCTGGTAGGAATGGTGAGTATTGGAGCTGTAGTTAATCTCCTTTTCAACTCCTCAAAACTGTCTTCACACTTTTTATCCCACACAAACTCTACATTTTTCCTTGTGAGACGTGTCAATGGAGCAGCTAACCTCGAAAATCCCTCTACAAACCTTCGGCAATACCCAGCTAAACCCAAGAAACTTCTGATCTCTGTCATTGTCTGGGGTCTCTGCCACTGAACTACGGCCTCAATCTTAGATGGATCCACTGATACTCCATCCTTTGATACTATGTGACCCAGAAAAGAGATCTGTTCCAACCAAAAGTCGCACTTACTGAGTTTAGCGTACAACTTCTTCTCTCGGAGGGTTTGTAGCACTATCCTCAAATGCCTTTCATGTTCCTCTCTAGACCTTGAATACACCAGTATATCATCAATAAACACAATAACAAATCGATCCAAGTACTGGTGGAATACCTCATTCATAAAAGACATAAAAACTGCGGGAGCATTCGTCAACCCGAATGGCATAACCATAAACTCATAATGTCCATACCGGGTGCGAAAAGCTGTCTTGGGTACGTCTCCATCTCGTATCTTCAACTGATGGTACCCTGATCTCAGATCTATCTTGGAAAAGACCTGCGCTCCCTTAAGCTAATCCAACAAATCATCGATGCGCGGGAGGGGATACTTATTCTTGATGGTGGCCTTATTCAACAACCGGTAATCTATACACAGTCGGAGGCTTCCATCCTTCTTCCTTACAAACAGAACCGATGCTCCCCAAGGTGAGACGCTCGGCCTGATGAACCCCTTCTCCAGCAACTCTTGTAATTGTTTCCTTAACTCCTCTAACTCAACTTGAGCCATTCTGTATGGTGGCTTGGACATCGGCTCTATACCAGGTGCCAAATCTATACCAAACTCCATCTCCCTATCTGGAGGTAACCCTGGTAACTCATCCGGAAAGACATCTGGAAATTCCCTAACCACTGGTATGTCTTCCAATTCCGGACGTGCCTTATCTGTCTCAATCACAAAAGCGATGGATCCTTCACATTGTTCTTTCCACCATTAGTATCATAAATCATCACATCACATATATAAATGAAATCAAATTTATCTTTCATACATCATGTATCAAGATTGTACTCATCACACTTATAATAATCATGTTCTTTAATTTCATTTCACAAAATTAACTACAAGATTGTCTATCTTTGGAAACATCAAGGTTTTAGCATGACAATCCATAACAACATGATTGGCAGCCAATCAATCCATTCCTAGGATCACATCAAAATCACTCATGTTTAATAAAATTAAATCGGCTGCCATCTCTTTACCTCCTATCTTCATTTTACAATCCCTATATATATGCTCAGTTAACTGACTATCATTCATAGGGGTAGATATCAACAACATCTTATCAAGCAGCGTGGGTTTTACATGCTTCAACAATTTACATGCAAAGGATGGCGAAATAAAGGAATGCGTGGCACCAGGATCAAACAGTACATAAGCTTCTAAATCAAAGATTTGGATGGTACCTTTTACCACATCTGATGACTGATCTGCAGTATCCTGATCCAGTGCGTGCACTCGTCCTCTGCTTACACCCACTGCTTGCTTCCCCTTTTCCTCAGCTGTAGCCCTCCTTCTCGGAGCCGCTGTACCAACTAGAGCTCTCTCTGACTCCTTGCCCTTCTGTGGGGCTCTCTCTATCATCTCTGGGCAATCTCTGATTATGTGCCCTGGCTTCCCACATCTGAAGCATACAACCTGAGGTCCATAACATGGTCGAGTACCATGGTACCTACCACACTTGTCACACTGTTCTATAGTAGGCCGTGGTCCTCCAATCACGATTCCCTTAACTGGAGCAATGGCCGGATACATGGGAGTATCAACTGTCCTCTCCTGGATCTCATCAATTCTCGGCCTCTTTCCAGAGAATCTCTTGCTTCCTTTATAGCTGAAGCCTCTTTCCATCATAGGTCTCTTCTTATCTCTGTCCCTCATCTTACCAACCTTTCCAAACTCCGAGGCGATTCTATCAACATCTTGTTCACATAGTTGCACCCTGCGCACTGCCTCCTCATAGGTCGTTATATCTAGGGGAACCAGTCTAGACCTGACGGTCGGTCTCAATCCATCCACAAACTTCTGGATCTTCTCGACCTCATTACCCATCGTGTTGGGATCATATCTGCCCAGGGATATAAAAGCAGTCTCATACTCATCCACAGTCCTGCTCCCTTGGGTCAGCCCCAAAAATGCCATCTTTAGCTTTCGCTGGGCGGTATCCGGGACATACTATCTCCGGAAGGCCTCTAGAAACACATCCCGGCTGATCTCAGTATGCCGGGCTCTCAAAATAGGCCTGGTGGATTTCCACCAATGTTCTGCTGATCCCTTCAGCATAAAAGCGACAAATGCTACCATCTCGGTAGTAGTGCACTCAAAGAACCCATATAATTTCTCGATCTCATTGATCCAATCCTCAACCGCTACTGGGTCCTTTACTCCACTGAAAGACGGCGGTCCAAACTTCTGGAACTGCCGCAGTCTATCCAAATCACATCCATATCCCCAATCTCTACTGCCTGGCATAGCAACCGATGTAGGCACATCCTGTGTGGGTGGGGTATCTGTCGTCTGAGGTCCTTGGGCTTGCCTTGCCCGTGCCTCGGGAGCTGCTGCCTGCTCGGCATCACCCTGTGTAGCGGGACTTTGTCTACCGCCAACTCCAGATAAAGATTGGGTGACCAACTCCACAATCATCTCAATGCTCCGCTCAATCCTCGCGAAGCGAGCTTCAGTACTCTCGGGCCTCTCCTCTGGACCCTGTGGAGCGTGCTCAACATCAGCCTCCACCTCAACATTCTCCTGAGCCTCGTGTGTTTTTGGCTCAACACGACCCCTAGGCCTACCTCTACGGCCTAGAGCCTGTGCTCTCATCCCTCTACCGCGACTGGTACTAGGCATACTTACTCAGTTCCCTACATTCACAACCAATTACTTAGTCAACCCATTGACATACACTATTTGTATCTAAACAAGCACAGTAACTTGGGGATGTAATTTTTTACTTATTAAGTATTTTAGACACGACACACGTCAGACCAACTCGAGCTCTGATACCAACTTCTGTCACGACCCTCAACTTACTAAAATACGTACAAATTTTTTGCATTTTCATGCATCAATCCTTAATCATCCTTCCTCGATCGTGAACAACCCCACACTTAACAGTTGGGCTGTGTGTCGACGTCTAACTCACTCCACCATACCAATTCAATTTGAAACATTATTTATGAGTAAACACTTGTATAAATGTATATATATCAGGGTTGTTACATGTGTTTACATTGTTTTACATCCCCAGTGGTTACATACAAAATGCTACTGTGCTATGTCTAGTTTAGATACAAAATAATCAAGGTGTGTATACCTTTAGCGATGGGATGCAGCGGAATTACCAAAAAGGGAACGCCTCCAGTCACGTCCAATCTATACTCAAATCTCTGTAGAGAGGGGAAAATAAGGGGGTGAGCAAACCACACGCTCAGTAAGGCAATCATGCGAACAGGTAGATACTGTACTATCTACGTGATCGTGATGCCATGCTCAAAAGCATTTAATTCATTGTTTATCTCAAAACATGAGTGTATGATTGTGTTAATGGTATGTAAAGCATTCATGCTATAGAAATCAAGTGCACTTGTCAGCTCAAAGCATGGTATAAATCATCATGCATAATTCACAATAAAAGCATGGCATTACCGATCATGCATTTTCACAATAAAGCATGGCATTAAACATCATGCATCCATGCACTTTAAAAACCATTAACAAATCAATTCATCACTGGTCAGGTCTCGGCCCATCCCTCGGGCTTTCCTGACCCACAATCATTTCAAACATGGATTTAATCTCAAATAGCAGTAGACATGTGAGATAGGCAGTTCAACAATAGGTAATAACCTCAAGGCCTATGTACATAACATGTGATACCGGCTACACGGATCAGGTGTGCGGGATATCACCACTATCTGCTTCCACACGGGAGGTGGGTCAAATCCTACCCGCCGGTCCATAGCAGATCTCGTCCGAAGATGGGACATCACAATTCAACACGGTACAATGTACTCCATGCTACATGCATGGTACAACGTACTCCGTGGACCCAATCAACACATCATATCACGCCACATCTCAAACGCACGTGTGAGCCTATTTAATCGGGGCGACCTCTTGTCTATCCGAAGCTCCTAACACGGCTAATTAATCATGTCAAAACAATGCACGTGTGAGCCTATTTAATCGATGTGACACCCAGTCTACTCGAAGCTTCAAACACGGCAAATGCAAGGTGGGCATCCAGTGCGAGACAAACTCGAGCACAATGCCAAAACAACTATGAAATCCATGTGAAAACTAGTGCCTCTTGCACTCTTTCATACTCACGAAATCATGTAGGTGGCTCAAAACTTGCAAAATGTGGTTAACAAAATCAAAACACACTCATTTCTTTTGCAAATCATTTCAATGTTAGCCAACCTACCAATTATTTGCTAAAAAGCAATAAAACATGATTTTCAAAGCAATATGCTTTTGTTTTCATGCACATTTCTCAAACTCCCAACTTTTACCCTTCAATCACTCAACAGCATTTCCTAGTCTCATGCATTCTAGCAAAACATTTAAGCGCCCAAATTGCGCACAGATATCTCTAAGAGTCCACACAATTCCCTTCCTCGATTTACTTGGTGTGACTCCTTTCCTTTTAGCTTCTCACGCTCTTGGCTCAACTCGCCTCGGCGTATCCTCAGAAGCTGCGATTCATTCATTAAATCGATTGAGTTAATGTATTTAACCCATAATTGACCTCACTAGTCAATATTATTCACTTATGCATTTTACAAATGCCTTAATCCACATTTTACCTCTTTTAGGTAAATCTCACAATTTATCCACTAACCACATCTTAAAATCATACCACAACACTATAAATAACTTTTACATATCTCATTCATCATTAATCTCCATACATTCCACTTTCTCACTCTAGACCATTTCTAGGTCATAATCATTCCAATGTATTTAGATAGTTTCTAACCATCCATACTCATGCCAAACAACTCCAAAATCAATTAAATAAACAATGTACCATAGTTGGAGTGTTAGAATCTTACCAAATTTGATTTCTCTTCTTGCTCCAATGGCAATGCCCTTAACTCCTTCAATACCAACAATGGGAAAATGCTTTCCAACTATGTTGTTCTTCTCTTTGATAGGAACAACTTTGTCTCTAATGGTCTCTCTTCAAACCTCACTGAAAATGGCTGATTTTTGAGAGAGAATGTTAGGTTTTTGGGTTGAAAGTGGAAGGTTTGTGTTTTTCCCAAAATTTTCTGATTTCCAGCACTCCTTATATAGAATTAGCTTGAGGAGATTGATCTGGTCCAAGAGGAGATCGATCTGGTCCCTTAAAATACCTTTTTTTCACGACATTTTAAGCCTGAGATCGATCTGTCGAAGCATGAGATCGATCGGTCGAGGCATGAGATCGATCTGCTCCCAAACAGAGAGCTAAGGAGATCGATCTGGCTCCATTGGAGATCGATCTGCTCTATTCTTTTGCCCAAATAAGAGCATTCTGGCTCTTCCAGATCGATCTCTCATCCCATGAGATCGATCTACCCTTCAAAATTTCCAGATTTTCTACAGTTCCTCTGCAACAACACTTACCAAACATCCTTAATTTGCTACCATGATCATTTCCTCATTCATTCATGTCACGACCCTCAACTTACCAAAATACGTACAAATTTTTCGCATTTTCATGCATCAATCCTTAATCATCCTTCCTCGATCGTGAACAACCACGCGCTTAACAGTTGGGCTGTGTGTCGACGTCTAACCCACTCCACAATACCAATTCAATTGAAATATTATTTACATACAAAATGCTACTGTGCTATGTCTAGTTTAGATACAAAATAATCAAGGTGTGTATACCTTTAGCGATGGGATGCAGCGGAATTACCAAAAAGGGACGCCTCCAGTCACGCTCAATCTATACTCAAATCTCTGTAGAGAGGGGAAAATAAGGGGGTGAGCAAACCACACGCTCAGTAAGGCAATCATGCGAACAGGTAAATACTGTACTATCTACGTGATCGTGATGCCATGCTCAAAAGCATTTAATTCATTGTTTATCTCAAAACATGAGTGTATGATTGTGTTAATGGTATGTAAAGCATTCATGCTATTAAAATTCAGTGCACATTTCAACTCAAAGCATGGTATAAATCATCATGCATAATTCACAATAAAAGCATGGCATTAAACATCATGCATTTTCACAATAAAGCATGGCATTAAACATCATGCATCCGTGCACTTTAAAAAAAAAACCATTAACAAATCAATTCAACGTCAGGTCCCAGCCCATCCCTCGGGCTTTTCTGACCACAATCACTTCAAACATGGATTTATTCTCAAATAGCATTAGACATGTGAGATAGGCAGTTCAACAATAGGTAATAACCTCAAGGCCTATGTATATAACCTGTGATACCGGCTACACGGATCAGGTGTGCGGGATATCACCACCATCTGCTTCCACACAGGAGGTGGGTCAAATCCTACCCGCCGGTCCATAGCAGATCTCGTCCGAAGACGGTACATCACATCACAACACGGTACAATGTACTCCATGCTACATGCACTGTACAACGTACTCCGTGTACCCCCAGCCTTATCCCTCGTTCGGGCTCATCAGCTGTTCCTCCAACCCTTATCCCTCGTTCGGGCTCATCAGGTGGATCTCCGACCCTTATCCCTCGTTCGGGCTCATCAAGTTGTTTTAACATGCCATGTCTCAAAACAATGCACGTGTGAGCCTATTTAATCGATATGACACCAAGTCTACTCGAAGCTCCAAGCACGGCAACATGCAAGGTCGGCATCCAGTGCGAGACAAACTCAAAGCACAATGCCAAAATAATATGAAATCCATGTGAAAACTAGTGCCTCTTGCACTCTTTCATACTCACGAAATCATGTAGGTGGCTCAAAACTTGCAAAATATGGTTAACAAACCAAAACATACTCATTTCTTTTGCAAATCATTTCAATGTTAGCCAACCTACCAATCATTTGCTAAAAAGCAGTAAAACAAGATTTCCAAAGAAATATGCTTTTGTTTTCATGCACATTTCTCAAACTCCCAACTTTTACCCTTCAATCACCTAACAACATTTCCTAATCTCATGCATTCTAGCAAAACATTTAAGCGCCCAAATTGCGCACAATATCTCTAAAGTCCACACAATTCCCTTACCTCGATTTACTTGGTGTGACTCCTTTCCTTTTAGCTTCTCACGCTCTTGGCTCAACTCGCCTCGGCGTATCCTCGGAAGCTGCGATTCATTCATTAAATCGATTGAGTTAACGTATTTAACCCAAAATTGACCTCACTAGTCAATATTATTCACTTATGCATTTTACAAATGCCTTAATCCACATTTTACCTCTTTTAGGCAAATCTCACAATTTATCCACCAACATCTTAAAATCATACCCACAACACTATTAATAACTTCTATATATATCTCATTTCCCATTAATCTTCATCAATTTCACTTTCTCACACTAAACCATTTCTAGGTCAAAATCATTCCAATGCATTCTAGATAGTTTCTAACCATCCATACTCATGCCAAACAACTCCAAAATCATTTAAATAAACAATGCACCATAGTTGGAGTGTTAGAATCTTACCAAATTTGATTTCTCTTCTTGCTCCAATGGCAATGCCCTTAACTCCTCCAATACCAACAATGGGAAAATGCTTTCCAACTATGTTGTTCTTCTCTTTGATAGGAACAACTTTGTCTCTAATGGTCTCTCTTCAAACCTCACTGAAAATGGCTGATTTTTGAGAGAGAATGTTAGGTTTTTGGGTTGAAAGTGGAAAGTTTGTGTTTTTCCCAAAATTTTCTGATTTCCAGCACTCCTTATATAGAAATAGCTTGAGGAGATCGATCTGGTCCCTTAAAATCCCTCTTTTTCACGGCATTTTTAAGCCTGAGATCGATCTGTTGAAGCATGAGATCGATCTGTCAAGGCATGAGATCGATCTGTCGAAGCATGAGATCGATCTGCTCCCAAACAGAGAGCTAAGGAGATCGATCTGGGTGCTTGGGGATCGATCTTTTCACTACCAAATGCTTAGGAGATCGATCTGGCTCCATTGGAGATCGATCTGCTCTATTCTTTTGCCCATTTAAGAGCATTCTGGCTCTTCCAGATCGATCTCTCATCCCATGAGATCGATCTGCCCTTCAAAATTTCCAGATTTCCTCTGCAACAACACTTACCAAACATCCTTAATTTTCTACCATGATCATTTCCACATTCATTCATCTTTGAGACTTGAAAATGACATCCATCCTCACTTCATACACATTAAAACTTGTGTAGAATCTTTGTATGACCAATGGTACTTAATATAAACAAAAATGGAAGTGCACATCTTATGCAATTCTACTTCCATTTTACCAAACTATTCATAATCCATTCTACACACATTCTCCACATGTTTAAGTCCATTTCTACACATTCATACATAATGAAACTTGTATGTACGATTACCACGCTCATTACAAGTGTGTACATTACTTATGGACTTACATCACATATACTTCACTCATGAATTCATAGTACAACTCTATTTACACTTCTATGTACATATATACCTTTATACATATACGGGGTCTCACATTCTCCCCCACTTAGAAAATTTGGTCCTCCAAATTGGAACCAATTATTCTGTGAACAACTCGGGATACCTCTCCCACATCAAACTCTCCAATTCCCATGTGGCTTCTTCCACAGTGTGATGTTGCCAAAGTATCTTCACCAAGGGAATTGTCTTTGTCCTCAGCACTTTCTCTTTTCTGTCCAATACCCGAACTGGCTTCTCAACATAGGTCATACCCTCATTGAGCTCCAAAGGCTCATATCTTATCACATGTGCCGGGTCCGGGTGATACTTCCTCAACATGGATACGTGGAAGACGTTATGCATACTTGCCAACTCTGGTGGCAATGCCAACCTATACACCTTGTCTCCCACCTTATCAAGTATCTCAAATGGCCCTATATATCGAGGGCTCAACTTTCCCTTCTTCCCAAATCTCATAATTCCCTTCGAAGGGGAAACTTTCAAAAACACTGACTCACCCACCTCAAACTCTAGTGGTCTCCGTCTCTTGTCAGCATAACTCTTTTGCCTGCTCTGAGCTGTCTGTAACCTCTCACATATCAAATGGACATCCTCAGAGGCTTGTCTAACCAAGTCGGGAGCAAAGATCTATCTGTCACCAACCTCTTCCCATCCAATAGGGGAACGGCATCTACGCCCATACAATGCCTCATATGGTGCCATCCCGATACTCGCATGAAAACTGTTATTATACGCGAACTCTGCGAGTGGTAAATGGTCATCCCAGGAGCCTCCAAAATCCAATGCACATGCTCTCAACATGTCCTCCAGGGTCTGTATAGTCCTCTCTGACTGACCATCTGTCTGAGGATGAAACGCGGTGCTAAAATTCAACTGGGTCCCCATCGCTTCCTGAAAACGTTCCCAAAAGTGGGAAGTGAAGCGGGCATCCCTATCAGAAACAAGGCTCACTGGAATTCCATGTAGCCTCACTATCTCGCGCACATATAGGTTCGCTAACTGGCTCAGAGTATCGGTAGCTCTCATGGCTAGAAAATGGGCTGATTTCGTCAACCGATCCACAATCACCCATTTGGCATCATGACCTCTCCGGGTCCTCGGTAATCCCATCACAAAATCCATGGTGACATGCTCCCACTTCCATGTCGGTATCGGTAGAGGCTGCAATAACCCTGCAGGCTTCTGATGCTCTACCTTTACCTGCTGACAAACGAGACACTTAGCAACATATTCAGCAATGTGCTTTTTCATTCCCGACCACCAATAAACCTTTCGAAGGTTTTGATACATTTTGGTACCCCCAGGATGTATCGTATACTTCGATGAGTGAGCCTCTGTCAGGATCAACCTTCTGATCTCTGCGTCATCAGGAACACATATCCTACCTCTGAACCTCAACAATCCATCCGAACTCAACCCAAAGTCCGTCTCTATACCCCTCTGTATCTGGCCGACAATATCACTACACTGCTGATCAACTCGCTGAGCCTGTCGGATTCGATCTACCAGATCCGGTTCCAACTGCAGGCTAGCTATCATAAATCCACTATCAACGTCAGGCGGGGTCATATCCAAACTGAGGTTCATGAACTGTTCCAACAGCTCGTGTTCCCTGATCATCATGAATGATACCATCCCGAGATGCTTCCTACTCAATGCATCAGCAACCACATTTGCTTTACCTGGGTGGTATAGGATTTCACAATCATAATCCTTTAATAGCTCGAGCCATCTCCTCTGTCTCATGTTCAACTCTTTCTGTGAGAACAGGTACTTAAGGCTCTTATGATCTGTATAAATTTGAAATCTCTCACCATAGAGGTAGTGGCGCCATATCTTCAGCGCAAACACCACCGCTGCCAACTCCAAGTCATGGGTCGGGTAGTTCCTCTCATGATCCTTTAACTGTCTTGATCCATAGGCTACTACCTTCCCATCCTGCATCAATACACAGCCCAGTCCTAGGTGTGAAGCATCCGCATACATCGAGAAACCTCCTGAGCTGGTAGGAATGGTGAGTATTGGAGCTGTAGTTAATCTCCTTTTCAACTCCTCAAAACTGTCTTCACACTTTTTGTCCCACACAAACTCTACATTTTTCCTTGTGAGACGTGTCAATGGAGCAGCTAACCTCGAAAATCCCTCTACAAACCTTCGATAATACCCAGCTAAACCTAGGAAACTTCTGATCTCTGTCACTGTCTGGGGTCTCTGCCACTGAACTACGGCCTCAATCTTAGATGGATCCACTGATACTCCATCCTTTGATACTATGTGACCCAGAAAAGAGATCTGTTCCAATCAAAAGTCGCACTTACTGAGTTTAGCGTACAACTTCTTCTCTCGAAGGGTTTGTAGCACTATCCTTAAATGCCTTTCATGCTCCTCTCTAGACCTTGAATACACCAGTATATCATCAAAAAACACAATAACAAATCGATCCAAGTACTGGTGGAATACCTCATTCATCAAAGACATAAAAGCTGCGGGAGCATTCGTCAACCCGAATGGCATAACCATAAACTCATAATGTCCATATCGGGTGCGAAAAGCTGTCTTGGGTACATCTCCATCTCGTATCTTCAACTGATGGTACCCTGATCTCAGATCTATCTTGGAAAAGACCTGCGCTCCCTTAATCTGATCCAACAAATCATCGATGCGTGGAAGGGGATACTTATTCTTGACGGTGGCCTTATTCAACAACCGGTAATCTATACACAGTTGGAGGCTTCCATCCTTCTTCCTTACAAACAGAACCGGTGCTCCCCAAGGTGAGACGCTCGGCCTGATGAACCCCTTCTCCAGCAACTCTTGTAATTGTTTCCTTAACTCCTCTAACTCAACTTGAGCCATTCTGTATGGTGGCTTGGACATCGGCTCTGTACCAGGTGCCAAATCTATACCAAACTCCATCTCCCTATCTGGAGGTAACCCTGGTAACTCATCCGGAAAGACATCTGGAAATTCCCTAACCACTGGTATGTCTTCCAATTCCAGACGTGCCTTATCCATCTCAATCACAAAAGCGATGAATCCTTCACATTATTCTTTCCACCATTAGCATCATAAATCATCACATCACATACATAAATGAAATCAAATTTATCTTTCATACATCATGTATCAAGATTATACTCATCACACTTATAAAAAATCTTGTTCTTTAATTTCATTTCACAAAATTAACTACAAGATTGTCTATCTTTGGAAACATCAAGGTTTTAGCATGACAATCCATAACAACATGATTGGCAGCCAACCAATCCATTCCTAGGATAACATCAAAATCACTCATATTTAATAAAATTAAATCGGCTGCCATCTCTTTACCTCCTATCTTCATTTTACAATCCCTATATATATGCTCAGTCAACTGACTATCATTCATAGGGGTAGATATCAACAGCATCTTATCAAGCAGCGTGGGTTTTACATGCTTCAACAATTTACATGCAAAGGATGGTGAAATAAAGGAATGCGTGGCACCAGGATCAAACAGTACATAAGCTTCTAAATCAAAGATTTGGATGGTACCTTTTACCACATCCGATGACTGATCTGCAGTGTCCTGGTCCAGTGCGTGCACTCATCCTCTGCTTACACCCACTGCTTGCTTCCCTTTTTCCTCAGCTGTAGCCCTCCTCCTCGGAGCAGCTGTACCAACTGGAGCTCTCTCTGGCTCCTTGCCCTTCTGTGGGGCTCTCTCTATCATCTCGGGCAATCTCTGATTATGTGCCCTGGCTTCCCACATCTGAAGCATACAACCTGAGGTCCATACCATGGTACCTACCACACTTGCCACACTGTTCTGTAGTAGGCCGTGGTCCTCCAATCACGATTCCCTTAGCTGGAGCAATGGCCGGATACATGGGAGTATCAACTGTCCTCTCCCGGATCTCATCAATTCTCGGCCTCTTTCCAGAGAATCTCTTGCTTCCTTTGTAGCTGAAGCCTCTTTCCATCATAGGTCTCTTCTTATCTCTGTCCCTCATCTTACCAACCTTTCCAAACTCCGAGGCGATTCTATCAACATCTTGTTCACATAATTGCGCCCTGCGCACTGCCTCCTCATAGGTCGGTATATCCAGGGGGACCAGTCTAGACCTGACGGTCGGTCTCAATCCATCCACAAACTTTTGGATCTTCTCGACCTCATTGCCCATCGTGTTGGGATCATATCTGCCCAGGGATATAAAAGCAGTCTCATACTCATCCACAGTCCTGCTCCCTTGGGTCAGTCCCAAAAATGCCATCTTTAGCTTCCGCTGTGCGGTATCCGGGACATACTGTCTCCGGAAGGCCTCTAGAAACACATCTCAGCTGATCTCAGTATGCCGGGTTCTCAAAATAGGCCTGGTGGATTTCCACCAATGTTCTGCTGATCTCTTCAGCATAAAAGCGGCAAATGCTACCATCTCGGTAGTAGTGCACTCAAAGAACCTATATAATTTCTCGATCTCATTGATCCAATCCTCAGCCGCTACTGGGTCCTTTACTCCACTGAAAGACGGCGGTCCAAACTTCTGGAACTGCCGCAGTCTATCCAAATCACATCCATATCCCCAACCTCTACTGCCTGGCATAGCAACTGGCGTAGGCACATCCTGTGGGGGTGGGGTATCTGTCGTCTGAGGTCCTTGGGCTTGCCTCGCCCGTGCCTCAGGAGCTACTGTCTGCTCGGCATCACCCTGTGTAGCGGGACTCTGTCTACCGCCAACTCCAGATAAAGATTGGGTGACCAACTCCACAATCATCTCAATGCTCCGCTCAATCCTCGTGAAGTGAGCCTCAGTACTCTCGGGCCTCTCCTCTGGACCCTGTGGAGCGTGCTCAACATCAGCCTCCACCTCAACATTCTCCTGAGCCTCATGTGTTTCTGGCTCAACACGACCCCCAGGCCTACCTCTACGGCCTCGAGCCTGTGCTCTCATCCCTCTACCGCGACTGGTATTAGGCATACTTACTCAATTCCCTACATTCACAACCAATTACTTAGTCAACCCATCGACATACAGTATTTGTATCTAAACAAGCACAGTAACTTGGGGATGTAATTTTTTTTTCACTTATTAAGTATTTTAGACATGACACACGTCAGACCAACTCGAGTTCTGATATCAACTTCTGTCACGACCCTCAACTTACCAAAATACGTATAAATTTTTCGCATTTTCATGCATCAATCCTTAATCATCCTTCCTCGATCGTGAACAACCACGCCCTTAACAGTTGGGCTGTGTGTCGACGTCTAACCCACTCCACCATACCAATTCAATTGAAACATTATTTATGAGTAAACACTTGTGTAAATGTATATATATCAGAGTTGTTACATGTGTTTACATTGTTTTACATCCCCAGTGGTTACATACAAAATGCTACTGTGCTATGTCTAGTTTAGATACAAAATAATCAAGGTGTGTATACCTTTAGCGATGGGATGCAGCGGAATTACCAAAAAGGGACGCCTCCAGTCACGCTCAATCTATACTCAAATCTCTGTAGAGAGAAGAAAATAAGGGGGTGAGCAAACCACACGCTCAGTAAGGCAATCATGCGAACAGGTAGATACTGTACTATCTACGTGATCGTGATGCCATGCTCAAAAGCATTTAATTCATTGTTTATCTCAAAACATGAGTGTATGATTGTGTTAATGGTATGTAAAGCATTCATGCTATTAAAATTCAGTGCACATTTCAACTCAAAGCATGGTATAAATCATCATGCATAATTCACAATAAAAGCATGGCATTAAACATCATGCATTTTCACAATAAAGCATGACATTAAACATCATGCATCTGTGCACTTTAAAAAAAAACCATTAACAAATCAATTCAACATCAGGTCCCAGCCCATCCCTCGGGTTTTCCTGACCACAATCACTTCAAACATGGATTTATTCTCAAATAGCATTAGACATGTGAGATAGGCAGTTCAACACTAGGTAATAACCTCAAGGCCTATGTACATAACCTGTGATACCGGCTACACGGATCAGGTGTGCGGGATATCACCACCATCTGCTTCCACACGGGAGGTGGGTCAAATCCTACCCGTCGGTCCATAGCAGATCTCGTCCGAAGACGGCACATCACATCACAACACGGTACAATGTACTCCATGCTACATGCACGGTACAACGTACTCCGTGGACCCCCAGCCTTATCCCTCGTTCGGGCTCATCAGCTGTTCCTCCAACCCTTGTCCCTCGTTCGGGCTCATCAGGTGGATCTCCGACCCTTATCCCTCGTTCGGGCTCATCAGGTTGTTTTAACATGCCATGTCTCAAAACAATGCACGTGTGAGCCTATTTAATCGATATGACACCAAGTCTACTCGAAGCTCCGAGCACGGCAACATGCAAGGTGGGCATCCAGTGCGAGACAAACTCAAAGCACAATGCCAAAATAATATGAAATCCATGTGAAAACTAGTGCCTCTTGCACTCTTTCATACTCACGAAATCATATAGGTGGCTCAAAACTTGCAAAATATGGTTAACAAACCAAAACATACTCATTTCTTTTGCAAATCATTTCAATGTTAGCCAACCTACCAATCATTTGCTAAAAAGCAGTAAAACATGATTTCCAAAGAAATATGCTTTTGTTTTCATGCACATTTCTCAAACTCCCAACTTTTACCCTTCAATCACCCAACAACATTTCCTAATCTCATGCATTCTAGCAAAACATTTAAGCGCCCAAATTGCGCACAATATCTCTAAGAGTCCACACAATTCCCTTACCTCGATTTACTTGGTGTGACTCCTTTCCTTTTAGCTTCTCACACTCTTGGCTCAACTCGCCTCGGCGTATCCTCGGAAGCTGCGATTCATTCATTAAATCGATTGAGTTAACGTATTTAACCCAAAATTGACCTCACTAGTCAATATTATTCACTTATGCATTTTACAAATGCCTTAATCCACATTTTACCTCTTTTAGGCAAATCTCACAATTTATCCACCAACAACATCTTAAAATCATACCCACAACACTATTAATAACTTCTATATATATCTCATTTCCCATTAATCTTCATCAATTTCACTTTCTCACACTAAACCATTTCTAGGTCAAAATCATTCCAATGCATTCTAGATAGTTTCTAACCATCCATACTCATGCCAAACAACTCCAAAATCATTTAAATAAACAATGCACCATAGTTGGAGTGTTAGAATCTTACCAAATTTGATTTCTCTTCTTGCTCCAATGGCAATGCCCTTAACTCCTCCAATACCAACAATGGGAAAATGCTTTCCAACTATGTTGTTCTTCTCTTTGATAGGAACAACTTTGTCTCTAATGGTCTCTCTTCAAACCTCACTGAAAATGGCTGATTTTTGAGAGAGAATGTTAGGTTTTTGGGTTGAAAGTGGAAAGTTTGTGTTTTTCCCAAAATTTTTTGATTTCCAGCACTCCTTATATAGAAATAGCTTGAGGAGATCGATCTGGTCCAAGAGGAGATCGATTTGGTCCCTTAAAATCCCTCTTTTTCACGGCATTTTTAAGCCTGAGATCGATCTGTTGAAGCATGAGATCGATCTGTCAAGGCATGAGATCGATCTGTCGAAGCATGAGATCGATCTGCTCCCAAACAGAGAGCTAAGGAGATCGATCTGGGTGCTTGGGGATTGATCTTTTCACTACCAAATGCTTAGGAGATCGATCTGGCTCCATTGGAGATCGATCTGCTCTATTCTTTTGCCCATTTAAGAGCATTCTGGCTCTTCCAGATCGATCTCTCATCCCATGAGATCGATCTGCCCTTCAAAATTTCCAGATTTCCTCTGCAACAACACTTACCAAACATCCTTAATTTGCTACCATGATCATTTCCACATTCATTCATCTTTGAGACTTGAAAATGGCATCCATCCTCACTTCATACACATTAAAACTTGTGTAGAATCTTTGTATGACCAATGGTACTTAATATAAACAAAAATGGAAGTGCACATCTTATGCAATTCTACTTCCATTTTACCAAACTATTCATAATCCATTCTACACACATTCTCCACATGTTTAAGTCTATTTCTACACATTCATACATAATGAAACTTGTATGTACGATTACCACTCTCATTACAAGTGTGTACATTACTTATGGACTTACATCACATATACTTCACTCATGAATTCATAGTACAACTCTATTTACACTTCTATGTACATATATACCTTTATACATATACGGGGTCTCACAATTCATCTTTGAGACTTGAAAATGGCATCCATCCTCACTTCATACACATTAAAACTTGTGTAGAATCTTTGTATGACCAATGGTACTTGATATAAACAAAAATGGAAGTGCACATCTTATGCAATTCTACTTCCATTTTACCAAACTATTCATGATCCATTCTACACACATTCTGCACATGTTTAAGTCCATTTCTACACATTCATACATAATGAAACTTGTATGTACGATTACCACTCTCATTACAAGTGTGTACATTACTTATGGACTTACATCACATATACTTCACTCATGAATTCACAGTACAACTCTATTTACACTTCTATGTACATATATACCCTTATACATATACGGGGTCTCACATAGGAGATCGATCTGACCCCATTGGAGATCGATCTGCTCTATTCCATTGCCCAAATAAGAGCATTCTGGCTCTTCCAGATCGATCTCTAATCCTATGAGATCGATCTGGCCTTCATATCTAGATGAGATCGATCTGGCCTTCATACTTTCCAGATTTCCTACAGTTTCCTTGCTGCAACTCACGCCAACACATCCTTAATCTGTTGCCATGGCCATTTTCTCATCCATCCACCTTTATAACTTGAAATGGCATCCGTTCATACCTTATGCACAGTGAAACTTGTGTGCATTCATTGTATATCCAAAAGTATCACATTCCAAACTAAATGGGAGCTTAACTTCATTCCATTTTACCACACTACTCATTTTGAGTTCCAATCACATTCATCACTTATAAGAACTCATTTCTTCATATTCATACTCAATGAAACTTGTATGTACGTTACAATTCATGTTACACATACGTACATTGAATCCATGGACTTACATCAATCATACTTTACATTACAAGTCCATTCACATTCATTACACATTACAACTATACATATACGGGGTCTCACAGGAATCACGCATTGTGATTCCAGGTAAAGGAATTTGGTGAGTATATAGAGATAGCTGCTCGTACTTTGAACTTATGGATGAATATTAGGTGTTTTATGAAATGCATGGTTGCTCAAGTAAATGATTGATGGTATTCAACAATGATGATAAGTATATGCGTGATTTTGGTTTTAAAGTGGATTCTATGAAATGGGATAGTAAGGCTCATAATTGCATAAATCTAATGTTTTGATGTTTTTCAAAATGTAATTGCTTTGTTTTAAACAAGCTTGTAGATGGGCCGGCTAGTGTTTTATTGATGTTGTGGAAAAAGCATTTGTGAAGTGCTAAACCCGGTTGCCGGGATTGTTTGATTATGTATGAGTCGCCTATCATGTATTTGTATGACATAAATCACGCTAGAGCCTCGCTCGCGCTGGATTTCGATATTTTTACTTGTGTGAAACGTGCTGGAGCTTAGCTCGTACTTTGATTTGAATTGTGACAATGTTTTATAAACCGTACTAGAGCTTTTGCTCGTACGTGGTTTTTGATGGTTTTCTTATGCATATAACCGTACTGGAGTTATGCTCGTACGTGGTTTCTTCATATTTTTATGCATAAATGCCATACTAGATCGTTGCTCGTATGAAGTGATTGATTTTGATGAATGAATTCGCGCTAGAGCATAGCTCACGCTGATTTTCACACTGTGGTATGTATGAGGCCATGGTGAGAGATATAGATTGGTGTTCAGGGAACCCAATAGGCCTAACAGACCTCTTGAGTGGGGTGAGGGGCTAAGACCTGACACAATCCATTCAGGAAACCCAACAGGCTTAACAGACTTCTTGAGTGGGGTGAGGGTGAGGGGCTAGGACCTGAATCAGGGAACCCAATAGGGGCGAGCAAGGCCATGAGGGGCTAGGACCTAGTATTAAGAGTACTCCCACGTGCACTTGAGACTATAGAGGTTACACTTGGTATGGGGTAGATAAGACCTACGACAGGCACCCCCAACCATGTTATGGGTCCGCGGAGTACGATGTACCGTGTATATCACATGGAGTATGATGTACCGCATGATGGTTACTTGATTTGAGAAAGTCTGGCGGGGAACTAACCCACCTTCGTGCCAGCATGATATCCTGCACACCGGGATTCGTGTGGTCTGGAATGATATGTGACATAGTTGGCCAACATAGTCAGTTGAGATATAGTGACCTGTCTCCTTGCTTGATTTACTTACTACCACATGATTTTAATCTATAAGTGTGATTGTGACTGTCCCGAGTAGACCCGAGGGAGGGGTCGAGCCTTGAGGACTTGATTTGTGAATTAATGATGATGTTTGTGATTGGAAATTGATTTCGATGGAATTTTGATACTGGAGAAAAGAGGTTGCAAATGTGATTTAAAAAGGAGGTTTCTTAATGAATTGCCCTTTTTATGAATTTAAATGAGATCGAGCATGAGATGATTTATACATGATGTTTTTACCATGTTTTATATGCCAATGTACATGACTTTGATACATGATATATATGTATACTCATATGGCATAGTTTTACTTCCTCATGCTACTACCATAAACGATTTATGCATAACACTATCAGCATGTAGATAGAGTAGTTATCTATCATGCTTGCATTATTGCCTTATTGAGCGTGTGGTTGCTCATCCCTCTCTATTTTCTCCCTCCTACAGATCATGTATAGTAGCCCAGTGAGGACTGAGGCGTGGTATTTTAGACATCCGCTGCATCTCCATCACTCAGAGGTATATACACAGTGATTTTTTTTGTATCTAAACAATGTAAAAGCACAGTAGTCATTTGAAATGTAATTATGGGGGATGTAGATGTCAAAAATCATATTTTATATAAGTAAATGATTAAGTTAGAATGTATGACATCGTTTCATTAAATTGTGAATGAATGGTAAGTGGTGGTTATTATTGACTTACAGCCCAACTGTATATGGCGAGTTGTTCACGATCGAGTAAGGTAACAGTAAAACGCAAAAAATTTATCGAGATTTTTGGTAAAAGGGAATGAAAAAGGGTCGTGACACTCACCACACACAGTTAGGCTGTGAGTCAATAATAATCCACTCCTAATATCCATTCTGAGTTAATAAAAGTGATGTCATACATTTGAATGTCAATCATTCATTTATACAAAATATGATTACTGACATCTACATCCCCCATAATTACATTTCAATTAGCTATTGTGCTTTTACATTTTTTAGATACAAAAAGGAATCACTGTGTATATACCCCTGAGTGATGGAGATGCAGCGGATGTCTTAACCAAAATGCCTCAGTCCTCACTAGGCCACTATGTACGCTCTGTAGAGGGGGGAAATAGAGAGGGATGATGAGCAAACCACACGCTCAGGAAGGCAATAATGCAAGCATGGTAGATAACTACTCTATTTACATGCTGATAGTGAATGCATAAATCATTTATAGTTCGGAGCATGAGGAAAACAAAATTATGCCATATGCGTATACATATATCATGTATTTAAATCATGTAAATTGGCATAATAAAACATGGTAAATCATCATGTACAAGACATCTCATGCTCAATTGTCAAATCACATAATAAAAAGGGAAATTCACTTGAAACATCCTTTTTAAATCCCATCACAAACCATTTTCTCAATCACAAATATCATTACCATTTCACAAATCAAATCCCACAAGGCTCGACCTGTCACGACCCTCAACTTACCAAAATACGTACAAATTTTTTACATTTTCATGCTTCATTTATTATTCGTCCTTACCTCAATCGTGAACAGCAACTTTTCTCAATAGTTGGGCTGTGTGTCGACGTCTAACTCACTCCATCATACCAACTCAATTTGTATAATATTTCTGAGTAAACACTTGTATAAATGTTTATTTATCGGAGTTGTTACATGTGTTTACAATATTTTACATCCCCAATAGTTACATACAAAATGCTACTGTGCTATCGTAAGTTTAGATACAAAATTACAACAGTGTGTATACCTTACGCGATAGGATGCAGCGGATTACCAAAAGGGAACGCCTCCAGTCACGCTCACTCTATACTCAAATCTCTGTATAGAGGGGGGAAATAAGGGGGTGAGCAAACCACAAGCTTAGTAAGGCAATCATGCGAACAGGTAGATACTGCACTATCTACGTGATCGTGATGCCATGCTCAAAAGCATTTAGTTCATCATTTAAACTCAAAACATGAGTGTATGATTGTGTTAATGGTATGTAAAGCATTCATGCTATTAAAATCCAGTGCATATTTCAACTCAAAGCATCGTATAAATCATCATGCATAATTCATAATAAAGCATGGCATTAACCATCATGCTTTTTCTCAAATAAGCATGGCATTAACCATCATGCATTTTCTCAAATAAGCATGGCATTAAACATCATGCATCCGTGCACTTTAAAAACCATTAACAATCAATATCTCAAAACAATTCAACACTTGTCAGGTCTCAGCCTATCCCTCGGATTATCCTGACCCACAAATCATTTCAAACATGGATTTATTCTCAAAACAATAGACATGTGAGATAGGCAATTCAATAATAGGTAAAACCTAAAGGTTTATGGCCATAACCTGTGATACCGGCTACACGGATCAGGTGTGCGGGATATCACCACTATCGCTTCCACTCGAGAGGTGGGTCAAATCGTACCCGCTGATCTATAGCAGATCTCATCTGAAGATGGCACATCACATCTCAACACGGTACAACATACTCCAGGCTACATGCACGGTACAACGTACTCCATGGACCCAATCAACACATCATATCACACCACATCTCAAAATGAACGTGTGAGCCTATTTAATCGGTACGACCTCTTGTCTATCCGGAGCTCCTAACACGGCTAATAAATCATGTCAAAACAATGCACAAGCGAGCCTATTTAATCGATGTGACACCCAGTCTACTCGAAGCTCCAAGCACAGCAACAAGTAAGGTGGGCATCTAGTATGAGACCAGCTCCAAGCACCATGCCAAAACCAGTATGAAATCCATGTGAAAACTAGTGCGAGCTAAGCTCCAGCACTCATGTGTATAAAACATGTCAAATCTCATGCGAGTAACACTCTAACACGCTTTCATTCTCATGAAAACCATGTAGGTGACTCAAACCTTTGCAAAGCATGGTTAACAAACCAAAACAACTCATTTCTTTTGCAAATCATTTCAAATATTAACCAACCTACCAAATCATTTGCTAAAAAGCAATAAAACATGATTTTCAAAGCAATATGCTTTTATTTTCATGCACATTTCTCAAACTCCCAACTCTTTGCCCTTCAATCACCCAATTTCATTTCCTAATTTCTCATGCATTCTAATAAGGCATTTAAGCACCCAAGTTGCGCACAGATATCTCTAAGAGTCCACACAATTCCCTTACCTCGATTTACTTGGTGTGACTCTTTTCCTCTTAGCTTCTCACGCTCTTGGCTGAACTCGCTCCGGTGTATCCTCGGAAGCTGTAATTCAATCATGCAAACCACTTGAGTTAAAGTTGTTAACTCACATTTGACCTCATTAGTCAATATAACTCATCTTTGCATTTACCAATGCCTTAATCCACATTTTACCCCTTTTAGGTAAATCTCACAATTTATCTGCTAACAACATCTTAAAATCATACCACAACACTATTATTAACTTCTACATATCCCATTTCTCATTAACCTCCAAACATTCCACTTTCTCACACTAGGTTCAATCCATTTCTAGGTTACATTATTTTCTAACACAACCTAGGTGCTTCCAACCATCCATACTCATGCCAAACAACTCCAAAATCAATTAAATAGACAATGTACCATAGTTGGAGTGTTAGAATCTTACCAAATCTGATTTCTCTTCTTGCTCCAAATGACAATGCCCTTAGCTCCTTCAATACCAACAATGGGATTTTAGGTTTCAACTATGTTGTTCTCTTCCTCAAGATGAACAACTTAGTGTCTAATGGCCTCCCCTCAAATCTTACTGGAAATGGCTGATTTTAGAGAGAGAAAGTTAGGTTTTTGGGTTGAAAATGGAAAGAAGGTGTTTTTCTCGAAATTGTCAGATTTTTAACACTCCTTTTATAGAAATAGCTTGAGGAGATCGATCTGCACTAGGAGGAGATCGATCTGGTCCCCTTAAATCCCTCTTTTTTATGACATTTTAAGCATGAGATCGATCTGTCGAAGCTAGAGATCGATATGCTCCAAACAGAGAGCTAAGGAGATCGATCTGTAGGCTTAAGGATCGATATTTTCATTACAGAATATTTAGGAGATCGATCTGGCCCCATTGGATATCGATCTGCCATATTCCTTTGCTCAAATAAGAGTTTTCTGGCTCTTCTAGATCGATCTCTCATCCTATGAGATCGATCTGCCATGCAAAATTTTTAGATTTTGCTGCAGTTTCCTGCAGAAACTTATACCAAAACATCCTTAATTTGGTGCCATGGTCATTGTCTCATCCAATAATTTTTGAGACTTGAAAATGACATCCATTCATCCCTTATATGTGGAATCCTTGTGTGAGACCCCGTATATGTATAAGGGTATATATGTACATAGAAATGTAAATAGAGTTGTACTATGAATTCATAAGTGAAGTATATGTGATGTAAGTCCATAAGTAATGTACACACTTGTAATGAGAGTGGTAATTGTACACACAAGTTACATTATGTATGAATGTGAAGAAATTGACTTAAAACATGTGGAGAATGTATGTAGAATGGATTATGAGTAGTTTGGTAAAATGGAAGTAGAATTGCATAAGATGTGCACCTCCATTTTTGTTTATATTAAGTACCATTGGTCATACAAAGATTCTACACAAGTTTTAATGTGTATGAAGTGAGGATGGATGCCATTTTCAAGACTCAAAGATGAATGAATGAGGAAATGATCATGGTAGCAAATTAAGGATGTTTGGTAAGGGTTGTTGCAGAGGAGCTGCAGAAAATCTGGAAATTTTGAAGGGCAGATCGATCTCATGGGATGAGAGATCGATCTGAAAGAGCCGGAATGCTCTTATTTGGACAAAAGAATAGAGCAGATCGCTCTCCAAAGGAGCCAGATCGATCTCCTAAGCATTTTGTAGTGAAAAGATCGATCCCCAAGCACCCAGATCGATCTCCTTAGCTCACTGTTTGGGAGCAGATCGATCTTATGCTTCGACAGATCGATCTCATGCCTCGACAGATCGATCTCATGCTTCGACAGATCGATCTCAGGCTTAAAAATGCCGTGAAAAAGAGGGATTTTAAGGGACCAGATCGATCTCCTCTTAGACCAGATCGATCTCATGCTTCGACAGATCGATCTCAGGCTTAAAAATACCGTGAAAAAGAGGGATTTTAAGGGACCAGATCGATCTCCTCTTGGACCAGATCGATCTCCTCAAGCTGTTTCTATATAAGGAGTGCTGGAAATCAGAAAATTTCGGGAAAAACACAAACCTTCCACTTTCAACCTAAAAACCTAACATTCTCTCTAAAAAATCAGCCATTTTCAGTGAGGTTTAAAGAGAGACCATTAGAGACAAAGTTGTTCCTATCAAAGAGAAGAACAACATAGTTGGAAAGCATTTTCCCATTGTTGGTATTGAAGGAGTTAAGGGCATTGCCATTTGGAGCAAGAAGAGAAATCAAATTGGGTAAGATTCTAACACTCCAACTAAGGTACATTGTTTATATAATTGATTTTGGAGTTGTTTGGTATGAGTATGGATGGTTAGAAACTATCTAAATACATTGGAATGATTATGACCTAGAAATGGTCTAGAGTGAGAAAGTGGAATGTATGGAGATTAATGATGAATGAGATATGTAAAAGTTATTAATAGTGTTGTGGTATGATTTTAAGATGTGGTTAGTGGATAAATTGTGAGATTTACCTAAAAGAGGTAAAATGTGGATTAAGGCATTTATAAAATGCATAAGTGAATAATATTGACTAGTGAGGTCAATTATGGGTTAAATGCATTAACTCAATCGATTTAATGAATGAATCACAGCTTCCGAGGATACGCCGAGGCGAGTTGAGCCAAGAGCGTGAGAAGCTAAAAGGAAAAGAGTCACACCAAGTGAATCGAGGTAAGGGAATTGTGTGGACTCCTAGAGATATTTGTGCGAAATTTGGGCGCTTAAATGTTTTGCTAGAATGCATGAGAATAGGAAATGATGTTGGGTGATTGAAGGGTAAAAGTTGGGAGTTTGAGAAATGTGCATGAAAAAAAAAGCATATTGCTTTGAAAATCATGTTTTATTGCTTTTTAGCAAATGATTGGTAGGTTGGCTAACATTGAAATGATTTGCAAAAGAAATGAGTGTGTTTTGGTTTTGTTAACCATACTTTGCAAAGTTTTGAGCCACCTACATGATTTTGTGAGTATGAAAGCGTGCTAGAGTATGACTAGCATGAGATTTGACGTGTTTTATACACATGAGTGCAAGAGGCACTAGTTTTCACATGGATTTCATATTTGTTTTGGCATTGTGCTCGAGTTTGTCTCGCACTGGATGCCCACCTTGCATGTTGCCGTGTTTGGAGCTTCGAGTAGACTGGGTGTCACATCGATTAAATAGGCTCACACGTGCATTGTTTTGACATGATTAATTAGCCGTGTTAGGAGCTTCGGATAGACAAGAGGTCGCACCGATTAAATAGGCTCACACGTACGTTTGAGATGTGGCGTGATATGATGTGTTGATTGGGTCCACGGAGTACGTCGTACCGTGCATGTAGCATGGAGTACATTGTACCATGTTGAATTGTGATGTGCCGTCTTCGGACGAGATCTGCTATGGACCGGCGGGTAGGATTTGACCCACCTCCCGTGTGGAAGCAGATGGTGGTGATATCCCGCACACCTGATCCGTGTAGCCGGTATCACAGGTTATGTACATAGGCCTTGAGGTTATTACCTATTGTTGAACTGCCTATCTCACATGTCTACTGCTATTTGAGATTAAATCCATGTTTGAAATGATTGTGGGTCAGGAAAGCCCGAGGGATGGGCCGAGACCTGACCAATGTTGAAATTGATTTGTTAATGGTTTTTAAAGTGCACGGATGCATGATGGGTAATGCCATGCTTTTATTGTGAATTATGCATGATGATTTGTACCATGCTTTGAGTTGACATGTGCACTTGATTTTTATAGCATGAATGCTTTACATACCATTAACACAATCATACACTCATGTTTTGAGATAAACAATGAATTAAATGCTTTTGAGCATGGCATCACGATCACGTAGATAGTGCAGTATCTACCTGTTCGCATGATTGCCTTACTGAGCGTGTGGTTTGCTCACCCCCTTTATTTTTCCCCTCTCTACAGAGATTTGAGTATAGATTGAGCGTGACTGGAGGCGTTCCCTTTTTGGTAATCCGCTGCATCCTATCGCTAAAGGTATACACACCTTGATTATTTTGTATCTAAACTAGACATAGCACAGTAGCATTTTGTATGTAACCACTGGGGATGTAAAACAATGTAAACACATGTAACAACTCTGATATATATACATTTATACAAGTGTTTACTCATAAATAATGTTTCAAATTGAATTGGTATGGTGGAGTGAGTTAGACGTCGACACACAGCCCAACTGTTAAGTGTGTGGTTGTTCACGATCGAGGAAGGATGATTAAGGATTGATGCATGAAAATGCGAAAAATTTGTACGTATTTTGGTAAGTTGAGGGTCGTGACAGAAGTTGGTATCAGAGCTCGAGTTGGTTTGATGTGTGTCGTGTCTAAAATACTTAATAAGTTGAAAAATTACATCCCCAAGTTACTGTGCTTGTTTAGATACAAATTGTGTGTGTCGATGGGTTGACTAAGTAATTGGTTGTGAATGTAGGGAATTGAGTAAGTATGCCTAATACCAGTCGTGGTAGAGGGATGAGAGCACAGGCTCGAGGTCGTAGAGGTAGGCCTGGGGGTCGTGTTGAGCCAGAAACACACGAAGCTCAGGAGAATGTTGAGGTGGAGGCTGATGTTGAGCACGCTCCACAGGGTCCAGAGGAGAGGCCCGAGAGTACTGAGGCTCGCTTCGCGAGGATTGAGCGGAGCATTGAGATGATTGTGGAGTTGGTCACCCAATCTTTATCTGGAGTTGGCGGTAGACAGAGTCCCGCTACGCAGGGTGATGTCGAGCAGGCAGCAGCTCCTGAGGCACGGGCAAGGGAAGCCCAGAGGCCACAGACGACAGATACCCCACCCACACAGGATGTGCTTACGCCGGTTGCCATGCCAGGCAGTAGAGGTTGGGGATATGGATGTGATTTGGATAGACTGCGGCAGTTCCAGAAGTTTGGACCGCCGTCTTTCAGTGGAATAAAGGACCCAGTAGCGGCTGAGGATTGGATCAATGAGATCGAGAAATTATATGGGTTCTTTGAGTGCACTACTACCGAGATGGTAGCATTTGCCGCTTTTATGCTGAAGGGATCAGCAGAACATTGGTGGAAATCCACCAGGCCTATTTTGAGAGCCTGGCATACTGAGATCAGCTGGGATGTGTTTCTAGAGGCCTTCCGGAGATAGTATGTCCCGGATACCGCACAGCGGAAGCTAAAGATGACATTTTTGGGACTGACCCAAGGGAGCAGGACTGTGGATGAGTATGAGACTGCTTTTATATCCCTGGGCATGTATGATCCCAACACGATGGGTAATGAGGTCGAGAAGATCCAAAAGTTTGTGGATGGATTGAGACCGACCGTCAGGTCTAGACTGGTTCCCCTAGATATACCGACCTATGAGGAGGCAGTGCGCAGGGCGCAACTATGTGAACAAGATGTTGATAGAATCGCCTCAGAGTTTAGAAAGGTTGGTAAGATGAGGGATAGAGATAAGAAGAGACCTATGATGGATAGAGGCTTCAGCTATAAAGGAAGCAAGAGATTCTCTGGAAAGAGGCCGAGAATTGATGAGATCCGGGAAAGGACAGTTGATACTCCCATGTATCCGGCCATTGCTCCAGCTAAGGGAATCGTGATTGGAGGACCACGGCCTACTACGGAACAGTGTGGCAAGTGTGGTAGGTACCATGGTACTCGACCATGCTATGGGTCTCCTGTAGTATGCTTCAGATGTGGGAAGCCAGGGCACATAATCAGCGATTGCCCAGAGATGACAGAGAGGGCCCCACAGAAGGGCAAGGAGCCAGAGAGAGCTCCAGTTGGTACAGCTGCTCCGAGGAGGAGGGCTACAGCTGAGGAAAAAGGGAAGCAAGCAGTGGGTGTAAGCAGAGGACGAGTGCACGCACTGGACCAGGACACTGCAGATCAGTCATCAGATGTGGTAAAAGGTACCATCCAAATCTTTGATTTAGAAGCTTATGTACTGTTTGATCCTGGTGCCACGCATTCCTTTATTTCGCCATCCTTTGCATGTAAATTGTTGAAGCATGTAAAACCCACGCTGCTTGATAAGATGTTGTTGATATCTACCCCTATGAATGATAGTCAGTTGACTGAGCATATATATAGGGATTGTAAAATGAAGATAAGAGGTAAAGGGATGGCAGCCGATTTAATTTTATTAAACATGAGTGATTTTGATGTGATCCTAGGAATGGATTGGTTGGCTGCCAATCATGTTGTTATGGATTGTCATGCAAAAACTTTGATGTTTCCAAAGATAGACAATCTTGTAGTTAATTTTGTGAAATGAAATTAAAGAACATGAAATTTATAAGTGTGATGAGTATAATCTTGATACATGATGTATGAAAGATAAATTTGATTTCATTTATGTATGTGATGTGATGATTTATGATACTAATGGTGGAAAGAATAATGTGAAGGATTCATCGCTTTTGTGATTGAGATGGATAAGGCACGTCCAAAATTGGAAGACATACCAGTGGTTAGGGAATTTCCAGATGTCTTTTCGGATGAGTTACCAGGGTTACCTCCAGATAGGGAGATGGAGTTTGGTATAGATTTGGCACCTGGTACAAAGCCGATGTCCAAGCCACCATACAGAATGGCTCAAGTTGAGTTAGAGGAGTTAAGGAAACAATTACATGAGTTGCTGGAGAAGGGGTTCATCAGGCCGAGCGTCTCACCTTGGAGAGCACCGGTTCTGTTTGTAAGGAAGAAGGATGGAAGCCTCTGACTGTGTATAGACTACCGGTTGTTGAATAAGGCCACCATAAAGAATAAGTATCCCCTCCCACGTATCGATGATTTGTTGGATCAGCTTAAGGGAGCGCAAGTCTTTTCCAAGATAGATCTGAGATGTACCCAAGACAGCTTTTCGCACCCGGTATGGGCATTATGAGTTTATGGTTATGCCATTTGGGTTGACGAATGCTCCCGCAGCTTTTATGTCGTTGATGAATGAGGTATTTCACCAGTATTTGGATCGGTTTGTGATCGTGTTTATTGATGATATACTTGTGTATTCAAGGTCTAGAGAGGAGCATGAGAGGCATCTAAGGATAGTGCTACAGACCCTTCGAGAGAAGAAGTTGTACGGTAAACTCAGTAAGTGCGACTTTTGGTTGGAACAGATCTCTTTTCTGGGTCACATAGTATCAAAGGATGGAGTATCAGTGGATCCATCTAAGATTGAGGCCGTAGTTCAGTGGCAGAGACCCCAGACAGTGACAGAGATCAGAAGTTTCCTGGGTTTAGCTGGGTATTACCGAAGGTTTGTAGAGGGATTTTCGAGGTTAGCTGCTCCTTTGACACGTCTCACGAGGAAAAATGTAGAGTTTGTGTGGGACAAAAAGTGCGAAGAAAGTTTTGAGGAGTTGAAAAGGAGATTAACTACATAGTTGGCCAACATAGTCAGTTGAGATATAGTGACCTGTCTCCTTGCTTGATTTACTTACTACCACATGATTTTAATCTATAAGTGTGATTGTGACTGTCCCGGGTAGACCCAAGGGAGGGGTCGAGCCTTGAGGACTTGATTTGTGAATTAATGATTATGTTTGTGATTGGAAATTGATTTCGATGGAATTTTGATACTGGAGAAAAGAGGTTGCAAATGTGATTTAAAAAGGAGGTTTCTTAATGAATTGCCCTTTTATGAATTTAAATGAGATCGAGCATGAGATGATTTATACATGATGTTTTTACCATGTTTTATATGCCAATGTACATGACTTTGATACATGATATATATGTATACTCATATGGCATAGTTTTACTTCCTCATGCTACTACCATAAACGATTTATGCATAACACTATCAGCATGTAGATAGAGTAGTTATCTACCATGCTTGCATTATTGCCTTACTGAGCGTGTGGTTGCTCATCCCTCTCTATTTTCTCCCTCCTACAGATCGTGTATAGAAGCCCAGTGAGGACTGAGGCGTGGTATTTTAGACATCCGCTGCATCTCCATCACTCAGAGGTATATACACAGTGATTTTTTTTGTATCTAAACAATGTAAAAGCACAGTAGTCATTTGAAATGTAATTATGGGGGATGTAGATGTCAAAAATCATATTTTATATAAGTAAATGATTAAGTTAGAATGTATGACATCGTTTCATTAAATTGTGAATGAATGGTAAGTGGTGGTTATTATTGACTCACAGCCCAACTGTATATGGCGAGTTGTTCACGATCGAGTAAGGTAACAGTAAAACGCAAAAAATTTACTGAGATTTTTGGTAAAAGGGAATGAAAAAGGGTCGTGACACTCACCACACACAGTTAGGCTGTGAGTCAATAATAATCCACTCGCAATATCCATTCTGAGTTAATAAAAGTGATGTCATACATTTGAATGTCAATCATTCATTTATACAAAATATGATTACTGACATCTACATCCCCCATAATTACATTTCAATTAGCTATTGTGCTTTTACATTTTTTAGATACAAAAAGGAATCACTGTGTATATACCCCTGAGTGATGGAGATGCAGCGGATGTCTTAACCAAAATGCCTCAGTCCTCACTAGGCCACATGTACGCTCTGTAGAGGGGGGAAATAGAGAGGGATGATGAGCAAACCACACGTTCAGAAAGGCAATAATGCAAGCATGGTAGATAACTACTCTATTTACATGCTGATAGTGAATGCATAAATCATTTATAGTTCGGAGCATGAGGAAAACAAAACTATGCCATATGCGTATACATATATCATGTATTTAAATCATGTAAATTGGCATAATAAAACATGGTAAATCATCATGTACAAGACATCTCATGCTCAATTGTCAAATCACATAATAAAAAGGGAAATTCACTTGAAACATCCTTTTTAAATCCCATCACAAACCATTTTCTCAATCACAAATATCATAACCATTTCACAAATCAAATCCCACAAGGCTCGACCTGTCACGACCCTCAACTTACCAAAATACGTACAAATTTTTCACATTTTCATGCTTCATTTATTATTCGTCCTTACCTCAATCGTGAACAGTAACTTTTCTCAATAGTTGGGCTGTGTGTCGACGTCTAACTCACTCCATCATACCAACTCAATTTGTATAATATTTCTGAGTAAACACTTGTATAAATGTTTATTTATCGGAGTTGTTACATGTGTTTACAACATTTTACATCCCCAATAGTTACATACAAAATGCTACTGTGCTATCGTAAGTTTAGATACAAAATTACAACAGTGTGTATACCTTACGCGATAGGATGCAACGGATTACCAAAAGGGAACGCCTCCAGTCACGCTCACTCTATACTCAAATCTCTGTACAGAGGGGGGAAATAAGGGGGTGAGCAAACCACAAGCTTAGTAAGGCAATCATGCGAACAGGTAGATACTGCACTATCTACGTGATCGTGATGCCATGCTCAAAAGCATTTAGTTCATCATTTAAACTCAAAATATGAGTGTATGATTGTGTTAATGGTATGTAAAGCATTCATGCTATTAAAATCCAGTGCATATTTCAACTCAAAGCATCGTATAAATCATCATGCATAATTCATAATAAAGCATGGCATTAACCATCATGCTTTTTCTTCAATAAGCATGGCATTAACCATCATGCATTTTCTCAAATAAGCATGGCATTAAACATCCTGCATCCGTGCACTTTAAAAACCATTAACAATCAATATCTCAAAACAATTCAACACTTGTCAGGTCTCAGCCTATCCCTCGGATTGTCCTGACCCACAAATCATTTCAAACATGGATTTATTCTCAAAACAATAGACATGTGAGATAGGCAATTAAATAATAGGTAAAACCTAAAGGTTTATGACCATAACCTGTGATACCGGCTACACGGATCAGGTGTGGGGATATCACCACTATCGCTTCCACTCGAGAGGTGGGTCAAATCGTACTCGCTGATCCATAGCAGATCTCATCTGAAGATGGCACATCACATCTCAACACGGTACAACGTACTCCAGGCTACATGCACGGTACAACGTACTCCATGGACCCAATCAACACATCATATCACACCACATCTCAAAATGAACGTGTGAGCCTATTTAATCGGTACGACCTCTTGTCTATCCGGAGCTCCTAACACGGCTAATAAATCATGTCAAAACAATGCACATGCGAGCCTATTTAATCGATGTGACACCCAGTCTACTCGAAGCTCCAAGCACAGCAACAAGTAAGGTGGGCATCTAGTATGAGACCAGCTCCAAGCACCATGCCAAAACCAGTATGAAATCCATGTGAAAACTAGTGCGAGCTAAGCTCCAGCACTCATGTGTATAAAACATGTCAAATCTCATGTGAGTAACACTCTAACACGCTTTCATTCTCATGAAAACCATGTAGGTGACTCAAATCTTTGCAAAGCATGGTTAACAAACCAAAACAACTCATTTCTTTTGCAAATCATTTCAAATATTAACCAACCTACCAAATCATTTGCTAAAAAGCAATAAAACATGATTTTCAAAGCAATATGCTTTTATTTTCATGCACATTTCTCAAACTCCCAACTCTTTGCCCTTCAATCACCCAATTTCATTTCCTAATTTCTCATGCATTCTAATAAGGCATTTAAGCACCCAAGTTGCGCACAGATATCTCTAAGAGTCCACACAATTCCCTTACCTCGATTTACTTGGTGTGACTCTTTTCCTCTTAGCTTCTCACGCTCTTGGCTGAACTCGCTCCGACGTATCCTCGGAAGCTGTAATTCAATCATGCAAACCACTTGAGTTAAAGTTGTTAACTCACATTTGACCTCATTAGTCAATATAACTCATCTTTGCATTTACCAATGCCTTAATCCACATTTTACCCCTTTTAGGTAAATCTCACAATTTATCTGCTAACAACATCTTAAAATCATACCACAACACTATTATTAACTTCTACATATCCCATTTCTCATTAACCTCCAAACATTCCACTTTCTCACACTAGGTTCAATCCATTTCTAGGTTACATTATTTTCTAACACAACCTAGGTGCTTCCAACCATCCATACTCATGCCAAACAACTCCAAAATCAATTAAATAGACAATGTACCATAGTTGGAGTGTTAGAATCTTACCAAATCTGATTTCTCTTCTTGCTCCAAATGACAATGCCCTTAGCTCCTTCAATACCAACAATGGGATTTTAGGTTCCAACTAAGTTGTTCTCTTCCTCAAGATGAACAACTTAGTGTCTAATGGCCTCCCCTCAAATCTTACTGGAAATGGCTGATTTTAGAGAGAGAAAGTTAGGTTTTTGGGTTGAAAATGGAAAGAAGGTGTTTTTCTCGAAATTGTCAGATTTTTAACACTCCTTTTATAGAAATAGCTTGAGGAGATCGATCTGCACTAGGAGGAGATCGATCTGGTCCCCTTAAATCCCTCTTTTTCACGACATTTTAAGCATGAGATCGATCTGTCGAAGCTAGAGATCGATATGCTCCAAACAGAGAGCTAAGGAGATCGATCTGTAGGCTTAAGGATCGATATTTTCATTACAGAATGTTTAGGAGATCGATCTGGCCCCATTGGAGATCGATCTGCCATATTTCTTTGCTCAAATAAGAGTTTTCTGGCTCTTATAGATCGATCTCTCATCCTATGAGATCGATCTGCCATGCAAAATTTTTAGATTTTGCTGCAGTTTTCTGCAGAAACTTATACCAAAACATCCTTAATTTGGTGCCATGGTCATTGTCTCATCCAATAATCTTTGAGACTTGAAAATGACATCCATTCATCCCTTATACCTATTGAAACTTGTGTGGAATCCTTGTGTGAGACCCCGTATATGTATAAGGGTATATATGTACATAGAAATGTAAATAGAGTTGTACTATGAATTCATAAGTGAAGTATATGTGATGTAAGTCCATAAGTAATGTACACACTTGTAATGAGAGTGGTAATTGTACACACAAGTTACATTATGTATGAATGTGAAGAAATTAACTTAAAACATGTGGAGAATGTGTGTAGAATGGATTATGAGTAGTTTGGTAAAATGGAAGTAGAATTGCATAAGATGTGCACTTCCATTTTTGTTTATATTAAGTACCATTGGTCATACAAAGATTCTACACAAGTTTTAATGTGTATGAAGTGAGGATGGATGCCATTTTCAAGACTCAAAGATGAATGAATGAGGAAATGATCATGGTAGCAAATTAAGAATGTTTGGTAAGGGTTGTTGCAGAGGAACTGTAGAAAATCTAGAAATTTTGAAGGGCAGATCGATCTCATGGGATGAGAGATCGATCTGGAAGAGCCAGAATGCTCTTATTTGGGCAAAAGAATAGAGCAGATCGATCTCCAATGGAGCCAGATCGATCTCCTAAGCATTTTGTAGTGAAAAGAACGATCCCCAAGCACCCAGATCGATCTCCTTAGCTCTCTGTTTGGGAGCAGATCGATCTCATGCTTCGACAGATCGATCTCAGGCTTAAAAATGCCGTGAAAAAGAGGGATTTTAAGGGACCAGATCGATCTCCTCTTGGACCAGATCGATCTCCTCAAGCTGTTTCTATATAAGGAGTGCTGGAAATCAGAAAATTTTGAGAAAAACACAAACCTTCCACTTTCAACCCAAAAACCTAACATTCTCTCTCAAAAATCAGCCATTTTCAGTGAGGTTTAAAGAGAGACCATTAGAGACAAAGTTGTTCCTATCAAAGAGAAGAACAACATAGTTGGAAAGCATTTTCCCATTGTTGGTATTGAAGGAGTTAAGGGCATTGCCATTTGGAGCAAGAAGAGAAATCAAATTGGGTAAGATTCTAACACTCCAACTAAGGTACATTGTTTATATAATTGATTTTGGAGTTGTTTGGCATGAGTATGGATGGTTAGAAACTATCTAAATACATTGGAATGATTATGACCTAGAAATGGTCTAGAGTGAGAAAGTGGAATGTATGGAGATTAATGATGAATGAGATATGTAAAAGTTATTAATAGTGTTGTGGTATGATTTTAAGATGTGGTTAGTGGATAAATTGTGAGATTTACCTAAAAGAGGTAAAATGTGGATTAAGGCATTTATAAAATGCATAAGTGAATAATATTGACTAGTGAGGTCAATTATGGGTTAAATGCATTAACTCAATCGATTTAATGAATGAATCGCAGCTTCCGAGGATACGCCGAGGTGAGTTGAGCCAAGAACGTGAGAAGCTAAAAGGAAAAGAGTCACACCAAGTGAATCGAGGTAAGGGAATTGTGTGGACTCCTAGAGATATTTGTGCGAAATTTGGGCGCTTAAATGTTTTGCTAGAATGCATGAGAATAGGAAATGATGTTGGGTGATTGAAGGGTAAAAGTTGAGAGTTTGAGAAATGTGCATGAAAAAAAAGCATATTGCTTTGAAAATCATGTTTTATTGCTTTTTAGCAAATGATTGGTAGGTTGGCTAACATTGAAATGATTTGCAAAAGAAATGAGTGTGTTTTGGTTTTGTTAACCATACTTTGCAAAGTTTTGAGCCACCTACATGATTTCGTGAGTATGAAAGCGTGCTAGAGTATGACTAGCATAAGATTTGACGTGTTTTATACACATGAGTGCAAGAGGCACTAGTTTTCACATGGATTTCATATTTGTTTTGGCATTGTGCTCGAGTTTGTCTCGCACTGGATGCCCACCTTGCATGTTGCCGTGTTTGGAGCTTCGAGTAGACTGGGTGTCACATCGATTAAATAGGCTCACACGTGCATTGTTTTGACATGATTAATTAGCCGTGTTAGGAGCTTCGGATAGACAAGAGGTCGCACCGATTAAATAGGCTCACACGTACGTTTGAGATGTGGCGTGATATGATGTGTTGATTGGGTCTACGGAGTACGTCGTACCGTGCATGTAGCATGGAGTACATTGTACCATGTTGAATTGTGATGTGCCGTCTTCGGACGAGATCTGCTATGGACCGGCGGTTAGGATTTGACCCACCTCCCGTGTGGAAGTAGATGGTGGTGATATCCCGCACACCTGATCCGTGTAGCCGGTATCACAGGTTATGTACATAGGCCTTGAGGTTATTACCTATTGTTGAACTGCCTATCTCACATGTCTACTGCTATTTGAGATTAAATCCATGTTTGAAATGATTGTGGGTCAGGAAAGCCCGAGGGATGGGCCGAGACCTGACCAATGTTGAAATTGATTTGTTAATGGTTTTTAAAGTGCACGGATGCATGATGGGTAATGCCATGCTTTTATTGTGAATTATGCATGATGATTTATACCATGCTTTGAGTTGACATGTGCACTTGATTTTTATAGCATGAATGCTTTACATACCATTAACACAATCATACACTCATGTTTTGAGATAAACAATGAATTAAATGCTTTTGAGCATGGCATCACGATCACGTAGATAGTGCAGTATCTACCTGTTCGCATGATTGCCTTACTGAGCGTGTGGTTTGCTCACCCCCCTTATTTTCCCCCTCTTTACAGAGATTTGAGTATAGATTGAGCGTGACTGGAGGCGTTCCCTTTTTGGTAATCCGCTGCATCCCATCGCTAAAGGTATACACACCTTGATTATTTTGTATCTAAACTAGACATAGCACAGTAGCATTTTGTATGTAACCACTGGGGATGTAAAACAATGTAAACAAATGTAACAACTCTGATATATATACATTTATACAAGTGTTTACTCATAAATAATGTTTCAAATTGAATTGGTATGGTGGAGTGAGTTAGACGTCGACACACAGCCCAACTGTTAAGTGTGTGGTTGTTCACGATCGAGGAAGGATGATTAAGGATTGATGCATGAAAATGCGAAAAATTTGTACGTATTTTGGTAAGTTGAGGGTCGTGACACCTTGTATAACCAAAAGTATACGATATATTAACCAAATGGGACTGCATACTCATGCAACTCTTCATTCCATTTACCACACTACTCATATTCTATTTTACTCACATTCTTCACATATTTTACTGGAAATGGCTCATTTTAGAGAGAGAAAGTTAGGTTTTTGGGTTGAAAATGGAAGGATGGTGTTTTTTCCAAAATTTTTAGATTTTCAACACTCCTTTTCTAGAAATAGCTTGAGGAGATCGATCTGCACTAAGAGGAGATCGATCTGGTCCCCTTAAATCCCTCTTTTTCATGACATTTTAAGCATGAGATCGATCTGCTCCAAACAGAGAGCTAAGGAGATCGATCTGTAGTCTTGAGAATCGATCTTTTCATTACAGAATGTTTAGGAGATCGATCTGGCCCCATTGGAGATCGATCTGCCCTATTCCTTTGCTCAAATAAGAGTTTTCTGGCTCTTTCAGATCGATCTTTCATCCTATGAGATTGATCTGCCCTGTAAAATTTCCAAATTTTGTTGTAGTTTCCTGTAGAAACTTATACCAAAACATCCTTAATTTGGTGCCATGGTCATTGTCTCATCCAATCATCTTTGAGACTTGAAAATGAAATCCATTCATACCTTATACCTATTGAAACTTGTGTGGAATCCTTGTATAACCAAAAGTATACGATATATTAACCAAATGGGAGTGCATACTCATGCAACTCTTCATTCCATTTACCACACTACTCATATTCCATTTTACTCACATTCTTCACATATTTAAGTCCATTTCTTCACATTCATACAAAATGTAACTTGTATGTACAATCACAACCTTTATTGTAAGTGTTTACATTAACTTATGGACTTACATCATATATACTTCACATTACAAACATATCACTATTTACATATATACAAAGTCGTGCTTATACATATATGGGGTCTCACACGACCCCTCCTTCGGGTCTACCTTGGACAATCACAATAACACATATGTAATAAAAACTAGGTCACTATATCAAAAGTGCCTATGTGGACCAACTACATCATAAATCATCACAGACCACACGCATCTAGGTGTACGGGGTATCGTACTGGCACGAAGGTGGATTATGTCATGACCCTTTTTCATTCCCTTTTACCAAAAATCTCAATAATTTTTTTGTATTTTACTGTTACCTCACTCGATCGTGAACAACTCACCACATACGGTTGGGCTGTGAGTCAATAGTAACCACCACTTATCATTCATTCACAATTTAATGAAATGATGTCATACATCCGAAGTTAATCGTTTACTTATACAAAAACATGTTTTACTGACATCTACATTCCCCATAATTACATTTCAAATGACTACATTTCAAAGGAATCACTGTGTATATACCTCTGAGTGATGGAGATGCAGCGGATGTCCAAAATACCACACCTCAGTCTCACTGGGCTACTATACACGCTCTGTAGGAGGGGGAAAATAGAGAGGGATGAGCAACCACACGCTCAGTAAGGCAATAATGCAAGCATGGTAGATAACTACTCTATCTACATGATGATAGTGTTATGCATAAATCGTTTATGGTAGGAGCATGAGGAAGTAAAATTATGTCATATGAGTATACATATATATCATGTATCAAAGTCATGTACATTCGCATATAAAACATGGTAAAAACATCATGTATAAATCATCTCAGGCTCGATCTCATTTAAATTCATAAAAAGGGCAATTCATTAAGAAACCTCCTTTTTAAATCACATTTGCAACCTCTTTTCTCTAGTATCAAAATTCCATCGAAATCAATTTCCAATCACAAACATCATCATCAATTCAGAAATTAAGTCCTCAAGCCTCGACCCCTCCCTCAGGTCTACCCGAGAAAGTCACAATCACACTTATAGATTAAAATCATGTGGTAGTAAGTAAATCAAGCAAGGAGACAGGTCACTATATCTCAACTGACTATGTTGGCCAACTATGTCACATATCATCCCAGACCACACGGATCCTGGTGTGCGGGGTATCATGCTGGCACGAAGGTAGGTTAGTTCTCCTCCAGACTTTCTCAAATCAAGTAACCACCACGCGGTACATCGTACTCCATGTAATATACACGGTACATCGTACTCCGCGGACCCATAACATGGTTGGGGATGCCTGTCGTAGGTCTTATCTACCCCATACTAAGTGTAACCTCTATAGTCTCAAGTGTACGTACAAATATGATAGGCGGCTCATACACAATCAAACAATCCTGACAATCGGGTTTAGCACTTCACAAATGCTTTTTCCACAATATCAATACAACACTAGCCGACCCATCTACAAGCTTGCTTAAAACAAAGCAATTATGTTTTGAAAAACATCAAAACATTAGATTTATGCAATTATTAGCCTTACTATCCCATTTCATAGAATCCACTTCAAAACCAAAATCACGCATATACTTATAATCATTCATGAATACCATCAATCATTTACTTGAGCAATCATGCATTTCATAAAACACCCAATATTCACCCATAAGTTTAAAGTACGAGTAGCTATCTCTATATACTCATAAAATTCCCTTACCTGGAATCACAATGCGTGATTCCACTCCCTTAAAGCTGCTTTCTCGTACAACTCAATTCGTTTCTAACGGACTCTTCGGGGTTGCACATAAACGAAATTTCGAATCGTTTTAGCCTATTATAATCTAATTTTTACGTTTACTATAGTCGATTCGACCTATAGTCTCTATTAACGCTTGTGAGGCCTCGCTTTATTATTCCACTTATAACTCGAGTAGATAGATTCTTTTAGGCCTATTAACTCATTCCAAATCGATATTAAATCGATATCAAGCTCATATAGATTCTTTTAGGCCTATTAACTTATTCCAAATCGATATTAAATCGATATCAAGCTCATAGTGTTCATAGTTAATTGATTTCCTCACTATGGCATTTTATCGAGCATCTCATATACCCATCTTCATGTCTTCTCTAACCTCACAATATAACTTCACATAACCATTCCAAATCACCCACATTACTTAAATAACAACTTATCATAACCCATAAACTACCAACTCCCTAAATCACACTTCCTCACACTAGAGGCATTCCATTTTCTAGGTTACATTAGTTTCTAACACAACCTAGGTGTTTCCAACCATCCATACTCATGCCAAACAACTCCAAAATCAGTTAAATACACAATGTACTTAGGCTGGAGTGTTAGAATCTTACCAAATCCATTTTCTCTTTTTGCTCCAAATGTCAATGCCCTTAGCTCCTTCAATACCAACAATGGGATTTTGGGTTCCAACTATATTGTTCTCTTCCTCAAGATGAACAACTTAGTGTCTAATGGCCTCCCCTCAAATCTTACTGGAAATGTCTAATTTTAGAGAGAGAAAGTTAGGTTTTGGGGTTGAAAATGGTGGGTTGATGTTTTTTTTCTGAAATTTTCAGATTTTCAGCACTTTTTTTTTTTATAGAAATAGCTTGAGGAGATCGATCTCCAGTAGGAGGAGATCGATCTGGTCCCCTTAAATTCCTCTTTTTCATGGAATTTTAAGCATGAGATCGATCTGTCGAAGCCTGAGATCGATCTGCTCCCAAACAGAGAGCTAAGGAGATCGATCTGTATGATTGAGGATCGATCTTTTCATTACATAATGGTTAGGAGATCTATCTGGCTCCATTGGAGATCGATCTGCTCTATTCCATTGCCCAAATAAGAGCATTCTGGCTCTTCCAGATCGATCTCCAATCCTATGAGATCGATCTGGCCTTCATACTTTCCAGATTTTCTGCAGTTTTTCTGCAGCAACTCACACCAAACATCCTTAATCTGCTGCCATAGTCATTTTCTCATCTATCCACCTTTATGACTTGGAAATGGCATCCATTCATACCTTATATACATTAAAACTTGTGTGCATTACTTGTACATCCAAAAGTATCACATTCCAAACTAAATGGAAGCATAACTTCATTCCATTTTACCACACTACTCATTTTGAGTTCCAATCACATTCATCACTTATAATAACTCATTTCTTCATATTCATACTCAATAAAACTTGTATGTACATTACAAATCATATTAAACTTATGTACATTGAATCCATGGACTTACATCAATTATACTTTACATTACAAGTCCATTCACATTTATTTGATCCAATTACACATATTACAACTATACATGTACGGGGTCTCACAGATTATCCCTCGCCAGACTTTCTCATCACATAACCATCGCGCGGTACATCGTACTCCATGTGATATACACGGTACAACGTACTCCGCAGACTCATATTGTGATTGGGGGTGCCATTCCTAGGTCTTACCTACCCCATACCAAGAATTTTCCATATCCATGTAGGAGAGCCTCCCTGCCGAACAAAGCCTCCCCGCCCCTCCAAGGCTTAAGGATATTGGCTTAAGGATCCTTCTGTACCCATGTAGGAGAGCCTCCTTGCCGAACAGAGCCTTCTCGCCTCCTCGGGCTTAAGGATGTTGGCTTAAGGATCCTTCCGTAAGAGAGCCTCCCCATCGAACAGAGTCTCCCTGCCTAACAGAGCCTCCCCACCTCCTCGGGCTTAAGGATGTTGGCTTAAGGATGTAGGGCTTAAGGATCTTACCTAAGAGAGCCTCCCCACCAAATAGAGCCTCCCTGCCTAACAGAGCCTCCTCGCCTCCTCGGGCTTAAGGATGTTGGCTTAAGGATGTAGGGCTTGAGGATCTTACCAACTTCCACAGCCTTATATGTACCATAATGTGCAAACTTATGTGAGCAAAGCTCTAACACGACTCATGCATTAGATCATAAAGAAACCACGTACGAGCACAGCTCCAGTATGTTTATATGCATAAGAAAATCACTTGAAAGTCACGTACGAGCAAAAGCTCCAGTACAGTTTATAAAATATCCTCACAATTCAAATCAAACTGCGAGCTAAGCTCCAGCACTTTCATACAAGTCAAACCATCAAAATCCAGTACGAGCGAGGCTCTAGCGCGATTTAATTCACATAGCTCGATAGGTGGCTCATATACATTCAAAACATATGACAAACATGTTTAGCACTTCACATGTGCTATTCCATAATAACAATAAAACACTAACCTGCCTATTTGCTCAAATCAAAGCATTGTGTTTTGTGAAAACATTCAAAACATGTGATTTATGCAATTATTAGCCTTACTATCCCTTTTTATACATCCATATAAAACCAAATCATACAACATTTGCAACTATTTTTGCATACCAAACAACCAATTTCTCAAACATTCATGCATTTCATAAACACCCTATATTCACCCATAAAATACGAGCAGCTACCTCTATATACTTACAGAATTCCCTTACCTGGAATTGCCATGCGTGATTCCACTTCCTTAGAGCTGCTTACTCATACCGTTCGATTCGTCTCCAACGAACTCTCCGAAACTGCACATAAACGTATTCCATAACGTTTTAGCCCATTATAATCCAACTCTCGCGTTTACTATAGTCGATTCAGTCTATAGTCTCTATTAACGCTTATGAGACCTCGTTTCATTACTCTACCCATAACTCGAGTCTATGGATTCTTTTAGGCCTATTTACTTATTCCAAATCGATATTAAATCGATGTTAAGCTCATAATGTTTATTTTTCATAAATTTCCTTCACTATGGCATGTTATCAAATACTACATGTGCTCATGCTCATCAATTCACAAAACCCATAATGTAGCTTCATTTACCCATTTCTAATCATCCACATTACACAAATAACAACTTATCATAACCCATAAACCACCAATTCATCCAAATTACACTTTCTCACACTAGATTCATTCCATCTTCTAGGTCACATTAATTCCAGTACTACTTAAATGATTTCAATCATCAATTTACATGCCAATCAACTCCAAAATCAATAAAATAGACAATGTACTGGGATTAGAGTCTTAGAAACTTACCAAATCAGATTTCTCTTCTTGCTCCAAATGACAATGTCCTTAGCTCCTTCAATACCAACAATGGGATTTTGGGTTCCAACTATGTTGTTCTCTTCCTCAAGATGAACAACTTGATACCTAATAGCCTCCCCTTAATTCTTACTAGAAATGTCTGATTTTAGAGAGATAAATCTAGGTTTTGGGGGGAAAATGGAAGGGTGATGTTGTTTTCCCGAAATATTCAGATTTTAGCGCTCCTTTTATAGAAATAGCTTGAGGAGATCGATCTGCACTAGGAGGAGATCGATCTTGTCCCCTCAATTCTCCCTTTTTCACAGCATTTTATGCATGAGATCGATCTATCAAAGCTTGAGATCGATCTGCTCCTAAGCAGAGAGCTAAGGAGATCGATCTGTATGCTTAAGGATCGATCTTTTCATTACAGAATGTTTAGGAGATCGATCTGGCCCCATGGGAGATCGATTTGCTCTATTCCATTGCTCAAATAAGAGCATTTTGGCTCTTCCAAATCGATCTCTCATCCTATAAGATCAATCTGGCCTTCATATTTTCCAGATTTTCTACAGTTTTCCTGCTGCAACTCACACCCAAATGTCCTTAATTTGCTACCATAGCCATTTTCTCATCCATCTACCTCTATGACTTGAAAATGGCATCCATTCATACCTTATGCACATTGAAACTTGTGTGCATTCCTTGTGTATCCAAAGGTATACTATATAAAACCAAATGGAAGCATTTATATTCATGCAACTTCCTTCCATTTACCACACTACTCATTTTGAGTTCCAATCACATTCATCACTTATATGAACTCATTTCTTAATATTCATACACAATGAAACTTGTATGTACATTACAAATTATATTACACATATGTACATTGAATCCATGGACTTACATCAATTACACTTTACATTAAAGTCCATTAGCATTCATTGATCCAATTACACACGTTACAACTATACATATATGGGATCTCACACGTAACTTACCAGGCATCAACTTCAATTTTGAGTTGTATAGAAAAACTTTTTGGCCAAGCACAAATTGCTTCCTAATGATCATCTTATCATGAAATGCCTTGGTCTTCTCATTGTAAATTCGTGAGTTCTCATAGGTCTCAAGTCGAATTTCCTCCAATTCCTGCAACTGCAACTTCCTTTCCAAACCTGCCTGCTGTATGTTCATGTTGCATCGTCTAATTGCCCAATAAGCATTGTGTTCTAACTCTATAGGCATATGACACAACTTACCAAAAATCAACCTATACGGGGACATCCCGATAGGCGTCTTATATGCTTTCCTATAAGCCCACTAAGCGTCGTCAAGTCTGAGACTCCACTATTTTCTATTTGGATTCACCATTTTCTCTAAGATCAATTTGACTTCCGTATTAGACACTTTGGCCTGTCTATTCATCTGGGGATGGTAAACTGTGGAGGTTTTGTGCAGGACTCCATACTTCCTTAACAAGGCCTCCATTGATCGATTACAAAAATGAGTCCCCTAATCACTAATCAATGCTCTTGGTATGTCAAACCTGCTAAAAATGTTAGATTTGATAAAACTTGCAACAGCTCGCGAATCGTCAATTTTGGTGGCCTTTGCTTCCACCCATTTCTACACATAATCAACAATAAGTAAAATGTAAACAAACCCAAAGGAAGAAGGAAATGGACCCATGAAGTCAATACCCTACACATCAAAAATTTCACACACTAGTATAGGAGTTTGAGGCATCTCATTCCTATAGTTTAAGCTCCCTATCCTTTGACATCATTCACAATTTTTACATAACACATAACTGTCACGAAACAAAGTAGGCCAACAAAAACTACAATCTAACACTTCCCTAGTTGTTCTATTTAGCCCAAAATGACCCCCATAGGCATATGCATGGCAAAAAGTAAAGACAGATTGAATTTCTGAATCAGGGATGCACCTTCTAATAATTTGATCAGAACCATACATAGTATTTAGCCTCACTTTTCATTTTATCTTTTTTAGCTCTACTCAAATCTTGAGGTATGACCTTAGTAACCAAATAATTTACCAAGTCAGCATACCAAAGAGGTCATACCTTGCACTGTAAAGAGCTGCTCATCAGGGAAAGTTTCTTGCAATGGCACTAGATCTTCTTCTCTCACTAACCAGCTCAAGTGGTCAGCTACTAGGTTTTTTGCCCCCTTCTTATCTCTGATCTCAAGATCAAACTCTTGCAGTAGAATAATCCACCTAATTAGCATTGGGTTCGCTTTTTTTTTTGCCAAAACATATTTCAAAGCTGCATGGTCAGAAAACACAACTTTAATCTCAAGCAAGTAAGATCGAAACTTATCTAAAGCAAAAACAATAGCCAAAAGCTTTTTTTTCGGTCGTGGAATAATTGCACTGAGTTGGGTTAAGCTTCCTTGATGCATAATAGATCACATGAGCCTGGTTGATGACCTGCTGTCCTAAAATAGCCCTCACAGCATAATTGCTTACATCGCACATTATTTCGAAAGGCAATTCCCAATGTGGTGGTTTCGATAGGGGCAGAAGTCAAAGATGACTTCAATTCATCAAAAACTGCCTTGCACTCTTCGTTGAATTCAAATGGTACGTCCTTCTGTAACAACCTCGACAATGGTAGTACTGTCTTCGAGAAGTTCCTAATAAATCTACGGTAAAACCTACATGACCAAGAAAAGAACGCACTTCCCGCACACTAATGGGGTAGGGTAAGTTCAAAATCAAATCAATCTTAGCCTTCTCTACTTCAATGTCATTGGATGAAAGTACATGCCCTAAAACAATGCCTTATTCTACCATGAAATGAGATTTTTCAAAATTTAGCACTAGATTAGTTTCAATGCCTCAAGCACACTTGTCAAATGATTTAAGCACTTATCAAATGACTCACCATGCACTGTGAACATCCATGAACACCTCAATGCAATTTTCCAACAAATCAAAAAGAATACTTATTATGCATCTTTGAAAAATACCTGGTGCATTACAAAGGCCGAACAACATCCTCCTAAAAGTAAATGTTCCAAATGGGCATGTGATAGTTGTTTTCTCATGATCTTCTGGTGTAATCACAATCTGGTTATAACCTGAAAATCCATCAAGAAAATAGTAGTGAGATTTACTAATTAAACGCTCAATCTTTTGATCAATGAAGGGTAAAGGAAAGTGATCCTTTCTAGTTGTCGAATTCAGCTTGTGGTAGTCTATACATACTCTCCGCCCATTCTGCACTCTAGTAGGAATAAGCTCATTATTTTGAATTCTCACAACTGTGATCCCAATCTTCTTTTACACAACATGGATTGGACTCACCCATTTACTATCCAAAATTTGATAGACTATACATGCATTCAACAACTTCAGAATCTCTATCTTGACTACTTCCATCATTTGGGGATTCAATCTTCTTTGAGCTTCTCGGCTTGGTTTAGATCCCTCTTTTTTCCAACAGAATTTTGTGCATGTACATAGATGGACTAATTCCCTTAATGACAACTATGGTCCATCCTATGGCTGTTCTATGATCACAAAGCACCCTGATTAACTTTTCTTCTTGCAACACTATCAAGTTCTTTGCTATAATGACTGGGAAGTGTCTCATCATCTCCCAGGTAAGCATACTTCAAATGGTCAGGTAAAGACTTCAATTCTAGAATCTGTGTCTGAACAACAGAAGGTAGTAGCTTCGTGTGAAAAAATGGTAGTTCCAATCTTTTAACTTCATACCTGGGCTGCTATGACTGCATGGCCATGATCATTTCTTCAACTTCAGGACTTAGCTCCAATTCAGCCTCGTTCCGCATCAAGCTTTTACTGATCACCACTTCTAGCTCATCCATTCTGCTTACTTCAAATGTATCATACATTAAGACATCAAAACTGTTAATGGAAAATACTGAATGTTCATCTGCTGGATACCTCATAGCATCGAAGATGCTAATTTTGACAATCTCTCCATCGAACTCCATGGTTAATGTCCCATCAAACACATCAATCTTAGTCTTGGCAGTGGCAAGAAAGGGCCGACCTAAAATTATTGGTGCGAGATTCACTATGCTGCTGCTGTACTCTATATGCAGATTGTAGAAATCAACAGGAAAGATCAACTGATTCACCTGCACCAAAATTCCTCAATTACCCCTTCGGGGTATGCATTAGATCGATCTGCTAATTGTATGATCACTCCAGTTTTTTTCAAAGGACCTAGATATAAGGATGCATAAATTGAAAAAGGCATAACATTAATCGATGCACCCAAATCTGCCATGGCATGTTCGATTTGTGGGTTTTTACATTTTTGGTGCAGTTTTCTTTTAATTACTGCAGATACATTCTCCCCCACACTGTGAGACCCCGTATATGTATAGTTGTAATGTGTAATGAATGTGAATGGACTTGTAATATAAAGTATGATTGATGTAAGTCCATGGATTCAATGTACGTATGTGTAATATGATTTGTAACATACATACAAGTTTCATTGAGTATGAATATGAAGAAATGAGTTCTTATAAGTGATGGATGTGATTGAAACTCAAAATGAGTATTGTGGTAAAATGGATTGAAGTTATGCTTCCATTTAGTTTGGAATGTGATACTTTTGGATATACAATAAATGCACACAAGTTTCAATGTGCAAAAGGTATGCATGGATGCTATTTTCATGTCATAAATGTGGATGGATGAGAAAATGGCCATGGCAGTAGATTAAGGACAATTGGGTGTGAGTTGCAGCAAGGAAACTGTAAGAAATCTGGAAAACATGAAGGCCAGATCGATTTCATAGGATGAGAGATCGATCTAGAAGAGCTAGAATGCTCTTATTTGGGCAATGGAATAGAGCAGATCGATCTCCAATGGGATCAGATCGATCTCCTAAGCATTCTGTAATGAAAAGATCGATCCTCAAGCATACAGATCCATCTCCTTAGCTCTCTGTTTAGGAGCAGATCGATCTCATGCTTCGACAGATCGATCTTATGCTTAAAATGCCGTGAAAATGAGAGATTTAAGGGGACCAGATCGATCTCCTCTTGGATGAGATCGATCTCCTCAAGTGATTTCTATAAAAGGAGTGCTGAAAATCTAAAAATTTTGGGAAAAACACCAATCTTCCATTTCTAACCCAAAAACCTAACTTTCTCTCTCTAAAATCAACCATTTCCAGTAAGATTTGAGGGGAGGCCATTAGACATTAAGTTGTTCATCTTGAGGAAGAGAACAACATAGTTGGAACCAAAATCCCATTGTTGGTATTGAAAGAGTTAAGGGCGTTGACATTTGGAGCAAGAAGAGAAATCAGATTTGGTAAGTTTCTAATACTCCAATCCAAGTACATTGTTTATTTAAGTGATTTTTTAGTTGGGTTGGATGTGTATTGATGGATAAATTATCTAGGGATGTGGTGGAATTGGTGTGACCTAGAAAACCTAGAATGGGTATAATGTGAGAAGATATGGGATGATGTTTATGATTTATGGGCATGCTAAAGTTGTTATTGAGGTAATGTGTATGATTTTAGATGGTTAAATGGAAATACATTGTGGGTTTAAGTGAAATTATGAAAATGAGTATGTAAATGCTTGATAAATGCCATAGTGAGAGAATTCATGAAATATGAACACTATGAGCTTAATGTCGATTTCATATTGATTTGGAATGATAATATAGGCCTAAAAGAATCCATAGACTCAAAATATGAGTAGAGTAATGAAACGAGGCCTTAAGAGCGTCACTAGAAACTATAGGTCGAATTGACTATAGTGAATGCACGATGTCATATTATATGGATCGAATATAATGCGGAATACAATTTTGTGCAGTCCCGAAGAGTCCGTTGGAAACAAATCGAGTGGTACGAGTAGCAGCTTTAAGGAAGAGGAATCACGTGTCGCGATTCCAGGTAAGGGAATTTTGTAAGTATATAGAGATAGCTGCTCGTAATTTGTGGGATTATAGGTTGTTTATGAAATGCATGAACGTTTGAGGAATTGGTTGTTTGGTATGCGAAAATAGTTATGAATATTGGATGATTTGGTTTTACATGGATGTATAAAAAGGGATAGTAAGGCTAATAATTACATAAATCAAGTGTTTTGAATGCTTTCACAAAACATGTGTTTGATTTTAAACGAATTGATAGATAGGTTGGCTATTGGGGTTTGATGTTTGTGATAGCACATGTGAAGTGCCAAATATGTTTTGAGATAGTTTTGAAAGCTTATGAGCCTCCTATCATGTTTATGTGAATTAAATCGTGTTGGAGCCTAACTCGCACCGGGTATTAATGTTTTCATTTGTATGAAACGTGCTGGAGCTTAGCTCGCACCTTGATTTGGAAACTATGATGATGTTTATAAACCGTACTAGAGCTTCTGCTCGTACGTGGCTTTTGAGTGGTTTGTCTTATGAGTATAACCGTACTAGAGTTATGCTCGTATGCAGTCTCCTTATGATAGGATGCATGAGTCGTGCTAGAGCTTTGCTCACACAAGTTTGCACATTGTGATACGTATAAGGTTGTGAAAGTTGGTAAGATCCTTAAGCCCTACATCCTTAAGCTCGAGGAGGTGGGGAGGCTCTGTTCGGTGGGGAGGCTCTCTTACGGTAAGATCCTTAAGCCCTACATCCTTAAGCCCAAAGAGGTGGGGAGGCTCTGTTAGGCGGGGAGGCTCTGTTCGGTGGGGAGGCTCTCTTACGAATGGATCCTTAAGCCAACATCCTTAAGCCCTGGAGGGGTGGGGAGGCTCTGTTCGGCAGGGAGGCTCTCCTTCACGGATATGAAAAACTTTTGGTATGGGGTAGCTAAGACCTAGGAATGGCACCCCCCAATCACGATATGAGTTCGCGGAGTACGCTGTACCGTGTATATCACATGGAGTACGATATACCTCGTGATGGTTATGTGATGAGAAAGTCTGGCGAGGGATAATCCATCTCCGTGCCAGCACGATACCCCGCACACCTGGATGCGTGTGGTCTGGGATGAGTTATGATGTAGTTGGTCCACATAGGCACTTTTGATATAGTGACCTGGTTTTTATACACATGTGTGAATTGTGAAATGAAAATGTGGTTGTGATTGTGAATTGATTTGATGGGATTGTATGTGTTTGAGAAAGAGTTTTATGATGTGGGTTTAAAAAGGAGGTTTCTTAATGAATTACCCTTTTATGAGTTTAAATGAGATTAAGCATGAGATGATTTATACATGATGTCTTTACCATGTTTTATATGCCAATGTACATGATTTTGATACATGATATATATATATATATATGTATACTCATATGGCATAGTTTTACTTCCTCATGCTCCTACTATGAACGATTTATGCATAACACTATTAGCATGTAGATAGAGTAGTTATCTACCATGCTTGCATTATTACCTTACTGAGCATGTGGTTGCTCATCCCTCTCTATTTTCCCCCTCCTACAGAGCGTGCATAGTAGCCCAGTGAGGATTGAGGCGTGGTAATTTGGACATCCGCTGCATCTCCATCACACAGAGGTATATACACAGTGATTTTTTTGTATCTAAACAATGTAAAAGCACAGTATTCTTTAGAGTTGTAATTATGGGGGATGTAGATGTCAGTAAAATATGTTTTTGTCACGAGCCTCAACTTACCAAAATACGTATAAATTTTTCTTTTTTTCATGCATCAATCTTTAATCATCATTCCTCGATCGTGAACAACCACACTCATAACAGTTGGGCTGTGTGTCGACGTCTAACTCACTCCACCATACCAATTCAATTTGAAACATTATTTATGAGTAAACACTTGTATAAATGTATATATATCAGAATTGTTACATGTGTTTACATTGTTTTACATCCCCAGTAGTTACATACAAAATGCTACTGTGCTATGTCTAGTTTAGATACAAAATAATCCAAGTGTGTATACCTTTAGTGATGGGATGCAGCGGATTACCAAAAGGGAACGCCTCCAGTCACGCTCAATCTATACTCAAATCTCTGTAGAGAGGGGGAAAATAAGGGGGGGTGAGCAAACCACACTTTCAGTAAGGCAATCATGCGAACAGGTAGATACTGCACTATCTACGTGATCGTGATGCCATGCTCAAAAGCATTTAATTCATCATTTATCTCAAAACATGAGTGTATGATTGTGTTAATGGTATGTAAAGCATTCATGCTATTAAAATCAAGTGCACATTTCAACTCAAAGCATGGTATAAATCATCATACATAATTCACAATAAAAGCATGGCATTACCCATCATGCATTTTCTCAAATAGCATGGCATTAACCATCATACATTACACAATAAAGCATGGCATTAAACATCATGCATCCGTGCACTTTAAAACCATTAACAAATCAATTCAACACTGGTCAGGTCTCAGCCCATCCCTTGGACTTTCCTGACCCACAAATCATTTCAAACATGGATTTATTCTCAAATAGCATTAGACATGTGAGATAGGCAGTTCAACAACAGGTAATAACCTCAAGGCCTATGTACATAACCTGTGATACTGGCTACACGGATCAGGTGTGCGGGATATCACCACCATCTGCTTCCACACGGGAGGTGGGTCAAATCCTACCCGTCGGTCCATAGCAGATCTCGTCCGAAGATGGCACATCACAACTCAACACGGTATAATGTACCCTATGATACATGCACGGTACAACGTACTCCGTGGACCCAATCAACACATCATATCACGCCACATCTCAAACGCACGTGTGAGCCTATTTAATCGGTACGACCTCTTGTCTACCCGAAGCTCCTAACACGGCTAATTAATCATGTCAAAATAATGCATGTGTGAGCCTATTTAATCGATAGGACACCCAGTCTACTCGAAGCTCCAAACATGGCAACATGCAAGGTGGGCATCCAGTGCGAGACAAACTCGAAGCACAATGCCAAAACAATTATGAAATCCATGTGAAAACTAGTGCCTCTTGCACTCATGTGTATAAAACACGTCAAATCTCATGCTAGTCATACTCTAGCACACTTTCATACTCACGAAATCATGTAGGCGGCTCAAAACTTTGCAAAGTATGGTTAACAAAACCAAAACACACTCATTTTTTTTGCAAATCATTTCAATGTTAGCCAACCTACCAATCATTTGCTAAAAAGCAATAAAACATGATTTTCAAAGCAATATGCTTTTGTTTTCATGCACATTTCTCAAACTCCCAACTTTTACCCTTCAATCACCCAATATCATTTCCTAATCTCATGCATTCTAGCAAGACATTTAAGCGCCCAAATTGCGCACAGATATATCTAAGAGTCCACACAATTCCCTTACCTCGATTTACTTGGTGTGACTCCTTTCCTTTTAGCTTCTCACGCTCTTGGCTCAACTCGCCTCGGCGTATCCTCGGAAGCTACTATTCATTCATTAAATCAATTGAGTTAATGTATTTAACCCATAATTGACCTCACTAGTCAATATTATTCACTTATGCATTTTACAAATGCCTTAATCCACATTTTACCTCTTTTAGGTAAATCGCACAATTTATCCACTAACCACATCTTAAAATCATACCACAACACTATTAATAACTTCTACATATCTCATTCATCATTAATCTCCATACATTTCACTTTCTCACTCTAGACCATTTCTAGGTCATAATCATTCCAATGTATTTAGATAGTTTCTAACCATCTATACTTATGCCAAACAACTCCAAAATCAATTATATAAACAATGTACCATAGTTGGAGTGTTAGAATCTTACCCAATTTGATTTCTCTTCTTGCTCCAAATGGCAATGCCCTTAACTCCTTCAATACCAACAATGGGAAAATGCTTTCCAACTATGTTGTTCTTCTCTTTGATAGGAACAACTTTGCCTTTAATGGTCTCTGTTCAAACCTCACTGAAAATGGCTGATTTTAAAGAGAGAAAGTTAGGTTTTTGGGTTGAAAGTGGAAGGTTTGTGTTTTTCCCAAAATTTTCTGATTTTCAGCACTCCTTATATAGAAATAGCTTGAGGAGATCGATCTGGTCCAAGAGGAGATCGATCTGGTCCCCTTAAATCCCTCTTTTTTCACGGCATTTTAAGCATGAGATCGACCTGTCGAAGCATGAGATCGATATGCTCCCAAACAGAGAGCTAAGGAGATCGATCTGGGTGCTTGGGGATCGATCTTTTCACTACAGAATGCTTAGGAGATCGATCTGGCTCCATTGGAGATCGATCTGCTCTATTTCTTTACCCAAATAAGAGCATTCTGGCTCTTCCAGATCGATCTCTCATCCCATGAGATCGATCTGCCCTTCATAGTTTCTAGATTTTCTGCAGTTCTTCTGCAGCAACTCATACTCAAACGTCCTTAATTTGCTACCATGATCATTTTCTCATTCATTCATCTTTGAGACTTAAAAATGGTATCCATCCACACTTCATACATATTAAAACTTGTGTAGAATCTTTGTATGACCAATGGTACTTAATATAAACAAAAATGGAAGTGCACAACTTATGCAATTCTACTTCCATTTTACCAAACTACTCATAATCCATTCTACACACATTCTCCACATGTTTAAGTCAATTTCTTCACATTCATACTTAATGTAACTTGTATGTACAATTACCACTCTCATTACAAGTGTGTACATTACTTATGGACTTACATCACATATACTTCACTCATGAATTCATAGTACAACTCTATTTACATTTCTATGTACATATATACCCTTATACATATACGGGGTCTCACATTCTCCCCCACTTAGAAAATTTGGTCCTCCAAATTAGAACCAATTATTCTGTGAACAACTCGGGATACCTCTCCCGCATCGAACTCTCCAATTCCCATGTGGCTTCTTCCACAGTGTGATGTTGCCAAAGTATTTTCACTAAGGGAATTGTCTTTGTCCTCAGCACTTTCTCTTTTCTGTCCAATACCCGAACTGGCTTCTCATCATAGGTCATACCTTCATTGAGCTCCAAAGGCTCATATCTTATCACATGTGCCGGGTCCGGGTGATACTTCCTCAACATGGATACGTGGAAGACGTTATGCACACTTACCAACTCTGGTGGCAATGCCAATCTATAAGCCTTATCTCCCACCTTATCAAGTATCTCAAATGGCCCTATATATCGAAGGCTCAACTTTCCCTTCTTCCCAAATCTCATAATTCCCTTCGAAGGGGAAACTTTCAAAAACACTGACTCACCCACATCAAACTCTAGTGGCCTCCGTCTCCTGTCAGCATAACTCTTTTGCCTGCTCTGAGCTGTCCGTAACCTCTCACATATCAATTGGACGTCCTCAGAGGCTTGTCTAACCAAGTCGGGAGCAAAAATCTGTCTGTCACCAACCACTTCCCATCCAATAGGGGAACGGCATCTACGCCCATACAATGCCTCATATGGTGCCATCCTGATACTCGCATGAAAACTGTTATTATACGCGAACTCTGCGAGTGGCAAATGGTCATCTCAGGAGCCTCCAAAATCCAATGCACACGCTTTCAACATATCCTCCAGGGTCTGTATAGTCCTCTCTGACTGACCATCTGTCTGAGGATGAAACGCGGTGCTAAAATTCAACTGGGTCCCCATCGCTTCCTAAAAATGTTCCCAAAAGTGGGAAGTGAAGCGGGCATCCTTATCAGAAACAACGCTCACTGGAATTCCATGTAGCCTCACTATCTCGCGCACATATAGGTTCGCTAACTGGCTCAGAGTATCGGTAGCTCTCATAGCTAGAAAATGGGTTGATTTCGTCAACCGATCTACAATCACCTATATGGCATCATGACCTCTACGGGTCCTCGACAATCCCATCACAAAATCCATGGTGACATGCTCCCACTTCCATGTTGGTATCGGTAGAGGCTGCAATAACCCTGCAGGTTTCTGATGCTCTACCTTCACCCGCTGACAAACGAGACACTTAGCAACATATTCAGCAATGCGCTTTTTCATTTCAGACCACCAATAAACTTTTCGAAGGTTTTGATACATCTTAGTACCCCCTGAATGTATCGTATACTTCGATGAGTGAGCCTCTATCAGGATCAACCTTCTGATCTCTGCGTCATCAGGAACATATATCCTACCTCTGAATCTCAACAATCCATCCGAACTCAACCCAAAGTCCGTCTCTATACCCCTCTGTATCTGCCCGACAATATCACTACACTGCTGATCAACCCGCTGAGCCTGTCGGATTCGATCTACCAGATTCGGTTCCAACTGCAGGCTAGCTATCATAAATCCACTATCAGCATCAGGCGAGGTCATATCCAAACTGAGGTTCGTGAACTGTTCCAACAGCTCGTGTTCCCTGATCATCATAAATGATACCATCCCGAGATGCTTCCTACTCAATGCATCAGCAACCACATTTGCTTTACCCGGGTGGTATAGGATCTCACAATCATAATCCTTTAACAGCTCGAGCCATCTCCTCTGTCTCATGTTCAGCTCTTTTTGTGAGAACAGGTACTTAAGGCTCTTATGATCTGTATAAATCTGAAATCTCTCACCATAGAGGTAGTGGCGCCATATCTTCAGCGCAAACACCACCGCTGCCAACTCCAAGTCATGGGTCGGGTAGTTCCTCTCATGATCCTTTAACTGCCTTGATCCATAGGTTACTACCTTCCCATCCTGCATCAATACACAGCCCAGTCCCAGATGTGAAGCATCCGCATACACCGAGAAACCTCCTGAGCTGGTAGGAATGGTGAGGATCGGAGTTGTGGTTAATCTCCTTTTCAGCTCCTCAAAACATTCTTCACATTTATCGTCCCACACAAACTCCACATTCTTTCTTGTGAGGCGTGTCAAAGGAGCAGCTAACCTCGAGAATCCCTCTACAAACCTTCGATAATATCCAGCTAAACCCAGAAAACTCCTGATCTCTGTCACTGTCTGAGGTCTCTCCACTGAACTACGGCCTCAATCTTAGATGGATCTACTGATACTCCATCCTTTGATACTATATGACCCAGAAAAGAGATCTGTTCCAACCAAAAGTCACACTTACTGAGTTTAACGTACAACTTCTTCTCTCGAAGGGTCTGTAGCACTATCCTTAGATGCCTCTCATGCTCCTCTCTAGACCTTGAATACACCAGTATATCATCAATAAACACGATCACAAACCGATCCAAATACTGGTGAAATACCTCATTCATCAACGACATAAAAGTTGCGGGAGCATTCGTCAACCCGAATGGCATAACCATAAACTCATAATGTCCATACCGGGTGCGAAAAGCTGTCTTGGGTACATCTCCATCTCGTATCTTCAACTGATGGTACCCTGATCTCAGATCTATCTTGGAAAAGACCTGCGCTCCCTTAAGCTGATCCAACAAATCGTCGATGCGTGGAAGGGGATACTTATTTTTTATGGTGGCCTTATTCAACAACCGGTAATCTATACACAGTCGGAGGCTTCCATCCTTCTTCCTTACAAACAGAACCGGTGCTCCCCAAGGTGAGACGCTCGGCCTGATGAACCCCTTCTCCAACAACTCCTGTAACTGTTTCCTTAACTCCTCTAACTCAACTTGAGCCATTCTGTATGGTGGCTTGGACATCGGCTCTGTACCAGGTGCCAAGTCTATACCAAACTCCATCTCCCTATCTGGAGGTAACCCTGGTAACTCATCCGGAAAGACATCTAGAAATTCCCTAACCACTGGTATGTCTTCCAATTTCGGACGTGCCTTATCCGTCTCAATCACAAAAGCGATGAATCCTTCACATTATTCTTTCCACCATTAGTATCATAAATCATCACATCACATACATAAATGAAATCAAATTTATCTTTCATACATCATGTATCAAGATTGTACTCATCACACTTATAATAATCATGTTCTTTAATTTCATTTCACAAAATTAACTACAAGATTGTCTATCTTTGGAAACATCAAAGTTTTTGCATGACAATCCATAATAACATGATTGGCAACCAACCAATCCATTCCTAGGATCACATCAAAATCACTCATTTAATAAAATTAAATCGGCTGCCATCTCTTTACCTCCTATATTCATTTTACAATCCCTATATATATGCTCAGTCAACTGACTATCATTCATAGGGGTAGATATCAACAACATCTTATCAAGCAGCGTGAGTTTTATATGCTTCAACAATTTACATGCAAAGGATGGCGAAATAAAGGAATGCGTGGCACCAGGATCAAACAGTACATAAGCTTCTAAATCAAAGATTTGGATGGTACCTTTTACCACATCTGATGACTGATCTGCAGTATCCTGATCCAGTGCGTGCACTCGTCCTCTGCTTACACCCACTGCTTGCTTCCCCTTTTCCTCAGCTGTAGCCCTCCTTCTAGGAGCAACTGTACCAACTAGAGCTCTCTTTGGCTCCTTGCCCTTCTGTGGGGCTCTCTCTATCATCTCTGGGTAATCTCTGATTATGTGCCCTGGCTTCCCACATCTGAAGCATACTACAGGAGATCCATAGCATGGTCGAGTACCATGGTACCTACCACACTTGCCACACTGTTCCGTAGTAGGCCGTGGTCCTCCAATCACGATTCCCTTAGCTGGAGCAATGGCCGGATACATGGGAGTATCAACTGTCCTCTCCCGGATCTCATCAATTCTTGGCCTCTTTCCAGAGAATCTCTTGCTTCCTTTATAACTGAAGCCTCTATCCATCACTGGTCTTTTCTTATCTCTATCCCTCATCTTACCAACCTTTCCAAACTCTGAGGTAATCCTATCAACATCTTGTTCACATAGTTGCGCCCTGCGCACTGCCTCCTCATAGGTCGGTATATCCAGAGGAACCAATCTCGACCTGATGGTCGGTCTCAATCCATCCACAAACTTTTGGATCTTCTCGACCTCATTACTCATGGTGTGGGGATCATATCTGCCCAGGGATATAAAAGCAGTCTCATACTCATCCACAATCCTGCTCCCTTGGATCAGTCCCAAAAATGCCATTTTAGCTTTTGCTGTGAGGTATCCGGGACATACTGTCTCCGGAAGGCCTCTAGAAACACATCCCAGCTGATCTCAGTATGCCGGGCTCTCAAAATAGGCCTGGTGGACTTCCACCAATGTTCTGCTAATCCCTTCAGCATAAAAGCGGCATGCTACCATCTCGGTAGTGGTGCACTCAAAGAGCCCATATAATTTCTCGATCTCATTGATCCAATCCTCAGCCGCTACTGGGTCCTTTATTCCACTGAAAGACAGCGGTCCAAACTTTTGGGACTGCCGCAGTCTATCCAAATCACATCCATATCCCCAACCTCTACTGCCTGACATAGCAACCGGCGTAGGCACATCCTGTGTGGGTGTGGTATCTGTCGTCTGTGGCCTCTGGGCTTCCCTTACCCGTGCCTCAGGAGCTGCCGCTACCACCAACTCCAAATAAAGATTGGGTGACCAACTCCACAATCATCTCAATGCTCTGCTCAATCCTCGCGAAGAGAGCCTCAGTACTCTCGGGCCTCTCCTCTGGACCATGTGGAGCGTGCTCAACATCGGCCTCCACCTTAACATCCTCCTAATCCTCGGGTGTTTCTGGCTCAACACGACCCCCAGGCCTACCTCTACGGCCTCGAGCCTGTGCTCTCATCCCTCTACCGCGACTGATATTAGTCATACTTACTCAATTCCCTACATTCACAATCAATTACTTAGTCAACCCATCGACACACACCATTTGTATCTAAACAGGCAAGTAACTTGGGGATGTAATTTTCCACTTATTAAGTATTTTAGACACGACACACGTCAAACCAACTCGAGCTCTGATACCAACTTCTGTCACGACCCTCAACTTACAAAAATACGTATAAATTTTTCTTTTTTTTCATGCATCAATCTTTAATCATCCTTCCTCGATCGTGAACAACCACACTCATAACAGTTGGGCTGTGTGTCGACGTCTAACTCACTCCACCATACCAATTCAATTTGAAACATTATTTATGAGTAAACACTTGTATAAATGTATATATATCAGAGTTGTTACATGTGTTTACATTGTTTTACATCCACAGTAGTTACATACAAAATGCTACTGTGCTATGTCTAGTTTAGATATAAAATAATCCAAGTGTGTATACCTTTAGTGATGGGATGCAGCGGATTACCAAAAGGGAACGCCTCCAGTCACGCTCAATCTATACTCAAATCTCTGTAGAGAGGGGGAAAATAAGGGGGTGAGCAAACCACACGCTCAGTAAGGCAATCATGCGAACAGGTAGATACTGCACTATCTACGTGATCGTGATGCCATGCTCAAAAGCATTTAATTCATCATTTATCTCAAAACATGAGTGTATGATTGTGTTAATGGTATGTAAAGCATTCATGCTATTAAAATCAAGTGCACATTTCAACTCAAAGCATGGTATAAATCATCATGCATAATTCACAATAAAAGCATGGCATTACCCATCATGCATTTTTCTCAAATAGCATGGCATTAACCATCATGCATTTTCACAATAAAGTATGGCATTAAACATCATGCATCCGTGCACTTTAAAACCATTAACAAATCAATTCAACACTGGTCAGGTCTCAGCCCATCCCTCGGACTTTCCTGACCCACAAATCATTTCAAACATGGATTTATTCTCAAATAGCATTAGACATGTGAGATAGGCAGTTCAACAACAGGTAATAACCTCAAGGCCTATGTACATAACCTGTGATACCGGCTACACGGATCAGGTGTGCGGGATATCACCACCATCTGCTTCCACACGGGAGGTGGGTCAAATCCTACCCGCCGGTCCATAGCAGATCTCGTCCGAAGACGGCACATCACAACTCAACACGGTACAATGTACCCCATGCTACATGCATGGTACAACGTACTCCGTGGACCCAATCAACACATCATATCACGCCACATCTCAAACGCACGTGTGAGCCTATTTAATCGGTACGACCTCTTGTCTACCTGAAGCTCCTAACACGGCTAATTAATCATGTCAAAACAATGCACGTGTGAGCCTATTTAATCGATATGACACCCAGTCTACTCGAAGCTCCAAACATGGCAACATGCAAGGTGGGCATCCAATGCGAGACAAACTCGAAGTACAATGCCAAAACAATTATGAAATCCATGTGAAAACTAGTGCCTCTTGCACTCATGTGTATAAAACACGTCAAATCTCATGCTAGTCATACTCTAGCACGTTTTCATACTCACGAAATCATGTAGGTGGCTCAAAACTTTGCAAAGTATGGTTAACAAAACCAAAACACACTCATTTCTTTTACAAATCATTTCAATGTTAGCCAACCTACCAATCATTTGATAAAAAGCAATAAAACATGATTTTCAAAGCAATATGCTTTTGTTTTCATGCACATTTCTCAAACTCCCAACTTTTACCCTTCAATCACCCAATATCATTTCCTAATCTCATACATTCTAGCAAGACATTTAAGCGCCCAAATTGCGCACAGATATCTCTAAGAGTCCACACAATTCCCTTACCTCGATTTACTTGGTGTGACTCCTTTCCTTTTAGCTTCTCACGCTCTTGGCTCAACTCGCCTCGACGTATCCTCGGAAGCTGCGATTCATTCATTAAATCAATTGAGTTAATGTATTTAACCCATAATTGACCTCACTAGTCAATATTATTTACTTGTGCATTTTACAAATGCCTTAATCCACATTTTACCTCTTTTAGGTAAATCGCACAATTTATCCACTAACCACATCTTAAAATCATACCACAACACTATTAATAACTTCTACATATCTCATTCATCATTAATCTCCATACATTCCACTTTCTCACTCTAGACCATTTCTAGGTCATAATCATTCCAATGTATTTAGATAGTTTCTAACCATCTATACTCATGCCAAACAACTCCAAAATCAATTATATAAACAATGTACCATAGTTGGAGTGTTAGAATCTTACCCAATTTGATTTCTCTTCTTGCTCCAAATGGCAATGCCCTTAACTCCTTCAATACCAACAATGGGAAAATGCTTTCCAATTATGTTGTTCTTCTCTTTGATAGGAACAACTTTGCCTCTAATGGTCTCTGTTCAAACCTCACTGAAAATGGCTGATTTTAGAGAGAGAAAGTTAGGTTTTTGGGTTGAAAGTGGAAGGTTTGTGTTTTTCCCGAAATTTTTTGATTTTCAGCACTCCTTATATAGAAATAGCTTGAGGAGATCGATCTGGTCCAAGAGGAGATCGATCTGGTCCCCTTAAATCCCTCTTTTTTCACGGCATTTTAAGCATGAGATCGATATGCTCCCAAACAGAGAGCTAAGGAGATCGATCTGGGTGCTTGGGGATCGATCTTTTCACTACAGAATGCTTAGGAGATCGATCTGGCTCCATTGGAGATCGATCTGCTCTATTCCTTTGCCCAAATAAGAGCATTCTGGCTCTTCCAGATCGATCTCTCATCCCATGAGATCGATCTGCCCTTCATAGTTTCCAGATTTTCTGCAGTTCTTCTGCAGCAACTCATACTCAAACGTCCTTAATTTGCTACCATGATCATTTTCTCATTCATTCATCTTTGAGACTTGAAAATGGTATCCATCCACACTTCATACACATTAAAACTTGTGTAGAATCTTTGTATGACCAATGGTACTTAATATAAACAAAAATGGAAGTGTACAACTTATGCAATTCTACTTCCATTTTACCAAACTACTCATAATCCATTCTACACACATTCTCCACATGTTTAAGTCCATTTCTTCACATTCATACTTAATGTAACTTGTATGTACAATTACCACTCTCATTACAAGTGTGTACATTACTTATGGACTTACATCACATATACTTCACTCATGAATTCATGGTACAACTCTATTTACATTTCTATGTACATATATACCCTTATACATATACGGGGTCTCATAGTTTTTGTATAAGTACACGATTAACTGTGAATGTATGACATCGTTTTATTTAATTGAGAATGAATGAGATGTGATGTTTATTATTGACTCACAGCCCAACAGTGTGGTGGTAAGTTTGTTCACGACTGGGTAAGGTAATAGTAAAAAGTGAAAAATTTATAGTGATTTTCAGTTAAGGGAATGAAAATGGGTCGTGACACACACTTACCTTCTCATTGCCTCTTAGTTTCCTCTTTGTCGTGCACAACTCTTTAAGGAATTTCGCATACCATGGAAATTGGTTTACTGCGTCCAGAAGTGGTATGTTAATTTCCACCTTCTTAAATACCTATATGATCTTTTTTGTTGTTCCTCTTTCTATGTCTTAGCTAACCTGCAAGGAAAGGGAGAGCGGATAGGGTTAGTGTTATCTATAACATGTTGCATCTGTGTCTCAACCTTTTTCTCTACCTCTGAAATCTGCCTTTCGATATATTTTCCACTACGCAGAATAATGACACTCGCATTCTCCCTGGGGCTCTTTATTGTTTGAGATGGTAACTTCCCAGATCCTTGAGCAATCAATCCTTATCCCTCAGATTTGGTTTAAAGTTTTAAAAACCTATCTTTACGACATAAATTGGCCCACCACTATTACATAAGATTTTCAAAGATTTTATATTATGTTTTTGAACCTTATTTTGGTATAAAATGAGTGGGATATTTTATGAAGTATGAAATATGGTATCGTTTTGGCTTACCTATGTTTTCATTATGATTTCGAAACAAAGTTTAAGATCTGGCACCCATAGTCGATGTTTGTGTGGCAGTCATGCGAGTAAGCATCTCCATGAGACATGCAACATCCTTCACTTTACCGCATGGTGAGTACCAAATGGTGCCCATGCATGTGTCTGACCTTAGCACTCTGATCCACCTATGCATGACTAGGTTTTTAGACGTTGTATGACCCTAATCAAATCTATAATATGACTATGTTTTCATATGTTGCATGACCCTGATCTACTCTATAGTATGACTATGGCCATCAGTTCATTACTTCCACCTACGATTTTCAACTATGTTTTTGGATATGGTTTCAAACTATGGTTTCAATTATGATTCTAAACTTTATGTTGTGGATATGTTTTTTATTTATGCTTTTGAATATGATTATAACATATGATTTCAAACTATGTTTTCGATATATTTTTTGAATATGCATATGATTAACTTTTTGGAATGTATTATGATTATGTTTCTGAACTTGTTTCACTAAACATGTTTTCTAAGTAAAAACAAAAGGTTTTCACCATATTTCTCCTACATGTATCTCTTTTAGGGCTTTTCCCAAAGCTCACTCCCTCTCAAATTTCTTGTAGTGAGCTACACAGAGTACACCATTTAAGTTGATGGACAAGGAGTCTCCTCAAGCTAGCTATTGTACTCAGTGAGGTATATAACCTCTATTTTGTATGGTTTATTTTCCAGACATTCTAAGCACATGTATGTATTCTTTTAGCAGTGGGATGCTTAGGTGGGATTTATATGAATTTCAAGTATAACCTTTTCTATTAGTGATGTTAACTATAAAAAGTGTTTGTAACTATTGAATGAATGGAAATGAATGAAAAGGATGATGATATGATGATAGAAGGAAAAGTAAGTAAAAAGCGAAAATTAGTAGTGATTTTTTGTAAAAGTTGATCGTGGTAGAATGGTATCAGAGCAGAGTTGGTCTGATGTGAGTAGGTGCTAGTGGTTAGGAAAGTTTACTTCCCCATATTAGTGTGTTGTGTTCAGTTACGAATGTGTATTTTGAGATGAGAAATTGACTAATTAATGGTTGTGAATGCAAGAATCAAGCCATTATGGCTAATATCAGCCGTAGTAGAGGGGTGAGTGATCGGGCTAGAGGCCGTAGAGGTAGGCTTGAGAGCCGAGGCGAGTCTTCATATGACTATGAGTGATAGGTCCCACTAATGTACCAGAGAGTCTCGAGGCGCGCTTTATGAGGTTAAAGCGTAGTCTAGAGACGATGATGGAGTTATTCACACAGGCTATGCATGGTAGGCAGGGCATGGAAGCAAGGACTGATACTGGATAGGGAGTTGCTCATGATACACCTGCACAGATGCCACAGCCTACGGATACCCCTACACCTCCACCAGTTTAGGGTACATCATCCCTTGTTGGCCTGCAACAGGTCAGTAGTGGTTTGGGATACGGTTGTGAGCTGGATTGTCTGCGATAGTTCCAGAAGTTTAGACCACCATCATTTAGTTAGGTCAAGGACCTAGTGGTTGCTAGGGATTGGTTGAGAGAGATCGAGAAGTTGTACGGATTCTTTCAGTGTACGACTTTTGAGATGGTTGCTTTGGTCGCCTTCAGGCTGAAGGGAGCGGTTGAGCATTGGTAGAAGTCCACCAGATTTATACTGAGAGCACGACACTCAGAGATCAGTTGGGATATTTTTCTGGATGCCTTCAGGAGGCAGTATGTTCCATATACAGTGCAGTGGAAGCTGTAAATGGATTTCTTGGGGTTGAGCTAAGGGAGTCAGTCGGTGGATGAGTATGAGACATGATTTATGTCCCTAGGAAGGTATGACCCCAACACTATGATTAGTGATACCAAGAAGGTCAAAAGATTTGTGGATGGACTGAGACCGGTGCTACGGTCGAGATTGGGTCAGCTTGATATCTCTACTTATGAGGAGGCAGTGCGCAGGGCGCAACTCTTTGAGCAATATTATGAGAGGAATGCCTCTGAGTTCAGGACAGTTAGCCGAAGCAGAGATAGAGATAGGAAGAGACCGACAAGTGACAGTGCCAAAGGTTTTGGTTATCGAGGAGGCAAGAGACTCTTCGGTAAGAGACCACAGATTGAGGAAGTACGAGAGAAGACATTTAGACCTCCTGCATATCTAGCCATAGCTCTAGCTAGGGGCATTGTTATTGGAAAACAGAGGTTGACTACTAAGCAATGTAGTAAATGTGGTAGATACCATGGGGGTAAACCTTGTCCGATTTCTATTAGATTGTGCTTCAGATGTGGGAAGCTAGGGCATATGGCTAGAGTTTGCCCAGAGATGATTGAGATTGCCCCACATAAGGGCAAGGAGCCAGAGAGAGCTATAGTTGAACGTCTGCTCCGAGGAGGTGAGCGACGATAAAGGAGAAGGGGAAGCAGGTGATTGGTCGAGGGCGAGTACATACTTTGGATCAGGGCATAGTCGATGCTTCATCGGATGTTATTAAAGGTAACATCCTGATTTTTGATCTTGAAGCGTATGTTTTATTTGATCCTGGTGCCACACAATCATTTGTATCGCCTTCATTTGCATGTAAGTTAGCGAAGCATGTAGAGCGTACACCTTTAAATAGAATGACGTTGATTAGTACGCCTATGGATAATAGTCTGCTAGTCGAGTATGTGTTTAATAACTGTAAGCTAAGAGTAGGGGAAAAGGATATATCAACCAATCTAATTTTGCTAAGTATGAGTGATTTTGATGTAATCTTAGAAATAGATTAGTTAGCTGCAAACCATGTTGTTTTAGATTGCTATGCTAAGAAGGTTATGTTTCCTACCCCTACCGAGAGGCCCAAAGTTAAAGCTAAATCAATTCAAACCCAATTTTGGTAACCATGATCCAAGCCCACTCAAGCCCAAATTAATGGCTTAAATTGTGACTTACTGACTAAGTCTTTAGGCTAGAAAATCAGCCAACACAGCATCATCTTCATCCTTAAGCTCTCGACAAACAAGGAGGCACCATTACCAAACCATAATTCAAGCTTTCTCACACTAAAAATCACTAGGTTAGAGACATATTTGGAACTTGCAATCTTCATGGAAGTTTATCCAAATTGAGAGAGGATTAACATATCTTGGAATTGACTATCAAGGAGCCATATTGAGAGAGAGAAAATTAAGGGATGTCTCGGCCACAAGGGGAAGTGTAAACTAGGTATAAGTTCAAGCTTCCAAATTCATATGTGTTAATCTATGAAGTATTCTAAGTTTATTGGTATATGTTTTATGGATTGAAACACATGTAATCACCATGAACCATGATTGGCCGAAAATGGGTATTTCATTTTCTATGAATACCCATATGATTTTAAGGCATTAATAGGTTGGTATGCATGTATTTATAATTATGGCATAGTTAGTTTTAATCAATTTGATCAATTGATGGATGAATTGAAGTTGGCAATTAAGGTCTTTGATAAAATGCCTAAATGAACTAAGTTAAGGCTTAAAACATTTGTCAACCAAGTGTATGATGAAATGCCTAAGTGAAGGCTAGCCAAAGGCCGTGGGTGGCGAGGTACTTGGCATGGTGGCTCTCGGCCACATGCCATGGCTGAGAAGGCCAATGGGCTTTGCCGATGTGGTCTCGACCCAATAAGGTGTAATGGGACTCAGATAAGCCTAGTACGAGTTGGTGGACCCCTCAAGCCAATAGGCCCAACGAAAATGAACAGTAAAATGAAAATGGGCTTTAAGACAGTGTTAGGCCCATTAAGGTTCAGTAAGGCCCAATAAGAATAAACGGGCCCATTAAGCTATATAGACTGTATTTAAAGTGAAATACAAATGAAAAAAAAGTATAATTAACCACATAACTGATTATATGCAGCTTCAGAGATTATCATAGGAGCAAATCGGACTGCGAGATCGGGCAGCTTTGAGAAAGTAAAATTTCTCGATGTGATTCGATGTAAGGGACTTTTGTGAGTAGTTAGAGATATCTGCAAGTATTTTTGTCTAATTTTACATTCACTTAAAAAGTTTGATGGTCAGAGAAAGTGAATAAAAATTTAAGAGACCTGGAAAGGGTAAATTACGATTTTACCCTTATTAAGGGAAAAAAGTTAACTTTTAGGAAAAGTCCTATAAAGCATGAAAAGCATATTTTTAATTGTTTTTAATGTTGTATAGCAGATGCATAGATAGATTGACTGATGTTTTCATGTTAAATACGAAAACAACACAATATAATGCCAATTTGATTTAATTGAATGAATTTGATTTAAATAAGCCATCTATTGGGTTGTGTGAAAAGAAATCATGCTGGAGCATCGCTCGCACTTGATTTTATATGTATTCTGTATAACAAAGTACTAGAGCATTGCTCGTACTTGATTTTATATGATTGATTCATGATAGAGTATTGGAGCATTGCTCGTACTTAGTTTTACATAACATAATACTTGAGCATTGCTTGCAGTAGATCTTTATGAATTATGCATGAGGTGGTGCTGGAGTTTACTCATATGTACCAGTTTTGAAAGGGATAGCTTGAAACAGCTGTGTTGGAGCCCTATGCAGACTGTATGTCGCATCGATTATATGCTCGTACGTGCATTTTGAGATATGACAAAGGGCTATCAAAGTGATTATAGGGTCCATGGAGTACTTTGTACTGTGTACGAAACATGGAGTACATTGTATTGTGTGTTCATGATGTTGTGGAGTTGTGGATGTGAGACCCCGTATATGTATGGTTGTGACGTGTGTAATTGGATCAATAAATGTGAATAGACTTGTAATGTAAAGTATGATTGATGTAACTCCATGGATTCAATGTACATATGTGTAATATGAATTGTAATGTACATACAAGTTTCATGGTGTATGAATATGAAAAAATGAGTTCTTATAAGTGATGAATGTGAATTGAACTCAAAATGAGTAGTGTGGTAATTGGAAGAAAGTGGTATGAATATAAATGCTTCCATTTGGTTTTATATAGTATACTTTTGGATATACAAGTAATGCACATAAGTTTTAATGTGCATAAGGTATGAATGGATGTCATTTTCAAGTCATAGAGGTGGATAGATGAGAAAATGACTATGGTAGCAAATTAAGGACATTTGGGTGTGAGTTGCAGCAGGAAAACTACAGAAAATCTGGAAATATGAAGGTCAAATCGATCTCATAGGATGAGAGATCGATCTGGAAGAGCCAGAATGCTCTTATTTGGGCAATGAAATAGAGCAGATCGATCTCTAATGGGGCCAGATCGATCTCCTAACCATTCTATAATGAAAAGATCGATCCTTAAGCATACAGGTCAATCTCCTTAGCTCTCTGTTTGGGAGCAAATCGATCTCAGGATTCGACAGATCGATCTCATGCTTAAAATACCATGAAAAATAGGGATTTAAGGGGACCAGATCGATCTCCTCCTAGTGGAGATTGATCTCCTCAAGCTATTTCTATAAAAGGAGTGCTGAAAATCTGAAAATTTTGGGAAAACACCATCCTTCCATTTTCAACCCAAAAACCTAACTTTCTCTCTCTAAAATCAGCCATTTCTAGTAAGATTTGAGGGGAGGCCATTAGACACTAAGTTGTTTATCTTGAGGAAGAGAACAACATAGTTGGAACCCAAAATCCCATTGTTGGTATTGAAGGAGCTAAGGGCATCGCCATTTGGAGCAAGAAGAGAAATTGGATTTGGTAAGATTCTAACACTCCAACTTTGGTACATTGTCTATTTAAATGATTTTGGAGTTGTTTGGCATGAGTATGGATGGTTGGAAACACCTAGGTTGTGTTAGAAACTAATGTAACCTAGAAAATGGATTGAACCTAGTGTGAGAAAGTGTAGTTTGGGTGAGTTGGTGGTTTATGGATGTTGATATGTTATTATTGGAGTAATGTTGATGAGTTGAGATGGGTAAATGAAGCCACATTGCGAATTTAGAAAATTTATGGAAAATGAGTATGTAAATGCTTGGTAAATGCCATAGTGAACAAGTCAATGAAATATGAACACTATGGACTTAGTATCGATTTAATATCGATTTGGAATGAGTTGATTGTCACGACCCATTTTCATTCCCTTTAACCGAAAATCACAATAAATTTTTTGCATTTTACCGTTACCTTACCCGGTCGTGAACAAACTTACCACCACACTGTTGGGCTGTGAGTCAATAATAAACATCACATCTCATTCATTCTCAATTAAATAAAACGATGTCATACATTCGCATTTAATCATGTACTTATACAAAACCATGTTTTACTGACATCTACATCCCTCATAATTACAACTCAAAAGAATACTGTGCTTTTACATTATTTAGATACAAAAAGAATCATTGTGTATATACCTCTGTGTGATGGAGATGTAGCGGATGTCCAAATTACCACGCCTCAGTCCTCACTGGACTACTATGCACGCTTTGTAGGAGGGGGAAAATAGAGAGGGATGAGCAACCACACGCTCAGTAAGGCAATAATGCAAGCATGGTAGATAACTACTCTATCTACATGTTGATAATGTTATGCATAAATCGTTTATGGTTGGAGCATGAGGAAGTAAAACTATGCCATATGAGTATACATATATATCATGTATCAAAATCATGTACATTGGCATATAAAACATGGTAAAAACATCATGTATTGTGAGACCCCGTGCATGTATAGTTGTAATGTGTGTAATTGGATCAATGAATGCCAATGGACTTGTAAGGTATATTGTAATTGATGTAAGTCCATGGATTCAAAGTACATATGTGTAATATGATTTGTAATGTACATACGAGTTTCATTGAGTATGAATATGAAGAAATGAGTTCTTGTAAGTGATGGATGTAATTGGAACTCAAAATGAGTGGTGTGGTAAAATGGAATGAAGTTAAGCTCCCATTTAGTTTGGAATGTGATACTTTTGGATATACAAGTAATGCACACAAGTTTCAATGTCCATAAGGTATGAATGGATGCCATTTTCAAGTCATTAAGGTGGATGGATAAGAAAATGACTATGGCAGCAAATTTAGGACAATTGGGTGTGAGTTGCAGCAGAAAAACTGTAGAAAATCTAGAAAACATGAAGGTCAGATCGATCTCATAGGTTGAGAGATCGATCTGGAAGAGCCAGAATGCTCTTATTTGGGCAATAGAATAGAGTCGATCGATCTCCAATGGGGCCAGATCGATCTCCTAAGCATTCTGTAATGAAAAGATCGATCCTCAAGCATACAGATCGATCTCCTTAGCGCTCTGTTTGGGAGCAGATCGATCTCATGCTTCAACAGATCGATCTTGTGCTTAAAATGTCGTGAAAAAGAGGGATCTAAGGGAACCAGATCAATCTTCTCTTGGTGCAAATCGATCTCCTCAAGTGATTTCTATAAAAGGAGTGCTGAAAATCAAAAAATTTCGAGAAAAACACCAACCTTCCATTTCTAACCCAAAAACCTAACTTTCTCTCTCTAAAATCAGCCATTTCCAGCAAGAATTGAGGGGAGACCATTAGACACTAAGTTGTTCATCTTGAGGAAGAGAACAATATAGTTGGAACCCAAAATCCCATTGTTGGTATTGAAGGAGCTAAGAGCATTGACATTTGGAGCAAGAAGAAAAATCAGATTTTGGTAAGATTCTAATGCTCCAATCCAAGTACATTGTTTATTTAAGTGATTTTGGAGTTGAGTTGGATGTGTATTGATGGATAGATTATCTAGGGATGTGGTGGAATTGGTGTGACCTAGAAAACCTAGAATGGGTATAATGTGAGAAGATATGGGTTGAATGAGTTTATGAATTATGGGCATGCTAAAGTTGTATTGAGGTAATGTCTATGATTTTAGATGGTTAAATGGAATTACGTTGTGAGTTTGGAGGAATTGTGAAAATGAGCATGTATATGCTTGATAAATGCCATAGTGAGAGAATTCATGAAATATGAACACTATGAGCTTAATGTCGATTTAATATCGATTTGGAATAAGTTAATAGGCCTAAGAAGATCCATAGACTCGAGTTATGGGCAAAGTAATGAAACGAGGCCTCATAAGCGTTAATAGAGGCTATAGATTGAATTGACTATAGCAAGCACAAGGGTTGCATTATATGGATCGAATATAATGTGAAATATGATTGTGTGCAGTCCCGAAGAGTTCGTTGAAGACGAATCGAACCACACGAGTGAGCAGCGCTAAGGAAACAGAATCACGCGTCGCGATTCCAGGTAAGGAAATTCTGTAAGTATATAGAGGTAACTACTCGTATTTTGTTGGTGTATAGGGCTTTGGAAATGTGCATGAGTTTATAGAAATGTGTTTGAAGATGTATGGAAATTACTATGAGTATTTGTATGAGATTTGGTTGTTTGAAATGGTTATTGAAAAGGGATAGTAAGCTAATAATTGCATAAATCACGTGTTTTGAATGCTTTTACAAAACACAATGCTTTGATTTGAGCAAATAAAAGGATAGGCTGGCTAGTACTAGAATAATGTTGTGAAATAGCCCATGTGAGGCGCTAATCATGTTTTGAGATGTTTTGAATGCATGTGAGCCGCCTATCTTGTGTATGTTATTTAATTCGTGCTAGAGCCTCGCTCACGCTGGATTTCGATATTTTCACTTGTGTGAAACGTGCTAGAGCTTAGCTCGCACTATGTTTTGGAACTATGATGATGTTTTATAAACCGTATTGGAGCTTTTGCTTGTACGTGGATTTGAGTGGTTTTTCTTATGCATATAACCATACTGGAGCTATGCTCGTACGTGATTTCTTCATATTTTTATGCATAAATGCCGTACTAGAGCATTGCTTGTACGAAGTGATTGGTTTTGATGCATGAATTCGCGCTAGAGCGTAGCTCACGCTGGTTTTCACACTGTGGTATGTATGAGGCCATGGTGAGAGATACGGATTGGTGTTCAGGGAACCCAACAGGCCTAACAGACCTCTTGAGTGGGGTGAGGGTGAGGGGCTAGGACCTGACATCATCCACTCAGGGAACCCAGCAGGCCTAACAGACCTCTTGAGTGGGGTAATGGTAAGGGGCTAAGACCTGAATCAGGGAACCCAACAGGGGCGAGCAAGGCCATGAGGGGCTAGGACCTGGTATTGAGGGTACTCCCACGTGCACTTGAAACTATAGAGGTTACACTTGGTATAGGGTAGATAAGACCTACGGCAGGTACCCCCAACCTTGTTATGGGTCGGCGGAGTATGATGTACCGTGTATATCACATGGAGTACAATGTACCGCGTGGGAGTTACTTGATTTGAGAAAGTCTGGCGAAAAACTAACCCACCTTCATACCAGCATGATACCCCGCACACCAAAATCTATGTGGTCTGGGATGATATGTGACGATTGGCCAACATATCAGATGAGTTATAGTAACTTGTCTCCTTGCTTGATTTATTACTACCACATGATTTTAATCTCTAAGTGTGAATGTGATTGTTCAAGGTAGAGCCGAAGGAGGGGTCGAGCCTCGTGGAATTGATTTGTGAAATGAAAATGAGGTTGTGATTGTGAATTGATGTGATGGGATTGTATGTGTTTGAGAAAGAGTTTTATAACGTGGGTTTAAAAAGGAGGTTTCTTAATGAATTGCCTTTTTTATGAATTTAAATGAGATTGAGCATGAGATGATTTATACATGATGTTTTTGCCATGTTTTATATGCCAATGTATATGATTTTGATACATGATATATATATATATTCATATGGCATAGTTTTACTTTCTCATGCTCCTACCATAAACGATTTATGCATAACATTATCAGCATGTAGATAGAGTAGTTATCTACCATGCTTGCATTATTGCCTTACTAAGCGTGTAGTTGCTCATCCCTCTCTATTTTCCCCTCCTATAGAGTGTGCATAGTAGCCCAGTGAGGACTGAGACGTGGTAATTTGGACATCCGCTACATCCCCATCACACAGAGGTATATACACAGTGATTCTTTTTGTATCTAAACAATATAAAAGCACAGTATTCTTTTGAGTTGTAGTTATGAGGGATGTAGATGTCAGTAAAATATGTTTTTTGTATAAGTACACGATTAAATGCGAATATATGACATCGTTTTATTTAACTGAGAATGAATGAGATGTGATGTTTATTATTGACTCACAGCACAACAGTGTGGTAGTAAGTTTGTTCGCGACTGGGTAAGGTAACGGTAAAACGTGAAAAATTTATAGTGATTTTCGGTTAAAGGGAATAAAAATTGGTCGTGACAGAGATTGGTATCAGAGCTGTGTTGGCCTGATGTGAGTCCGTAATAAAATGTAGGAAAGTACATCCCCATATTACTGTGCTTTTGTTTAGATATAACTGTGCATACCGTGATAGATTGAGCTTAATAAATTATTATAATATAGGAAGTTAAGCATTATGCCAGTTACATGCAAAGGTAGAGGGGCAAGAGCACGTGCTAGAGGCCGCAGAGGTAGACCTGAGAGCCGTGCGGAGCCACAGACTGAGCAGGCTCCACAGAACCCTTTTGAGAGAGCAGAGGATACTGAGGCTCGCTTCGCTAGGTTAGAGCGGAGTATTAAGAATTTGGTGGAGATAGTCACGCAGGCCTTGGGCACCGGTGACAGACGAGGTCCCGCGGCACAGCCTACTACTGAACAGGCAGCTGCAGAGGCAGAGAGACCTCAGACTGCAGAGACTGCTACTGCTACACCACCCTCGGTATAGGATACAGATTCTCCAATCGCTCCACAACGGAGCGGTAGTGATTTGGGTTATGACTGCTACTTGAGCAGGTTGTGAGAGTTTCAAGCGCTGAAACCCCTAGTGTTCAGAGGGGTGAAGGACCCGATTGTCACGGAGGACTGGGTGTATGAGATGGAAAAACTGTATAGGTTTTTTCGATGCACTTTAGCTGAGAAGGTAGCCTTTGCCGTGTTTATGTTGAAAGGTGAGGCTGAGCACTGGTGGAGGTCCACCGAGGCTATTTTGAGGGCCAAACACTCTGAGATCTCATGGGAGATATTTATAGAGGCCTTCAGGAGACAGTACATTCCAGCCACCGTACAGAGAAAGCTGCGGATGGAATTTATGAATCTGGTTCAAGGGAACCGTACGGTGGACGAGTATGAGTCCAAGTTTATGTCCTTGGGGAGATATGACCCTGACACGATGGGTAGTGAGACCCGAAAGATTCAGAAGTTCATGGATGGATTGACATTGGCCATTCGGACTAAGCTAGCTCCCTTCGACATCTTGACCTATGAGGAGGCTGTACATAAGGCTCAGTTATGCGAGCAAGATTTTGAGCGGAATGCCTCCGAGCTTGGGAGAATCAATGTTAGAAAGGATAGAGACCAGAAGAGATCCAGGATGGATAGAGGGTCCAGGAGAAGAGGCCAAAAATATTTTGATAAGAGGCCTAAGATTAAGGAGGTGCAGGAGAAAGCTGCTAGACCTCCCATGTACCCGGCTTTGACTACGCCGAGGGGTATGACTATTGGAGGACCATGACCTACCACTGACCAGTGTAGGAGATGTGGGAGATACCATGGGACTAGGACATGTCAGATACCCCCTGTCTCGTGTTATAGATGTGGGAGGCTTGGACATGTATTGAGGTTCTGCAATGAGATGATTGAGACTACCCTACAAAAGGGCAAGGAGCCTGAGGGAGCTCCTGTTGAGACAGCAGCCCCAAAGAGGAGGGCTACAGCTGAGGAAAAAGGGAAACAAGCTGTGGGTGTGAGCAGAGGAAGGGTGCACGCACTGGATCAGGACACTGCAGATGCATCGACAGATGTGATTAAAGGTACCATCCGAATCTTTGATTTAGAAGCATTGGTATTATTTGATCTTGGTGCCACGCATTCTTTCATATCACCTTCCTTTGCACATAAATTGTTGAAGCATGTGAAACCAACATTGTTGGATAAAATGTTGATGATTTTCACACCCATGAATGATAGTCAATTGACTGAGCATGTATGTAGAGATTGTAAGTTAAAGATACAGGGGAAGGAAATGATAGCCAATTTGATTTTATTGAATATGAATGATTTTGATGTAATTTTGGGAATGGATTTGGTTGGCTACCAATCGTGTTGCGATGGATTGTCATGCCAAAATATTGATGTTTTCAGGATTAGACAATCTTATTGTAAACTTTGATGAAAAGAAATGATATGAAAATAATATGTTTGTTGTAAATAAAGGAGTATGATTTTAAATGCATATTGCTTGAGAGATAAATTATTTGTTTATGATAAATGTTGAATGTGGAGTGATGGTTTATGTTACTAATGATAGAGAGGATAATGTGAAGGGTTCATTACATACGTGGTTGATATAGATGAGGAACGCTCGGAATTGAGGGACATCCCTGTGATTGTGGATTATTCTGATGTCTTTCCGGATGAATTACTAAGACTACCACCCGAAAGGGAAATGGAATTTTGCATAGAGTTAGTGCCTGGTACAGAGCCAATATCGAAACCACCCTATAGAATGGCTCCGATAGAATTGGAAGAGCTAAAGAAACAACTGCAAGAGTTGCTAGAGAAGGGGTTTATAAAACCAAGTGTCGCACCTTGGGGAGCACCGGTACTATTTGTAAGGAAGAAGGATGGGAGCCTCCGACTGTGTATAGCTTACCGATTGTTGAATAAGGCCACCATTAAGAACAAGTACCCCCTTCCAAGAATCGATGATTTGTTGGATCAGCTCCAGGGAGCCGAAGCATTCTCTAAGATAGACCTACGGTCAGGGTACCATCAGTTGAGGATCATGAGTGGAGATGTATCCAAGACAGCATTTCGTTCCCGTTATGGCCACTAAGAGTTTTTGGTGATGCCATTCGGATTGACGAATGCTCCCGCAGTATTTATGGCACTGATAATGATATATTCAAGCCATACCTGGACAAGTTTGTGATTGTGTTCATTGATGACATTTTGGTGTATTCTAAGTCCAGGGAGGATCATGAGGAGCACTTGACGATAGTTCTGCAGACCCTCTGAGAGAAAGAGTTGTATGCCAAACTCAGTAAGTGTAACTTTTGGTTGGAACAGATCTTATTTCTGGGCCATGTTGTGTCGAAAGATGGAGTATCGGTGGATCCATCCAAGATAGAGGCATTTGTACAGTGGGAACAGCCCAAGACAGTAACTGAGATCTGGAGTTTTTTGGGATTGGCAGGATATTATCAGAGATTTGTAGAGGGTTTCTCCAGACTAGTTGGTCCATTGACATGCCTCACACGAAAAGATGTTAAGTTTGTATGGGATGAGGCATGTGAGAGGAGTTTTAAGGAGCTTAAGCGTCGATTGACCACTGCTCCAGTTCTCACCATTCCTACCAGCTCAGGAGGGTTCTCGGTGTATACGAATGCATCACACCAGGAACTGGGCTGTGTGCTTATGCAGGATGGAAAGGTAGTTGCCTATGGATCTAGACAGTTGAAAGATCACGAGAGGAATTACCCGACACATGATTTGGAGTTGGCGACCATGGTATTTGCTTTGAAAATATGGCGCCACTACCTCTATGGTGAGAAATTTCAGGTGTTCACAGATCATAAGAGCCTTAAGTACCTGTTCTCTCAGAAAGAGCTGAATATGAGACAGAGGAGATGGCTCGAACTTTTAAAGGACTATGATTGTGAAATCATGTACCACCCGGGTAAGGCAAATGTAGTTGCTGATGCTTTGAGCAGAAAGAACCTTGGGTTAGTATCTTATATGATGGTACGGGAACATGAATTGTTGGAACACTTTGCGAATCTCAGTTTGGATGTAATCCCACCTGGATCTGAGAGACTTGAGATCATGGCTAGTTTGAGACTGGAGCCAAAATTGATTGGCCATATTCGACAAGCCCAGCAAAGTGATCGACGGTGCATCGATTGGCTGAGGCAGATACAGACAGGTGTGGGTAGTGATTTTGAACTGAGTACAGATGGCTTATTGAGGTTCAGAGGTAGAGTATACGTTCCCAAGGATCCCAAGATCAAGAGAATAATTTTATCAGAGGCTCACTCATCGAAGTATACGATACATCCGGGAAGTACCAAGATGTATCAAAACCTTCGAAAGGTTTATTGGTAGTCTGGAATGAAAAGAGACATTACTGAATATGTCGCTAAGTGTCTTGTTTGTCAGCAAGTGAAGGTAGAGCATAAGAAGCCTACAGGATTATTGCAGCCTCTACCGACACTAACATGGAAGTGGGAGCACGTCACCATGGATTTTGTGATGGGGTTGCCGAGGACCCGCAGAGGTCATGATGCCATATGGGTTATTGTGGACCGGTTGACTAAGTCTACCCATTTCTTGGCTATGAGAGCTACCGATACACTCAGTCAGTTGGTGAACTTGTATATTCGAGAGATAGTACAGCTACATGGTGTACCAGTGAGCGTTGTTTCTGATAGGGATGCCCGCTTCACTTCCCATTTCTGGGAATTTTTTCAGGAAGCGCTGGGGACCCGACTGAGTTTTAGCACCGCTTTTCATTCTCAGACAGATGGGCAGTCAGAGAGGACTATACAGACCCTCGAGGATATGTTGAGAGCATGTGTGCTGAATTTTAGAGGCTCCTGGAATGACCACCTGCAGTTAGCTGAGTTCGCTTATAATAATAGCTATCATGCGAGTATCGGGATGGCACCCTATGAGGCATTGTACGGGAGTAGATGTCGTTCCCCTATTGGATGGGAAGAGGTTGGTGACAGACAGATTTTTGCTTCGGACTTAGTGTAGCAGGCATCTGAGGACGTCCAGTTGATATGTGAGAGATTATGAACAGCTCAGAGCCGACAAAAGAGTTATACTGACAAGAGACAGAGACCACTAGAGTTTGATGAGGGTGAGTCAGTATTTTTGAGAGTTTCACCATCGAAAGGTATTATGAGATTCGGTAAGAAGGGCAAGCTGAGCCCTAGATATATCGGACCCTTCAAGATTTTGGAGAGAGTGAGGGATAAGGCGTATAGGTTGGCATTGCCATCGGATTTGGCAAATGTCCACAACGTCTTCCACGTCTTGATGCTTCGGAAGTATCACCCGGACCTGGCACATGTGATATGATATGAGCTGTTGGAGCTCAATGAGAGTATGACGTATGTTGAGAAGCTGGTTCGGATATTGGATAGAAAAGAGAAAGTGTTACGGGATAAGACAATTCCCTTGGTGAAAGTTCTTTGGCAACATCACACGGCGGAAGAGGCTACATGGGAATTGGAGAACTTGATACGGGAGAAGTACCCCCAACTTTTTGAAGAGTGACTTGGTTTTAATTTGGAGGACCAAATTCCTTGAAGGAGGGGAGAATGTGAGACCCCGTACATGTATAGTTGTAATGTGTGTAATTGGATCAATGAATGCCAATGGACTTGTAAGGTATATTGTAATTGATGTAAGTCCATGGATTCAAAGTACATATGTGTAATATGATTTGTAATGTACATACGAGTTTCATTGAGTATGAATATGAAGAAATGAGTTCTTGTAAGTGATGGATGTGATTGGAACTCAAAATGAGTAGTGTGGTAAAATGGAATGAAGTTAAGCTCCCATTTAGTTTGGAATGTGATACTTTTGGATATACAAGTAATGCACACAAGTTTCAATGTGCATAAGGTATAAATGGATGCCATTTTCAAGTCATTAAGGTGGATGGATAAGAAAATGACTATGGCAGCAAATTAAGGACAATTGGGTGTGAGTTGCAGCAAAAAAATTGCAGGAAATCTGAAAAACATGAAGGTCAGATCGATCTCATAGGATGAGAGATCAATCTGAAAGAGCCAGAATGCTCTTATTTGGGCAAAGGAATAGAGCCGATCGATCTCCAATGGGGCCAGATCGATCACCTAAGCATTCTGTAATGAAAAGATCGATCCTTAAGCATACAGATCGATCTCCTTAGCTCTCTGTTTGGGAGCAGATCGATCTCCTCAAGTGATTTCTATAAAAGGAGTGCTAAAAATAAGAAAATTTCGAGAAAAACACCAACCTTCTATTTCTAACCCAAAAACCTAATTTTCTCTCTCTAAAATCAGCCATTTCCAGCAAGAATTGAGGGGAGGCCATTAGACACTAAGTTGTTCATCTTGAGGAAGAGAACAATATAGTTGGAACCCAAAATCTCATTGTTGGTATTGAAGGAGCTAAGGGCATTGACATTTGGAGCAAGAAGAAAAATCAGATTTTTGGTAAGATTCTAATACTCCAATCTAAGTACATTGTTTATTTAAGTGATTTTGGAGTTGAGTTGGATGTGTATTGATGGATAGATTATCTAGGGATGTGGTGGAATTGGTGTGACCTAGAAAACCTAGAATGGGTATAATGTGAGAAGATATGGGTTGAATGAGTTTATGAATTATGGGCATGCTAAAGTTTTATTGAGGTAATGTCTATGATTTTAGATGGTTAAATGGAATTACATTGTGAGTTTGGAGGAATTGTGAAAATGAGTATGTATATGCTTGATAAATGCCATAGTGAGGGAATTCATGAAATATGAACACTATGAGCTTAATGTCGATTTAATATCTATTTGGAATAAGTTAATAGGCCTAAGAAAATCCATAGACTCGAGTTACGGGTAAAGTAATGAAACGAGGCCTCATAAGCGTTAATAGAGGCTATAGATTGAATTGACTATATGGATCGAATATAATGTGAAATATGATTGTGTGCAGTCTCGAAGAGTTCGTTGAAGATGAATCGGACCACATGAGTGAGCAGCGCTAAGGAAATGGAATCACGCGTCGCGATTCCAGGTAAGGGAATTCTGTAAGTATATAGAGGTAGCTGCTCATATTTTGTGGGTGTATAGGGCTTTGGAAATGTGCATGAGTTTATAGAAATGTGTTTGAAGATGTATGGAAATTACTATGAGTATTTGTATGAGATTTGGTTGTTTGAAATGGTTATTGAAAAGGGATAGTAAGGCTGATCATTGCATAAATCACGTGTTTTGAATGCTTTTACAAAACACAATGCTTTGATTTGAGCAAATACAAGGATAGGCTGGCTAGTACTTGAATAATGTTGTGAAATAGCCCATGTGAGGCGCTAAGCATGTTTTGAGATTTTTTGAATGCATGAGCCACCTATCGTGTGTATGTGATTTAATTCGTGCTAGAACCTCGCTCGTGCTGGATTTCAATATTTTCACTTGTGTGAAACGTGCTAGATCTTAGCTCGCACTATGTTTTGGAACTATGATGATGTTTTACAAACCGTATTGGAGTTTTTGCTCATACGTGAATTTGAGTGATTTTTCTTATGCATATACCGTACTGGAGCTATGCTCGTACGTGGTTTCTTCAAATTTTTATGCATAAATGCTGTACTAGAGCGTTGCTCGTACGAAGTGATTGGTTTTGATGCATGAATTCATGTTAGAGCGTAGCTCACACTGGTTTTCACACTGTGGTATGTATGAGGCCATGGTGAGAGATACGGATTAGTGTTCAGGGAACCCAACAGGCCTAACAGACCTCTTGAGTGGGGTGAGGATGAGGGGCTAGGACTTGACATCATCCACTCAGGAAACCCAACAGGCCTAACAGACCTCTTGAGTGGGGTGAGGGTCAGGGGCTAGGACCTGAATTAGGGTACCCAACAGGGGCGAGTAAGGCCATGAGGGGCTAGGACCTGAATTAGGGTACCCAACAGGGGCGAGTAAGGCCATGAGGGGCTAGGACCTGGTATTGAGGGTACTCCCATGTGCACTTGAGACTATAGAGGTTACACTTGGTATGGGGTAGATAAGACCTACGGCAGGTGCCCCCAACCTTGTTATGGGTCTGTGGAGTACGATGTACAGTGTATATCACATGGAGTACGATGTACCTTGTGGTAGTTACTTGATTTGAGAAAATTTGGCGGAAAACTAACCTACCTTCGGACCAGCATGATACCCCGCACACCGGGATCCATGTAGTCTGGGATGATATGTGACGATTTGCCAACATAGTCAGATGAGTTATAGTAACCTGTCTCCTTGCTTGATTTACTTACTACCACATGATTTTAATCTCTAAGTGTGAATGTGATTGTTCAAGGTAGACCCGAAGGAGGGTTCGAGCCTCGTGGAATTGATTTGTGAAATAAAAATGAGGTTGTGATTGTGAATTGATGTGATGGGATTGTATGTGTTTGAGAAAGAGTTTTATGACGTGGGTTTAAAAAGGAGGTTTATTAATGAATTACTCTTTTTATGAATTTAAATGAGATTGAGCATGAGATGATTTATACATGATGTTTTTGCCATGTTTTATATGCCAATGTACATGATTTTGATACATGATATATATATATATGTATACTCATATGGCATAGTTTTACTTCCTCATGCTCCTAGCATAAACGATTTATGCATAACATTATCAGCATGTAGATAGAGTAGTTATCTACCATGCTTGCATTATTGCCTTACTGAGCGTGTGGTTGCTCATCCCTCTCTATTTTCCCCCTCCTACAAAGTGTGCATAGTAGCCCAGTGAGGACTGAGGCGTGGTAATTTGGACATCCGCTGCATCCCCATCACACAGAGGTATATACACAGTGATTCTTTTGTATCTAAATAATGTAAAAACACAGTATTCTTTTGAGTTGTAGTTATGAGGGATGTAGATGTCAGTAAAACATGTTTTTGTATAAGTACACAATTAAATGCGAATGTATGACATCGTTTTATTTAACTGAGAATGAATGAGATGTGATGTTTATTATTGACTCACAGCCCAACAGTTTGGTGGTAAGTTTGTTCACGATCGGATAAGGTAACGGTAAAACGTGAAAAATTTATAGTGATTTTCGGTTAAAGGGAATGAAAATGGGTCGTGACATGTATAAATCATCTCATGATCAATCTCATTTAAATTCATAAAAAGGGTAATTCATTAAGAAACCTCCTTTTTAAACCCACGTCATAAAAATCTTTCACAAACACATACAATCCTATCACATCAATTCACAATTACAACCTCATTTTCATTTCACAAATCAATTCCATGAGGCTCGACCCCTCCTTCGGGTCTACCTTGAATAATCACAATCACACTTAGAGATTAAAATCATGTGGTAGTAAGTAAATCAAGCAAGGAGACAGGTTACTATAACTCATCTGACTATGTTGGCCAATCGTCATATATCATCCCAGACCACACGGATCCCGGTGTGTGGGGTATCATGCTGGTACGAAGGTGGGTTAGTTCTCCGCCAGACTTTCTCAAATCAAGTAACCACCATGCTGTACATCGTACTCCATGTGATATACACGGTACATCGTACTTCGCGGACCCATAACAAGGTTGGGGGTGCCTGCCGTAGGTCTTATCTACCCCATACCGAGTGTAACCTCTATAGTCTCAAGTGCACGTGGGAGTACCCTCAATACCAGGTCCTAGCCCCTCATGGCCTTGCTCGCCCCTGTTGGGTTCCCTGATTCAGGTCCTAGCCCCTCACCCTCACCCCACTCAAGAAGTCTGTTAGGCCTGTTGGGTTACCTGAATGGATGATGTCAGGTCCTAGCCCCTCACCCTCACCCCACTCAAGAGGTCTGTTAGGCTTGTTGGGTTCTCTGAACACCGATCTGTATCTCTCACCATGACCTCATACATACCACAGTGTGAAAACCAGCGTGAGCTACGCTCTAACGTAATTTCATGCATCATAATAAATCACTTCATATGAGCAACGCTCTAGTACGGCGTTTATGCATAAAAATATGAAGAAACCACGTACGAACATCGCTCCAGTACGATTATATGCATAAGAAAAACCACACAAATCCACGTACGAGCGTAAGCTCCAGTACGGTTTATAAAACATCGTCATAATTCCAAAACAAAGTGCGAACTAAGCTCTAGCACGTTTCACACAAGTGAAAATATCGAAATCCAGCGCGAGCGAGGCTCTAGCACGATTTATGTCATACAAATATGATAGGCGGCTCATACACAATCAAACAATCCCGATAACTAGGTTTAGCACTTCACAAATGCTTTTTCCACAACATTAATAAACAGTAGCCGACCCATCTACAAGCTTGTTTAAAACAAGGCAATTACGTTTTGTAAAACATCAAAATGTGAGATTTATGCAATTATTAGCCTTACTATCCCATTTCATAGAATCTACTTCAAAACCAAAATCATGCATATTAATAACCATTTACTTAAACATTCATGCCTTTCATAAATGCCCTATATCGACCCACAAAGTACGAGCAGCTACCTCTATATACTTACAGAATTCCCTTACCTGGAATCACGATGCATGATTCCACTTCCTTACTTGTACGATTCGATTCGTCTCCATCGGACTCTTCGAAACTGCGCATAATCATATTTCACATTATGTTCGATCCATATAACAAGACACCGTACGTTCACTATAGTCGATTCGACCTATAGTTTCTATGAACGCTCTTAAGGCCTTCTTTCATTTCTCTTGTCTATGGATTCCTTTTAGGCCTATCAACTCATTCCAAATCGATATTAAATCGATACTAAGTCCATAGTGTTCATATTTCATTGACTTCTTCACTATGGCATTTATCAAGCATTTACATACTCATTTTCATAATTTCACTTAAACCCACAATGTAATTCCATTTAATCATCTAAAATCATACACACTACCTCAATAACAACTTTAGCATGCCCATAAATCATAAACTCATTCAACCCATATCTTCTCACATTATACCCATTCTAGGTTTTCTAGGTCACACCAAATCCACCACATCCCTAGATAATTTATCCATCAATACACATTCAACTCAACTCCAAAATCACTTAAATAAACAATGTACTTTGATTGGAGTATTAGAATCTTACCAAAATCTGATTTTTCTTCTTGCTCCAAATGTCAATGCCCTTATCTCCTTCAATACCAACAATGGGATTTTGGGTTCCAACTATGTTATTCTCTTCCTCAAGATGAACAACTTAGTGTCTAACGGCCTCCCCTCAAATCTTACTGGAAATGGCTGATTTTAGAGAGATAAAGTTAGGTTTTTGGGTTAGAAATGGAAGATTGGTGTTTTTCCTGAAATTTTTAGATTTTAAGCACTCCTTTTATAGAAATAGCTTGAGAAGATTGATTTGCACCAAGAGGAGATCAATCTGGTCCCCATAAATCCCTCTTTTTCATGGCAATTTAAGCATGAGATCGATTTGTCGAAGCATGAGATCGATCTGCTCCCAAACAGAGAGCTAAAAAGATTGATCTGTATGCTTAAGGATCAATCTTTTCATTACAGAATGCATAGGAGATCGATCTGGCACCATTGGGGATCGATCTGCTCTATTTCATTGCCCAAATAAGAGCATTCTGGCTCTTTCAGATCGATCTCTCATCCTATGAGATCGATTTGGCCTTCATGTTTTTCAGATTTCCTGCAATTTTTTTGCTGCAACTCACACCCAATTGTCCTTAATTTGTTGTCATAGTCATTTTCTTATCCATCCACCTTAATGACTTGAAAATGGCATCCATTCATACCTTATGCACATTGAAACTTGTGTGCATTACTTGTATATCCAAAAGTATCACATTCCAAACTAAATGGGAGCTTAACTTCATTCCATTTTACCACACTACTCATTTTGAGTTCCAATCACATCCATCAATTACAAGAACTCATTTCTTCATATTCATACTCAATGAAACTTGTATGTATATTACAAATCATATTACACATATGTACTTTGAATCCATGGACTTACATCAATTACAATATACCTTACAAGTCCATTGGCATTCATTGATCCAATTACAAATATTACAACTATACATGTACGGGGTCTCACATTGATAGGCCTAAAATGAATCCATAGACTCGAAATGAAACAAGGCCTTATGAGCATTAATAGAAACTATAGGTCGAATCGACTATAGTGAACGTACGATGTCCTGTTATATGGATCGAATGTAATGTGAAATATGATTATGCATAGTTTTGAAGAGTCTGGTGGAGACGAATCGAATCGTACGAGTAAGTAGCTCTAAGGAAGTAGAATCACGCATCGCGATTCCAGTAATGGAATTCTGTAGGTATATAGTATAGAGGTAGCTGCTCGTATTTTGTGGGTATATAGGGCTTTGGAAATGTGCATGCGTTTATAGAAATGTATTTGACAATGTATGGAAACTACTACGAGTATTTGTATGAGATTTGGTTGTTTGGAATGGTATTATGAAGAAATGGGATAGTAAGGCTAATAATTGCATAAATCAAGTGTTTTGAAGGCTTTCACAAAATATGTGTTTTGTTTTGAACGAATTGATAGATAGGCTGGCTATTGTGATTTGATGTTGTGTGATAGTACATGTGAAGTGCCAAATATGTTTTGAGACTGGTTTTAAAAGCTTATGAGCCGTCTATCATGTTTATGTGAATTAAACCGTGCTGGAACCTAGCTCGCACCGAGTATTGATGTTTTTATTTTTATGAAACGTGCGGGAGCTTAGCTCGTACCTTGATTTGGAAACTATGATGATGTTTATAAACCGTATTGGAGCTTCTGTTCGTACGTGGCTTTTGAGTGGTTCTTCTTATGCGTATAACCGTACTAGAGCTATGCTCGTACGTGGTTTCTTTATGATAGGATGCATGAGTCGTGCTAGAGCTTTGCTCACACAAGTTTGCACATTAGGATACTTATGAGGCCGTGAAAGTTGGTAAGATCCTCAAGCCCTACATCCTTAAGCCAACATCCTTAAGCCCGAGGAGGTGAGGAGGCTCTGTTCGGTGGGGAGGCTCTCTTACGGTAAGATCCTTAAGCCCTACATCCTTAAGCTAACATCCTTAAACCCGAGGAGGCGGGGAGGCTCTGTTCGGTGGGGAGGCTCTCTTACGGTAGGATCCTTAAGCCAACATCCTTAAGCCCTAGAGGGGTGGGGAGGTTCTGTTCGGTAGGGAGGCTCTCCTACATGGGTACAGAAGGATCCTTAAGCCCTGAAGGGGTGAGGAGGCTCTCTTACATGGATATAGAAAACTCTTGGTATGGGGTAGGTAAGACCTAGGAATGACACCCCTAATCACGATATGAGTCCGCGGAGTACATTGTACCATGTATATCACATGGAGTACGATGTACCGCGTGATGGTTATGTGATGAGAAAGTCTGATGAGGGATAATCCACCTCCGTGCCTGTACGATACCCCGCACACCTAGATACGTGTGGTCTGAGATGATTTATGATGTAGTTGGTCCACATAGGCACTTTTGATATAGTGACCTGGTTTTATTTCATATGTGTGATTGTAATTATCCAAGGTAGACCCGAGGGAGGGGTCGAGCCTCGTGGGGTTTGATTTGTGAATTGGTATTGATGTGTGTGATTGAGAAAATGGTTTGTGATGGGATTCTATGTGTTTGAGAAAGAGTTTTATGATGTGGGTTTAAAAAGGAGGTTTCTTAATGAACTACCTTTTTTATGAATTTAAATGAGATTGAGCATGAGATGATTTATACATGATGTTTTTACCATGTTTTATATGCCAATGTACATGATTTTGATACATGATATATATGTATACTCATATGGCATAGTTTTACTTCCTCATGCTCCTACCATAAACGATTTATGCATAACACTATCAGCATGTAGATAGAGTAGTTATCTACCATTCTTGCATTATTGCCTTACTGAGCGTGTTGTTGCTCATCTCTCTCTATTTTCCCCTCCTACAGAGCGTGTATAGTAGCCCAGTGAGGACTGAGGCGTGGTATTTCAGACATCCGCTGCATCTCCATCACTCAAAGGTAATACACAGTGATTCCTTTTTGTATCTAAACAATGTAAAAGCACAGTAGTCATTTGAAATGTAATTATAGGGGATGTAGATGTCAGAAATCACATTTTGTATAAGTAAACGATTAACTTTGAATGTATGACATCGTTTCATTAAATTGTGAATGAATGATAAGTGGTGGTTATTATTGACTCACAACCCAACAATATGTGGTGAATTGTTCATGATCGGGTAAGGTAACAGTAAAATGCGAAAAATTTATTGAGATTTTTGGTAAAAGGGAATGAAAAAGGGTCGTGACAGTGGAGATGTCGAGTTGTTGGCTGACGGTTGAGGATTTGACCCACCTCTTGTTATAGCAAGTGAGGCCCCTCACACCGAGTACTGCAGCTTGGGATCACCGAAAAAGGGAATATGATCATACTCCTACAACAAGTAGTCGCCTATTTCACTTGATATTTGTTGTTTGAATTGTCACATGATTTTATAAATTAAGTAGACCCGAGGGATGGGTTGAGCTGCGACATGTGACTTTGAGTGTTATAAAAAGGGTAAACCCGAGGGATGGGTGAGGCCCAAATTTCCATGTTTTAACTTGATGAAATGCCATCTTTACTTTGATATAAATGATATGACATAATAAAATGTGATTTACAGTATTTACATGAGAATGCAATATCTTGCATGAATTGCTGAGGTTATTAAACCAGCATGTTTTCAGTATACACTGATGATTTGTATCTATATATACATGTTTGCATAAATGTTTCAAAGGAAGATACATGTTTTAGATGTGAAATGAAAAGGAATATTTTTGGGGCATAACATTATATTTTGTAGATAATGTGGTTATCTACTTACTTGCCTGATTTCTTTACTGAGCTAGTGAGCTCACCCATTTCATTTTTCCCCTTACTACAGAGCATCCACAGTAGATAGAGTACGGCTGAGGACTAACATTCCTTTTGTCCGCAACATTCCCATCGAGCAAAAGGTATACACATCACGTACGATTTTGTATCTAAACTTATAAACAACACAGTGATGTAAACGTATATAATATTTGGGGATGTGTTGTATTTGTATAATAGTATAGTGAATTCACTTATGGTACAAAAGTTAAATTACAGTCAATAGATAATTATTATTGACATGTCTATATCGATATGAATGGTTGACATGGTAAGTAAAGGTGACAATTCTAATGCCAAATCACAGCCCAACTGTTTGGTGATTGAATTATGACAGAGGGAAAGGTAAGTAAAAAGTGAAAAATTAGTAGTGGTTTCTGGTAAAAGTCGGTCGAACATATATATATTCTGGCAGTTAATGAATTTACGGATGTATTTTCGAATGAGTTATCGGGGTTGCCACAAGATATGGAGCTTTAGCTCAATATCAATTTATAGGCCGATACTCAACCCATATCTAAGCCTCCTTATCGAATTGCATTTGTAGAGTTAGAAGAATTGAAAAAGATGGTTCAGGAGTTACTAGATAAAGGATTCATAAGGCGAAGTGTTTCTCCAAATAGAGCACCGGTGTTATTTGTAAAGAATATGGATGAGAGTTTGCGGTTGTGTATTAATTATCAGTGTTTGAATAAGGTAAGGGTGAAGAAGAAGTACCCACTTCGTTGAATTAGTGACTAGTTCAATCTGTTGCTTAGTGAATCCATGTTCTCTAAGATTGATTTAAGGTTAACATATCTCCAATTCAAGATAAGGATAGATGATATTCCTAAGACCATTTTCAGGACTCATTATGGCCACTACGAGTTCCTTATGATGCCTTCCGAATTGATGAATCCCCTGTAGTGTTTATGAACCTAATGAACGAAGAGTTTAACACATGCCTCGAGCAGTGTGTTATCATATTCATTGATGACATATCAATGTACTCCAAGTCTCAAAAAGAGCATGAGTGACAGTTACGGACAGTCTTTCAGATACTGGGAAAGCAACAATTGTATAACAAGTTAGATAAATGTGAGTTCTAGTTAGATGAGATAGCATTATTTGATCTCATAGTTTCAAATGATGAGGTGTCGGTAGATAAATTAAAGGTTAAAGCAGTGATTAATTAGGAGCGACAAAAGAATGTTTCCAAAATTTAAAGCTTCTTAAGATTGGTTAGGTACTATAAAAGGTTTATGGAAGGGTTTTCCAAGATAGCTGCACCATTGACCCGCCTTACGTAGAAGGATATTAAGTTTGAGTGGTTGAATAAGTGTGAGAGTAGTTTCTTGGAGTTGAAAGAGAAGTTGACCACATCCCCGATTCTAACCATACTTAGCGGATCGAGAGGTTTTGTATTGTATAGTTGTGCTTCTCTTCAAGGGTTAGGTTGTGTGCTTATGTAGTGTGGTAAGGTAGTTGGCTATGGATCGCAGCAGCATAAGGACCACGAGAAGAACTATCTTACGCATGATTAGTAGTTGGTTGCAGTAGTGCTTGCTCTAAAGATCTAGTAACACTATCTTTATGGTGAGAGGTTTCAGATCTACACTGACCATAAGAGGCTGAAGTACTTATTTGAGTAAAAGGAACTCAACATGAGACAAAGATTATGGATGAAGCTCCTTAAGGATTACGATTATGAGATCTTGTATCATCTGAGCAAGGTAAATGTAGTTACAAATGCTTTAAGGAGAAAAGGGATGGTATCTTTCATAATGGTCAAGGAATTGAGATTACTAGAGTAGCTCGTGGAGCTTAATATCAGTGTTGAGCTTGCCAAGGATGGTTGGTTGTCTAGTCTCTATGTTAAGCCAAGTATAAAAGAGCAGATAAGAGAAGTTCAAATTAATAACCAGGAGATGGTAGAGATAGCCAATCGGGTGTAATAAACCTTGCAGTTGAATTATATGGTTAGTGATGATGGATTACTTAGGTTCAAGGAAAGAATTTGTGTGCTTAATGATGATGCTTTAAAGCAGCAGATAATTAAGGAAGCCCATAATTCTCGATTCACTATACACCAAGGCAGTAAACCAGTAGGGTTGCTTCGACCTCTATCGATACCTAGTTCGAAATGAGAGTATTTTACCATGGATTTCATCATAGGCCTACCGAGGCCTAAGAAAGGGCATGATGTTATATGGGTGATAATTTATAGATTAACAAAGATAGCTCACTTCCTCACCATTAGGAGCATTAATTCCTTGGATTCATTAATTGACTTGTATGTTTGTGAGATCATACCACTACATGGCACTCTCACAAGTATCACATCAGATAGAGATTTTATGTTCACCTCTAAATTTTGAAAATATTTTCAAGAAGCAATGGGATCTTAGCTGAATTGGAGCATAGCTTACCATCTTTAGACTGATGGTCAGTCCAAGTCGACTATTCAGACTCTAGATGATATGTTAGGGCCTTGTGCCATCAATTTTAAAGGTTTATGGGATGATTATTTGTCATTGGCCGAGTTTGCGTACAACAACAACTTTCATGCAAGTATTGGGATGCTACCTTACAAAGTTCTCCATAGGAAAAGGTGTTGATCCTCGGTAGCATGGGAGGAAGTGGGTGACCAAAGCTTTTGGCTAACGAACTTGTTGAGCATACTTTTAAGGGAGTTAAGGTCATCTATGGAGATTACAAATAGCTTATAGTTGGCAAAGAAGTTATGTTGATGTACGTTGGAGGCCACTTGAGTTACGAAATTGGGGATACAATATTCTTAAAGTTATCACCTAGTAAGGGTATTATGTGGTTTAGAAAGAAATCGAAGCTAAAGCCTCCGTTTCATAAGTCCATTCGAGATTTTAGAGAGAGTTGGAGATGTTGCCTATCGACTAGCCCCCACCACCACAACTCTCTAGGATTCACAACGTGTTCCATGTCTTAATGTTAAGGATATATGAACCCATCACATGTTATTGAGTATGAACACTGGACATTCAAAGGGACATGAGTTTTGTGGATAAACCTATCCAGATTTTTGACAGAAAGGAGAAAGTACTTTGATCTAAGACTATATTGTTAGTCATAAGGGAGAAAGCAACTTGAGAGCTAGAGAATTTCATAAGGGAGAAGTACCCTTACCTGTTTAATTAGCTTAAGTGAATTTAGAGGACCAAATTATTAGAGTATGCACTACGAGCCAAATGGATTTTGATTAAGTAATTTTAAAAAGCCCAAATGGACCAAATTTAGTTGGACTAAGCCTAAGGCCTTTTTAGGGTTTTGTTAAGAGACACTATATAAGCAACATTAAGTATAAAAGTTTTGACAGGACGTTCTTACTTGTCACGACCCTCAACTTACCAAAATACGTACAAATTTTTTGCATTTTCATGCATCAATCTTTAATCATCCTTCCTCGATCGTGAACAACCACACTCATAACAGTTGGGCTGTGTGTCAACGTCTAACTCACTCCACCATACCAATTCAATTTGAAACTTTATTTATGAGTAAACACTTGTATAAATTTATATATATCAGAGTTATTACATGTGTTTACATTGTTTTACATCCCCAATAGTTACATACAAAATGCTACTGTGCTATGTCTAGTTTAGATACAAAATAATCCAAGTGTGTATACCTTTAGCGATGGGATGCAGCGGATTACCAAAAGGGAAACGCCTCAAGTCACACTCACTCTATACTCAAATCTCTGTAGAGAGGGGGAAAATAAGGGGGTGAGCAACCCACACGCTCAGTAAGGCAATCATGCGAACAGGTAGATACTGCACTATCTACGTGATCGTGATGCCATGCTCAAAAGCATTTAATTCATTATTTATCTCAAAACATGAGTGTATGATTGTGTTAATGGTATGTAAAGCATTCATGCTATTAAAATTCAGTGCACATTTCAACTCAAAGCATGGTATAAATCATCATGCATAATTCACAATAAAAGCATGGCATTACCCATCATGCATTTTTACAATAAAGCATGACATTAAACCTCATGCATCCGTGCACTTTAAAAACCATTAACAAATCAATTCAACACTGGTCAGGTCTCAGCCCATCCCTCGAACCTTCCTAACCCACAAATCATTTCAAACATGTATTTATTCCCAAATAGCAGTAGACATGTGAGATAGGCAGTTCAACAATAGGTAATAACCTCAAGGCCTATGTACAATAAGGAAAATGTGCAAGCAGGTAGATAACTACACCATCTACACCATCTACATGGTATGGGGTGGACAAGACCTATGACAGGCACCCTCGGACTGTGATATGGGTTCATGGAGTACATTATCCATGTATGTTACACGGAGTACGCTGTATCGTGTAGTCATGACTATGAGATTGGTGATTTGATATTCTGGCAGCTAGGATTGACCATCCTCCCATTGCAGCCATGATGCCTCGCACACCAAGATCCGTGTAGCCTGGGATCACAAGGACATAGTCGTAAATTTTTCCTATACAGTAACCTACATGCCTCACGTGATATCATACGGTCTAGATAGACCAGGGCAGACCCGAAAGAGGGATTACACCTCGATTTGTGATTTTAAAAGAAAATATGGTTTAATAATGTGTTGATGAGTTTTACTGAGTTTTAATAAGGTGTTAAACCTTGAGGGGTTGTTTTATGATGAGTTTTTAATGTATTGAGCATGAGATGTTGACATGATGATTTTCCATGTTTACATGCCTATTTTCATGTTTTCAGTATGTGATATATTTATATACATGTGGCATAGTTTTAATTATACCTCATGCACTGGATATAAATGTCACGAGCCTTTTTACCAGTCTGTGACCTTTACCTTACCACTAATAGTTGGGTTATGAGTCAACATCCAATTCATACCTCATCCATTTATAGTTTAATAATTGTAATTAAACAAATTTGAAATAGAATCAAAACTGGACTTTTATAAATATGCAGAAGCGTTTACATCAGTTTTCATTATCTATACATCCCTTTCGTACAAAATATCACTAAACTGTGCATTAATTTACAGGATACAAAATTTTTTTTCTCAACACAAGTGTATACCTCTCTACATTGCTGGAGAACCAAAGAACACCTTAGCAAGGACGACTGCAGTACTCACTACTGCGTAGTATCTGTGGAGGAGGAAATAAGGGGGTGAGCATAACACGCTCAATAAGGAAAATGTGCAAGCAGGTAGATAATTACACCATCTACATGCTAAAATACATATATGTTCATTTTCCTTATAAAACCATATGCATGTTTGTTAAAACAACTTCCATCGATGCGAAACCATTAATTCACTAGATGGATCTATGCATATTCACACAGTAGCACACAGCTTCACACAACATAATCTATTCACATAGTTCATATATAGAAAATGCTCTACTAAAAAACCACACAAGTTCACTTCGAAATCACTTTGCACATAGCAAGTCAATGTTAATATGAGACATAATCATGGGTTATCACATTCCCCAGACACACAACAAGGGAGGATATCTGCCACCTCACACAGATATAGAAGACTTATGGCCATAGTCAGATTCCAGGCTACACTGATCAGGAATGCGGGAACCTCACGCTTGGGGAGGCGGATCAACCATCCCTTCAGCTCATACTCAACTCACGACACATTATACTCCATGGCTAATGCTCACGGTACATCGTGCTCCCGTGGATCCTTATTACCTATTTTCGTTGTCTCAAAATATTGTGCGAGCAGGTCAGTGTCAGACACACAGCAGTACACGACGACTCAAGCACGATTTATACTCATTTCATCACATTCACAAACCTCATGTGAGCAGGTCAATGCAAGACACACAACAATACTTGACAGCTCCAACACGGTTTTACTCAACACACAGCACAATCATGAAAACCTTGTGCGAGCAACTCACCGTAAGACACACAGCATACCCGAGGCATCGAGCATGGTATAATAGGAATTTACATGCGAGCATAGGCAGAGCAAGACACACAGCAATACTCGAAGGCTCGAGCATGATTCCTAAAATCTAGTGCGAGTAGCTCAAGTGGAGCACATAGCATCACCCAAGGCATTAAGCACTCTTTTCATTTTCTCAAAAATCCTTTGAAAATAATGTATGAGCAGGGCTGGTAAATCTACCGTTGCCTCGCATGCTCTAGCACAATTTTACACAGAAAAGAAGTAGAAGGGCTCCATGTATAGTTATGAGTGAGAGGACAAATCTCCCTTCAATCACTCTTTATAAACATTTCATACAATTGATTAAATCGAGAGCCATTCTAATATCATTCTTTCTCAAATCGTTTGCAAAAACCTCTTTTCACAACAATCATAGAAGTCATGCAATTTCATACTATCAATTGATTCTCATACGTAGTTTCCTATCTAGCCATATCAATATATATATATATATTTATCTCATACATGTGCATTCAGAGGCAAGCAAACATGCGTATAGCTATCTCTATAGCTCACATAAGTCCCTTACCTCGAATCACGCTTGAAACGTCTTTCTTGATTCTAATAGCTTATGATCCGATCTTGTCAACTCCGTCTTTATCTCCAGGAGCTGCAAGTGTTATATCTATGCATTCTAGCCATTTATATCTAATTGGCCTCTTTATACCATTATTGGACTTTATTCTTCCTTAAATCCATTTCACTCATTTTATTTGTTTCTCGAGAATTCATTAGACTCCTTGAGTCCATTGATTCCATATTGAACCGGCATTTAGCTCCCTATGCCATTAGTTCATCATTTCATTTCATTAAGGCATTTCATCAAACACCTCATATACTTAATTTCCACCATTATCCATTCTAGCTTATGGATTTTAGTAAACCATTTTACAAGCATCTATACATGCTTAGTAACATCTATGCATGCTCAAATCATCCTCAAATCCATGCCTACTCAACCAATCCTCATTTTGGAACATTTAACCATTTTATAGGTCATGGAGAGTTTAGCATTTTCTAAGATGTTTCAATCATAAATCTATATACCAATCTACTCACACAAGTATATAAATTAACATATTTGAGTTCGATGCATTGAAATATTACAAATCTTAGCTTTTCTCCTTTTTCACAACTTTGAGGAAAAACTTCTTTTCTCCTTCGATCAAGCGATTCAACCTCTCATTCCCAATTATGTTGTTCTTCTCCACTCTATGAACAACTTAGATGAAATAAACTTTTCTGCAATCCCAATGGAAGGTGTTGATAGTCTAGAGAGGGAAGTTAGGTCATTTTACTTTCAAAAATGGAAAGGTTTTGAGTTTCTCCCGAAATCTGCATTTCAGCAGCTTTGTTTATATAGAAATTGCCTTGATGAGATCAATCTTCATAGGTCAAGAATCGATCTTCCTCTATTTTAAGCCTTTCAAAATACCATTTTTAATCCTATGAGATCGATCTGTCGAGGTATGAGATCGATCTGCTCTAAGGGATGAGATCAATCTTCTCCAAGCAGAGAGCTAAACAGATTGATCTGGCACAAGGATGAGATCGATTTGCTCTTGGCTGAGAGCTTAAGGAAATTGATTTGTTTGCATTGACGATTGATCTCCTCATTCCAGAATGCTTCATTCTCTTCGTTTTGGCCACTGAGATCGATCTTCCTTGCATTGAGATAGATCTCCTCTTGTTCTGCAGCACACTTAGCTGCATTTTCCCAACTTTCAATAGAATACTTGCATTCAATTTGCTGCACTACTCATTTTAAGTTCCATTCACATTCATCACTTACAAAAGTCCATTTCTTTATATTCATACATAATAAAACTTGTGTGTACATTCCCAAACTCATATTACAAGGGTGTACATTGAATTTAAGGACTTTTCATCATTTATGCTTTACATAGCATGTACATGTACAATAAATATTTTTATATTATGACATTATAAGCATTTAGATAGTGTAGTTATCTACTTGCTTACATTATTGCCTTACTGAGCAAGTTGTGCTCACCCTTTCACTTTCCACCCTTACAGAGCATCCACAATAGTGAGAGCGGGTAGAGACTGCATTCCTTGTTATCCGCTACTTCCCATCACGAATCAGGTATACACATTGTACAGTTTTGTATCTAAACATGTAAAAGCATAGTATTGTACATGGATGGAATATCGGGGATGTAAACCTTGTAAATATAGTTATGAATGTAATTAGTGAAAGTCAAAGGATAGTAGATCCTAATATGTAAATGTGATATGGAAATGGATGTTAAGGTAAGTAACATGACAAGAGGGACTAATGTCGACTCATATCTCAACTGTTAGTAGTGAAACTGTTCACGACAGGTAAGGAAATGAAAAAAGCAAAAAATTTGTAGTGATTTTAGGAAAAAGAGGTCATGACAGAGGTGGTATCAAAGCTTAGTTGTCCTGATATGAGTCGGTGTTAGTGGTTAAGGAAGTTTACATCCCCATGTATTGTACATTGTTTAGATACAATTGTGTATTTCGAGATGGGATTAGATGGAGAAAGGGTTGTGAATGCAGGAATATAGTTATCCTGATTGATAGCCGCCATGGTAGATGGGCAAGTACATGTGCTCGAGGCTATAGGGGTATGGCTGAGAGCCGAGATAAGTCTTCGTCTGATTATACCCTATAGGATCCCATAGAGAGACCAGAGAGTGTTGAGGCACGCTTTGTGAGATTTGAGCGGAGCTTAGAGAATATTATGGAGCTATTTGCTCAGACAATGTATGGGATTTGAGGCCAAGGCAGAGTATTAGTGGAAGTTCACTCAACTCGTCCTGAGAATTAGGCATCTTGAATTGACATGGGAAATATTTTTGGATGCATCTGGAGATAGTATGTCTCAAACACTGCTCAGAGGAAGTTCCAAATGGAATTTTTGAGTTTGGTTTAGGGGAACCGATCTATTGATTAGTATGAATTGAGGTTCATATCCCTGGACAGGTATGACCCCAATACTATGAGCAGTGAGAGTTGAAAGGTCCGAAAGTTCATGTGTGAGACCACGTGCATGTATATTTGTAACGTGTGTAATTGGATCAATTAATGTGAATGGACTTGTAATGTAAAGCATAAGTGGTGTAAGTACATGGATTCAATGTACATATGTTTAATATGATTTGTAACATACATACAAGTTTCATTGAATATGAATATGAAGAAATGAGTTCTTATAAGTGATGGATGTGATTGAAACTCAAAATGAGTAGTGTGGTAAAATAGAATGAAGTTGTGCTTCCATTTAGTTTGGAATGTGATACTTTTGGATATACAATGAATGCACACAAGTTTCAATGTGCATAAGGTATGAATGGATGCTATTTTCAAGTCATAAAGGTGGATGGATGAGAAAATGGCCATGGCAGTAGATTAAGGACAATTGGGTGTGAGTTGCAGCAAGGAAACTACAAGAAATCTGGAAAACATGAAGGCCAGATCGATCTCATAGGATGAGAGATCGATCTGGAAGAGCCAGAATGCTCTTATTTGGGCAATGGAATAGAGCAGATCGATCTCCAATGGGGCCAGATCGATCTCCTAAGCATTCTGTAATGAAAAGATCGATCCTCAAGTATACAGATCGATTTCCTTAGCTCTCTGTTTGGGACCAGATTGATCTCATGCTTCGACAGATCGATCTCATGCTTAAAATGCCATGAAAATGAAAGATTTAAGGGGACCAGATCGATCTCCTCTTGGACCAAATCGATCTCCTCAAGTGATTTCTATAAAAGGAGTGCTGAAAATCTGAAAATTTTGAGAAAAACACCAATCTTCCATTTTTAACCCAAAAATCTAACTTTCTCTCTCTAAAATTAGTCATCTCCAGTAAGATTTAAGAGGAGGTCATTAGACACTACGTTGTTCATCTTGAGAAATAGAACAACATAGTTGGAACCCAAAATCCCATTGTTGGTATTGAAGGAGATAAGGGCATTGACATTTGGAGCAAGAAGAAAAATCAGATTTTGGTAAGATTCTAATACTCCAATCCAAGTACATTGCTTATTTAAGTGATTTTGGAGTTGAGTTGGATGTGTATTGATGGATAGATTATCTAGGGATGTGGTGGAATTGGTGTGACCTAGAAAACCTAGAATGGGTATAATGTGAGAAGATATGGGTTGAATGAATTTATGAATTATGGGCATGCTAAAGTTGTATTGAGGTAATGTCTATAATTTTAGATGGTTAAATGGAATTACATTATGAGTTTGGAGGAATTGTGAAAATGAGTATGTAAATGCTTGATAAATGCCATAGTGAGGGAATTCATGAAATATGAACACTATGAGTTTAATGTCGATTTCATATTGATTTGGAATGAATTAATGGGCCTAAAAGAATCCATAGACTCGAAATATAAGTAGAGTAATGAAACGAGGCCTTAAGAGCGTCACTAGAAACTATAGGTCAAATTGACTATAGTGAATGCACGATGTCATATTATAAGGATCGAATATAATGTGGAATACGATTTTGTGCAGTCTCGAAGAGTCCGTTGGAAACGAATCGAGTGGTACGAGTAGCAACTTTAAGGAAGTGAAATCACGCGTCACGATTCCAGGTAAGGGAATTCTGTAGGTATATAGGGGTAGCTGCTCGTATTTTGTGGGTATATAGGGCTTTGGAAATGTGCATGGATTTATAGAAATGTATTTTGACGATGTATGGATGTGACTATGAATAATTGTGTGAGATTTGGTGGTTGAAATGGTATTATAAAGAAAAGGGATAGTAAGGCTAATAATTGCATAAATCAAGTATTTTGAATGCTTTCACAAAACATGTGTTTGGTTTTAAACGAATTGATAGATAGGTTGGCTATTGTGGTTTGATGTTTGTGATAGCACATGTGAAGTGCCAAATATGTTTTGAGATAGTTTTGAAAGGTTATGAGCCGCCTATCATGTTTATGTGAATTAAACTGTGCTGGAGCCTAGCTCACACCGGGTATTGATGTTTTCATTTGTATAAAATATGCTGGAGCTTAGCTGGCACCTTGATTTGGAAACTATGATGATATTTATAAACCGTACTGGAGCTTCTGCTCGTACGTGGCTTTTGAGTGGTTTGTCTTATGAGTATAACCATACTAGAGCTATGCTCGTACGCGGTCTCCTTATGATAGGATGCATGAGTCGTGCTAGAGCTTTGCTCGCACAAGTTTGCACATTGTGATACGTATAAGGTTGTGAAAGTTGGTAAGATCCTTAAGCCCTACATCCTTAAGCCCGAGGAGGCGGGGAGGCTTTGTTAGGTGGGGAGGCTCTGTTCGGTGGGGAGGCTCTCTTACGGTAAGATCCTTAAGCCCTACATCCTTAAGCCCAAAGAGGCGGGGAGGCTCTGTTCGGTGGGGAGGCTCTCTTACGGAATGATCCTTAAGCCAACATCCTTAAGCCCTGGAGGGGCGAGGAGGCTCTGTTCGGCAAGGAGGCTCTCCTTCACGGATATGGAAAACTCTTGGTATGGGGTAGGTAAGACCTAGGAATGGCACCCCCAATTATGATATGAGTCTACGGAGTACGCTGTACCATGTATATCACATGGAGTACGATGTACCGCGTGATGGTTATGTGATGAGAAAGTCTAGCGAGGGATAATCCTTCTTCATGCCAGCACGATACCCCGCACACCTGGATGCGTGTGGTCTGGGATGATTTATGATGTAGTTGGTCCACATAGGCACTTTTGATATAGTGACCTATTTTTTTTATACACATGTGTGAATTGTGAAATAAAAATGTGGTTGTGATTGTGAATTGATTTGATGGGATTATATGTGTTTGAGAAAGAGTTTTATGAGGTGGGTTTGAAAAGGAGGTTTCTTAATGAATTACCCTTTTTATGAGTTTAAATGAGATTGAGCATGAGATGATTTATACATGATGTTTTTACCATGTTTTATATGCCAATGTACATGATTTTGATACATGATATATATGTATACTCATATGGCATAGTTTTATTCCTCATGCTCCTACCATAAATGATTTATGCATAACACTATCAGCATGTAGATAGAGTAGTTATCTACCATGCTTGCATTATTGCCTTACTGAGCGTGTGGTTGCTCATCCTTCTCTATTTTCCCCCTCCTACAGAGCGTGCATAGTAGCCCAGTGAGGACTGAGGCATTGTGCTTTTGGACATCCGCTGCTTCCATCGACGAGAGGTATATACACAGTGATTTCTTTTTGTATCTAAACAATGTAAAAGCACAGTAGTCAATTGAAGTGTAATTATGGGGGATGTAGATGTCATTAAAACATGTTTTGTATAAGTTAATGAGTAACTTTCAAATGTATGAGATCACTTTATTTAACTGAGAATGAATGAGATGTGATGTTTATTATTGACTCATAGCCCAACAGTGTGGTGGTAAGTTAGTTCACGATCGGGTTAGGAAAGAAATTTGCGAAAATTTTTTAGTGATTTTTGGTTAAAGAGAAGGGAATTGGGTCGTGACATCATGAAAGGGCTCAGACCATCTATTAGAGTCTGATTGGCCCCGTTAGATATCATTACCTACGACGAGGCAGTGCGCAGATCACATAGTGTGAATAAGGTTATGAGTACGCCTCTAAGTTTGGGCAAGATAATAGGCCTTGTCATGTGGCTATTGGAGAATGTTACAGATATGGTAAGACATGACATTTAATGAAGAATTGCCCAGAGCTAGGTGAAACTGCCCGACAGAAGGGCAAAGTGCCAGAGAAGACCCCTGCTGATACCTTTGCTTTGAAAAGAAGGCCACAACAGAAGAGAAGAGGAAACAGGCTGTTGGTCGAGGGCAAGTATATGCATGGACTAGGACACTACTGACCCTTTATCCATTGTGGTGGAAGGTACCATCTTGATTTTAATCTTGAATCATTTCATTTAATTGATCCTGGTGCCATGCATATATTTATATCGTCTTTATTTGCATCTAAATTGCTAAAGTATTGCATACACTGTTAGGAAAAATGCACCCCAATGAATGATAGTCAGCCAACTAAATATGTGTATAGAGATTATAAGTTAAAAGTGGGGGTAAAAGGATAGGCCAGTGAATCTCATTCAATTGAATACGAATGATTTTGAAGTAATATAGGGATAGATTAGTTGACTGCAAACCATGCTATTTTAAACGGCTATGCTAAGACAGAGATGTTTTCAACCCTGGAAAAGTGTACTGTAAGTTTTGGCAAGTGATGGAAAAGTGTAGTGACTGTAATTAAAGGAGTAAATGATTGTACTAACGAAATGAATAATGATGAGTAGATTTCATCGCCTATGTGGTTGATAAGGATAAGGCATATCTGGAGTTGACAGATATCCCACTGGTTAGGAAGTTGCCTGCTGTCTTTCTGGATGATCTACTAGGGTTGCCACCAGTTAGAGGAATGGAGTTTTGTATTGATTTGGTACCTGGTACTGAGCCGATATCCAAACCACCATATAAAAAGGCTTCAGTGGAACTGAAGGGACTAAAGAAGCAATTACAAGAGTTATTGGTTAAGGGTTCGTCAGACTGAGTGTTTCGCCTTGAAGAGCACCGATTCTGTTTGTGAAAAAGAAAGATGAAAGCATCTAACTATGTAGTAATTTTTGATTAGTGAATAAAACTACCATTAAGAATAAGTATTCCCTTCCACGTATTGATGGGCTATTGGATTAGCTTCGGAGAGCACAGATCTTTTTCGAGATTGATTTGAGGTCTGGGTATCATCAATGAAGGATTTGCAATGTGGATGTGCCCAAGATAGCTTTTCGTAATCGTTATGTTGTTGATGAATGAGGTATTTAAACCTTACTTGGACCGATTTGTTAGTGTCTTGATTGATGATACTTGGGTGTATTCAAAGTCTAGGGAAGAACATGACCAGAACTTAAGAATTGTTTTGCAAACCCTCCGAAAGAAATGGTTGTATGCCAAACTAAATGTGACTTATCGTTAGAATAGATATCATTTCTGGGTTATATGATATCGAAAGAGGGATGTTTGTGGATTCGTCCAAGATACAAGTAGTGGTTCAGCGAGAACAGCCCAGAACAGTCACAAAGATTAAAAGTTTTCTGAGTTTGGCATGTTGAGGGTTGTTGAGGGTTTCTTGAAATTAGCTGCTCCGTTGACATGTCTCATTCGAAAGAATGTTGCATTTAAGAGGGGTGACAAAATGTGAAAGGAGTTTTGGTGAATTGAAGCATAGACTGACCACTGCACCTATTCTCACCATATCGAACAACTCAGGAGATTTCTCAGTATATACAGATGCCTCAAAATAAGGATTGGGCTGGTTATTGATGTAAATGAGAAGATGGTCACTTATGGATCCAGACGACTCAAGGATCATGAGAAGAACTATCCGACCCATGATTTAGAGTTGGCAGCTGTAGTGATTGCACTGAAGATATGGCGCTACTACTTATACGGTGAGAAATTTCAGGTATGCACCAATCATAAAAGCCCCAGTATTTGTTTTCATAGACAAAGTTGAATATGAGATAATAAAGAGGGTTAGAGCTTCTAAAAGACTATGATTATGAGATATTGTACCACCCGAGTAAGGCTAATGTAGTGGCTGATTGATATGCGCGTACAAGAGGATGATTTAGGACTTTGAATGGAAAATAGAATAAGAACCTACCAAAGGTATTGGACCTCGACCCTACGAATATAAAATTTGAGAACCTAAGGTATAACAATGGTGGTTGGTGAAGAGGGAGGCTGTCACGACCCAATTCCATTCCCTTTAACCGAAAATCACTGAAAATTTTTCGCGTTTTACTGTTACCTTACCCGGTCGTGAACTAAACTCACAACACACTGTTGGGCTGTGAGTCAATAATAATCACCACATCTCATTCATTCTCAATTAATTAAAACGATGTCATACATGTGCATTTAATCGTGTACTTATACGAATACATGTTTTACTGACATCTACATCCCCCATAAGTACAACTCAAAAGAATACTGTGCTTTTACATTGTTTAGATACAAAAAGAATCACTGTGTATATACCTCTTAGCGATGAAGATGCAGCGGAGTCCAAAATAATACGCCTCAGTCCTCACTGGGCTACTGTGCACGCTCTGTAGGGGGGAAAATAGAGTGGGATGAGCAACCACACGCTCAGTAAGGCAATAATGCAAGCATGGTAGATAACTACTCTATCTACTTGCTGATAGTGTTATGCATAAATCATTTATGGTAGGAGCATGAGGAATAAAACTATTCCATGTAAATATACATATATATCATGTATCAAAATCATGTGCATTGGCATATAAAACATGGTAGAAACATCATGTATAAATCATCTCATGCTCAATCTCATTTAAATTCATAAAAGGGCAATTCATTAAGAAACCTCCTTTTTCAACCAACACCATAAAACCACCAAATCAACTCACAATCACAACCACATTTTCATTCCACAATCCACGCATGTGTATAAAACTAGGTCACTATATCAAAAGTGCCTATGGGAACCATTACATCATAAATCATCCCAGACCACACGCATCCAGGTGTGCGGGGTATCATGCTGGCACGAAGATGGATTATCCCTCGCCTGACTTTCTCATCACATAACCATCATGCGGTACATCATACTCCATGTGATATACACGGTACAGCGTACTCCGCAACTCATATCGTGATTGGGGGTGCCATTCCTAGGTCTTATCTACCCCATACCAAGAGTTTTCCATATTCCGTGAAAGAGAGCCTCCCTGCCGAACAGAGCCTCCCCGCCTAACAGAGCCTCCCCGCCTCTTTGGGCTTAAGGATGTTGGCTTAAGGATGTTAGCTTAAGGATGTAGGGCTTAAGGATCCTTTTCGTAAGAGAGCCTCCCCACCGAACAGAGCCTCCCCGCCTAACAGAGCCTCCCCGCCTCTTTGGGCTTAAGGATGTTGGCTTAAGGATGTAGGGCTTAAGGATCTTACTGTACCCATGTAGGAGAGCCTCCCTGCCTAACAGAGCCTCCCCGCCTCTTTGGGCTTAAGGATGTTGGCTTAAGGATCTTACCCACTTTCACAACCTTATACGTATCCCATTGTGCAAACTTGTGCTAGCAAAGCTCTAGCACGACTCATGCATCTTCTCATAAAGAGGCGCGTACGAGCATAGCTCTAGTACGGTTATACTCATAAGACAACCACTCACAATCCACGTACGAGCAGAAGCTCCAGTACGGTTTATAAATATCATTATAGTTTCCAAATCAAGGTGCGAGCTAGGCTCCAGCACGTTTCATACAAATGAAAACATAGAAATCCAGTGCGAGCGAGGCTCTAGCGCGATTTATGTCATACAAATATGATAGGCGGCTCATATACAATTTATCAATCTCGACAATTCGGGTTTAGCACTCACAAATGCTTTTCTACAACAACAATACAATACTAGCCGACCTATCTACAAGCTTGCTTAAAACCAAGTAATTCGTTTTGGAAAAACATCAAAACATTAGATTTATGCAATTATTAGCCTTACTATCCCATTTCATAAAATCCACTTCGAATCCAAAACCACGCATATACTCATCATCATTCACGAATACCATCAATCATTTATTTGAGCAATTCATGCATTTCATACAACACCCAATATTCACCCACAAGTTCAAAGTACGAGCAGCTACCTCTATATACTCACAAAATTCCCTTACCTGGAATCGCGATGCGTGATTCCACTTCCTTAAGCTGCTTACTCGTACGGTTCGGTTCGCCTTCAACGAACTCTTCGGGACTGCACAAAATCGTATCCCGCATTATATTCGATCCATATATTGCAACCCTTGTGCTTGCTATAGTCAATTTAATCTATAGCCTCTATTAAAGCTTATTTGGCCTCGTTTCATTACTTTATCCATAACTCGAGTCTATGGATCTTCTTAGGCCTATTATCTTATTCAAAATCGATATCAAATCGACATAAAGCTCATAGTGTTCATATTTCATGAATCCCCTGACTATGGCATTTATCAAGCATATTGATACTCATTTCCATAATTTCTCCAAACTCACAATGTAATCTCATCTAACCATCTAAAATCATAAGCATCATCTCACGAACAACTTTAGCTTGCCCATAAATCATAAACTCATTCAACCCATAAATTCTCACATCATACCCATTCTAGGTTACACCAATTCCACCACATCCTAGATAATTTATCCATCAATACTCATACCAATCAACTCCAAAATCAATTAAATAGCTAATGCATTTGGATTGGAGTGTTAGAATCTTACCAATATGATTTTTCTTCTTGCTCCAAATGGAAATGCCCTTAACTCCTTCAATTCCAAAATGGGACAATGCCCTCTCACTATGTTGTTCTTCTCTTTGATAGGAACAACTTTGTCTCTAATGATCTCTCTTCAAATCTCACTAAAAATGGTTGATTTTAGAGAGGGAGAGTTAGGTTTTTGGGTTGAGATTGTAAGGTTAAATGTTTTTTCGAGATTTCCAGATTTTCAGCCCTCCTTATATAGAAATAGCTTGAGGAGATCGATCTGGTCCAAGAAGAGATCGATCTGGTCCCTTAAAATCTCTCTTTTTCACGACATTTTTAAGCCTGAGATCGATCTGTCGAAGCAATGAGATCGATCTGTTGAAGCATGAGATCGATCTGTCGAAGCATGAGATCGATCTGGTCCCAAACAGAGAGCTAAGGAGATCGATCTGGGTGCTTGAGGATCGATCTTTTCACTACAAAATGCTTGGCAGATCGATCTGGCTCCATTGGAGATCGATCTGCTCTATTCTTTCTCCCAAATAAGAGCATTCTGGCTCTTCCAGATCGATCTCTCATCCTATGAGATCGATCTGGGCCTCATGTTTTCCAGATTTCCTGCAGTTTCCTTGCTGCAACTTATACCAACACATCCTTAATCTATTGCCATGGCCATTTTCTCATCCATCCACCTTTATAACTTGAAAATGGCATCCATTCATACCTTATGCACATTGAAACTTGTGTGCATTCATTGTATGTTCAAAGGTATGCTACATAAAACCAAATGGAAGCATAACTCCATTCCATTTTACCACACTACTCATCTTGAGTCTCAATCACATCCATCACTTGCTAGAACTCATTTCTTCGTATTCATACTCAATGAAACTTGTATGTACGTTACAATTTATATTACACATACATACATTGAATCCATGGACTTACATCAATCATACTTTACATTACAAGTCCATTCATATTATTTGATCCAATTACACACATTACCCTTATACATATACGGGGTCTTACATTCTCCCCTCCTTCAAGGAATTTGGTCCTCCAAATTAGAACCAAATCATTCTTCAAACAGTTGGGGGTACTTCTCCCGTATCAAGTTCTCCAATTCCCACATGGCCTCTTCCGCCGTGTGGTGTTACCAAAGCACTTTCACCAAGGGAATTGTCTTATTCCGCAACACTTTCTCTTTCCTGTCCAATATCCGAACCGGCTTCTCAATATACGTCATACTCTCATGGAGCTCCAACGGCTCATATCTTATCATGTGTGCCGGGTCCGGGTGATACTTCCGAAGCATCGAGACGTGGAAGACGTTGTGGACATTTGCCAAGTCCGGTGGCAATGCCAATCTATACGCCTTATCTCCCACTCTCTCCAAAATCTCGAAGGGTCCGATATATCTAGGGCTCAGCTTGCCCTTCTTACCGAATCTCATAATACCCTTCGATGGTGAAATTCTCAGAAATACCAACTCACCCTCATCAAACTCTAGTGGTCTTCGTCTCTTGTCAGCATAACTCTTTTGCCAGCTCTGAGCTGTCCGTAATCTCTCACATATCGACTGGACGTCCTTAGATGCCTGCTGCACTAAGTCCGGAGCAAAAATCTATCTGTCACCAACCTCTACCCATCCAATGGGGGAACGACATCTACGCCCGTATAATGCCTCATAGGGTGCCATCCCGATACTAGCATGATAGCTATTATTATAAGCGAACTCGGCTAACTGTAGGTGGTCATCCCAGGAGCCTCTAAAATCCAGCACACAAGCTCTCAACATATCCTCGAGGGTCTGTATAGTCCTCTCTGACTGCCCATCTGTCTGAGGATGAAAAGCGGTGCTAAAACTCAGTCGGGTCCCCAGCGCTTCCTGAAAATGTTCCCAAAAATGGGAAGTGAAGCGGGCATCCCTATCAGAAACAACGCTCACTGGTACACCATGTAGTCGTACTATCTCTCGAATATACAGGTTCACCAACTGACTCAGTGTATCGGTAGCTCTCATAGCCAAGAAATGGGCGGACTTAATCAACCGGTCCACAATAACCCATATGGCATCATGACCTCTATGGGTCCTCGGCAACCCCATCACAAAATCCATGGTGACATGCTCCCACTTCCATGTCGGTATCTGTAGAGGCTGCAATAATCCTGCAGGCTTCTGATGCTCTACCTTCACTTGCTGACAAACGAGACACTTAGCGACATATTTAGCAATGTCTCTCTTCATTCCAGACCACCAATAAACCTTCCGAAGGTTTTGATACATCTTGGTACTTCCCGGATGTATCGTATATTTCGATGAGTGAGCCTCTGATAAAATCATTCTCCTGATCTCAGGATCCCTGGGAACGCATACTCTGCCTCTGAACCTCAATAAGCCATCAGCACTCTGCTCAAAATCAATATCCACACCTGTCTGTATCTGCCTCAGCCAATCGATACACCGTCGATCGCTCTGCTGGGCTTGCCGAATACGGCCAATCAACTCTGGCTCTAGTCTCAAACTAGCCATGATCTCAAGTCTCTCAGATCCAGGTGGGGTTACATCCAAACTGAGGTTCGCAAAGTGTTCTAACAATTCATGTTCCCGTACCATCATATATGACACCAACCCAAGGTTCTTTCTACTCAAAGCATCGGCAACTACATTTGCCTTACCCGGGTGGTACATGATTTCACAATCGTAGTCTTTCAGGAGTTCGAGCCATCTCCTCTGTCTCATATTCAGCTCTTTCTGCGAGAACAGGTATTTAAGGCTCTTATGATCTGTGAACACCTGAAATTTCTCACCATAGAGATAGTGGCGCCATATTTTCAATGCAAATACTACAGCCGCCAACTCCAAATCATGTGTCGGGTAGTTCCTCTCATGATCTTTCAACTGTCTAGATCCATAGGCAACTACCTTCCCATCCTGCATAAGCACACAGCCCAGTCCCTGGTGTGATGCATCCGTATACACCGAGAATCCTCCTGAGCTGGTAGGAATGGTGAGAACTGGAGCAGTCATCAATCGACGCTTAAGCTCCTTAAAACTCCTCTCACATGCCTCATCCCACACAAACTTAACATCTTTTCGCGTGAGGCGTGTCAACGGAGCAGCTAGTCTGGAGAAACCCTCTACAAATCTCTGATACTATCCTGCCAATCCCAGGAAACTTCTGATCTCAGTTACTGTCTTGGGCTGTTCCCACTGCACAACTGCCTCTATCTTGGATGGATCCACTGATACCCCATCCTTTGACACGACATGCCCCAGAAACGAGATCTGTTCCAACCAAAAGTTACACTTGCTGAGTTTGGCATAGAATTCTCTCTCTCGGAGGGTCTGCAGAACTATCCTCAAGTGCTCCTCATGATCTTCCCTGGACTTGGAATACACCAAAATATCATCTATGAAAACAATCACAAACTTGTCCAGGTATGGCTTGAATATGTCATTCATCAATGCCATAAATGTTGCGGGAGCATTCGTCAATCCGAATGGCATCACCAAAAACTCGTAGTGGCCATAACGGGTACGAAATGCTGTCTTGGGTATATCTCCACTCCTGATCCTCAATTGATGATACCCTGACCGCAGATCTATCTTAGAAAATACTTCGGCTCCCTGGAGCTGATCCAACAAATCATCGATTCTTGGAAGGGGGTACTTGTTCTTAATGGTGGCCTTATTCAACAACCGGTAATCTATACACAGTCGGAGGCTTCCATCCTTCTTCCTTACAAATAGAACCGGTTCTCCCCAAGGTGAGACACTCGGGTCTAATAAACCCCTTCTCCAACAACTCTTGCAGCTGTTTCTTCAGCTCTTCCAATTCTATCGGAGCCATTTTATAGGGTGGTTTCGATATCGGCTCTGTACCAGGCACTAACTTAATGCAAAATTCCATTTCCCTTTCAGGTGGTAGTCCTGGTAATTCATCCGGAAAGACATCAGGATAATCCATAATTACGGGTATGTCCTTCAATTCCGGGTGTGCCTCATCTATATCGACCACATAGGCAATGAACCCTTCACAATATCCTCTCCATCGTTAGTAACATAAACCATCACTCCACATTCAATATTTATCAAAAATAAATAATTTATCTCTCAAGCAATATGCATTTAAAATCATGCTCCTTTATTTACAACAAACATGCTAGTTTCATATCATTTCTTTTCATCAAAGTTTACAATAAGATTGTCTAATCCTGAAAACCTCAATATTTTGGCATGACAATCCATCACAACACGATTGGTAGCCAACCAATCCATTCCCAAAATTACATCAAAATCATTCATATTCAATAAAATCAGATTGGCTATCATTTCCTTCCCCTCTATCTTTAACTTACAATCTCTACATACATGCTCAGTCAATTGACTATCATTCATGGGTGTGGAAATCATCAACATTTTATCCAACAATGTTGGTTTCACATATTTCAACAATTTATGTGCAAAGGAAGGTGATATGAAAGAATGCGTGGCACCAGGATCAAATAATACCAATGCTTCTAATTCAAAGATTCGGATGGTACCTTTAATCACATCCGTCGAAGCGTCTGCAGTGTCCTGGTCCAGTACGTACACCCTTCCTCTGCTCACACCCGCAGCCTGTTTCCCTTTTTCCTCAGCTGTAGCCCTCCTCCTCGGGGCTGCTGTCTCAACTGGAGCTTCCTCAGGCTCCTTGCCCTTCTGTGGGGCAATCTCCATCTTCTCGGGATAATACTTAGCCATATGTCCTGGTCTCTCGCATCTAAAACACACCATAGGGGTCATCAGACAGGGCCTATTCCCATGAAATCTCCCACATCTCCTACACTGATCAGTAGTAGGTCGTGGTCCTCCAATAGTCATACCCCTTGGCGCAGTCAAGGCTGGGTATACGGGAGGTCTAGCGGCTCTCTCCCGCACCTCCTCAATCTTTGGCCTCTTCTCGAAAAATCTTTGGCCATCTCTCTTGGCCACTCTTCCAAACCCGGATCTCTTCCGATCCTTGTCCTTTCTAACACTGACTCTCCCAAGCTCGGAGGCATTTTGCTCAAAGTCTTGTTCACATAACTGAGCCTTATGTACAGCCTCCTCATAAGTCACAATATCGAAGGGAGCTAGCTTAGTCTGGATGGCCAATCTCAATCCATCCATGAACTTCTGAATCTTTCGGGTCTCACTACCCATCGTGTCAGGGTCATATCTCCCCAATGACATAAACTTGGACTCATACTCGTCCACAGTTCGGTTCCCCTGAACCAAGTTCATAAATTCCATCCGCAATTTCCTCTGTACGGTAGCTGGAATATACTGTCTCCTGAAGGCCTCTAGAAATATCTCCCACGAGATCTCAGAGTGTCTGGCCCTCAAAATAACCTCGGTGGACCTCCACCAATGCTCGGCCTCGCCTTTCAGCATAAACACGGCAAAGGCAACCTTCTCACTTGAAGTGCATCGGAAAAACCTATACAGTTTCTCCATCTCATACACCCAATCCTTCGTAATCACTGGGTCCTTCACCCCTCTAAACACTGGGGGTTTTAGCGCTTGAAACTCTCGCAGCCTGCTCAAGTCGCAGTCATAACCCAAATCACTACCGCTCTGCTGTGGAGCGATAGGAGAAGCTATATCCTGAGCTGGAGGTGGTGTAACTGTAGCTGTCTCAGCAGTCTGAGGTCTCTCCGCCTCTGCAGTTGCCTGTTCAGTAGTAGGCTGTGCCGCGGGACCTCATATGTCATCGGCGCCCAAGGCCTGCGTGACTATCTCCACCAAACTCTCAATACTCCGCTCTAATCTAGCGAAGCGAGCCTCAGTATCCTCTGCTCTCTCAGCAGGGTTCTGTGGAGCCTGCTCAGTCTGTGGCTCCGCACGGCTCTCAGGCCTGCCTCCACGGCCTCTAGCACGTGCTCTCGCCCCTCTACCTTGGCGTTTAACTGGCATAGTGCCTAACTTCCTGTATTATAATAATTCATTAAGCTCAATCCATCACGGTATACATAGTTATATCTAAACAAAAGCACAGTACTATGGGGATGTACTTTCCTATGTTTTATTAATGACTCACATCAGGCCAACACAGCTCTGATACCAATCTCTGTCACGACCCAATTCCATTCCCTTTAACCGAAAATTACTGAAAATTTTTCGCGTTTTACTGTTACCTTACCCGGTCGTGAACTAAACTCACCACACACTGTTGGGCTGTGAGTCAATAATAATCACCACATCTCATTCATTCTCAATTAATTAAAACGATGTCATACATGTGCATCTAATCGTGTACTTATACGAATACATGTTTTACTGACATCTACATCCCCCATAAGTACAACTCAAAAGAATACTGTGCTTTTACATTGTTTAGATACAAAAAGAATCACTGTGTATATACCTCTTAGCGATGGAGATGCAGCGGAGTCCAAAATAATACGCCTCAGTCCTCACTGGGCTACTGTGCACGCTCTGTAGGGGGGAAAATAGAGTGGGATGAGCAACCACACCCTCAGTAAGGCAATAATGCAAGCATGGTAGATAACCACTCTATCTACATGCTGATAGTGTTATGCATAAATCATTTATGGTAGGAGCATGAGGAATAAAACTATGCCATGTAAATATACATATATATCATGTATCAAAATCATGTGCATTGGCATATAAAACATGGTAGAAACATCATGTATAAATCATCTCATGCTCAATCTCATTTATATTCATAAAAGGGCAATTCATTAAGAAACCTCCTTTTTCAACCAACACCATAAAACCACCAAATCAACTCACAATCACAACCACTTTTTCATTCCACAATCCACGCATGTGTATAAAACTAGGTCACTATATCAAAAGTGCCTATGGGAACCATTACATCATAAATCATCCCAGACCACACGCATCCAGGTGTGCGGGGTATCATGCTGGCACGAAGATGGATTATCCCTCGCCAGACTTTCTCATCACATAACCATCATGCGGTACATCGTACTCCATGTGATATACAAGGTACAGCGTACTCCGCAACTCATATCGTGATTGGGGGTGCCATTCCTAGGTCTTATCTACCCCATACTAAGAGTTTTCCATATTCCGTGAAGGAGAGCCTCCCTGCCGAACAGAGCCTCCCTGCCTAACAGAGCCTCCCCGCCTCTTTGGGCTTAAGGATGTTGGCTTAAGGATGTTAGCTTAAGGATGTAGGGCTTAAGGATCCTTTCCGTAAGAGAGCCTCCCCACCGAACAGAGCCTCCCCGCCTCTTTGGGCTTAAGGATGTTGGCTTAAGGATGTAGGGCTTAAGGATCTTACTGTACCCATGTAGGAGAGCCTCCCTGCCTAACAGAGCCTCCCCGCCTCTTTGGGCTTAAGGATCCCATCGTAAGAGAGCCTCCCCACCAAACAGAGCCTCCCCGCCTAACAGAGCCTCCCCGCCTCTTTGGGCTTAAGGATGTTAGCTTAAGGATGTAAAGCTTAAGGATCTTACCCACTTTCACAACCTTATACGTATCCCATTGTGCAAACTTGTGCGAGCAAAGCTCTAGCACGACTCATGCATCTTCTCATAAAGAGGCGCGTACGAGCATAGCTCTAGTACGGTTATACTCATAAGACAACCACTCACAATCCACGTACGAGCAGAAGCTCCAGTACGGTTTATAAATATCATTATAGTTTCCAAATCAAGGTGCGAGCTAGGCTCCAGCACGTTTCATACAAATGAAAACATAGAAATCCAGCGCGAGTGAGGCTCTAGCCGATTTATGTCATACAAATATGATAGGCGGCTCATATACAATTTATCAATCCCGGCAATTCGGGTTTAGCACTCACAAATGCTTTTCTACAACAACAATACAATACTAGCCGACCTATCTACAAGCTTGCTTAAAACCAAGTAATTCGTTTTGGAAAAACATCAAAACATTAGATTTATGCAATTATTAGCCTTACTATCCCATTTCATAAAATCCACTTCAAATCCAAAACCACGCATATACTCATCATCATTCACGAATACCATCAATCATTTATTTGAGCAATTCATGCATTTCATACAACACCCAATATTCACCCACAAGTTCAAAGTACGAGCAGCTACCTCTATATACTCACAAAATTCCCTTACCTGGAATCGCGATGCGTGATTCCACTTCCTTAAGCTGCTTACTCGTACGGTTCGGTTCGCCTTCAACGAACTCTTCGAGACTGCACAAAATCATATCCCGCATTATATTCGATCCATATATTGCAACCCTTGTGCTTGCTATAGTCAATTTAATCTATAGCCTCTATTAAAGCTTATTTGGCCTCGTTTCATTACTTTATCCATAACTCGAGTCTATGGATCTTCTTAGGCCTATTATCTTATTCAAAATCGATATCAAATCGACATAAAGCTCATAGTGTTCATATTTCATGAATCCCCTCACTATGGCATTTATCAAGCATATTGATACTCATTTCCATAATTTCTCCAAACTCACAATGTAATCTCATCTAACCATCTAAAATCATAAGCATCATCTCACTAACAACTTTAGCTTGCCCATAAATCATAAACTCATTCAACCCATAAATTCTCACATCATACCCATTCTAGGTTACACCAATTCCACCACATCCTAGATAATTTATCCATCAATACTCATACCAATCAACTCCAAAATCAATTAAATAGCTAATGCATTTGGATTGGAGTGTTAGAATCTTACCAATATGATTTTTCTTCTTGCTCCAAATGAAAATGTCCTTAACTCCTTCAATTCCAAAAATGGGATAATGCCCTCTCACTATGTTGTTCTTCTCTTTGATAGGAACAACTTTGTCTCTAATGATCTCTCTTCAAATCTCACTGAAAATTGTTGATTTTAGAGAGGGAGAGTTAGGTTTTTGGGTTGAGATTGTAAGGTTAAATGTTTTTCCGAGATTTCCAGATTTTCAGCCCTCCTTATATAGAAATAGCTTGAGGAGATCGATCTGGTCCAAGAGGAGATCGATCTGGTCCCTTAAAATCCCTCTTTTTCACGACATTTTTAAGCCTGAGATCGATCTGTCGAAGCAATGAGATCGATCTGTTGAAGCATGAGATCGATCTGTCGAAGCATGAGATCGATCTGGTCCCAAACAGAGAGCTAAGGAGATCGATCTGGGTGCTTGAGGATCGATCTTTTCACTACAGAATGCTTGGCAGATCGATCTGGCTCCATTGGAGATCGATCTGCTCTATTCTTTCGCCCAAATAAGAGCATTCTGGCTCTTCCAGATCGATCTCTCATCCTATGAGATCGATCTGGGCCTCATGTTTTCCAGATTTCCTGCAGTTTCCTTGCTACAACTCATACCAACACATCCTTAATCTATTGCCATGGCCATTTTCTCATTCATCCACCTTTATAACTTGAAAATGGCATCCATTCATACCTTATGCACATTGAAACTTGTGTGCATTCATTGTATGTTCAAAGGTATGCTACATAAAACCAAATGGAAGCATAACTCCATTCCATTTTACCACACTACTCATCTTGAGTCTCAATCACATCCATCACTTGCTAGAACTCATTTCTTCGTATTCATACTCAATGAAACTTGTATGTACGTTACAATTTATATTACACATACATACATTGAATCCATGGACTTACATCAATCATACTTTACATTACAAGTCCATTCATATTATTTGATCCAATTACACACATTACCCTTATACATATACGGGGTCTTACAGAGGCACCACGAGGAAGAAGTCCTTGATAAGCCTAGTTGAGAGGGAACCCTAGAAAAAGGCACACTCAAATTTTTGAAAATTCAATTTTCAAGAGCGTTTACAAAGTATTTATAATAATATCTAGCATTTAAGCCCTTAAACAAGTGGGCTAGAATTAACACCAAACAGAAAATAATACTAAAACTTAAATTCACGCATAAGCCTAGTTACATAGGATAACTGGCCTAAAACGCTATAAAACTCAAATGTGGGCTATTTAAACACTTAACTTATTACTAAATCAAGATTCATGTCGTTTGGGCTTTCAAACAAATATAGAGGGCTCGGGTAATTGGACTTGTCACGACCCTCAACTTACCAAAATACATACAAATTTTTCACATTTTCATGCATCAATCCTTAATCATCCTTCCTCGATCGTGAACAACCACACACTTAACAGTTGGGCTGTGTGTCGACGTCTAACTCACTCCACCATACCAATTCAATTTGAAACATTATTTATGAGTAAACACTTGTATAAATGTATATATATCAGAGTTGATACATGTGTTTACATTGTTTTACATCCCCAGTGGTTACATACAAAATGCTACTGTGCTATGTCTAGTTTAGATACAAAACAATCAAGGTGTGTATACCAAAAAGGGAACGCCTCCAGTCACGTCCAATCTATACTCAAATCTCTATAGAGAGGGGAAAATAAGGGGGTGAGCAAACCACACGCTCAGTAAGGCAATCATGCGAACAGGTAGATACTGTACTATTTATGTGATCGTGATGCCATGCTCAAAAGCATTTAGTTCATTGTTTATCTCAAAACATGAGTGTATGATTATGTTAATGGTATGTAAAGCATTCATGCTATAGAAATCAAGTGCACATGTCAACTCAAAGCATGGTATAAATCATCATGCATAATTCATAATAAAAGCATGGCATTACCCATCATGCATTTTCACAATAAAGCATGGCATTAAACATCATGCATCCGTGCACTTTAAAAACCATTAACAAATCAATTCATCACTGGTCAGGTCTCGGCCCATCCCTCGGGCTTTCCTGATCCACAATCATTTCAAACATGGATTTAATCTCAAATAGCAGTAGACATGTGAGATAGGCAGTTCAACAATAGGTAATAACCTCAAGGCCTATGTACATAACCTGTGATACCGGCTACGCAGATCAGGTGTGCGGGATATCACCACTATCTGCTTTCACACGGGAGGTGGGTCAAATCCTACCCGTCGGTCCATAGCAGATCTCGTTCGAAGACGACACATTATAACTCAACACGGTACAATGTACTCCATGCTACATGCACGGTACGACGTACTCCGTGGACCCAATCAACACATCATATCACGCCACATCTCAAACGCACGTGTGAGCCTATTTAATCGGGGCGACCTCTTGTCTATCCGAAGCTCCTAACACGGCTAATTAATCATGTCAAAACAATGCACGTGTGAGCCTATTTAATCGATGTGACACCCAGTCTACTCGAAGCTCCAAACACGGCAACATGCAAGGTGGGCATCCAGTGCGAGACAAACTCGAGCACAATGCCAAAACAATTATGAAATCCATGTGAAAACTAGTGCCTCTTGCACTCTTTCATACTCACGAAATCATGTAGGTGGCTCAAAACTTGCAAAATGTGGTTAACAAAACCAAAACACACTCATTTCTTTTGCAAATCATTTCAATGTTAGCCAACCTACCAATTATTTGCTAAAAAGCAATAAAACATGATTTTCAAAGCAATATGCTTTTGTTTTCATGCACATTTCTCAAACTCCCAACTTTTACCCTTCAATCACCCAACAACATTTCCTAATCTCATGCATTCTAGCAAAACGTTTAAGCACCCAAATTGCGCACAGATATCTCTAAGAGTCCACACAATTCCCTTACCTCGATTTACTTGGTGTGACTCCTTTCCTTTTAGCTTCTCACGCTCTTGGCTCAACTCGCCTCGACGTATCCTCGAAAGCTGCGATTCATTCATTAAATCGATTGAGTTAACATATTTAACCCATAATTGACCTCACTAGTCAATATTATTCACTTATGCATTTTACAAATGCCTTAATCCACATTTTACCTCTTTTAGGCAAATCTCACAATTTATCCACCAACAACATCTTAAAATCATACCCATAACACTATTAATAACTTCTATATATATCTCATTTCTCATTAATCTCCATCAATTTCACTTTCTCACACTAAACCATTTCTAGGTCAAAATCATTCCAATGCATTCTAGATAGTTTCTAACCATCCATACTCATGCCAAACAACTCCAAAATCAATTAAATAAACAATGTACCATAGTTGGAGTGTTAGGATCTTACCAAATTGATTTCTCTTCTTGCTCCAATGGCAATGCCCTTAACTCCTTCAATACCAACAATGGGAAAATGCTTTCCAACTATGTTGTTCTTCTCTTTGATAGGAACAACTTTGTCTCTAATGGTCTCTCTTCAAACCTCACTGAAAATGGCTGATTTTTGGGAGAGAAAGTTAGGTTTTTGGGTTGAAAGTGGAAGGTTAGTGTTTTTCCCGAAATTTTCTGATTTTCAGCACTCCTTATATAGAATTAGCTTGAGGAGATCGATCTGGTCCAAGAGGAGATCGATCTGGTCCCTTAAAATCCCTCTTTTTCACGGTATTTTTAAGCCTGAGATCGATCTGTCGAAGCATGAGATCGATCTGTCAAGGCATGAGATCGATCTGTCGAAGCATGAGATCCATCTGCTCCCAAACAGAGAGCTAAGGAGATCGATCTGGCTCCATTGGAGATCGATCTGCTCTATTCTTTTGCCCAAATAAGAGCATTCTGGCTCTTCCAGATCGATCTCTCATCCCATGAGATCGATCTGCCCTTCAAAATTTCCAGATTTCCTGCAGTTCCTCTGCAACAACACTTACCAAACATCCTTAATTTGCTACCATGATCATTTCCTCATTCATTCATTTTTGAGACTTGAAAATGGCATCCATCCTCACTTCATACATATTAAAACTTGTGTAGAATCTTTGTATGACCAATGGTACTTAATATAAACAAAAATGGAAGTGCACATCTTATGCAATTCTACTTCCATTTTACCAAACTATTCATAATCCATTCTACACACATTCTCCACATGTTTAAGTCCATTTCTACACATTCATACATAATGAAACTTGTATGTACGATTACCACTCTCATTACAAGTGTGTACATTACTTATGGACTTACATCACATATACTTCACTCATGAATTCATAGTACAACTCTATTTACACTTCTATGTACATATATACCCTTATACATATACGGGGTCTCACAGGACCTCCTTGGATGACCCATGGATCCTTGGCATCACGATCATCATGAACATTACGAGCAAGTGGACCTCCATCATTCCCCCTCTCCTCAAAAGGATTTGTCCTCAAATCGCATGTACCTTCATCAAAAGAAAAGGAAGAAAGATCAGAAACATTAACAGTAGCAGATACACCATACTCACCAGGAAGATCCAATTGGTAGGCATTATCGTTGATCTTCTTAATGACTTGGAATGGTCCATCTCCTCGGGGATGCAACTTAGTTCTTCGCTGAGTAGGGAACCTCTCCTTTCTCATACGTACCCAAACCCAATGACTAGGTTCAAAGACTACTTTCTTGCGATGCTTATTGGCTTGGGTGGTATACTGCTCAGTCTTCCTTTTAATAGCATGACACACTTTCTCATGGAGTTGCTTCACAAACTTAGCCTTCTGTTCTCCATCTAAGTTACTCTGTTCGACACTAGGTAATGGCAACAAATCCAAAGGAGTAAGAGGATTGAAGCCATAAACAACTTCGAATGGAGAGCAACTTGTAGTGGAGTGGACACTGTGGTTAGGTATGGTAGCTCCAGGGACAAGGTCAATCTGGTGTTCGATCCCATGAATCGGTGGTATTCCATTTGGGATCTCCTCAGGGAATACATCCTCAAACTCCTGCAATAGTGAGACAACATCACTAGGAAAATTATCATGGAGTTCAGTATCAATAAAACAAGAATCTTTAAATAAGAGCAGGAGACTTACCAATAAATGCTGTCTTCACATCTCGGGGGTTGGCATGGTAGCTCACTGCTTTTCTTTCCATGCTTCCCTTTTTTTCTTTAGCTAGCTTCCTTTGCTCATCATGTTGCTCCTTCAGCCTTAATTGATCCTCGTAAATCTCCTTGGGACTAAGGGGAGCAAGAGTGATATTCTTGACATCCATAAAAAAGGAGTAACGGTTAGTGTAACCGTCATGGATGATTCTCCGATCATATTGCCACGGTCTACCCAACAACAGGTGGCTAGCTTGCATGGGTACCACGTCACACAACACTTTATCTTGATATCTTCCAATACGGAAAGGAACCAAGACTTGCTTCTCCACGTTCACTTCACCACAGTCATTAATCCACTGTAACTTATATGGGTGGTGATGCTTGGTAGTGGGCAATTTTAGCTTATCAACAAGGTGCTAGCAACATTAGTACAACTCCCACCATCAATGATCACAGAGCATACCTTGTCACTAATATAACATCTTGTATGGAAGATGTTTTCACATTGTACCTCATCCTCAAACTTCACATGAGTATTAAGAGCACGTCTGGCAACAAGTGCTTCACCATAAGCAGCAAACTCAACAACTTCTTCTTCTTCAGCATCTTCTAACGCAGGCATCTCATCCTCAATACCAACATCAGAACCTTCACTCTCAACATCTCCATTCTCAAGCATGAGCAACACTCTACGGTTAGGACACTGAGACGCAACATGTCCATGACCCAAACACTTAAAACACTTTATGTCACGTGTTCTACTCTGGGATGCTTGGGCAGGCTCAGTCTTAGGCTTTGGAGGGTCCTCAGACTTTGGCTTAACAAAACTTTCTGACTTAGGCTTAAACACAGGCTTATCATCCCTATGAAATGTGTTAGATTTCCAAACAGGAACTGAACTAGGAGTGAAACGGGATGTACCTTTCCTTTTGATTTGCCTTTCCACTTTGATGGCCACATGCAACATCTCCTCTAAATCCATGTAATGCTGCAACTCTACAACATTGGCAATCTCAAGATTCAAACCTTGGAGAAAACGAGCCATAGTAGCTTCTGCATCCTCCTGGATATTGGCTCAGATCATGATTATCTCCATCTCCTTGTAATAATTGTCAACACTTTTTGAACCCTGAGTGAGACCTTGGAGCTTCTGGTACAACTCTCTGTAATAATGGTTAGGCACAAATCTTTTCCTCATGATACGCTTCATCTCATCCCATGTAGACACTGAAGGATCACCACATCTTCTTCTATTGGAGACTAGTTGATCCCCCATACCATAGCATATTTTGTGAACTCTACTGCAGCAAGTTTAACCTTCTTTACCTCAGAGTAGTGGTGGTAGTCAAATACCATGTCAATCTTCCTTTCCCACTCTAAATATGCCTCAGGATCATTCTTGCATTCGAAAGGAGGAATCTTCAATTTTATACTACCAAGGTTTCCATCTATCTTCTCTTTGCCTCTATCATGGGCTCTATCAACTCGATCTCTATCTCTATACTCATGATGCCTTCTATGATGTCTATTTGCCTCAGACTCTTCTTCCAAATCATACCCAATATTATCATCATACTCTTCATTAGTAACAATCTTACTTTTCATACGGGAAGAATTACCTTGTTGGATCCTTGCAAATTGAGCTTCATGTCGGTCAAACTTATCATGAATGTCATTGAATTTCATGTCCATCCGTTGGAATTGTTGTTGCATTGCCTGGAGCATGAACTCAATTTTTTTAAAGTCTGACTTATCACCTTCAGAAGACATCTGATATACTGTACAAGAGGATGATTTAGGACGATCAAGGAAACATGTGGATTGGGAATTGAAACAACAAAAAAAAATGCAAGCGGGGCGAAAATAATGATGGTAGACTTTGAATGGAAAATAGAATAACAACCTAGACTTGAAGTCTAAAGAGACTTGAACCAAAGGTATTGGACCTCGACCCTACGAATATAAAATTCGAGAACCTAAGGTATAACAATGGTGGTTGGTGAAGAGGGAGGCGCCACAAGGAAGAAGACCTTGATAAGCCTAGTTGAGAGGGAAACCTAGTAAGAGGTACACTCAAATTTTTGAAAATTCAATCTGATCTATTGTCTTCAAGAGCTATTACAAAGTATTTATAATAATATCTAGTACTTAAGCCCTTAAACAAGTGGGCTGAAATTAACACCAAACAGAAAATAAGACTAAAACTTAAATTCGCGCATAAGCCCAGTTACATAGAATAATTGGTCTAAAATGCTATAAAACTCAAATGTGGGCTATTTATACACTTAACCCAACTTATTACTAAACTAAGATTCATGTCGTTTGGGCTTCCAAGCAAATATAAGTGGTTGGGAACTTTTCATGGAAGCTTCCTTGACAAACCAATGAGACCAGGGCTTGTTGCATCTTCTTAGCTCGAGCTCGGGTAATTGGACCTCTTTGGATGATCCATGGATCCTTGTCATCATGAGCAAGTGGACCTCCATCATTCGCCTTGTCATCATGAACATCACGAGCAGGTGGACCTCCATCAACATCTTTAACCTGCAAGAAATGTTAGTGATAACAGAAAACAAAGAACCTCGCAAGTGATAACCTCACGTGTTTACACTCAATTCACTCAAGATGGGGCACTCACACTCGTGTTTCACTCAAGTTATTTGGCATTTCTCTACTAATGTTTCTCACACGCTCATGCCTTTTTCCCTTACTCTACCTCAACTCTATAGGTTCACAATCATACTAGAGACTCAGTCAAAGATTCAACCTCAAAAGATCAACCAATTCACCAAGTATTTTTTTTTGCTTCATTTTTTCTCTCTCTCTTTTTTTTTTCAGAGACTAATCTGATTTGTGGCTAGGGTGGTGAGGAAGAGTTTTAGTTTGGCTAAGAGACTGACTTGAAACAAAAATTTAGAAGTCCAATTCAAACACAACAACTAAATGTAGAGTCCTACTCAAACACAACGACTAAGTGTAGAATCCAACTCAAACACTACAACTAAGTGTAGGATTTTTTTTTTGCTTTTTTTTTAACAAAGACTAATCTGATTTATGGCTAGGGTGGTGAGGAAGAGTTTTAGTGTGGATAAGATACTGACTTGAAACAAAATTTCAGAAGTCCGACTCAAACACAACAAGAATCTCAAAGAAATAATCACGAGAAAAAAATGCCTAAAACTATAGGAAAACAATGGAATTTGGCCAAGAGAGGGTGGGGCCCGTGAATAAAATTCACAGGTTTATTCATGGGTTCGTTGTATTTCGTCGTTTTCTTTAAAACATGTACTCGTGCATCTCGTAACTCAACAGAATTTTTTTATGAACAGTGTTTGAACCGTACACGATTTTTTTATTTCTTTTTCTTTTTGACACTGACTTAGTGTTAGAGATGAAGGGGAAGACGCACAACCAGAAAATCGAAACCTTGCTCTGATGCCAAACTGATATGCGCGTACAAGAGGATGATTTAGGATGATCAAAGAAACGTATGGATTAAGAATTGAAATAGTTAAAAACGCAAGCTGGGCAAAAATAACGATGGTAGACTTTGAATGGAAAATAGAATAACAACCTAGACCCGAAGTCTAAAAAGACTTGAACCAAAGGTATTGGACCTCGACCCTACGAATATAAAATTCGAGAACCTAAGGTATAACAATGGTGGTTGGTGAAGAGGGAGGCGCCACAAGGAAGACCTTGATAAGCCTAGTTGAGAGAGAACCTTAGAAAGAGGCACACTGTGAGACCCCATATATGTATAGTTGTAATGTGTGTAATTGGATCAAATAAATGTGAATGGACTTGTAATGTAAAGTATAATTGATGTAGGTCCATGGATTCAATGTACATAATGATAATATGATTTGAAATGTACATACAAGTTTCATTGTGTATGAATATGAAGAACTGAGTTCTTGTAAGTGATGAATGTGATTGGAACTCAAAATGAGTAGTGTGGTAAAATGGAATGAAGTTAAGCTCCCATTTAGTTTGGAATGTGATACTTTTGGATATACAAGTAATGCACACAAGTTTCAATGTGCATAAGGTATGAATGGATGCCATTTTCAAGTCATTAAGGTGGATGGATGAGAAAATGACTATGGTAGCAAATTAAGGACATTTGGGTGTGAGTTGCAGGAGGAAAACTGCAGGAAATCTGAAAAACATGAAGGCCAGATCGATCTCATAGGATGAGAGATCGATCTGGAAGATCCAGAATGCTCTTATTTGGGCAATGGAATAGAGCAGATCGATCTCCAATGGGGCCAGATCGATCTCCTAAGCATTCTGTAATGAAAAGATCGATCCTCAAGCATACAGATCGATCTCCTTAGCTCTCTGTTTGGGAGCAGATCGATCTCATGCTTTGACAAATCGATCTCATGCTTAAAATGTGAGACCCCGTATATGTATAGTTGTAATGTGAAATGAATGTGAATGGACTTCTAATGTAAAGTATGATTGATGTAAGTCCATGGATTCAATGTACGTATGTGTAATATGAATTGTAACGTACATACAAGTTTCATTGATTATGAATATGAAGAAATGAGTTCTTGTAAGTGATGAATGTGATTGGAACTCAAAATGAGTAGTGTGGTAAAATGGAATGGAGTTAAGCTTCTATTTAGTTTGGAATGTGATACTTTTGGATATGCAATGAATGCACACAAGTTTCACTGTGCATAAGGTATGAATGGATGCCATTTTCAAGTTATAAAGGTGGATGGATGAGAAAATGGCCATGGCAACAGATTAAGGATGTGTTGGTGTGAGTTGCAGCAAGGAAACTGCAGGAAATCTGGAAAGTATGAAGGCCAGATCGATCTCATAGGATGAGAGATCGATCTGAAAGAGCCAGAATGCTCTTATTTGGGCAATGGAATAGAGCAGATCGATCTCCAATGGGGCCAGATCGATCTCCTAAGCATTCTGTAATGAAAAGATTAATCCTTAAGCACCCAGATCGATCTCCTTAACTCTCTGTTTGGGAGCAGATCGATCTCATGCTTCGATAAATAGATCTCATGCTTAAAATTTCGTGAAAATGAGAGATTTAAGGGGACCAGATCGATCTCCTCAAGCTATTTCTATAAAAAGAGGGCTGAAAATCTAGAAATTTTAGGAAAAACACCAATCTTCCATTTCTAACCCAAAAACCTAACTTTCTCTCTCTAAAATCAGCCATTTCCAGCAAGAATTGAGGGGAGACCATTAGACATTAAGTTGTTCATCTTGAGGAAGAGAACAACATAGTTGGAACCCAAAATCCTATTATGGGTATTGAAGGAGATAAGGGCATTGACATTTGGAGCAAGAAGAAAAATCATATTTGATAAGATTCTAACACTCCAATCCAAATACATTGTCTATCTAATTGATTTTGGAGTTGTTTGGCATGAGTATGGATGGATGGAAACACCTAGGTTGTGTTAGAAACAAATGTAACCTAGAAAATGGAATGCCTCTAGTGTGAGAAAGTATGATTTGGGGAGTTGGTAGTTTATGGGTTATGATAAATTGTTTAATGAGTAATGTGGGTGATTTGGAATGGTTATGTGGAGTTATAATGTGGGTTTAAGTGAAATTGTGTAAATGAGTATGTATATGCTTTGATAAAATGTCATAGTTAGGGAATTCATGAAATATGAACACTATGAGCTTAATGTCAATTTAATATCGATTTGGAATAGGTTAATAGGCCTAAAAGATCCATAGACTTGAGTTATGGGTAATAGAATGAAACAAGGCCTTATGAGCGTTAATAGAAACTATAGGTCGAATCGACTATAGTGAACGCACGGTGTCCTGTTATATGGATCAAATATAATGTGGAATATGATTATACGCAGTTTCAAAGAGTCCAGTGGAGACGAATCGAACCATACGAGTAAGCAGCTTAAGGAAGTAGAATCACGCATCGCGATTCCAAGTAAGGGAATCTGTAAGTATATAGAGGTAGCTGCTCGTAATTTGCGAGATTATAGGGTGCTTATGAAATGCATGAACGTTTGAGAAATTGGTTGTTTGGTATGTGAAAATAGTTGTGAATATTAGATGATTTGGTTTACATGGATGTATAAAAAGGGATAGTAAGGCTAATAATTGCATAAATCAAGTGTTTTGAATGCTTTCACAAAACATTTGTTTGGTTTTAAACGAATTGATAAATAGGTTGGCTATTGTGGTTTGATGTTTGTAGCACATGTGAAGTGCCTAATATGTTTTGAGATAGTTTTGAAAGCTTATGAGCCGCCTATCATGTTTATGTGAATTAAACCGTGCTGGAGCCTAGCTCGCATCGGGTATTGATGTTTTCATTTGTATGAAACGTGCTGGAGCTTAGCTCGCACCTTGATTTGGAAACTATGATGATGTTTATAAACCGTACTGGAGCTTCTGCTCGTACGTGGCTTTTGAGTGGTTTGTCTTATGAGTATAACCGTACTAGAGCTATGCTCGTACGCGTCTCTTTATGATAGGATGCATGAGTCATGCTAGAGCTTCGCTCGCACAAGTTTGCACATTGTGACACGTATAAGGTTGTGAAAGTTAGTAAGATCCTTAAGCCCTACATCCTTAAGCCATCATCTTTAAGCCCGATGAGGCGGAGAGGCTCTGTTAGGCGGGGAGGCTCTGTTCGGTGGGGAGGCTCTCTTACGGTGGGATCTTTAAGCCAACATCCTTAAGCCCTGGAGGGGCGGGGAGGCTCTGTTAGGCAGGGAGGCTCTCCTACATGGGTACGGTAAGATCCTTAAGCCCTACATCCTTAAGCCAACATCCTTAAGCTCGAGGAGGAGGGGAGGCTCTGTTAGGCGGGGAGGCTCTGTTCGGTGGGGAGGCTCTCTTATGGTGGGATCTTTAAGCCAACATTCTTAAGCCCTGGAGGGGCGGGGAGGTTTCGTTAGGCAGGGAGGCTCTCCTACATGGGTATGGTAAGATCCTTAAGCCCTACATCCTTAAGCCAACATCCTTAAGCCCGAGGAGGCGGGGAGGCTCTGTTCGGTGGGGAGGCTCTCTTACGGTGGGATCTTTAAGCCAACATCCTTAAGCCCTGGAGGGGCGGGGAGGCTCTGTTTGGCAGGGAGGCTCTCCTACATGGGTACGGTAAGATCCTTAAGCCCTACATCCTTAAGCCAACATCCTATAGCCCGAGGAGGCGGGGAGGCTCTGTTAGGTGGGGAGGCTCTGTTCGGTGGGGAGGCTCTCTTACGGAAGGATCCTTAAGCCCTACATCCTTAAGCTAACATCCTTAAGCCCGAGGAGGCAGGGAGGCTTTGTTAGGCGGGGAGGCTCTGTTCGGCGGGGAGGCTCTCCTTCACGGATATGAAAAACTCTTGGTATGGGGTAGGTAAGACCTAGGAATGACACCCCCAATCAAGATATGAGTCTGCGGAGTACGCTGTACCGTGTATATCACATGAAGTACGATGTACCGCGTGATGGTTATGTGATGAGAAAGTCTGGCAAGGGATAATCCATCTTTGTGCCAGCATGATACCCCGCACACCTGGATGCGTGTGGTCTGGGATTATTTATGATGTAGTTAGTCCACATAGGCACTTTTGATATAGTGACCTAGTTTTTATACACGTGTGAATTGTGAAATGAAAATGTGGTTGTGATTGTGAATTGATTTGGTGGTATTTTTGTGTTGAGAAAGAGGTTTATGATGTTGGTTTAAAAAGGAGGTTTCTTAATGAATTGCCCTTTTTATGAATTTAAATGAGATTGAGCATGAGATGATTTATACATGATGTTCTTTTTACCATATTTGATATGCCAATGTACATGATTTTGACACATGATATATATGTATACTCATATGGCATAGTTTTATTCCTCATGCTCCTACCATAAATGATTTATGCATAATACTATCAGCATGTAGATAGAGTAGTTATCTACCATGCTTGCATTATTGCCTTACTGAGCATGTGGTTGCTCATCCCTCTATATTTTTCCCCTCCTACAGAGCGTGCATAGTAGCCCAGTGAGGACTAAGGCATGGTATTTTGAATTCCGCTGCATCTCCATCACTTAGAGGTATATACACAATGATTTCTTATGTATCTAAACAATGTAAAAGCACAGTAGTCATTTGAAATGTAATTATGGGGAATGTAGATGTCAGTAATCATATTTTGTATAAGTAAACAATAAACTTCGAATGTATGACATCGTTTTATTAAATTGTGAATGAATGGTAAGTGATGTTTATTATTGACTCACAGCCCAACAGTGTGTGGTGAGTTAGTCACGATCGGGTAAGGTAATAGTAAAACGTGAAAATTTTTTAGTGATTTTCAGTTAAAGGGAATGAAAATGGGTCGTGACAGAGATTGGTATCAGAGCTGTGTTGGCCTGATGTGAGTTATTAATAAAACGTAGAAAAGTACATCCCCATAGTACTGTGCTTTTGTTTAGATATAACTGTGTATACCGTGATGGATTGAGCTTGATAAATGATTTTAAATACAGGAAGTTAGGCACTATGCCAATTACACACAAAGGTAGAGGGGTGAGAGTACGTGCTAGAGGCCGTAGAGGTAGGCTTGAGAGCCGTACGGAGCCACAGACTGAGCAGGCTCCACAAAACCCTGTTGAGAGAGCAGAGGATACTGAGGCTCGCTTCGCTAGGTTAGAGTGGAGTATTGAGAATTTAGTGGAGATAGTCACGCAGGCCTTGGGCACCGGTGACAGACGAGGTCCCGCGATACAGCCTACTACTGAACAGGTAGCTGCAAAGGAGGAGAGACCTCAGACTGCAGAGACTGCTACTGCTACACCACCTCCAGTATAGGATATAGATTCTCCTATCGCTCCACAGCAGAGCGGTAGTGATGTGGATTATGACTGCGACTTGAGCAGGTTGCGAGAGTTTCAAGCGCTGAAACCCCCAGTGTTTAGAGGGGTGAAGGACCCAGTGGTTACAGAGGATTGGGTGTATGAGATGGAGAAACTATATAGGTTTTTCCGATGCACTTCAGCTGAGAAGGTCGCCTTTGCCGTGTTTATGTTGAAAGGCGAGGCAGAGCACTGGTGGAGATCCACCGAAGCTATTTTGAGGGCTAGACACTCCGAGATTTCATGGGAGATATTCTTGGAGGCCTTCAGAAGACAGTATATTCCAGCTACCGCACAGAGGAAATTGCGAATGGAATTTATGAACCTGGTTCAAAGGAACCGAACTGTGGACGAGTATGAGTCCAAGTTTATGTCCTTGGGGAGATATGACCAGGACACGATGGGTAGTGAGACCCAAAAGATTCAGAAGTTCATGGATGGATTGAGATTGGCCATCCGGACTAAGCTAGTTCCCTTTGACATCTTGACCTATGAGGAGGCTGTACATAAGGCTCAGTTATGTGAGCAAGACTTTGAGCGAAATACCTCCGAGCTTGGGAGAGTCAGTGTTAGAAAGGACAGAGACCAGAAGAGATCCGGGTTTGGAAGAGTAGCCAAGAGAGATGGCCAAAGATTTTTCGAGAAGAGGCCTAAGATTGAGGAGGTGCAGGAGAGAGCTGCTAGACCTCCCATATACCTAGCCTTGACTATGCTGAGGGGTATGACTATTGGAGGACCACGGTCTACTACTGATCAGTGTAGGAGATGTGGGAGATTTCGTGGGAATAGGCCCTATCTGATGACCCCTATGGTGTGTTTTAGATGCGAGAGACCAGGACATATGGCTAAGTATTGTCCCGAGAAGATGGAGATTGCCCCACAGAAGGGCAAGGAGCCTGAGGGAGCTCCAGTTGAGACAGCAACCCCAAGGAGGAGGGCTACAGCTGAGGAAAAAGGGAAACAGGCTACGGGTGTGAGCAGAGGAAGAGTACATGCACTGGATCAGGACACCGCAGATGCTTCCATGGATGTGATTAAAGGTACCATCCGAATCTTTGATTTAGAAGCATTGGTATTATTTGATCCTGGTGCCACGCATTCTTTCATATCACCTTCCTTTGCACAAAAATTGTTGAAACATGTGAAACCAACATTGTTGGATAAAATGTTGATGATTTCCACACCCATGAATGATAGTCAATTGACTGAGCATGTATGTAGAGATTGTAAGTTAAAGATAGAGGGGAAGGAAATGATAGCCAATCTGATTTTATTGAATATGAATGATTTTGATGTAATTTTGGGAATGGATTGGTAGGCTACCAGTCGTGTTGTGATGGATTGTCATGCCAAAACATTGATGTTTTCAGGATTAGACAATCTTATTGTAAATTTTGATGAAAAGAAATGATATGAAAATAGTATGTTTGTTGTAAATAAAGGAGTATGATTTTAATTGCATATTGCTTGAGAGATAAATTATCGTTTATGATAAATGTTGAATGTGGAGTGATGGTTTATGTTACTAACGATGGAGAGGATAATGTGAAGGGTTCATTGCATACGTGGTTGATATAGATGAGGCACACCCGGAATTGAGGGAGATAGCCGTAATTACGGATTACCCTGATGTCTTTTCGGATGAATTACTAGGACTACCACTTGAAAGGGAAATGGAATTTTGCATTGAGCTAGTGCCTGGTACAGAGCCGATATCGAAACCACCTTATAGAATGGCTCCGATAGAATTGGAAGAGCTAAAGAAACAGCTGCAAGAGTTGCTGGAGAAGGGGTTTATTAAATCGAGTGTCCCACCTTAGGGAACACTGGTTCTATTTGTAAGGAAGAAGGATGGAAGCCTCTGACTGTGTATAGATTATCGGTTGTTGAATAAGGCCACCATTAAGAACAAGTATCCCCTTTCAAGAATCGATGATTTGTTGGATCAGCTCCAGGGAGCTGAAGTATTTTCTAAGATAGATCTGCGGTCAGGGTATCATCAGTTGAGGATCAGGAGTGGAGATGTACCCAAGACAGCATTTCGTACCCGTTATGGCCACTACGAGTTTTTGGTGATGTCATTCGGATTGACGAATGCTCCCGCAGCATTTATGGCATTGATGAATGATATATTCAAGCCATACTTGGACAAGTTTGTGATTGTTTTCTTAGATGACATTTTGGTTTATTCTAAGTCCAGGGAAAATCATGAGGAGCATTTGAGGATAGTTCTGCAGACCCTCCGAGAGAGAGAATTGTACGCCAAACTCAGCAAGTGTAACTTTTGGTTGGAACAGATCTCATTTCTGGGGCATGTTGTGTCAAAGGATGGGGTATCAGTGGATCTATCCAAGATAAAGGCAGTTATACAGTGGGAACAGCCCAAGACAGTTACTGAGATCAGAAGTTTCTTGGGATTGGCAGGATATTATCAGAGATTTGTAGAGGGTTTCTCCAGACTAGCTGCTCCATTGACACGCCTCACGCGAAAAGATGTTAAGTTTGTATGGGATGAGGCATGTGAGAGGAGTTTTGAGGAGCTTAAGCGTCGGTTGACCACTGCTCCCGTTCTCACCATTCCTACCAGCTCAAGAGGATTCTCGGTGTATACGGATGCATCACACCAGGGACTGGGCTGTGTGCTTATGTAGGATGGGAAGGTAGTTACCTATGGATCAAGACAGTTGAAAGATCATGAGAGGAACTACCCGACACATGATTTGGAGTTGGCGACTATAGTATTTGCTTTGAAAATATGGCGCTACTATCTCTATGGTGACAAATTTCAGGTGTTCACAGATCATAAGAGCCTTAAGTACCTGTTCTCGCAGAAAGAGCTGAATATGAGACAGAGGAGATGGCTCAAACTCCTGAAAGACTATGATTGTAAAATTATGTACCACCCGGGTAAGGCAAATGTAGTTGCCGATGCTTTGAGTAGAAAGAACCTTGGGTTGGTGTGATATATGATGGTATGGGAACATGAATTGTTAGAACACTTTGCGAACCTCAATTTGGATGTAACCCCACCTGGATCCGAGAGACTTGAGATCATGGCTAGTTTGAGACTAGAGCCAGAGTTGATTGGCCATATTCAGCAAGCCCAGCAGAGCGATCGACGATGCATCGATTGGCTGAGGCAGATACAGACGGGTGTGGGTAGTGATTTTGAGCAGAGTGCTGATGGCTTATTGAGGTTCAGAGGCAGAGTATGCGTTCCCAAGGATCTTGAGATCAAGAGAATGATTTTATCATAGGCTCACTCATCGAAGTATACGATACATCTAGGAAGTACCAAGATGTATCAAAACCTTCGAAAGATTTATTGGTGGTCTGGAATGAAAAGAGACATTGCTGAATATGTCGCTAAGTGTCTCGTTTGTCAGCAAGTGAAAGTAAAGCATCAGAAGCCTGCAGGATTATTGCAGCCTCTACCGATACCGACATGGAAGTGGGAGCATGTCACCATGGATTTTGTGATGGGGTTGCCGAGGACCCGCAGAGGTCATGATGCCATATGGGTTATTGTGGACCGGTTGACTAAGTCCGCCCATTTCTTGGCTATGAGAGCTACCGATACTTTGAGTCAGTTGGTGAACCTGTATATTCGAGAGATAGTACGACTACATGGTGTACCAGTGAGCGTTGTTTCTGATAGGGATGCCCGCTTCACTTCCCATTTTTGAGAACATTTTCAGGAAGCGCTGGGGACCCGACTGAGTTTTAGCATCGCTTTTCATCCTCAGACAGATGGGCAGTCAGAGAGGACTATACAAACCCTGGAGGATATGTTGAGAGCGTGTATACTGGATTTTAGAGGCTCCTGGGATGACCACATACAGTTAGTCGAGTTCGCTTATAATAATAGCTATCATGCGAGTATCGGGATGGCACCCTATGAGGCATTGTACGGGCGTAGATGCCGTTCCCCTATTGGATGGGAAGAGGTTGGTGACAGATAAATTTTTGCTCTGGACTTAGTACAGCAGGCATCTGAGGACGTCCAGTTGATATGTGAGAGATTACAGACAGCTCAGAGCCGGCAAAAGAGTTATGCTGACAAGAGACGAAGACCACTCGAGTTTGATGAGGGTGAGTCGGTATTTCTAAGAGTTTCTCCATCGAAGTGTATTATGAGATTCGGTAAGAAGGGCAAGCTGAGCCCTAGATACATCGGACCCTTCGAGATTTTGGAGAGAGTGGGAGATAAGGCGTATAGGTTGGCATTGCCACCAGACTTGGCGAATGTCCACAACGTCTTCCACGTCTCGATGCTTCGGAAGTATCACCCGGACCCGGCACACGTGATAAGATATGAGCCGTTCGAGCTCAATGAGAGTATGACGTATGTTGAGAAGTTGGTTTGGATATTGGACAGGAAAGAGAAAGTGTTGCGAAATAAGACAATTCCCTTGGTGAAAGTTCTTTGGCAACATCACACGGCGGAAGAAGCCACATGGGAATTGGAGAACTTGATACGGGAGAAGTACCCCCAACTTTTTGAAGGGTGACTTGGTTCTAATTTGGAGGACCAAATTCCTTGAAGGAGGGGAGAATGTGAGACCCCGTATATGTATAGTTGTAATGTGAAATGAATGTGAATGGACTTGTAATGTAAAGTATGATTGATGTAAGTCCATGGATTCAATGTACGTATGTGTAATATGAATTGTAACATACATACAAGTTTCATTGAGTATGAATATGAAGAAATGAGTTCTTGTAAGTGATGAATGTGATTGGAACTCAAAATGAGTAGTGTGGTAAAATGGAATGGAGTTAAGCTTCCATTTAGTTTGGAATGTGATACTTTTGGATATGCAATGAATGCACACAAGTTTCACTATGCATAAGGTATGAATGGATGCCATTTTCAAGTTATAAAGGTGGATGAATGAGAAAATAGCCATGGCAACAGATTAAGGATGTGTTGGTGTGAGTTGCAGCAAGGAAACTGCAGGAAATCTGGAAAGTATGAAGGCCAGATCGATTTCATAGGATGAGAGATCGATCTGAAAGAGCCAGAATACTCTTATTTGGGCAATGGCATAGAGCAGATCGATCTCCAACGGGGCCAGATCGATCTCCTATGCATTCTGTAATGAAAAGATCGATCCTCAAGCACCCAGATCGATCTCCTTAGCTCTCTATTTGGGAGCAGATCGATCTCATGCTTCGACAGATCGATCTCATGCTTAAAATTTCGTGAAAATGAGAGATTTAAGGGGACCAAATCGATCTCCTCTTAGACCAGATCGATCTACTCAAGCTATTTCTATAAAAGGAGGGATGAAAATCTGAAAATTTCGGGGAAAACACCAATCTTCCATTTCTAACCCAAAAACCTAACTTTCTCTCTCTAAAATTAGCCATTTCCAGCAAGAATTTAGGGGAGACTATTAGACATTAAGTTGTTCATCTTGAGGAAGAGAACAACATAGTTGGAACCCAAAATCCCATTGTGGGTATTGAAGGAGATAAGGGCATTGACATTTGGAGCAAGAAGAAAATCATATTTGGTAAGATTCTAACACTCTAATCCAAATACATTGTCTATCTAATTGATTTTGGAGTTGTTTGGCATGAGTATGGATGGATGGAAACACCTAGGTTGTGTTAGAAACAAATGTAACCTAGAAAATGGAATGCCTCTAGTGTGAGAAAGTATGATTTGGGGAGTTGGTGGTTTATGGGTTATGATAAATTGTTAAATGAGTAATATGGGTGATTTGGAATGGTTATGTGGAGTTATAATGTGGGTTTAAGTGAAATTGTGAAAATGAGTATGTATATACTTGATAAAATGCCATAGTGAGGGAATTCATGAAATATGAACACTATGAGATTAATATCGATTTAATATCAATTTGGAATAGGTTAATAGACCTAAGAAGATCCATAGACTTGAGTTATGAGTAATAGAATAAAACAAGGCCTTATGAGCGTTAATAGAAACTATAGGTCGAATCGACTATAGTGAACACACAGTGTCCTGTTATATGGATCGAATATAATGTGGAATATGATTATACGCAGTTTCGAAGAGTCCAGTGGAGACGAATCGAACTGTATGAGTAAGCAGCTTAAGGAAGTGGAATCACGCATCGCGATTCTAGGTAAGGGAATTCTGTAAGTATATAGAGGTAGCTGCTCGTAATTTACGAGATTATAGGGTGTTTATGAAATGCATGAACGTTTGAGAAATTGGTTGTTTGGTATGCGAAAATAGTTGTGAATATTGGATGATTTGGTTTACATGGATGTATAAAAAGGGATAGTAAGGCTAATAATTGCATAAATCAAGTGTTTTGAATGCTTTCACAAAACATGTGTTTGGTTTTAAACGAATTGATAAATAGGTTGGCTATTGTGGTTTGATGTTTGTAGCACATGTGAAGTGCCAAATATGTTTTGAGATAGTTTTGAAAGCTTATGAGCCGCCTATCATGTTTATGTGAATTAAACCGTGCTGGAGCCTAGCTCGCATCGGGTATTGATGTTTTCATTTGTATGAAACGTGCTGGAGCTTAGCTCGCACCTTGATTTGAAAACTATGATGATGTTTATAAATCGTACTGGAGCTTCTGCTCGTACGTGGCTTTTGAGTGGTTTGTCTTATGAGTATAACCGTACTAGAGCTATGCTCGTACGCGTCTCTTTATGATAGGATGCATGAGTCGTGCTAGAGCTTTGCACGCACAAGTTTGCACATTGTGACACGTATAAGGTTGTGAAAATTAGTAAGATCCTTAAGCCCTACATCCTTAAGCCAACATCCTCAAGCCCGAGGAGGCGAGGAGGCTCTGTTAGGCGGGGAGGCTCTCTTACGGTGGGATCTTTAAACCAACATCCTTAAGCCCTGGAGGGGCGGGGAGGCTCTGTTAGGCAGGGAGGCTCTCCTACATGGGTACGGTAAGATCCTTAAGCCCTACATCCTTAAGCCCAAGGAGGAGAGGAGGCTCTGTTAGGTGGGGAGGCTCTGTTCGGTGGGGAAGCTCTCTTACAGTGGGATCTTTAAGCCAACATCCTTAAGCCCTGGAGGGGCGGGGAGGCTCTGTTAGGCAGGGAGGCTCTCCTACATGGGTACGGTAAGATCCTTAAGCCCTACATCCTTAAGCCAACATCCTTAAGCCCGAGGAGACGGGAAGGCTCTGTTAGGCGGGGACGCTCTGTTCGGTGGGGAGGCTCTCTTACGGTGGGATCTTTAAGCCAACATCCTTCAGCCCTGGAGGGGCGGGGAGGCTCTGTTAGGCAGGGAGGCTCTCCTAATAGGTACGGTAAGATCTTTAAGCCCTACATCCTTAAGCCAACATCCTTAAGCCCGAGGAGGCAGGGAGGCTCTGTTAGGCGGGGAGGCTCTGTTCGGTGGGGAGGATCTCTTACGGAGAGATCCTTAAGACCTACATCCTTAAGCTAACATCCTTAAGCCCGAGGAGGCAGGGAGGCTCTGTTAGGCGGGGAGGCTCTGTTCGGCAGAGAGGCTCTCCTTCACGGATATGGAGAACTCTTGGTATGGGGTAGGTAAGACCTAGGAATGGCACCCCCAATCACGATATGAGTCTGTGGAGTACGCTGTACCGTGTATATCACATGGAGTACGATGTACTGCGTGATGGTTTTGTGATGAGAAAGTCTGGCGAGGGATAATCCATATTGGTGCCAGCATGACACCCCGTACACCTGGATGCGTGTGGTTTGGGATGATTTATGATGTAGTTGGTCCACATAGGCACTTTTGATATAGTGACCTAGTTTTTATACACATGTGTGAATTGTGAAATGAAAATGTGGTTGTGATTGTGAATTGATTTGGTGGTAGTTATGTGTTGAGAAAGAGGTTTATGATGTTGGTTTAAAAAGGAGGTTTCTTAATGAATTGCCTTTTTTATGAATTTAAATGAGATTGAGCATGAGATGATTTATACATGATGTTCTTTTTACCATGTTTGATATGCCAATGTACATGATTTTGACACATGATATATATGTATACTCATATGGCGTAGTTTTATTCCTCATGCTCCTACCATAAATGATTTATGCATAACACTATCAGCATGTAGATAGAGTAGTTATCTATCATGCTTGCATTATTGCCTTACTGAGCATGTGGTTGCTCATCCCTCTCTATTTTCCCCCTCCTACAGAGCGTGCATAGTAGCCCAGTGAGGACTGAGGCGTGGTATTTTGAATTCCGCTGCATCTCTATCACTTAGAGGTATATACACAATGATTTTTTATGTATCTAAACAATGTAAAAACACAGTAGTCATTTGAAATGTAATTATGGGGGATGTAGATGTCAGTAATCATATTTTGTATAAGTAAACGATAAACTTCGAATGTATGACATCGTTTTATTAAATTGTGAATGAATGGTAAGTGATGTTTATTATTGACTCACAGCCCAACAGTGTGTGGTGAGTTAGTCACGATCGGGTAAGGTAACAGTAAAACGCAAAAAAGTTTCAGTGATTTTCGGTTAAAGGGAATGAAAATGGGTCGTGACATAAAATGTCATGAAAATGAGGGATTTAAGGGGACCAGATCGATCTCCTCTTAGACCAGATCGATCTCCTCAAGCTATTTCTATAAAAGGAGTGTTGAAAATCTGAAAATTTCAGAAAAAACACCAATCTTCCATTTCTAACCCAAAAACCTAACTTTCTCTCTCTAAAATCAGCCATTTTCAGCAAGAATTGATGGGAGGCCATTAGACACTAAGTTGTTCATCTTGAGGAAGAGAACAACATAGTTGGAACCCAAAATCCCATTGTTGGTATTGAAGGAGCTAAGGGCATTGACATTTGGAACAAGAAGAAAAATCAGATTTTGGTAAGATTCTAATACTCCAATCAAAGTACATTGTTTATTTAAGTGATTTTGGAGTTGAGTTGAATGTGTATTGATGGATAAATTATGTAGGGATGTGGTGGATTTGGTGTAACCTAGAAAACCTAGAATGGGTATAATATGAGAAGATATGGGTTGAATGAGTTTATGATTTATGGGTTATGATAAGTTGTTATTTGAGTAATGTGGGTAATTTGGAATGGTTATATGGAAATACATTGTGGGTTTAAGTGAAATTATGAAAATGAGTGTGTAAATGCTTGATAAATGCCATAGTGAAGAAGTCAATGAAATATGAAGACTATGGACTTAGTATCAATTTAATATCGATTTGGAATGAGTTGATAGGCCTAAAAGGAATCCATAGACAAGAGAAATGAAACAAGGCCTTAAGAGCGTTAATAGAAACTATAGGTCGAATCGACTATAGTGAACGCTCAGAGTCCTATTATATGGATTGAACATAATGTGAAATATGATTATGCGCAGTTTCGAAGAGTCCAGTGGAGACAAATCAAACCGTACGAGTAAGCAGCTTAAGGAAGTGGAATCACGCATTGCGATTCCAGGTAAGGGAATTCTGTAAGTATATAGAGGTAGCTGCTCGTATTTTGTGGGTGTATAGGGCTTTGGAAATGTGCATGAGTTTATAGAAATGTGTTTGAAGATGTATGGAAATTACTATGAGTATTTGTATGAGATTTGGTTGTTTGAAATGGTTATTGAAAAGGGATAGTAAGGCTAATAATTGCATAAATCACTTGTTTTGAATGCTTTTACAAAACACAATGCTTTGATTTGAGCAGATAAAAAGATAGGCCGGCTAGTACTTGAATGATGTTGTGAAATAGCCCATGTGAGGCGCTAAGCATGTTTTGAGATGTTTTGAATGCATGTGAGCCGCCTATCGTGTGTATGTGATTTAATTCGCGCTAGAGCCTTGCTCGCGCTGGATTTCGATATTTCACTTGTGTGAAACGTACTAGAGCTTAGCTCGCACTTTATTTTGGAACTATGATGATGTTTTATAAACTGTATTGGAGCTTTTGCTCGTACGTGGATTTGATTGGTTTTTCTTATGTATATAATCGTATTGGAGCTATGCTCATACGTGGTTTCTTCATATTTTTATGCATAAATGCCATACTAGAGCGTTGCTCGTACGAAGTGATTGGTTTTGATGCATGAATTCGCGCTAGAGCGTAGCTCACGCTGGTTTTCACACTGTGGTATGTATGAGGCCGTGGTGAGAGATACAGATTGGTGTTCAGGGAACCTAACAGTCCTAACAGACCTCTTGAGTGGGGTGAGGGTGAGGGGTTAGGACCTGACATCATCCATTCAAGGAACCCAACAGGCCTAACAGACCTCTTGAGTGGGGTGAGGGTGAGGGGCTAGGACCTGAATCAGGGAACCCAACAGGGGCGAGCAAGGCCATGAGGGGCTAAGACCTGGTATTGAGGGTACTCCCACGTGCACTTGAGACTATAGAGGTTACACTCGGTATGGGGTAGATAAGACCTACGGCAGGCACCCCCAACCTTGTTATGGGTCTGTGGAGTACAATGTACCGTGTATATCACATGGAGTACGATGTACCGCATGGTGGTTACTTGATTTGAGAAAGTCTGGCGGAGAACTAACCCACCTTCGTACCAGCATGATACCCCGCACAACGGGATCCATGTGGTCTGGGATGATATGTGACGATTGGCCAACATAGTCAGATGAGTTATAGTAACCTGTCTCTTTGCTTGATTTACTTACTACCACATGATTTTAATCTCTAAGTGTGATTGTGATTGTTCAAGGTAGACCCGAAGGAGGGGTCGAGCCTCGTGGAATTGATTTGTGAAATGAAAATGAGGTTGTGATTGTGAATTGATGTGATGGGATTGTATGTGTTTGAGAAAGAGTTTTATGACGTGGGTTTAAAAAGGAGGTTTCTTAATGAATTGCTCTTTCTATGAATTTAAATGAGATTGAGCAGGAGATGATTTATACATGATGTTTTTACCATGTTTTATATGCCAATTTTACATGATTTTGATACATGATATATATGTATACTCATATGGCATAGTTTTACTTCCTCATGCTCCTACTACAAATGATTTATGCATAACACTATCAGCATGTAGATAGAGTAGTTATCTACCATGCTTGCATTATTGCCTTACTGAGCGTGTGGTTTCTCATCCCTCTCTATTTTCCCCCTCCTACAAAGTGTGCATAGTAGCCCAGTGAGGACTGAGGCGTGGTAATTTGGACATCTGCTGCATCTCCATCACACAAAGGTATATACACAGTGATTCTTTTTGTATCTAAACAATGTAAATGCACATTATTCTTTTGAGTTGTAATTATGGGGGATGTAGATGTCAGTAAAACATGTTTTTGTATAAGTACACGATTAAATGTGAATGTATGACATCATTTTATTTAACTGAGAATGAATGAGATGTGATGTTTATTATTGACTCATAGCCTAACAGTGTGGTGGTAAGTTTGTTCACGACCGGGTAAGGTAACAGTAAAACGCGAAAAAATTTATAGTGATTTTCGGTTAAAGGGAATGAAAATGGGTCATGACACACACTCAAATTTCTAAAATTCAATCTGATCTGTTCTCTTTTCAATAGCATTTACAAAGTATTTATAATAATATCTAGCACTTAAACCCTTAAACAAGTGGGCTGGAATTAACACCAAACGAAAAATAAGACTAAAACTTAAATTCAGGCATAAGCTGCATAAGCCTAGTTACATAGGATAATTGGCCTAAAACGCTATAAAACTCAAATGTGGGCTATTTAAACACTTAACCCAACTTATTACTAAACCAAGATTCATGTCGTTTGGGCTTTTAAACAAATATAGAGGGCTCGGGTAATTGGACCTCCTTGGATGACCCATGGATCCTTGGCATGACGATCATCATGAACATTATGAGCAAGTGGACCTCCATCACTGATACCTTGAGCAAAAAGAGCCTCGAGATGATATCACATATGATGGTCAGGAAGCGTGAGTTGTTCGAGCAATTGTGAGCCTTAGTAATGATGTGATCCCTTTTGATGGTGACAGTGATTATGTGATAGCTAGCCTGAGAGATCAGAACCAGATTTGGTTGAACGGATTCAATAGGCTCAGCGTGATGATCAGCAGGGTGTCGATAGTGTGAGTCAGCTTTAGATGAGTATAGTGATAGAGTTCACAGTGAGTGATGATGACTTACTGAGGTTCTGAGGTAGAATATGTGTTCCCAAGGAGCCCAGTTGATGAGATTGTTATTATCAAAAGCTCACTCTTCGAAATATACATTTCATTTAGGGAGCAATAAATGTATTAGAATCTCTAAAAAGGGTATTGGTGGTCAAGCATGTACAGAGATATCGTAGAGTTAGTAGCGAAGGTTCTTGTATGTCAGCAGAGTAAGTAGAATATCAGAAATCTGCAGGGTTATTGCAGCCTCTACCTATATTGATATAGAAATGGGAGCACGTTACCATGGATTTCGTTATGGGTTACAGATGACCCACAAGAATCATGAGGCTATTTGGGTGATAGTCGATAGATTGACGAAGTCAAACTACCTCCGAGTTATGAAATCCATAAATACTCTGAGTCCATTGGTGAAGTTATATGTATGGAGACTTGTGGAACACTATGTAGTATTCCAATAAGCATTGGGTCAGATAGGGATTCTCGCTTCATTTATCATTTTTGGAAAATTTTTTAGGAAGCTATGGGAACCCGAGTGAGTTATAACACAGCTCTTCATCCTCACATCGATGGACAATCAGAGAGAACCATCCAGACATTGGAGGATATGTTAAGAGCATGTGTAATGAATTTGAAAGGCTCCTGTGATGATCATTCATCATTAACCAAATTCATCTACAATAGCATTTATCACTCGAGGATCGAAATAGCACTATATGAGGCATGGTATAATAGTAGGTGTCATTCTCCGATTGGATGCGGAAAAGTGGATGACCGACAGATATTTGCTCTCGATTTTGTGAAAAGAGCTCTGAGGATGTTCAGTTGATGTGTAAGAGATTGAGAACAGCTCAGAGCAGACAATAAAGCCATGATGACGAGAGACAATAACCATTAGAATTTATAGTTGGCGAATCAGTGTTCTTGAAGGTTACCTCCATCAAAGATATTATGAGATTTGGTAAGAAGGGTAAACAAACTACTCGATATATTAGACAGGAAGGATGAAGTATTACGGTCTAAGATCATCTCGTTGGTTAAGGGTCTCTGGCAACTCCACACTTAAGAGGAAATAACGTGAGAGTTAGAGGGTATGATGCGAGAAAAACATACCCATTTATTAGAGAACTAAGACTGGTTTAATTTAGAGGACCAAATTTCTTAAGGAATGGAGGAATGTAAGACCCGAAATTCGATCCATATCCGAACTCTTTGGGACCAAATTTCTTGAGGGGAGGAATCAGACTCGTGCGGTCTGATTCGTCTTCAACGAACTCTTTGGGACTGCACACAATCATATTTCACATTATATTTAATCCATATAACAGGACATCGTGCGTTCATTATAGTCGATTCGACCTATAGTTTCTATTAATGCTTATGAGGCCTCGTTTCATTACTCTACCCATAACTCAAGTCTATGGATTTCTTTAGGCTTATTTATTCATTCCAAATCGATACTAAATCGATGTTAAGCTCATAATGTTCATTTTTCATAAATTTCCTTCACTATGGCATTCATCAATCACTATATGTGTTGATTTTCATAATTTCACTTAAATTCACAATGTAATTCCATTTAACCATCTAAAATCATACACATTACGTCAATAACAACTTTAGCATACCCATAAATCATCAAATCATTTGACTTTCACTTTCTCACACTAGGTTCAATCCATTTTCTAGGTTACATTGTTTCTAACACAACCTAGGTGTTTCCAACCATCCATACTCATGCCAAACAACCCCAAAATCAATTAAATAGACAATGTACCAGAGTTGGAGTGTTAGAATCTTACCAAATCCAATTTCTCTTCTTGCTCCAAATGTCAATGCCCTTAGCTCTTTCAATACCCCAATGTGGTTTTTGATTCCCAACTATGTTGTTCTCTTCCTCAAGATGAACAACTTTGCTTCTAATGGTATCTCTTCAGATCTTATTGGAATGGGTGGATTTTAGAGAGAGAAAGTTAGGTTTTTGGGTTAAAAATGGAAGGGTGATGTTTTTCCCAAATATTTCAGATTTTCAACACTCCTTTTATAGAAATAGCTTGAGGAGATCGATCTGCACTAGGAGGAGATCGATCTGGTCCCCTTAAATCCCTCTTTTTCATGGCATTTTAAGCATGAGATCGATCTGTCGAAGCTTAAGATCGATCTGCCCCCAAACAAAGAGCTAAGGAGATCGATCTGTATGCTTGAGGATCGATCTTTTCATTACAGAATGGTTAGGAGATCGATCTAGCCCCATTGGAGATCGATCTGCTCTATTCCATTGCCCAAATAAGAGCATTCTGGCTCTTCCAGATCGATCTCTCATCCTATGAGATCGATCTGGCCTTCATATTTTCCAAATTTTCTGTAGTTTTCCTGCTGCAACTTACACCAAAACATCCTTAATCTGCTGCCATAGTCATTTTCTCATTCATCCACGTTTATGACTTGAAAATGGCATCCATTCATGCTTTATTCACATTGAAACTTGTGTGAATTCCTTGTATATCCAAAGATATACTATAAAAAACGAAATGGAAGCATTTATATTCATGCGCATTTATATTCATGTAACTTCCTTCCATCTACCACACTACTCATTTTGAGTTCCAATCACATTCATCACTTATAAGAACTCATTTCTTCATATTCATACACAATGAAACGTGTATGTACATTACACATCATATTACACATATGTACATTGAATCCATGGACTTACATCAATTATACTTTACATTACAAGTCCATTAGCATTCATTAATCCAATTACACACGTTACAAATATACATATATGGAGTCTCACATTCTCCCCTCTGATGGAGGTCCACTTGCTCGTAATATTCATGATGATCGTGATGGAGGTCCACTTGCTCGTAATGTTCATGATGATCGTGATGCCAAGGATCCATGGGTCATCCAAGGAGGTCCAATTACCCAATCCCTCTATATTTGTTTGGAAGCCCAAACGACATGAATCTTGATTTAGTAATAAGTTGGGTTAATGTTTAAATAGCCCACATTTGAGTTTTATAGCGTTTTAGACCAATTATCCTATGTAACTAGGCTTATGTGTGAATTTAAGTTTTAGTCTTATTTTCTATTTGGTGTTAATTCCAGCCCACTTGTTTAAGGGCTTAAGTGCTAGATATTATTATAAATACTTTGTAAACGCTCTTGAAAACAGAACAGATCAGATTGAATTTTCAGAAATTTGAGTGTGCCTCTTTCTAGGGTTCTCTCTCAACTAGGCTTAGCAAGGTCTTCTTCCTTGTGGCGCCTCCCTCTTCACCAACCACCATTGTTATACCTTAGGTGGTTGAGGTCTAATACCTTTGGTTCAAGTCTCTTTAGACTTCGGATCTAGGTTGATATTCTATTTTCCATTCAAAGTTTATCATCATTATTTTCGTCCTGCTTGCATTTTTTTTTCAATTCCCAATCCACACGTTTCCTTGATCGTCCTAAATCATCCTCTTGCACGCGCATATCACCCTCCTTCAAGGAATTTGGTCTTCCAAATTAGAACCAAGTCACTCTTTAAAAAGTTAGGGGTACTTCTCCTGTATCAAGTTCTCTAATTCCCATGTGACTTTTTTCGCCGTGTGATGTTGCCAAAGAACTTTCACTAAGGGAATTGTCTTATTTCGTAACACTTTCTCTTTTCTGTCCAATATCCAAACCGGCTTCTCAACATATGTCATACTCTCATTGAGCTCCGACGGCTCATATCTTTTCACATGTGTCGGGTCCGGGTGATACTTTTGAAGCATCGAGACGTGGAAGATGTTATGAATATTTGCCAAGTCCGGTGGCAATGCCAACCTATACGCCTTATCTCCCACTCCCACCAAAATCTCGAAGGGTCCGATATATCTAGGGATCAACTTGCCCTTCTTACCGAATCTCATAATACCTTCGATGGTGAAACTCTCAGAAATACCGACTCACCCACATCAAACTCTAGTGGTCTTCGTCTCTTGTCAGTATAACTCTTTTGCCATCTTTGAGCTATTTGTAATCTCTCACATATCAACTGGACGTCCTCAGATTCCTACTGCACTAAGTCCAGAGTAAAAATCTGTCTGTCACCAACCTCTTCCCATCCAATGGGAGATCGACATCTGCGTCCATACAGTGTCTCATAGGGTGCCATTCCAATACTCGCATGATAACTGTTATTATAGGCGAACTCGAGTAACTGTAGGTGATCATCCTAGGAGCCTCTAAAATCTAGCACACATGCTCTCAACATATCCTCCAAGGTCTGTATAATCCTCTCTGACTGCCTATCTGTCTAAGGATGAAAAGCGATGCTAAAACTCAGTCGGGTCCCCAGCGCTTCCTAAAAATGTTCCCAGAAATGGGAAGTGAAGCGGGCATCCCTATCAGAAACAATGCACACTGGTACACCGTGTAGTCGTACTATCTCTCAAACATATAGGTTCGCCAACTGACTCAGCGTATCGATAGCTCTTATAACTAAAAAATGGGTGGACTTAGTCAACCGGTCCACAATAACCCATATCGCATCATGACCTCTGCGGGTCCTCGGCAACCCCATCACAAAATCTATGGAACATGCTCCCACTTCTATGTCGGTATTGGTAGAGGCTACAATAATCTTGTAGGCTTTTGATGCTCTACCTTCACCTGCTGACAAACGAGACACTTAATGACATATTCGATAATGTTTCTTTTCATACTAGACCACCAATAAACCTTTCGAAGGTTTTGATACATCTTAGTACTCCCCGGATGTATCGTATACTTCGATGAGTAAGCCTCTGATAAAATTAGCCTCCTGATCTCAGGATCCTCAGGAACACATACTCTGCCCCTGAACTTCAATGTCCCATCAGCACTTAGCTCATTATCAGTACCCACACCTGTTTGTATCTGCCTCAACCAATCGATGCACCGTCGATCTCTCTCTTGGGCTTGCCGAATACATCCAATCAATTCTGGCTCCAGTCTCAAACTAGCCATGATCTCAAGTCTCTCAGATCCATGTGAGGTGACATCCAAACTGAGGTTCGCAAATGTGAGACCCCGTACATGTATAGTTGTAATGTGTGTAATTGGATCAAATAAATGTGAATGGACTTGTAATGTGAAGTATGTTTGATGTAAGTCCATGGATTCAATGTACATAATGGTAGTGTGATTTTGTAATGTACACACAGGTTCCATTTTATATGAATATGAGGAAATGGACTTTTATAAGTAAGGAATGTGATTGGAACTCTAAATGAGTAGTGTGGTAAATGGAAGAAAGTTGTATGAATATAAATGCTTCCATTTGGTTTTATATAGTATACCTTTGGATATACAATGAATGCACACAAGTTTCAATGTGCATAAGGTATGAATGGATGCCATTTTCAAGTCATAAAGGTGAATGGATGAGAAAATGGCTATGGTAGCAAATTAAGGACATTTGGGTGTGAGTTACAGCAGGAAAACTATAGAAAATCTGGAAAGTATGAAGGCCAGATCGATCTCATAGGATGAGAGATCGATCTGGAAGAGCCAGAATGCTCTTATTTGGATAATGGAATAGAGCAGATCGATCTCCAATGGGGCCAGATCAATCTCCTAACCATTTTGTGATGAAAAGATCGATCCTCAAGCATACAGATCGATTTTCTTAACTCTCTATTTAGGAGCAGATCGATCTCAAGCTTCGACAGATCGATCTCATGCTTAAAATGCCATGAAAAAAAGGGATTTAAGGGGACCAGATCGATCTCCTCAAGCTATTTCTATAAAAGGAGTGCTGAAAATCTAAAAATTTCGAAAAAAACACACCATCCTTCCATTTTCAACCCAGAAACCTAACTTTCTCTCTCTAAAATCAGTCATTTCCAGTAATATTTGAGGGTAGGCCATTAGACACTAAGTTATTCATCTTGAGAAAGAGAACAACATAGTTGGAACCCAAAATCCCATTATTGGTATTGAAAGAGCTAAGGGCATTGACATTTGGAGCAAGAAGAGAAATTTGATTTGGTAAGATTCTAACACTCCAACTCTGGTACATTGTCTATTTAAATGATTTTGGAGTTATTTTGCATGAGTATGGATGGCTGGAAACACCTAGGTTGTGTTAGAAACAAATGTAACCTAGAAAATGGATTGAACCTAGTGTGAGAAAGTGAAAGTCAAATGAGTTGATGAATTGTGAGTATGCTAAAGTAGCTATTGAAGTATTATGAATGATGTGGAGTGATTAAATGAAACCACATTGTGAGTTTGGAGGAAATTATGAAAATGAGTATGTAAATGCTTGATAAGTGCCATAGTGAGGGAATTCATGAAATAAGAACACTATGAGCTTAATGTCGATTCAACATCGATTTGGAAAAGTTAATAGGCCCAAGAAGATCCATAGACTCGAGTTATGGGTAAAGTAATGAAACGAGGCCTTATGAGCGTTAATAGAAACTATAGGTCGAATCGACTATAGTGAACGCACAATGTCCTATTATATAGATCGAATATAATGTGAAATATGATTGTGTACAGCCCCGAAGAGTTCGTTAAAGATGAATCGGACCGCGCGAGTGAGCAGCGCTAAGGGAACGGAATCACGCGTCGTGATTCCAGGTAAGGGAATTCTGCAAGTATATAGAGGTAGTTGCTCGTATTTTGTAGGTTGATATAGGGCGTTTATGAAATGCATGAATGTTTAAGTAAATGGTTGTTGATATGTGTGAATGGCTGTGAGAAATTGTATGGGATTTAGTTTTCGAAATGGTTCTTGGAAAAGGGAATAGTAAGGCTAATAATTGCATAAATCACGGGTTTTGAATTTTTTCACAAAACACAATGATTTGATTTGAGCAAATAAAAGGATAGGCTGGCTAGTGTTTGATTTATGTTATTGATAGCACAGGTAAGGTGCTAAATGTGTTTGTGATGTGTTTTGAATGCATATGAGCCTCCTATCGAGCTATGTGAATTAAATCGCGCTGGAGCCTCGCTCGTGCTAGATTTCGATGTTTTCATTGATATGAAACGTGCTAGAGCTTAGCTCGCACCTTGATTTGGAAACTATGATGATGTTTATAAACTATACTTGAGCTTTTGCTCGTACGTGGCTTTTGAGTGGTTTTTATTATGAGTATAACCGTACTAGAGCTATGCTCGTATGTGGTCTCTTTACGATAGGATGCATGAGTCGTGCTAGAGCTTTGCTTGCACAAGTTTGCACATTGTGATACGTATGAGGTCGTGAAAGATGGTAAGATCCTTAAGCCCTACATCCTTAAGCTCGAGGAGGCGGGGAGGCTCTGTTCGGTGGAGAGGCTCTCTTACAGTAAGATCCTTAAGCCCTACATTCTTAAGCTAACATCCTTAAGTCCGAGGAGGTGGGGAGGCTCTGTTTGGTGGGGAGACTCTCTTACGGTAAGATCCTTAATCCCAACATCCTTAAGCCCTAGAGGGGCCGGGAGGCTCTGTTCGACAGGGAGGCTCTCCTACATGGATACAGAAGGATCCTTAAGCCAACATCCTTAAGCCCTGGAGGGGCAGGGAGGCTCTCCTACATGGATATGGAAAACTCTTAGTATGGGGTAGGTAAAACCTAGGAATGGCACCCCTAATCACGATATGAGTTCGCGGAGTATGCTGTACTGTATATATCACATGGAGTACGATGTACCGTAAGATGGTTATGTGATGAGAAAGTCTAGCGAGGGATAATCCACATTCGTGCCAGCACGATACCTCGCACACCTGGATGCGTGTGGTCTGGGATGATTTATGATGTAGTTGGTCCACATAGGCACTTTTGATATAGTGACCTGGTTTTATTACATATGTGTGATTGTGATTGTCCAAGTTTGACCCGAGGGAGGGGTCGAGTCTCGTGGGGTTTGATTTGTGAATTGGTATTGATGTATGTGATTGAGAAAATGGTTTGTGAAGGGATTGTATGTGTTTGAGAAAGAGCTTTATGATGTGGATTTAAAAAAAAGGAGGTTTCTTAATGAATTACCCTTTTTATGAATTTAAATGAGATTGAGCATGAGATGATTTATACATGAGGTTTTTACCATGTTTTATATGCCAATGTACATGATTTTGATACATGATATAAATGTATACTCATATGGCATAGTTTTACTTCCTCATGCTCCTACCATAAACGATTTATGCATAACACTATCAGCATGTAAATAGAGTAGTTGTCTACCATGCTTGCATTATTGCCTTACTGAGCGTGTGGTTGCTCATCCCTCTCTATTTTACCCTCCTAAGAGTGTGCGTAGTAGCCCAGTGAGGACTGCGGCATTATGTTTTTGGACATCCACTGCTTCCATCGTCGAAAGGTATATACACATGATTCTTTTTGTATCTAAACAATGAAATGGCACAGTAATGATTGAGTTGTAATTATGGGGGATGTAGATGTCAATGAACATAACTTGTGTAAGTTAATGATTAACTATTAAATGCATGACATCGCTTTATTTAACTGAGAATGAATGAGATGCGATGTTTATTATTGACTCACAGCCCAACAGTGTGGTGGTAAGTTAGTTCACGATCGTGTAAGGTAACAGTAAAACACAAAAAAATTTCAGTGATTTTCGGTTAAAGAGATTGAAAAAGGGTCGTGACAGCAAATTGTTCCAACAATTCATGTTCCCTTACCATCATATAAGACACCAACCTAAGGTTTTTCCTGCTCAAAACATCGGCAACTACATTTGCCTTACCCGAGTGGTACATGATTTCACAATCATAGTCCTTTAAAAGTTTGAGTCATCTCCTCTGTCTCATATTCAGCTCTTTCTATGAGAACTGGTACTTAAGGCTCTTATGATCTGTGAACACCTGAAACTTCTCACCATAGAGATAGTGACACCATATTTTCAAAGCTAATACCACGGCCGCCAACTCCGAATCATGTGTCGAATAGTTCCTCTCATGATCTTTCAACTGTCTAGATCCATAGGCAACTATCTTCCCATCCTGCATAAGCACACAGCCCAGTCCCTGGTGTGTGATGCATCTGTATACACTGAGAATCCTCCTGAGCTGGTAGGAATGGTGAGAACTGGAGCAGTGGTCAATCGACGCTTAAGCTCCTCAAAATTCCTCTTACATGCCTCATCCCATACAAACTTAACATCCTTACACGTGAGGTGTGTCAATGGAGCAGCTAATCTGGAGAAACCTCTACAAATCTCCGATAATACCCTGCCAATCCCAGAAAACTTTTGATCTTAGTAACTGTCTTGGGCTGTTCCCACTGTACAATTGCCACGATTTTGAATGTATCCACTGATACCCCATCCTTCGACACAACATGGCCCAAAAATGAGATCTGCTCTAACCAAAAGTTCACTTGCTGAGTTTGGCATACATCTGTTTCTCTTGAAGGGTCTGCAGAACTATCCTCAAGTGCTCCTCATGATCCTCCCTGGACTTGGAATAGACCAAAATGTCATCTATGAACACAATCACAAACTTGTCTAGGTATGGCTTAAACACATCATTCATCAACGTCATAAATGCTGAAGGAGCATTCGTCAATTCGAATGGCATCACCAAAAACTCGTAGTTGCCATAACAGGTACGAAATGCTGTCTTGGGTACATCTCCACTCCTGATCCTCAACTGATGATACCCTGACCGCAGATCTATCTTAGAAAATACTTGGGCTCCCTGGAGTTGATCCAACAAATCATCTATGTGTGGAAGGGGGTACTTGTTCTTAATAGTGGCCTTATTCAACAACCAGTAATTTATACACAGTCAAAGGGTTCCATCCTTCTTCCTTACAAATAGAACCGGTGCTCCCTAAGGTGAGACACTCAGTCTAATGAACCCTATCTCTAGCAACTCTTGCAGTTGTTTCTTTAGCTCTTCTAATTCAATCGGTGTCATTCTATATGGTGGTTTCTATATCGACTCGGTACGAAGCACTAACTCTATGCAAAATTCCATTTCCGTTTCAAGTGGTAGTCTTGGTAATTCATTCGGAAAGACATTAGAATAATCTGCAATCACGGGGATGTCCCTCAATTTCGGGTGTGCCTCATCTATATCGACCACGTAGGCAATGAACCTTTCACATCATTCTTTCCACCGTTAGTATCACAAGTCATCACATCCATATTCAAAATAAATAGTACATTCATCTCTCAAGCATTAAAAATTAAATCATACATTCATCTCTCAAGCATTAAAAATTAAATCATACTTATTTCATTCATATCAATCATGTGCTTTCATTTCTTTTCATCAAAGTTTACAGTAAGATTGTCTAATCCTGAAAACATCAATGTCTTAGCATGGCAATCCATAACAACACGATTGGTAACCAACCAATCCATTCACAATATTACATCGAAATCATTCATGTTCAATAAAATCAAATTGGCAATCATTTCCTTTCCCTCTATCATCAGTTTACAATCCCTACACACATGCTCGGTTAATTGACTATCATTCATGGGTGTGGAAATCATCAACATTTGATCCAACAATGTTGGTTTCACATACTTCAATAATTTATGTGCAAAGGAAGGTGATATAAAGGAATGCGTGGCACCAGGATCAAATAATACAACTGCTTCTAAATTAAAGATTCGGATGGCACCTTTAATCACATCCGTCGATGTGTCTGCAGTGTCCTGATCCAGTGCGTGCACCCTTCCTCTGCTCACACCTACTGCTTGCTTTACTTTCTCCTCAGCTGTAGCCCTCTTCCTTGGGGCAACTACCTCAACTGGAGCTCTCTCTGGCTCCTTGCCCTTCTGTGGGGCAGTTTCAATCATCTCATTATAGAACCTCGATATATGTCCCAGCCTCTCACATTTATAACACGAGACAGTGGGTATCTGACATGGCCTAGTCCCATGGTATCTACCACATCTCCTACATTGATCCGTGGTAGGTCATGGTCCTCCAATAGTCATACCCCTCGAAGCAATCAAAGCCAGGTACGCGGGAGGTCTAACAGCTCTCTCCTGCACCTCCTCGATCTTAGGTCTCTTCTCAAAATACTTTAGGCCTCCTTTCCTAGCCACTCTATCCCTCCCGGATCTCTTCCGATCTCTATCCTTCCTGGCACTAATTCTCCCAAGCTCGGAGGCATTCCGCTCAAAATCTTGCTCGCATAACTGAGCCTTATGTACAGCTTCCTCATAGGTCAAAATGTCGAAGGGAGCTAGCCTAGTCTGAATGACCAATCTCAATCCATCCATAAACTTCTGTATCTTTCGGGTCTCACTACCCATCGTGTTCGGGTCATATCTCCCCAAGGACATAAACTTGGACTCATACTCGTCCACAGTTCGGTTCCCTTGAACCAGATTCATGAATTACATCCGCAGTTTCCTCTGTGCTATAGCTGGAATTTACTGTCTCCTGAAGGCCTCCAAAAATATCTCCCATGAAATCTCAGAGTGTCTAACCCTCAAAATAGCCTCGATGGACCTCCACCAATGCTCGGCCTCGCCTTCAACATAAACACGATAAAGGCTACCTTTTCAGCTGAAGTGCATCGAAAAAACCTATACAGTTTCTCCATCTCATACACCCAGTCCTCTGTGATAACCGGGTCCTTCACTCCTCTAAACACTGGGGGTTTCAATGCTTAGAATACTCGCAACCTGCTCAAGTCGCAGTCATAACCCAAATCACTACCGCTCTGCTGTGGAGCGATAGGAGAATCTGCATCTTGTACTGGAGGTGGTGTAGCAGTAGCAGTCTCTGCAGTATGAGGTCTCTCCACCTTTGCAGCTGCCTATTCAGTAGTAGTGATGGAGGTCCACTTGCTCGTAATGTTCATGATGATCGTGATGCCAAGGATCCATGGGTCATCCAAGGAGGTCCAATTACCCGAGCCCTTTATATTTGTTTAGAAGCCCAAATGACATGAATCTTGATTTAGTAATAAGTTGGGTTAAGTGTTTAAATAGCCCACATTTGAGTTTTATAGCGTCTTAGACCAATTATCCTATGTAACTAGGCTTATGCATGAATTTAAGTTTTAGTCTTATTTTCTATTTGGTGTTAATTCAAGCTCACTTGTTTAAGGGCTTAAGTGCTAGATATTATTATAAATACCTTGTAAACGCTCTTGAATGAAACAGAATAGATCAGATTGAATTTTCAGAAATTTGAGTGTGCCTCTTTCTAGGTTCTCTCTCAACTAGGCTTATCAAGGTCTTCTTCCTTGTGGCGCCTCCCTTTTCACCAACCACCATTGTTATACCTTAGGTTCTTGAATTTTATATTCGTAGGGTCGAGGTCCAATACCTTTGGTTCAAGTCTCTTTAGACTTCGGGTCTAGGTTGTTATTCTATTTTCAATTTAAAGTCTATCATCATTATTTTCGCCCCGCTTGTGTTTTTTTGTTGTTTCAATTCCCAATCCACATGTTTCCTTGATCGTCCTAAATCATCCTCTTGTACGCGCATATCAATTTCGTATCAGAGCATGAGTCCATGCGTCGTGCTCGTATTACTTTTGTGCCTAAAAAAGGATGGGACATGGAGGATATGCGTTGACTATCGAGCCATCAACAAAATCACTGTAAGGTATCGCTATCCTATTCCTAGGCTAGATGACATGCTCGATGAGTTGCATGGTGCATGCATATTTTCTAAAATTGATTTAAAGAGTGAATATCACCAAATTCGTATGAAAGAAGGTGATGAATGGAAAACCACATTTAAGACTAAACACGGTCTTTATGAGTGGTTAGTTATTCCTTTTGGCTTGACTAACGCACCCAGTACTTTCATGCGCTTAATGAACTATGTTTTACGTGCTTTCATTGGTAAGTATGTGGTTGTCTACTTCAATGACATTCTAATTTACAGTAAGAGTCTGCATGAGCATGTTGAGCATCTTAGGAATGTTCTTACTTTTTGAGGAATGAAAGTTTGTATGCCAATTCTAAGAAATGTACATTCTGCACTGATAAGGTTGTTTTCCTTGGGTATGTAGTTTCTTCACATGGCATTTCTGTTGATGATGAGAAGGTAAAGGCAATTAGAGATTGGCCTATACCTAAGTCTATTTCTGAAGTGCGTAGTTTCCATGGCTTAGCTAGTTTCTATCGTCGATTCGTTAGAGACTTTAGCACTATAGCCACACCTTTGACCGAAGTGGTTAAAAAGAATGTTGCATTTCATTGGGGTCCTGCACAAGAGCATGCTTTTAATTTGCTCAAGGATAAACTTTTTTCTGCTCCTTTGTTAACTCTGCCTGACTTTACTAAAACTTTTGAGATTGAGTGTGATGCCTCAGGTGTAGGAATTGGAGCTATGCTTATGCAGGAAAAGCGCCCAATTGCCTTCTTCAGTGAGAAGTTAAGTGGGACAACACTTAACTATCCCACATATGACAAGGAGATGTACGCGTTAGTGAGGGCCTTGGAGACATGGCAACATTACATGTGGCCCAAAGAAGAGTCCTTGAAGCATCTGAAAGGATAAAGTAAGCTGAACAAGCGTCATGCCAAGTGGATGGAGTTCATTGAGGCATTCCCGTACGTGATCAAGTACAAACAAGGTACATGCGATTTGAGGACAAATCCTTTTGAGGAGAGGGGAAATGATGGAGGTCCACTTGCTCGTAATGTTCATGATGATCGTGATGCCAAGGATCCATAGGTCATCTAAGGAGGTCCAATTACCCGAGCCCTTTATATTTGTTTGGAAGCCCAAACGACATGAATCTTGATTTAGTAATAAGTTGGGTTAAGTGTTTAAAAAGCCCACATTTGAGTTTTATAGCGTTTTAGACCAATTATCCTATATAACTAGGCTTATGCGTGAATTTAAGTTTTAGTCTTATTTTCTATTTGGTGTTAATTCCAGCCCACTTGTTTAAGGGCTTAAGTGCTAGATATTATTATAAATACCTTGTAAACACTCTTGAATGAAACATAATAGATCAGATTGAATTTTCAAAAATTTGAGTGTGCCTCTTTCTAGGGTTCTCTCTCAACTAGGCTTATCAAGGTCTTCTTCCTTGTGGTGCCTCCCTCTTCTCCAACCACCATTGTTATACCTTAGGTTCTTGAATTTTATATTCGTGGGGTCGAGATCCAATACCTTTGGTTCAAGTCTCTTTAGACTTCGGGTCTAGGTTGTTATTCTATTTTCCATTCAAAGTCTATCATCATTATTTTCGCCCCTCTTGTGTTTTTTTGTTGTTTTAATTCCCAATCCACACGTTTCCATGATCGTCCTAAATCATCCTCTTGTACCCGCATATCAAGTAGGCTGTGCTGCGGGACATCATCTATCATCGACACCTAATGCCTGCGTGACTATCTCCACCAAATTCTCAATACTTTGCTCTATCCTAGCGAAGCGTGCCTCTGTATCTTCTACTCTCTCGGTAGGGTTCTGTGGAGCTTGCTCAATCTGTGGCTCCGCACGGCTCTCAGGCCTACCTCTACGGCCTCTAGCATGTGCTCTCGCCCCTCTACCTTTGCGTGTAATTGGCATAATGCCTAACTTCCTGTATTATAATAATTTATTACGCTCAATTCATCATGGTATACACAGTTATATCTAAACAAAAGCACAGTAATATGGGGGTGTACTTTTCCTACGTTTCATATTGACTCACATCAGGCCAACATAGCTCTGATACCAATCTCTGTCACGACCCTTTTTCATTCTCTTTAACCGAAAATTATTAAAAAAAATTTCACGTTTTAATGTTACCTTCCCCGGTCGTGAACTAACTTACCACCACACTGTTGGGCTGTGAGTCAATAATAAACATCACATCTCATTCATTCTCAGTTAAATAAAGTGATGTCATACATTTGAAAGTTAATCATTAACTTACACAAGTTATGTTCACTGACATCTATATCCCCCATAATTACAACTCAATAATTACTGTGCCATTACATTGTTTAGATACAAAAGAATACTGTGTATATACCTTCGGCGATGGGAGCAGCGGATATAAAAAACTACAACGCCTCAATCCTCGCTGGGCTACTATGCACGCTTTGTAGGAGGGGGAAAATAGAGAGGGATGAGCAACCACACGCTCAGTAAGGCAATAATGCAAGCATGGTAGACAACTACTCTATCTACATGCTGATAGTGTTATGCATAAATCATTTATGGTAGGAGCATGAGGAAGTAAAACTATGCCATATGAGTATACATATATATTATGTATCAAAATCATGTACATTGGCATATAAAACATGGTAAAAACCTCATGTATAAATCATCTCATGCTCAATCTCATTTAAATTCATTAAAAGGGCAATTCATTAAGAAACCTCATTTTTAAATCACATTTGCAACCTCTTTTCTCCTGTATCAAAATCCCATCAAATTTAATTGTTAATCACAAACATCATCAACAATTCACAAATAAAGTCCTAAAGGCTCGACCCCTCCCTTGGGTCTACCTCGGGACAGTCGCAATCAAACTTATAGATTAAAAATCATGTGGTAGTAGGTAAATCAAGCAAGGAGATGGGTCACTATATCTCGACTGACTATGTTGGCCAACTGTCACATATCATCCCAGACCACACGAATCCCGGTGTGCGGGGTATCATGCTGGTACAAAGGAGGGTTAGTTCTCCGTCAGACTTTCTCAAATCAAGTAACCACCACACGGTACATCGTACTTCATGTGATATACACGGTACATCGAACTCCGCAGACCCATAACATGGTTGGGGGTGCCAGCCGTAGGTCTTATCTATCCCATATCGAGTGAAACCTCTAGTCTCAAGTGCACGTGGGAGTACTCTTAATGCCAGGTCCTAGCCCTTCATGGCCTTGCTCGCCCCTGTTGGGTTCCTTTATTCAGGTCCTAGCCCCTCACCCTCACCCCACTCAAGAGCTCTGTTAAGCCTATTGGGTTCCCTGAATGGATTATGTTAGATCCTAGCCCCTCACACTCACCCCACTCAAGAGGTCTGTTAGGCCAGTTGGGTTCCCTAAACACCATTCCGTATTATCCTCACCACGGCCTCATACATACCACAGTGTGAACACCAGCGTGAGCTACACTCTATCGCGAATTCATTCATCATAATAAATCACCTCGTACGAGCAAGCTCTAGTACGGTATTTATGCATAAAAATATGAAGAAACCATGTACGAGTATCGCTCCAGTACGGTTATATGCATAAGAAAATCACTCAAAATCCACGTACGCACAAAAGCTCCAATACGGTTTATAAAACATCGTCATAGTTCCAAAACAAAATGCGAGTTAAGCTCTAGCACGTTCAAACATGTGAGAACACCAATACCCGATGCGAGCTAGGTTCCAGCACGGTTTAATTCGCATAAACATGATAGGCGGCTCATGAGTTTTCAAAACCAATCTCAAAATATATTTAGCACTTCACATGTGCTATCACACAACATCAAACAACAATAGCCAACCTATCTATCAACTCGCTCACTACAAAACACATGTTTGGTGGAATCATTCAAAACATTCAATTTATGGAATTATTAGCCTTACTATCCCATTTCTTTATAATACCACTTCAACAACCAAATCTCACGCAAATACTCGTAATAATTTCCATACATTGTCAACCACATTTTCATAGACTCATGCACATTTCCAAAGCCCTATATACCCACAAAATACAAGTAGCTACCTCTATATACTTACAGAATTCCCTTACCTAGAATTGCAACGCGTGATTCTGTTTCCTTAGTGCTACTCACTCATGCGGTCCGATTCGTCTTCAACGAACTCTTCGAGACTACACACAATCATATTTCACATTATATTAGATCCATATAACAGGATATCGTGCGTTCACTATAGTCGATTCGACCTATAGTTTCTATTAACGCTTATGAGGCCTCGTTTTATTACTCTACCCATAACTCGAGTCTATGGATTTATTTAGGCTTATTTATTCATTCCAAATCGATATTAAATTGATGTTAAGCTCATAATGTTCATTTTTCATAAATTTCCTTCACTATGGCATTCATCAAACATTATATGTGCTCATTTTCATAATTTCACTTAAACCCACAATGTAATTCCATTTAACCATCTAAAATCATACACATTACCTCAATAGCAACTTTAGCATGCCCATAATTCATCAACTCATTTGACGTTCACTTTCTCACAATAGGTTCAATCCATTTTCTAGGTTACATTAGTTTCTAACACAACCTAGGTGTTTCCAACCATCCATACTCATGCCAAACAACTCCTAAATCAATTAAATAGACAATGTACCAGAGTTGGAGTGTTATAATCTTACCAAATCTAATTTCTCTTCTTGCTCCAAATTTCAATACCCTTAGCTCTTTCAATACCCCAATGTGATTTTTTATTCCCAACTATGTTGTTCTCTTCCTCAAGATGAACAACTTTGCTTCTAATGGTCTCTCGTCAGATCTTACTAGAATGAGTGGATTTTAGAGAGAGAAAGTTAGGTTTTTGAGTTGAAAATGGAAGGGTGATGTTTTTCCTAAATTTTTTAGATTTTCAACACTCCTTTTATAGAAATAGCTTGAGGAGATCGATCTGCACTAGGAGGAGATCAATCTGGACCCCTTAAATCCCTCTTTTTCATGGCATTTTAAGCATGAGATCGATCTGTCGAAGCTTGAGATCATCTGCTCCCAAACAGAGAGCTAAGGAGATCGATCTGTATGCTTGATGATCGATCTTTTCATTACAGAATGGTTAGGAGATCAATCTGGTTCCATTGGAGATCGATCTGCTCTATTCTATTACCCAAATAAGAGCATTCTGGCTCTTCCAGATCGATCTCTCATCCTATGAGATCGATTTGGCCTTCATATTTTCCAAATTTTCTGTAGTTTTCCTGCTGCAACTTACACCAAAATATCCTTAATCTGTTGTCATAGTCATTTTCTCATCCATCCACATTTATGACTTGAAAATAGCATCCATTCATACCTTATTCACATTGAAACTTGTGTGTATTCCTTGTATATCCAAAGGTATACTATATAAAACCAAATTGAAGCATTTATATTCATGCAACTTCCTTCCATCTACCACACTACTCATTTTGAGTTCCAATCACATTCATCACTTATAAGAACTTATTTCTTCATATTCATACACAATGAAACTTGTATGTATACAAATCATATTACACATATGTACATTGAATCCATGGACTTACATCAATTATACTTTACATTACCAGTCCATTAGCATTCATTAATCCAATTACACACGTTACAACTATACATATACGGAGTCTCACAGTTAGTCCCTCGTCAGACTTTCTCATCACATAACTATCATGTGGTACATCGTACTCCATGTGATATATACAGTACAGCGTACTCCGTGAACTCATATCGTGATTGGGGGTGCCATTCCTAAGTCTTACTTACCCCATACCAAGAATTTTTTATATCCATGTAAGAGAGCCTCCCTACCGAACAGAGCCTCCCTGCCCCTCCTGGGCTTAAGGATGTTAGCTTAAGGATCCTTCTGTACCCATGTAGGAGAGCCTCCCTGCCGAACAGAGCCTCCCCGCCCCTCCAGGACTTAAGGATGTTGGCTTAAGGATACTTCCGTAAGAGAGCCTCCCAATCGAATAGAGCCTCCCCGCCTCCTTGGTCTTAAAGATGTTAGCTTAAGGATGTAAGGCTTAAGGATCTTATCGTAAGAGAGCCTCCCCACCAAACAGAGCCTCCCTGCCTAATAGAGGCTCCTCGCCTCCTTGGGCTTAAGGATGTTAGCTTAAGGATGTTAGCTTAAGGATGTAGGGCTTAAGGATCTTACCGTAAGAGAGCCTCCCCACCTCATCGAGCTTAATGATGTAGGGCTTGAGGAGCTTACCAACTTTCACGACCTCATACGTATCACAATGTGCAAACTTGTGCGACCAAAGCTCTAGCACAACTCATGCATCCTATCATAAAGAGACCACGTACGAGCATAGCTCTAGTACGGTTATACTCATAAGAAAAACCACTTGAAAGCCATGTACGAGCAGAAGCTTCAGTATGGTTTATAACCATCATCATAGTTTCCAAATCAAGGTGCGAGCTAAACTCCAGCACGTTTCATAATGAAAACATCAAAATCTAACTCGAGCGAGGCTCCAGCACGAATTAAATCACATACACACGATAGGCGGCTCACATACATTCAAAACATCTCAAAACATGTTTAGCGGCTCACATGGGCTATTTCACAACATCATTCAAGTATTAGCCAGCCTATACTTTTATTTGCTCAAATCAAAGCATTGTGTTTCGTGAAAACATTCAAAACACGTGATTTATGCAATTATTAGCCTTACTATCCCTTTTTATACATCCATATAAACCAAATCATATACATACTCATAATTGTTCACATACATCATCAACCACTTTTCCAAACCATAATGCAAATTTACAACACCCTATATACTTACAAAATACGAGCAACTACCTCTATATTGATGGAGGTCCACTTGCTCGTGATGTTCATGATGATCGTGATGCCAAGGATCCATGGGTCATCCAAGGAGGTCCAATTACCCGAGCTCGAGCTAAGAAGATGCAACAAGCCCTGGTCTCGTTGGTTTGTTAAGAAAGCTTCCATGAAAAGTCCCCAGCCACCTATATTTGTTTGGAAGCCCAAACGACATGAGTCTTAGTTTAGTAATAAGTTGGGTTAAGTGTTTAAATAGCCCACATTTGAGTCTTATTACATTTTAGACCAATTATCCTATGTAACTAGGCTTATGCCTGAATTTAGGTTTTAGTCTTATTTTCTATTTGGTGTTAATTCCAGCCCACTTGTTTAAGGGCTTAAGTGCTAGATATTATTATAAATACATTATAAACGCTCTTAAATAGAATAGAACAGATCAGATTGAATTTTCAAAAATTTGAGTGTGCCTCTTTCTAAGGTTCTCTCTCAACTAGGCTTATCAAGGTCTTCTTCCTTGTCGCGCCTCCCTCTTCACCAACCACCATTGTTATACCTTAGGTTCTCGAATTTTATATTCGTAGGGTCAAGGTCCAATATCTTTGGTTCAAGTCTCTTTAGACTTCGGGTCTAGGTTGTTATTCTATTTTCCATCCAAAGTCTATCATCATTATTTTCGCTCCGCTTGCGTTTTTTGCTGTTTCAATTCTCAATCCACACGTTTCCTTGAATGTCCTAAATCATCCTCTTGTACGCGCATATCAGTTTGATATCAGAGCCAGGTTTTGATTTTCTGGTTGTGCGTCTTCCCCTTCATCTCTAACACTAAGTCAGTGTCAAAAAGAAAAAGAAAGAAAAAAATGTGTACAGTTCAAACACCGTTCATAAAAAAATTTCTGTTGTGTTACGAGATGTACGAGTACATGTTTTAAAGAAAATGACGAAATACAATGAACCAGTGAATTTTATTAACGGGCCCCACCCTCTCTTGGCCAAATTCCATTGTTTTCCTATAGTTTTAGGCTTTTTTTTTATTTTTTGATGATTATTTCTTTGAGATTCTTGTTGTATTTGTGTTAGACTTCTAAAATTTTGTTTCAAGTCAGTATCTTAGCCACACTAAAACTCTTCCTCACCACCCTAGCCACAAATCAGATTAGTCTTTGTTAAAATAAATAAATAAAAAAAAGCAAAAAAAAAAAATCCTACACTTAGTTGTAGTGTTTAAGTTGGATTCTACACTTAATCATTGTGTTTGAGTTGGACTCTATACTTAGTCGTTGTGTTTGAGTTTGACTCTACACTTAGTTGTGTTTGAATTGGACTTCTGAATTTTTGTTTCGAGTCAGTCTCTTGGCCACACTAAAACTCTTCCTCACCACCCTAACCAGAAATCAGATTAGTCTTTGTAAAAAAAAAAGAGAAAAAAAAAAGAAGCAAAAAAAAAAAGAAAAAAAATACTTGGTGAACTGGTTGATCTTTCGAGGTTGAATCTTTGACTGAGTCTCTAGTACGATTGTGAACCTATAGAGTTGAGGTAGAGTAAGGGAAAAAGGCATGAGCGTGTGATAAACATTAGTAGAGAAAAGCCAAATTACTTGAGTGAAACACGAGTATGAGTGCCCCATCTTGAGTGAATTGAGTGTAAACACGTGAGGTTATCACTTGTGAGATTCTTTGTTTTCTGTTATCACTAACGTTTCATGCAGGTTAAAGATGTCTTCTGAAGGTGATAAGTTAGACTTAAAAAAATTGAGTTCATGCTCCATGCAATGCAATAACAGTTCCAACGGATGGACGTGAAATTCAATGACATTCATGATAAGTTAGACCGACATGAAGCTCAGTTTGCAAGGATCCAACAAGGTGATTCTTCCCGTATGAAAAGTAAGATTGTTACCAATGAGGAGTATGATGATAATATTGGGTATGATTTGGAAGAAGAGTCTGAGGCTAATAGACATCATAGAAGGCATCATGAGTATAGAGATAGAGATCGAGTTGATAGAGCCCGCGATAGAGGCAAAGAGAAGATGGATGAAAACCTTGGTAGCATAAAATTGAAGATTCCTCCTTTCCAAGGCAAGAATGATCCCAAGGCATATTTAGAGTGGAAAAGGAATATTGACATGGTATTTGACTGCCACCACTATTCTGAGGTAAAGAAGGTTAAACTTGCTGCAGTAGAGTTCATAAAATATGCTATGGTATGGTGGGATCAGCTGGTCTCCAGTAGAAGAAGATGTGGTGATCCTCCAGTGTCTACCTGGGATGAGATGAAGCGTATCATGAGGAAAAGATTTGTACCTAACCATTATTATAGAGAGCTGTACCAGAAGCTCCAAGGTCTCACCCAGGGTTCAAAAAGTGTTGACGAATATTACAAGGAGATGGAGATAATCATGATCCAAGCCAAAATCCAGAAGGATACAGAAGCTACTATGGCTCATTTTCTCCAAGGTTTGAATCGTGAGATTGCCAATGTTGTAAAGTTGCAGCATTACATGGATTTAGAGGAGATGCTGCATGTGGCCATCAAAGTGGAAAGGCAACTCAAAAGGAAAGGTACATCTCGTTTCACTCCTAGTTCAGTTCTTGTTTGGAAATCTAACCCTTTTCGTAGGGATGATAAGCCTGTGTTTAAGCCTAAGTCAGAAAGTTTTGTTAAGCCAAAGTCTGAGGACCCTCCAAAGCCTGAGACTGAGCCTACCCAAGCATCCCAGAGCAGAACACGTGACATAAAGTGTTTTAAGTGTTTGGGTCGTGGACATGTTACCTCTCAGTGTCCTAACCCTAGAGTAATGCTCATGCTTGAGAATGGAGATGTTGAGAGTGAAGGTTCTGATGTTGGTATTGAGGATGAGATGCCTGCGTTAGAAGATGCTGAAGAAGAAGAAGTTGTTAAGTTTGCTGCTTATGGTGAAGCACTTGTTGCTAGACGTGCTCTTAATACTCATGTGAAGTTTGAGGATGAGGTATAATGTGAAAACATCTTCAATACAAGATGTTATATTATTGACAAGGTATGCTCTGTGATCATTGATGGTGGGAGTTATACTAATGTTGCTAGCACATACCTTGTTGATAAGCTAAAATTGCCCACTACCAAGCATCATCGCCCATATAAGTTACAGTGGATTAATGACCGTGGTGAAGCAAGTCTTGGTTCCTTTTCGTATTGGAAGATATCAAGATAAAGTGTTGTGTGACGTGGTATCCATGCAAGCTAGCCACCTGTTGCTGGGTAGACCGTGGCAGTATGATCGGAGAATCATCCATGACGGTTACACTAACCGTTACTCCTTTTTTATCGATGGCAAGAAGATCACTCTTGCTCCCCTTAGCCCCAAGGAGATTTATAAGGATCAATTAAGGCTGAAGGAGCAACATGACGAGCAAATGAAGCGAGTTAAAGAAAAGAAGGGAAGCAAGGAAAGCAAAGCAGTGAGCTACCATGCCAACCTTCGAGATATGAAGACTGCATTTATTGCTAATTTCTATCCTTTTGCTCTTATTTAAAGATTCTTGTTTCATTAATACTGAACTCCATGATACTTTGCCTACTGATGTTGTCTCATTATTGCAGGAGTTCGAGGATGTATTCCCTGAGGAGATCCCAAATGGACTACCACCGATTCGTGGGATTGAGCATCAGATTGACCTTATCCCCAGAGCTGCCATACCTAACCACAATGTCCACTCCACTACGAGTTGCTCTCCATTTGAAATTGTTTATTGCTTCAATCCTCTTACTCCTTTGGATTTTTTGTCATTACCTAGTGCCAAGCAGAGTAACTTAGATAGAGAACAGAAGGCTAAGTTTGTGAAGCAACTCCATGAGAAAGTGCGTCAAGCTATTGAAAGGAAGACTGAGTAGTATACCACCCAAGCCAATAAGCACCGCAAGAAAGTAGTCTTTGAACTTGGTGATTGGGTTTGGGTACATATGAGAAAGGAGAGGTTCCCTAATCAATGACGAACTAAGTTGCATCCCCGAGGAGATGGACCATTCCAAGTCATTGAGAAGATCAACGATAATGCCTACTGATTGGATCTTCCTGGTGAGTATGGTGTATTTGCTACTTTTAATGTTTCTGATCTTTCTCCCTTTTCTTTTGATGAAGGTACATGCGATTTGAGGACAAATCCTTTTGAGGAGAGGGGGAATGATGGAGGTCCACTTACTCGTGATGTTCATGATGATCGTGATGCCAAGGATCCATGGGTCATCCAAGGAGGTCCAATTACCTGAGCTCGAGCTAAGAAGATGCAACAAGCCCTGGTCTCATTGGTTTGTCAAGGAAGTTCCCATGAAAAGTCCCCAGCCACCTATATTTGTTTGGAAGCCCAAACGACATGAGTCTTAGTTTAGTAATATGTTGGGTTAAGTGTTTAAATAGTCCACATTTGAGTCTTATTACATTTTAGACCAATTATCCTATGTAACTAGGCTTATGCCTGAATTTAGGTTTTAGTCTTATTTTCTATTTGGTGTTAATTCCAGCCCACTTGTTTAAGGGCTTAAGTGTTAGATATTATTATAAATACATTGTAAATGCTCTTGAATAGAATAGAATAGATCAGATTGAATTTTCAAAAATTTAAGTGTGCCTCTTTCTAGGATTCTCTCTCAACTAGGCTTATCAAGGTCTTCTTCCTTGTGGCACCTCCCTCTTCACCAACCACTATTGTTATACCTTAGGTTCTCAAATTTTATATTTGTAGGGTCGAGGTCCAATACCTTTGGTTCAAGTCTCTTTAGACTTCGGATCTAAGTTGTTATTCTATTTTCCATTCAAAGTCTATCATCATTATTTTCACCCCGCTTGCGTTTTTTGCTGTTTCAATTCCCAATCCACACGTTTCCTTGAACGTCCTAAATCATCCTCTTGTATGCGCATATCATATATACTCACAAAATTTCCTTAACTAGAATCGCGACGCGTGATTCCGTTTCCTTAGCGCTGCTCACTCATGCGGTCCGATTCGTCTTCAACGAACTCTTCGAGAATGTACACAATCATATTTCACATTATTATATTCAATCCATATAACAGGATATCGTATCGTACGTTCACTATAGTCGATTGGACCTATAGTTTCTATTGACGCTCATAAGGCCTCGTTTCATTTCTTAAGTCTATGGATTCCTTTTAGGCCTATTAACTCATTCCAAATCGATATTAAATTGATATTAAGCTCATAGTGTACATACTCATTTTCACAATTCCTCCAAACTCACAATGTGGTTTCATTTAACCATCACAAATCATTTATACTACTTAAACAACAACTTATCATAACCTATAAGTCATCAACATACCTAATTCACACTTTCTCACACTAGACTATATCCATTTTTTAGGTTATACGTGTTCCATTGCTTTCTAGATGATTTCTATCATCCATGTCAATCAACTCCAAAATCAATTAAATACACAATGTACTTAGGCTGGAGTATTAGAAGCTTACCGAATCTGATTTCTCTTCTTGCTCCAAATGACAATGCCCTTAGCTCCTTCAATACCAACAATGGGATTTTGGGTTTCAACTATGTTGTTCTCTTCCTCAAGATGAACAACTTAGTGTCTAATTGATATGCGCGTACAAGAGGATGATTTAGGACGATCAAAGAAATGTGTGGATTGGGAATTGAAACAGCAAAAAACGCAAGCGATGCGAAAATAATGATGATGGACTTTGAATGGAAAATAGAATAACAACCTAGACCCAAAGTGTATTGGACCTCGACCCTACTAATATAAAATTCGAGAACCTAAGGTATAACAATGGTGGTTGGTGAAGAGGGAGGCGCTACAAGGAAGAAGACCTTGATAAGCCTAGTTGAGAGAGAACCCTAGAAAGTGGCACACTCAAATTTCTCAAAACTCGATCTGATCTGTTCTACTCTATTTCAAGAGCGTTTACAAAGTATTTATAATAATATCTAGCACTTAAGCGCTTAAACAAGTGGGCTGGAATTAACACCAAATATAAAATAAGACTAAAACTTAAATTCATGCATAAGCCTAGTTACATAGGATAATTGGTCTAAAACGCTAAAAAACTCAAATGTGAGCTATTTAAACACTTAGCCCAACTTATTACTAAACCAAGATTCATGTCGTTTGGGCTTCCAAACAAATATAAAGGGCTCGGGTAATTGGACCTCCTTGGATGACCCATGGATCCTTGGTATCACGATCATCATGAGCATCACGAGCAAGTGGACCTCCATCATTCCCCCTCTCCTCAAAAGGATTTGTCCTCAAATCGCATGTACATTGTTTGTACTTGATCACGTACTAGAACGCCTCAATGAACTCCATCCACTTGGCATGACGCTTGTTCAGCTTACTCTGTCCTTTCAAATGCTTCAAGGACTCATGATCTTTGGGCCACAAAGAACGTTGCCATGTCTCTAAGGCCCTCACTAACGCGTACATCTCCTTGTCATATGTGGGATAGTTAAGTGTTGTCCCACTTAACTTCTCACTGAAGAAGGTTGCATAAGCACAGCTCCAATTCCTACACCGCATCACACTCAATCTCAAAAGTTTTAGTAAAGTCAGGCAGAGTTAACAAAGGAGCAGAACAAAGTTTATCCTTGAGCAAATTAAAAGCATGCTCTTGTGCAGGACCCCAATGAAATGCAACATTCTTTTTGACCACTTCGGTCAAAGGTGCGGCTATAGTGCTAAAGTCTCTAACGAATCGACGATAGAAACTAGCTAAGCCATGAAAACTGCTCACTTCATAAACAAACTTAGGAATAGGCCAATCTCTAATTGCCTTTACCTTCTCATCATCAATAGAAGTGCCATGTGAAGAAACTACATACCCAAGGAAAACAACCTTATCAGTGCAGAATGTACATTTCTTAGAATTGACATACAAACTTTCATTCCTCAAAACAGTAAGAACATTCCTAAGATGCTTAACATACTCATGTTAAATTAGAATATCATCGAAGTAGACAACCACATACTTACAAATGAAAGCACGTAAAACATAGTTCATTAAGCACATGAAAGTACTGGATGCGTTAGTCAAGCCAAAAGGCATAACTAACCACTCATAAAGACCGTGTTTAGTCTTTAATGCAGTTTTCCATTCATCACCTTTTTCATATGAATTTGGTGATATCCACTTTTTAAATCAATTTTAGAAAATATGCATGCACCATGCAACTCATCGAGCATGTCATCTAGCCTAGGAATAGGATAGCGATACTTTACAGTGATTTTGTTGATGGCTCGACAGTCAACGCACATCCTCCACATCCCATCCTTTTTAGGCACAAGCAATACGGGCACGGCGGATGGACTCATGCTCTCTCTCACATAACTTTTCCTCATGAGCTCCTCAACTTGCCTTTGAAGCTCCTTCGTTTCCTCTGGATTACTTCTGTAGGCTGGGCGGTTAGGTATGGCAGCTCCGGGGACAAGTTGTGAGACCCCGTATGTGTATAATGGTATATATGTACATAGAAATGTAAATAGAGTTGTACTATGAATTCATAAGTGAAGTATATGTGATGTAAGTCCATAAGTTAATGTACACACATATAATAAGAGTTGTGATTGTACATACAAGTTACATTATGTATGAATAAGAGGAAATGGACTTAAGCATGTGAGGAATGTGAGTAGAATGTAATATGAGTAGTGTGGTAAATGGAATGAAGAGCTGCATGAGTATGCACTCCCATTCGGTTAATATTAAGTATCTTTGGTTATACAAAGATTCCACACAAGTCTCAATAGGTATAAGGTATGGATGTCATTGTTAAGCCTCAAAGATGAATGAATGAGAAAATGATCATAGTAGCAAATTAAGGAGGTTTGAGTATGAGTTACTGCAGAAGAACTGCAGAAAATATGGAAACTATGAAGGGCAGATCGATCTCATGGGATGAGAGATCGATCTGGAAGAGCCAGAATGCTCTTATTTGGGCAATGGAGTGGAGCAGATCGATCTCCAATGGAGCCAGATCGATCTCCTAAGCATTCTGTAATGAAAAGATCGATCCTCAAGCTCCCAGATCGATCTCCTTAGCTCTCTGTTTGGGAGCAGATCTATCTCATGCTTCGACAGATCGATCTCATGCTTAAAATGTCGTGAAAAAGAGGGATTTAAGGGGACCAAATCGATCTCCTCTTGGACCAGATCGATCTCCTCAAGCTATTTCTATATAAGGAGTGCTGCAAATCAAAAAATTTTGGGAAAAACACTAACCTTCCACTTTCAACCCAAAAACCTAACTTTCTCTCTCTAAAATCAGTCATTTTCAGTGAGGTTTGAAGAGAGACCATTAGAGGCAAAGTTGTTCCTATCAAAGAGAAGAACAACATAGTTGGAAGGCATTTTTCCATTGTTGGTATTGAAGGAGTTAAGGGCATTGCCATTTGGAGCAAGAAGAGAAATCAAATTGGGTAAGATTCTAACACTCCAACTATGGTACATTGTTTATATAATTGATTTTGGAGTTGTTTGGTATGAGTATGGATGGTTAGAAACTATCTAAAATGCATTGGAATGATTATGACCTAGAAATAGTCTAGAGTGAGTGTGAGACCCCGTATATGTAAAGTTGTGATGTGTAATGAATGTGAATGGACTTGTAATGTAAAGTATGATTGATGTAAGTCCATGGATCCAATGTACGTATGTGTAATATGATTTGTAACGTACATACAAGTTCCATTGAGTATGAATATGAAGAAATGAGTTCTTATAAGTGATGGATGTGATTGAAACTCAAAATGAGTAGTGTGGTAAAATGGAATGGAGTTATGCTTCTATTTGGTTATATATAGTATACCTTTGGACATATAATGAATGCACACAAGTTTCAATGTGCATAAGGTATGAATGGATGCCATTTTCAAGTTATAAAGGTGGATGGATGAGAAAATGGCCATGGCAGCAGATTAAGGATGTGTTGGTGTGTGTTGCAGCAAGGAAACTACAGGAAATCTGGAAAACATGAAGGCCAGATCGATCTTATAGGATAAGAGATCGATCTGGAAGAGCCAGAATGCTTTTATTTGGGCAATGGAATAGAGCAGATCGATCTCCAATGGGGACAGATCGATCTCTTAAGCATTCTGTGATGAAAAGATCGATCCTCAAGCACCCAGATCGATCTTCTTAGCTCTCTGTTTCGGAGCAGATCGATCTCATGCTTCGACAGATCGATCTCATGCTTAAAATTTCGTGAAAATGAGAGATTTAAGGGGACCAGATCGATCTCCTCTTGGACCAGATCGATCTCCCCAAGCTATTTCTATATAAGGAGGGCTGAAAATCTGAAAATTTCGAGAAAAACACCAATCTTCCATTTCTAACCCAAAAACCTAACTTTCTCTCTCTAAAATCAGCCATTTTCAACAAGGATTGAGGGGAGACCATTAGACATTAAGTTGTTCATCTTGAGGAAGAGAACAACATAGTTGGAACCCAAAATCTCATTGTGGGTATTGAAGGAGATAAGGGCATTGACATTTGGAGCAAGAAGAAAAATCATATTTGGTAAGATTCTAACACTCCAATCCAAGTACATTGTCTATTTAATTGATTTTGGAGTTGTTTGGCATGAGTATGTATGGATGGAAACACCTAGGTTGTGTTAGAAACTAATGTGACCTAGAAAATGGAATGCCTCTAGTGTAAGAGTGTGATTTGGGGAGTTGGTGGTTTATAGGCATGCTAAAGTAGTTAAATGAGTAATGTGGATGATTTGGAATGGTTATGTGGAGTTATAATGTGAGTTTAAGTGAAATTATGAAAATGAGTATGTAAATGCTTGACAAATGCCATAGTGAGGAAATCAATAAAATATGAACACTATGAGCTTGATATCGATTTAATATCGATTTGAAATGAGTTAATAGGCCTAAAAGAATCCATAGACTCGAGTTTTGGGTAAAGTAATGAAACGAGGCCTCATAAGCGTTAATAGAAAACTATAGGTCAAATTGACTATAGTGAACGCACGATGTCATATTATATGGATCGAATATAATGCGGGATACGATTTTGTGCAGTCCTGAAGAGTTCGTTGAAGACGAATCGAACCGTACGAGTAAACAGCTTAAGGAAGTGGAATCTCGCATCGCGATTTCCAGGTAAGGGAATTTTTTGAGTATATAGAGGTAGCTGCTCGTACTTTAAATTTATGGGTGAATATTGGGTGTTTTACGAAGTGCATGGTTGCTAAAGTAAATGATTGATGGTATTCATGAATGAGAAAGAGTATATGTGTGATTTTTGGTTTTGGAAGTGGATTCTATGAAATGGGATAGTAAGGCTAATAATTGCATAAATCTAATGTCTTGATGTCTTTCAAAATGAAATTGCTTTGTTTTAATCAAGCTTGTAGATGGGTCGGCTAATGTTTATTAATGTTGTGAAAAAAGGCATTTATGAAGTGCTAAACCCGATTGTCGGGATTGTTTGATTGTGTATGAGCCTCCTATCGTATTTGCATGACATAAATCGCGCTAGAGCCTCGCTCGCGCTGGATTTCTATGTTTTCACTTGTGTGATACGTGCTTGAGCTTAGCTCGCACTTTGATTTGAATTGTGATGATGTTTTATAAACCGTACTTGAGCTTACGCTCATACTTGGATTTGAGTGGTTTTTCTTATGCATATAACCGTACTGGAGCTATGCTCGTACGTGGTTTCTTCATATTTTATGCATAAATGCCGTACTAGAGCGTTGCTCGTACGAAGTGATTGGTTTTGATGCATGAATTCGCACTAGAGCCTAGCTCGCGCTGGTTTACACACTGTGATATGTATGAGGCCGTGGTGAGAGATACGGATTGGTGTTCAGGGAACCCAACAGGCCTAACAGACCTCTTGAGTGGGGTGAGGGTGAGGGGCTAGGACCTGACATAATCCATTCAGGGAACCCAACAGGCCTAACAGACCTCTTGAGTGGGGTGAGGGTGAGGGGCTAGGACCTGAATCAGGGAACCCAACAGGGGCGAGCAAGGCCATGAGGGGCTAGGACCTGGTATTGAGGTTACTCCCACGCGCTCTTGAGACTATAAAGGTTACACTTGGCATGGGGTAGATAAGACCTATGGCAGGCACCCCCAACCATGTTATGGGTCCGCGGAGTACGATGTACCGTGTATATCACATGGAGTACGATGTACCGCGTGGTGGTTACTTGATTTGAGAAAGTCTGACGGAGAACTAACCCACCTTCGTACCAGCATGATACCCCACACACCGGGATCCGTGTGGTCTGGGATGATATGTGACGATTGGCCAACGTAGTCACTTGAGATATAGTAACCTGCCTCCTTGCTTGATTTACTTACTACCACATGATTTTTAAATCTCTAAGTGTGATTTGTGATTGTTTAAGGTAGACCCGAAGGAGGGATCGAGCCTCGTGGATTTGATTTGTGAAATAAAAATGAGGTTGTGATTGTGAATTGATTGATGTGATTGTACGTGTTGAGAAAGAGTTTTATGACGTGGGTTTAAAAAGGAGGTTTCTTCATGAATTGCCCTTTTATGAATTTAAATGAGATCGAGCATGAGATGATTTATACATGATGTTTTTACCATGTTTTATATGCCAATGTACATGATTTTGATACATGATAAATATGTATACTCATATGTCATAGTTTTATTCCTCATGTTCCTACCATAAATGATTTATGCATAATACTATCAGCATGTAGATAGAGTAGTTATCTACCATGCTTGCATTATTGCCTTACTGAGCATGTGGTTGCTCATCCCTCTCTATTTTCCCCTACAGAGCGTGCATAGTAGCCCAGTGAGGACTGAGGCGTGGTATTTTAGACTCCGCTGCATCTCCATCGCTTAGAGGTATATACACAGTGATTCTTTTTGTATCTAAACAATGTAAAAGTACAGTATTCTTTGAGTTGTAATTATGGGGGATGTAGATATCAGTAAAACATGCTTTTGTATAAATACAAGATTAAATGCAAATGTATGACATCGTTTTATTTAACTGAGAATGAATGAGATGTGGTGTTTATTATTGACTCACAGCCCAACAGCGTGTGGTGAGTTAGTTCACGACCGGGTAAGGTAACAGTAAAACGCGAAAAATTTTTAGTGATTTTCGATTAAAGAGAATGGAATTGGGTCGTGACAGTGAGAAAGTGGAATGTATGGAGATTAATGATGAATGAGATATGTAGAAGTTATTAATAGTGTTGTGGTATGATTTTAAGATGTGGTTAGTGGATAAATTGTGAGATTTACCTAAAAGAGGTAAAATGTAGAATAAGGCATTGGTAAAAATGCATAAGTGAATAATATTGACTAGTGAGGTCAATTATGGGTTAAATACATTAACTCAATTGATTTAATGAATGAATCGCAGCTTCCGAGGATACGCCGAGGTGAGTTGAGCCAAGAGCGTGAGAAGCTAAAAGGAAAGGAGTCACACCGAGTAAATCGAGGTAAGAGAATTGTGTGGACTCTTAGAGATATCTGTGCGCAATTTGGGCGCTTAAATGTTTTTCTAGAATGCATGAGATTAGGAAATGATGTTGGGTGATTGAAGGGTAAAAGTTGGGAGTATGAGAAATGTGCATGAAAACAAAAGCATATTGCTTTGAAAATCATGTTTTATTACTTTTTAGCAAATGATTGGTAGGTTGGCTGACATTGAAATGATTTGCAAAAGAAATGAGTGTGTTTTGGTTTTGTTAACCATACCTTGCAAAGTTTTGAGCCACCTACATGATTTCGTGAGTATGAAAACGTGCTAAAGTATGACTCGCACGAGATTTGACGTGTTTTATACACATGAGTGCAAGAGGCACTAGTTTTCACATGGATTTCATATTTATTTTGGCATTGTGCTTCGAGTTTGTCTCGCACTGGATGCCCACCTTGCATGTTGCCGTATTTGGAGCTTCGAGTAGACTGGGTGTCACATCGATTAAATAGGCTCACACGTGCATTGTTTTGACTTGATTAATTAGCCGTGTTAGGAGCTTCGGGTAGACAAGAGGTCTACCGATTAAATAGGCTCACACGTGCGTTTGAGATGTGGCGTGATATGATGTGTTGATTGGGTCCACGGAATACGTTGTACCGTGCATGTAGCATGGAGTACATTGTACCGTGTTGAGATGTGATGTGCCGTCTTCAGACGAGATCTGCTATGGACCGGCAGGTAGGATTTGACCCACCTCCCGTGTGGAAGCAGATAGTGGTGATATCCCGCACACTTGATCCGTGTAGCCGGTATCACAGGTTATGTACATAGGCCTTGAGGTTATTACCTGTTGTTGAACTGCCTATCTCACATGTCTATTGCTTTGAGAATAAATCCATGTTTGAAAATGATTTGTGGGTCAGGAAGGTCCGAGGGATGGGCTGAGACCTGACGTTGAATTGATTTGTTAATGGTTTTTAAAGTGCACGGATGCATGATGTTTAATCCATGCTTTTATTGTGAATTATGCATGATGATTTATACCATGCTTTGAGTTGAAATGTACACTAGATTTTAATAGTATGAATGCTTTACATACCATTAACACAATCATACACTCATGTTTTGAGATAAACGATGAATTAAATGCTTTTGAGCATGGCATCACGATCATGTAGATAGTGCAGTATCTACCTGTTCGCATGATTGCCTTATTGAGCGTGTGGTTTGCTCACCCCCCTTATTTTCCCCCTCTCTATAGAGATTTGAGTATAGATTGAGCGTGACTGGAGGCGTTCCCTTTTGGTAATCCGCTGCATCCCATCGCTAAAGGTATACACACTTGGATTATTTTGTATCTAAACTAGACATAGCACAGTAGCATTTTGTATGTAACTACTGGGGATGTAAAACAATGTAAACACATGTAACAACTCTGATATATATATATATACATTTATACAAGTGTTTACTCATAAATAATGTTTCAAATTGAATTGGTATGGTGGAGTGAGTTAGACGTCGACACACAGCCCAACTATTAAGAGTGTGGTTGTTCACGATCGAGGAAGGATGATTAAAGATTGATGCATGAAAATGTAAAAAATTTGTACGTATTTTGGTAAGTTGAGGGTCATGACACAAGGTCAATCTGATGCTCAATCCCACGAATCGATGGTAGTCCATTTGGGATCTCCTGTGAGACCCCGTACATGTATAGTTGTAATGTGTGTAATTGGATCAATGAATGCCAATGGACTTGTAAGGTATATTATAATTGATGTAAGTCCATGGATTTAAAGTACATATGTGTAATATGATTTGTAATGTACATACAAGTTTCATTGAGTATGAATATGAAGAAATGAGTTCTTGTAAGTGATGGATGTGATTGGAACTCAAAATGAGTAGTGTGGTAAAATGGAATGAAGTTAAGCTCCCATTTAGTTTGGAATGTGATACTTTTGGATATACAAGTAATGCACACAAGTTTCAATGTGCATAAGGTACGAATGGATGTCATTTTCAAGTCATTAAGGTGGATGGATAAGAAAATGACTATGGCAGCAAATTAAGGACAATTGGGTGTGAGTTGCAGCAGGAAAACTGCAAGAAATCTGGAAAACATGAAGGCCAGATCGATCTCATAGGATGAGAGATCAATCTGGAAGAGCCAGAATGCTCTTATTTGGGTAATGGAATAGAGCAAATCGATCTCCAATGGGACCAGATCGATCTCCTAAGCATTTTGTAATGAAAAGATCGATCCTCAAGCGTACAGATCGATCTCCTTAGCTCTCTGTTTGGGAGCAGATCGATCTCATGCTTAAATTGTCGTGAAAAAGAGGGATTTAGGGGGACAAGATCGATCTCCTCTTGGTGCAGATCGATCTCCTCAAGCTATTTCTATAAAAGGAGTGCTAAAAATCTGAAAATTTTGGGAAAAACACCAATCTTCCATTTCTAACCCAAAAACCTAACTTTCTCTCTCTAAAATTAGTCATTTTCAGTAATATTTGAGGGGAGGCCATTAGACACTAAGTTGTTCATCTTGAGGAAGAGAACAACATAGTTGGAATCCAAAATCCCATTGTTGATATTGAAGGAAATAAGGGCATTGACATTTGGAGTAAGAAGAAAAATCAGATTTTGGTAAGATTCTAATACTCCAATCAAAGTACATTGTTTATTTAAGTGATTTTGGAGTTGAGTTGAATGTATATTGATGGATAAATTATCTAGGGATGTGGTGGCTTTGGTGTGACCTAGAAAACCTAGAATGGGTATAATGTGAGAAGATATGGGTTGAATGAGTTTATGATTTATGGGCATGCTAAAGTTGTTATTGAGGTAATGTGTATGATTTTAGATGATTAAATGGAATTACATTGTGAGTTTAAGTGAAATTATGAAAATGAGTATGTAAATGCTTGATAAATGCCATAGTGAAGAAGTCAATGAAATATGAACACTATGGACTTGGTATCGATTTAATATCGATTTGGAATAAGTTGATAGGCCTAAAAGGAATCCATAGACAAGAGAAATGAAACAAGGCCTTAAGAGCGTTAATAGAAACTATAGGTCGAATCGACTATAGTGAACGCACGGAGTCCTATTATATGGATCGAACATAATGTGAAATATGATTACGAGCAGTTTCAAAGAGTCCGGTGGAGATGAATCGAACCGTACAAGTAAGCAGCTTAAGGAAGTGGAATCACGCATCGCGATTCCAGGTAAGGGAATTCTGTAAGTATATAGAGGTAGCTCCTCGTATTTTGTGGATGTATAGGGCTTTGGAAATGTGCATGAGTTTATAGAAATGTGTTTGAAGATGTATGGAAATTACTATGAGTATTTGTATGAGATTTGGTTGTTTGAAATGGTTATTGAAAAGGGATAGTAAGGCTAATAATTGCGTAAATCACGTGTTTTGAATGCTTTTACAAAACACAATGCTTTGATTTAAGCAAATAAAAGGATAGGCTAGCTAGTACTTGAATGATGTTGTGAAATAGCCCATGTGAGGCGCTAAGCATGTTTTGAGATGTTTTGAATGCATGTGAGCCGCCTATCGTGTGTATGTGATTTAATTCACGCTAGAGCCTCGCTCGATCTGGATTTCGATATTTTCACTTGTGTGAAACGTGCTAGAGCTTAGCTCGCACTTTGTTTTGGAACTATGATGATGTTTTATAAACCATATTAGAGCTTTTGCTCGTACGTGGATTTGAGTGGTTTTTCTTATGCATATAACCGTACTAGAGCTATGCTTGTCACGACCCAATTCCATTCTCTTTAACTGAAAATCACTAAAACTTTTTCGTGTTTTACGGTTACCTTACCCGGTCGTGACCTAACTCACCACACACTGTTGGGCTGTGAGTCAATAATAAACTTCATATCTCATTCATTCTCAATTAAATAAAACGATGTCATACATTTGCATTTAATCTTGTACTTATACAAAAGCATGTTTTACTGACATCTACATCCCCCATAATTACAACTCAAAAGAATATTGTGCTTTTACATTGTTTAGATACAAAAAGAATCACTGTGTATATACCTCTAAGCGATGGAGATGCAGCAGAGTCAAAAATACCATGCCTCAGTCCTCACTGGGCTACTATGCATGCTCTGTAGGGGGAAAAATAGAGAGGGATGAGCAACACACGCTCAATAAGGCAATAATGCAAGCATGGTAGATAACTACTCTATTTACATGCTGATAGTGTTATGCATAAATCATTTATGGTAGGAGCATGAGGAATAAAACTATGCCATATGGGTATACATATATATATATATATATATATCATGTATCAAAATCATGTCCATTGGCATATAAAACATGGTAAAAACATCATGTATAAATCATCTCATGCTCGATCTCATTTAAATTCATAAAAAGGGCAATTCATTAAGAAACCTCATTTTTAAACCCACGTCATAAAACTCTTTCTCAACACATACAATCACATCACATCAATTCACAATCACAACCTCATTTTCATTTCACAAATCAAATCCACGAGGCTCGACCCCTCCTTCGGGTCTACCTTAAACAATCACAAATCACACTTAGAGATTTAAAATCATGTGGTAGTAAGTAAATCAAGCAAGGAGACAGGTTACTATATCTCAAGTGACTACGTTGGCCAATCGTCACATATCATCCCAGACCACACGGATCCCGATGTGCGGGGTATCATGTTGGTACAAAGGTGGGTTAGTTCTCCGCCAGACTTTCTCAAATCAAGTAACCACCACGCGGTACATCGTACTCCATGTGATATACACGGTACATCGTACTCCGCAGACCCATAACATGGTTGGGGGTGCCTGACATAGGTCTTATCTACCCCATACCAAGTGTAACCTTTATAGTCTCAAGAGCGCATGGGAGTAACTTCAATACCAGGTCCTAGCCCCTCATGGCCTTGCTCGCCCCTATTGGGTTCCCTGATTCAGGTCCTAGCCCCTCACCCTCACCCCACTCAAGAGGTCTGTTAGGCCTGTTTGGTTTCCTGAATGGATTATGTCAGGTCCTAGCCCCTCACCCTCACCCTACTCAAGAGGTCTGTTAGGCCTGTTGGGTTCCCTGAACACCAATCCGTATCTCTCACCACGGCCTCATACATACCACAGTGTGAAAACCAGCGCGAGCTACGCTCTAGCGCGAATTCATGCCTCAAAACCAATCACTTCGTACGAGCAACGCTCTAGTACGGCATTTATGCATAAAAATATGAATAAACCACGTACGAGCATAGCTCCAGTACGGTTATATGCATAAGAAAAACCACTCAAATCCACGTATGAGTGTAAGCTCCAGTACGGTTTATAAAATATCATCTCAATTCAAATCAAAGTGCGAGCTAAGCTCAAGCACGTTTCACACAAGTGAAAACATAGAAATCTAGCGCGAGCAAGGCTCTAACGCGAATTCAATCACATACACACGATAGGCGGCTCACATGCATTCAAAACATCTCAAAACATGCTTAGCACCTCACATGGGCTATTTCACAGCATCATTCAAGTACTAGCCGGCCTATCCTTTTATTTGCTCAAATCAAAGCATTGTGTTTTGTAAAAGCATTCAAAACACGTGATTTATGCAATTATTAGCCTTACTATCCCTTTTTATACATCCATGTAAAATCAAATCATCCAATATTCACAACAATTTTCTCATACCAAACAACCAATTTCTCAAACGTTCATGCATTTCATAAACACCTTATAATCCCATAAATTACGAGCAGCTACCTCTATATACTTACAAAATTCCCTTACCTGGAATCGCGATGCGTGATTCCACTTTCTTAAGCTGCTTACTCGTATGGTTTGATTCGTCTTCAACAACTCTTCGAGAATGCACAAAATCATATTCTGCATTATATTCGATCCGTATAATATGACATCGTGCGTTCACTATAGTCAATTCGACCTATAGTTTCTAGTGACGCTCTTAAGGCCTCGTTTCATTACTTTACCCATAACTCGAGTCTATGGATCTTCTTAGGCCTATTAACTTATTGCAAATCGATATTAAATCGATATCAAGCTCATAGTGTTCATATTTCATTAATTTCCTCACTATGGCATTTATCAAGCATTTACATACTCATTTTCATAATTTCACTTAAACCCAGATTATAACTCCACATAACCATTCCAAATCACCCACATTACTCATTTAACAACTTATCATAACCCATAAACCACCAATTCCCCAAATCATACTTTCTCACACTAGAGGCATTCCATTTTCTAGGTTACATTAGTTTCTAACACAACCTAGGTGTTTTCATCCATACATACTCATGCCGAACAACTCCAAAATCAATTAAATAGACAATGTACTTGGATTGGAGTGTTAGAATCTTACCAAATATGATTTTTCTTCTTGCTCCAAATGTCAATGCCTTTATCTCCTTCAATACCCATAATGGGATTTTGGGTTTCCAACTATGTTGTTCTCTTCCTCAAGATGAACAACTTAATGTCTAATGGTCTCCCCTCAATTCTTGTTGGAAATGGCTGATTTTAGAGAGAGAAAGTTAGGTTTTTGGGTTAAAAATGGAAGATTGGTGTTTTTCCTGAAATTTTCAGATTTTCAGCCCTCCTTATATAGAAATAGCTTGAGGAGATCAATCTGGTCCAAGAGGAGATCGATCTGGTCCCCTTAAATCTCTCATTTTCACGAAATTTTAAGCATGAGATCGATCTGTCAAAGCATGAGATCGATCTGGTCCCAAACAGAGAGCTAAGGAGATCGATCTGGGTGCTTGAGGATCGATCTTTTCATTACAGAATGCTTAGGAGATCGATCTGGCCCCATTGGAGATCGATCTGCTCTATTTTATTGCCCAAATAAGAGCATTCTGGCTCTTTCAGATCGATCTCTCATCTTATAAGATCGATCTGGCCTTCATACTTTCCAGATTTTCTGTAGTTTTCTTGCTGCAACTCACACCAACACATCCTTAATCTATTGCCATGGCCATTTTCTCATCCATCCACCTTTATAACTTGAAAATGGCATCCATTCATACCTTATGCACATTGAAACTTGTGTGCATTAGCTTGAGGAGATCAATCTGGTCCAAGAGGAGATCGATCTGGTCCCCTTAAATCTCTCATTTTCACAAAATTTTAAGCATGAGATCGATCTGTCAAAGCATGAGATCGATCTGGTCCCAAACAGAGAGCTAAGGAGATCGATCTGGGTGCTTGAGGATCAATCTTTTCATTACAGAATGCTTAGGAGATCGATCTGGCCCCATTGGAGATCGATCTGCTCTATTTTATTACCCAAATAAGAGCATTCTGGCTCTTTCAGATCGATCTCTCATCTTATAAGATCGATCTGGCCTTCATACTTTCCAGATTTTCTGTAGTTTTCTTGCTGCAACTCATACCAACACATCCTTAATCTATTGCCATGGCCATTTTCTCATCCATCCACCTTTATAACTTGAAAATGGCATCCATTCATACCTTATGCACATTGAAACTTGTGTGCATTCATTGTATATCCAAAAGTATCATATTCCAAACTAAATGGGAGCTCAACTTCATTCCATTTTACCACACTACTCATTTTAAGTTCCAATCACATTCATTACACATTACAACTTTACATATACGGGGTCTCACAATGCTCGTACGTGGTTTCTTCATATTTTTATGCATAAATGTCGTACTAGAGCGTTGCACGTACGAAGTGATTGGTTTTGATGCATGAATTCGCGCTAGAGCGTAGCTCACGCTGGTTTTCACACTGTGGTATGTATGAAGCCGTGGTGAGAGATACGGATTGGTGTTCAGGGAACCCAACAGGCCTAACAGACTTCTTGAGTGGGGTGAGGGTGAGGGGCTAGGACCTGACATCATCCATTCAGGGAACCCAACAGGCCTAACAGACCTCTTGAGTGGGGTGAGGGTGAAGGGCTAGGACCTGAATCAGGGAACCCAATGGGGGCGAGCAAGGCTATGAGGGGCTAAGACCTGGTATTGAGGTTACTCCCACACACTCTTGAGACTATAAAGGTTACACTTGGTATGGGGTAGATAAGACCTACAGCAGGCACCCCCAACCTTGTTATGGATCCGCGAAGTACGATGTACCGTGTATATCACATGGAGTATGATGTACCGCGTGGTGGTTACTTGATTTAAGAAAGTCTGGCGGAGAACTAACCCACCTTCATACCAGCATGATACCCCGCACACCGGGATCCGTGTGGTCTGGGATGATATGTGACAGTTGGCGTTGATAGTCAGATGAGTTATAGTAACCTGTCTCCTTACTTGATTTACTTACTACCACATGATTTTAATCTTTAAGTGTGATTGTGATTGTTCAAGGTAGACCCAAAGGAGGGGTCGAGCCTCGTGAAATTGATTTGTGAAATGAAAATGAGGTTGTGATTGTGAATTGATGTGATGGGATTGTATGTGTTTGAGAAAGAGTTTTATGACGTGGGTTTAAAAAGGAGGTTTTTTAATGAATTACCCTTTTTATGAATTTAAATGAGATTGAGTATGAGATGATTTATACATGATGTTTTTACCATGTTTTATATGCCAATGTACATGATTTTGATATATGATATATATGTATACTCATATGGTATAGTTTTACTTCCTCATGCTCCTACTACAAACGATATATGCATAACACTATCAGCATATAGATAGAGTAGTTATCTACCATGCTTGCATTATTGCCTTACTGAGCGTGTGGTTGCTCATCCCTCTCTATTTTCCCCCTCCTACAGAGCGTGCATAGTAGCCCAGTAAGGACTGAGGCGTGGTAATTTGGACATCCGCTGCATCTCCATCACACAGAGGTATATACACAGTGATTCTTTTTGTATCTAAGCAATGTAAAAGCACAGTATTCTTTTGAGTTGTAATTATGGGGATGTAGATGTCAGTAAAATATGTTCTTGTATAAGTACACGATTAAATGCGAATGTATGACATCATTTTATTTAACTAAGAATGAATGAGATGTGATGTTTATTATTGACTCACAGCCCAACAGTGTAGTGGTAAGTTTGTTCACGACCGGGTAAGGTAACAGTAAAACGCGAAAAATTTATGCTGATTTTCTATTAAAGGGAATGAAAATGGGTCGTGACATCTCCTCAGGGAATACATCCTTGAACTCCTACAATAATGAGACAACATCAGTAGGCAATGTATCATGGAGTTCAGTATCAATGAAACAAGAATCTTTAAATAAAAGCAAAAGGATAGGAGACTTAGCAATAAATGCAGTTTTCACATCTCTAGGATTGGCATGGTAGCTCATTCCTTTGCTTTCTTTGCATCCCTTCTTTTCTTTAGCTACCTTCCTTTGCTCGTCATGTTGCTCCTTCAGCCTTAATTGATCCTCGTAAATCTCCTTGGGGCTAAGGGGAGCAAGAGTGATCTTCTTGCCATCCATAAAAAAGGAGTAACGGTTAGTGTAACCGTCATGGATGATTCTTCGATCATACTGCCACGGTCTACCCAGCAACAGGTGGCTAGCTTGCATAGGTACCACGTCACACATCACTTTATCCTGATACCTCCCAATACGAAAAGGAACCAAGACTTGCTTCACCACATTCACTTCACCATTAATCCACTGCAACTTATATGGGCGGTGATGCTTGGTAGTGGGCAATTTTAGCTTATCAACAAGGTATGTGCTAGCAACATTAGTACAGCTCCCACCATCAATGATCACAGAGCATACCTTGTCACTAATATGGCATCTTGTATGGAAGATGTTTTCACGTTGTACATCATCCTCAAATTTCACATGAGTATTAAGAGTACGTTTGGCAACAAGTGCTTCACCATAAGGAGTAAACTCAACAACTTCTTCTTCTTCTTCAGCATCTTCTAACGCAGGCATCTCATCCTCAATACCAACATCAGAACCTTCACTCTCAACATCTCCATTCTTAAGCATGAGCATCACTCTACGGTAAGGACACTAAGAGGCAACATGTCCATGACCCAAACACTTAAAACACTTTATGTCACGTGTTCTGCTCTGGGATGCTTGGGCAGGCTTAGTCTTAGGCTTTGGAGGGTCCTCAGACTTTGGCTTAACAAAACTTTCTGACTTAGGCATAAACACAGGCTTATCATTCCTATGAAAGGTGTTAGATTTCCAAACAGGAACTGACTAGGAGTGAAACGGGATGTACCTTTCTTTTTGAGTTGCCTTTCCACTTTGATGGCCACATGCAGCATCTCCTCTAAATCCATGTAATGCTGCAACTCTACAACATTGGTAATCTAACGATTCAAACCTTGGAGAAAACGAGCCATAGTAGCTTCTGCATCCTCTTGGATATTGGCTCGGATCATGATTATCTCCATCTCCTTGTAATAATCGTCAACACTTTTTGAACCCTGGGTGAGACCTTGGAGCTTTTGGTACAGTTCTCTGTAATAATGGTTAGGCACAAATCTTTTCCTCATGATACGCTTCATCTTATCCCATGTAGACACTGGAGGATCACCACATCTTCTTTTACTGGAGACCAGCTGATCCTACCATACCATAGCATATTCTGTAAACTCTACTGCAGCAAGTTTAACCTTCTTTACCTCAGAGTAGTGGTGGTAGTCAAATACCATGTCAATCTTCCTTTCCCACTCTAAATATGCCTCGAGATCATTCTTGCCTTGGAAAGGAGGAATCTTCAATTTTATGCTACTAAGGTTTCCATCCTTCTTCTCTTTGCCTCTATCACGGGCTCTATCAACTCGATCTCTATCTCTATACTCATGATGCCTTCTATGATGTCTATTTGCCTCAGACTCTTCTTCCAAATCATACCCAATATTATCATCATACTTTTAATTGGTAACAATCTTACTTTTCATATGGGAAGAATCACCTTGTTGGATCCTTGCAAACTGAGTTTCATGTCGGTCCAACTTATCATGAATGTCATTGAATTTCATGTCCATCCGTTGAAACTGTTGTTGTATTGCCTGGACCATGAACTCAATTTTTTTAAAGTCTGACTTATCACCTTCAGAAGACATCTTTAACCTGCAAGAAACGTTAGTGATAACAGAAAACAAGGAACCTCACAAGTGATAACCTCGCGTGTTTACACTCAATTCACTCAAGATTGGGCACTCACACTCGTGTTTCACTCAAGTAATTCGGCTTTTCTTTACTAATGTTTCTCACATGCTCATGCTTTTTTCCCTTACTCTACCACAACTCTATAGGTTCACAATCGTACTAGAGACTCAGTCAAAGATTCAACCTCGAAGGATTAACCAATTCACCAAGTATTTTTTTTCTTCTTCTTTTTTTGCTTCTTTTTTTTTCTTTTTTTCTCTTTTTTTTTTTTTTACAAAAACTAATCTGATTTGTGGCTAGGGTGGTGAGGAAGATTTTAGTGTGGCTAAGAGACTGACTTGAAACAAAAATTCAGAAGTCCAACTCAAACACAACAACTAAGTGTAGAGTCCAACTCAAACACAATGACTAAGTGTAGAGTCAAACTCAAACACAACGACTAACTGTAGGGTCCAACTCAAACACAACGACTAAGTGTAGAATCCAACTCAAACACTACAACTAAGTGTAGGATTTTTTTTTTATTTTTTTTAACAAAGACTAATCTGATTTGTAGCTAGGGTGGTGAAGAAGAGTTTTAGTGTGGCTAAGATACTGACTTGAAACAAAATTTCAGAAGTCTAACTCAAACATAAGAATCTCAAAGAAATAATCACCAGAAAAATAAAAAAATGCCTAAAACTATAGGAAAACAATGGAATTTGGCCAAGAGAGGGTGGGGCCCATGAATGAAATTAACGGGTTCGTTGTATTTCATCGTTTTCTTTAAAACTTGTACTCGTGCGTCTCGTAACTCAACAGAATTTTTATGAACAGTGTTTGAACCGTACACGGTTTCTTTTTTTTCTTTTTTTTTCTCTTTCTTTTTTTTCTTTCTTTTTCTTTTCGACACTGACTAAGTGAGATGAAGGGCTACGCACAACCAGAAAATCGAAACCTTGCTCTGATGCCAAACTGATATGCGCATATAATAGGATGGTTTAGGACGATCAAGGAAACGTGTGAATTGGGAATTGAAACAGCAAAAAAATGCAAGCGGGGCGAAAATGATGATGATAGACTTTGAATGAAAATAGAATAAGAACCTAGACCCGAAGTCTAAAGAGACTTGAACCAAAGGTATTGGACCTCGACCCTACGAATATAAAATTCGAGAACCTAAGGTATAACAATGGTGGTTGGTGAAGAGGGAGGCGCCATAAGGAAGAAGACCTTGATAAGCCTAGTTGAGAGAGAACCCTAGAAAGAGGCACACTCAAATTTCTCAAAATTCGATCTGATCTGTTCTATTCTATTTCAAGAGCGTTTGCAAAGTATTTATAATAATATCTAGCACTTAAGCCCCTAAATAAGTGGGTTGGAATTAACACCAAATATAAAATAAGACTAAAACTTAAATTCACGCATAAGCCTAGTTACATAGGATAATTGGTCTAAAACGCTATAAAACTCAAATGTGGGCTATTTAAAAACTTAACCCAACTTAATACTAAACCAAGATTCATGTCATTTGGGCTTCCAAACAAATATAGAGGGCTCGGGTAATTGGACCTCCTTGGATAACCCATGGATCCTTGGCATCACGATCATCATGAGCATCACGAGCAAGTGGACCTCCATCACTAATGGCCTCCCCTCAATTCTTACTGAAAATTACTGATTTTAGAGAGATAAACTTAGGTTTTGGGTGAAAAATGGAAGGATAATGTTGTTTTCCCAAAATTTTTAGATTTCAGTTCTCCTTTTATAGAAATAGCTTGAGGAGATCAATCTGCACTAGGAGGAGATCGATCTGGTCCCCTTAAATCCCTCTTTTTCATGACATTTTAAGCATGAGATCGATTTATAGAGGCTTGAGATCGATATGCTCCCAAACAGAGAGCTAAGGAGATCGATCTGTATGCTTGAGGATCAATCTTTTCATTACAGAATGGTTAGGAGATCTATCTGGCTCCATTGGAGATCGATCTGCTCTATTCTATTGCCCAAATAAGAGCATTCTGGCTCTTTCAGATCGATCTCTCATCCTATGAGATCGATTTGGCCTTCATATTTTCCAGATTTTCAGTAGTTTTCCTACTGCAACTTACACAAAAACATCCTTAATCTGCTGCCATAGTCATTTTCTCATCCATCCATATTTATGACTTGAAAATGGCATCCATTCATACCTTATTCACATTAAAACTTGTGTGTATTCCTTGTATATCCAAAGGTATACTATATAAAACTAAATGGAAGCATTTATATTCATGCAACTTCCTTCCATTTACCACACTAATCATTTTGAGTTCCAATCACATTCATCACTTATAAAAACTCATTTCTTCATATTCATACACAATGAAACTTGTATGTACATTACAAATCATATTACACATATGTACATTGAATCCATGGACTTACTGTCACGACCCAATTCCATTCTCTTTAACTGAAAATCACTAAGAATTTTTCGCGTTTTACTGTTACCTTACCCGGTCGTGAACTAACTCACCACACACTGTTGGGCTGTGAGTCAATAATAAACTCCACATCTCATTCATTCTCAGTTAAATAAAGTGATGTCGTACATTTGCATTTAATCTTGTACTTATACAAAAGCATGTTTTACTGACATCTACATCCCCCATAATTACAACTCAAAAGAATACTGTGCTTTTACATTGTTTAGATACAGAAAGAATCACTGTGTATATACCTCTAAGCGATGGAGATGCAGCGGAGTCCAAAATACCACGCCTCAGTCCTCACTGGGAACTATGCACGCTCTGTAGGGGGAAAATAGAGAGGGATGAGCAACCACACGCTCAGTAAGGCAATAATGCAAGCATGGTAGATAACTACTCTATCTACATGCTGATAGTGTTATGCATAAATCATTTATGGTAGGAGCATGAGGAATAAAACTATGCCATTTGAGTATACATATATATCATGTATTAAAATCATGTACATTGGCATATAAAACATGGTAAAACATCATGTATAAATCATCTCATGCTCAAATCTCATTTAAATTTATAAAAAGGGCAATTCATTAAGAAACCTCCTTTTTAAACCAACATCATAAATACCACCAAATCAACTCACAATCACAACCACATTTTCATTTCACAATTCATGCATGTGTATAAAAACTAGGTCACTATATCAAAAGTGCCTATGTGGACCACTACATCATAAATCATCCCAGACCACACGCATCCAGGTGTGTGGGGTATCATGCTGGCACGAAGATGGATTATCCCTCACCAGACTTTCTCATCCCATAACCATCATGCGGTACATCTTACTCCATGTGATATACACGGTACAGCGTACTCCGCAGACTCAAATCGTGATTGGGGGTGCCATTCCTAGGTCTTACCTACCCCATACCAAGAGTTTTCCATATCCGTGAAGGAGAGCCTCCCTGCCGAACAGAGCCTCCCCGCCTAACAGAGCCTCCCTGCCTCCTCGGGCTTAAGGATGTTAGCTTAAGGATCCTTCCGTAAGAGAGCCTTCCCACCGAACAGAGCCTCCCCGCCTAACAGAGCCTCCCCGCCTCTTTGGGCTTAAGGATGTTGGCTTAAGGATGTAGGGCTTAAGGATCTTACCGTACCCATGTAGGAGAGCCTCCCTGCCTAACAGAGCCTCCCCGCCCCTCCAGGGCTTAAGGATGTTAGCTTAAGGATCCCACCGTAAGAGAGCCTCCCCACCGAACAGAGCCTCCCCGCCTAACAGAGCCTCCCCGCCTCTTTGGGCTTAAGGATGTTAGCTTAAGGATGTAGGGCTTAAGGATCTTACCAACTTTCACAACCTTATACGTATCACAATGTGCAAACTTGTGCGAGCATAGCTCTAGCACGACTCATGCATCCTCTCATGAAGAGACGTGTACGAGCATAGCTCTAGTACGGTTATACTCATAAGACAAACCACTCAAAAGCCATGTACGAGCAGAAGCTCCAGTACGGTTTATAAACATCATCATAGTTTCCAAATCAAGGTGCGAGCTAAGCTCCAGCACGTTTCATACAAATGAAAACATCAATACCCGGTGCGAGCTAGGCTCTAGCACGGTTTAATTCACATAAACATGATAGGCGGCTCATAAGCTTTTAAAGCTATCTCAAAACATATTTGGCACTTCACATGTGCTATCACAAACATCAAACCACAATAGCCATCCTATCTATCAATTCGTTTAAAACGAAACACATGTTTTGTGAAAGTATTCAAAACACTTGATTTATGCAATTATTAGCCTTACTATCCCTTTTTATACATCCATGTAAACCAAATCATCCAATATTCACAACCATCTTCGCATACCAAACAACCCATTTCTCAAACGTTCATGCATTTCATAAACACCCTATAATCCCACAAATTACGAGCAGCTACCTCTATATACTTACAGAATTCTCTTAATCGCGATGCGTGATTCCACTTCCTTAAGCTGCTTACTCGTACAGTTCGATTCGTTTCCAACGAACTCTTCGGGACTGCACAAAATCGTATCCCTCATTATACTCGATCCATATAATATGATATCGTGCATTCACTATAGTCAATTCGACCTATAGTTTTCTATTAACGCTTGTGAGGCCTCGTTTCATTTCTTTACCCATAACTCGAGTCTATGGATTCTTCTTAGGCCTATTAACTTATTTCGAATCGATATTAAATCGACATTAAGCTCATAGTGTTCATATTTCATGAATTCCCTCACTATGGCATTTTATCAAGCATATACATACTCATTTTCACAATTCCTCCAAACTCACAATGTAATTTCATTTAACCATCTAAAATCATAAACATTACCTCAATAACAACTTTAGCATGTCCATAAATCATAAACTCATTCAACCCATATATTCTCACATTATACCCATTCTAGGTTTTCTAGGTCACACCAATTCCACCACATCCCTAGATAATTTATCCATCAATACTCATGCCAAACAACTCCAAAATCAATTAAATAGACAATGCACTTGGATTGGAGTGTTAGAATCTTACCAAATATGATTTTTCTTCTTGCTCCAAATGTCAATGCCCTTTTTTCCTTCAATACCAACAATGGGAAAATGCCTACCCACTATGTTGTTCTTCTCTTTGATAGGAACAACTTTGCCTATAATGGTCTCTCTTCAATCACTGAAAATGACTGATTTTATAGAGGGAAAGTTAGGTTTTTGGGTTGAAAGTGGAAGGTTAATGTTTTTCCCGAGATTTCCTGATTTTCAACCCTCCTTATATAGAAATAGCTTGAGGAGATTGATCTGGTTCAAGAGGAGATCGATCTGGTCCCCTTAAATCCCTCTTTTTCACGACATTTTTAAGCATGAGATCGATCTGTAGAAGCATGAGATCGATCTGTCGAAGCATGAGATCGATTTGGTCCCAAACAGAGAGCTAAGGAGATCGATCTGGGTGCTTGAGGATCGATCTTTTCATCACAGAATGCTTAGGAGATCGATCTGGCCCCATTGGAGATCGATCTGCTCTATTCCATTGCCCAAATAAGAGCATTATGGCTCTTCCAGATCGATCTCTCATCCTATGAGATCGATCTGACCTTCATGTTTTCCAGATTTCTTGTAGTTTCCTTGTTGCAACTCATACCAACACATCCTGAATTTGTTGCCATGGCCATTTTCTCATCCATCCACCTTATAAGAATTCATTTCTTCATATTCATACTCAATGGAATTTGTATGTACGTTACAAATCATATTACACATACGTACATTGAATCCATGGACTTACATCAATCATACTTTACATTACAAGTCCATTCACATTCATTACACATTACAACTTTACATATACGGGGTCTCACATTCTCCCCTCCTTTAAGGAATTTGGTCCTCCAAATTAGAACTAAGTCACTCTACAAAAAGTTAAGGGTACTTCTCCCGTATTAAGTTCTCCAATTCCCATGTGGCCTCTTCCGCCGTGTGATGTTGTCAAAGAACTTTCACCAAGGGAATTGTCTTATTCCGCAACACTTTCTCTTTTCTGTCCAATATCCGAACCGGCTTCTCAACATATGTCATACTCTCATGGAGCTCCAACGGCTCATATCTTATCACATGTGCCGAGTCCGGGTGATACTTCCGAAGCATCGAGACGTGGAAGACATTGTGGACATTTGCCAAGTTCGGTGGTAATGCCAACCTATACGCCTTATCTCCCACTCTCTCCAATATCTCGAAGGGTCCGATATATCTAGGGCTCAGCTTACCCTTCTTACCAAATCTCATAATACCCTTCGATGGTGATACCCTCAGAAACACCGACTCACCCTCATCAAACTCCAGTGGTCTTCGTCTCTTGTCAGCATAACTCTTTTACCGGCTCTGAGCTGTCCGTAATCTCTCACATATCAACTGGACGTCCTCAGATGCCTGCTGCACTAAGTTCGGAGCAAAAATTTGTCTGTCACCAACCTCTTCCCATCCAATAGGGGAACGGCATCTACGCCCGTATAATGCCTCATAGGGTGCCATCCCGACATGATAGCTATTATTATAAGCGAACTCGGATAACTGCAGGTGGTCATCCCAGGAGCCTCTAAAATCCAGCACACACGCTCTCAACATATCCTCGAGGGTCTGTATAGTCCTCTCTGACTGCCCATCTGTCTGAGGATGAAAAGCGGTGCTAAAACTCAGTCGGGTCCCCAGCGCTTCCTGAAAATGTTCCCAAAAATGGGAAGTGAAGCGGGCATCCCTATCAGAAACAACGCTCACTGGTACACCATGTAGCCGTACTATCTCTCGAATATATAAGTTCGCCAACTGACTCAGTGTATCGATAGTTCTCATAGCCAAGAAATGGGCGGACTTAGTCAACCGGTCCACAATAACCCATATGGCATCATGACCTCTACGGGTCCTCGGTAACCCCATCACAAAATCAATGGTGACATGCTCCCACTTCCATATCGGTATCGGTAGAGGTTGCAATAATCCTGCAGGCTTCTGATGCTCTACCTTCTCTTGCTGACAAACGAGACACTTAGCGACATATTCAGTAATGTCTCTCTTCATTCCAGACCACCAATAAACCTTCCGAAGGTTTTGATACATCTTGGTATTTCCCGGATGTATCGTATACTTCGATGAGTGAGCCTCTGATAAAATCATTCTCCTGATCTCAGGATCCTTGGGAACGCATACTCTGCCTCTGAACCTCAATAAGCCATCAGCACTCTGCTCAAAATCAATACCCACACCTGTCTGTATCTACCTCAGCCAATTGATGTACCGTCGATCGCTCTGCTGGGCTTGCCGAATACGGCCAATCAATTATGGCTCCAGTCTTAAACTAGCCATGATCTCAAGTCTCTCAGATCTAGGTGGGGTTACATCCAAACTGAGGTTCGCAAAGTGTTCTAACAATTCATGTTCCCGTACCATCATATATGACACCAACCCAAGGTTCTTTCTACTCAAAGCATCGGCAACTACATTTGCCTTACCCGGGTGGTACATGATTTCACAATCATAGTCCTTCAGGAGTTCGAGCCATCTCCTCTGTCTCATATTCAGCTCTTTCTGTGAGAACAGGTACTTAAGGCTTTTATGATCTGTGAACACCTAAAATTTCTCACCATAGAGATAGTGGCGCCATATTTTCAAAGCAAATACTACAGCTGCCAACTCCAAATCATGTGTCGGGTAGTTCCTCTCATGATCTTTCAACTGTCTAGATCCATAGGCAACTACCTTCCCATCCTGCATAAGCACACAGCCCAGTCCCTGGTGTGATGCATCCGTATACACCGAGAATCCTCCTGAGCTGGTAGGAATGGTGAGAACTGGAGCAGTCATCAATCGACGCTTAAGCTCCTCAAAACTCCTCTCACATGCCTCATCCCACACAAACTTAACATCTTTTCACGTGAGGCGTGTCAATGGAGCAGCTAGTCTGGAGAAACCCTCTACAAATCTCCGATAATATCCTGCCAATCCCAGAAAACTCCTAATTTCAGTTACTGTCTTGGGCTGTTCCCACTGTACAACTGCCTCTATCTTGGATGGATCCACCGATACCGCATCCTTTGACACAACATACCCCAGAAATGAGATCTGTTCCAACCAAAAGTTACACTTGCTGAGTTTGGCATACAATTCTCTCTCTCGGAGGGTCTGCAGAACTATCCTCAAGTGCTCCTCATGATCTTCCCTGGACTTGGAATACACCAAAATGTCATCAATGAACACTATTACAAACTTGTCTAGGTATGGCTTGAATATATCATTCATCAATGCCATAAATGCTGCGGGAGCATTCGTCAATCCGAATGGCATCACCAAAAACTCGTAGTGGCCATAATGGGTACGAAATGCTGTTTTGGGTACATCTCCACTCCTGATCCTCAACTGATGATACCCTGACCGCAGATCTATCTTAGAAAATACTTCGGCTCCCTGGAGCTGATCCAACAAATCATCGATTCTTGGAAGGGGGTACTTGTTCTTAATGGTGGCCTTATTCAACAACCGGTAGTCTATACACAGTCGGAGGCTTCCATCCTTCTTCCTTACAAATAGAACCGGTGCTCCCCATGGTGAGACACTCGGTCTAATAAACTCCTTCTCCAGCAACTCTTGTAGCTGTTTCTTCAGCTCTTCCAATTCTATCGGAGCCATTCTATAGGGTGGTTTCGATATCGGCTCTGTACCAGGCACTAACTCAATGCAAAATTCCATTTCCCTTTCAGGTGGTAGTCCTGGTAATTCATCCGGAAAGACGTCAGGGTAATCCGCAATTACGGCTATGTCCCTCAATTTCGGGTGTGCCTCATCTATATCGACCACGTATGCAATGAACCCTTTACATTATCCTCTCCATCGTTAGTAACATAAACCATCACTCCACATTCAACATTTATCAAAAACAATAATTTATCTCTCAAGCAATATGCATTTAAAATCATACTCCTTTATTTATAACAAACATGCTATTTTTATATCATTTCTTTTCATTAAAATTTACAATAAGATTGTCTAATCCTGAAAACATCAATGTTTTGGCATGACAATCCATCACAACACGATTGGTAGCCAACCAATCCATTTCCAAAATTACATCAAAATCATTCATATTCAATAAAATCAGATTGGCTATCATTTCCTTCCCCTCTATCTTTAACTTACAATCTCTACATACATGCTCAGTCAATTGACTATCATTCATGGGTGTGGAAATCATTAACATCTTATCCAACAATGTTGGTTTCACATGCTTCAATAATTTATGTGCAAAGAAAAGTGATATGAAAGAATGCGTGGTACCAGGATCAAATAATACTAATGCTTCTAAATCAAAGATTCGGATGGTACCTTTAATCACATCCGTCGATGCGTCTGCAGTGTCCTGGTCCAGCGCGTGCACCCTTCCTCTGCTCACACCCATAGCCTGTTTCCCTTTTTCCTCAGTTGTAGCCCTCCTCCTCGGGGTTGCTGTCTCAACTGGAGCTCTCTCAGGCTCCTTGCCCTTCTGTGGGGCAATCTCTATCTTCTCAGGACAATACTTAGCCATATGTCCTGGTCTCTCGCATCTAAAACACACCATAGGGGTCATCAGACAGGGCCTATTCCCATGAAATCTCCCACATCTCCTACACTGGTCAGTAGTAGGCCGTGGTCCTCCAATAGTCATGCCCCTCGACGCAGTCAAGGCTGGGTATACAGGAGGTCTAGCAGCTCTCTCCTACACCTCTTCAATCTTTGGCCTCTTCTCGAAACATCTTTGGCCATCTCTCTTGGCCACTCTTCCAAACCCGGATCTCTTCCGGTCTCTGTCCTTCCTGACACTAATCCTCCCAAGCTCGGAGGCATTTCGCTCAAAGTCTTGCTCACACAACTGAGCCTTATGTACAGCCTCCTCATAAGTCAAAATGTCGAAGGGAGCTAGCTTAGTCCGGATGGCTTATCTCAATCCATCCATGAACTTCTGTATCTTTCGGGTCTCACTACCCATCGTGTCAGGGTCATATCTCCCCAATGACATAAACTTGGACTCATACTCGTCCACAGTCCAGTTCCCCTGAACCAAATTCATAAATTCCATCCGTAATTTCCTCTGTGCGGTAGCTGGAATATATTGTCTCCTGAAGGCCTCTAGAAATATCTCTCATGAGATCTCAGAGTGTCTGGCCCTCAAAATAACCTCGGTGGACCTCCACCAATGCTCGGCCTTGCCTTTCAACATAAACACGGCAAAGGCTACCTTTTCAGCTGAAGTGCATCGGAAAAACCTATATAGTTTCTCCATCTCATACACCCAATCCTCCGTAACCACTGGGTCCTTCACCCCTCTAAACACTGGGGGTTTCAGCGCTTGAAACTCTCGCAACCTGCTCAAGTCGCAGTCATAACCCAAATCACTACCGCTCTGCTGTGGAGCGATAGGAGAATCTGTATCCTGGGCTGGAGGTGGTGTAACTGTAGCTGTCTCAGCAGCATGAGGTCTCTCCGCCTCTGCAGCTGCCTGTTCAGTAGTAGGCTGTGCTGCGGGACCTCGTCTATCGCCGGCGCCCAAGGCCTGTGTGACTATCTCCACCAAATTCTCAATACTCCGCTCTAACCTAGCGAAGCGAGCCTCAGTATCCTCTGCTCTCCCAGCAGGGTTCTGTGGAGCCTGCTCAGTCTGTGGCTCCGCACGGCTCTCAGGCCTACCTCTACGGCCTCTAGCACGTGCTCTCGCCCCCTACCATTGCGTGTAACTGGCATAGTGCCTAACTTCCTGTATTATAATAATTCATTAAGCTCAATCCATCACGGTATACACAGTTATATCTAAACAAAAGCACAGTACTATGGGGATGTACTTTTCTACGTTTTATTAATGACTCACATCAGGCCAACACAGCTCTGATACCAATCTCTGTCATGACCCAATTTCATTCTCTTTAACTGAAAATCACTAAGAATTTTTCGCATTTTACTGTTACCTTACCCGGTCGTGAACTAAATAACCACACACTGTTGGGCTGTGAGTCAATAATAAACTCCACATCTCATTCATTCTCAGTTAAATAAAGCGATGTCATACATTTGCATTTAATCTTGTACTTATACAAAAGCATGTTTTACTGACATCTACATCCCCCATAATTACAACTCAAAAGAATACTGTGCTTTTACATTGTTTAGATACAGAAAGAATCACTGTGTATATACCTCTAAGCGATGGAGATGCAGCGGAGTCCAAAATACCACGCCTCAGTCCTCACTGGGCTACTATGCACGCTCTGTAGGGGGGAAAATAGAGAGGGATGAGCAACCACACGCTCAGTAAGGCAATAATGCAAGCATGGTAGATAACTACTCTATCTACAAGCTGATAGTGTTATGCATAAATCATTTATGGTAGGAGCATGAGGAATAAAACTATGCCATATGAGTATACATATATATCATGTATTAAAATCATGTACATTGGCATATAAAACATGGTAAAACATCATGTATAAATCATCTCATGCTCAAATCTCATTTAAATTTATAAAAAGGGCAATTCATTAAGAAACCTCCTTTTTAAACCAACATCATAAATACCACCAAATCAACTCATAATCACAACCACATTTTCATTTCACAATTCACGCATGTGTATATAAACTCGGCTAACTGCAGGTGGTCATCCCAGGAGCCTCTAAAATCCAGCACACACGCTCTCAACATATCCTCCAAGGTCTATATAGTCCTCTCTGACTGCCCATCTATCTGAGGATGAAAAGCGATGCTAAAACTCAGTCGGGTCCCCAGCGCTTCCTGAAAATGTTCCCAAAAATGGGAAGTGAAACGGGCATCCCTATCAGAAACAACGCTCACTGGTACACCATGTAGCCGTACTATCTCTCGAATATACAGGTTCGCCAACTGACTCAGTGTATCGATAGCTCTCATAGCCAAGAAATGGGAGGACTTAGTCAACCGATCCATAATAACCCATATGGCATCATGACCTCTGCGGGTCTTCGGCAACCCCATCACAAAATCCATGATGACATGCTCCCACTTCCAAGTCGGTATCGGTAGAGGCTGCAATAATCCTGTAGGCTTCTGATGCTCTACCTTCACTTGCTGACAAATGAGACACTTAGCGACATATTCAGCAATGTCTCTCTTGATTCCAGACCACCAATAAACCTTCCGAAGGTTTTGATACATCTTGGTACTTCCCGAATGTATCGTATAATTCGACGAGTGAGCCTCTGATAAAATTGTTTTCCTGATCTCAAGATCTCTAGGAATGCATACACTGCCTCTAAACCTCAATAAGCCATCAGCACTCTGTTCAAAATCAATACCCACACCTGTCTGTATCTGCCTCAGCCAATCGATGAACCGTCGATCGCTTTGCTGGGCTTGCCGAATACGGCCAATCAATTCTGGCTCCAGTCTTAAACTAGCCATGATCTCAAGTCTCTCAGATCCAGGTGGGGTTACATCCAAACTGAGGTTCGCAAAGTGTTCTAACAATTCATGTTCTCGTACCATCATATAAGACACCAACCCAAAGCTCTTTCTACTTAAAGCATCGGCAACTACATTTGCCTTACTTGGGTGGTACATGATTTCACAATCATAGTCTTTCAGGAGTTCGAGCCATCTCCTCTGTCTCATATTCAGTTCTTTCTGCGAGAACAGGTACTTAAGGCTCTTATGATCTGTGAACACCTGAAACTTCTCACCATAGAGATAGTGGCGCCATATTTTCAAAGCAAATACTACAGCCGCCAACTCCAAATCATGTGTCGGGTAGTTCCTCTCATGATCTTTCAACTGTCTCGATCCATAGGCAACTACCTTCCCATCCTGCATTAGCACACAGCCCAGTCCCTGGTGTGATGCATCCGAATACACCGAGAATCCTCCTGAGCTGGTAGGAATGGTGAGAACTGGAGCAGTCGTCAATCGACGCTTAAGCTCCTCAAAACTCCTCTCACATGCCTCATCCCATGTAAACTTAACATCCTTACGCGTGAGGCGTGTCAACGGAGCAGCTAGTCTGGAGAAACCCTCTACAAATCTCCGATAATATCCTGCCAATCCCAGGAAACTTCTGATCTCAGTAACTGTCTTGGGCTGTTCCCACTGTATAACTGCCTCTATCTTGGATGGATCCACTGATACCCCATCCTTCGACACAACATGGCCCAGAAATGAGATCTGTTCCAACTAAAAGTTACACTTGCTGAGTTTGGAATACAATTCTCTCTCTCGGAGGGTCTGCAGAACTATCCTCAAGTGCTCCTCATGATCTTCCCTGGACTTGGAATACACCAAAATGTCATCAATGAATACTATTACAAACTTGTCCAGGTATGGCTTGAATATATCATTCATCAATGCCATAAATGTTGCGGGAGCATACGTCAATCCGAATGGCATCACCAAAAACTCGTAGTGGCCATAACGGGTACGAAATGCTGTCTTGGGTACATCTCCACTCCTGATCCTCAACTGATGATACCCTGACCGCAGATCTATCTTAGAAAATACTTCGGCTCCCTGGAGCTAATCCAACAAATCATCGATTCTTGGAAGGGGGTACTTGTTCTTAATGGTGGTCTTATTCAACAACCGGTAATCTATACACAGTCGGAGGCTTCCATCCTTCTTCCTTACAAATAGAACTGGTGCTCCCCAAGGTGAGACACTCGGTCTAATAAACCCCTTCTCCAGCAACTCTTACAGCTGGTTCTTCAGCTCTTCCAATTCTATCGGAGCCATTCTATAGGGTGGTTTCGATATCGGCTCTGTACCAGGCACTAGCTCAATGCAAAATTCCATTTCCCTTTCAGGTGGTAGTCATGGTAATTCATCCGGAAAGACATCAGGGTAATCTGTAATTACGGCTATGTCTCTCAATTCCGGGTGTGCCTCATCTATATCGACCACATATGCAATGAACCCTTCACATTATCCTCTCCATCGTTAGTAACATAAACCATCACTCCACATTCAACATTTTTCATAAACAATAATTTATCTCTCAAGCAATATGTATTTAAAATCATACTCCTTTATTTACAATAACATACTATTGTCATATCATTTCTTTTCATCAAAATTTACAATAAGATTGTCTAATCCTGAAAACATCAATTTTTTGGCATGACAATCCATCATAACACGATTGGTAGCCAACCAATCCATTCCCAAAATTACATCAAAATCATTCATATTCAATAAAATCAGATTGGCTATCATTTCCTTCCCCTCCATCTTTAACTTACAATCTCTACATACATGCTCAGTCAATTGACTATCATTCATGGGTGTGGAAATCATTAACATCTTATCCAACAATGTTGGTTTCACATGCTTCAATAATTTATGTGCGAAGGAAGGTGATATGAAAGAATGCGTGTCACCAGGATCAAATAATACCAATACTTCTAAATCAAAGATTCGGATGGTACCTTTAATCACATCCGTCGAAGCATCTGCGGTGTCCTGATCCAGTGCATGTACTCTTCCTCTGCTCACACCCGCAGCCTGTTTCCCTTTTTCCTCAGCTGTAGCCCTCTTCCTCGGGGCCGCTGTCTCAACTGGAGCTCCCTCAGGCTCCTTGCCCTTCTGTGAGGCAGTCTCAATCATCTCATTGCAGAACCTCGATATGTGTCCTGGCCTCCCACACCTAAAACATGAAACAGGGGGCACTTGACATGGCCTAGTCCCATGATATCTCCCACATCTCCTACACTGATCTGTGGTAGGTCGTGGTCCTCCAATAGTTATACCCCTCGGTGCAGTCAAGGCTGGGTATACGAGAGGTCTAGCAGCTCTCTCCTGCACCTCCTCAATCTTAGGCCTCTTCTCGAAAAATCTTTGACCACCTCTCTTGGCCACTCTTCCAAACCCAGATCTCTTCCAGTCTCTGTCCTTTCTAACACTGACTCTCCCAAGCTCGGAGGCATTTCGCTCAAAGTCTTGCTCACATAACTGAGCCTTATGTACAGCCTCCTCATAGGTCAAGATGTCAAAGGGAGCTAGCTTAGTCCGGATGGCCAATCTCAATCCATCCATGAACTTTTGTATCTTTCGGGTCTCACTACCCATCGTATCCGGGTCATATCTCCCCAAGGATATAAACTTGGACTCATACTCGTCCACAGTATGGTTCCCCTAAACCAAATTCATAAATTTCATCCGCAGTTTCCTCTGTGCGGTAGCTGGAATGTATTGTGTCCTGAAGGCCTCTAGAAATATCTCCCATGAGATCTCAGAGTGTCTGGCCCTCAAAATAGCCTCAGTGGATCTCCACCAATGCTCGGCCTCGCCTTTCAACATAAACACGGCAAAGGCTACCTTCTCAGCTGAAGTGCATCGGAAAAACCTATATAGTTTCTCCATCTCATACACCCAAGCCTCCGTAACCACTGGGTCCTTCACCCCTCTAAACACTGGGGGTTTCAGCACTTGAAACTCTCGCAACCTGCTCAAGTCGCAGTCATAACCCACATCACTACCGCTCTGCTGTGGAGCGATAGAAGAATCTATATCCTGTACTGGAGGTGGTGTAGCAGTAGCAGTCTCTGCAGTTTGAGGTCTCTCCGCCTCTGCAGCTGCCTGTTCAGTAGTAGGCTGTGCCGCGGGACCTCGTCTGTCACCGGCACCCAATGCCTGCGTGACTATCTCCACCAAATTCTCAATACTCCGCTCTAACCTAGCGAAGCGAGCCTCAGTATCCTCTGCTCTCCCACCAGGGTTCTGTGGAGCCTGCTCAGTTTGTGGCTCCGCACGACTCTCAGGCCTACCTCTACGGCCTCTAGCACGTGCTCTCGCCCCTCTACCTTTGCGTGTAACTGGCATAGTGCCTAACTTCCTGTATTATAATAATTTATTCAGCTCAATCCATCACGGTATACACAGTTATATCTAAACAAAAGCACAGTACTATAGGGATGTACTTTCCTACGTTTTATTAGTGACTCACATCAGGCCAACACAGCTCTGATACCAATCTCTGTCACGACCCAATTCCATTCTCTTTAATCGAAAATCACTGAAAATTTTTCGCGTTTTACTGTTACCTTACCCGGTCGTGAACTAACTCACCACACACTGTTGGGCTGTGAGTCAATAATAAACACCACATCTCATTCATTCCTAGTTAACTAAAATGATGTCATACATTTGCATTCAATCTATACTTATATGAATACATGTTTTACTGACATCTACATCCCCCATAATTACAACTCAAAAGAATACTATGCTTTTACATTGTTTAGATACAAAAAGAATCACTGTGTATATACCTCTAAGCGATGGAGATGCAGCGGAGTCCAAAATACCACGCCTCAGTCCTCACTGGGCTACTATGCACGCTCTGTAGGGGGAAAATAGAGAGGGATGAGCAACCACACGCTCAGTAAGGCAATAATGCAAGCATGGTAGATAACTACTCTATCTACATGCTGATAGTGTTATGCATAAATCATTTATGGTAGGAGCATGAGGAATAAAACTATGCCATATGAGTATACCTATATATATCATGTATCAAAATCATGTCAATTGGCATATAAAACATGGTAAAAACATCATGTATAAATCATCTCATGCTCGATCTCATTTAAATTCATAAAAAGGGCAATTCATTAAGAAACCTCCTTTTTAAACCCACATCATAAAACTCTTTCTCAACACATACAATCACATCACATCAATTCACAATCAAATCCACGAGGCTCGACCCCTCCTTCGGGTCTATCTTAAACAATCACAAATCACACTTAGAGATTTAAAATCATGTGGTAGTAAGTAAATCAAGCAAGGAGACAGGTTACTATATCTCAAGTGACTACGTTGGCCAATCGTCACATATCATCCCAGACCACACGGATCTCAGTGTGCGGGGTATCATGCTGGTACGAAGGTGGGTTAGTTCTCCGCCAGACTTTCTCAATTCAAGTAACCACCACGCGGTACATCGTACTCCATGTGATATACACGGTACATCGTACTCCGCGGACCCATAACATGGTTGGGGGTGCCTGCCATAGGTCTTATCTACCCCATACCAAGTGTAACCTTTATAATCTCAAGAGTGCATGGGAGTAACCTCAATACCAGGTCCTAGCCCCTCATGCCCTTGCTCGCCCCTGTTGGGTTCCCTGATTCAGGTCCTAGCCCCTCACCCTCACCCCACTCAAGAGGTCGTTAGGCCTGTTGGGTTCCCTGAATGGATTATGTCAGGTCCTAGCCCCTCACCCTCACCCCACTCAAGAGGTCTGTCAGGCCTGTTGGGTTCACTGAGTTAATCCGTATCTCTCACCACGGCCTCATACATGCCACAGTGTGAAAACCAGCGCGAGCTACGCTCTAGCGTGAATTCATGCATCAAAACTAATCACTTCGTACGAGCAACACTCTAGTACGGCATTTATGCATAAAAATATGAAGAAACCATGTATGAGCATAGCTCCAGTACGGTTATATGCATAAGAAAAGCCACTCAAATCCTCGTATGAGTGTAAGCTCCAGTACGGTTATAAAACATCGTCACAATTCAAATCAAAGTGCTAGCTAAGCTCAAGCACGTATCACACAAGTGAAAACATAGAAATCCAGCGCGAGCGAGGCTCTAGCGCGATTTATGTCATACAAATACGATAGGCGGCTTATACACAATCACACAATCTCGGCAATCAGGTTTAGCACTTCACAAATGCTTTTCCACAACAACAATAAAACACTAGCCGACCCATCTACAAGCTTGCTTAAAACAAAGCAATTTCGTTTTGAAAGACATCGAGACATTAGATTTATGCAATTATTAGCCTTACTATCCCATTTCGTAGAATCCACTTCCAAAACCAAAAATCACACATATACTTTTTCTCATTCATGAATACCATCAATCATTTACTTTAGCAGCCATGCACTTCGTAAAACACCCAATATTCACCCACAAATTTAAAGTACGAGTAGCTACCTCTATATACTCACAAAATTCCCTTACCTGGAATCGCGATGCGTGATTCCACTTCCTTTAGTTGCTTACTCGTACGGTTTGATTCGTCCTCAACTAACTCTTCGAAACTGCGTATAATCATATTCCACATTATATTCGATCCATATAATGCAACCCTTGTGCTTGCTATAGTCAATTTAATCTATAGCCTCCATTAACGCTTATATGGCCTCGTTTCATTACTTTATCCAAAACTCGAGTCTATGGGTTCTTCTTAGGCCTATTAACTTATTCAAAATCGATATTAAATCGACATTAAGCTCATAGTGTTCATATTTCATGAATTCCCTCACTATGGCATTTATCAAGCATATACATACCCATTTTCACAATTTCACTTAAACCCATATTATAACTCCACATAACCATTTAACAACTAATCTTAACCCATAAACCACCAACTCCCCAAATCATACTTTCTCACACTAGAGGCATTCCATTTTCTAGGTTACACCTAGGTGTTTCCATCCATACACACTCATGCCAAACAACTCCAAAATCAATTAAATAGACAATGTACTTGGATTGGAGTGTTAGAATCTTACCAAATATGATTTTTCTTCTTGCTCCAAATGTCAATGCCCTTATCTCCTTCAATACCCATAATGGGATTTTGGGTTCCAACTATGTTGTTCTCTTCCTCAAGATGAACAACTCAATGTCTAATGGTCTCCCCTCAATTCTTGCTGGAAATGGCTGATTTTAGAGAGAGAAAGTTAGGTTTTTGGGTTAGAAATGGAAGATTTGTGTTTTTCCCCAAATTTCTAGATTTTCAGCCCTCCTTATATAGAAATAGCTTGGGAAGATCGATCTGGTCCAAGAGGAGATCGATCTGGTCCCCTTAAATCTCTCATTTTCACGAAATTTTAAGCATGAGATCGATCTGTCAAAGCATGAGATCGATCTGGTCCCAAACAGAGAGCTAAGGAGATCGATCTGGATGCTTGAGGATCGATCTTTTCATCACAGAATGCTTAGGAGATCGATCTGGCCCCATTGGAGATCGATCTGCTCTATTCCATTACCCAAATAAGAGCATTCTGGCTCTTCCAGATCGATCTCTCATCCTATGAGATCGATCTGGCCTTCATGTTTTCCAGATTTCCTGCAGTTTCCTTGCTGCAACTCATACCAACACATCCTTAATCTGTTGCCATGGCCATTTTCTCATCCATCCACCTTTATAACTTGGAAATGGCATCCATTCATACCTTATGCACATTGAAACTTGTGTGCATTCATTGTATGTCCAAAGGTATGCTACATAAAACCAAATGGAAGCATTTATATTCATGCAACTTCCTTCCATTTACCACACCACCCATTTTGAGTTTCAATCACATCCACCACTTATAAAAACTCATTTCTTCATATTCAAACTCAATGGAACTTGTATGTACATTACAAATCATATTATACATACATACATTGAATCCATGGACTTACATCGATCATACTTTACATTACAAGTCCATTCACATTCATTACACATTACAACTTTACATATACGGGGTCTCACAGATTATCCCTCGCCAGACTTTCTCATCACATAACCATCACGCGGTACATCGTACTCCATATGATATATACGGTACAGCGTACTCCGCGGACTCATATCGTAATTGGGGGTGCCATTCCTAGGTCTTACCTACCCCATACCAAGAGTTTTCCATATCCGTGAAGGAGAGCCTCCCTGCCGAACAGAGCCTCCCCGCCCCTCCAAGGCTTAAGGATGTTGGCTTAAGGATCCTTCCGTAAGAGAGCCTCCCCACTGAACAGAGCCTCCCTGCTTAACAGAGCCTCCCCGCCTCTTTGGGCTTAAGAATGTTAGCTTAAGGATGTAGGGCTTAAGGATCTTACTGTAAGAGAGCCTCCCCACCGAACAGAGCCTCCCCACCTAACAGAGCCTCCCCGCCTCCTCGGGCTTAAGGATGTTAGCTTAAGGATGTAGGGCTTAAGGATCTTACCAACTTTCACAACCTTATACGTATCACAATGTGCAAACTTGTGCGAGCAAAGCTCTAGCACGACTCATGCATCCTATCATAAGGAGACCGCGTACGAGCATAGCTCTAGTACAGTTATACTCATAAGACAAACCACTCAAAAGCCACGTACGAGCAGAAGCTCCAGTACGGTTTATAAACATCATCATAGTTTTCAAATTAAGGTGCAAGCTAAGCTCCAGCACGTTTCATACAAATGAAAACATCAATACCCGGTGCGAGCTAGGCTCCAGCACGGTTTAATTCACATAAACATGATAGGCGACTCATAAGCTTTCAAAACTATCTCAAAACATATTTGACACTTCACATGTGCTATCACAAACATCAAACCACAATAGCCAACCTATCTATCAATTCATTTAAAACCAAACACATGTTTTGTGAAAGCATTCAAAACACTTGATTTATGCAATTATTAGCCTTACTATCCCTTTTCTTTATAATACCATTTCAGCCACCAAATCTCACACAATTATTCATAGTCACATCCATACATCGTCAAAATAAATTTCTATAAATCCATGCACATTTTCAAAGCCTTATATACCCACAAAATACGAGCAGCTACCTCTATATACCTATAGAATTTCCTTACCTGGAATCACGACGCGTGATTCTGCTTCCTTAAAGCTGCTACTCATACCACTCGATTCGTTTCCAACGGACTCTTTGAGACTGCACAAAATCGTATTTTGCATTATATTCGATCCATATAATATGACATCGTGCGTTCACTATAGTCAATTCGACCTATAGTTTCTAGTGACGCTCTTAAGGCCTCGTTTCATTACTATACTCATATTTCGAGTCTATGTATTCTTTTAGGCCTATTAATTCATTCCAAATCAATATGAAATCGACATTAAGCTCATAGTGTTCATATTTCATGAATTCCCTCACTATGGCATTTATCAAGCATTTACATACTCATTTTCACAATTCCTCCAAACTTACAATGTAATTCCGTTTAACCATCTAAAATCATAGACATTACCTCAATACAACTTTAGGATGCCCATAATTCATAAATTCATTCAACCCATATCTTCTCACATTATACCCATTCTAGGTTTTCTAGGTCACACCAATTCCACCACATCTCTAGATAATCTATCCATCAATACACATCCAACTCAACTCCAAAATTACTTAAATAAACAATGTACTTGGATTGGAGTATTAGAATCTTACCAAAATCTGATTTTTCTTCTTGCTCCAAATGTCAATGCCCTTATCTCCTTCAATACCAACAATGGGATTTTGGGTTCCAACTATGTTGTTCACTTCCTCAAGATGAACAACTTAGTGTCTAATGGCTTCCCCTCAAATCTTACTGGAAATGGCTGATTTTACAGAGAGAAAGTTAGGTTTTTGGGTTAGAAATGGAAGATTGGTGTTTTTCCCAAAATTTTTAGATTTTCAGCACTCCTTTTATAGAAATCGCTTGAGGAGATCGATCTGGTCCAAGAGGAGATCGATCTGGTCCCCTTAAATCTCTCATTTTCACGGCATTTTAAGCATGAGATCGATCTGTCGAAGCATGAGATCGATCTGCTCCCAAACAGAGAACTAAGGAGATCGATCTGTATGCTTGAGGATCGATCTTTTTATTACAAAATGCTTAGGGGATCGATCTGGCCCCATTGGAGATCGATCTGCTCTATTCCATTGCCCAAATAAGAGCATTCTGGCTCTTCCAGATCGATCTCTCATCCTATGAGATCGATCTGGCCTTCATGTTTTCCAGATTTCCTGCAGTTTCCTTGCTGCAACTCACACCCAATTGTCCTTAATCTACTGCCATGGCCATTTTCTCATCCATCCACCTTTATGACTTGAAATAGCATCCATCATACCTTATGCATATTAAAACTTGTGTGCATTCATTGTATATCCAAAAGTATCACATTCCAAACTAAATGGAAGCATAACTTCATTCCATTATACCACACTACTTATTTTGAGTTTCAATCACATCCATCACTTATATGAACTCTTTTCTTCATATTCATACTCAATGAAACTTGTATGTATGTTACAAATCATATTAAACATATGTACATTGAATCCACGGACTTACACCACTTATGCTTTACATTACAAGTCCATTCACATTAATTGATCCAATTACACACGTTATAAATATACATGTACGAGATCTCACATAGCGGCCCCGAGGAGGAGGGCTTGTGAGACCCCGTTCATGTATAGTTGTAATGTGTGTAATTGGATCAATGAATACTAATGGACTTATAATATAAAGTATAATTGACGTAAGTCCATGAATTCAATGTACACATATGTAATATGATTTGTAATGTACATACAAGTTTCATTGTGTATGACCATGAAGAAATGAGTTCTTATAAGTGATGAGTGTGATTGGAACTCAAAATGGATAGTGTGGTAAATGGAAGGAAGTTTCATGAATATAAATGCTTCAATTGGGTTTTATATAGTAGACCTTTGGATATACAAGTAATGCACACAAGTTTCAATGTGCATAAGGTATGAATGGATGCCATTTTCGAGTCATAAAGGTGGATGGATGAGAAAATGGCTATGGTAGCAGATTAAGGGTGTTTTGGTGTGAGTTGCAGCAGGAAAACTGCAAAAAATTTGGAAAGTATGAAGGCTAGATCGATCTCATAGGATGAGAGATCGATCTAGAATAGCCAAAATGCTCTTATTTGGGCAATGGAATTGAGCAGATTGATCTCCAATGGGGCCAGATCGATCTCCTAACCATTCTGTAATGAAAAGATCGATCCTCAAGCATACAAATCGATCTCTTTAGCTTTCTGTTTGGGAGCAGATCGATCTTATGCTTAAAATGCCATGAAAAATAGGGATTTAAGGGGACCATATCGATCTCCTCCTAGTGGAGATCGATCTCCTCAAGCTATTTCTATAAAAAGAGTGCTAAAAATCTAAAAATTTTGGAAAAAAATCAACCCACCATTTTCAACCCAAAAACTTAAACTTTCTCTCTCTAAAATCAGCCATTTCCAGTAAGATTTGAGGGGAGGCCATTAGACACTAAGTTGTTCATCTTGAGGAAGAGAACAACATAGTTGGAACAAAATCCCATTGTTGGTATTGAAGGAGTTAAGGGCATTGACATTTGGAGCAAGAAGAGAAATTGGATTTGGTAAGATTCTAACACCCCAACTCTGGTACATTATCTATTTAAATAATTTTGGAGTGGTTTGGCATGAGTATGGATGGTTGGAAACACCCAGGTTTTGTTAGAAACTAATGTAACCTAGAAAAGGGATTGAACCTAGTGTGAGAAAGTGAAAGTCAAATGAGTTGATGAATTATGGGTATGCTAAAGTAGCTATTGGAGTAATGTAAATGATATGAAATGGGTAAATGAAGCTATAAAGTGAGTTTAGTGAATTTATGAGGATGAGTATAAGTAAGGCTGATTGAAAGGCCATAGTGGGGAAGTTTGTGAACCACAAGCCTAATATCGATTTCGAATAAGTTAAGAGGCCTAAGAGAATCCATCTACTCGAGTTATAAGTGGAATAATAAAGCGAGGCCTCACAAGCGATAATAGAGACTATAAGTCGAATCGACTATAGTAAACGCAAAGGTTAGATTATAATGGACTAAAACGATTCGAAATTTCATTTATGTACAGTTTCGAAGAGTCCATTGGAAACGAATCGAGCTGTACGAGTAAGCAGTTTTAAGGAAGAGGAATCACGCGTCGCGATTTCAGGTAAGGGAATTTTGTGAGTATATAGAGGTAGCTGCTCGTACTTTGAACTTGTGGGTGAATATTGGGTGTTTTATGAAATGCATGGTTGCTCAAGTAAATGATTGATGGTATTCATGAATGATGATAAGTATGTGCGTGACTTTGGTTTTGAAGTGGATTCTATGAAATGGGATAGTAAGGCTAATAATTGCATAAATCTAATGTTTTTATGTTTTACAAAATGTAATTGCTTTGTTTTAAGCAAGCTTGTAGATGGGCCGGCTAGTGTTTTATTGATGTTGTGGAAAAAAAATCATTTGTGAAGTGCTAAACCCGGTTGCCAGGATTGTTTGATTGTGTATGAGCCGCCTATCGTATTTGTATGACATAAATCGCGCTAGAACCTCGCTCGTGCTGGATTTCAATATTTTCACTTGTGTGAAATATGCTAGAGCTTAGCTCGCACTTTGTTTTGGAACTATGATGATGTTTTATAAACCGTATTGGAGCTTTTGCTCGTACGTAGATTTTGAGTGGTTGTCTTATGCATATAATTGTACTGGAGCGATGCTTGTACGTGGTTTCTTCATAGTTTTATGCATAAATGTCGCACTAGAGCATTGCTCATACGAAGTGATTTATTATGATGCATGAATTCGCGCTAGAGCGTAGGTCGCGCTGGTTTTCACATTGTGGTATGTATGAGGCCGTGGTGAGAGATCAGATTGGTGTTCAGGGAACCCAATAGGCCTAACACACCTCTTGAGTGGGGTGAGGGTGAGGGGCTAGGACCTGACATAATCCATTCAGGGAACCCAACAGGCCTAACAGAACTTGGAGTAAGGTGAGGGTGACGGGCTAGGACCTGAATCAAGGAACCCAACAGGGGTGAGCAAGGCCATGAGGGGCTAGGACTTGGTATTGAGAGTACTCCCACGTGCACTTGAGACTATAGTGGTTACACTTGGTATGGGGTAGATAAGACCTACGGCAGGCACCCCCAACCATGTTATGGGTCCACGGAGTACGATGTACCGTGTATATCACATGGAGTACGATGTACCGCGTGGTGGTTACTTGATTTGAGAAAGTCTGACGGAGAACTAACCCACCTTCATGCCAGCATGATACCCCGTACACTGGGATCCATGTGGTCTGGGATGATATGTGACATAGTTGGCCAACATAGTTAGTTGAGATATAGTGACTTGTCTCCTTGCTTGATTTACTTACTACCACATGATTTTAATCTATAATTTTGCTTGTGACTGTCCAGAGTAGACCCGAGGGAAGGGTCGAGCCTTGTAGACTTGATTTGTGAAACGATGAAGATGTTTGTGATTGAGAAAATGGTTTGTGATGGGATTGTATGTGTTTGAGAAAGAGCTTTATGATGTGGGTTTAAAAAGGAGGTTTCTTAATGAATTGCCCTTTTTAATGAATTTAAATGAGATTAAGCATGAAATGATTTATACATGATGTTTTTACCATGTTTTATATGCCAATGTACATGATTTTGATACATAATATATATGTATACTCATATGGCATAGTTTTACTTCCTCAAACTCCTACTATAAATGATTTATGCATAACACTATCAGCATGTAGATAGAGTAGTTATCTACCATGCTTGCATTATTGCCTTATTGAGCGTATGGTTGCTCATCCCTCTCTATCCCCCTCCTACAGAGCGTGCATAGTAGCCCAGTGAGGACTGAGGCGTGGTATTTTTGGACATCCACTGCATCTCTATCACCCAGAGGTATATACACAGTGATTTCTTTTTGTATCTAACTAATGTAAAAGTACAATAGTCATTTGAAATGTAATTATGGGGGATGTAGATGTCAGTAATCACATTTTGTATAAGTAAACGATTAACTTCGAAAGTATGACATCGTTTCATTAAATTGTGAATGAATGATAAGTGGCGGTTATTAGTGACTCACAGCCCAACTGTATGTGGTGAATTGTTCACGATCGGGTAAGGTAACAGTAAAACGCAAAAAATTTATTGAGATTTTTGGTAAAAGGGAATGAAAAAGGGTCGTGATAGAGCTACAACTGAGGAAAAAGGGAAACAGGCTGTAGGTGTAAGCAGAGGAAGGGTGCACGCACCGGACAAGGACACTGCAGACGCATCGACGGATGTGATTAAAGGTACCATCCAAATCTTTGATTTAGAAGCATTAGTATTATTTAATCTTGGTGCCACGCATTCCTTCATATCCCCTTCCTTTGCACATAAATTGTTGAAGCATGTGAAACCTACATTGATAGATAAAATGTTGATGATTTCTACACCCATCAATGATAGTCAATTGACCGAGCATGTGTGTAGGGATTGTAAACTGATGATAGAGGGAAAGGAAATGATAGCCAATTTAATTTTATTGAATATGAATGATTTCGATGTAATATTGGGAATGGATTGGTTGGCTACCAATCGTGTCGTTATGGATTGTCATGCCAAGACATTGATGTTTTCAGGATTAGACAATCTTATTGTAAACTTGATGAAAAAAATGATATGAAAATAATATGTTTGTTGTAAATAAAGGAGAATGATTCTAAATGCATAATGCTTGAGAGATAAATTTATTGTTTATGATATATGCTGAATGTGGAGTGATGGTTTATGTTACTAACGATGGAAAGGATAATATGAAGGGTTCATTGCATACGTGGTTGACATAGATAAGGCACTCCCGAAATTGAGAGACATTCCAGTGATTGCGGAATTTTTTGATGTCTTTTCGAATACCCCCGGATAGAGAAATGGAGTTTGGTATAGAGTTAATGCCTGGTATCAAGCCGATATCTAAACCATCGTATCGAATGGCTCCGATTGAGTTGAAGGAGTTAAAGAAGCAAATGCAAGAGTTGCTGGAGAAGGGGTTTATAAGATCGAATGTCTCACCTTGGGGAGCACCGATATTGTTTATATGGAAGAAGGATGGGAGCCTCTTGTCACGACCCAATTCCATTCTCTTTAACCGAAAATCACTGAAAATTTTTTTGCGTTTTACTGTTACCTTACCCGGTCGTGAACTAAACTCACCACACACTATTGGGCTGAGTCAATAATAAACACCACATCTCATTCATTCTCAGTTAACTAAAACGATGTCATACATTTGCATTTAATCGTGTACTTATACGAATACATGTTTTACTGACATCTACATCCCCCATAATTACAACTCAAAAGAATACTGTGCTTTTACATTGTTTAGATACAAAAAGAATCACTGTGTATATACCTCTAAGCGATGGAGATGCAGCAGAGTCAAAATACCACGCCTCAGTCCTCACTGGGCTACTATGCACGCTCTGTAGGGGGGAAAATAGAGAGGGATGAGCAACCACACGCTCAATAAGGCAATAATGCAAGCATGGTAGATAACTACTCTATCTACATGCTGGTAGTGTTATGCATAAATCGTTTATGGTAGGAGCATGAGGAAGTAAAACTATGCCATATGAGTATACATATATATATATATATATCATGTATCAAAATCATGTACATTGGCATATAAAACATGGTAAAAACATCATGTATAAATCATCTCATTCTCAATCTCATTTAAATTCATAAAAAAAGACAATTCATTAAGAAACCTCCTTTTTAAACCCACGTCATAAAACTTTTTCTCAAACACATACAATCTCATCACATCAATTCACAATCACAACCTCATTTTCATTTCATAAATCAATTCCACGAGGCTCGACCCCTCCTTCGGGTCTACCTTAAACAATCACAAATCACACTTAGAGATTTAAAAATCATGTGGTAGTAAGTAAATCAAGCAAAGAGACAGGTTACTATATCTCGAGTGACTACGTTGGCCAATCGTCACATATCATCCTAGACCACATGGATCCCGGTGTGCGGGGTATCATGCTGGTACGAAGGTGGGTTAGTTCTCCGCCAGACTTTCTCAAATCAAGTAACCACCACGCGGTACATTGTACTCCATGTGATATACACGGTACATCGTACTCCGCGGACCCATAACATGGTTGGGGGTGCCTGCCATAGGTCTTATCTACCCCATACCCAGTGTAACCTTTATAGTCTCAAGAGCACGTGGGAGTAACCTTTATACCAGGTCCTAGCCCCTCATGGCCTTGCTCGCCCCTGTTGGGTTCCCTGATTCAGGTCCTAGCCCCTCACCCTCACCCCACTCAAGAGGTCTGTTAGGCCTGTTGGGTTCCTTGAATGGATTATGTCAGGTCCTAGCCCCTCACCCTCACCCCACTCAAGAGGTCTGTTAGGCCTGTTGGGTTCCCTGAGTTAATCCGTATCTCTCACCACAGCCTCATACATACCACAGTGTGAAAACTAGCCCGAGCTACGCTCTAGCGCGAATTCATGCATCAAAACCAATCACTTTGTACGAGCAACGCTCTAGTACGGCATTTATGCATGAAATATGAAGAAACCACGTACGAGCATAGCTCCAGTACGGTTATATGCATAAGAAAATCCACTCAAATCCAAGTACGAGCGTAAGCTCCAGTACGGTTTATAAAACATCATCACAATTCAAATCAAAGTGCGAGCTAAGCTTAAGCACGTATCACACAAGTGAAAACATAGAAATCCAGCGCGAGCGAGGCTCTAGCGCGATTTATGTCATGCAAATACGATAGGCGGCTCATACACAATCAAACAATCCCGACAACCGGGTTTAGCACTTCACAAATGCCTTTTTCCACAACATTAATAAACATTAGCCGACCCATCTACAAGCTTGCTTAAAACAAAGCAATTTCGTTTTGAAAGACATCAAGACATTAGATTTATGCAATTATTAGCCTTACTATCCCATTTCATAGAATCCACTTCCAAAACCAAAAATCACACATGTACTCTTTCTCATTCATGAATACCATCAATCATTTACTTTAGCAACCATGCACTTCGTAAAACACCCAATATTCACCCACAAATTTAAAGTACGAGCAGCTACCTCTATATAATCACAAAATTCCCTTACCTGAAATCACGATGCATGATTCCACTTCCTTAAAGCTGCTACTCGTACCACTTTATTTGTTTCCAACGGACTCTTCGAGACTGCATAAAATCGTATTTCGCATTATATTCGATCCGTATAATATGACATCGTGCGTTCACTATAGTCAATTCGACCTATAGTTTCTAGTGACTCTCTTAAGGCCTCGTTTCATTACTTTACCCATAACTCGAGTCTATGGATTCTTTTAGGCCTATTAACTCATTCCAAATCGATATTAAATCGATATCAAGCCCATAGTGTTAATATTTCATTGATTTCCTCACTATGGCATTTATCAAGCATTTACATACTCATTTTCATAATTCCACTTAAACTCACATTATAACTCCACATAACCATTCCAAATCATCCACATTACACATTTAACTACTTCAGCATGCCTATAAACCACCAACTCCCCAAATCACACTCTCACACTAGAGGCATTCCATTTTCTAGGTCACATTAGTTTCTAACACAACCTAGGTGTTTCCATCCATACATACTCATGCCAAACAACTCCAAAATCAATTAAATAGACAATGTACTTGGATTGGAGTGTTAGAATCTTACCAAATATGATTTTTCTTCTTGCTCCAAATGTCAATGTGTGAGACCCCGTATATGTATAAGGGTATATATGTACATAGAAGTGTAAATAGAGTTGTACTATGAATTCATGAGTGAAGTATATGTGATGTAAGTCCATAAGTAATGTACACACTTGTAATGAGAGTGGTAATCGTACATACAAGTTTCATTATGTATGAATGTGTAGAAATGGACTTAAACATGTGCAGAATGTGTGTAGAATGGATTATGAATAGTTTGGTAAAATGGAAGTAGAATTGCATAAGATGTGCACTTCCATTTTTGTTTATATCAAGTACCATTGGTCATACAAAGATTCTACACAAGTTTTAATGTGTATGAAGTGAGGATGGATGCCATTTTCAAGTCTCAAAGATGAATGAATGAGGAAATGATCATGGTAGCAAATTAAGGATGTTTGGTAAGTGTTGTTGCAGAGGAACTGCAGAAAATCTGGAAATTTTGAAGGGCAGATCGATCTCATGGGATGAGAGATTGATCTGGAAGGCCAGAATGCTCTTATTTGGGCAAAAGAATAGAGCAGATCGATCTCCAATGGAGCCAGATCTATCTCCTTAGCTCTCTGTTTGGGAGCAGATCGATCTCATGCTTCGACAGATCGATCTCATGCCTCGACAGATCGATCTCAGGCTTAAAAATGCCGTGAAAAAGAGGGATTTTAAGGGACCAGATCGATCTCCTCTTGGACCAGATCGATCTCCTCAAGCTAATTCTATATAAGGAGTGCTGGAAATTAGAAAATTTCAGGAAAAACACAAACCTTCCACTTTCAACCCAAAAACCTAACATTCTCTCTAAAAAATCAGCCATTTTCAGTGAGGTTTGAAGAGAGACCATTAGAGACAAAGTTGTTCCTATCAAAGAGAAGAACAACATAGTTGGAAAGCATTTTCCCATTGTTGGTATTGAAGGAGTTAAGGGCATTGCCATTGGAGCAAGAAGAGAAATCAAATTTGGTAAGATTCTAACACTCCAACTATGGTACATTGTTTATTTAATTGATTTTGGAGTTGTTTGGCATGAGTATGGATGGTTAGAAACTATCTAAATACATTGGAATGATTATGACCTAGAAATGGTCTAGAGTGAGAAAGTGGAATGTATGGAGATTAATGATGAATGAGATATGTAAAAGTTATTTATAGTGTTGTGGTATGATTTTAAGATGTGGTTAGTGGATAAATTGTGAGATTTACCTAAAAGAGGTAAAATGTGGATTAAGGCATTTGTAAAATGCATAAGTGAATAATATTGACTAGTGAGGTCAATTATGGGTTAAATACATTAACTCAATCGATTTAATGAATGAATCGTAGCTTCCGAGGATACGCCGAGGCGAGTTGAGCCAAGAGCATGAGAAGCTAAAAGGAAAGGGGTCACACCAAGTAAATCGAGGTAAGGGAATTATGTGGACTCTTAGAGATATCTGTGCGCAATTTGGACGCTTAAATGTTTTGCTAGAATGCATGAGACTAGGAAATGCTGTTGAGTGATTGAAGGGTAAAAGTTGGGAGTTTGAGAAATGTGCATGAAAACAAAAGCATATTGCTTTGAAAATCATGTTTTATTGCTTTTTAGCAAATAATTGGTAGGTTGGCTAACATTGAAATGATTTGCAAAAGAAATGAGTGTGTTTTGGTTTTGTTAACCACATTTTGCAAGTTTTGAGCCACCTACATGATTTCGTGAGTATGAAAGAGTGCAAGAGGCACTAGTTTTCACATGGATTTCATAGTTGTTTTGGCATTGTGCTCGAGTTTGTCTCGCACTGGATGCCCACCTTGCATTTGCCGTGTTTGGAGCTTCGAGTAGACTGGGTGTCACATCGATTAAATAGGCTCACACGTGCATTGTTTTGACATGATTAATTAGCCTTGTTAGGAGCTTCGGATAGACAAGAGGTCGCCCCGATTAAATAGGCTCACACGTGCGTTTGAGATGTGGCATGATATGATGTGTTGATTGGGTCCACGGAGTACGTCGTACCATGCATGTAGCATGGAGTACATTGTACCGTGTTGAATTGTGATGTGCCGTCTTCGGACGAGATCTGCTATGGACCGGCGGGTAGGATTTGACCCACCTCCCGTGTGGAAGCAGATAGTGGTGATATCCCGCACACCTGATCCGTGTAGCCGGTATCACAGGTTATGTACATAGGCCTTGAGGTTATTACCTATTGTTGAACTGCCTATCTCACATGTCTACTGCTATTTGAGATTAAATCCATGTTTGAAATGATTGTGGGTCAGGAAAGCCCGAGGGATGGGCCGAGACCTGACCAGTGATGAATTGATTTGTTAATGGTTTTTAAAGTGCACGGATGCATGATGTTTAATGCCATGCTTTATTGTGAAAATGCATGATGGGTAATGCCATGCTTTTATTGTGAATTATGCATGATGATTTATACCATGCTTTGAGTTGACAAGTGCACTTGATTTCTATAGCATGAATGCTTTACATACCATTAACACAATCATACACTCATGTTTTGAGATAAACAATGAATTAAATGCTTTTGAGCATGGCATCACGATCACGTAGATAGTACAATATCTACCTGTTCGCATGATTGTCTTACTGAGCGTATGGTTTGCTCACCCCCTTATTTTCCCCTCTCTACAGAGATTTGAGTATAGATTGGACGTGACTGGAGGCGTTCCCTTTTTGGTAATTCCGCTGCATCCCATCGCTAAAGGTATACACACCTTGATTATTTTGTATCTAAACTAGACATAGCACAGTAGCATTTTGTATGTAACCACTGGGGATGTAAAACAATGTAAACACATGTAACAACCCTGATATATATACATTTATACAAGTGTTTACTCATAAATAATGTTTCAAATTGAATTGGTATGGTGGAGTGAGTTAGACGTCGACACACAGCCCAACTGTTAAGTGTGGGGTTGTTCACGATCGAGGAAGGATGATTAAGGATTGATGCATGAAAATGCGAAAAATTTGTACGTATTTTGGTAAGTTGAGGGTCGTGACACAATGCCCTTATCTCCTTCAATACCCACAATGGGATTTTGGGTTCCAACTATGTTGTTCTCTTCCTCAAGATGAACAACTTGATGTCTAATGATTTCCCCTCAATTCTTGCTGGAAATGGCTGATTTTAGAGAGAGAAAGTTAGGTTTTTGGGTTAGAAATGGAAGATTGGTGTTTTTCCCAAAATTTTCAGATTTTTAGCCCTCCTTATATAGAAATAGCTTGAGGAGATCGATCTGGTCCAAGAGGAGATCGATCTGGTCCCCTTAAATCTCTCATTTTCATGAAAATTTAAGCATGAGATCGATCTGTCGAAGCATGAGATCGATCTGGTCCCAAATAGAGAGCTAAGGAGATCGATCTGGGTGCTTGAGGATCGATCTTTTCATCACCGAATGCTTAGGAGATCGATCTGGCCTCATTGGAGATTGATCTGCTCTATTCCATTGCCCAAATAAGAGCATTCTGGCTCTTCCAGATCGATCTCTCATCTTATGAGATCGATCTGGCCTTCATGTTTTCCAGATTTCCTGCAGTTTCCTTGCTGCAACTCATACTAACACATCCTTGATCTATTGCCATGGCCATTTTCTCATCCATCCACCTTTATAACTTGAAAATGGCATCCATTCATACCTTATGCACATTGAAACTTGTGTACATTCATTGTATGTCCAAAGGTATGCTACATAAAACCAAATGGAAGCATTTATATTCATGCAACTTCCTTCCATTTACCACACCACCCATTTTGAGTTTCAATCACATCCATCACTTATAAGGACTCATTTCTTCATATTCAAACTCAATGGAACTTGTATGTACGTTACAAATCATATTACACATACATACATTGAATCCATGGACTTACATCGATCATACTTTACATTACAAGTCCATTCACATTCATTACACATTATAACTTTACATATACGGGGTCTCACACCTCTGACTGTGTATAGATTACCGATTGTTGAATAAGGCCACCATTAAGAACAAGTACCCTCTTTCAAGAATCGATGATTTGTTGGATCAGCTCCAGGGAGCCCAAGTATTTTCTAAGATAGATCTACGGTCAGGGTATCATTAGTTGAGGATCAGGGGTGGAGATGTACCCAAGACAACATTTCGTACCCGTTATAGCCACTACGAGTTTTTGGTGATGCCATTTGGATTGACGAATGCTCCCGCAGCATTTATGACATTGATGAATGATGTGTTTAAGCCATACCCGTACAAGTTTGTGATTGTATTTATAGATGATATTTTGGTTTATTCCAAGTCCAGGGAAGAGCATGAGGAGCACTTGAGAGTAGTTCTGCAGACCCTCCGAGAGAAAGAGTTGTATGCCAAACACAACAAGTGTAACTTTTTGGTTGGAACAGATCTCATTTTTGGGGCATGTTGTGTCGAAGGATGGGGTATACATGGATCCATCCAAGATAGAGGCAGTTGTACAGTGGAAACAGCCCAAGACAGTTACTGAGATCAGAAGTTTTCTGGGACTGACAGGGTATTATCGGAGATTTGTAGAGGATTTGTATAGACTAGCTGCTCCATTGACACGCCTCACGCGTAAGGATGTTAAGTTTGTATGGGATGAGGCATGTGAGAGGAGTTTTGAGGAGCTTAAGCGTCGATTGACCACTGCTCCAGTTCTCACCATCCCTACCAGCTCAGGAGGATTCTCGGTGTATACAGATGCATCACACCAGGGATTGGGCTGTGTACTTATACAGGATGGGAAGGTAGTTTACTATGGATCTAGACAGTTGAAAGGTCATGAGAGAAATTACCCGACACATGATTTGAAGTTGGCGGCCATGGTATTTGCTTTGAAAATATGGCGCCACTATCTATGGTGAGAAATTTTAGGTGTTCACGGATCATAAGAGCCTCAAGTACCTGTTCTCGCAGAAAGAGCTGAATATGAGATAGAGGAGATGGCTTGAACTCCTGAAGGACTATGATTGTGAAATCATGTACCACCCGGGTAAGGCAAATGTAGTTGTCGATGCTTTGAGCAGGAAGAAACTCGGGTTGGTGTCTTATATGATGGTACGAGAACATGAATTGTTGGAACACTTTGTGAACCTCAGTTTGGATGTAACACCACCTGGATCGGAGAGATTGGATATAATGGCTAGTTTAAGATTAGAGCCAGAGTTGATTGGCTGTATTCGACAGGCCCAACAGAGCGATCGACGATGCATCGATTGGCTGAGGCAGATACAGACAGGTGTGGGTACTGATATTGAGCTGAGTGGTGATGGGACATTAAGGTTCAGAGGCAGAGTATATGTTCCCAAGGATCCTCAGATCAAGAGGTTAATTTTATTAGAGGCTCACTCATCGAAGTATACGATACATCCGGGAAGTACCAAGATGTATCAAAACCTTCGAAAGGTTTATTGGTGATCTGGAATGAAAAGAGACATTGCTGAATATGTCGCAAAGTGTCTCGTTTGTTAGCAGGTGAAGGTAAAGTATCAGAAGCCTGCAGGATTATTGCAGCCTCTACCGATACCGACATGGAAGTGGGAGCACGTCACCATAGATTTTGTGATGGGGTTGCCAAGGACCCACAGAGGTCATGATGCCATATGGGTTATTATGGACCAGTTGACTAAGTCCGCCCATTTCTTGGCTATGAGAGCTACCGATACACTAAGTCAGTTGGCGAACCTGTATATTTGAGAGATAGTACGATTATATGGTGTTCCAGTGAGCGTTGTTTCTAATAGGAATGCCCGCTTCACTTCCCACTTTTGGGAACATTTTTAGGAAGCGCTGGGGACCCGACTGAGTTTTAGCATCACTTTTCATCCTCAGACAGATGGGCAGTCAGAGAGGACTACACAGACCCTTGAGGATATGTTGAGAGTGTGTGTGCTAGATTTTAGAGGCTCTTGGGATGATCACCTACAGTTAGCCAAGTTCGCTTATAATAACAGTTATCATGCGAGTATCGGGATGGCACCCTATGAGGCACTGTATGGGCGCAGATGTCGATCCCCCATTGGATGGGAAGAGGTTGGTGATAGACAGACTTTTGCTCTTGACTTAGTAAAGCAGGCATATGAGGATGGTCAATTGATATGTGAGAGATTATGGACAGCTCAGAGCCGATAAAAGACTTATGCTGACAAGAGATAGAGACCACTAGAGTTTGATGAGGGTGAGTCGGTATTTCTGAGAGTTTCACCATCGAAGGGTATTATGAGATTTAGTAAGAAGGGCAAGTTGAGCCCTAGATATATCAGACCCTTCAAGATTTTGGAGAGAGTGGGAGATAAGGCGTATAGGTTGGCATTGCCACCAAACTTGGCAAATGTCCACAACGTCTTCCATGTCTCTATGCTTCGGAAGTATCACTCAGACCCAACACACGTGATAAGATATGAGCCGTTGGAGCTCAATGAGAGTATGACGTATGTTGAGAAGTCGGTTCAGATATTAGATAAAAAAGAGAAAGTGTTGCGGAATAAGACAATTCCCTTGGTGAAAGTTCTTTGGCAACATCACACGGTAGAAGAGGCCACATGGGAATTGGAGAACTTGATACGGGAGAAATACCCCCATCTTTTTGAAGAGTGACTTGGTTCTAATTTAGAGGACCAAATTTCTTGAAGGAGGGGAGAATGTGAGACCCCGTACATGTATAGTTGTAACATGCGTAATTGGATCAATGAATGCTAATGGACTTGTAATGTAAAGTATAATTGACGTAAGTCCATGAATTCAATGTACACATATGTAATATGATTTGTAATGTACATATAAGTTTCATTGTGTATGAACATGAAGAAATGAGTTCTTATAAGTGATGAGTGTGATTGGAACTCAAAATGAATAGTATGGTAATGGAAGGAAGTTTCATGAATATAAATGCTTCAATTGGGTTTTATATAGTAGACCTTTGGATATACAAGTAATACACACAAGTTTCAATGTGCATAAGGTATGAATGGATGCCATTTTCAAGTCATAAAGGTGGATGGATGAGAAAATGGCTATAACAGCAGATTAAGGGTGTTTTGGTGTGAGTTGCTGCAGAAAAACTACAGAAAATCTCGAAAGTATGAAGGTCAGATTGATCTCATAGGATGAGAAATCGATCTGAAAGAGCCAGAATGCTCTTATTTGAGCAATGGAATATAGCAGATCGATCTCCAATGGGGCCAAATCGATCTCCTAACCATTCTGTAATGAAAAGATCGATCCTCAAGCATACAGATCGATCTCTTTAGCTCTCTGTTTGGGAGCAGATCGATCTCATGCTTCGACAGATCGATCTCATGCTTAAAATTCCATGAAAAAGAGGGATTTAAGGGGACCAAATCGATCTCCTCAAGCTATTTTTATAAAAGGAGTGCTGAAAATATGAAAATTTCGGGAAAAAACACCATCCTTCCATTTTCGACCCAAAAACCTAACTTTCTCTCTCTAAAATCAGTCATTTCTAGTAAGAATTGAGGGGAGACCATTAGACACTAAGTTGTTCATCTTGAGGAAGAGAACAACATAGTTGGAACCCAAAATCCTATTGTTGGTGTTGAAGGAGCTAAGGGCATTATCATTTGGAGCAAGAAGAGAAATCAGATTTGGTAAGCTTCTAATACTCCAGCCTAAGTACATTGTGTATTTAATTGATTGTGGAGTTGTTTGGCATGAGTATTGGTGGTTGGAAACACCTAGGTTGTGTTAGAAACTAATGTAACCTAGAAAATGGAATGCCTCTAGTGTGAGGAAGTGTGATTTAGGGAGTTGGTGGTTTATGAGTTATGATAAGTTGTTATTTGAGTAATGTGGGTGATTTGAAATGGTTATGTGGAGTTATATTATGAGTTTAGAGAAGACACGAAGATGGGTATATGAGATGCTTGATAAAATGTCATAGTGAGGAAATCAATGAAATATGAACACTATGAGCTTGATATCGATTTAATATCGATTTGGAATGAGTTAATAGGCCTAAAAGAATCCATAGACTTGAGTTATGGGTACAGTAATGAAACGAGGCCTTACAAGCGTTAATAGAGGCTATAGGTCGAATCGACTATAGTAAACGTAAAAGTTAGATTATAACGTGCTAAAACAATTCGAAATTTCGTTTATGTGTGGTCTCGAAGAGTCCATTGGAAACGAATAGAGCCGTATGAGTAAGCAGCTCTAAGGAAGTGGAATCACGCATCGCGATTCCAGGTAAGGGAATTTTGAGAGTATATAGAGATAGCTGCTCGTACTTTGAACTTGTGGATGAATATTGAGTGTTTTATGAAATGCATGGTTGCTCAAGTAAATGATTGATGGTATTCATGAATGAGATAAGTATATGCGTGATTTTGGTTTTGAAGTGGATTCTATGAAATGGGATAGTAAGGCTAATAATTGCATAAATCTAATATTTTGATGTTTTACAAAACCCAATTGCTTCGTTTTAAGCAAGCTTGTAGATGGGCCGGCTAGTGTTTTATTGATGTTATGGTAAAAGCATTTGTGAAGTGCTAAACCCAGTTGCCAGGATTATTTGATTGTGTATGAGCCGCATATCATATTTGTATGACATAAATCACGCTAAAGCCTCGCTCGCGTTGGATTTCAATATTTTCACTTGTGTGAAACATGCTGGAGCTTAGCTCGCACTTTGATTTGAATTGTGATGATGTTTTATAAACCGTATTGGAGCTTTTGCTCGTACGTAGATTTTGAGTGGTTTTCTTATGCATATAACCGTACTGGAGCGATGCTCGTACGTGGTTTCTTCATAGTTTTATGCATAAATGTTGTACTAGAGCGTTGCTCGTACGAAGTGATTTATTATGATGCATGAATTCGCGCTAGAGCGTAGATCGCGCTGGTTTTCATACAATGGTATGTATGAGGCCGTGGTGAGAGATACGGATTGGTGTTCAGGGAATCCAACAGGCCTAACAGACCTCTTGAGTGGGGTGAGGGTGAGGGGCTAGGACCTGAATCAGGGAACCCAATAGGGGTGAGCAAGGCCATAAGGGGCTAGGACCTGGTATTGAGAGTACTCCCACGTGCACTTGAGACTATAGAGGTTACACTTGGTATGGGGTAGATAAGATCTACGGTAGGCACCCCCAATGTTATGGGTCCACGGAGTACGATGTACCGTGTATATCACATGGAGTACGATGTACCGCGTGGTGGTTACTTGATTTGAGAAAGTCTGGCGGAGAACTAACCCACCTTCGTGCCAGCATGATACCCCGAACACCGAGATTCGTGTGGTCTGGGATGATATGTGACATAGTTGGCCAACATAGTCAGTTAAGATATAGTGACCTGTCTCCTTGCTTGATTACTTACTACTAGATGATTTTAATCTATAAGTGTGATTGTGACTATCCAGGGTAGACCCGAGGGAGGGGTCGAGCCTTGTAGACTTGATTTGTGAAATGATGATGATGTTTGTGATTGAGAAAATGGTTTGTGATGGGATTGTATGTGTTTGAGAAAGGGCTTTATGATGTGGGTTTAAAAAGGAGGTTTCTTAATGAATTGCCATTTTTATGAATTTAAATGAGATTGAGCATGAGATGGTTTGTACATGATGATTTACCATGTTTTATTATGCCAATTTACATGATTTTAATACATGATATATGTATACGCATATGGCATAGTTTTGTTTTCCTCATGCTCTGAACTATGAATGATTTATGCATAACACTATCAGCATGTAGATAGAGTAGTTATCTACCGTACTTGCATTATTGCCTTACTGAGCGTGTGGTTGCTCATCCCTCTCTATTTTTCCCTCCTACAGAGCGTGCATAGTAGTCGAGTGAGGACTGAGGCATGGTATTTTGGACATCCTCTGCATCTCCATCACTCAGAGGTATATACACAGTGATTTCTTTTTGTATCTAAACAATGTAAAAGCACAGTAGTCATTTGAAATGTGATTATGGGGGATGTAGATGTCAGTAGTCATATTTTGTATAAGTAAACGATTAACTTCGGATGTATGACATCGTTTCATTAAATTGTGAATGAATGATAAGTGGTGGTTATTATTGACTCACAACCCAACTGTATGTGGTGAGTTGTTCTCGATCGGGTAAGGTAACAGTAAAATGCGAAAATTTTATTGAGATTTTCGGTAAAAGGGAATGAAAAAGGGTCGTGACGCGGGGCCTTATGAGAGATGATAGAGGCTATAGAGTGAATTGACTATAGTAAACCCAAAGGTTATGTTATACTAAACTAAAATAATGTGAAATGCGATTATGTACAGTTTCAAAGAGTTCGTTGGAGACGAATCAAGCCGCACACGTAAGCAGCTTTAAGGAAGTGGAATCAAGCAACGCGATTCCAGGTAAGGGAATTTTGTACGTATATAGAGGTAACTGCTCGTGTTTTGTGGGTATATAGGGCTTCAATAATGTTGATGCGTTTATAAAAATGTGTTTGACAATGTATGCAAATTACTACGAGTATTTGTATGAAATTTGGTTGTTTGAAATGATATTGTGAAGAAATGGGATAGTAAGGCTAATAATTGCATAAATCAAGTGTTTTGAATGCTTTCACAAAACATGTGTCTTGTTTTGAATGAATTGATAGATAGGCTGGCTATTGTGGTTTAATGTTGTGTGATAGCACATGTGAAGTGCCAAATATGTTTTGAGATTGGTTTTGAAAGCTTATGAGCCGCCTATCATGTTTATGTTAATTAAATCATGCTGGAGTCTAGCTCGCACTGGGTATTGATGTTTTCATATGTTTGAAACATGCTGGAGCTTAGCTAGCACTTTGGTTTGAAACTATGACGATGCTTTATAAACCGTACTGGACCTTTTGCTCCTACGTGGATTTTGAGTGGTTTTCTTATGCATATAACCGTACTGGAGTGATGCTCGTAAGTGGTTTCTTCATATTTTATGCATAAATGTCGTACTAGAGCATTGCTCATATAGGGTGATTTATTATGATGCCTGAATTCGCGCTAGAGCGTACCTCGCGTTGGTTTTCACACTGTGGTATGTATGAGGCTGTGGAGAGGGTGATACAGAATGGTGTTCAGGGAACCCAACAAGCCTAACAAACCTCTTAAGTGGGGTGAGGGTGAGGGGTTGGGACCTAACATAAATCCATTTAGGGAACCCAACTCGCCTAACAGACCTCTTGAGTGGGGTAGGGTGAGGGGCTAGGACCTGAATAAGGGAACCCAACAAGGACGAGCAAGGCCATAAGGGGCTAGGACCTGGTATTAAGAGTACTCCCACTTACACTTGAGACTAGAGGTTTCACTCGGTATGAGCTAGATAAGACCTACTACAGGTACCCCCAACCATGTTATGGGTCCGTGGAGTACGATGTATCGCGTGGTTGAGTTACTGACGAGAAAAGTCTGGCGGAGAACTAACCCACCTTCGTTCCAGCATGATACCCCGCACACCGAGATCCGTGTGGTCTGGGATGATATGTGACATAGTTGGCCAACATAGTTTATGAGCTTATAATGACCTGTCTCCCTTGCTTGATTTACTTAATACCACATGATTTTAATCTATAAGTGTGATTGTGACTGTCCAAGGTAGACCCGAGGGAGGGGTCGAGCCTTATGGACTTGATTTGTGAAATGATAATGATGTTTGTAATTGAGAATTGATTTCGATGGATTTTATGCATTGAGAAAGAGAAATGATTTAAAAGGAGGTTTCTTAATTGAATTGCCATTTTTTATGAGATTTGACGATTGATGAGCATGAGATGATTTGTACATGATGATTTTACCATGTTTTATATGCTAATTTTCATGATTTAAATACATGATATATGTATACTCATATGACATAGTTTTCTTCCTCATGCTCCTATAATAAATGATTTATGCATAACATTATTAGGATGTAGATAGAGTAGTTATCTACCATGTTTGCATATATCCGTACTGAGTGTGTGGTTGCTCATCCCGCTCTATTTTCCCCCTCTACAGAGCGTACATAGTGACCCAGTGAGGACTAAGACATTTTGGTTAAGACATCCGCTGCATCTCCATCACTCAGAGGTATATACACAGTTGGAGCGTTGGATAGGAGACTTAGCAATAAATGTAGTTTTCACATCTCGAGGATTGGCATGGTAGCTCATTCCTTTGCTTTTCTTGCTTCCCTTTTTTTCTTTAGCTAGCTTCCTTTGCTCGTCATGTTGCTTCTTCAGCCTTAATTGATCCTCGTAAATCTCCTTGGGGGTAAGGGGAGCAAGAGTGATCTTCTTGCCATCCATAAAAAAGGAGTAACGGTTAGTGTAACCGTCATAGATGATTTTCCGATCATACTGCCACGGTCTACCTAGCAACAGGTGGCTAGCTTGCATGGGTACCACGTCACACAACACTTCATCTTGATATCTTCCAATAAGAAAAGGAACCAAGACTTACTTCACCATGTTCACTTCACCATAATCATTAATCCACTGAAACTTATATGGGCGATGATGCTTAGTAGTGGGCAATTTTAGCTTATCAACATTAGTACAACTCCCACCATCAATGATCACAGAGCATACCTTGTCACTAATATAACATCTTGTATGGAAGATGTTTTCACATTGTACCTCATCCTTAAACTTCACATGAGTATTAAGAGCACGTCTAGCAACAAGTGCTTCACCATAAGCAGCAAACTCAACAACTTCTTCTTTTTCAGCATCTTCTAACGCAGGCATCTCATCCTCAATACCAACATCAAAACCTTCACTCTCAACATCTCCATTCTCAAGCATGAGCATCACTCTATGGTTAGGACACTGAGAGGCAACATGTCCACGAACCAAACACTTAAAGCACTTTATGTCACGTGTTCTGCTCCGGGATGCTTGGGCAGGCTTAGTCTTAGGCTTTGGAGGGTCCTCAAACTTTGGCTTAACAAAACTTTCTGACTTAGGCTTAAACACAGGCTTATCATCCCTACAAAAGGTGTTAGATTTCCAAACAAGAATTGAACTAGGAGTGAAACGAGATGTACCTTTCCTTTTGAGTTGCTTTTCCACTTTGATGGCCACATGCAGTATCTCCTCTAAATCCATGTAATGCTACAACTCTACAACATTGGCAATCTCACAATTCAAACCTTGGAGAAAACGAGCCATAGTAGCTTCTGTATCCTCTTGGATATTGGCTCGGATCATGATTATCCCCATCTCCTTGTAATAATCGTCAACACTTTTTGAACCCTGGGTGAGACCTTGGAGCTTCTGGTACAACTCTCTGTAATAATGGTTAGGCACAAATCTTTTCCTCATGATATGCTTCATCTCATCCCATGTAGACATTGGAGGATCACCACATCTTCTTCTACTGGAGACTAGCTGATTCCACCATACCATAGCATATTTTGTGAACTCTACTGCAGCAAGTTTAACCTTCTTTACCTCAAAGTAGTGGTGGCAGTCAAATACCATGTCAATCTTCCTTTCCCACTCTAAATATGCCTTGGGATCATTCTTACCTTGGAAAGGAGGAATCTTCAATTTTATGCTACCAAGGTTTCCATCCATCTTCTCTTTGCCTCTATCACGGGCTCTATCAACTCGATCTCTATCTCTATACTCATGATGCCTTCTATGATGTCTATTTGCCTCAGACTCTTCTTCCAAATCATACCCAATACTATCATCATACTCTTCATTGGTAACAATCTTACTTTTCATACGGGAAGAATCACCTTGTTGGATCCTTGCAAACTAAGCTTCATGTCGACCCAACTTATCATGAATGTCATTGAATTTCACGTCCATCCGTTGGAACTGTTGTTGCATTGCCTGGAGCATAAACTCAATTTTTTTACAGTCTGACTTATCACCTTTAGAAGACATCTTTAACCTACAAGAAACATTAATGTTAACAGAAAACAAAGAACCTCACAAGTGATAACCTCACGTGTTTACACTCAATTCACTCAAGATGGGGCACTCACACTCGTGTTTCACTCAAGTAATTTGGCTTTTCTCTACTAATGTTTCTCACACACTCATGCCTTTTTCCCTTACTCTACCTCAACTCTATAGGTTCACAATCGTACTAGAGACTCAGTCAAAGATTCAACCTTGAAAGATCAACCAATTCACCAAGTATTTTTTTTCTTCTTTTTTTTCTTCCTTTTTTTTTCTCTTTTTTTTTTTTTTACAAAGACTAATCTGATTTGTGGCTAGGGTGGTGAGGAAGAGTTTTAGTGTGGCTAAGAGACTGACTTGAAACAAAATTCAGAAGTCCAATTCAAACACAACGACTAAGTGTAGAGTCCAACTCAAACACAACGACTAAGTGTAGAGTCCAACTCAAACACAACGACTAAGTGTAGAATCCAACTCAAACACTACAACTAAGTGTAGGATTTTTTTTTTAACAAAGACTAATCTGATTTGTGGCTAGGGTGGTGAGGAAGAGATTTAGTGTGGCTAAGATACTAACTTGAAACAAAAATTCAGAAGTCCAACTCAAACACAACAAGAATCTCAAAGAAATAATCACCAGAAAAATAAAACAATGCCTAAAACTATATAGGAAAACAATGGAATTTGGCCAAGAGAAGGTGGGGCCCGTGAATATGATTCACAGGTTCGTTGTATTTCATCGTTTTCTTTAAAACATGGACTCTTGCATCTCGTAACTCAACAGAATCTTTTTTAATGAACAGTGTTTGAACTGTACACGGTTTCTTCTTTTTTTTTTCTTTTTGACACTGACTTAGTGTTAGAGATGAAGGGGAAGACGCACAACCAGAAAATCGAAACCTTGCTCTGATTCCAAACTGATATACGTGTACAAGAGGATGATTTAGGACGATCAAGGAAACGTATGGATTGGGAATTGAAACAGCAAAAAACCCAAGCGGGGCGAAAATAATGATGATAGACTAAAATAGAAAATAGAATAACAACATAGACCCAAAGTCTAAAGAGACTTGAACCAAAGGTATTAGACCTCGACCCTACGAATATAAAATTTAAGAACCTAAGGTATAACAATGGTGGTTGGTGAAGAGGGAGACGCCATGTCACGACCCTTAACTTACCAAAATACGTACAAATTTTTCGCATTTTCATGCATCAATCCTTAATCATCTTTCCTCGATCTTCAACAACCACACACTCAACAGTTGGGCTGTGTGTCGACGTCTAACTCACTCCACCATACCAATTCAATTTGAAACATTATTTATGAGTAAACACTTGTTTAAATGTATATATATCAGAGTTGATACATGTGTTTACATTGTTTTACATCCCCACTGGTTACATACAAAATGCTACTGTGCTATGTCTAGTTTAGATACAAAACAATCAAGGTGTGTATACCTTTAGCGATGAGATGCAGCGGAATTACCAAAAAGGGAACGCCTCCAGTCACGTCTAATCTATACTCAAATCTCTGTAGAGAGGGGAAAATAAGGGGGGTGAGCAAACCACACGCTCAGTAAGGCAATCATGCGAACAGGTAGATACTGCACTATCTACGTGATCGTGATGCCATGCTCAAAAGCATTTAATTCATTATTTATCTCAAAACATGAGTGTATGATTGTGTTAATGGTATGTAAAGCATTCATGCTATAGAAATCAAGTGCACATGTCAACTTAAAGCATGGTATAAATCATCATGCATAATTCACAATAAAAGCATGGCATTACCCATCATGCATTTTCACAATAAAGCATGGCATTAAACATCATGCATCCGTGCACTTTAAAAACCATTAACAAATCAATTCATCACTGGTCAGGTCTCGACCCATCCCTCGGGCTTTCCTGACCCACAATCATTTCAAACATGGATTTAATCTCAAATAGCAGTAGACATGTGAGATAGGCAGTTCAACAATAGGTAATAACCTCAAGGCCTATGTACATAACCTGTGATACCAGCTACACGGATCAGGTGTGCTGGATATCACCACTATCTGCTTCCACACGGGAGGTGGGTTAAATCCTACCCGCCGGTCTATAGCAGATCTCGTCCGAAGACGACACATCATAACTCAACACGGTACAATGTACTCCATGCTACATGCACGGTACGACGTACTCCGTGGACCCAATCAACACATCATATCACGCCACATCTCAAACGCACGTGTGAGCCTATTTAATCGGGGCGACCTCTTGTCTATCCGAAGCTCCTAACATGGCTAATTAATCATGTCAAAACAATGCACGTGTGAGCCTATTTAATCGATGTGACACCCAGTCTACTCGAAGCTCCAAACACGGCAACATGCAAGGTGGGCATCCAGTGCGAGACAAACTCGAGCACAATGCCAAAACAATTATGAAATCCATGTGAAAACTAGTGCCTCTTACACTCTTTCATACTCACGAAATCATGTAGGTGGCTCAAAACTTGCAAAATGTGGTTAACAAAACCAAAACACACTCATTTCTTTTGCAAATCATTTCAATGTTAGCCAACCTACCAATTATTTGCTAAAAAGCAATAAAACATGATTTTCAAAGCAATATGCTTTTGTTTTCATGCACATTTCTCAAACTCCCAACTTTTACCCTTCAATCACCCAACAACATTTCCTAATCTCATGCATTCTAGCAAAACGTTTAAGCGCCCAAATTGTGCACAGATATCTCTAAGAGTCCACACAATTCCCTTACCTCGATTTACTTGGTGTGACTGCTTTCCTTTTAGCTTCTCACGCTCTTGGCTCAACTCGCCTCGACGTATCCTCAGAAGCTGCGATTCATTCATTAAATTGATTGAGCTAACGTATTTAACCCATAATTGACCTCACTAGTCAATATTATTCACTTATGCATTTTACAAATGCCTTAATCCACATTTTACCTCTTTTAGGCAAATCTCACAATTTATCCACCAACAACATCTTAAAATCATACCCATAACACTATTAATAACTTCTATATATATCTCATTTCTCATTAATCTCCATCAATTTCACTTTCTCACACTAAACCATTTCTAGGTCAAAATCATTCCAATGCATTCTAGATAGTTTCTAACCATCCATACTCATGCCAAACAACTCCAAAATCAATTAAATAAACAATGTACCATAGTTGGAGTGTTAGAATCTTACCAAATTGATTTCTCTTCTTGCTCCAATGGCAATGCCCTTAACTCCTTCAATACCAATAATGAGAAAATGCTTTCCAACTATGTTGTTCTTCTCTTTGATAGAAACAACTTTGTCTCTAATGGTCTCTCTTCAAACCTCACTGAAAATGGCTGATTTTTGAGAGAGAAAGTTAGGTTTTTGGGTTGAAAGTGGAAGGTTAGTGTTTTTCCCGAAATTTTCTGATTTTCAGCACTCCTTATATAGAATTAGCTTGAGGAGATCGATCTGGTCCAAGAGGAGATCGATCTGGTCCCTTAAAATCCCTCCTTTTCACGGCATTTTTAAGCCTGAGATCGATCTGTCAAAGCATGAGATCGATCTGTCAAGGCATGAGATCGATCTGTCGAAGCATGAGTCGATCTGCTCCCAAACAGAGAGCTAAGGAGATCGATCTGGCTCTATTGGAGATCGATCTGCTCTATTCTTTTGCCCAAATAAGAGCATTCTGGCTCTTCCAGATCGATCTCTCATCCCATGAGATCGATCTGCCCTTCAAAATTTCCAGATTTCCTGCAGTTCCTCTGCAACAACACTTACCAAACATCCTTAATTTGCTACCATGATCATTTCCTCATCCATTCATTTTTGAGACTTGAAAATGGCATCCATCCTCACTTCATACACATTAAAACTTGTGTAGAATCTTTGTATGAACAATGGTACTTAATATAAACAAAAATGGAAGTGCACATCTTATGCAATTCTACTTCCATTTTACCAAACTATTCATAATCCATTCTACACACATTCTCCACATGTTTAAGTCCATTTCTACACATTCATACATAATGAAACTTGTATGTACGTGGTCTCATTACAAGTGTGTACATTACTTATGGACTTACATCACATATACTTTACTCATAAATTCATAGTACAACTCTATTTACACTTCTATGTACATATATAACCTTATACATATACGGGGTCTCACATTCTCCCCCACTTAGAAAATTTGGTCCTCCAAATTGGAACCAATTATTCTGTGGCTTCTTCCACAGTGTGATGTTGCCAAAGTATCTTCACCAAGGGAATTGTCTTTGTCCTCAGCACTTTCTCTTTTCTATCCAATACCCGAACTGGCTTCTCAACATAGGTCATACCCTCATTGAGCTCCAAAGGCTCATATCTTATCACATGTGCCGGGTCCGGGTGATACTTCCTCAACATGGATACGTGGAAGACGTTATGCACACTTGCCAACTCTGGTGGCAATGCCAACCTATACGCCTTGTCTCCCACCTTATCAAGTATCTCAAATGGCCCTATATATCGAGGGCTCAACTTTCCCTTCTTCCCAAATCTCATAATTCCCTTCGAAGGGGAAACTTTCAAAAACACTGACTCACCCACCTCAAACTCTAGTGGTCTCCGTCTCTTGTCAGCATAACTCTTTTGCCTGCTCTGAGCTGTCCGTAACCTCTCACATATCAATTGGACGTACTCAGAGGCTTGTCTAACCAAGTCGGGAGCAAAGATCTGTCTGTCACCAACCTCTTCCCATCCAATAGGGGAACGGCATCTACGCCTATACAATGCCTCATATGGTGCCATCCCGATACTCGCATGAAAACTATTATTATACGCGAACTTTGCGAGTGGCAATTGGTCATCCCAGGAGCCTCCAAAATCCAATGCACACGCTCTCAACATGTCCTCCAGGGTCTGTATAGTCCTCTCTGACTGACCATCTGTCTGAGGATGAAACGCGATGCTAAAATTCAACTGGGTCCCCATCGCTTCCTGAAAATGTTCCCAAAAGTGGGAAGTGAAGCGGGCATCCCTATCAGAAACAACGCTCACTGGAATTTCATGTAGCCTCACTATCTCGTGCACATATAGGTTCGCTAACTGGCTCAGAGTATCGGTAGGTCTCATAGCTAGAAAATGGGCTGATTTCGTCAACCGATCCATAATCACCCATATGGTATCATGACCTCTCCGGGTCCTCGGTAATCCCATCACAAAATCCATGGTGACATGCTCCCACTTCCATGTCGGTATCGGTAGAGGCTGCAATAACCCTGCAGGCTTCTGATGCTCTACCTTTACCTGCTGACAAACGAGACACTTAGCAACATATTCAGCAATGTGCTTTTTTATTCCCGACCACCAATAAACCTTTCGAAGGTTTTGATACATTTTGGTACCCCCTGGATGTATCGTATACTTCGATGAGTGAGCCTCTGTCAGGATCAACCTTCTGATCTCTGCGTCATCAGGAACACATATCCTACCTCTGAACCTCAACAATCCATCCGAACTCAACCCAAAGTCTGTCTCTATACCCCTCTGTATCTGCCCGACAATATCACTACACTGCTAATCAACTCGCTGAGCCTGTCGGATTCGATCTACCAGATCCGGTTCCAACTGCAGGCTAGCTATCATAAATCCACTGTCAGTGTCAGGCGGGGTCATATCCAAACTGAGGTTCATGAACTGTTCCAACAACTCGTGTTCCCTGATCATCATGAATGATACCATCCCGAGATGCTTCCTACTCAATGCATCAGCAACCACATTTGCTTTACCCGGGTGGTATAGGATTTCACAATCATAATCCTTTAACAGCTCGAGCCATCTCCTCTGTCTCATGTTCAACTCTTTCTGTGAGAACAGGTACTTAAGGCTCTTATGATCTGTATAAATCTGAAATCTCTCACCATAGAGGTAGTGGCGCCATATCTTCAGCGCAAACACCGCTGCCAACTCCAAGTCATCGGTCGGGTAGTTCCTCTCATGATCCTTTAACTGTCTTGATCCATAAGCTACTACCTTCCCATCCTGCATCAATACACAGCCCAGTCCTAGGTGTAAAGCATGCATACACCGAGAAACCTCCTGAGCTGGTAGGAATGGTGAGTATTGGAGCTGTAGTTAATCTCCTTTTCAACTCTTCAAAACTGTCTTCACACTTTTTGTCCCACACAAACTCTACATTTTTCCTTGTGAGACGTGTCAATGGAGCAGCTAACCTCAAAAATCCCTCTCCAAACCTTCGGTAATACCCAACTAAACCCAGGAAACTTCTGATCTCTGTCACTGTCTGGGGTCTCTGCCACTGAACTACGGCCTCAATCTTAGATGGATCTACTGATACTCCATCCTTTGATACTATGTGACCCAGAAAAGAGATATGTTCCAACCAAAAGTCACACTTACTGAGTTTAGCGTACAACTTCTTCTCTCGGAGAGTTTGTAGCACTATCCTTAAATGCCTCTCATGCTCCTCTCTAGACCTTGAATACACCAGTATATCATCAATAAACACAATAACAAATCGATCCAAGTACTGGTGGAATACCTCATTCATCAAAGACATAAAAGCTGCGGGAGCATTCGTCAACCCGAATGGCATAACCATGAACTCATAACGTCCATACCGGGTGCGAAAAGCTGTCTTGGGTACATCTCCACCTCGTATCTTCAACTGATGGTACCCTGATCTCAGATCTATCTTGGAAAAGACTTGCGCTCCCTTAAGCTGATCCAACAAATCATCGATACGTGGAAGGGGATACTTATTCTTGATGGTGGCCTTATTCAACAACCGGTAATCTATACACAGTCAGAGGCTTCCATCCTTCTTCCTTACAAACAGAATCGGTGCTCCCCAAGGTGAGACGCTCGGCCTGATGAACCCCTTCTCCAGCAACTCTTGTAATTGTTTCCTTAACTCCTCTAACTCAACTTGAGCCATTCTGTATGGTGGCTTAGACATCGGCTCTGTACCAGGTGCCAAATCTATACCAAACTCCATCTCCCTATCTGGAGGTAACCCTGGTAACTCATCCGAAAAGACATCTGGAAATTCCCTAACCACTGGTATGTCTTCCAATTCCGGACGTGCCTTATCCGTCTCAATCACAAAAGCGATGAATCCTTCACATTGTTCTTTCTACCATTAGTATCATAAATCATCACATCACATACATAAATAAAATCAAATTTATCTTTCATACATCATGTATCAAGATTGTACTCATCACACTTATAATAATCATGTTCTTTAATTTCATTTCACAAAATTAACTACAAGATTGTCTATCTTTGGAAACATCAAGGTTTTAGCATGACAATCCATCACAACATGATTGGCAGCCAACCAATCCATTCCTAGGATCACATCAAAATCACTCATGTTTAATAAAATTAAATCGGCTGCCATCTCTTTACCTCCTATCTTCATTTTACAATCCCTATAATATGCTCAGTCAACTGACTATCATTCATAGGGGTAGATATCAACAACATCTTATCAAGCAGCGTGGGTTTTACATGCTTCAACAATTTACATGCAAAGGATGGCGAAATAAAGGAATGCGTGGCACCAGGATCAAACAGTACATAAGCTTCTAAATCAAAGATTTGGATGGTACCTTTTACCACATCTGATGACTGATCTGCAGTATCCTGATCCAGTGCGTGCACTCGTCCTCTGCTTACACCCATTGCTGGCTTCCCCTTTTCCTCAGCTGTAGCCCTCCTCCTCGGAGCAGCTGTACCAACTGGAGCTCTCTCTGGCTCCTTGCCCTTCTGTGGGGCTTTCTCTATCATCTCTGGGCAATCTCTGATTATGTGCCTTGGCTTCCCACATCTGAAGCATACAACCTGAGGTCCATAACATGGTCGAGTACCATGGTACCTACCACACTTGCCACACTATTCTGTAGTAGGCCGTGTTCCTCCAATCACGATTCCCTTAGCTGGAGCAATGGTCGGATACATGGGAGTATCAACTGTCCTCTCTCGGATCTCATCAAATCTCGGCCTCTTTCCAGAGAATCTCTTGCTTCCTTTATAGCTGAAGCCTCTTTCCATCATAGGTCTCTTCTTATCTCTGTCTCTCATCTTACCAACCTTTCCAAACTCCGAGGCGATTCTATCAACATCTTGTTCACATAGTTGCGCCCTGCGTACTGCCTCCTCATAGGTCGGTATATCTAGGGGAACCAGTCTAGACCTGACGGTCGGTCTCAATCCATCCACAAACTTCTGGATCTTCTCGACCTCATTGCCCATCATCGTGTTGGGATCATATCTGCCCAGGGATATAAAAGCAGTCTCATACTCATCCACAGTCCTGCTCCCTTGGGACAACCCCAAAAATGTCATCTTTAGCTTTCGCTGGGCGGTATCCGGGACATACTGTCTCTGGAAGGCCTCTAGAAACACATCCCAGCTGATCTCAGTATACCGGGCTCTCAAAATAGGCCTGGTGGATTTCCACCAATGTTCTGCTGATCCCTTCAGCATAAAAGCGACAAATGCTACCATCTCGGTAGTAGTGCACTCAAAGAACCCATATAATTTCTCGATCTCATTGATCCAATCCTCAGCCGCTACTGGGTCCTTTACTCCACTGAAAGACGGCGGTCCAAACTTCTGGAACTGCCGCAGTCTATCCAAATCACATCCATATCCCCAACCTCTACTGCCTGGCATAGCAACCGGCGTAGGCACATCCTGTGTGCATGGGGTATCTGTCGTCTGAGGTCCTTGGGCTTGCCTCGCCCGTGCCTCGGGAGCTGCTGCCTGCTCGGCATCACCCTGTGTAGCGGGACTCTGTCTACCGCCAACTCCAGATAAAGATTGGGTGACCAACTCCACAATCATCTCAATGCTCCGCTCAATCCTCGCGAAGCGAGCCTCAGTACTCTCGGGCCTCTCCTCTGGACCCTGTGGAGCGTGCTCAACATCCCACCTCAACATTCTCCTGAGCCTCGTGTGTTTCTGGCTCAACACGACCCCCAGGCCTACCTCTACGGCCTCGAGCCTGTGCTCTCATCCCTCTACCGCGACTCGTATTAGGCATACTTACTCAGTTCCCTACATTCACAACCAATTACTTAGTCAACCCATCGACATACACTATTTGTATCTAAACAAGCACAGTAATTTGGGGATGTAATTTTTCACTTATTAAGTATTTTAGACACGACACACGTCAGACCAACTCGAGCTCTGATACCAACTTCTGTCACGACCCTCAACTTACCAAAATACATACAAATATTTTGCATTTTCATGCATCAATCCTTAATCATCTTTCCTCAATCTTCAACAACCACACACTTAACAGTTGGGCTGTGTGTCGACGTCTAACTCACTCCACCATACCAATTCAATTTGAAACATTATTTATGAGTAAACACTTGTTTAAATGTATATATATCAGAGTTGATACATGTGTTTACATTATTTTACATCCCCAGTGGTTACATACAAAATGCTACTGTGCTATGTCTAGTTTAGATACAAAACAATCAAGGTGTGTATACCTTTAGCGATGGGATGCAGCAGAATTACCAAAAAGGGAACGCCTCTAGTCACGTCCAATCTATACTCAAATCTCTGTAGAGAGGGGAAAATAAGGGGGGTGAGCAAACCACACGCTCAGTAAGGCAATCATGCGAACAAGTAGATACTGCACTATCTACGTGATCGTGATGCCATGCTCAAAAGCATTTAATTCATTGTTTATCTCAAAACATGAGTGTATGATTGTGTTAATGGTATGTAAAGCATTCATGCTATAGAAATCAAGTGCACATGTCAACTCAAAGCATGGTATAAATCATCATGCATAATTCACAATAAAAGCATGGCATTACCCATCATGCATTTTCACAATAAAGCATGGCATTAAACATCATGCATCCGTGCACTTTAAAAACCATTAACAAATCAATTCATCACTGGTCAGGTCTCAGCCCATCCCTCGGGCTTTCCTGACCCACAATCATTTCAAACATGGATTTAATCTCAAATAGCAGTAGACATGTGAGATAGGCAGTTCAACAATAGGTAATAACCTCAAGGCCTATGTACATAACCTGTGATACCGGCTACACGGATCAGGTGTGTGGGATATCACCACTATCTGCTTACACACGGGAGGTGGGTCAAATCCTACCCGTCGGTCCATAGCAGATCTCGTCCGAAGACGACACATCATAACTCAACACGGTACAATGTACTCCATGCTACATGCACGGTACGACGTACTCCGTGGACCCAATCAACACATCATATCACGCCACATCTCAAACGCACGTGTGAGCCTATTTAATCGGGGCGACCTCTTGTCTATCCGAAGCTCCTAACACGGCTAATTAATCATGTCAAAACAATGCACGTGTGAGCCTATTTAATCGATGTGACACCCAGTCTACTCGAAGCTCCAAACACGGCAACATGCAAGGTGGGCATCCAGTGCGAGACAAACTCGAGCACAATGCCAAAACAATTATGAAATCCATGTGAAAACTAGTGCCTCTTGCACTCTTTCATACTCACGAAATCATGTAGGTGGCTCAAAACTTGCAAAATGTGGTTAACAAAACCACAACACACTCATTTCTTTTGCAAATCATTTCAATGTTAGCCAACCTACCAATTATTTGCTAAAAAGCAATAAAACATGATTTTCAAAGCAATATGCTTTTCTTTTCATGCACATTTCTCAAACTCCCAACTTTTACCCTTCAATCACCCAACAACATTTCCTAATCTCATGCATTCTAGCAAAACGTTTAAGCGCCCAAATTGCGCACAGATATCTCTAAGAGTCCACACAATTCCCTTACCTCGATTTACTTGGTGTGACTCCTTTCCTTTTAGCTTCTCACGCTCTTGGCTCAACTCACCTCGGCGTATCCTCGGAAGCTGCGATTCATTCATTAAATCGATTGAGTTAACGTATTTAACCCATAATTGACCTCACTAGTCAATATTATTCACTTATGCATTTTACAAATGCCTTAATCCACATTTTACCTCTTTTAGGCAAATCTCACAATTTATCCACCAACATCTTAAAATCATACCCATAAAACTATTAATAACTTCTACATATATCTCATTTCTCATTAATCTCCATCAATTTCACTTTCTCACACTAAACCATTTCTAGGTCAAAATCATTCCAATGCATTCTAGATAGTTTCTAACCATCCATACTCATGCCAAACAACTCCAAAATCAATTAAATAAATAATGTACCATAGTTGGAGTGTTAGAATCTTACCAAATTGATTTCTCTTCTTGCTCCAATGGCAATGCCCTTAACTCCTTCAATACCAACAATGGGAAAATGCTTTCCAACTATGTTGTTCTTCTCTTTGATAGGAACAACTTTGTCTCTAATGGTCTCTCTTCAAACCTCACTGAAAATGGCTGATTTTTGAGAGAGAAAGTTAGGTTTTTGGGTTGAAAGTGGAAGGTTAGTGTTTTTCTCGAAATTTTCTGATTTTCAGCACTCCTTATATAGAATTAGCTTGAGGAGATCGATCTGGTCCAAGAGGAGATCGATCTGGTCCCTTAAAATCTCTCTTTTTCACGGCATTTTTAAGCCTGAGATCGATCTGTCGAAGCATGAGATTGATCTATCAAGGCATGAGATCGATCTGTCGAAGCATGAGATCGATCTGCTCCCAAACAGAGAGCGAAGGAGATCGATCTGGCTCCATTGGAGATCGATCTGCTCTATTCTTTTGCCCAAATAAGAGCATTTTGGCTCTTCCAGATCGATCTCTCATCCCATGAGATCGATCTGCCCTTTAAAATTTCCAGATTTCCTGCAGTTCCTCTGCAACAACACTTACCAAACATCCTTAATTTGCTACCATGATCATTTCCTCATTCATTCATTTTTGAGACTTGAAAATGGCATCCATCCTCACTTCATATTCATTAAAACTTGTGTAGAATCTTTGTATGACCAATGGTACTTAATATAAACAAAAATGGAAGTGCACATCTTATGCAATTCTACTTCCATTTTACCAAACTATTCATAATCCATTCTACACACATTCTCCACATGTTTAAGTCCATTTCTACACATTCATACATAATGAAACTTGTATGTACGATTACCACTCTCATTACAAGTGTGTACATTACTTATGGACTTACATCACATATACTTCAATCATAAATTCATAGTACAACTCTATTTACACTTCTATGTACATATATACCCTTATACATATACGGGGTCTCACACGCCACAAGGAAGAAGACCTTGATAAGCCTTGAGAGAGAACCCTAGAAAGAGGCACACTCAAATTTATGAAAATTCAATCTGATCTATTCTATTCAAGAGCGTTTACAATGTATTTATAATAATATCTAGCACTTAAGCCCTTAAACAAGTGGGCTGGAATTAACACCAAATATAAAATAAGACTAAAACCTAAATTCAGGCATAAGCCTAGTTACATAGGATAATTGGTCTATAAAATGTAATAAGACTCAAATGTAGGCTATTTAAACACTTAACCCAATTTATTACTAAACTAAGACTCATGTCATTTGGGCTTCCAAACAAATATAGGTGGCTGGGGACTTTTCATGGAAGCTTCCTTGACAAACAAATGAGACCAGGGCTTGTTGCATCTTCTTAGCTCGAGCTTGGGTAATTGGACCTCCTTGGATGACTCATGGATCCTTGGCATCACGATCATCATGAACATCATGAGCAAGTGGACCTCCATCAGTTCCTCTCATGATCCTTTAACTGCCTAGATCCATAGGCTACTACCTTTTTATCCTGCATCAATACACAGCCCAGTCCTAGGTGTGAAGCATCCGTATACACCGAGAAACCTCCTGAGCTTGTAGGAATGGTGAGTATCGGAGCAGTGGTTAATCTCCTTTTCAACTCCTCAAAGCTTTCCTCACACTTATCGTCCCACACATACTCCACATTCTTCCTCATGAGACGTGTCAAAGGAGCAGCTAACTTTGAAAATCCCTCTACAAACGTTTGATAATACCCAGCTAAACCCAAGAAACTTTTGATCTCTGTCACTGTCTGGGGTCTCTGCCACTGAACTACGGCCTCAATCTTAGATGGATCCACTGACACTCCATCTTTTGATACTATATGAGCCAGGAAAGAGATCTGTTCCAACCAAAAGTCGCACTTACTGAGTTTAGTGTACAACTACTTCTCTCGAAGGGTTTGTGGCACTATCCTTAGATGCCTTTCATGCTCCTCTCTAGACCTTGAGTATACCAGTATATCATCAATGAACACGATCACAAATCGATCCAAATACTGGTGGAATACCTCATTCATCAATGACATAAAAGCTACGGGAGCATTCGTCAACCCGAATGGCATAACCATAAACTCATAATGTCCATACCGGGTGTGAAAAGCTGTCTTGGATACATCTCCACCTCGTATCTTTAATTGATGGTACCCTGATCTCAAATCTATCTTGGAAAAGACCTGCGCTCCCTTAAGCTGATCCAACAAGTCATCGATGCGTGGAAGGGGATACTTATTCTTGATTGTGGCCTTATTCAACAACCGAAAATCTATACACAGTCGGAGGCTTCCATCCTTCTTCCTTACAAACAGAACAGGTGCTCCCCAAGGTGAGACGCTCGGTCTGATGAACCCCTTCTCTAGCAACTCTTACAGCTGTTTCCTTAGTTCTTCCAACTCAATTTGAGCCATTCTGTATGGTGGCTTGGATATCGGCTCTGTACCAAGTGCCAAGTCTATACCAAATTCCATCTCCCTATCTGGAGGTAACCCTGGTAACTCATCCGAAAATACATCTGGAAACTCCTTAACCACTGGTATGTCTCCTAATTCCGAACGTGCCTTATTCATCTCAATCACATAAGCGATAAACCCTTCACATTATTCTTTCCACCATTAGAAATCATAATTCATCACATCAACAAGATATATAAATTGTAAATTGAATTCATCTCTACATTATCATGTAACTAGATTATACTCTTTTCAATTGCAATAACATATCATTTCTTTTCATTTCACCAAATTTACAACAAGGTTGTCTATCTTTGGAAACATCAAAGTTTTTGCATGACAATCCATAATAACATGATTGGTAGCCAACCAATCCATCCCTAGGATCACATCAAAATCACTCATATTTAATAAAATTAAATCGACTGCCATCTCTTTACCTCCTATCCTCATCTTACAATGCCTATATACTTGCTCAGTCAACTGACTATCATTCATAGGGGTAGATATCAACAACATCTTATCAAGCAGTGTGGGTTTTACATGCTTCAACAATTTACATGCAAAGGATGGTGATACAAAAGAATGCGTGGCACCTGGATCAAACAGTACATAAGCTTCTAAATCAAAGATTTGGATGGTACCTTTTACCATATCCGATGACTGATCCGCAATGTCTTGGTCCAGTGCGTGCACTCATCCTCTACTCACACCCACTGCTTGCTTCCCCTTTTCCTCAACTGTAGCCCTCCTCCCCGGGGCAACTGTACCAACTGGAGCTCTCTCTAGCTCCTTGCCCTTCTGTGGGGCTCTCCCTGTCATCTCTGGGCAATCTCTGATTATGTGCCTTGGCTTCCCACATTTGAAGCATACTACCTGAGGTCCATAGCATGGTGGAGTTCCATGGTACCTACCACACTTGCCACACTGTTCCGTAGTAGCCCGTGGTCCTCCAATCATAATTTCCTTAGCTGGAGCAATGGCCGGATACATAGGAGTATTAACTGTCCTCTCCCTAATCTCATCAATCCTCGACCTCTTTTCAGAGAATCTTTTGCTTCCCTTATTGAAGCCTCTATTCATCATTGGTCACTTCTTCTCTCTGTCCCTCATCTTACCAACCTTTCCAAACTCTGAGGTGATTCTATCCACATCTTGTTCACATAATTGCGCCCTGCGCACTGCCTTCTCATAGGTTGGTATATCTAGAGGAACCAATCTGAACCTGATGGTCGGTCTCAATCCATCCATAAATTTTTGGATCTTCTCGACCTCATTACTCATTGTCACGATCCAATTCCATTCTCTTTAACTGAAAATCACTGAAAATTTTTCACGTTTTACTGTTACCTTACCCGGTCGTGAACTAACTCACCACACACTGTTGGGCGGTGAGTCAATAATAAACACCAAATCTCATTCATTCTCAATTAATTAAAACGATGTCATACATTTGTATTTAATCGTGTACTTATACGAATACATGTTTTACTGACATCCACATCCCCCATAATTACAACTCAAAAGAATACTGTGCTTTTACATTGTTTAGATACAAAAAGAATCACTGTGTATATACCTCTTAGCAATGGAGATGCAGCGGAGTCCAAAATATCATACCTCAGTCCTTACTGGGCTACTATGCACGCTCTGTAGGGGGGAAAATTGTCACGACCCAATTCCATTCTCTTTAACCGAAAGTCACTAAAAATTTTTCGCGTTTTACTGTTACCTTACCCGGTCGTGAACTAAACTCACCACACACTGTTGGGCTGTGAGCCAATAATAATCACCACATCTCATTCATTCTCAATTAATTAAAATGATGTCATACATGTGCATTTAATCGTGTACTTATACGAATTCATGTTTTACTGACATCTACATCCCCCATAAGTACAACTCAAAAGAATACTGTGCTTTTACATTGTTTAGATACAAAAAGAATCACTGTGTATGTACCTCTTAGCAATGGAGATGCAGCGGAGTCCAAAATACCACGCCTCAGTCCTCACTGGGCTACTATGCACGCTCTGTAGGGGGAAAATAGAGTGGGATGAGCAACCACACGCTCAGTAAGGCAATAATACAAGCATGGTAGATAACTACTCTATCTACATGCTGATAGTGTTATGCATAAATCCTTTATGGTAGGAGCATGAGGAATAAAACTATGCCATATGAGTATACATATATATCATGTATCAAAGTCATGTAAAATTGGCATATAAAACATGGTAAAACATCATGTATAAATCATCTCATGCTCGATCTCATTTAAATTCATAAAAAGGGCAATTCATTAAGAAACCTCCTTTTTTTTTTAAACCCACGTCATAAAACTCTTTCTCATCACATACAATCACATCACATCAACTCACAATCACAACCTCATTTTCCTCTCACAAATCAAATCCACGATGCTCGACCCCTCCTTCGGGTCTACCTTAAACAATCACAAATCACACTTAGAGATTTAAAATCATGTGGTAGTAAGTGAATCAAGCAAGGAGACAGGTTACTATATCTCAAGTGACTACGTTGACCAATCGTCACATATCATCCCAGACCACACGGATTCCGGTGTGCGGGGTTTCATGCTGGCACGAAGGTGGGTTAGTTCTCCACCAGACTTTCTCAATCAAGTAACCACCACGCGGTACATCGTACTCCATGTGATATACACAGTACATCGTACTCCGCGGACCCATAACATGGTTGGGGGTGCCTGCCATAGTCTTATCTACCCCATACCAAGTGTAACCTTTATAGTCTCAAGAGCGCGTGGGAGTAACCTCAATACCAGGTCCTAGCCCCTCATGGCCTTGCTCGTCCCTGTTGGGTTCCCTGATTCAGGTCCTAGCCCCTCACCCTCACCTCACTCAAGAGGTCTGTTAGGACTATTGGGTTCCCTGAATGGATTATGTCAGGTCCTAGCCCCTCACCCTCACCCCACTCAAGAGGTCTGTCAGGCCTGTTGGGTTCCCTGAGTTAATCCGTATCTCTCGCCACGGCCTCATACATACCACAGTGTGAAAACCAGCGCGAGCTACGCTCTAGCGCGAATTCATGCATCAAACCAATCACTTCGTACGAGCAACACTCTGGTACGACATTTATGCATAAAATATGAAGAAACCATGTACGAGCATAGCTCCAGTACAGTTATATGCATAAGAAAAAACACTCAAATACACGTACGAGCGTAAGCTCCAGTACGGTTTATAAACATCATCACAATTCAAATTCAAAGTGCGAGCTAAGCTCAAGCACGTTTCACACAAGTGAAAAGATAGAAGTCCAGCGCGAGCGAGTCTCTAACGCAAATTAAATCACATACACGCGATAGGCGGCTTACATGCATTCAAAACATCTCATAATATGCTTAGTGCCTCATATGGGCTATTTCACAACATCATTCAAGTACTAGCCAGCCTATCCTTTATTTGCTCAAATCAAAGCATTGTGTTTTGTAAAAGAATTAAAAACACATGATTTATGCAATTATTAGCCTTACTATCCCTTTTTCAATAACCATTTCAAAACAACCAAATCTCATACAAACACTCATACATCATCAAAACACATTTCTATAAGTCCATGCACATTTCCAAAGCCCTATATATACCCACGAGTTCAAAATACGAGCAGCTACCTCTATATACTTACAAAATTCCCTTACCTGGAATCGCGATGCGTGATTCCACTTCCTTAAGCTGCTTACTCGTACGGTTCGGTTCGCCTTCAACGAACTCTTCGGGACTGCACAAAATCGTATTCCGCATTATATTCGATCCATATATTGCAACCCTTGTGCTTGTTATAGTCAATTTAATCTATAGCCTCTATTAAAGCTTATTTGGCCTCGTTTAATTACTTTACCCATAGCTCGAGTCTATGGACCTTCTTAGGCCTATTAACTTATTCAAAGTCGATATCAAATCGACATAAAGCTCATAGCGTTCATATTCCATGAATCCCCTCACTATGGCATTTATCAATCATATACATACCCATTTCCACAATTCCTCCAAACTCACAATGTAATCTCATTTAACCATTTAAAATCATAAATATTACCCCAATAACAACTTTAGCATGCCATAAATCATAGGCTCATTTAATCCCACATATCCTCACATTATACCCATTTTAGATTTCTAGGTCACACCAATTCCACTACATTCCTAGGTAGTTTATCCATCAATACTCATATCAATCAACTTCAAAATCAATTAAATAGCTAATGCATTTGGATTGGAGTGTTAGAATCTTACCAATATGATTTCTCTTCTTGCTCCAAATGGTAATGCCCTTAACTCCTTCAATTCCAAAGATGGGAAGATGCCCTCTCACTATGTTGTTCTTCTCTTTGATAGGAATAACTTTGCCTCTAATGATCTCTCTCTAAATCTCACTGAAAATGGCTGATTTTAGAGAGGGAAAATTAGGTTTTTGGGTTTGAGATTGTAAAGTTAAGTGTTTTTCCGAGATTTCCAGATTTTCAGCTCTCCTTATATAGAAATGGCTTGAGGAGATCGATCTGGTCCAAGAGGAGATCGATCTGGTCCCTTAAAATCCCTCTTTTTCACGGCATTTTTAAGCTTGAGATCGATCTGTCGAAGCATGAGTCGATCTGTCTAGGCATGAGATCGATCTGTCGAAGCATGAGATCGATCTGTCTAGGCATGAGATCGATCTGTCGAAGCATGAGATCGATCTGGTCCCAAACAGAGAGCTAAGGAGATCGATCTGGGTGCTTGGGGATCGATCTTTCCACTACAGAATGCTTGGCAGATCGATCTGGCTCCATTGGAGATCGATCTGCTCTATTCTTTCGCCCAAATAAGAGCATTCTGGCTCTTCCAGATCGATCTCTCATCCTATGAGATCGATCTGGGCCTCATGTTTTCCAGATTTCCTACAGTTTCCTTGCTGCAACTCATACCAACACATCATTAATCTATTGCCATGGCCATTTTCTCATCCCTCCACCTTTATAACTTGAAAATGGCATCCATTCATACCTTATGCACATTGAAACTTGTGTGCATTCATTGTATGTTCAAAGGTATGCTACATAAAACCAAATGGAAGCATAACTCCATTCCATTTTACCACATTACTCATCTTGAGTCTCAATCACCTCCATCACTTGCTAGAACTCATTTCTTCGTATTCATACTCAATGAAACTTGTATGTACGTTACAATTTATATTACACATACATACATTGAATCCATGGACTTACATCAATCATACTTTACATTACAAGTCCATTCATATTATTTGATCTAATTACACACATTACCCTTATACATATACGGGGTCTTACAAAAATAGAGTGGGATGAGCAACCACACGCTCAGTAAGGCAATAATGCAAGCATGGTAGATAACTACTCTATCTACATGCTGATAGTGTTATGCATAAATCATTTATGGTAGGAGCATGAGGAATAAAACTATGCCATGTGAATATACATATATATCATGTATCAAAATCATGTGAATTGGCATATAAAACATGGTAGAAACATCATGTATAAATCATCTCATGCTCAATCTCATTTAAATTCATAAAAAAGGCAATTCATTAAGAAACCTCCTTTTTAAACCAACATCATAAACCACCAAATCAACTCACAATCACAACCACATTTTCATTTCACAATTCAAGCATGTGTATAAAAACTAGGTCACTATATCAAAAGTGCCTATGTGGACCATTACATCATAAATCCTCCCAGACCACACGCATCCAAGTGTGCGGGGTATCACGCTGGCATGAAGATGGATTATCCCTCGCCAGACATTCTCACCACATAACCATCATGCGGTACATCGTACTCCATGTGATATACACGGTACAGCGTACTCCGCAGACTCATATCGTGATTGGGGGTGCCATTCCTAGGTCTTACCTACCCCATACCAAGAGTTTTCCATATCCATGAAGGAGAGCCTCCCTGCCGAACAGAGCCTCCCTGCCTCCTCGGGCTTAAGGATGTTAGCTTAAGGATGTAGGGCTTAAGGATCCTTCAGTAAGAGAGCCTCTCCACCGAACAGAGCCTTCCCACCTAACAGAGCCTCCCCGCCTCTTTGGGCTTAAGGATGTTGGCTTAAGGATGTAGGGCTTAAGGATCTTACTGTACCCATGTAGGAGAGCCTCCCTGCCTAACAGAGCCTCCCCGCCCCTCCAGGGCTTAAGGATGTTGGCTTAAGGATCCCACCGTAAGAGAGCCTCCCCACCGAACAGAGCCTCCCCGCCTAACAGAGCCTCCCCGCCTCTTTGGGCATAAGGATGTTGGCTTAAGGATGTAAGGCTTAAGGATCTTACCATCTTTCACAACCTTATACGTATCACAATGTGCAAACTTGTGCGAGCAAAGCTCTAGCACGACTCATGCATCCTCTCATAAGGAGACGCGTACGAGCATAGCTCTAGTACGGTTATACTCGTAAGACAACCCACTCAAAAGTCTCGTACGAGCCGAAGCTCCAGTACGGTTTATAAACGTCATCATGGTTTCCAAATCAAGGTGCGAGCTACGCTCCAGCACGTTTCATACAAATGAAAACATAGAAATCCTGCGTGAGCGAGGCTCTAGCGCGATTTATGTCATACAAATATGATAGGCGGCTCATACACAATCAAATAATCTCGACAATCGGGTTTAGCACTCACAAATGCTTTTTCACAACAACAATACAATACTAGTCGACCCATCTACAAGCTTTGCTTAAAATCAAGCAATTTCGTTTTGAAAAGCATCACAACATTAGATTTATGCAATTATTAGCCTTACTATCCCATTTCATAAAATCCACTTCAAATCCAAAACCACGCATATACTCATCATCATTCACGAATACCATCAATCATTTATTTGAGCAACCATGCATTTCATAAAACACCCAATATTCACCCACAAGTTCAAAGTACGAGCAGCTACCTCTATATACTCACAAAATTCCCTTACCTGGAATCGCGATGCCTGATTCCACTTCCTTAAGCTGCTTACTCGTACGGTTCGATTCGTCTTTAACGAACTCTTCGGGACTGCACAAAATCGTATCCCGCATTATATTCGATCCATATAATGCAACCCTTGTGCTTGCTATAGTCAATTTAATCTATAGCCTCTATTAACGCTTATATGGCCTCGTTTCATTACTTTACCCATAACTCGAGTCTATGGATCTTCTTAGGCCTATTAACTTATTCAAAATCGATATTAAATCGACATTAAGCTCATAGTGTTCATATTCCATGAATTCCCTCACTATGGCATTTATCAAGCATATACTTACCCATTTTCACAATTCCTCCACTCTCACAATGTAATCTCATTTAACCATCTAAAATCATAAGCATTACCTCACTAACAACTTTAGCATGCCCATAAATCATAAACTTATTCAACCCATATATTCTCACATCATACCCATTCTAGGTTTTCTAGGTTACACCAATTCCACCACATCCCTAGATAATTTATCCATCAATAGTCATGCCAAACAACTCCAAAATCAATTAAATGGACAATGTATTTGGATTGGAGTGTTAGAATCTTACCAAATATGATTTTTCTTCTTGCTCCAAATGGCAATGCCCTTAACTCCTTCAATACCAACAATGGAAAAATGCCTTCACACTATGTTGTTCTTCTCTTTGATAGGAACAACTTTGTCTCTAATGGTCTCTCTTTAATTCTTGCTGGAAATGGCTGATTTTAGAGAGGGAAAGTTAGGTTTTTTGGGTTGAAAGTGAAAGGTTAGTGTTTTTCCTGAGATTTCCTGATTTTCAGCCCTCCTTATATAGAAATAGCTTGAGGAGATCGATCTGGTCCAAGAGGAGATCGATCTGGTCCCTTAAAATCCCTCTTTTTCACGGCATTTTTAAGCCTGAGATCGATCTGTCGAAGCATGAGATCGATCTGTCGAGGCATGAGATCGATCTGCTCCCAAACAGAGAGCTAAGGAGATCGATCTGGGTGCTTGAGGATCGATCTTTTCACTACAGAATGCTTGGGAGATCGATCTGGCTCCATTGGAGATCGATCTGCTCTATTCTTTCACCCAAATAAGAGCATTCTGGCTCTTCCAGATCGATCTCTCATCTTATGAGATCGATCTGGCCCTCATGTTTTCCAGATTTCCTGTAGTTTCCTTGCTGCAACTCATACCAATACATCCTTAATCTATTTCCATGGCCATTTTCTCATCCATCCACCTTTATAACTTGAAAATGGCATCCATTCATACCTTATGCACATTGAAACTTGTGTGCATTCATTGTATGTCCAAAGGTATGCTACATGAAACCAAATGGAAGCATAACTCCATTCCATTTTACCACACTACTCATCTTGAGTTTCAATCACATCCATCACTTGCCAGAACTCATTTCTTCATATTTGTACTCAATGAAACTTGTATGTACGTTACAATTCATATTACACATACATACATTGAATCCATGGACTTACATCAATCATACTTTACATTACAAGTCCATTCATATTATTTGATCCAATTATACACATTACCATTATACATATACGGGGTCTTACACTCATCCTGTTGGGATCATATCTGCCCAATGAGATAAAAGCAGTCTAATACTCATCCACAGTCCTTCTCCGTTGGGTCAGTCCCAAAAATGTCATTTTCATCTTCTGCTGTGCAGTATTCAGAACGTACTGTCTCCGAAAGGCCTTCAAAAATATATCCCAGCTGATCTCAGTATGTCGAGCTCTCAAAATAGGCCTGGTGGACTTCCACCAATATTCTGCTGATCCCTTCAGCATAAAAGTGGCAAATGCTACCATCTCGGTGGTAGTGCACTCAAAGAACCCATATAACTTCTCAATTTCACTTATCCAATCCTCAGCAGCTACTGGGTCCTTAACTCCGCTAAAAGACGACGGTCCAAACTTTTAGAATTGTCGCAGTCTATCCAAATCACAACCGTAACCCCAGCCTCTACTAGCCTGTGGTGTAGCAACAGGTGTAGGCATATCTTGTGCAGGTGGGGTATCTGTTGTCTGAGGTCTCAGGGCTGGCCTTGCTCGTGCCTCAGGAGCTACCGCCTGTTTGGCATCACCCTGTGTAGCGGGACTCTGTCTACCGCCAACTCCAGATAAAGATTGGGTGACCAACTCCACAATCATCTCAATGCTCCGTTCAATCCTCGCGAAGCAAGCCTCAGTACTCTCGAGCCTCTCCTCTGGACCCTGTGGAGCATGCTCAACATCAGCCTCCACCTCAACGTCATCCTGAGCCTCGTGTGTTTTCGGCTCAACACGACCCCCAGGCCTACCTCTACGGCCTTGAGCCTGCGCTCTCATCCCTTTACCGCGACTGGTATTACGCATATTTACTCAATTCCCTACATTCACAACCAATTACTTAGTCAGCCCATTGACACACACACAATTGTATCTAAACAAGTACAGTAACATGGGGATGTAATTTTCCAACTTATTAAGTATTTTAGACACGACACACGTCAGAACAACTTAAACTCTGATACCAACTTCTATCACGACCCTCAACTTACCAAAATACATACAAATTTTTCGCATTTTCATGCTTCATTTATTATTAGTCCTTACCTCAATCGTGAACAGCAATTCTCCTCAATAGTTGGGTTGTGTGTCGACGTCTAACTCACTCCATCATACCAACTCAATTTGTATAATATTTATGAGTAAACACTTGTATAAATGTACATATATCAGAGTTGTTACATGTGTTTACATCGTTTTACATCCCTAATAGTTACATACAAAATGCTACTGTGCTATCGTAAGTTTAGATACAAAATTAAAATAATGTGTATACCTTACGCGATGGGATGCAGCGGATTACCAAAAGAAAATGCCTCCAGTCACGCTCACTCTATACTCAAATTTTTGTAGAGAGGGGGAAAATAAGGGGGTGAGCAAACCACACGCTCAGTAAGGCAATCATGCGAACAGGTAGATACTGCATTATCTACGTGATCGTGATGCCATGCTCAAAAGCATTTAGTTCATCATTTATCTTAAAACATGAGTGTATGATTGTGTTAATGGTATATAAAGCATTCATGCTATTAAAATCCAGTGCACATTTCAACTTAAAGCATGGTATAAATCATCATGCATAATTCATAATAAAGCATGGCATTAACCATCATGCGTTTTCTCAAATAAGCATGGCATTAACCATCATGCATTTTCTCAAATAAGCATGGCATTAAACATCATGCATCCTTGCACTTTAAAAATCATTAACAATCAATATCTCAAAACAATTCAACTCTTGTTAGGTCTCAGCCCATCCCTCGTACTGTCCTGACCCACAAATCATTTCAAATATGGATTTATTCTCAAAACAATAGACATGTGAGATAGGCAATTCAATAATAGGTAATAACCTCAAGGTCTATGGCCATAACCTGTGATACCAGCTATACGAATTAGGTGTGCGAGATATCACCACTATTTACTTCCACACGGGAGGTGGGTCAAATCCTACCCGCTGGTCCATAGCAGATCTCGTCCGAAGATGGCACATCACAATCTCAACACGGTACAACATACTCCATGCTACATGCACGGTACAACGTACTCCGTGGACCCAATCAACACATCATATCAAGCCACATCTCAAAACGCACGTGTGAGCCTATTTAATTGGTACGACCTCTTGTCTACCCGAAACTCCTAACACGGCTAATAAATCATGTCAAAACAATGCACGTGTGAGCCTATTTAATCGATGTGACACCCAGTCGACTCAAAGCTCTAAGCACGACAATAAGTAAGGTGGGCATCTAGTGCGAGCTAAGCTCCAAGTACAATGCCAAAACCAATATGAAATCCATGTGAAAACTAGTGCCTCTAGCACTCATGTATATAAAACACGTCAAATCTCGTGCGAGTCGTACTCTAGCACGCTTTCATTCTCACGAAAACAATGTAGGTGGCTCATTTCTTTGCAAAGTGTGGTTAACAAACCAAAACAACTCATTTCTTTTGCAATTCATTTCAAATATTAGCCAACCTACCAAATCATTTGCTAAAAAGCAATAAAACATGATTTTCAAAGCAATATGCCTTTATTTTCATGCACATTTCTCAAACTCCCAACTCTTTGCCCTTCAATCACCCAATTTCATTTCCTAATTTCTCATGCAATCTAGCAAAGCATTTAAGCACCCAAATTGTACACAGATATCTCTAAGAGTTCACACAATTCCCTTACCTCGATTTACTTGGTGTGACTCTTTTCCTTTTAGCTTCTCACGCTCTTGGCTCAACTCGCTCCGACGTATCCTTAGAAGCTGCGATTCATTCATCCAAATCAATTGAGTTAATATTTTTAACCCATATTTGACCTCACTATTCAATATAATTCACTTCTGCATTTTACCAATACCTTAATCCACATTTTACCCCTTTTAGGTAAATCTTACAATTTATTCACCAACATCTTAAAATCATACCCATAACACTATTGTCACCTCTAGACATCCCATTTCTCATTAATCTCCATACATTCCACTTTCTCACACTAGACCATTTTTAGGTCGTAATCATTCCAAAGCATTTTAGATAGTTTCTAACCATCCATTCTCATGTCAAACAACTCCAAAATCAATTAAATAGACAATGTACCATAGTTGGAGTGTTAGAATCTTACCAAATATGATTTCTCTTCTTGCTCCAAATGACAATACCCTTAGCTCCTTCAATACCAACAATGGGATTTTGGGTTTCAACTATGTTGTTCTCTTCCTCAAGATGAACAATTTAGTGTCTAATGGTCTGCCCTCAAATCTTATTGGAAATGGCTGATTTTAGAGAGAGAAAGTTAGGTTTTTGGGTTGAAAATGGAAGGAAATGGTTTTTCTCAAAATTTTCAGATTTTCAACCCTCCTTTTATAGAAATAGCTCGAGGAGATCGATCTGGTCCCCTTAAATCCCTCTTTTTCACAACATTTTAAGCATGAGATCGATTTGTCGAAGCTAGAGATCGATCTGCTCCAAACAGAGAGCTAAGGAGATCAATCTGTAGGCTTGAGGATCGATCTTTTCATTACAGAATGTTTAGGAGATCGATCTGGCCCCATTGGAGATCGATCTACCCTATTCCTTTGCTCAAATAAGAGTTTTCTAGCTCTTCCAGATTGATCTCTCATCCTATGAGATCGATCTGCCTTGTAAAATTTCTAGATTTTGCTGTAGTTTCCTGCAGAAACTTATACCAAAACATCCTTAATTTGGTGCCATGATCATTGTCTCATCCAATCATCTTTGAGACTTGAAAATGACATCCATTCATACCTTATACCTATTGAAACTTGTGTGGAATCCTTGTATAACCAAAAGTATATGACATAAACCAAATGTAAGTGCACAACTTATGCAATTCTACTTCCATTTTACCACACTACTCATAATCCATTATACTTACATTCCTCACATGTTTAAGTCCATTTCCTCTTATTCATACATAATGTAACTTGTACGTACAATCATAACTCTTATTGCAAGTGTGTACATAAACTTATGGACTTACATTTCATATACTTCACTTATGAATTCATAGTATCACTCCATTTACATTCCTATGTACATATTACAATTTTACATATACGGGGTCTCACAATATCAAATAGAGCTCTCACAGTGAGTCATGTTCGGTGAACTCATTCTCAAATAATTGCTCACATGCTAACCTTAAATAGCCCCAAAAATCGACACTCCTACTAAAATATATGGCCAATCAAAATTCTCATCCATAATGAGCTCTAAGTTTCATTTTCTTCTTGATCTTATAGTCCCTAAAACTTTCTAACAAGTAAAATAATTTTATGCATCCATAAGCTTAGGGTTCTTCAAATTTCACTAACAATTATAATCACCAAGCTCAAACATAAATCACCATGAACAAGGTTACATGTAAAATTTCAAATTCTCAATTTGTCTAAAATCTTTTATGTGTGTGTGATTGCTTGTCATGACCTAAAGGATGTGACTTTTCTTATCCTTCACTGCGGATGTATGGAAATAAACATAAATTTTTCACTTCTTCTTTTACTATGTTTGTGTAGTGAGTCAGTATCCTATAGTCAATATCAGTACCTTGTGGCCCAATACGGGCTTAAGGTAACTGTACCTAAGGCCCAAGTCTAGTAAACCTAAATAATAAGTTCACAAGAAATTTTGGCAGAGTTTCTATGTAATTGCGTAATTCTCTGTGCCAACATGATATCACAAGATAGCCACAGAATATTCCATAACAGCTATATTTCCAATTTCAATACTTAGTCATCTGTATAACTATATTACCTATCTCCCATAATACTTTCAAAATTTTTCGAGCTCATCTCGGTCTCTAAAATATTATCAAACTACATATTATGATTTTTTTTCCTCGGTTTGGACATATTTCCCAATAATTATTCATTTGCATCTCGTTTTAACCAAAATTCATAAACCAAGTTCATAAATATAGTCTACACATCCCGTCTCATAAGATAGTACAAAGCTGTCCATAAAAAAAAATATGGTTTAAATAATGAATAATATACCGAAGTATGAACTGCATAGTAATTCAAAGCTTGAACTTGCAAAGTTGGTGCTCTCTCAAGCTACAGAACTATCTCTACTAACCTGCGATGAGAGAGAGGGATGAGTTTTGGGGAAAGCCCAGTAAGTCACTACCCAATAGCAGAGACAGTAAATATAAGTAAGTTATTCAATTAATGCATGCAACATTCTATCACATTCATTTCATTTCAATATCTCGTTTTCTCGTTTTATAATCTCGTAAAACAACTTCTAGTATTCTTACTTCCACGCTAGGTGTCACGACCCTTTTTCATTCCTTTTAATCGAAAATCACTATAAATTTTTTGCATTTTACTGTTACCTTACCCAGTCGTGAACAAACTCACAACATACAGTTGGGCTGTGATTCAATAATAATCACCACTTACCATTCATCCACAATTATTAAAAACGATGTCGTATATTCGAAATTAAATCATTCACTTATACAAAACATGTTTATTGACATCTACATCCCCCATAATTACAACTCAATCATTACTGTGCCATTACATTGTTTAGATACAAAAAGAATCCTGTGTATATACCTTCCGGCGATGGAAGCAGCGGATGTCCAAAAACATAATGCCTCAGTTCTCACTGGGCTACTATGCACGCTCTGTAGGAGGGGGAAAATAGAGAGGGATGAGCAACCACACGCTCAGTAAGGCAATAATGCAAGCATGGTAGATAACTACTCTATCTACATGCTGATAATGTTATGCATAAATCGTTTATGGTAGGAGCATGAGGAAGTAAAACTATGCCATATGAGTATACATATATATCATGTATAAAAATCATGTACATTGACATATAAAACATGGTAACAACATCATGTATAAATCATCTCATGCTCAATCTCATTTAAATTCATAAAAATGGCAATTCATTAAGAAACCTCCTTTTTAAATCACATTTGCAACCTCTTTTCTCCAGTATCAAAATCCCATCGAATTCAATTTCCAATCACAAACATCATCATCAATTCACAAATAAAGTCCTCAAGGCTTGACCCCTCCCTCGGGTCTACCCCGGGACAGTCACAATCACACTTATGAATTAAAATCATGTGGTAGTAGGTAAATCAAGCTATGTTGGCTAACTATGTCACATATCATCCCAGATCACACGGATCCCAGTGTGTGGGGTATCATGCTGGTACGAAGGTGGGTTAGTTCTCCACCAGATTTTCTCAAACCAAGTAACCACCACACGATACATCGTACTCCATGTAATATACACGGTACATCGTACTCTGTGGACCCATAACAAGGTTGGGGGTGCCTGCCGTAGGTCTTATCTACCCCATACCAAGTGTAACCTCTATAGTCTCAAGTGCACGTGGGAGTTCTCTCAATACCAGGTCCTAGCCCCTCATGGCCTTGCTCGCCCCTGTTGGGTTCCCTGATTCAGGTCCTAGCCCCACACCCTCACCCCACTCAAGAGTTCTGTTAGGCCTGTTGGGTTCCCTGAATTACTGTCAGGTCCTAGCCTCTCACCCTCACCCCACTCAAGAGGTCTATCAGGCCTGTTGGGTTCCCTGAGTTAATCCATATTACCCTCACCACGGCCTCATACATACCACAGTGTGAAAACCAGCGCGAGCTATGTTCTAGCGTGAATTCATGCATCAAAACCAATCACCTTGTATGAGCAATGCTCTATTATGACATTTATGCATAAAAACATGTAGAAACCACGTAGGAGCATAGCTCCAGTACGGTTATATGCATAAGAAAACCATCAAAAATCACGTATGAGCAAAAGCTCCAGTACGGTTTATAAAATATCGTCACAATTCAAATTAAAGTGCGAGCTAAGCTCCAGCACGTTTCACACAAGTGAAAATATCGAAATCCAGCGCGAGCAAGGCTCTAGCGTGATTTATGTCATACAAATATGATAGGTGACGCATACATAATCAAACAATCCCGACAACCGGGTTTAGCAGTTCACAAATGCTTTTTCCACAACATCAATAAAATACTAGTCGGCCCATCTATAAGCTTGCTTAAAACGAAGCAATTATGTTTTGTAAAATATCAAAACATTAGATTTATGCAATTATTAGCCTTACTATCCCATTTCATAGAATCCACTTCAAAACCAAAATCACGCATATACTTATCATCATTCATGAGTACCATCAATCATTTACTTGAGCAACCATGCATTTCATAAAATACCCAATATTCACCCACAAGTTCAAAGTGCGAGTAGCTATCTCTATATACTCACAAAATTCCCTTACCTAGAATCGCAATGAGTGATTCCACTTTCTTAAAGCTGCTTACTCGTATAGCTCGATTCGTTTCCAATGAACTCTTCGGAGCTGCACACAAACGTATTTCGCACCATTATAGTCCATTATAATCCAACTCTTGTGTTTACTATAGTTGATACCTATAGTCTCTATTAATGCTTATGAGGCCTCGTTTCATTACTTTACCCATAACTCAAGTCTATGGATTCTTTTAGGCCTCTTAACTTATTCTAAATCGATATTAAATCGATGTTAAGCTCATGGTTCACAAATTTCCCCACTATGGCCTTTCATCAAGCCTTACTTATACTCATCCTCATAAATTCACTAAACTCGCTTTATAGCTTCATTTGCCCATTTCATATCATTTACATCACTCCAATAGCTACTTTAGCATACCCATAATTCATCAACTCATTTGACTTTCACTTTCTCACACTAGGTTCAATCCATTTTCTAGGTTACATTAGTTTCTAACACAACTTAGGTGTTTCCAACCATCCATACTCATGCCAAACAACTCTAAAATCAATTAAATAGACAATGTACCAAAGTTGGAGTGTTAGAATCTTACCAAATCCAATTTCTCTTCTTGCTCCAAATGTCAATGCCCTTTGCTCTTTCAATACCCCAATGTGGTTTTTGATTCCCAACTATGTTATTCTCTTCCTCAGGATGAACAACTTTACTTCTAATGGTCTCTCTTCAGATCTTACTAGAATTGGTGGATTTTAGAGAGAGAAAGTTAGGTTTTTGAGTTGAAAATGGAAGGGTGATGTTTTTTTCTGAAACTTTCAGATTTTTAACACTCCTTTTATAGAAATAGCTTGAGGAGATCGATCTGCACTAGGAGGAGATCGATCTGGTCCCCTTAAATCCCTCTTTTTCATGACATTTTAAGCATGAGATCGATCTATCGAAGCTTGAGATCGATCTGCTCCCAAACAGAGAGCTAAGGAGATCGATCTGTATGCTTGATGATCGATCTTTTTATCACAGAATGGTTAGGAGATCGATCTGGCCCCATTGGAGATAGATCTGCTCTATTCTATTGGCCAAATAAGAGCATTCTGGCTCTTCCAGATCGATCTCTCATCCTATGAGATCGATCTGGCCTTCATATTTTCCAAATTTTCTGTAGTTTTCCTATTGCAACTTACACCAAAACATCCTTAATCTGCTGCCATGGTCATTTTCTTATCCATCCACCTTTATGACTTGAAAATGACATCCATTCATACCTTATTCACATTGAAACTTGAGTGCATTCCTTGTATATCCAAAGGTATACTATATAAAACCAAATGGAAGCATTTATATTCATGCAACTTCTTCCATTTACCACACTACTCATTTTGAGTTCCATAGACATTCATCACTTATAAGAACTCATTCCTTCATATTCCATTTTCTAGGTTACATTTGTTTCTAACACAACCTAGGTGTTTCCAACCATCCATACTCATGCCAAATAACTCCAAAATCAATTAAATACATAATGTACTTAGGCTGGAGTGTTAGAATCTTACCAAATCCAATTTCTCTTCTTGCTCCAAATGTCAATGCCCTTAGCTCCTTCAATACCAACAATGGGATTTTGGGTTCCAACTATGTTGTTCTCTTTCTCAAGATGAACAATTTAGTGTCTAATGGCCTCCCCTCAATTCTTACTGGAAATGGCTGATTTTAGAGAGAAAGTTAGGTTTTTGGGTTGAAAATGGTGGGTTGATGTTTTTTTTTGAAATTTTCAGATTTTCAGCACTCTTTTTATAGAAATAGCTTGAGGAGATCGATCTGATCCCCTTAAATCCCTCTTCTTTATGGCATTTTAAGCATGAGATTGATCTTTCGAAGCTTGAGATCAATATGCTCCCAAACAGAGAGCTAAGGAGATCAATCTGTATGCTTGAGGATCAATCTTTTCATTACAGAATGGTTAGGAGATCGATCTGGCCCCATTGGAGATCGATCTGCTTTATTCCATTGCCCAAATAAGAGCATTCTGGCTCTTTCAGATCGATCTCTCATCCTATGAGATCGATCTGGCCTTCATGCTTTTCAGATTTTCTACAATTTTTCTGCAGCAACTCACACCAAAACACCCTTAATCTGCTGCCATAGCCACTTTCTCATCCATCCACCTTTATGACTCGAAAATGGCATCCCTTCATACCTTATACACATTGAAACCTGTGTACATTCCTTGTATATACGAAGGTATACTATATAAAACCAAATGGAAACACTTATATTCATGCAACTTCCTTCCACTTACCACACTACTCATTTTGAGTTCCGTTCACATTCATCACTTATAAGAACTCATTCCTTCATATTCATACACAATGAAACTTGTATGTACATTACAAATCATATTACACATATGTACATTGAATCCATGGACTTACATCAATTATACTTTACATTACAAGTCCATTAGTATTCATTGATCCAATTACACACGTTTCAACCATACATATATGGGATCTCACACTAGGACTCCGGTAACACTGTCAAGGGCTTTTGACGCATCGAATGAGAGGTACTTAGAATTACCTAATTTCACTAGGCACCTAATGTCACATTAACTAGTCCTATACTGCATATCACTTTTACAAGCACATCTTGTATTATGAATGCAATTTAGTAAACTTGTGTTATGCACGTAAAACAATGCAATTACGATTATAATACTCATAGTGCACTTTCATGAAAACATATCTCATGCCACATTAAAGATGTCAAATCAATAAATAATGCTCAGTAAAAGTCTCATAGACAGATAAAACAATGTTATGTAATTTCTCGTAAATCTTGTAATGAACACAATTTTCTCATTAAAGCACGTTATATGAATATAATTCTCATAAATCTCATAGTACTTCTCATAAATCTCATAGTAAACATATGTTTCACGTAAGGCCAACTCCTCAAAAAGTCACTAATGTGAGTGGGCCTACTGTAGCTTTTAGTAAGCAGTTCTCATTTACCATGGAAACTAGGGTGTTACCTATGGCTATAAATCTTCGTCATCTTCAATCTTAGGGGTCAGCTGTCACATTCGTCTTACTTGCAAACCCCTTTAACTTTTGGTTAGGCTATAAGTCAATGTCAGTCTATGCAATAAATGTAAACCCCACAAATTTCCTATGTTTAATTAAATTATATAAAAATGGAAATAATATATATTAATGGAAGTGTGAATATTCGTTGTAGGGCTCGATGACTATAGTAACCGAGAAGTCGATGAATGACCGGGAACCCGAAGATACTTGTGATAAAGCGAATGCAAGTACGGAGGGATTGGAAAATTTTAATATATTAGTTGAAAATTGTTGATGTAAAAACTTATATCGGAATTTATGAGAAATGATGAAATATCAATAATATTTCATTTCGGAATAATGAAAATTTCATGGAATGCATGATATTATGTCTTTGGATAAATTATACAAGAAAATATATCTATATATATATATAGATATATACATAGGTGTATATGTATATATCTATATATACTAAACAAATTTAAATGGATAGGAAATAATATATATATAACAAATATATATTATGTAATGTATAGTATTTAATATATATGTGTTAAAAATAATAATAATAATAAATAAAGCATGAAACAATTTAAAATAAAAATGGAAGCAAAAACAAAAGGACAAACAAACAAAAATAATAACACAAAATAAATAAACAAATACTATATATATATTAATATATATATATATATTAATATAATATATATATGTATTAATATAATATATATAAATTAATATATATATATATATATATATAACATAGCATGTATGGAATTGGCTTAGACAAGCCAATCCCGTCTGCTATGTTTTCGAATTGAAAACAAAAACAGAGAGACCAGCGGGGAGCAGGAAACCAGGAAAGAAGAGGAAGCTGATTCTGCCGAGGAAGAAGAAAAGGAAAGAAGAGAAAAGGAAAGGAAAGGAAAGGGGCTAATCGGCTGGGGAGAAGAGGAAAGGAAAGAAGAGAGGAGAAGAGGAGGACTGCTCGGCTGGATAAGAAGAGTTGAGTCGGTGAGGAAGAAGAAAAGAGAAAGGAAGCCGATTTTGTCGAGGGGGAAAAAAGGAAAAGGGAAGAAAAAGGAGAGAAGGAAGGAAGGCTGATTTGGCCAGGAGAGAGAAGAGGAAGAAGAGAAGAGAAGAAAAGGGAAACCGAGAGGAAAGAATGGGGGACAGCAGCTGACCAAGAAGAAGAAATCGAAGCTACGAGCAGAACAGAGGTGCGTGGCTGGTGTTCCGAGCTGTTGGGAACAAGGGCAGAAGCAAAGACACTGAAGCAGGGAGAAATCGAGAGGCAGGGGAGAGTGAGGGAAAGCTGAAGCAAGACCCAAGGGGGGGAGAAGGCAGGATAAATCGAGAAAGAGGGAGAAGAGGCTGGAACCGAGAGGGAAGCAGACCAAAACCGAGAGCTGTAGGAGGAAGAAGAAGAGCTAATCGGGACAGTGAAGGCTGAAACCGAGAGGGAAGAAAGGAGAAAGGAAAAAGAAAAATAGAAAAAAAAAAAAGAAAGAAAAGATGAAAAAGGAAAAGGAAAGGTAAAAATCTATATGTATATATGTGTAATTGATGTTCATGTATATTTATGTGATTATGTTTATAAGTATGATAAGGTAGATTTAATTAGACAAAAAAAGGGGAATGATGAGAAGCAGGCAAACATATATATATATATATGTTTGTGATATTGAATAATGGAAACTAATAATAATATATATGTATATATATATATATATATGTGTATATAAATATATATAAATATTGGTGTATATACATGTGGGTGCATATAAGATAAATGTGTATTTATGTGAATATATATATATATATATTTGGGTATATACATAGGTATATAATGAATGGATATGTTAAGTATATGTACATACAAGGATATATACATGGGATAAGGAAAAATGAAAACAAATGATGATATATATATATATATTTATGTTCATATACATGTAAATGTATATAGAAAATGTGTATGATTAATATTTGTATGTACAAAATATATAAATAGCAAAGAAAATATATAAACATGCGTGTTGACTTAGGTACGTACAATAATACGTACACAAGCAGTAATAACGAATAGGTTACGATTTTAATGCAGTTCGGACAATTCGCATGAATAGGGTGCTAAATGTATGATTTCGGTGTAGATGATCGTAGAAGGAATTAAGGGAGGTACTAAGAGGCGTCACCACTCGAATTCGTGAATTTCGATAGATCAAGGTAAGGGGATATAACTTAAAATGGTAATAGTTACTTTCTGAACCATGATTAAGGAAAGCTTACAAAGACATAAAGTATGATTTTCATGCATGTTTCTAAATTACATTTCTGATCAAGACTATGCTCTCTGTATTTGTGTTTTTAAATAATTGCGTATTTCTGAATTTGACTTCTGAATAAGAGCATGTCTTCTGAAATGATCTTTCGAATAATATGATTTTATTTTGATGTTTTCGCATATGAAAACTATAATATGTTTTGAGACTAAGGGCCATTTATGTTGTATGCTAACGCATGTCAACTTCGCTTGTGTGGCGTCTAAACTTCGCCTGTGTGGCGTCTGAACTTCGCCCTTATGGTTTTGAAATGTTGTATGACCTTATTTCCGTCTACAGCCTTGCCGTGGCCATAGGTTCTGAATTTCACCTTCGGGTTCTGTTTTGCCGTGGTCATAGGTTCTGTATTTCACCTTCGGGTTCTATTTTACCGTGGCCATAGGTTCTGTATTTCACCTTCGAGTTCTGTTTTACCGTGGCCATAGGTTCTGTATTTCACCTTCGGGTTCTGTTTTGTCGTGGTCATAGGTTTTGTATTTCACCTTCGGGTTCTGTCTTGCCGTGGCCATAGGTTCTGAATTCCCTCTACGGAGGATGATTTGGTTATTTCCGCATGATAATTATATGGGCCAATACAGTCTCTATCTAAATTAAACTCTGTTTTCAAAATATGATTTTATATTATGTGAATTGACATGTAATCCTGTTTTGGAATTTTGATTATACGAAAAGTTTACGTAATATTTGTTAAGTTCATGTACTTAAAGAATTATGTTTTGAATCATGATGTTTTCGATTTTCCTTAACTTTGAATGTCCTTTATATTAGTTTCAGAAAGTAATCATTATATGTACTATTATATTTTCTACATATTTGAATTGGTAGGACAGTTTTAAATACATCTTTTTACTGGACTTTTTTTCGAAAGCTCACCCCTCTACCTCACAGACTATTTGCAGTGAATCTATAGACACTATCTGCCGCGTACATGACGTAGGCTGTGGGAAAGAGCAACTCTAGGCTACTTTTTGTACACGTAGAAAGGTATACATTTACATTCTTGTACCAGACATATCTGTACGCACAGACTCATATATTGGGAATATTTTTGTTGGGATGTAATTTGTAAGGAAACGATGTAGAGAATATGATTCTTGGGACTAGGTTGTAAGATGATTGGTATTAATCGACATGAATGTATTGAGTTGTAAATGTTGATTTGGAAAGTATGCTTGGTAGTTGTGGATATCTAGGATTGTTAAAACAACTGAATTGCAGATGGGTAGGCTCATATATAAGTCGTTATGCTGCCGAAATTTCTATCGGCCTTATAGGTCAAAGTATGGAAATTAATTATAATTACGGGTAAAGAATTAGGAAAAGTGTTTTGACACTGCACATGAATACAACCTAAGTGAATAAGGGAATAAGTGGGTAAATTAAATTTAAAAAAAAAAGAAAAAAAATTTCTCCCGAATTTCAAGGGTCAAGGGTCGTTACAGTAAATCATATTAACATTTACTTATAAACAAAATGAAACTTTAGGATTTCTTTATACAAAATCAAAATCATATTCTATACATTCCCCTATTCATCGATCCTATCATCGGTATTTATACATGTTTACATCCCCCAAATACATGTCTATATGCATTACTGCCAACAAATGTTAGATACAAAAAGAGTAATACGTTGTGTATACCTCTGCGCAAAGGAAAACTATGCGATGATATGTACTACTCAATGTCCCTATAATATAGCGGGGTCCTCGCTACTAGAGGTAGTCTATGGAGATGAAGTGAAAGGGTGAGCCCAACATGCTCAATAAGGAAAATAAGTAAGCATGTAGATAACTATACTACCTACGTGCTTGTAATCAAATGTCATACAGTAAAACAGTGATGATTAATGCCAATATCATTAATTTAGGAAACAAAAAATAATATATACAAAGTTTACAAACCTCATACATACAAAAGGCATTTTAATCATTCACTTCACTCAGTATTTTAAATAAACAGTTTATTTATTAATTTATATAAATGAGACTAGGTAGAACATGCTATTACAGATCCCAAATGAGAGAGTGACATATGGCCATAGTCAGTGGTTCCAACCATCACTGATTTGGAGAGCAAGGACATCAACTGTCATGGGAAGTGGTCAGCAACCCATCGGCCCTTAGAAGTCCGAAGACTGAACACGGTGCAACGTACTCACATGTAAATTACATAGCACAACGTACTCCGTGGACCAAGGGAAACAAAAACTGGGAGTGCTTGGGTAGGCCAGGTATATGCCACCCCAGTTTAGCAAGAATATCCAAGGCCTTTTTCTCAAAACAAGTGCAAAGCTTGATTGTGCAACACACAGTCAATACTCGGTACAAAGCATGATTTTTCTCATAAAATCGATAAGCAGCTCGATTTGATTAGAATCAACGATAAATAATATTCGGTACACTAAACGAGGTATAATAAGAGCTTCGGTGGAAACTTTTCGAATGGTCACCCATCCATGGAATTTTCCCCCTACAAGCACACTTAACTTTGAATCTCGTGCAGTGTTATAAAATATAAAAATAATGAGTTGGCTTATCATTTTTCAGTTAAAACACTACATGCACTGTATTTCAGAAAATATAGGGTTTCATGTTGTAGTGTAGTGCTATTGTGATTTCCTAAACAAGTAAAACTTGTATGTACAGTTATCTCTAGTAGTGCTTATAAATTTCTCTTACCTCAGTGGTAGACAGTAGTGCTAATACCTCAGCACCGTATGTCAGTTTGTGAGCTCTACCCCGTTCACGTCTCCCGGGGCTGTAGTAAATTATCAACCATTTTTATTAATTATTTTAAGTCGTAGATGCCTTATTATAGCCAAACTTAAGTTTTGGACCCAATTTATCTAGATGGGCTCAATTCACATCTTAATGGGCTAGGCATTAATTTAAGCCCATTTTTATGTTTTCCTTATTATTTCATAAAGTTCATTATTCCATAAATCTTCTCTTAGGTCGTGGCTAACTAACCCACGAATCTATCTTGGGCTGTCCATCTTATCTTCTTAAAGGCTCATTAATAATCTAAAGCCCATTACATAAACTAAAGCCCATCAATAATACTTGTTTTTTAGTTCATTGAGGCATTTTTACAAACACCTCATATGTGTGTAAATCTCATACATCTTAGTTTAATTATTTCTCAAATTTGATCCCTCCAATTATTCTCATTATCATCTCAATTCAACAATCTACATATAAGCTACTTAAATCACAAACTAGGTTTTTTTGTAAACTACCCATACCCATTTGGCCAAGCTTTGATTCATGCCATATTGGCTATTTTCCACACTAGATTTCATATAGCAATGCTTCATAAATTTCATAGGTACACATATTAATTTAGGAAGGAAAGAACTCACCTAGCATATCTTTCTTCAATTCAACTTCTTCCAACACCCAAATTTAGATATGTTGAAGTTCAAGTGATGGGAAACAATTTTTATTAAGGAAGCTTGCTAAAATTTTGAATGGAAAGGGATGGTTTGGCTATGTGAAGAAAGCTTGAACTTGGCAAAATGGTGAAGAATAGGAGAGGAAGTAGGGGACGACAACAAAAGGGGGAAGCAAATCTGATTTTTATAGGAAATTTCTAGATATTTATTAGATAAATTTAGCTGTAATGGGCTTTTAAATCTCTTAGGTTTTTGGGCTTAGTTTAATTATAGTTGGGTTTTAATTTTAAGTTAATTTGGGCTAGTGGCTTTGGGTTTAATTCTTAGGCCAAGTAATTAATTTATATATATATATATTTATATATATATATATAATATCTAGCCCAAGGTCCCCTGTTAGTTAACCCATCCTATCTTTTCCATGTTGGGCTACCATATAATTTTCCATAAGCCCAACTACCAATATGTGTATATATATATATATATATATTTTCAGCCCATACATTGCTTTTAATTTATTTTATTTCATTTTATAATCAATATTATGAAAATAAGAATTTATTAACCCCAAGATTAATTTTCCATGCATTAACCATGGTTAATTAGTTTAACTAGGGTTACGTCTCTTAGTCAAAGCCACTTGTTGACTTTGACCTTAGACGACATTTAACCATGTTTGACTATCCCTCATATAGGGTTTCTTATGTAAAAGTTTCCCATTTTTGGAATTTGACTACCTCTTGAGGCTCAAAATGCTAAAAACAGCTCAAACGATTGATTTTGAGCTCATTTAGGCTTTTTTTTTTGGCATTTTGGCGGTTCCTACATAGTCGAGACCTATCCAAGTTAACTTTCCTTCATAACCTACCTATATTTTGTTGTTCTTTATCATTACTGTCAGTTTGATTAGTCTCATTTCATCTAATTCAATCAGGGCTAATTTCTTAACCACATTTTCCTAATTGTTCATCAAAATTCCAACTAACTTAAATCGCGTGGAAATTAAAGCATGGATCGTTACCTTAACTGTACCATCGACTCTATAGCTACTTTCCATGCTCAGATTTAAGTTTCCAACTTCCAGAGGTTCCTGTAGATCACAATCTAACCTTACTTATTCGGTTAAAAGTATACTGTTAACATGTATTGTCACGACCTCCTTTACCTAAAATAACTACAAATTTTTCATTTTTTACTTACTTTTTTCCCTTCGTGACAATTCTACTATTAATAGTTGGGCTATGATTCGGTATTAGTCACATTATCCTTACTTACCTTATCATCCATTTCCATGTCATACATACATGTCATTATAAACTATCGATTGACTGTAAATATTTTCATCTCATAAGCGAGCTTATACACGTTTACACATATCTACATCCCCGATATTACACCCATATACATTACTGTGCTGTTACATGTTCAGATACAAAATTATACGAATGTGTATACCTTTCAATCGATGGGAATATAGCGGATACCGAAATGCGAGTCCTCAGCCGCTCACTATCTACTGTTAATGCTCTGTATAGAGGGGAAAAATAAAAGGGTGAGCTCACTAGTTCAGTAAGGCAATTATACAAGTAAGAGGATAACTACACTATCGACATGAATATAATGCCATGCTTTAAATCATATTATTTCCATATCACATTCTAAAAACATGTCTTGCATTTATAAACAAATGCAACATAAATCTCACGCACAAAAGGGCGTTCCATGCTATTCATTCATGGATATGTATTTTCACATTTACTGTGTTTAAAACAATGATCAGGACATAACCTTTCCCTTAAGCTATCTGATCCATATAAAATCATATCCTATCCAATTCAAAATATGCATTTCATTCCACATATATCATGTCACGACCCTCAACTTATCAAAATACGTACAAATTTTATCGTATTTTCATGCATTATTTTTATTCGTCCTTCCTTGATCGTGAAAAACTACTCTCCTCAACAGTTGGGTTGGGTGCCAATGTCTACCTCATCCATCCATAACAATTTAATTTCAAAAGTAAACACTTTTATAAATACTTCAGAATTACTATTTACAAGTGTTTACACTGCTTTAAATCCCCAATGTTTACATACAAAATGCTACTGCGCTATGTCTACTTTAGATACAAAATAATTCAAGTGTGTATACCTTGCGCGATGGGATGCAGTGGATACCAAAAGGGAACGCCTCCAGTCTCTCTCAATCTATACTCAAATCTCTGTAGAGAGGGGGAAAATAAGGGGGGTGAGCAAACCACACGCTAATTATGCAAATAGGTAGATACTGCACTATCTACGTGATCGTGATGCCATGCTCAAAGCATACATTTCATCATTTTCTCAAAATATGAGTTCATGCTGGTGTTAATGGTATGTAAAGCATTCATGCTATTAAAATTCAGTGCACAATTCAATCCAAAGCATGGCATTAACCATCATGCATATTTTATAAGTAAAGCATGGCATTAATCATCGTGCATATTTCATAAGTAAAGCATGGCATTAAACATCATCCATCAGTGCACTTTAAAACCATTAACAAACCGATATCTCAAAACAATTCAACACTTGTCAAGACTCAGCCTCTCCCTCGGACCATCCTGACCCACAAATCATTTCAAACATGGATTCATTCATAAAGCAACAAACATGTGAGATAGGGAATTCAAAATGGGAAATAACCTCTAGGACTATGGCCATAACCTGTGATACCAGCTACACGGATCAGGTGTGAGGGATATCACCACTATCTGCTTCCACATAGGAGGAGGGTCAAATACAACCCGCAATCCATAGCAGATCTCGTCCGAAGATGACATATCACAATCTCAACACGGTACAACGTACTCCATGGACCCACATCAACACATCATATTACGCCACATCTCAAAACGCATGTGTGAGCCTATTTAATCGGTACGATTTCTTGTCTACCCAAAGCTCCTAACATGGTTATCAACATGTCAAATTCCCAAAATACACGTGCGAGCCTATTTAATCAACGTAACACCAAGTCTGCCCGAAGCTCCAAGCACCACAACAAAAAAGGTGGGCATCTAGTGTGAGCTAAACTCCAAGCACCATGCCAAAACCAGTATAAAATCCATGTGAAAACTAGAGCGAGCTAAGCTCCAGCACTCATGCGTATATAACACATCAAATGTCGTGCGAGTCATACTCTAGCACGTTTTCATTCTCACAAAAACCATGTAGGTGGCTCAATTCTTTGCAAAGTATGGTTAACAAACCAAAACAACTCATTTCTTTTGCAATTCATTTCAAATGTTAGCCAACCTACCAATCACTTGCTAAAAAGTAATAAAACATGATTTTCCAAAGCATTATGCTTTTATTTTCATGCACATTTCTCAAACACCAAACTTTTTACCCTTCAATCACCCAATATCATTTCTTAATGTCTCATGCATTCTAGCAAAGCATTTAAGCACCCAAATTACGCACAGATATCTCTAAGAATCCACAGAATTCTGTTACCTCGATTTACTTGAGTGCGACTCTCTTCCTCTTAGTTTCTTGCGCTCTTAGCTCACCTTGCTCCGATGTATCCTCAGGAGCTGCGATTCATTCATTCAAACCACTTGAGTTAATGTTGTTAACTCACGTTTTGACCTCACTAGTCAATATAACTCATTCATGCATTTTACAAATGCCTTAATCCACATTTTACCCCTTTTTGGTATACCTCACAATTTATTCACTAACAACATCTTAAAATCATGCTCATAACAATATTATCACTTCAAGATACCTCATTCATCATTAATCTCAATAGATTTCACTTTCTCACACTAGACCATTTCTAGGTCATGGGGATTCATTCTACTCTAGGTAGTTTCTACCATTTCTATGCATACCAAATCATTCCCCACATCAATACCCAAACTGTAAGACCCCGTATATGTATAAGGGTAATGTGTGTACTTGGATTAAATAATATGAATGGACTTGTGATGTAAAGTATGATTGATGTAAGTCCATGGATTCAATGTATGTATGTGTAATATAAATTGTAACGTACATACAAGTTTCATTAAGTATGAATACGGAGAAATGTATTCTAGCAAGTGATAGATGTGATTGAGACTCAAGATGAGTAGTGTGGTAAAATGGAATGGAGTTATGCTTCCATTTGGTTGTATGTAGCATACCTTTGAACATACAATGAATGCACACAAGTTTCAATGTGCATAAGGTACGAATGGATGCCATTTTCAAGTTATAGAAGTGGATGGATGAGGAAATGGCCATGGCAATAGATTGAGGGTGTGTTGGTATGAGTTGCAGCAATGAAACTGCAGGAAATCTGGAAAACATGAGGTCCAGATCGATCTCATAGGATGAGAGATCGATCTGGAAGAGCCAGAATGCTCTTATTTGGGCGAAAGAATTGAGCAGATCGATCTCCAATGGAGCCAGATCGATCTGCCAAGCATTCTGTAAGTGAAAAGATCGATCCTCGAGCAGCCAGATCGATCTCCTTAGCTCTCTGTTTGGGACCAGATCGATCTCATGCTTCGACAGATCGATCTCATGCCTCAACAGATCGATCTCATTGCTTCGACAGATCGATCTTAGGCTTAAAAATGCCGTGAAAAAGAGGGATTTTAAGGGACCAGATCGATCTTCTCTTGGACCAGATCGATCTCCTCAAGTCATTTCTATATAAGGAGAGCTGAGAAATCTGGAAATCTCGGAAAACACTTAACCTTACAATTTCAACCCCAAAAACCTAATTTTCCCTCTCTAAAAATCAACCATTTTCAGTGAGATTTGGAGAGAGATCATTAGAGGCAAAGTTGTTCCTATCAAAGAGGAGAACAACATAGTGAGAGGGCATTTTCCCATTTTTGGAATTGAAGGAGTTGAGGGCATTACCAATTGGAGCAAGAAGAGAAATCATATTGGTAAGATTCTAACACTCCAATCTAAATGCATTAGCTATTTAATTGATTTTGGAGTTTATTGGTATGAGTATTGATGGATAAACTACCTAAGAATGTAGTGGAAGTGGTGTGACCTAGAAACCTAAAATGGGTATAATGTGAGGATATGTGGGATTGAATGAGTTTATGATTTGTGGCACACTAAAGTTGTTATTGGGGTATTGTTTATGATTTTAGATGGTTAAATGAGATTACATTGTGAGTTTGGAGGAATTGTGGAAATGGGTATGAATATGCTTGATAAATGCCATAGTGGGGGAATTCATGGAGTATGAACACTATGAGCTTAATGTCGATTTGATATCGATTTTGAATGAGTTAATAGGCCTAAGAAAATCTATAGACTCGAGTTATGGATAAAGTAATGAAACGAGGCCAAATAAGCTTTAATAGAGGCTATAGATTAAATTGACTATAGCAAGCACAAGGGTTGCAATATATGGGTCGAATATAATGCGGGATACGATTTTGTGCAGTCCCGAGGAGTTCGTTGAAGGCGAACCAAATTGTACGAGTAAGCAGCTTAAGGAAGTGGAATCACGCATCGCAATTCCAGGTAAGGGAATTTTGTGAGTATATAGAGATAGCTGCTCGTATTTTGAACTGGGTGAATATTGGGTGTTGTATGAAATGCATGAATTGCTCAAATAAATGTTGATGGTATTTGTGAAAGATGATGGGTATATGCGTGGTTTTGGTTTTGAAGTGGATATTATGAAAAAGGGATAGTAAGACTAATAATTGCATAAATCATGTGTTTTGAATGCTTTTACAAAACACAATGCTTTGATTTGAGCAAATAAAGGATAGGCTGGCTAGTACTTGAATGATGTTGTGAAATAGCCCATACGAGGCACTAAGTATATTATGAGATGTTTTTGAATGCATGTAAGCCGCCTATCGCGTGTATGTGATATAATTCGCGTTAGAGCCTCGCTCGCGCGCGATTTCTATGTTTTCACTTGTGTGAAACGTGCTTGAGCTTAGCTCGCACTTTGAAATTGAATTATGATGATGTTTATAAACCGTACTGGAGCTTCTGCTCGTACGTGGATTGTGAATGGTTATCTTATGAGTATAACCGTACTAGAGCTATGCTCGTACGCGCCTCTTTATGAGAAGATGCATGATGCATGAGTCGTGCTAGAGCTTTGCTCGCACAAGTTTGTACAATGGGATTCGTAAAGGGTTGTGAAAGTGGGTAAGATCCTTAAGCCTTACATCCTTAAGCTAACATCCTTAAGCCCGAGGAGGCAGGGAGGCTCTGTTAGGCGGGGAGGCTCTGTTCGGTGGGGAGGCTCTCTTACGGTGGGATCCTTAAGCCAACATCCTTAAGCCCAAAGAGGCGGGGAGGCTCTGTTAGGCAGGGAGGCTCTCCTACATGGGTATGGTAAAGGTGGGATCCTTAAGCCAATATCCTTAAGCCCAAAGAGGCGGGGAGGCTCTGTTAGGCAGGGAGGCTCTCCTACATGGGTATGGTGAAGGTAAGATCCTTAAGCCCTACATCCTTAAGCTAACATCCTTGAGCCCGAAGAGGCAGGGAGGCTCTGTTAGGCGGGGAGGCTCTGTTTGGTGGGGAGGCTCTCTTACGGAAAGGACCCTTAAGCCCTACATCCTTAAGCTAACATCCTTAAGCCCGAGGAGGCAGGGAGGCTCTGTTAGGCGGGGAGGCTCTGTTCGGCAGGAAGGCTCTCCTTCACGGAATATGGAAAACTCTTGGTATGGGGTAGATAAGACCTAGGAATGGCACCCCCAATCATGATATGAGTTGCGGAGTACGATGTACCGTGTATATCACATGGAGTACGATGTACCGCATGATGGTTATGTGATGAGAAAGTCTGGCGAGGGATAATTCATCTTCGTGCCAGCATGATACCCCGCACACCTGGATGCGTGTGGTCTGGGATGATTTATGATATAATGATTCACATAGGCACTTTTGATATAGTGACCTAGATTTATACACATGCGTGAATTGTGGAATGTAAATATGGTTGTGATTGTGAGTTGATTTGGTGGTGTTATGTTGTTGGTTCAAAAAGGAAGTTTCTAAATGAATTGCCCTTTTATGAATTTAAATGAGATTGAGCATGAGATGTTTTATACATGATGTCTCTACCATGTTTTATATGCCAATGCACATGATTTGATACATGATATATGTGTATATTCACATGGCATAGTTTTATTCCTCATGCTCCTACTATAAACGATTTATGCATAACACTATCAGCATGTAGATAGAGTAGTTATCTACCATGCTTGCATTATTGCCTTACTGAGCGTGTGGTTGCTCATCCCACTCTATTTTCCCCCCTACAGAGCGTGCATAGTAGCCCAGTGAGGACTGAGGCGTATTATTTTGGACTCCGCTGCATCTCCATCGCTAAGAGGTATATACACAGTGATTCTTTTTGTATCTAAACAATGTAAAAGCACAGTATTCTTTTGAGTTGTACTTATGGGGGATGTAGATGTCAGTAAAACATGTATTCGTATAAGTACACGATTAAATGCAATCGTTTTAATTAATTGAGAATGAATGAGATGTGGTGTTTATTATTGACTCACTGCCCAACAGTGTGTGGTTAGCTTAGTTCAAGACTGGGTAAGGTAATAGTAAAACGCGAAAAATTTTCAGTGATTTCGGTTAAAGAGAATGGAATTGGGTCGTGACACAAACAATGTACTTGAGTATTTGCATTAGAAACTCACCTAGTTTGTTTTCCTTTTTGCTCCAAATGAAAATGCACCTTGATCCTTCAATCCAACAAGTGGGGAAATGCCTCCAAACTATGTTGTTTTTCTATTCAATGTGAACAACTTTGCCTCTAATTGCTTTCCCTCAAATCTTACTGAAAATGTGTGGATTTAGTAGTGAGATGCTAGGTTTTAGGTTGGAAATGGAAAAGATTGGTTTTGTCTCATAAAATTGTAGATCTAACTGCTCCATATTTATAGAATTTTCTTGATGAGATCAATCTACATTGGATAGAAATCGATCTAGTCCTCTTAAAATACCTCTTTTTCTACGGCATTTGAAGGCAGGAGATCGATCTGTCGAGGCTTGAAATCGATGTGCTTCAAATAGAAGGTCTTGGAGATCGATCTGCATTTTACAGAAGGTTCAGAAGATCGATCTGGTCTTAAGGGAGATTGATCTGTATTTTACAGAATGTTTAGGAGATCGATCTGACTCCATTGGAGATCAATCTATTCTGTTTCATAGCTTAGAATAAGAACATTTTGGCTCTTCCAGATCGATCTCTCATCCTATGAGATCGATTTGGCCTTCATATTTCCAGATTTTACTGCAGTTTTCTGCAAGTACTCACACCAAAATAACTTCAATTTGCTGCCATAGTCATTTTCTTATCCGATCATCTTTGAGACTTGAAAATGACATTCATTCCTACTTTATACCTATTACAACTTGTGTGGAATCCTTGTATAACCAAAGGTATACAATATAAACCAAATGGAAGTGCATAACTTATGCAGTCTTCCTTCCATTTTACCACACTACTCATTTTCTATTCTACTCATGTGTAAGTCCATTTTCTTCATATTCATATATAATGTAACTTGTACGTACAATCACAATTCTTATTACAAGTGTGTACATCAACTTATGGACTTACATCACATACACTTCACTTATGAATTCATAGTATAACTCCATTTACATTTCTATGTATATATATACAATTATATATATACGGGGTCTCACATTCTCCCCCACTTAGAAAATTTGGTTATTCAAATTGGAACCAAGTTAACCAATGAATAATTCAGGATACTTCTCCCGCATCAAACTCTCCAATTCCCATGTGGCCTATTCCATTGTGTGATGTTGCCAAAGAACTTTCACCAAGGTAATTGTCTTTGTCCTCAAAACTTTCTCTTTTCTATCCATTATTCGAACTGGCTTCTCAACGTATGCCACACCCTCATTGAGCTCCAATGGCTCATATCTTATTACATGCACTGGGTCCGGGTGATACTTCCTCAACATGGATACATGAAAGACGTTATGCACACTTGCCAACTCAGGTGGCAATGCCAATCTATAAGTCTTATCTCCCACCTTATCAAGTATCTCAAATGGCCCTATATATCGAGGGCTTAACTTTTCCTTCTTCCCGAATCTCATAATTCCATTCAAAGGAGAGACTTTCAAGAACACCGACTCACCCACATCAAACTCTAGTGGTCTCCGTCTCTTGTCAGCGTAACTCTTTTACCGGCTCTGAGCTGTCCACAATCTCTCACATATCAGTTCTTCGTCCTCAGATGCCTGCTGCACTAAGTTTGGACAAAAAATTTATCTGTCACCAACCTCTTTCCATCCAATAGGGAATGACATCTACGCCCATACAATACCTCAGATGGTGTCATCCCGATACTTGCCTGAAAATTATTATTATAAACGAACTCTGCGAATGACAAATGGTCATCCTAAGAGCCTCCAAAATCTAATGCACACGCTCTCAACATATCCTCCAGGGTCTGTATAGTCTTCTCTAACTGACCATCTGTCTGAGGATGAAATGTGGTGCTAAAACTCAGCTGGGTCCCAATCGCTTCCTGAAAACGTTCCCAGAAGTAGGAAGTGAAGCGGGCATCCCTATCAGAAACAACGCTCACTGGAATTCCATGTAGCCTCACTATCTCGCGCACATATAAGTTCGCTAATTGGCTCAGAGTATCGGTAGCTCTCATAGCTAGAAAATGGGCTGACTTCGCCAACCGATCCACAATCACCCATATGGCATCATGACCTCTGCGGGTCCTTGGCAATCCCATCACAAAATCCATGGTGACATGCTCCCACTTCCATGTCGGTATCGGTAGAGGCTGCAATAACCCAGTAGGCTTCTGATGCTCTACCTTCACCTGCTAAAAAATGAGACACTTAACAACATATTCAGTAATGTGCTTTTTCATCCCAGACCACCAATAAACCTTTCGAAGGTTTTAATAGATCTTGATACTTCCTGGATGTATCGTATACCTCGTTGAGTGAGCCTCTGTTAAGATCAACCTTTTGATCTCTGCATCATCAGGAACACATATCCTACCTCTGAACCTCAACAATCTATCTGAACTCAACTTAAAGTATGTCTTTGTACCCCCTCTGTATCTGCTCGACAATATCACTGCACTGCTGATCAACTCGCTAAGCCTGTCGGATTCGATCTACCAGATCTAGTTCCAACTGCAGGCTAGCTACCATAAATCCACCATCAGCGTCAGGTGGGGTCATATCCAAACTGAGGTTCGAGAACTGTTCCAACAGCTCGTGTTCCCTGACCATTATGAATGACACCAACCCAAGATGCTTCCTACTCAATGCATCAGCAACTACATTTGCTTTACCCGGGTGGTACAAGATCTCACAATCATAATCCTTTAACAGCTCGAGCCATCTCCTCTGTCTCATGTTCAACTCTTTCTGCAAGAACAGGTACTTAAGGCTCTTATGATCGGTGTAAATCGTAAATCTCTCACCATAAAGGTAGTGGCACCATATTTTCAATGCAAACATTACGGCCGCCAACTCCAAATCGTGGGTTGGGTAGTTTCTCTCATGATCCTTCAATTGTCTTGATCCATATGCAGCTATCTTCCCATCCTAGATCAATACATAGCCCAGTCCTTGGTGTGAAGCATCCGTATACATCGAAAAACCTCCTGAACTGGTATGAATGGTGAGTATCGGAGCTGCAGTTAACCTCCTCTTCAACTCCTCAAAACTTTCCTCACACTTGTCATCCCACACAAATTCAACATTCTTTCTCGTGAGACGTGTCAAAGGACCGACTAATCTCGAGAATCCCTCCACAAACCTTCGATAATATCCAGCTAAACCCAGGAAACTTCTTATCACTATCACTGTCTGGGGTCTCTGCCACTGAACCACGACTTCAATCTTAGATGGATCCACTGACACTCTATCTTTTGATACTATATGTCCCAGAAAAAAGATATGTTCCAACCAAAAGCTGCACTTACTGAGTTTAGCCTACACCTTCTTCTCTTAGAGGGTCTGTAGCACTATCCTTAGGTGCCGTTCATGCTCCTCTCTAGACCTAGAGTACACCAGTATATCATCAATAAACACGATTACAAATCGATCCAAGTACTGGTGGAATACATCATTCATCAACGACATAAAAGCTACGGGAGCATTCGTCAACCCGAATGGCATAACCATAAACTCATAATCTCCATACTGGGTACATATAACTTGCCTTGGGTACATCTCCACTCCGTATCTTCAACTGATGGTACCCAGATCTCATATCTATCTTGAAAAAGACCTGTGCTCCCTTAAGCTAATCCAACAAGTCATCGATGCGTGGAAAGGGGTACTTATTCTTTATGGTGGCCTTATTCAACAACCATTAATCTATACATAGTCGGAGGCTTCCATCATTCTTTCTTACAAACAAAGTCGGTGCTCCCCAAGGTGAGACGCTCAGCCTGATGAACCCTTTCTCCAGCAACTCTTGCAACTGCTTCCTTAATTCTTCCAACTCAACTTGAGCCATTCTGTATGGTGGCTTGGATATCGACTCTGTACCAGGTGCCAAATCTGTACCAAATTCCATCTCCCTATCTGGAGGTAACCCTGGTAATTCCTCCTAAAAGACATCTAAAAATTCCCTAACCACTGGAATGTCTTTCAACTCCGAACGTGCCTTATTCGTCTCAATCACATAAGCAATGAACCCTTCACATTATTCTTTCCATCATTAGTAACACAATCATCACATACACACATATAATTGATAACCAAGATCAATTTCTCAAATATTATGCATCAAAATCATACTCTTCTCATTTATAAAGATCATGTCATTTCTTTTCTTTTCATAAAAAATCAACAATAAGATTGTCTAATCCTGAAAACATCAAGGTCTAGCACGACAATCCATTATAACATGGTTTGCAGCCAGCCAATTCATACTTAGGATTACATCAAAATCACTCATATTTAATAAGATCAAATCGGCTGCCATTTCTTTACCTCCTATCCACATGTTGTAATTCTTATATACATGGTCGGTCAATTGACTATCATTCATAGGGGTAGATATCATCAACATCTTATCTAGCAGTGTGGGTTATACATGCTCCAACAATTTACATGCAAAGGATGGGAATGCGTGGCATCAGGATCAAACAATACAAATGCTTCTAAATCAAAGATTTGGATGGTACCTTTAACCACATCCGAAGATTGATCCACAGTGTCCTGGTCCAGCGCGTGCACTCATCCTTTGCTCACACCCATTGCCTGCTTCCCCTTTTCCTCAATTGTAGCCCTCCTCCTAAGAGCAGCTGTCCCAACTGGTGCTCTCTCAGGCTCCCTGCCCTTCTGTGGGGCTCTCTCTATCATCTCTAAGCAATCCCTAATTATGTGCCCCGGTTTCCTACATTTAAAACATACTGCAGGATGTCCATAGCATGGTCAAGTACCATGGTACCTCAATCTCTTCCTGATCCTCGTGTGTTTCTGGCTCAACACGACCCCCAAGCCTACCTCTACGGCCTCTCTAACTTGCGCCCTCGCCCCTTTACAGTCACTGGTATTAGGCATAATTGTTCAATTCCCTACATTCAAATCAAATTCTTAATCAACCCATCGACACACACAGTTTGTATCTAAACAAGCATAGTAACATATGGATGTAATTTTTCAACTTATTAAGTATTTTAGACATGATACATGTTAGACAAACTCTGCTCTGATACCAACTTCTTTCACGACCCTCAACTTACCAAAATACGTACAAATATTTTTTCATTTTCATGCATTATTTATTATTCGTCCTTCCTCGATCTTGAATAGCTACTCTCCTTAACAGTTGGGCTGTGTGCCAATGTCTACCTCATCCATCCATAACAATTTAATTTCGAAGGTAAACACTTTTATAAATATATCAGAGTTACTGTTTACAAGTGTTTACATTGCTTTATATCCCCAATGTTTACATACAAAATGCTACTGTGCTATGTCTAGTTTAGATACAAAATAATTCAAGTGTGTATACCTTGCACGATGGGATGCAGTGGATACCAAAAGGGAACGCCTCCAGTCTCTCTCAATCTATACTCAAATCTCTGTAGAGATGGGGAAAATAAGGGGAGGGGTGAGCAAACCACACGCTCAGTAAGGCAATCATATGAACAGTAGATACTGCACTATCTACGTGATCGTGATGCCATGCTCAAAGCATACATTTCATCATTTTCTCAAAATATGAGTTCATGTTGGTATTAATGGTATGTAAAGCGTTCATACTATTAAAATCCAGTGCACAATTCAATCCAAAGCATGGCATTAACCATCATGCATATTTTATAAGTAAAGCTTGACATTAATCATCATGCATATTTCATAAGTAAAGCATGGCATTAAACATCATGCAACAATGCACTTTAAAACCATTAACAAACTGATATCTCAAAATAATTCATCACTTGTCAGGACTCAGCCCCTCCATCAGACCATCGTGACCCACAAATCATTTCAAAAAATGGATTTATTCACAAAGCAACAGACATGTGAGATAGGCAATTCAAAAAGAGAAATAACCTCTAGGACTATGGCCATAACCTGTGATACCGGCTACACAGATCAGGTGTGCGGGATATCACCACTATCTGCTTCTGCATGGGAGGTGGGTCAAATCCAACCCATCGGTCCATAACAGATCTCATCCGAAGATGGCATATCAAAATCTCAACATAGTACAACGTACTCCATGCTACCTGCACAGTATAGCATACTCCATGGACCCATATCAACACATCATATTACTCCACATCTTAAAACGTACGTGTGAGCCTATTTAATCCATACAACTCTTGTCCACCCGAAACTCCAACACGGCTATCAACATGTCAAATTCCCAAAATACACGTGCGAGCCTATTTAATCGGCGCGACACCATGTCCGCCTGAAGCTCCAAGCACGGCAACAAAAAAGGTGGGCATCTCGTGCGAGCTAAACTCCAAGCACCATGCCAAAACCAATATAAAATCCATGTGAAAATTAGTGCGAGCTAAGCTCCAGCACTCATGCGTATATAACACATCAAATCTCGTGCGAGTCATACTCTAGCACGCTTTCATTCTCATGAAAACCATGTAGGTGGCTCAATTCTTTGCAAAGAATGGTTAACAAACCAAAACAACTCATTTCTTTTGCAATTCATTTCAAATGTTAGCCAACCTACCAATCACTTACTAAAAAGCAATAAAACATGATTTTTCAAAGCATTATGCTTTTATTTTCATGCACATTTCTCAAATACCCAACTTTTTACTCACCCAATATTATTTCCTAATATCTCATGCATTCTAGCAAAGCATTTAAGTGCCCAAATTATGCATAGATATCTCTAAGAGTCCACAAAATTCTCTTACCTCGATTTACTTGAGTGCGACTCTCTTCCTCTTAGTTTCTTGCGCTCTTGCCTCTCCTTGCTCCGGTGTATCCTCGGGAGCTACGATTCATTCATCCAAACCACTTGAGTTAATGTTGTTAACTCATGTTTTGACCTCACTAGTCAATATAACTCATTCATACTGTCACGACCCAATTCCATTCTCTTTAACCAAAAATCACTAAAAATTTTTCGCGTTTTACTGTTACCTTACCCGGTCGTGAACTAACTCACCACACACTGTTGGGCTGTGAGTCAATAATAAACTCCACATCTCATTCATTCTCAGTTAAATAAAACGATGTCATACATTTGCATTTAATCTTGTACTTATACAAAAGCATGTTTTACTGACATCTACATCCCCCATAATTACAACTCAAAAGAATACTGTTCTTTTACATTGTTTAGATACAAAAAGAATCACTGTGTATATACCTCTAAGTGATGGAGATGCAGCGGAGTCCAAAATACCACGCCTCAGTCCTCACTGGGCTACTATGCACGCTTTGTAGGGGGGAAAATAGAGAGGGATGAGCAACCACACGCTCAGTAAGGTAATAATGCAAGCATGGTAGATAACTACTCTATCTACATGCTGATAGTGTTATGCATAAATCATTTATGGTAGGAGCATGAGGAATAAAACTATGCCATATGAGTATACATATATATCATGTGTCAAAATTATGTACATTGGCATATCAAACATGGTAAAAAGAACATCATGTATAAATCATCTCATGCTCAATCTCATTTAAATTCATAAAAAGGGCAATTCATTTAAGAAACTTCCTTTTTAAACCAACATCATAAACCTCTTTCTCAACACATATATACCACCAAATCAATTCACAATCACAACCACATTTTCATTTCACAATTCACGCATGTGTATAAAAACTAGGTCACTATATCAAAAGTGCCTATGTGGACCACTACATCATAAATCATCCCAGACCACACGCATCCAGGTGTGCGGGGTATCATGCTGGCACGAAGATGGATTATCCCTTGCCAGACTTTCTCATCACATAACCATCATGCGGTACATCGTACTCCATGTGATATACAAGGTACAGCGTACTCCGCAGACTCATATCGTGATTGGGGGTGCCATTCCTAGGTCTTACCTACCCCATACCAAGAGTTTTCCATATCCGTGAAGGAGAGCCTCCCTGCCGAACAGAGCCTCCCCGCCTAACAGAGCCTCCCTGCCTCCTCGGGCTTAAGGATGTTAGCTTAAGGATGTAGGGCTTAAGGATCCTTCCGTAAGAGAGCCTCCCCACCGAACAGAGCCTCCCCGCCTAACAGAGCCTCCCCGCCTCTTTAGGCTTAAGGATGTTGGCTTAAGGATGTAGGGCTTAAGGATCTTACCGTACTCATGTAGAAGAGCCTCCCTGCCTAACAGAGCCTCCCCGCCCCTCCAGGGCTTAAGGATGTTGGCTTAAGGATCCCACCGTAAGAGAGCCTCCCCACCGAACAGAGCCTCCCCGCCTAACAGAGCCTCCCTACCTCCTCGGTCTTAGGGATGTTGGCTTAAGGATGTAGGGCTTAAGGATCTTACCAACTTTCACAACCTTATACGTATCACAATGTGCAAACTTGTGCGAGCAAAGCTCTAGCACGACTCATGCATCCTCTCATGAAGAGACGCATACGAGCATAGCTCTAGTACGGTTATACTCATAAGACAAACCACTCAAAAGCCACGTACAAGCAGAAGCTCCAGTACGGTTTATAAACATCATCATAGTTTCCAAATCAAGGTGCGAGCTAAGCTCCAGCACATTTCATACAAATGAAAACATCAATACCCGGTGCGAGCTAGGCTCTAGCACGGTTTAATTCACATAAACATGATAGACGGCTCATAAGCTTTTAAAACTATCTCAAAACATATTTGACACTTCACATGTGCTACAAATATCAAACCACAATAGCCAACCTATTTATCAATTCGTTTGAAACCAAACACATGTTTTGTGAAAGCGTTTAAAACACTTGATTTATGCAATTATTAGCCCTACTATCCCTTTTTATACATCCATGTAAACCAAATCATCCAATATTCACAACTATTTTCGCATACCAAACAACCAATTTCTCAAACGTTCATGCATTTCATAAACACCCTATAATCCCGCAAATTACGAGCAGCTACCTTTATATACTTACAGAATTCCCTTACCTAGAATCGCGATGCGTGATTCCACTTCCTTAAGCTGCTTACTCGTACGGTTCGATTCGTCTTCAACGAACTCTTCGGGACTGCACAAAATCGTATCCCGCATTATATTCGATCCATATAATATGACATCGTGCGTTCACTATAGTCAATTCGACTTATAGTTTTCTATTAACGCTTATGAGGCCTCGTTTCATTACTTTATCCAAAACTCGAATCTATGGATTCTTTTAGGCCTATTAACTCATTCCAAATCGATATCAAGCTCATAGTGTTCATATTTCATTGATTTCCTCACTATGGCATTTGTCAAGCATTTACATGCTCATTTTCATAATTTCACTTAAACCCACATTATAACTCCACATAACCATTCCAAATCATCCACATTACTCATTTAACTACTTTAGCATGCCTATAAACCACCAACTCCCCAAATCACACTCTCACACTAGAAGCATTCCATTTTCTAGGTCACATTAGTTTCTAACACAACCTAGGTGTTTCCATCCATACATACTCATGCCAAACAACTCCAAAATCAATTAAATAGACAATATACTGGGATTGGAGTGTTAGAATCTTACCAAATATGATTTTTTTTCTTGCTCTAAATGTCAATGCCCTTATCTCCTTCAATACCCACAATGGGATTTTGGGTTCCAATTATGTTGTTCTCTTCCTCAAGATGAACAACTTAATATCTAATGGTCTCCCCTCAATTCTTGCTGGAAATGGCTAATTTTAGAGAGAGAAAGTTAGGTTTTTGGGTTAGAAATGGAAGATTGGTGTTTTTCTCGAAATTTTTAGATTTTCAGCCCTCCTTATATAGAAATAGCTTGAGGAGATCGATCTGGTCCAAGAGGAGATCGATCTGGTCCCCTTAAATCTCTCATTTTCATGAAATTTTAAGCATGAGATCGATCTGTCGAAGCATGAGATCGATCTGGTCCCAAACAGAGAGCTAAGGAGATCGATCTGGGTGCTTGAGGATCGATCTTTTCATTACAGAATGCTTAGGAGATCGATCTGGCCCCATTGGAGATCGATCTGCTCTATTCCATTGCCCAAATAAGAGCGTTCTGGCTCTTTCAGATCGATCCTCATCCTATGAGATCTATCTGGCCTTTATACTTTCCAGATTTTCTGCAATTTTCTTGCTGCAACTCACACCAACACATCCTTAATCTGTTGCCATGGCCATTTTCTCATCCATCCACCCTTATAACTTGAAAATGGCATCCATTCATACCTTATGCACATTGAAACTTGTGTGCATTCATTGTATGTCCAAAGGTATACTATATATAACCAAACGGAAGCATTTATATTCATGCAGCTTCCATCCATTTACCACACTACCCATTTTGAGTGTCAATCACATCCATCACTTATAGGAACTCATTTCTTCATATTCATACTCAATGGAACTTGTATGTACGTTACAAATCATATTACACATACATACATTGAATCCATGGACTTACATCGATCATACTTTACATTACAAGTCCATTCACATTTATTACACATTACAACTTTACATATACGGGGTCTCACACATACATTTTTCAAATGCCTTAATCCATATTTTACCCCTTTTTGGTAAACCTCACAATTTATTCACTAACAACATCTTAAAATCATACTCATAACACTATTATCTCTTCAAGATACCCTATTCATCATTAATCTCAATACATTTCACTTTCTCACACTAGACCATTTCTAGGTCATGGTGGATTCATTTTACTCTAGGTAGTTTCTACCATTTCTATGCATACCAAATCATTCCACACATCAATATCCCAACAATGTACTTGAGTATTTGCATTAGAAACTCACCTTGTTTGTTTTCCTCTTTGCTCCAAATGAAAATGCACATTGATCCTTCAATCCAACAAGTAGGAAAATACCTCCAAACTATGTTGTTCTTCTCTTCGATGTGAACAACTTTGCCTCTAATAGCTTTCCCTCAAATCTTACCTAAAATGTGTGGATTTAGGAGTGAGAAGCTAGGTTTTAGGTTGGAAATGGAAAAGATTGGTTTTGTCTCAAAAAATTGCAGATCCAACTACTCCATATTTATAGAATTTGCTTGATGAGATCGATCTGCATTGGGTAGAGATTAATATGTTCCTCTTAAAATCCCTCTTTTTCCACGGCATTTGAAGGCAGGAGATCAATCTGTCAAGGCTTGAGGTTAATCTGCATTTTACAGAAGGTTTAGAAGATCGATCTGGTCTTAGGGGAGATCGATCCGTATTTTACAAAATGTTTAGGAGATCGATCTGGTCTTAGGGAGATCAATCTGTCCTGTTCCATAGCTTAGAATAAGAACATTTTGGCTCTTCCAGATCGATCTCTCATCCTATGAGATCGATCTGGCCTTCATATTTCTAGATTTTACTGCAGTTTTATGCAAGTACTCACACCAAAATAACTTCAATTTGCTGCCATAGTCATTTTCTTATCCGATCATCTTTGAGACTTGAAAATGACATTCATTCCTACTTTATACCTATTACAACTTGTGTGGAATCCTTGTATAACCAAAGGTATACGATATAAACCAAATGGAAGTGCATAACTTATGCAGTCTTCCTTCCATTTTACCACACTACTCATTTTCCATTCTACTCATGTTTAAGTCCATTTTCTTCATAGTCATATATAAAGTAACTTGTACGTACAATCTCAACTCTTATTACAAGTGTGTACATCAACTTATGGACTTACATCACATACACTTCACTTATGAATTCATAGTAAAACTCCATTTACATTTCTATGTACATATATACAATTATACATATACGGGGTCTCACATATCAAGACTCCTCTCGTCCCTCGGGATACCTTGATTCATAAAATCATATGAAGTCATGTATTTATATACATTCTAAACATGCGAGATTTGGCAAGTATTGTGGTAATCATGTAGGAAATATGGTCATAACCTAATAATTGATCCCAGGCTACACTGTACCTAGTCTGCAGGGCATCACATACTGCAATGGTACGTGGGTCAAATCCTCACCGCTACTCTATAATATAATATAATCCAGTCTGAAGACTTATCTAGTCTGAAGACTACACGGTACAGCGCACTCCGTGCTACATATAAGGTACAAAGTAATTCGTGGACCCCATCTTATATCAATCATCCATGCTATTCTTAAATCGTTCGTGAGAGCATCTTATCCGTGTGACACACAGTCTACATGAGGCATCCAGCACGACCTTAAGCATGTTCAATCAATTCCACGTGTGAGTAATCTCCAACACGGGTTCATGTATATCAAATCACAGTGTGAGCCTTGACCAGTCAACACCTGGCTCCAACATGGTTTATGCATAGTTAATATAAAATCTAGTGGAGTAACACTCCAGCACCATGTTATGTATAAATCACATTAAAAATCAAGTACGAGTAATGCTCCAGTACTATATCATGCATATCATGTGAAATCTACTGCGAGTAACTCTCCGGCACAATTTCATGTAGAAACCATATAAAATCCAATATGAGCAGTGCTCCAGCATGATTTGTTTCCACACAAACTCGATAGATGGCTTATTTTAAAGAGATTATTTCAATAATCAAAATCAGCACCATAATTGTGCTATTTTGTGTAATTCATGAAAACATTAGCCCATCCATCTATATTTCTTCTAAACAGAAGTAAAAACAATCGAAATATATTTTCCCTGCTTTTTTGTGACTTTTCTCAATTTCTGGAATTTTTCCCTTAAAGGGGTAAAATCGTAATTTACCCAAATCGAGTCTCTATAAATTTTATTCTCTTTCTATGACCCTCAGACTTTTTAAGTGAATGAAAATTCACTCAAAAATGCATGCAGGTATCTCTAACTACTCACAAAATTTTCTTACCTCGAATCACATAGTGCGCGTTCACTTTTCTAACGCTGCTCGATCGCGCAGTTCGTTTAGCTCTAGTATAATCTTCGAAGGTGCATGTAATCATTTATCATATCAATTAAACTTATTCATCTGTATTTTACTTTTAATATAATCTATTTCACTTAATGGGCCCGTTTACTCTTATTAGGCCCAATTGCATCTTAATGGGCGTTACTTAGTCTTAAGCCCATTTCACTTTACTATTCATTTCATCTGGTCCTATCACGCTTGTTGGGCCCACTAACACCTATTGGGCTTTGTCCGGGGCCCACTAACTCTTATTGGGCTGAAACCACCAAGGCTTGGCCAAGGCATGGTGGCCGAGAGCCATGAAGGCCACCATGGCCGAGAGTCGCGCCATTGCTCCCACCATTATGCCATTTTGCTAGCCATTCACTTAGACATTTTATCAAACACTTCTTATCCATGCCTTAAGCCTTTAGTTTTTATTCATTATGGTATTTTATCAAACACCTTACATGCCAACCTTAATTCACCAACCAATTGAACAAATTGAATGAAACTAAGCATGCCATCATCATCCATGCATCTTAACTAGTCCATATATGCCTCTAAATCACATAGGTATTCATCAAAACATAAATACCCATTTTCAACCATCACTTGTTCATGGTGATTTTGTGTTTTGATCCATGAAACATATACCAATCAACTTATAATAATCCATAAATTAATATACTAGAAGCTTGAAAACTCATCTAGCTTATACTTCTCCTCTTAGCCGAAACTTGTAGGATTTCTTGGGTTGTTGAAATCAGTTTTTTAGGTGTTGGTTTTAGACTATTTTAATCTACTCATCATGGGTAACAACTTCCATGCAGACAAGTTTTTCCAATTTGGTTTGTAGAAGGATAAATTCTAGAGAGAGAAAGCTTAACTAGTTTATGTTTCCATGGTGTTTTCCTTGTTGCCGAGAGCTTAAGGGAGAAGAGGACTTGGCTTTGGCTGATTTTTACTTAGCAAATTAACCCATTTAATCTACATGTTCAGTCCACCATTTGGGCTTGGCATTGATTTTGGGCTCGGTAAATTTGGGCTTAAGTTTTGAGCTTGGACATTTAACTAATGGGCCTAGTTTTGGACTTTCCATTTTAGGCTTCGGTTTGGGCTTTTCTTTTGGGCTTTTGGGCAGGAATATTAACCAGAATTTGGGCCTTCAATTTGCTTAATATTGAGCCCATCAGACAACCCAACAATTCGACCAATTGGGTTTACAAAATTTGACCCATTCTTAATCCACCTTAATAGGCTTCGAGATTTCCATTATTTGGCCCATCGATTTCTACCCATTTAATTTAATTCAGATTTCGATTAAATTAATTTTCCATACTTAAGGAGTTGAAGATCGGGTGTTTTAGCTAAAAATATTTCTTCGCCACTTTTTAACCTTGGTTGAGTTAAATTTTAACCATGGTTAGTTCTTTAAGGTCAAAGTCAACATTTCTAACTAACTTTGGCTTTTCTTGACCATTGGCCACGTTTAACTTTTTCTCAAAAATCCAAAAGTGTCAATTCTCATGGTTTACACTCTCATCTCTACATTTTGGTTGTTTCTGGGGATTGAAATAGCTAAAAACATCTCGAACGGTCCATTTCGAGCACGTTTAGCCCCTTTTTGGTGTTTCCACTTCTTCAATGTATTTGGGATCAAACCAAACCAACTTTCCTTCATGAACCCTCTATATTTTGATGTTTTAAGTTCTTCTTTTCAGTTAGAATGATTTGAATTCCTTCAGATTAGCCTCTGACCATTTCGGCCCTTATTTGTCCTTTGCATACATTCATAAACATTTTTTACTTCATTTGCACTTCCATGTCAGTAAATACTCTTCTTAAGATTCAACTAACATAATCAAATGTTTACACGTAGGAATCATAAAGAATATGATACAATAGTATGGGTCTTACAATCCTCCCCTACTTAAGAAATTTGGTAATAGTATGGGTCTTACAATCCTCCCCTACTTAAGAAATTTGATCCTTCAAATTAGAATCAAGTCAATCCTCAAATAGCTGGGGGTGCTTTTTGCGCATCATGCTCTCTAATTCCCATGTAGCTTTCTCAGAAGTGTGATGCTGCCAGAGAACCTTAACCAATGCGATCGTCTTCAACCTCAATACCTTCTCCTTCCTATCCAGTATCTGAATCGGGTTCTCCACATATGACATATCCTCCTTGAGCTCCAATAGCACATACTCAATCACATGTGCCAAATCCAGGTGATACTTCTGAAGCATCAAAATGTGGAAGACGTTATGGATGCCTGATAAGTTCAGTGGCAACGCCAACCTTTAGGCCTTATCTCCCACTCACCCAATATCTCAAAGGATCCAATGTAGCAAGGAGTTAGTTTACCTCTCTTCCCGAATCTCGCTATACCCTTGGAAGGAGAAACTTTTAGAAATACGACTCACCAACTGTAAACTCTAGTGGTCTCCGTCTCTTGTCAGCATAGCTCTTCTGTCTGCTCTGAGCTGTTCTCAATCTCTCACATATCAACTGAACATCCTCAGAATCTTGTGTGACTAAGTCAGAAACAAATATCTTTCTGTCACCCACTTCTTCCCATCTAATAGGAGAATGACATCTACGACCATATAATACCTCAGACGATGCCATCCCGATACTCGAATGATAACTGTTGTTGTAGGTGAATTTGGCTAGTGGTAAGTGATCATCCCATAAGCCTCTAAAATCCAGTACACATGCTCTCAACATATCCTCTAGAGTCTGTATAGTCCTCTCTGACTGACCATCTGTCTGAGGATGGAAAGTTGTGCTCAAACTCAACTAGGTTCCCATGGCTTCCTGAAACTGTTCCTAGAAGTGGGAAGTGAAGCGGGAATCCCTATCAGAAACAATGCTCATTGGAACACCATGTAACCTCACTACCTCGCTTACATGCAACTCTGCCAATGTACTCAGAGTATCAGTAGCTCTCATAGCTAGGAAGTGGCTAACTTAGTTAATCTATGTACAATCACCCATATAGCATTGTGATTCCTACGGGTCCTCGGTAAACTCATCACAAAATCCATAGTGATATGCTTCCATTTCCACGTCGGTATAGGTAGAAGCTGCAATAATCCTGCAGGCTTCTGATACTTTACCTTCACCTGCTGGCAAACGAGACATCGAGCAACATACTCTGCCACATCATTCTTCATACATGACAACCAATACACTTTTCAGAGATTCCAATACATCTTGTTACTCCCCGATGTAATGTGTACCTCGATGAATAAGCTTCTGATAAAATCAATCTCCTGAGCTTTGGATCCTTGGGAATACATATCCTACCTCTGAACCTCAACAGTCCGTTAGTGCCCAACCCAAAATCCATACATGTACCCATCTGACTTTGACTAGTCATATCAATACACTGTCGATCACTACGTTGAGCCTATCGGATTCTATCTATCAAATCTGGTTCCAACCTCAAGCTAGCTATCACACAGTCAGTATCTCTGTCAAGAAGGGCTATAGTCAAACTGACTCATGAATTGCTTTAATAGCTCGTGCTCCCGAACCATCATATACAATACCATCCTAAGGCTCTTCCTGCTCAAAGCCTCAGCTACAACATGCCTTACCTGGATGATAAAGTATCTCACAATTTTAATCCTTCAGAAGCTCTAGCCATCTTCTTTGTCTCATATTTAGCTCATTCTGTGAGAACATATACTTGAGGCTCTTGTGGTCAGTAAATATCTGAAACTTCTCACTATATAAGTAGTGCCTCCATATCTTCAACGAAAACACTACTGCGGCCAACTCCAAATTGTAGGTTGGATAGTTCTTCTCATGGTCCTTTAACTATCGGGATCCATAAGCGATTACCTTCCCATCCTGCATTAATACACAACCCAATCCCTGGTGTGAAGCATTTGTATAACAGAAAAACCTTCTGAGTTGGTAGGAATAATGAGAATCAGAACAGTGGTCAATCGACGCTTCAACTCTTGAAAACTCTTCTCACTCTTATCATTCCACTCAAATGCAACCTTCTTTCGAGTGAGGCGAGCCAACGAAGCAACCAACTTCAAAAATCCCTCCACAAACCTTCTATAATATCCAGCTAAACCCATAAAACTCCTGATCTTTGTGATTGTCCTCTGCTGTTCCCACTGAAGTACAGCCTCTATCTTGGATGGATCTATTGACACTCCATCCCATGATACCACATAGCCTAGAAATGAGATCTGCTCTAACCTGAAGTCACACTTATTGAGTTTAGCATACAACTCTTTCTCTCGAAGGGTCTGTAAAATAATCCTCAGGTGCTGCTCATGTTCTTCCCTGGACTTGGAGTAAACCAAAACGTCATCGATAAATATAATAACGAATCGGTCCAAGTATGGCTTAAACACATCATTCATCAAAGCCATAAAAGCTGTGGGGGCATTCGTCAATCCAAATGGCATAACCAAAAACTCGTAGTGGCCATATCGGGTCTGAAATGCTGTCCTAGGTGCATCAGCATCCCGAATCCTCAACTGATGGCACCCAAACCTCAGATCTATCTTCAAAAAGATCTGTGCTCCCCGAAGTTGATCCAACAAATAATCTATGCGTGGAAGGGGATACTTGTTCTTGATGGTGGCCTTATTCAACAACCTATAATCAATACACAATCGGAGGTTTCTATCCTTATTCTTCACAAATAAAATCGATGCTCCCTAAGGTGAAACACTCGGTCTAACAAACCCCTTATCCAACAGCTCCTGTAATTGCTTCTTCAACTTTTCCAACTCAACTGAGACCATTCGATATGGTGGTTTCAAAATTGGTTCGACATCGGCACCAAATCTAGATAAAACTTCATCTCTCTATCTGGTGGTAACCTTGACAAATCATCCGGAAAGACATCAAGAAACTCCCTGACCACTGATATCTATATCAAATCCGGACGTGCCTTATCCGTATCAACCACGTATGCAATAAGACCTTCAAAACATTATCCATACCGTTAGCAACCAATTTAATTCTCTTCATTTCAACATCTATTCTTTTCCATTAACAAATACTACATTCTTTCATTTCTTTATAGTAGACTGTACAACACTCTTATCATGGTTAGTAAACATTATCGTTTTAGCATAACAGTTTAAAACAACATGGTTTGTAGCCAACCAGTCCATTCTTAATATTACATCAAAATCACTCATGTTCAGGAATATAAGATCAACTGACATTTTCCTTTCCCCTACTTCCAACTTACAGTCTCTATATACATACTCAACTAGCTCACTATTATTTAGAGGTGTACTAATCAGCAACATTCTACCTAACGGTGTAAACTTCACATACTTTAACAACTTATATGCAGATGAAGGCGATACAAATGAATATGTGGCACCAGGGTTGAAAAGAGCAAATTCTTCAAGATAAAAAATTACGATAGTACCTTTAATCACATCCGTTGAAGCATCCACAGTGTCCTGGTCCAATGCATGTACTCGCCCTTGACCAACCACATGTTTTCCCTTCTCCTTAGTTGTAGCTCTCCTTCTTGGAGTAGAGGTATTAATAGAAACTCTGTCTAGATCTTTGCCCTTCTGTGGGGGCAGTCTCAATCACCTCTGGGCAATTCCTCATCAAATGCCCTACCTTACCACATCGATAACATGCTCTAGTAGCCACCTTACAAGGTCTACTTCCATGGTACCTACCACACTTACTACACTGATCTGTAGTGGGTCGTGGTCCTCCAATAACTACGCCCTTCGCTGGGGCTATGGCCAGATACATAGGAGGTCTAATAGTCCTCTCTCGTATCTCCTCAATATGTGGCCTCTTCCCAAAAAGTCTCCTTCCTCCACGATAACCGAACACTCTATCACTAACTGATCTCTTTTCAGTCTCTATCTCTAACTCTGCCAACCTTCCCAAACTCAGAGGCATTCCACTCATAATTCTACTCACATAGTTGTGCCTTGCGTACTGAGTCCTCATATGTAGAGATATCTAACGAAACCAATCTGGACCTGATAGAGCTGGTCTCAATCCGTCTAGGAACTTTCAGACCTTCTTAGTCTCACTACTCATCGTGTTCGAGTCATACCTTCCCAAGGATATGAACTTCGACTCATACTCATCGATGGTTTGGCTCCCCTGAACTAAACTCATGAACTCAATTTGTAACTTCTTTCGAGTCGTATCCAAAACATGTTGCCACTGGAATACATCCAAAAAGATCTCCTAACTAATCTCAGAATGTCGGGCCCTCAGTATCGATCTGGTAGACTTCCACAAATGCTCTGCCACTCCCTTCAGTAAGAAGACGACAAAGGCTACCATTTCCATCGTCGTGCATCGAAAGAATCCATATAGCTTCTTAATCTCATTTACCTAGTCCTCAACAACTATTGGATCCTTTACCCTGTTAAATGACGACGATCTAAACTTCTGAAACTGTCATAATCTATCTAGCTCACAATTATAACCCAAATCAATACCACTATGGTGTGGAGCAATTGGTGAAGACGTACCCTGAACTGATATGGGTGTAGGAGTTTTTGTAGTCTGTCGCATTCGTGCAGGTTGTGCAGGCGTATCAGGAGCTAGCTTCCTGTCCAGTAGCAGTTTGTACATTCGGACCCTACCTACCTTGTGTAGCCTATGCAAACAGCTCTATCATAGTCTCTAGGCTACCCTTTATCCTCGTAAAATGTGCCTCAATACTATCTGGCCCTTCAATGGGACCCTGTGAAGCATGGTCAGACAAAAACTCATCTCGGCTCTCAGGCCTACCTTTAGGACCTCTCACCCCTCTACCACGACTACCATTAGGCACAATGACTTGATTCCTGCATTCAATTCCTGTATTCACAACCACTACTTAGTCAAATCCCGTCTCAAAATACACATTTGTAACTAAACAAAGCACAGTAATATGAGGATGTAAATTTTTCTAACCACTAATACCGACTCATATTAGATCAACTCGGCTCTGATACCACTTCTGTCACTACCTCCTTTACTTAAAATAACTACAAATTATTTTACTTACCCTTTTTCCCTTCGTGACAATTCTACTACTAACAATTGGGCTATGATTCGGTATTAATCACATCATCCTTACTTACCTTATCATCCATTTCCATGTCATACATACATGTCAATATAAACTATCGATTGACTGTAAATATTTTCATTTCATAAGTGAGCTTATACACGTTTACACATATCTACATCCCCGATATTACATCAGTATACATTACTATACTGTTACATGTTTAGATACAAAACTATACAAATGTGTATACCTTTCGATCAAAGGGAATGCAGCGGATACTGTAATGCGAGTACTCAACCGCTCACTATCTACTGTAAATACTTTGTAGAGAGGGGGGGAAACAGTGAGCTCACTAGCTCAGTAACAATTATGCAAGCAAGTAGATAAACTATCTACATGAACATAATGTCATACTTTAAATCATACTATTTCCATATCACATTTTAAAAAGCATGTCTTGCATTTATAAACATATGCAACATAAATCTCATGTACAAAAGGGCATTCCATGCCATTCATTCATGGACATGTATTTTTCACATTTACTGTGTTTAAAACAATGATCAGGACTTAACCTTTCCCTCGGGCTATCCAATCCATGTAAAATGATTTTAAATATGAATTTCTTTCAACAGTTATTAAAGCTCCTCTCGTCCCTCGGGATACCTTAAATCATATAAAATAATTCAAAATATACATTTCATTCCACATATATCAAGACTCTTCCCGTCCCTCGGGATACCCTGATTCATAAAATCATATGAAGTCATGTATTTATATACATTCTAATCATGCAAGATTTGGCAGGTATTGTGGTAATCATGTAGGAACTATGACCATAACCTAATCGGTGATCCTAGGCTACAGAGTACCTAATGTACGGGGTATCACATGCTGCAACGGTAGGTGGGTTAAATCCTTACCGCCAGTCTATAATATAATATAATCAAGTGCGAATACTCTTCTAGTCTGAAGACTACACGGTACAGCGTACTCTGTGCTATGTACGCGGTACAAAGTACTTCGTGGACCCCATCTCATATCAATCACCCATTCCATTCTCATATCGCTCATGCAAGCATCTCATCCGTGTCACACAGTCTACACGAGGCATCCAACACGACCTTAAGCATGTTTAATCAATTCCATGTGTGAGTAATCTCCAACACGGGTTCATGTATATCAAATCACCATGCGAGCCTTGAGTGTGACGACCAGTCAACACCCTGTTCCAACACAGTTTATGAATATTTCATATAAAATCTAGTGCGAGTAACACTCCAGTACCATGTTATGTATAAATCACATTAAAAATCAAGTACGAGCAACGCTCCAGTACTATGTCATGCATATCATGTGAAATCTAGTGCGAGTAACTTTCCAGCACAATTTCATGCAGAAAACGTATAAAATCCAGTGTGAGCAGTGCTCCTGCATGATTTATTTCCACACAAACTCGATAGATGGCTCATTTCAAAAAGATTATTTCAATAATCAAAATCAGCACCATAATTGTGCTATTTTGTGTAATTCATGAAAACATTAACCCATCCATCTATATTTCTGCTAAACAACAGTAAAAACAATCAAAATATATTTTCCATGCTTTTTTTGACTTTTCTCAATTTCAGGAATTTATCCTTTAATAAGGGTAAAATCGTAATTTACCCATATCGGGTCTCTATAAATTTTATTCTCTTTCTATGACCCTCAGACTTTTTAAGTGAATGTAAATACACTCGAAAATATGTGCAGGTATCTCTAACTACTCACAAAATTCCCTTACCTCGAATCACATAGAGCGCGTCCACTTTTCTAACGTTGCTCGATCACGCAATCCGTTTAGCTCCTAATATAATCTTCGGAGCTGCATGCAAGCATTCATCACATCAATCACACTTATTCATCTGTATTTTACTTTTAATACAGTCTATTTGACTTAATGAGCTCGTTTACTCTTATTGGGCCCAATTGCACCTTAATAGGCCTTACTAAGTCTTAAGCCCATTTCACTTTACAATTCATTTCATTCAGGCCTATTGGGCTTGTTGGGCCCACTACCACCTATTAGGCTTGGTTCAGGGGCCATTAACTCTTATTTGGCAGAAACCACTAAGGCTTGGCCCAACATACCTCTAGGCCATGGCATGGTGGCCGAGAGCCATGCATGCCACCATGGTCGAGAGTCATGCCATTCCTCCCATCATCATGCCATTTTGCTAGCCATTCACTTAGGCATTTTATCAAACACTTCCTATGCATGCCTTAAGCCTTTAGTTTTTGTTCATTAATGCACTTTATCAAGCACCTTACAAGCCAACCTTAATTCACAAACCAATCGAAAAAATTAAATGAAACTAAGCATCCCATCATCATCCATGCATCTTAACTTGTCATGACCCCCCCTCTCTCTCTCTGTTTGTGACCCTTACCTTACTTTCAAACAGTTGGGCTGTGAGTCAACATCCAATCCATATCTCATCCATTATAATTTAAATAAATTTATATAAATGAAGTAGAATCGAAACTGGACTTATATATATATGTGTGTGTGTGTGTGTGCAGAAGCATTTACATCAGTTTCAATTATATACATCCCCAAAAATACAAAATACAAACTCTATTGTGCATTAATTTACAGGATACAAAATTTTTCATCTCAAGTATATACCTCTCTATACTGCTGGATGACCGAAGAAACACGGTAGTAGGGACGACTGCAGTGTACTCACTACTGCGTAGAATCTATGGAGGAGAAATAAGGGGGTGAGCTGACACGCTCAGTAAGGAAAATATGAAAGCAGGTAGATAACTACACTATCTACATGCTTAAAATATATATTCATTTTCCTTATAAAACATATGCATTCTTTAAAATAACTTTCATCGATGCGAAATCATTAATTTGCTAGATGGGTATATGCATATTCACACAACATACTCTTTTCACACAGCTCATCTTTAAAATCATTGAGTACACATTTAGAAATCACTTTGCACACAACAATTTAATATACAAGAGACATAATTATGGCTTATCATATCCCCAAACACACAGCAAGGGAACATACGTCACCTCACACAATAGTGACAATGTCGTATCACACAGATATAAGAAGACTTATAGCCATAGTCGGATTTCAGGCAACACTGATTAGGTGTGTAGGAACCCTACGCTTAGGGAGGCGGATCAACCATTCCTTCAGCTCATAATGAAATCACGGCACATCGTACTCTATGGCTAACGCTCACAGTAAATTGTGCTCCCGTGGATCCTTATCACCCATTTCCGTTGTCTCAAAATCTCGTACGAGTAGGTCAGTTCAAGACACACAGCAATACACGACGACTCAGCACGGTTTTGTACTCATTACGTGACATCTATAAACCACATGAGAGCAGGTCAATGCAAGACACACAACAATACATGACGACTCTAGCATGGTTTTACTCAACACACAACACAATCATGAAAACCTCGTGCAAGTAACTCAGCGTAAGAGCACAGAGCATATCTGAGGCATCAAGCACGATTTTATTAGGAAATTACATGCAAGTATAGTCAGAGCAAGACACACAGCAATAGTCAAAGGCTCTAGCATGATTCTCAAAAATCTAGTGCGAGCTCTCGAGTGGAAGTGTCATGACCCTTTTTCATTCCCTTTTACCGAAAATCTCAATAAATTTTTCGCATTTTACTGTCACCTTACTCGATCATGAACAACTCACCATATATAGTTGGACTGTGAGTCAATAATAACCACCACTTACCATTCATTCATAATTTAATGAAACGATGTCATACATTCTAACTTAATCGTTTACTTATATAAAATATTATTACTGACATCTACATCCCCCATAATTACATTTCAAATGACTACTGTGCTTTTACATTGTTTAGATACAAAAAGGAATCACTGTGTATATACCTCTGAGTGATGGAGATGCAGCGGATGTCCATAATACCACGCCTCAGTCCTCACTGGGCTACTATACACGCTCTGTAGGAGGGGGAAAATAGAGAGGGATGAGCAACCACACGCTCAGTAAGGCAATAATGCAAGCATGGTAGATAACTACTCTATCTACATGCTGATAGTGTTATGCATAAATCGTTTATGGTAGGAGCATGAGGAAGTAAAACTATGCCATATGAGTATACATATATATCATGTATCAAAGTCATGTACATTGGCATATAAAACATGGTAAAAACATCATGTATAAATCATCTCATACTCGATCTCATTTAAATTCATAAAAAGGGCAATTCATTAAGAAACCTCCTTTTTAAATCACATTTGCAACCTCTTTTCTCCAGTATCAAAATTCCATCGAAATTAATTTCCAATCACAAACATCATCATCAATTCACAAATCAAGTCCTCAAGGCTCGACCCCTCCCTCAGGTCTACCCGGAACAGTCACAATCGCACTTATGATTAAAATCATGTGGTAGTAAGTAAATCAAGCAAGGAGACAGGTCACTATATCTCAACTGACTATGTTGGCCAACTATGTCACATATCATCCCAGACCACACGGATCTCGATGCGTGGGGTATCATGCTGGCATGAAGGTGGGTTAGTTCTCCGCCAGACTTTCTCAAATCAAGTAACCACCATGCGGTACATCGTACTCCATGTGATATACACGGTACATCGTACTCCGCAGACCCATAACATGGTTGGGGGTGCCTGCCGTAGGTCTTATCTACCCCAAGTGTAACCTCTATAGCCTCAAGTGCACGTGGAAGTACTCTCAATACCAGGTCCCAGCCCCTCATGGCCTTGCTCGCCCCTGTTGGGTTCCCTGATTCAGGTCCTAGCCCCTCACCCTCACCCCACTCAAGAGGTCTATTAGGCCTATTGGGTTCCCTGAACACCAATCCTTATCTCTCACCACGGCCTCATACATACCACAGTGTGAAAACCAGCGTGAGCTATGCTCTAGCGCGAGTTCATGCATCAAAACCAATCACTTCATACGAGCAACGCTCTAGTACGTCATTTATGCATAAAAATATGAAGAAACCACGTACGAATATAGCTCTAGTATGGTTATATGCATAAGAAAACCATCGAAAACCACGTACAAGCAAAAGCTCCAGTACAGTTTATAAAACATTGTCACAATTCAAATCAAAGTGTAAGCTAAGCTCCAGCACGTTTCACACAAGTGAAAATATCGAAATCCGACGCGAGCGAGGCTCTAGCATGATTTATGTCATACAAATACGATAGGCAGCTCATACACAATCAAACAATCTTGACAATCGGGTTTAGCACTTCACAAATACTTTTTCCACAACATCAATAAAACACTTGCCAACCTATCTACAAGCTTGCTTAAAACAAAGTAACTACATTTTGAAAAACATCAAAACATTAGATTTATGCAATTATTAGCCTTACTATTATTTCATAGAATCCACTTCAAAACCAAAATCACGCATATACTTATCATCTTTCATGAATACCATCAATCATTTACTTGAGCAACCATGCATTTCATAAAACACCCAATATTCACCCATAAGTTCAAAGTACGAGCAGCTATCTCTATATACTCACAAAATTCCCTTACCTGGAATCGCGATGCGTGATTCCACTCCCTTAAAGCTGCTTACTCATACAACTTGATTCATTTCCAATGGACTCTTTGGAGCTGCACATAAACGAAATTTTGAATCGTTTTAGCCCATCATAATCTAACTTTTGCGTTTACTATAGTCGATTCAACCTATAGTCTCTATTAACGCTTGTGAGGCCTCATTTCATTACTTTACCCATAACTCAAGTCTATGCACGATTTCCCCACTATGGCTTTTCATCAAGCCTTAGTTATACTCATCCTCATAAATTCACTAAACTCACTTTATAGCTTCATTTACCCATTTCACATCATTTACATTACTTCAATAGCTACCTTAGCATACCCATAATTCATCAACTCATTTGACTTTCACTTTCTCACACTAGATTCAATCCATTTTCTAAGTTACATTTGTTTCTAACACAACCTAGGTGTTTCCAACCATCCATACTCATGCCAAACAACTCCAAAATCAATTAAATAGACAATGTGCCAGAGTTGGAGTGTTAGAATCTTACCAAATCTGATTTTTCTTCTTGCTCCAAATGTCAATTCCCTTAGCTCCTTCAATACCAACAATGAGATTTTGGGTTCCAACTATGTTGTTCTCTTCCTCAAGATGAACAACTTAGTGTCTAATGGCCTCCCCTCAATTCTTACTGGTAATGGCTGATTTTAGAGAGAGAAAGTTAGGCTTTTGGGTTGAAAATAGAATGATGGTGTTTTTCTCGAAATTTTTAAAATTTCAGCACTCCTTTTATAGAAATAGCTTGAGGAGATCGATCTGCACCAAGAGGAGATCAATCCGGTCCCCTTTAATCCCTCTTTTTCATCGTATTTTAAGCATGAGATCGATATGTCGAAGCTTGAGATCGATCTGCTCCTAAACAGAGAGCTAAAGAGATCGATCTGTATGCTTGAGGATCGATCTTTTCATTATAGAATGGTTAGGAGATCGATCTGGCCGCATTGGAGATCGATCTGCTCTATTCCATTGCCCAACCAGAATGATCTCTCATCCTATGAGATCGATCTGGCCTTCATACTTTCCAGATTTTCTGCAGTTTTTTTGCTGCAACTTACACCAAAACATCCTTAATCTGCTGTCATAGTCATTTTCTCATCCATCCACCTTTATGACTTGAAAATGGCATTCGTTCATACCTTATACACATTGAAACCTGTGTACGTTCCTTGTATATCCGAAGGTATACTATATAAAACCAAATGGAAGCATTCATATTCATGCAACTTCCTTCCACTTACCACACTACTCATTTTGAGTTCCATTCACATTCATCACTTACAAGAACTCATTCCTTCATATTCATACACAATGAAACTTGTATGTACATTACAAATCATATTACACATATGTACATTGAATCCATGGACTTACATCAATCATACTTTATATTACAAGTCCATTCACATTTATTACACATTACAACTATACATGTACGGGGTCTCATAGGAAGACACAGTATCACCCAAGGCATCGAGCACCCTTTTGCATTTTTTCCTCAAAATCCATTTTTAAAATGATGTGCGAGCAGGGCTAGTAAATTCACCATTGCCACTTAGGCTCTACCACAATTTCACACACAAAAGAAATAGAAGGGGCTTCATGTACTGTTATGAGTGAGAGGGAAATCTCACTTCAATCACTCGTTAAAAGCTTTTCATGCAATTTACTAAACCAGGAGCCAATATATTATTATTCTTTCTTAAAACACTTGTAAAAACATCTTTTCACAACAACAACATAGAAGTCATGCAACGCATACTTATAAACTTATCCTCATACATAGTTTTTGTCTAGACATATCAATATCTACATACATATCACATACATTCGTACACAGCAGATAGGAAAACATACGTATAGTTATTTCTAATAGCTCGCATAAGTCCCTTACCTCGAATCATGCTCGAATCACTTTCCTTCGATTTCTATCGCTTGTGACCCAGTCTTATTGACTACAATGATATCTTCAGGAGCTGAAATTATGTACCACACACATTAGTATACTTTCATTTCACTTACATGATATTCAAATCAATGCATTGGGCCATTTATATCTTATTTGGCCTAGTTACATCATTTTCGGACCTTACCCTTTCACAAGTCCATTTCGAGTATATAACTCATTTCTCAAGAATCTCTCAGACTCCTCGAGTCTATTGATTCATACTAAACTAGCATTAAGCTTACAATGCCTTTAGTTCATCATTTCATTTCATTTTGGCATTTCATTTTGTCTTCAAAATTAGAACCAAGTTACTCCTCAAAAAGTTGGGGGTCTTTTCCCATATAGAGTTCTCCAACTCCCAAGTAGCTTCCTCTGAAGTATGGTGCTGCCAGAGAACCTTAATCAGCGAAATCATCTTGTTCCATAATACCTTTTCCTTTCTATCTAGTATTTGGATTGGTTTCTCTACATAAGACAAATCATTCTTGAGCTCCAATGGCTCATACGAAATCACATGAGTTGGATATGGATGGTACTTCCGAAGCATAGACACATGGAAGACGTTATGTATGCCTACTAGCTTTGGTGGCAATGGTAGCTTGTAGGCCTTATCTCCCACACGCTCCAGTATCTCGAACAGTCCGATATAATGAGGGTTTAACTTACCCTTCTTACCAAACATCATAATCCCTTCCAAGGGAGAGACTTTCAAAATTACCGAGTCACCCACGGTGAACTCTTGTGGCCTCCGTCTCATATCAGCATAACTTTTTTGCCTGCTTTGAGCCATTCTCAATGTCTCACATATCAGGTAAATAACCTTAGAGGCTTGCTGTACCAAATCAGAAGCAAAAATTTTCCTTTCACCCATATCTTCCCAACCAATTAGGGAACGACACCATCTACCATATAAGGCCTCATATGGTGTCATCCCGATACTCGAGTGATAACTATTGTTGTATGCAAATTCTGCTAACGGCAGGTGATCATCCCAAGAGCCCTTAAAATCCATAACACTTGCTCTCAACATGTTCTCTAACATTTGGATGGTTCTCTCAAACTGACCATTAGTCTAAGGATGGATAGCAGCACTGAAACTCAATCAGGTTCTTATAACTTCCTAAAATTATTCCCAAAAGCGAGAAGTGAAGTGGGAATCCCTATCCGATACGATGCTCATTGGAACACCATGTAGCCTCACTATCTCCTGTACATACAACTCTGCCAAACTACTCAAAGTATCTATAGGTTTCATAGGCAAAAAGTGGGCGAATTTCGTCAATCTGTCAACCACTACCCAGATAGCATCATGGTTCCTCTTAGTCCTCGACAATCCTTGATGAAATTCATGGTGATAGGCTCCCATTTCCAAATTGGTATAGGTAGAGGCTGCAATAACCTTGCAGGCTTCTAATGCTCTACCTTCACTTGCTAACAAACGAGACATCTTACCTTAAAGTCTGCGATATCTCTTTTCATCCCAGACCACAAATACACTTTTCGAAGATTCTGATACATCTTATTACTCCCCGGATGTAATGTATATCGAGATGAATGAGCTTCTGTCAAAATCTACCTCTTTAGCTCTGGGTCATTGGAAATGCAAATCCTACCTCTAAACCTCATTAGGCTATCATCACTCACTAAGAAATTGGCCACATCACCCCTCTAAATCTGACTCGCATGATCCTCATACAATAGATCGGCATACTGAGCCAGACGTATCCGATCAATCAAATTCGGTTCCACTCACAGGCTAGCTATTACACAATCTCTGTCAATATCTAGAGGGTCTATATCTAACCTGAGGTGAACAAACTGCTCGAGCAGCTCATATTCCCTGACCATTATGTACGATACCATTCCGAGGCTCTTTCTACTCAGGGCATCTGCCACAACATTAGCCTTCCCTGGATGGTTGTATTTTGCAGTCATAATCCTTCAGAAGCTCTATCCATCGTCTCTGCCTCATATTTAACTCTTTCTGAGAAAACAGATATCCAAGGCTCTTATGATCTATATACACCTGGAATTTCTCACCGTACAAGTAGTGGCACCATATTTTCAATGCAAATACTACGGCTGCCAACTCTAAATCATGGGTCGAGTAGTTCCTCTCATAGTCCTTAAGCTGTCGGGATCCATAGGCTAACTTTCCCATCCTCCATCAACATACAACCCAGTTCCTATCCGGAGGCATCTGTATACACTGTGTAACCTCCTGAGCTGGTGGGTATGGTGAGAATAGGTGCGGTGGTTAGTCTGTGCTTTAGTTCGCAGAAACTTCTTTCACATTCATCATCCCACTTAAATGCCACATTCTTCGAGTGAGACGTGTCAATGGAGCAGCCATATTAGAGAATCCCTTGACAAACTGTCAGTAATAATATGCTAAATCCAAGAAACTGCGGATTCCTATAACCGTCTTGGGTCTTTCCCATTGTATTACAGCCTCTATCTTAGTCGGATCTACTAATACACCGTCTCTCAAGACTACATGACCCAGAAACGATATCTCACTCAGCCAAAAATCGCACTTGTTGAGTTTAGCATACAACTCCTGATCTCAGAGGGTCTGTAATACTGTTCTCAAGTGCTGCTTATGCTTTTTCCTAGACTTTGAGTACACCAATATGTCATCTATAAAGATAATCACGAACCTATCCAGGTATGGCTTAAACACATCATTCATTAAAGCCATAAAAGTTGTAGGAGCATTCATCAACCTAAATGGCATAACCAAAAACTCATAATGGCCATAACGGGTCTGAAATGTTGTCTTTGGGTACATCTCAACTCTGAATCCTCAACTGATGATACCCAGACCTCATATCAATCTTTGAAAAGATCTGTGCTCCTTGCAATTGATCTAATAGATTATCAATCTGTGGAAGAGGATACTTAGTCTTGATGGTAGCCTTATTCAACAATCGATAATCTATACATAGTCGGAGACTCCCATATTTCTTCTTTACAAACAGAACCAGTGCTCCTCAAGGTGATACACTCGATCTGTTCCAGGCACTAAATCAATACAGAATTCCATTTCTTTGTCTGGTGGGAATCTTGACAATTCTTCCGGAAAGACATCGAGAAATTCTCTAACCACTAGGATGTCAGCTATATCCAGGTACACCTTATCCAAGTAAACCACATAGGCGATAAAACCTTTAACACATTATCATTACATTCGTTAGCAATATCATCCATCTTTAAAATAACTTACTACTTTCTTCGTTACTTTTCAAATCTTACAACATACGTTTTAGGGATAGAAAACATTATTGTCTTAGCATAACAGTCTAAAACAGCATAGTTTGTAGCCAACCAATCCATTCCTAGTATTACATCAAAGTCCTTCATAGATAAAAGGAAGAGATCGGTCGACATGTCCTATTTCCCTACTTTTAACTTACAACTCTTACATACATACTCTGTCATTACATTGTCTCTCACTGGAGTACTTATATGTAAAACTCTGCCTAAGGTACTGGTTTCACATGTTCATATAGTTTGCGTGCAAATGAAGGCTTTATGAATGAATGAGTGGCACTAGGATCAATCAATGCTAATACTTCAAAATCAAAGATAAGGATGGTACCTTTAATCACATCCGAGGAAGCCTCTACAGATGTCTGGTCCATTGCAAATGTGAGACCCCGTATATGTAAAGTTGTAATGTGTAATGAATGTGAATGGACTTGTAATGTAAAGTATGATCGATGTAAGTCCATGGATTCAATGTATGTATGTGTAATATGATTTGTAACATACATACAAATTCCATTGAGTATGAATATGAAAAAATGAGTTCTTATGAGTGATGGATGTGATTGAAACTCAAAATGAGTAGTGTGGTAAATGGATGGAAGCTGCATGAATATAAATGCTTCCATTTGGTTATATATAGTATACCTTTGGACATACAATGAATGCACACAAGTTTCAATGTGCATAAGGTATGAATGGATGCCATTTTCAAGTTATAAAGGTGGATAGATGAGAAAATGGCCATGGCAGCAGATTAAGGATGTGTTGGTGTGAGTTGCAGCAAGAAAACTGCAGAAAATCTGGAAAGTATGAAGGCCAGATCGATCTCATAAGATGTGAGATCGATCTGGAAGAGCCAGAATGCTCTTATTTGGGCAATGGAATAGAGTAGATCGATCTCCAATAGGGCCAGATCGATCTCCTAAGCATTCTGTAATGAAAAGATCGATCCTCAAGCACCCAGATCGATCTCCTTAGCTCTCTGTTTGGGACTAGATCGATCTCATGCTTCGACAGATCGATTTCATGCTTAAAATTTCATGAAAATGAGAGATTTAAGGGGACCAGATCGATCTCCTCTTGGACCAGATCGATCTCCTCAAGCTATTTCTATAAAAGAAGGGCTGAAAATCTAAAAATTTTGGGAAAAATACCAATCTTCCATTTCTAACCCAAGAACCTAACTTTCTCTCTCTAAAATCAGCCATTTCCAGCAAGAATTGAGGGGAGACCATTAGACATTAAGCTGTTCATCTTGAGGAAGAGAACAACATAGTTGGAACCCAAAATCTCATTTTGGGTATTGAAGGAGATAAGGGCATTGACATTTGGAGCAAGAAGAAAAATCATATTTGGTAAGATTCTAACACTCCAATCCAAGTACATTGTCTATTTAATTGATTTTGGAGTTGTTTGGCATGAGTATGTATGGATGGAAACACCTAGGTTGTGTTAGAAACTAATGTAACCTAGAAAATGGAATGCCTCTAGTGTGAGAAAGTATGATTTGGGGAGTTGGTGGTTTATGGGTTATGATAAGTTGTTAAATGAGTAATGTGGGTGATTTGGAATGGTTATGTGGAGTTATAATATGGGTTTAAGTGAAATTGTGAAAATGAGTATGTATATGCTTGATAAAATGCCATAGTGAGGGAATTCATGAAATATGAACACTATGAGCTTAATGTCGATTTAATATCGATTTGGAATAAGTTAATAGGCCTAAGAAGATCCATAGACTCGAGTTATGGGTAAAGTAATGAAACGAGGCCATATAAGCGTTAACATAGGCTATAGATTAAATTGACTATAGCAAGCACAAGGGTTGCATTATATGGATCAAATATAATGTCAAATATGATTGTGTGCAGTCCCGAAGAGTTGTTGAAGACAAATCGAACCATACGAGTAAGCAGCTTAAGGAAGTGGAATCACGCATCGCGATTCCAGGTAAGGGAATTCTGTAAGTATATAGAGGTAGCTGCTCGTAATTTGTGGGATTATAAGGTGTTTATGAAATGCATGAACGTTTGAGAAATTGGTTGCTTGGTATGTGAAAATAGTTGTGAATATTGGATGATTTGGTTTTACATGGATGTATAAAAAGGGATAGTAAGGCTAATAATTGCATAAATCAAGTGTTTTGAATGCTTTCACAAAACATGTATTTGGTTTTAAACAAATTGATAGATAGGATGGCTATTGTGGTTTGATGTTTGTGATAGCACATGTGAAGTGCCAAATATGTTTTGAGATAGCTTTAAAAGATTATGAGCCGCCTATCATGTTTATGTGAATTAAACCGTGCTAGAGCCTAGCTCGCACCGGGTATTGATGTTTTCATTTGTATGAAACGTGCTGGAGCTTAGCTTGGACCTTGATTTGGAAACTATGATGATGTTTATAAACCGTACTGGAGCTTCTGCTCGTACGTGGCTTTTGAGTGGTTTGTCTTATGAGTATAACTGTACTAGAGCTATGCTCGTACGCATCTCTTTATGATAGGATGCATGAGTCGTGCTAGAGCTTTAGTCGCACAAGTTTGCACATTGTGATACGTATAAGGTTGTGAAAGTTGGTAAGATCCTTAAGCCCTACATCCTTAAGCTAACATCCTTAAGCCCAAAGAGGCGGGGAGGCTCTGTTAGGCAGGGAGGCTCTATTCGGTGGGGAGGCTCTCTTACAGTGGGATCCTTAAGCCAACATCCTTAAGCCCTGGAGGGGCGGGGAGGCTCTGTTAGGCAGGGAGGCTCTCCTACATGGGTACGGTAAGATCCTTAAGCCCTACATCCTTAAGCCAACATCCTTAAGCCTGAGGAGGCGGAGAGGCTCTGTTCGGTGGGGAGGCTCTCTTACGGAAGGATCCTTAAGCCCTATATCCTTAAGCTAACATCCTTAAGCCCGAGGAGGCAAGGAGGCTCTGTTAGGCGGGGAGGCTCTGTTCGGCAGGGAGGCTCTCCTTCATGGATATGGAAAACTCTTGGTATGGGGTACGTAAGACCTAGGAATGGCACCCCCAATCACGATATAAGTCTGTGGAGTACGCTGTACCGTATATATCACATGGAGTACGATGTACCGTGTGATGGTTATGTGATGAGAAAGTCTGGCGAGGGATAATTCATCTTTGTGCCAGCATGATACCCCACACACCTGGATGCTGTGGTCTGGGATGATTTATGATGTAGTTGGTCCACATAGACACTTTTGATATAGTGACCTGGTTTTTATACACATGTGTAAATTGTGAAATGAAAATGTGGTGGTGATTGTGAATTGATTTGATGGGATTGTATGTGTTTGAGAAAGAGTTTTATTGATGTGAGTTTAAAAAGGAGGTTTCTTAATGAATTACTCTTTTTATGAGTTTAAATGAGATTGAGCATGAGATGATTTATACATGATGGTTTTTACCATGTTTTATATGCCAATGTACATGATTTTGATACATGATATATATGTATACTCATATGGCATAGTTTTATTCCTCATGCTCCTACCATAAATGATTTATGCATAACACTATCAGCATGTAGATATAGTAGTTATCTACCATGCTTGCATTATTGCTTTACTGAGCGTATGGTTGCTCATCCCTCTCTATTTCCCCCTACAGAGCATGTATAGTAGCCCAGTGAGGACTGAGGCGTGGTATTTTGGACTCCGTTGCATCTCCATCGCTTAGAGGTATATACACAATGATTCTTTTTGTATCTAAACAATGTAAAAGCACAGTATTCTTTTGAGTTGTAATTATGGGGGATGTAGATGTCAGTAAAACATGTTTTCGTATAAGTACACGATTAAATGCAAATGTATGACATCGTTTTAGTTAACTAAGAATGAATGAGATGTGGTGTTTATTATTGACTCATAGCCCAACAGTGTGGTGAGTTAGCTCACGACTGGGTAAGGTAACAGTAAAACGTAAAATATTTTTAGTGATTTTCGGTTAAAGAGAATGAAATTGGGTCGTGACAACACTCGCCCTCGACCAACAGTTTCCCTTTCTCTTTAGCCGTGGCCTTCCTCTTAGGTGTAGGTGTCTCAACCGTAGCCTTCTCTGGCTCTTTACCCTTCTGTGGGGCTATATCAATCAACTCTAGGCATTCACGAGCTATGTGCCCTAATTTACCACACCTATAACATGATCTCATCGATAACGGGCATGGTTTACCCCCATGATATCTACCACATAACCTGCACTGCTTTGTGCTAGGTTAAGGTCTGCTAATAACTATGCCCCTCAAAGCTAGAGATAAAGCTGGATGAACTGGAGGCTTCACAGGCCTCTCTCGTACCTCCTCAATCTTAGGCCCCTTATCGAATAACCTTCGGCCCTTTCTGAACCCTCTATCATCAAATGACCTCTTTCAGTCTCTATCTCTGCCTTTACCACTCCTACGCAATTTTGAGGCATGCAACTCATAATCCTGCTCACATAGCTGAGCTTTACGTATTGCCTCATCATAGGTGGTAATGTTCAATGGAGCTAATCGAGCTCTGATGGAAGGTCACAGTCCCATAAGAAATTTTTGAACCTTTCTATCCTCAAGGCTCATGGTGACTGTATCATATCTGTCTAGGGATGTGAATCCAGACTCATACGCATCCACTATCCAGTTCCCCTGAGTCAATGTCATAAATTCCATCTTCATCTTTCTTTGAGTAGTGGCTGAAATGTACTGCCTCTTGAAGGCATCCAAGAATATATCCCATGTCACAACCGGGTGTCGTGCACTTAACATCGATTGTGTGGCCATCCACCAATGTTTGGCCTCATCCTCAAATACAAAAGTTGCAAAGGTGACCTTCTCTGTGGCGGAGCAGTGGAAAAATCGGTAGAGCTTTTCCATATTACGTATCCAATGCTCAGCTAACACTGGGTTCTTCACCCCATTGAATGAAGGTGGTCCGAACTTCTAGAACTCTCCCAGTCTACCCAGATCACAATCATACACTTCTTTACCACCAACCTGTTGTGGAGCTACAGGATCCTGAACTGGTGGGGGAATGTCTTGAACTGGAGGGGGTGCAGGAATTTTTGCCTCTGCATTCCGAGGTCTCGGTGCAGGCTGTGCTAGCTCATGTCTCTCTGGAGCAGCAGCCTGACTAGCAGGGTTCTCCTGTCTACCCTCGATTCTAGCCATTGCCTGTGTAAACATCTCCATGATCGTGTCTATACTGTTTTGTAATTGCGCTATACGCGCCTCAGCGGCATCACTAAGCTCAGGTGGATCTCTACTAGAACTAGACCCACTGCTTCTCTCGGGCTCATCTCTACGCCTTTGACAGCACGAACTATCTCATCTACAAGTACATCGTCTATCAGATATCCTGCATACTCAAAATAAATGTCTCAGTCACATTTTCCAGCTTGGTATACACAATTGTATCCTAATAATGCACAGTACTTTGGGGATGTATAATTTCCTAACTATGGATGCTGACTCACATCAGACCAACTCCGCTCTGATACCATTAATTCTGTCATGACACTTTCTCTCTCTATCTGTGACTTTTACCTTACTTTTAAATAGTTGGGCTGTGAGTCAACATCCAATCCATATCTCATCCATTATAATTTAAATAAATTTATATAAATGAAGTAGAATAGAAAGTGGACTTATATATATATATATATAAATATATATATATATATATGTACGAAAGCGTTTACATCAGTTTCTATTATATACATCCACCAAAATACAAAATACAAACTCTATTGTGAATTAATTTACAGGATACAAAATTTTTCATCTCAAGTGTATACCTCTCTATACTGCTGGATGACCAAAGAAACACGATAGCAGGGACGACAGCAGTGTACTCACTACTACGTAGAATCTATGGAGGTGAAATAAGGGGGTGAGCTAACACGTCCAGTAAGGAAAATATGAAAGCAAGTACATAACTACACTATCTACATGCTTATAATATATATTCATTTTCCTTATAAAACATATGCATTCTTTAAAATAACTTCCATCGATGCGAAATCATTAATTCGCTAGATGGGTATATGCATATTCACACATCTTACTCTTTTCACACAGCCCATCTTTAAAATCATTGAGTACACATTTAGAAATCACATTGTACACAGCAATTTAATATACATGAGACATAATTATGGTTTATCCTATCCCCAGACACACAGCAAGGGAACATATGTCACCTCACATAATAGTGACAATGTCGTATCACACAGATATAAGAAGACTTATGGCCATAGTCGGATTCCAGGCAACACTGATCAGGTGTGTGAGAACCCTATGCTTGGGGAGGCGGATCAACCATCCCTTCAGCTCATAATGAAATCATGGCACAGCGTACTCTTTGGCTAAAGCTCACGGTACATCGTGCTCCCGTGGATCCTTATCACCCATTTTCATTGTCTCAAAATCTCGTACGAGCAGGTTAGTACAAGACACACAGTAATACATGATGGCTCTAGCACGATTTTGTACTCATTACATCAAATCTATACACCACGTGCGAGCATGTCAATGCAAGACACACAGCAATACACGACAGCTCTAGCTCGATTTTACTCAACATACAGCCCAATCATGAAAACCTCGTGCGAGCAACTCAGCGTAAGTGCACACAGCATACCAGAGGCATCGAGCACAATTTTACTAGGAAATTACATGCGAGTATAGTCAGAGCAAGACACACAGTAATACTCGAAGGCTCTAGCATGATTCCCAAAAATCTAGTGTGAGCTCTCGAGCGAAACACACAGCATCACCCGAGGCATCGAGCACCCTTTTGCTTTTTTTTTTCAAAATCCCTTTTTAAAATGATGTGCAAACAGGGCTGGTAAATCCACCGTTGCCACTTAGGCTCTAGCACAATTTCACACTAAAAAGAAATAGAAGGGGCTCCATGTACTGTCATGAGTGAGAGGGAAATCTCCCTTCAATCACTCGTTAAAAGTTTTTCATGCAATTTACTAAACCGGGAGCCAATCTATTATTATTCTTTCTCAAAACACTTGCAAAAACATCTTTTCACAACAATAACATAGAAGTCATGCAACTCGTACTTATAGACTTATCCTCATACGTAGTTTTCTTCTAGATATATAATATCGACATACTTATCACATACATTCGCACACAGCAGGTAGAAAAACATACGTATAGCTATTTCTAATGGCTTGCATAAGTCCCTTACCTCGAATCACGCTCGAATCACTTTCCTTCGATTTTCAACGCTCGTGACCCGATCTTATCGACTCCAATGATATCTTCAGGAGCTGAAATTATGTACCACACACATCAGTATACTTTCATTTCACTTGCATGACATTCAAATCAATGCATTGGGCCATTTATATCTTATTTGGCCTCGTTACATCATTTTTGAACCTTACTCTTTCACAAGTCCATTTCGAGTATATAACTCATTTCTCGAGAATCTCTCAAACTCCTCGAGTCTATTAATTCATACTGAATCGACATTAAGCTTACAATGCCTTTAGTTCATCATTTCATTTCATTTTGGCATTTCATCAAATACCTCATATGCTTATTTTCAACCTTTATTATTTATAGCACTTGGATTTCACCAAAACTATTATACAAGCACATATACATGCTCAATAACATTAATGCACACTTAATTCATCATTAAATCCATGCCTACTAATCTTTTTCTCATTTTGGCACATCAAGCCTCTTATAGGTCTTGGAAGATTAGGCATGAACTAGGATGCTTCAACCATCAATCTAGATACGAAATCACTCATCATCATGCCTAGATTAACATACATGAGATTGTTGCATTGAAATCTTATCAATCTCAGCTTTTCTCCTTTTTCACCAAAATTGGGGGAAAGCTCTTTTCCTCTTCCAATCCAACGATTCGACTTCCCGTTTTCAACTATGTTGTTCTCCTCCTCTCTAGGAAGAACTTTGGTAAAATGAACTTCTCTCAAATCTCTAAGGAAAGTGTTGAGAGTTTAGAGAGAAAAGCTACTTTGCTTTCAAAATGGAAGGTTTTAGTTGTTTTGGTGAAATGCAGTTCAGCTACCCAATATTTATAGAAATGGCTTGATGAGATCGATCTCCATAAGTGAGGGATTGATCTTCTCCTGCTTTAAGTCTCTCGACATTCAGTTTTTAAGCATGAGGGATCGATCTGTTCTGAAGGGTAAGATCGATTTTAGCTAGGCAGAGAGCTTCTGAGATCGATCTACCAGAGGGATGAGATCGATCTACTTCTGGTCGAGACATAATGAGATTGATTAGCTTGAAGATGAGATTGATCCTTGCTTAGAAAAAGCTTATCGAGATCGATCTGGCTTGAAAGAGGGATCGATCTCCCCTTGCTCTGCAGCATACTTAGCTGAATTTCATCCCAAATTTCAAAGTTAACTTCATAACGATTTACTTCACTACTCATTTTGCATTCAATCCACATTTATCACTTAAAAAGGTCTATTTCTTATAATTCATACTTAATGAAACTTGCGTGTACATCACGAACTCACATAACAAGTGTGTACATCAATTCTACAGACCTTACTTCACTTATGATTCATATTACATAAACAAGTGTATGATTAGGGAATCATAAGGATTACACATGAAAATACGGGCCTCACATAACTAGTCCATAGATGCCTTTAAATCACATGGGTATTCATCAAAACATAAATACCAATTTTTGGCCATCACTTGTTCATGGTGATTTTGTGTGTTTTGATTGATAAACCATATACCAATTAACCTAGAATAATTCGTAGATTAACATACTAGAAGTTGGAAGCTTGAAAACTCAGCTAGCTTATACTTTTCTTCTTGGCTGAAACTTGTAGGATTTCTTGGGTGGTTGAAATTAGCTTTTTAGGTGTTGGTTTTAGACTATGTTAATCTACTCATCATGGGTAACAACTGCCATGAAGACAACGTTTTCCAATTTGGTTTGTAGAAGGATAAATTCTAGAGAGAGAAAGCTTAACTAGTTATGTTTCCATGGTGTTTTCCTTGTTGCCAAGAGCTTAAGGGAGAAGAAGACTTCGATTTGGCTAATTTTTACCTAGCAAATTAACTCATTTAATCTACATTTTCAGTCCACCATTTGGGCTTGGCATTGATTATGGGCTTGGTAAATTTGGGCTTAAGTTTTGAGCTTGGACATTTAACTAATGGGCTTTGGGCTGTAATTTTCACCACAATTTGGGCCTTCAATTTTCTTAATATTGGGCCCATCAAACGGCCCAACAATTCGACCCATTGGGCCTACAAAATTTAGCCCATTTTTAATCCACCTCAATTGACTTTAAAATTTTCGTTAGTTATCCCATCGATTTCTTCCCATTTAATTTAATACGGATTTCGATTAAATTAATTTTCCATACTAAAGGAGTTGAAGATCGAGTGTTTTAGCTAAAAATATTTTTTCCCCACTTTTCAACCTTGGTTAGATTAAACTTTAACTATGGTTAGTTCTTTAAGGTCAAAGTCAACATTTCCAACTAACCTTGACTTTTCTTGACTATTGACCACGTTTGATTTTTTCTCAAAAATCCAAAAGTGTCAATTCTCATGGTTTACACTCTCATCTCTACGTTTTGGTCGTTTTCGAGAAGTGAAATAGCTAAAAACAGCTCAAATGGTCCATTTCGAGCTCGTTTAACCCCTTTTTGGCGTTTCCACTACTTCAATGTATTCGGGATCAAACCAAACCGACTTTCCTTCATGAACCCTCTACATTTTGATGTTTTAAGTTCTTCTTTTTCAGTCAGAATGATTTGAATCCCTTTAGTTTAGCCTATAATCATTTCGGCCCTTATTTTTCCTTTACATACATTCATAAACATTCTTTACTTAATTTGCACTTCCATGTCAGTAAATACTCTTCTTATGATTTAACTAACATAATCAAATGTTTACACGTAGGAATCATAAGGAATATGATACAAAAGTATGGGTTTTACATGTATCTTAAGGAAAAGAAATGAGTTTTGGGTCTTACATTTCCTCCCCACCTTAGAAAATTTGGTTCTCAAAATTTAAATCAAGTCAGTCCTCAAATAGATGTGGATACTTCTTTAGCATTAGGCTCTTCGATTCCCACATGGCCTCCACCGAAGTGTGGTACTGTCAAAGAACCTTGATTAGAGGGATTATCTTAGGCTGTAAGACTTTCTCCTTTCTATCCAATATTTGAACTGGTTTCTCCACATAAGTCATATCCTCCATCAATTCCAGTGGTTCATACTTAATCACAAGTGTCGGGTCCGGATGATACTTTTGGAGCATTGAAATGTGGAAGACATTATGGATACTTGATAACTCAGGCGATAAGACCAATCTAATGCTTTGTCTCCCACTCGATCTAAGATCTCGAAAGGTCCACTGTAACGAGGACTCAACTTTCCTTTTTTTTTTCCGAATCTCATTATGCTTTTAGAGGGAGAAACTTTTAGAAATAGCAAGTGTCCTACTGAAAATTCCAAAGGTCTTCGTCTTGTGTCAGCGTAGCTCTTTTGTCTACTCTGAGCTGTTCTCAACCTCTCATAAATCAACTAAACAACCTCAGAGGCTTGCTTAACCAAGTCGGGAGCAAATATATTTCTTTCACTCACTTGTTTCTATCCAATTGGAGAACTACATTTACCACCATATAAGGCTTCATAAGGCGTCATCCCAATACTCAAGTGGTAACTGTTATTGTAGCCGAATTCAACTAATGGCAAATGGTCATCCCATGAGCCCTTAAAGTCTAGTAGTGCACATGCTCTCAACATATTTTCCAATCTGAATAGTCCTCTCTGATTAACTATATGTCTGAGTATGAAAAGCTATGCTAAAGTTCAATCGGGTCTCTATGGTTTCCTAAAAATGTTCCCAAAAGTAAGAAGTGAACCGGGAATCCCTGTAAAAAACAGTGCTCACTTGAACACCATGTAGCATTACAATTTCCCACATATACAGATCCACCAAGGCACTCAAAGTATCTGTGGATTTCATAGATAGAAAGTGGGTTGATTTCGTCAATCTATCAACAATCACCCAGACTGCATCATGATTCCTTCGAGTCCTCGACAAACCCATAATGAAATCCATAGCGACATGCTCCCAATTCCATGTTGGTATAAGTAGAGGCTGTAACAACCTCGTAGGTTTCTGATGCTCTACCTTAATCTGCTGACACACAAGACATTAAGCCACAAATTCAGCTATATCCCTCTTCATACTCGACCACCAATATACTTGCTTCAAATTCTGGTACATTTTACTACTCCCCAAGTGTAAAGTTACCTCGATGAGTGAACTTCTGACAAAATCAATTTCTTCAACTATGGATCATTGGGAACACAAATTCTGCCACTGAACCTCAGTAAGCCATCAGTGCTGATTTCAAAATCTGTTACAGTACCCAGCTGAATCTGACTAGCCATATCAATACAATATTGATCACTATGCTGAGCCTGTCGGATTCGATCAACCAAGTCCATTTCCAACCTCAGGCTAGCTACCATGCAGTAAGTGTCAGTATCAGAAGGGTCCATATACAAATTGAGGCTTGTAAAATGTTCCAACAGCTTGTATTGCCTGACCATCATATAGGACACCATCTGGAGATTCTTTCTTCTCAAGGCATCCACTACTATATTTGCCTTTCCCAGGTGGTAAAGATTCTCACAGTCATAGTCTTTCAAAAGCTCTAACCAGCTTCTATGTCTCATATTTAGTTCTTTTTGTGAAAATAAGGACTTGAGACTTTTATGATCAATAAAAATCTTAAATTTATCACCATATAAATAATGGCGCCATATCTTTAATACAAACATCACGGCTGCCAGTTCCAAATCTGTCGGGATCCATAAGCAACTACTTTCCCATTTTGCATCAGTACACAGCCTAGTCCTTGATTAGAAGCATCTGTATGCACAGAGATATCCTCTGAGCTGGTAGGTTTGGTGAGAATAGGCACGGTGGTCAGTTGGTGCTGCAATTCCTGGAAGCTTCTCTCACATGAATCATCCAAGTCAATTTGAACATTCTTCCAAGTAAGTCGAGTCAATGGAGCAGCCAGTTTAGAGAAACCCTCTACAAGTCGTCTATAATACCCTGCTAAACCCAAGAAACTTCAAATTTCTGTAACAGTTTTGGGTCTTTCCCATTGGACTGTAGCCTTTATCTTAGACGGATTAACAGACACCCCGTCCTTCTACGCAATGTGACCCAAAAAAGATATTTGATCTAACCCCAAAAGCCACACTTACTAAACTTAGCATATAACTTCTTCTCCCTGAGGGTCTGTAAAACAATTCTTAGATGCTGCTTATAGTCTTCCCTGGACTTGGAATACACCAAAATATCATCAATGAAAACTATTACAAAAAGTTTTAGGCAAGGCTTAAATACCTCATTCATTAGTGGCATGAAAGCTGCAGGAGCATTTGTTAACCCGAAAGGCATAACCAAAACTGGTAATGTCCGTATTGAGTCCAGAAAGCTATCTTGGGTAGATCTTCGCTTTTGATTTTTAACTGATGGTACCCTAACCTCAGATCAATTTTGGAAAAGATTTGTGCTCCCCGAAATTGATTAAGTAAATCATCAATATGTGGAAGGGGATACTTATTCTTAATGGTAGCCTTGTTAAGCCCTCTATAGTCGATGCATAATCTGAGGCTCTCATCTTTCTTTTTAACAAATGAAACCAGAGAACCCTAAGGTGAGACACTCAGTCTAATCAACCCTTTATCAAGTAATTCTTGTAATTGTTTCTTTAGCTACTATAATTCAATCGGAGCCATTCTATACGGTGGTTTGGATATCGGCTCAGTACCGAGTACTAAATCAATATAAAACTTTATCTCTCTATCTGGTGGCAACCCCAGTAAATCATTCGAGAATACGTCGGGAAACTCCCTAACTACGAGAATGTCCCTCAACTTCGAATGCGTCTTATCCATATCAATTGCATAAGCAATGAAACTTCAAAAATACCATTCATACAATTAGTATGAATTCTTTAGTTATAGTAAACTAAATTTCTTTCATTTCTTCCAAAAAGTTTGCAAGATATTCCTTAGGTAGGAAAAGGTTATTATCTTAGTGTGATAATCAAGGATGGCGTGGTTCACTGCTAACTAGTTCATGCCCAATATTACATTAAAATCATATATATTTAGTAGGATTAGATCAGCTAACATATTCCTATCTTCTACTTTAAGCTTACAATCCTTGTACATTAATTCAGTTATTTGACTATCTTTCATTGGTGTTCTAATCAGTAATATCTTTTCTAAAGGTATAGGTCGTACATACGATGATAGTTTATATGCAAATGTCGAGAATGTAGAAGAGTGAGTTACACTAGGATCAAAAAAGGCTAATGCTTCAATATCAAAAACCAAAATTGTACATTTAATGATGTCTGATGATGCATTTGTGGTTTCCTGATCAAGTGCATACACTTGCCCACAACCTACAACTTGTTTAACTTTCTTCTCAGCAGTAGCCTTCTTCTTCAGGGCAAAATTAGCAATAAGAGCTTTCTGTGGTTCTTTACCCTTCTTGGGGCTGAGTCGGGAGACTCTGGGTGGTCTTTTACTAGATACGTAGTCTTACCACAATGGAAACATGCTTCAGATACCCAATGATAGGGCCTATTAGCATGACATCTTCCACAAATCTTACACGACTCTATAGTGGGTCTAGGTCCACCAATAATAAGAGCCTAATTGGAGCTGTGACTGGGGAAACAAAAGGCTTAGTTGCCTTAACTTGTGACTCATCAAAACTCTTCTGTCGCTTCCTCGACCGTTTCTTACCCTTTTTAGCTTCTCTATCCTCGCATATCTCTTTCTATCCTTATTTTTACCTTTACCTTTCTTACCAAACTCAGACACATGAAACTCGTAATCTTGTTCACATAACTATACTCGACGAACTGCCTCCTCAGATATGGTAATGTCAAAAAGAGCTAAGCAGGCTCGGATAGAGGGTCTCAATCCATTCATAAATTTTTTACATTTTTTATTTTACTACTCACGGTATCAGGATCATATCTTCCTAGAGAGGTAAACTTAGACTCGTACTCAGCTACGATCTATTACCCTGAGTCAAGTTCAGAAACTCAGTCTGTAGTTATCTTTGGGCAGTGTTAGGGATGTACTTGTCACGACCCAATTCCATTCTCTTTAACCGAAAATCACTAAAATTTTTTCGCGTTTTACTGTTACCTTACCCAGTCGTGAACTAACTCACCACACACTGTTGGGCTGTGAGTCAATAATAAACTCCACCTCTCATTCATTCTCAGTTAAATAAAACGATGTCATACATTTACATTTAATCTTGTACTTATACAAAAGCATGTTTTACTGACATCTACATCCCCTATAATTACAACGTAAAAGAATACTGTGCTTTTACATTGTTTAGATACAAAAAGAATCACTGTGTATATACCTCTAAGCGATGGAGATGCAGCGGAGTCCAAAATACCACGCCTCAGTCCTCACTGGGCTACATGCACGCTCTGTAGGGGGGAAAATAGAGAGGGATGAGCAACCACACGCTCAGTAAGGCAATAATGCAAGCATGGTAGATAACTACTCTATCTACATGCTGATAGTGTTATGCATAAATCGTTCATAGTAGGAGCATGAGGAAGTAAAACTATGCCATGTGAGTATACATATATATCATGTATTAAAATCATGTACATTGGCATATAAAACATGGTAAAAATATCATGTATAAATCATCTCATACTGAATCTCATTTAAATTCATAAAAAGGGCAATTCATTAAGAAATCTCCTTTTTAAACCCACGTCATAAAACTCTTTCTCAACACATACAATCTCATCACATCAATTCACAATCACAACCTCATTTTCATTTCACAAATCAATTCCATGAGGCTCGACCCCTCCTTCGGGTCTACCTTAAACAATCACAAATCACACTTAGAGATTTAAAATCATGTGGTAGTAAGTAAATCAAGCAAGGAGACAGGTTATTATATCTCAAGTGACTACGTTGGCCAATTGTCACATATCATCCCAGATCACACGGATCCCGGTGTGCGGGTTATCATGCTGGCACGAAGGTGGGTTAGTTCTCCACCAGACTTTCTCAAATCAAGTAACCACCACGCGGTACATCGTACTCCGCGGACCCATAACATGGTTGGGGGTGCCTGCCGTAGGTCTTATCTACCCCATACCAAGTGTAACCTTTATAGTCTCAAGAACGCGTGGGAGTAACCTCAATACCAGGTCCTAGCCCCTCATGGCCTTACTCGCCCCTGTTAGGTTCCCTGATTCAGGTCCTAGCCCCTCACCCTCACCCCACTCAAGAGGTCTGTTAGGCCTGTTGGGTTCCCTGAATGGATTATGTCAGGTCCTAGCCCCTCACCCTCACCCCACTCAAGTGGTCTGTTAGGCCTATTGGGTTCCCTGAGTTAATCTGTATCTCTCACCACGGCCACTTACATACCACAGTGTGAAAATCGACGCGAGCTATGCTCTAGCTCGAATTCATGCATCAAAACCAATCACTTCGTACGAGCAACGCTCTAGTACAGCATTTATGCATAAAATATGAAGAAACCACGTACGAGCATAGCTCCAGTACGGTTATATGCATAAGAAAAACCACTCAAATCCAAGTACGAGCGTAAGCTCCAGTACGGTTTATAAAACATCATCACAATTCAAATCAAAGTGCGAGCTAGGCTCAAGCACGTATCACATAAGTGAAAACATAGAAATCCAGCGCGAGCGAGGCTCTAGCGCGATTTATGTCATGCAAATACGATAGGCGGCTCATACACAATCAAACAATCCCGACAATCGGGTTTAGCACTTCACAAATGCTTTTCCACAACATCAATAAAACACTAGCCGACCCATCTACAAGCTTGCTTAAAACCAAGCAATTCCATTTTGAAAAACATCAAAACATTAGATTTATGCAATTATTAGCCTTACTATCTCATTTCTTTACAATACCATTTCAACCACCAAATCTCATACAATTATTCATAGTCACATCCATACATCTTCAAAACACATTTCTATAAATCCATGCACATTTCCAAAGCCCTATACACCCACAAAATACGAGCAGCTACCTCTATATACTTACAGAATTCCCTTACCTAGAATCGCGATGCGTGATTCCACTTCCTTAAGCTGCTTACTCGTACGGTTCGATTCGTCTTCAACAACTTTCGAGATTGCACACAATCATATTTCACATTATATTCGATCTGTATAATGAACCCTTGTGCTTGCTATAGTCAATTTAATCTATAGCATCTATTAACGCTTATGAGGCCTCGTTTCATTACTTTACCTAAAACTCGAGTTTATGGATTCTTTTAGGCCTATTAACTCATTGCAAATCGATATTAAATCGATATCAACCTCATAGTGTTCATATGTCATTGATTTCCTCACTATGGCATTTGTCAAGCATTTACATGCTCATTTTCATAATTTCACTTAAACCCACATTATAACTCCACATAACCATTCCAAATCACCCACATTACTCATTTAACAACTTATCATAACCCATAAACCACCAACTCCCCAAATCATACTTTCTCACACTAGAGGCATTCCATTTTATAGGTTACATTAGTTTCCAACACAACCTAGGTGTTTCCATCCATACATACTCATGCCAAACAACTCCAAAATCAATTAAATAGATAATGTACTTGGATTGAAGTGTTAGAATCTTACCAAATATGATTTTTCTCCTTGCTCCAAATGTCAATGCCCTTATCTCCTTCAATACCCACTATGGGATTTTGGGTTCCAACTATGTTGTTCTCTTCCTCAAGATGAACAACTTAATGTCTAATGGTCTCCTCTCAATTCTTGCTGGAAATGGCTGATTTTAGAGAGAGAAAGTTAGGTTTTTGGGTTAGAAATGGAAGATTGGTGTTTTTCCTGAAATTTTCAGATTTTCAGCCCTCCTTATATAGAAATAGCTTGAGGAGATCGATCTGGTCCCCTTAAATCTCTCATTTTCATGAAATTTTAAGCATGAGATCGATCTGTCGAAGCATGAGATCGATTTACTCTTAAACAGAGAGCTAAGGAGATCGATCTGGGTGCTTGAGGATCGATCTTTTCATTACAGAATGCTTAGGAGATCGATCTGGCCCCATTGGAGATCGATCTGCTCTATTCCATTGCCCAAATAAGAGCATTCTGGCTCTTCCAGATCGATCTCTCATCCTATGAGATCAATCTGGCCTTCATACTTTCCAGATTTCCTGCAGTTTCCTTGCTGCAACTCACACCAACACATCCTTAATCTGCTGCCATGGCCATTTTCTCATCTATCCACCTTTATAACTTGAAAATGGCATCCATTCATACCTTATGCACATTAAAACTTGTGTGCATTCATTGTATGTCCAAAGGTGTACTATATATAACCAAATGAAAGCATTTATATTCATGCAGCTTCCATCCATTTACCACACTACCCATTTTGAGTTTCAATCACATCCATCACTTATAGGAACTCATTTCTTCATATTCATACTCAATGGAACTTGTATGTACGTTACAAATCATATTACACATACATACATTAAATCCAAGGACTTACATCGATCATACTTTACATTACAAGTCTATTCACATTCATTACACATTACAACTTTACATATACGGGGTCTCACATTCTCCCCTCCTTCAAGGAATTTGGTCCTCTAAATTAGAACCAAGTCACTCTTCAAAAAGTTTGGGGTACTTCTCCCGTATCAAGTTCTCAAATTCCCATGTGGCCTCTTCCGCCGTGTGATGTTGCCAAAGAACTTTCACTAAGGGAATTATCTTATTCCGCAACACTTTTGCTTTTCTGTCCAATATCTGAACCGACTTCTCAACATACGTCATACTCTCATGGAGCTCCAACGGCTCATATCTTATCACGTGTGCCGGGTCTAGGTGATACTTCCGAAGCATTGAGACGTGGAAGACGTTGTGGACATTTGCCAAGTCCGGTGGCAATGCCAACCTATACGCCTTATCTCCCACTCTCTCCAAAATCTCGAAGGGTCTGATATATCTAGGGCTCAGCTTGCCCTTCTTACCAAATCTCATAATACCCTTCGATGGTGATACTCTTAGAAACACCGACTCACCCTCATCAAACTTCAGTGGTCTTCGTCTCTTGTCAGCATAACTCTTTTGTCGGCTCTGAGCTGTCCGTAATCTCTCACATATCAACTGGACGTCCTCAGATGCTTGCTGTACTATGTCCGGAGTAAAAATCTGTCTGTCACCAACCTCTTCCCATCCAATGGGGGAACGACATCTACGTCCATACAATGCCTCATAGGGTGCCATCCCGATACTCGTATGATAGCTATTATTATAAGCGAACTCGGCTAACTGCAGGTGGTCATCTCAGGAGCCTCTAAAATCCAGCACACATGCTCTCAACATATCCTCGAGGGTCTGTATAGTCCTCTCTGACTGCCCATCTGTCTGAGGATGAAAAACGGTGCTTAAACTCAGTCGGGTCCCCAGCGCTTCCTGAAAATGTTCCCAAAAATGGGAAGTGAAGCGGGCATCCCTATCAGAAACAACACTCATTGGTACACCATGTAGCCTTACTATCTCTCGAATATACAGGTTCGCTAACTGACTCAGTGTATCGGTAGCTCTCATAGCCAAGAAATGGGCGGACTTAGTCAACCGGTCCACAATAACCCATATGGCATCATGACCTCTACGGGTCCTCGGCAACCCCATCACAAAATCCATGGTGACATGCTCCCACTTCCATGTCGGTAATAATCCTGCAGGCTTCTGATGCTCTACCTTCACTTGCTGACAAACGAGACACTTAGCGACATATTCAACAATGTCTCTCTTCATTCCAGACCACCAATAAACCTTTCGAAGGTTTTGATACATCTTGGTACTTCCTAGATGTATCGTATACTTTGATGAGTGAGCCTCTAATAAAATTGTTCTCCTGATCTCAGGATCCCTGGGAATGCATACTCTGCCTCTGAACCTCAATAACCCATCAGCACTCTGCTCAAAATCAATACCCACACCTGTCTGTATCTGCCTCAGCCAATCGATGCACCGTCGATCGCTCTGTTGGGCTCGCCAAATACGGCCAATCAACTCTGGCTCTAGTCTCAAACTAGCCATGATCTCAAGTCTCTCAGATCCAGGTGGGGTTACATCCAAACTGAGGTTCGCAAAGTGTTCTAACAATTCATGTTCCCGTACCATCATATAAGACACCAACCCAAGGTTCTTTCTACTCAAAGCATCGGCAACTACATTTGCCTTACCTGGGTGGTACATGATTTCACAATCATAGTCTTTCAGGAGTTCAAGCCATCTCCTCTGTCTCATATTCAGTTCTTTCTGCGAGAACAGGTACTTAAGGCTCTTATGATCTGTGAACACCTAAAATTTCTCACCATAGAGATAGTGGCGCCATATTTTCAAAGCAAATACTACAGCTGCCAACTCCAAATCATGTGTCGGGTAGTTCCTCTCATGATCTTTCAACTGTCTCGATCCATAAGCAACTACCTTCCCATCCTGCATAAGCACACAGCCCAGTCCCTGGTGTGATGCATCCGTATACACCGAGAATCCTCCTGAGCTGGTAGGAATGGTGAGAACTGGAGCAGTCGTCAATCGACACTTAAGCTCCTCAAAACTCCTCTCACATGCCTCATCCCACACAAACTTAACATCTTTTCGCGTGAGGCGTGTCAATGGAGCAGCTAGTCTGGAGAAACCCTCTACAAATCTCCGATAATATCCTGCCAATCCCAGGAAACTTCTGATCTCAGTAACTGTCTTGGGCTGTTCCCACTGTATAACTGCCTCTATATTGGATGGATCCACTGATACCCCATCCTTTGACACAACATGCCCCAGAAATGAGATCTGTTCCAACCAAAAGTTACACTTGCTGAGTTTGGCATACAATTCCCTCTCTCGGAGGGTCTGCAGAACTATCCTCAAGTGCTCCTCATGATCTTTCCTGGACTTAGAATAAACCAAAATGTCATCTATGAAAACAATCACAAACTTGTCAAGGTATGGCTTGAATATATCATTCATCAATGCCATAAATGCTGCGGGAGCATTCGTCAATCCGAATGGCATCACCAAAAACTCGTAGTGGCCATAACAGGTATGAAATGCTGTTTTGGGTACATCTCCACTCCTGATCCTCAATTGATGATACCCTGACTGCAGATCTATCTTAGAAAATACTTCGGCTCCCTGGAGCTGATCCAACAAATCATCGATTCTTGGAAGGGGGTACTTGTTCTTAATAGTGGCCTTATTCAACAACCGGTAATCTATACACAGTCGGAGGCTTCCATCCTTCTTCCTTACAAATAGAACCGGTGCTCCCCAAAGTGAGACACTCGGTCTAATAAACCCCTTCTCCAGCAACTCTTGCAGCTGTTTCTTCAACTCTTCCAATTCTATCGGAGCCATTCTATAGGGTGGTTTCGATATCGGCTCTGTACCAGGCACTAGCTCAATGCAAAATTCCATTTCCCTTACAGGTGGTAGCTCTGGTAATTCATTCGAAAAGACATCAGGGTAATTCGTAATTACGGCTATGTCCCTCAATTCCGGGTGTGCCTCATCTATATCAACCACGTATGCAATGAACCATTCACATTATCCTCTCCATCGTTAGTAACATAACCATCACTCCACATTCAACATTTATCATAAACAATAATTTATCTCTCAAGCAATATGCATTTAAAATCATACTCCTTTATTTACAACAAACATGCTATTTTCATATCATTTCTTTTCATCAAAATTTACAATAAGATTGTCTAATCCTGAAAACATCAATGTTTTGGCATGACAATCCATCACAACACGATTGGTAGCCAACCAATCCATTCCCAAAATTACATCAAAATCATTCATATTCAATAAAATCAGATTGGCTATCATTTCCTTCCCCGCTATCTTTAACTTACAATCTCTACATACATGCTCAGTCAATTGACTATCATTCATGGGTGTGGAAATCATTAACATTTTATCCAACAATGTTGGTTTCACATGCTTCAATAATTCATGTGCAAAGGAAGGTGATATGAAAGAATGCGTGGCACCAGGATCAAATAATACCAATGCTTCTAAATCAAAGATTCGGATGGTACCTTTAATCACATCCATCGAAGCATCTGCGGTGTCTTGATCCAGTGCATGTACTCTTCCTCTGCTCACACCCGCAGCCTGTTTCCCTTTCTCCTCAGCCGTAGCCCTCCTCCTCGGGGCTGCTGTCTCAACTGGAGCTCCCTCAAGCTCCTTGCCCTTCTGTGGGGCAACCTCAATCATCTCAGTGCAGAACCTCGATATATGTCCTGGCCTCCCACACCTAAAACACGAAACAGGGGGCACCTGACATGGCCTAGTCCCATGGTATCTCCCACATCTCCTACACTGATCTGTGGTAGGTCGTGGACCTCCAATAGTTATACCCCTCGGTGCAGTCAAGGCTGGGTATACGGGAGGTCTAGCGGCTCTCTCCTGCAACTCCTCAATCTTAGGTCTCTTCTCAAAATACCTTGGGCCCTTTCCTGGCCACTCTATCCCTCCTGGATCTCTTCCGATCTCTGTCCTTTCTAACACTGATTCTCCCAAGCTCGGAGGCATTCCGCTTAAAGTCTTGCTCACACAACTGAGCCTTATGTACAACATCCTCATAAGTCACAATGTCGAAGGGAGCTAGCTTAGTCCGGATGGCCAATCTCAATCCATCCATGAACTTCTGTATCTTTCGGGTCTCACTGCCCATTATGTCTGGGTCATATCTCCCCAAGGACATAAACTTGGACTCATACTCGTCCACAGTATGGTTCCCCTGAACCAAATTCATAAATTCCATCCGCAGTTTCCTCTGTACGGTAGCTGGAATATACTATCTTCTGAAGGCCTCCAAGAATATCTCCCATGAAATCCCGGAGTGTCTAGCCCTCAAAATAGCTTCGGTGGATCTCCACCAGTGTTCTGCCTCGCCTTTCAACATAAACACGGCAAAGGTTACCTTTTCAGCTGAAGTGCATCGGAAAAACCTATATAGTTTCTCCATCTCATACACCCAATCCTCCGTAACCACTAGGTCCTTCACCCCTTTAAACACTGGGGGTTTTAGCGCTTGAAATTCTCGCAACCTACTCAAGTCGCAGTCATAACCCAACTCACTACCGCTCTGCTGTGGAGCGATAGGAGAATCTGTATCCTGTACTAGAGGTGGTGTAGAAGTAGCAGTCTCTGTAGTCTGAGGTCTCTCCGCCTCTGCAGCTGCCTGTTCAGTAGTAGGCTGTGCCGCGAGACCTTGTCCATCACTGGCACCCAATGCCTGCGTGACTATCTCCACCAAGTTCTCAATACTCCACTCTAACCTAGCGAAGCGAGCCTCAGTATCCTCTGCTCTCTCAGCAGGGTTCTGTGGAGCTTGCTCAGTCTGTGGCTCCGCACGGCTCTCAAGCCTACCTCTACGGCCTCTAGCACGTGCTCTCGCCCCTCTACTTTTGCGTGTAACTGGCATAGTACCTAACTTCCTGTATTATAATAATTCATTAAGCTCAATCCATCACAGTATACATAGTTATATCTAAACAAAAGCACAGTACTATGGGGATGTACTTTCCTACGTTTTATTAATGACTCACATCAGGCCAACACAGCTCTGATACCAATCTCTGTCACGACCCAATTCCATTCTCTTTAACCAAAAATCACTAAAAAATTTTAGCGTTTTACTGTTACCTTACCCGGTCGTGAACTAACTAACTCACCACACACTGTTGGGCTGTGAGTCAATAATAAACTCCACCTCTCATTCATTCTCAGTTAAATAAAACGATGTCATACATTTGCATTTAATCTTGTACTTATACAAAAGCATGTTTTACTGACATCTACATCCCCCATAATTACAACGCAAAAGAATACTGTGCTTTTACATTGTTTAGATACAAAAAGAATCACTGTGTATATACCTCTAAGCGATGGAGATGCAGCGGAGTCCAAAATACCATGCCTCAGTCCTCACTGGGCTACTATGCACGCTCTGTAGGGGGGAAAATAGAGAGGGATGAGCAACCACACGCTCAGTAAGGCAATAATGCAAGCATGGTAGATAACTACTCTATCTACATGCTGATAGTGTTATGCATAAATCGTTCATAGTAGGAGCATGAGGAAGTAAAACTATGCCATGTGAGTATACATATATATCATGTATTAAAATCATGTACATTGGCATATAAAACATGGTAAAAATATCATGTATAAATCATCTCATACTGAATCTCATTTAAATTCATAAAAGGGCAATTCATTAAGAAACCTCCTTTTTAAACCCACGTCATAAAACTCTTTCTCAACACATACAATCTCATCACATCAATTCACAATCACAACCTCATTTTCATTTCACAAATCAATTCCATGAGGCTCGACCCCTCCTTCGGGTTTACCTTAAACAATCACAAATCACACTTAGAGATTTAAAATCATGTGGTAGTAAGTAAATCAAGCAAGGAGACATGTTATTATATCTCAAGTGACTACGTTGGCCAATTGTCACATATCATCCCAGATCACACGGATCCCGATGTGCGGGGTATCATGCTGGCACGAAGGTGGGTTAGTTGTTCTCCACCAGAATTTCTCAAATCAAGTAACCACCACGCGGTACATCGTACTCCATGTGATATACACGGTACATCGTACTCCGCGGACCCATAACATGGTTGGGGGTGCCTGCTGTAAGTCTTATCTACCCCATACCAAGTGTAACCTTTAGAGTCTCAAGAACGCGTGGGAGTAACCTCAATACCAGGTCCTAGCCCCTCATGGCCTTGCTCGCCCCTGTTGGGTTCCCTGATTCAGGTCCTAGCCCCTCACCCTCACCCCACTCAAGAGGTCTGTTAGGCCTGTTGGGTTCCCTGAGTTAATCTGTATCTCTCACCACGGCCTTATACATGCCACAGTGTGAAAACTGGCGCGAGCTATGCTCTAGCGCGAATTCATGCATCAAAACCAATCACTTCGTACGAGCAACACTCTAGTACGGCATTTATGCATAAAATATGAAGAAACCACATACGAGCATAGCTCCAGTACGGTTATATGCATAAGAAAACCACTCAAATCCAAGTACGAGCGTAAGCTCCAGTACGGTTTATAAACATCATCACAATTCAAATCAAAGTGCGAGCTAGGCTCAAGCACGTATCACACAAGTGAAAACATAGAAATCCAGTGCGAGCAAGGCTCTAGCGCGATTTATGTAATGCAAATACGATAGGCGGCTCATACACAATCAAACAATCTTAGCAATCGGGTTTAGCACTTCACAAATGCTTTTCCACAACATCAATAAAACACTAGCCGGCCCATCTACAAGCTTGCTTAAAACCAAGCAATTCCATTTTGAAAAACATCAAAACATTAGATTTATGCAATTATTAGCCTTACTATCCCATTTCTTTACAATACCATTTCAACCACCAAATCTCATACAATTATTCATTGTCACATCCATACATCTTCAAAACACATTTCTATAAATCCATGCACATTTCCAAAGCCCTATACACCCATAAAATATGAGCAGCTACCTCTATATACTTACAGAATTCCCTTACCTAGAATCGCGATGCGTGATTCCACTTCCTTAAGCTGCTTACTCGTACGGTTCGATTCGTCTTCAACAACTTTCGAGACTGCACACAATCATATTTCACATTATATTCGATCTATATAATGCAACCCTTGTGCTTGCTATAGTCAATTTAATCTATAGCATCTATTAACGCTTATGAGGTCTCGTTTCATTACTTTAACCAAAACTCGAGTCTATGGATTCTTGTAGGCCTATTAACTCATTCCAAATCGATATTAAATCGATATCAACCTCATAGTATTCATATTTCATTGATTTCCTCACTATGGCATTTTTCAAGCATTTACATGCTCATTTTCATAATTTCACTTAAACCCACATTATAACTCCACATAACCATTCCAAATCACCCACATTACTCATTTAACAACTTATCATAACCCATAAACCACCAACTCCCCAAATCATACTTTCTCACACTAGAGGCATTCCATTTTGTAGGTTACATTAGTTTCCAACACAACCTAGGTGTTTCCATCCATACATACTCATGTCGAACAACTCCAAAATCAATTAAATAGATAATGTACTTGGATTGGAGTGTTAGAATCTTACCAAATATTATTTTTCTCCTTGCTCCAAATGTCAATGCCCTTATCTCCTTCAATACCCACTATAGGATTTTGGGTTCCAACTATGTTGTTCTCTTCCTCAAGATGAACAACTTAATGTCTAATGATCTTCCCTCAATTCTTGCTGGAAATGGCTGATTTTAGAGAGAGAAAGTTAGGTTTTTGGGTTAGAAATGGAAGATTGGTATTTTTCCCGAAATTTTTAGATTTTCAGCCCTCTTTATATAGAAATAGCTTGAGGAGATCGATCTGGTCCCCTTAAATCTCTCATTTTCATGAAATGTTAAGCATGAGATCGATCTGTCGAAGCATGAGATCGATCTGCTCCTAAACAGAGAGCTAAGGAGATCGATCTGGGTGCTTGAGGATCGATCTTTTCATTACAAAATGCTTAGGAGATCGATCTGGCCCCATTGGAGATCGATCTGCTCTATTCCATTGCCCAAATAAGAGCATTCTGGCTCTTTCACATTGATCTCTCATCCTATGAGATCGATCTGGCCTTCATACTTTTCAGATTTCCTGCAGTTTCCTTGCTGCAACTCACACCAACACATCCTTAATCTGCTGCCATGGCCATTTTCTCATCTATCCAGCTTTATAACTTGAAAATGGCATCCATTCATACCTTATGCACATTGAAACTTGTGTGCATTCATTGTATGTCCAAAGGTATACTATATATAACCAAATGGAAGCATTTATATTCATGCAGCTTCCATCCATTTACCACACTACCATTTTGAGTTTCAATCACATCCATCACTTATAGGAACTCATTTCTTCATATTCATACTCAATGGAACTTGTATGTACGTTACAAATCATATTACACATACACACATTGAATCCATGGACTTACATCGATCATACTTTACATTACAAGTCCATTCACATTCATTACACATTACAACTTTACATATACGGGGTCTCACAGTACTCTCTTCAAAAGGCATCAAGAAAGATATCACATGTAATAATATAATGTTTAGCCCTTAAAATCGGTCTGGTAGACAACCACCAATGCTTTCCCTCCTCCTTTAGTATAAAATCAGCGAAGGCAACCTTCTCAGTAGTTGTGTACTTAAAGAACCCATATAACTTCTCTAGCTCATTAATCCAATTCTCTACAGTTACTAGATTCATGACCCCGACAAAGGATGGTGACTTAAACTTCTAAAACTGTCTCAGACCCAACATCACGGTATAATGTACTCCATGTTTTTCACACGATACTACATACTCCGTGAACCCTAATTCCAGATCGAAAGACTGGGAGGGCCCAAAAGATCCGGGGCTTATAGTCCCATCTCCAGCTATGCTTGCTATTTGTCTCAAAATGCACATGTGAGCATATCATATCAGTGTGACACATAGTCTCTTACCGAACAGTCTTCTCCCTACTCTGAAATCTCTATCGTCCCTTGTTCTCTTTCTATCTCTATCTCTACCCCTGTCTACCATGTCAAACTCTGAGGTGTGCAGCTCAGAATCCTATTCACATAGCTACGCTCTACATACTGCCTCATCATAGGTAGAAATGTCTAATGGGGATAGTCGGGACCAAATAGATGGTCTCAACCCGTCAGTAAACTTTTGGACCTTTCAGACCTCACTGTTCATGGTATCAGGATCATACTTGCCCAGGGATATAAATCATGACTCATACTCATCCACTGATCTGTTCCCCTAGATCAATGCCATGAACTCTATCTGTAACTTCCTCCAAGCAGTGTCCGAAACATATTACCTCCGAAAAGCCTCCAAAAATATCTCCCAAGTAATGACTGTATGTCGGGCTCTCAGAAATTGTCTGGTGGACTTCCACCAATATTTTGGCTCTCTCTTCAGCATGAAGACGGTAAAGGTGACTCTCTCAATCATCGTACACCTGAAAAACCCATAGAGTTTCTCTATCTCGTTTACCCAGTCCTCAGCAATCACTGGGTTCTTTACTTACTAAACGATGGAGGTTGGAACTTTTGGAACTGCCTTAACCTATCCAACTCACAGTCATACCCCAATTCATTACCAGACTGTTGTGAGGCCACTGCGAAAGGTGTAGGCTGAACCTGTGGGGTCTGTGTAGGTCCAGTAGATGTAGGTGTAGACGGTCTTGCTGTCGATGGCATGGATGCAGGCTTTACGGGTGCAAGTGTCTCACATGCAGCTGTAGGCGTAGTTTGGGCAGCTTGGACAGCTGTGCCTTGCATACTGTCAAACCTTGCCATAGTCTGACTTAGTTGTGCCCTAAAGTTATCCACACTCCGCTCTAAACTCGTGAAGCGAGCATCAGTGGTCTTTGTGGGACCTTATGGGGCATGGTCAAATTAGGATTCAGTTGGGCTCACAGGACTACCTCTACGACATCAAGCACGGGTGCTCGCCCTTCTACCATGCCGTCTATCTATCATATTGATGAATTTCTACATTCACAATTATTCCTTATTACAATCACAGCTTGGTATACACAATTGTATCTAAACAATGCATAGTAACATGGAGATGTAAACTTTCCTAACCATTAACACCGACTCATATCAGACCAACTCAGCTCTTATACCACTTCTGTCGTGACCCATTTCCCCTAAAATCACTACAATTTTTCACTTTTTCACAATTAGTTACAGTTAAATAGTTGGGTTATGAGTTGACTACAGTCCATGTCATGACCCTCAACTTACCAAAATATGTACAAATTTTTTGCATTTTCATGCATCATTTATTATTCGTCCTTACCTCAATCGTTTACAGCAACTCTCCTCAATAGTTGGGTTGCGTGTCGACGTCTAACTCACTCCATCATACCAATTCAATTTGTATATTATTTATGAGTAAACACTTGTATAAATGTATATATCAGAGTTGTTACATGTGTTTACATTGTTTTACATCCCCAATAGTTACATACAAAACGCTACTGTGCTATCGTAAGTTTAGATACAAAATTACAACAGTGTATATACCTTACGCGATGGTATGCAGCGGATTACCAAAAGGGAAACGCCTCCAGTCACGTTCAATCTATACTCAACACTCTGTAGAGAGGGAAAAATAAGGGGGGTGAGCAAACCACATGCTCAGTAAGGCAATCATGCAAACAGGTAGATACTGCACTATCTACGTGATCGTGATGCCATGCTCAAAAGCATTTAGTTCATCATTTAAACTCAAAACATGAGTGTATGATTGTGTGAATGGTATGTAAAGCATTCATGCTTTTAAAATCCAGTGCACAATTCATTTCAAAGCATGGTATAAATCATCATGCATAATTCACAATAAAGCATGGCATTACCCATCATGCATTTTCTCAAATAAGCATGGCATTAATCATCATGCGTTTTCTCAAATAAGCATGGCATTAACCATCATGCGTTTTCTCAAATAAGCATGTCATTAACCATCATGCATTCGTGCACTTTAAAAACCATTAACATCGATATCTCAAAACAAGTCCACACTTGTCAGGTCTCAGTCCCTCTCTCAGACTGTCCTGACCCATAAATCATTTCAAACATGGATTTATTCTTAAAGCAATAAACAGTGAGATAGGCAATTCAATAATAGGTAATAACCTCAAGGTCTATGGCCATAACCTGTGATACCGACTACACGGATCAGGTGTGCGGGATATCACCATTATCTGCTTCGACACGGGAGGTGGGTCAAATCCAGCCCGTCGGTCCATAGCAGATCTCGTCCGAAGATGGCACATCACAATCTCAACATAGTATAACGTACTCCATGCTACTTGCAAGGTATAACGTACTCCATGGACCCAATCAACACATCATATCACGCCACATCTCAAAACACACGTGTGAACCTATTTAATCGGTACGACCTCTTGTCTACCCGAAGCTCCTAACACGGCTAATCAATCATGTCAAAACAATGCACGTGCAAGCCTATTTAATCGAGGTGACACCCAGTCTATCCAAAGCTCCAAGTATGGCAACAAGCAAGGTGGGCATCTAGTGCAAGCTAAGCTCCAAGTACCATGCCAAAACCAGTATGAAATCCATGTGAAAACTAGTGCGAGCTAAGCTCTAGCACTCATGTGTGTAAAACATGGCAAATCTCGTTCGAGTCATATTCTAGTACGCTTTCATTCTCACGAAATCATGTAGGTGGCTCAATTCTTTGCAAAGTATGGTTAACAAACCAAAACAACTCATTTCTTTTGCAAATCATTTCAAATATTAGCCAACCTACCAAATAATTTGTTAAAAAGCAATAAAACATGATTTTCAAAGCAATATGCTTTTGTTTTCATGCACATTTCCCAAACACCCAACTTTTACCCTTCAATCACCCAAAATCATTTCCTAATATCTCATGCATTCTAGCAAAGCATTTAATGCGCCCAAATTGCGCACAGATATCTCTAAGAGTCTACACAATTCCCTTACCTCGATTTACTTGGTGTGACTCTTTTCCTCTTAGCCTCTCACGCTCTTGGCTCAACTCGCTTCGGTGTATCCTCGGAAGCTGCAATTCAATCATCCAAACCACTTGAGTTAAAGTTGTTAACTGACATTTGACCTCATTAGTCAATATAACTCATCTTTGCATTTACTAATGCCTTAATCCACATTTTACCCCTTTTAGGTAAATCTCAAAATTTATCCACTAACAACATCTTAAAATCATACCACAACACTATTATTAACTTCTACATATCCCATTCATCATTAATCTCCATACATTTCACTTTCTCACACTAGACCATTTCTAGGTCATAATCATTCCCATGCCTTTTAGGTAGTTTCTACCCACAATGTGCACACCCAAATCCACTTCATAATCATCAACTAGACAAATGTACTGGGATTTGTGCACTAGAAACTTACCAATTTGGATTTCCTCTTTGCTCCAATTAGAAATGCCCCTTGTTCCTTCAATCCAACAAATGGGTAAATGCCTCTAAACTATCTTGTTCTCTTCCTCAATATGAACAACTTTGCTTCTAATGATTTCTCTTGAAATCTTACTGGAAATGACTAATTTTAGAGAGAGAAAGTTAGGTTTTTGGGTCAAAAATGGAAGTGTGATGTTTTTTTTCAAAATTTTTAGATTTGCAACTCTCTTTTTATAGAAATAGCTTGAGGATATCGATCTGCACTAGGAGAAGATCGATCTTGTCAGACCCCGTATATGTATAATGGTATATATGTACATAAAAATGTAAATAGAGTTGTACTATGAATTCATAAGTGAAGTATATGTGATGTAAGTCCATAAGTTAATGTACACACTTGTAATAAGAGTTGTGATTGTACATACAAGTTACATTATGTGTGAATGTAAAGAAATGGACTTAAACATGTGGAGAATGTGAGTGGAATGGATTATGAATAGTGTGGTAAAATGGAAGTAGAATTGCATAAGTTGTGCACTTCCATTTGGTTTATATCGTATACTTTTGGTTATACAAGGATTCCACACAAGTTTCACTAGGAATAAGGTATGTATGGATACCATTTTCAAGTCTTAAAGATGAAATGAGAAAATGATCATGGTAGCAAATTAAGGATGTTTGGTAAGTGTTGCTGTAGAAGAACTGCAGAAAATCTGGAAATTATGAAGGGCAGATCGATCTCATAGGATGAGAGATCGATCTGGAAGAGCCAGAATGCTCTTATTTGGGCAATGGAATAGAGCAGATCGATCTCCAATAGAGCCAGATCAATCTCCTAAAATTTTGTAGTGAAAAGATTGATCCTCAAGCACCCAGATCGATCTCCTTAGCTCTCTGTTTGGGAGCAGATCGATCTCATGCTTCGACAGATCGATCTCATGCTTAAAATGCCATGAAAAAGAGGGATTTAAGGGGACCAGATCGATCTCCTCTTGGACCAGATCGATCTCCTCAAGCTATTTCTATAAAAGGAGTGCTGAAAATTAGAAAATTTTGAGAAAAACACTAACCTTCCACTTTCAACCCAAAAACCTAACTTTCTCTCTCTAAAATCAGTCATTTTCAATAAGATTTGAAGAGAGACCATTATAGGCAAAGTTGTTCCTATCAAAGAGAAGAACAACATAGTTGGAAGGCATTTTCCCATTGTTGGTATTGAAGGAGTTAAGGGCATTGCCATTTGGAGCAAGAAGAAAAATCAAATTTGGTAAGATTCTAACACTCCAACTATGGTACATTGTTTATTTAAGTGATTTTGGAGTTGTTGGCATGAGTGTGGATGGTTAGAAACTATCTAAAATACATTGGAATGATTATAACCTAGAAATGATTTATTGTGAGAAAGTGGAATTGAGGGAGATTAATGAGAAATGGGATGTCTAGAGGTGACAATAGTATTATGGGCATGATTTTAAGATGTTGTTGGTGGATAAATTATGAGATTTACCTAAAAGAGGTAAAATGTGGATTAAGGCATTGGTAAAATGCATAAGTGAATAATATTGACTAGTGAGGTCAATTATGGGTTAAAAACATTAACTCAATTGATTGAATGAATGAATCGCAGCTTCCGAGGATACGCCGAGGCGAGTTGAGCCAAGAGCCTGAGAAGCTAAAAGGAAAGGAGTCACACCTGGTAAATCGATGTAAGGGAATTGTGTGGACTCTTAGAGATATCTGTGCGCAATTTGGGCGCTTAAATGTTTTGCTAGAATGCATGAGATTAGGAAATGATGTTGGGTGATTGAAGGGTAAAAGTTGGGAGTTTGAGAAATGTGCATGAAAACAAAAGCATATTGCTTTGAAAATCATGTTTTATTGCTTTTTAGCAAATGATTGGTAGGTTGGCTGACATTGAAATGATTTGCAAAAGAAATGAGTGTGTTTTGGTTTTGTTAACCATACTTTGCAAAGTTTTGAGCCACCTACATGATTTCGTGAGTATGAAAGCATGTTAGAGTATGACTCGCACGAGATTTGACGTGTTTTATACACATGAGTGCAAGAGGCACTAGTTTTCACATGGATTTCATAATTGTTTTGGCATTGTATTTCGAGTTTGTCTCGCATTGGATGCCCACCTTGCATGTTGCCGTGTTTGGAGCTTCGAGTAGACTGGGTGTCACATCGATTAAATAGGCTCACACGTGCATTGTTTTGACATGATTAATTAGCTGTGTTAGGAGCTTCGGGTAGACAAGAGGTCGTACCGATTAAATAGACTCACACGTGCGTTTGAGATGTGGCGTGATATGATGCGTTGACTGGGTCCACGGAGTACGTTGTACCGTGCATGTAGCATGGAGTACATTGTACTGTGTTGAGTTGTGATGTGTCATCTTCGGACGAGATCTGCTATGGATCGGCGGGTAGGATTTGACCCACCTCCCGTGTGGAAGCAGATAGTGGTGATATCCCGCACACCTGATCCGTGTAGCCGGTATCACAAGTTATGTACATAGGCCTTAAGGTTATTACCTATTGTTGAACTGCCTATCTCACATGTCTACTGCTATTTGAGAATAAATCCATGTTTGAAAATGATTTGTGGGTCAGGAAGGTCCGAGGGATGGGCTGAGACCTGACCAGTGTTGAATTGATTTGTTAATGGTTTTTAAAGTGCACGGATGCATGATGTTTAATGCCATGCTTTATTGTAAAAATGCATGATGGGTAATGCCATGCTTTTATTGTGAATTATGCATGATGATTTATACCATGCTTTGAGTTGAAATGTGCACTGAATTTTAATAGCATGAATGCTTTACATACCATTAACACAATCATACACTCATGTTTTGAGATAAATAATGAATTAAATGCTTTTGAGCATGGCATCACGATCACATAGATAGTGCAGTATCTACCTGTTCGCATGATTGCCTTACTGAGCGTGTGGTTTGCTCACCCCCCTTATTTTCCCCCTCTCTACAGAGATTTGAGTATTGAGTGAGCGTGACTGGAGGCGTTTTCCTTTTGGTAATCTGCTGCATCCCATCACTAAAGGTATACACACTTGGATTATTTTGTATCTAAACTAGACATAGCACAGTAGCATTTTGTATGTAACTACTGGGGATGTAAAACAATGTAAACACATGTAACAACTCTGATATATATACATTTATACAAGTGTTTACACATAAATAAAGTTTCAAATTGAATTGGTATGGTGGAGTGAGTTAGACGTCGACACACAGCCCAACTGTTATGAGTGTGGTTATTCACGATCGAGGAAGGATGATTAAAGATTGATGCATGAAAATGCAAAAAATTTGTACGTATTTTGGTAAGTTGAGGGTCGTGACAGAAGTTGGTATCAGAGCTTGAGTTGGTTTGACGTGTGTCGTGTCTAAATACTTAATAATTTGAAAAATTTCATCCCCAAGTTACTGTACTTGTTTAGATACAAATTGTGTGTGTCGATGGGTTGACTAAGTAATTGGTTGTAAATGTAGGGAATTTAGTAAGTATGCCTAATACCAGTCGCGGTAGAGGGATGAGAACACAGGCTCGAGCCCGTAGAGGTAGGCCTGGGGGTCGTATTGAGTCAGAAACACACGAGGCTCAGGAGGATGTTGAGGTGGAGGTCGATGTTGAGCACGCTCCATAGGGTCTAGAGGAGAGACCCGAGAGTACTGAGGCTCGCTTCGCAAGGATTGAGCGGAGCATTGAGATGATTGTGGAGTTGGTCACCCAATCCTTATCTGGAGTTGGCGGTAGACAGAGTCCCGCTACATAGGGTGATGCCAAGCAGGCAGCAGCTCCCAAGGCACGGGCAAGGGAAGCCCAGAGGCCACAGACGACAGATACCCCACCCACATAGGATGTGCCTACGCCGGTTGCTATGCCAGGCAGTAGAGGTTGGGGATATGGATGTGATTTGGATAGACTGCGGTAGTTCCAGAAGTTTGGACCGTCGTCTTTCAGTGGAATAAAGGACCCAGTAGCGGCTGAGGATTGGATCAATGAGATCGAGAAATTATATGGGTTCTTTGAGTGCACAACTACTGAGATGGTAGCATTTGCCACTTTTATGCTGAAGGAATCAGCAGAACATTGGTGGAAGTCCACCAGGCCTATTTTGAGAGCCCGACATACTTAGATTAGCTGGGATGTATTTCTGAGGCCTTTCGGAGACAGTACATTTCGGATACCGAACAGCGGAAGCTAAAGATGGCATTTTTGGGACTGACCCAAGGGAGCAGGACTGTGGATGAGTATGAGACTGCTTTTATATCCTTGGGCAGATATGATCCCAACACGATGGGTAATGAGGTCGAGAAGATCTAGAAATTTATGGATGGATTGAGATCGACCATTAGGTCTAGATTGGTTCCCCTGGATATACCGACCTATGAAGAGGCAGTGCGCAGGGCGCAACTATGTGAACAAGATGTTGATAGGATTGCCTCAGAGTTTGGAAAGGTTGGTAAGATGAGGGATAGAGATAAGAAAAGAACAATGATGGATAGAGGCTTTAGTTATAAAGGAAGCAAGAGATTCTCTGGAAAGAGGCCGAGAATTGATGAGATCCGGGAGAGGACAGTTGATACTCCCATGTATCCGACCATTGCTCCAGCTAAGGGAATCGTGATTGGAGGACCACGACCTACTACGGAACAGTGTGGCAAGTGTGGTAGGTACCATGGTACTCGACCATGCTATGGATCTCCTGTAGTATGCTTCAAATGTGGGAAGCCAGGGCACATAATCAGAGATTGCCCAGAGATGATAGAGAGAGCCCCACAGAAGGGCAAGGAGCCAGAGAGAGCTCCAGTTGATACAGCTGCTCTGAGGAGGAAGCTACAGCCGAGGAAAAGGGGAAGCAAGCAGTGAGTGTAAGCAGAGGATGAGTGCACGCGCTGGACCAGGACACTGCAGATCAGTCATCGGATGTGGTAAAAGGTACCATCCAAATCTTTGATTTAGAAGCTTATGCACTGTTTGATCCTGGTGCCACGCATTCCTTTATTTCGCCATCATTTGCATGTAAATTGTTGAAGCATGTAAAACCCACACTGCTCGATAAGATGTTATTGATATCTACCCCTATGAATGATAGTCAGTTGACTGAGCATGTATATAGGGATTGTAAGATGAGGATAGGAGGTAAAGAGATGGCAGCCAATTTAATTTTATTAAATATGAATGATTTTGATGTAATCCTAGGGATGGATTGGCCGGCTGCAAATCATGTCGTTATGGATTGTCATGCAAAAACTTTGATGTTTCCAAAGATAGACAATCTTGTAGTTAATTTTGTGAAATGAAATTAAAGAACATGATTATTATAAGTGTGATGAGTACAATCTTGATACATGATGTATGAAAGGTAAATTTGATCTCATTTATGTATGTGATGTGATGATTTATGATACTAATTGTGGAAAGAATAATGTGAAGGATTCATCGCTTTTGTGATTGAGACGGATAAGGCACGTCCGGAATTGGAAGACATACCAGTGGTTAGGAAATTTCCAGATGTCTTTCCGGATGAGTTACCAGGGTTACCTCCAGATAGGGAGATGGAGTTTGGTATAGATTTGGCACCTGGTACAGAGCCGATGTCCAAGCCACCATACAGATGGCTCAAGTCGAGTTGGAAGAATTAAGGAAACAGCTGCAATAGTTGCTAGAGAAGGGGTTCATCAGACCAAGCATCTCACCTTCGGAAGCACCGGTTCTGTTTGTAAGGAAGAAGGATGGAAGCCTTCGACTGTGTATAGACTACCAGTTGTTGAATAAGGCCACCATCAAGAATAAGTATCCCCTTCCACGCATCGATGATTTGTTGGATCAGCTTAAGGGAGCGCAGGTCTTTTCCAAGATAGATCTGAGATCAGGGTACCATCAGTTGAAGATACGAGATGGAGATGTACCCAAGACAGCTTTTCGCACCCGGTATGGACATTATGAGTTTATGGTTGTGCCATTCGGGTTGACGAATGCTCCCACAGCTTTTATGTCGTTGATGAATGAGGTATTCCACCAGTATTTAGACCGATTTGTGATCGTGTTTATTGATGATATACTGGTGTATTCAAGGTCTAGAGAGGAGCATGAGAGGCATCTAAGGATAGTGCTACAGACCCTTCGAGAGAAGAAGTTGTACGCTAAACTCAGTAAGTGCGACTTTTGGTTGGAACAGATCTCTTTTCTGGGTCATATAGTATCAAAAGATGGAGTGTCAGTGGATCCATCTAAGATTAAGGTCTTAGTTCAGTGGCAGAGACCCCAGACAGTGACAGAGATCAGAAGTTTCCTAGGTTTAGCTGGGTATTATCGAAGGTTTGTAGATGGATTTTTGAGGTTAGCTGCTCTTTTGACACGCCTCACAAGAAAGAATGTGGAGTTTGTATGGGACGATAAGTGTGAAGAAAGTTTTGAGGAGCTGAAAAGGAGATTAACCACAGCTCCAATCCTCACCATTCCTACCAGCTCAAGAGGTTTCTCGGTGTATACGGATGCTTCACATCTGGGGCTGGGCTGTGTATTGATGCAGGATGAGAAGGTTGTAGCTTATGGATCAAGGCAGTTAAAGGATCATGAGAGGAACTACCCGACCCATGACTTGGAGTTGGCAGCGGTGGTGTTTGCACTGAAGATATGGTGCCACTACCTTTATGGTGAGAGATTTCAAGTTTATACAGATCATAAGAGCCTTAAGTACCTGTTCTCACAGAAAGAGTTGAACACGAGACAGAGGAGATGGCTCGAGCTGTTAAAGGATTATGATTGTGAAATCCTATACCACCTGGGTAAAGCAAATGTGGTTGCTGATGCTTTGAGTAGGAAGCATCTCGGGATGGTATCATTTATGATGATCAGGGAACACGAGCTGTTGGAACAGTTTACGAACCTCGGTTTGGATATGACCCCGCCTGATGCTGATAGTGGAATTATGATAGCTAGCCTGCAGTTGGAATCGGATCTGGTAGATCGAATCCGACAGGCTCAGCGAGTTGATCAGCAGTGCAGTGATATTGTCGGGCAGATACAGAGGGGTACAGACACGGACTTTGGATTGAGTTCAGATGGATTGTTGAGGTTCAGAGGTAGGATATGTGTTCCTGATGATGCAGAGATCAGAAGGTTGATCTTAACAGAGGCTCACTCATCGAAGTATACGATACATCCAAGGGGTACTAAGATGTATCAAAACCTTCGAAAAGTTTATTGGTGGTCTGGAATGAAAAAACACATTGCTGAATATGTTGCTAAGTGTCTCGTTTGTCAGCGGGTGAAGGTAGAGCATCAGAAGCCTGCAGGGTTATTGCAGCCTCTACCGATACCGATATGGAAGTGGGAGCATGTCACCATGGATTTTGTGATGGGATTGCCGAGGACCCGTAGAGGTCATGATGCCATATGGGTGATTGTGGATCGGTTGACGAAATCAGCCCATTTTCTAGCTATGAGAGCTACCGATACTCTGAGCCAGTTAGCGAACCTATATGTGCGCGAGATAGTGAGGCTACATGGAATTCCAGTGAGCGTTGTTTCTAATAGGGATGCCCACTTCACTTCCCACTTTTGGGAACGTTTTCAGGAAGCGATGGGGAGCCAGTTGAGTTTTAGCACCGCATTTCATCCTCAGACAGATGGTCAGTCAGAGAGGACTATACAGACCCTGGAGGATATGTTGAGAGCGTGTGTATTGGATTATAGAGGCTCCTGGGATGACCATTTGCCACTTGCAGAGTTCGCCTATAATAACAGTTTTCATGCGAGTATCGGGATGGCACCATATGAGGCATTATATGGGCGTAGATGTCGTTCCCCTATTGGATGGGAAGAGGTTGGTGACAGACAGATCTTTGCTCCCGACTTGGTTAGACAAGTCTCCGAGGACGTCCAATTGATATGTGAGAGGTTACGGATAGCTCAGAGCAGGCAAAATAGTTATGCTGACAGGAGACGAAGACCACTAGAGTTTGAGGTGGGTGAGTCAGTGTTTTTGAAAGTTTCTCCTTCGAAGGGTATTATGAGGTTTGGTAAGAAGGGCAAGCTGAGCCCTAGATACATCGGACCCTTCGAGATTTTGGAGAGAGTGGGGGACAAGGCTTATAGGTTGGCATTGCCACCAGAGTTGGCAAGTGTGCACAACGTCTTCCACGTATCCATGTTGAGGAAGTATCACCCGGACCCGACACATGTGATAAGATATGAGCCTTTGGAGCTCAATGAAGGTATGACCTATGTTGAGAAGCCAGTTCGGGTATTGGACAGAAAAGAGAAAGTGCTGAGGACAAAGACAATTCCCTTGGTGAAAATACTTTGGCAACATCACACTGTGGAAGAAGCCACATGGGAATTGGAGAGTTTGATGCGGGAGAAGTATCCCGAGTTGTTCACAGAATAATTGGTTCTAATTTGGAGGACCAAATTTTCTAAGTGGGGGAGAATGTGAGACCCTGTATATGTATAATGGTATATATGTACATAGAAATGTAAATAGAGTTGTACTATGAATTCATAAGTGAAGTATATGTGATGTAAGTCCATAAGTTAATGTACACACTTGTAATAAGAGTTGTGATTGTACATACAAGTTACATTATGTGTGAATGTAAAGAAATGGACTTAAACATGTGGAGAATGTGAGTGGAATGGATTATGAATAGTGTGGTAAAATGGAAGTAGAATTGCATAAGTTGTGCACTTCCATTTGGTTTATATCGTATACTTTTGGTTATACAAGGATTCCACACAAGTTTCACTAGGAATAAGGTATGTATGGATACCATTTTCAAGTCTTAAAGATGAATAAATGAGAAAATGATCATGGTAGCAAATTAAGGATGTTTGGTAAGTGTTGCTGTAGAAGAACTGCAGAAAATCTGGAAATTGTGAAGGGCAAATCGATCTCATAGGATGAGAGATCGATCTGGAAGAGCCAGAATGCTCTTATTTGGGCAATGGAATAGAGCAGATCGATCTCCAATCGAGCCAGATCGATCTCCTAAACATTTTGTAGTGAAAAGATTGATCCTCAAGCACCCAGATCGATCTCCTTAGCTCTCTGTTTGGGAGCAGATCGATCTCATGCTTAAAATGCCGTGAAAAAGAGGGATTTAAGGGGACCAGATCGATCTCCTCTTGGACCAAATCGATCTCCTCAAGCTATTTCTATAAAAGGAGTGCTGAAAATCAGAAAATTTCGGGAAAAACACTAACCTTCCACTTTCAACCCAAAAACCTAACTTTCTCTCTCTAAAATCAGTCATTTTCAGTAAGATTTGAAGAGAGACCATTAGAGGCAAAGTTGTTCCTATCAAAAAGAAGAGCAACATAGTTGGAAGGCATTTTCCCATTGTTGGTATTGAAGGAGTTAAGGGCATTGCCATTTGGAGCAAGAAGAGAAATCAAATTTGGTAAGATTCTAACACTCCAACTATGGTACATTGTTTATTTAAGTGATTTTGGAGTTGTTGGCATGAGTGTGGATGGTTAGAAACTATCTAAAATACATTGGAATGATTATAACTTAGAAATGATTTAGTGTGAGAAAGTGGAATTGATGGAGATTAATGAGAAATGGGATGTCTATAGGTGACAATAGTGTTATGGGCATGATTTTAAGATGTTGTTGGTGGATAAATTATGAGATTTACCTAAAAGAGGTAAAATGTGGATTAAGGCATTGGTAAAATGCATAAGTGAATAATATTGACTAGTGAGGTCAATTATGGGTTAAAAACATTAACTCAATTGATTGAATGAATGAATCGCAGCTTCCGAGGATACGCCGAGGCGAGTTGAGCCAAGAGCGTGAGAAGCTAAAAGGAAAGGAGTCACACCTGGTAAATCGATGTAAGGGAATTGTGTGGACTCTTAGAGATATCTGTGCGCAATTTGGGCGCTTAAATGTTTTGCTAGAATGCATGAGATTAGGAAATGATGTTGGGTGATTGAAGGGTAAAAGTTGGGAGTTTGAGAAATATGCATGAAAACAAAAGCATATTGCTTTGAAAATCATGTTTTATTGCTTTTTAGCAAATGATTGGTAGGTTGGCTGACATTGAAATGATTTGCAAAAGAAATGAGTGTGTTTTGGTTTTGTTAACCATACTTTGCAAAGTTTTGAGCCACCTACATGATTTCGTGAGTATGAAAGCGTGTTAGAGTATGACTCGCATGAGATTTGACGTGTTTTATACAAATGAGTGCAAGAGGCACTAGTTTTCACATGGATTTCATAATTGTTTTGGTATTGTGCTTCGAGTTTGTCTCGCACTGGATGCCGTGTTTGGAGCTTCGAGTAGACTAGGTGTCACATCGATTAAATAGGCTCACACGTACATTGTTTTGACATGATTAATTAGCCGTGTTAGGAGCTTCGGGTAGACAAGAGGTCGTACCGATTAAATAGGCTCACACGTGCATTTAAGATGTGGCGTGATATGATGCGTTGACTGGGTCCACGGAGTACGTTGTACTGTGCATGTAGCATGGAGTACATTGTACCGTGTTGAGTTGTGATGTGTCGTCTTCGGACGAGATCTGCTATGGATCGGCGGGTAGGATTTGACCCACCTCCCGTGTGGAAGCAGATAGTGGTGATATCCCGCACACCTGATCTATGTAGCCGGTATCACAGGTTATGTACATAGGCCTTGAGGTTATTACCTATTGTTGAACTGCCTATCTCACATGTCTACTGTTATTTGAGAATAAATCCATGTTTGAAAATGATTTGTGGGTCAGGAAGGTCCGAGGGATAGGCTGAGACCTGACCAGTGTTGAATTGATTTGTTAATGGTTTTTAAAGTGCACGGATGCATGAGGTTTAATGCCATGCTTTATCGTAAAAATGCATGATGGGTAATGCCATGCTTTTATTGTGAATTATGCATGATGATTTATACCATGCTTTGAGTTGAAATGTGCACTGAATTTTAATAGCATGAATGCTTTACATAGCATTAACACAATCATACACTCATGTTTTGAGATAAATAATGAATTAAATGCTTTTGAGCATGGCATCACGATCACGTAGATAGGGCAGTATCTACCTGTTCGCATGATTGTCTTACTGAGCGTGTGGTTTGCTCACCCCCCTTATTTTCCCCCTCTCTACAGAGATTTGAGTATAGAGTGAGCGTGACTGGAGGCGTTTCCCTTTTGGTAATCCGCTGCATCCCATCGCTAAAGGTATACACACTTGGATTATTTTGTATCTAAACTAGACATAGCACAGTAGCATTTTGTATGTAACTACTGGGGATGTAAAACAATGTAAACACATGTAACAACTCTGATATAATACATTTATACAAGTGTTTACTCATAAATAAAGTTTCAAATTGAATTGGTATGGTGGAGTAAGTTAGACGTCGACACACAGCCCAACTGTTATGAGTGTGGTTGTTCACGATCGAGGAAGGATGATTAAAGATTGATGCATGAAAATGCGAAAAATTTGTACGTATTTTGGTAAGTTGAGGGTCGTGACAGATCTGGTCCCCTTAAATCCCTCTTTTTCACGGCATTTTAAGCATGAGATCGATCTGTTGAAGCTTGAGATCGATCTGCTCCCAAACAGAGAGCTAAGGAGATCGATCTGGGTGCTTGAGGATCGATCTTTTCATTACAGAATATTTAGGAGATCGATCTGGCCCCATTGGAGATCGATCTGCCCTATTCCTCTGCTCAAATACAAGCATTTTGGCTCATCCAGATCGATCTCTCATCCTATGAGATCGATCTGGCTTGCAAAATTTTTAAATTTTGCTGCAGTTTCCTACAGAAACTTATACCAAAACATTTTAAATTTGCTGCCATGGTCATTTTCTCATCCAATCATCTTTAAAACTTAAAAATGACATCCATTAACACTTCATACACATTAAAACTTGTGTAAAATCTTTGTATGACCAAAGGTACTTAATATAAACCACATGGAACTGCACAACTTAAGCCATCCTCCTTTCATTTTACCATTCTTCTCACTTTCCATTTTACTCACATTCTTCACATATTTAAGTCCATTTCTTCACATTCATACATAATGAAACTTGTATGTACAATCACAGCTCTTTAAACTGATGGACCTACATTACATACACTTCACTTATGAATTCAAGTTGTAACTCCATTTACATTTCTATGTACATATTACAATTATACATATACGAGGTCTTACAGTCCAACCACTTTACATATCTTACCATCCATTTTCTATATCAATTTACTAGTAGAATCGACAGTCAGTAAACTTTATATGGAAGCATTTCATAACTGTAAACACATATGTTTACATCCCCTAAATATTACATCCATATACATTATTGTGTTTTTACATGTCCAGATACAAAAGCTATATAATTGTGTATACCTTCTCGCACAATGGGAAGCTGCCAGCGATAGGAATGCTGAACTGGCGCTGACTCTCTATCTATGACAAATGCTATGTAGAGAGGGAAAAATGAAGGGATGAGTACAACTTGCTCAGCAAGGCAATTATGCAAGCCAGTAGATAACTACATGTCATGACCCTCTTTCTGTGACTTAACTTATTACTAACAGTTGGGCTGTGAGACAACATCCATATCCACATCTCATCCATTGATAATTTAAAATTCATTGAATGAAATAGAAACTGTACTTTTATAAATATATGTGGAAGCATTACATCAGTTTCTATTATATACATCCCTTACATACAAAAGATAGTTTTACTGTGCACTATTTTATTGATACAAAATTTTCTCACAAGTGTATACCTCTGCACTGTTGGAGAACACGGTAGCAGGAGCAACTACACTAAATTCACTACTGCGTAGAATTTGTAGGGAGAAAATAAGGGGGTGAGCTAACACGCTCAATAAGGAAAATATGAAAGCAGGTAGATAACTACATTATCTACATGCTTAAAATACATACATTTATTTTCCTTATAAAACATATATAATTCTTTTAAAACAACTTCCATTGGTGCGAAATCATTAATTCGCTAGATGGGTATATGCATGCTTACCATCAATACACACAGCAACATACTTTTTTCACACTGTTCATATTCGAAATCACACAGCTTCGTTTTTAATTCACACATAACAAACTTAGAAATTACTTTGCTCTTAGCAAATCACTAAGTAAAAATCAATATAAATGAGACATAGTATGTGATATAATATCACCCTATATCACACAGCATGGGGGACATATGTCACCTCACACAATAGCAACATAATGTCGTATCACACAGATAAAAGGACTTATGGCTATAGTCTGGATTTCAGGTAATCACTGATCAGGTGTGCGGGAATCCCATGCTTAGGGAGGTGGATCAACCATCCCTTCAGGTCACTAAGAAATCATAAAGACATCATGACACATCGTACTCCGCGGCTAACGTCATGATACATCATGCTCCCGTAGATCCTTATCACCTATTTCCATTGTCTCAAAATCACGTGTGAGCATATTTGTGCAAGATCACTCAGCAATACACGATGGCTCCAGCACGGTTTTACTCATCACACAACAAAAATCATAAAACCTCATGTGAGCAACTCTGCGTACGATCACACAGCAATACCTGAGGCCTCTAGCACAGTTTTGTCTCATCACACAAAAAGCTTATAAAACCACGTATGAGTAACCTAGGGTAAGATCACACAGCATACCTGAGGCCTTTAGCACGGTTTTAATTAAAATCACTATAAGTCTAGGAAATTACATGCGAGTATAGTCAGAGCAAGATCACTTAGTAGTACTCGATGGCTCCAACATGATTTCCAAAATCTAGTGCGAGCTCTTGAGTGGATCACATAGCTTACACTAAGCTCTAGCACCGTTTGCTTTTCTCAAAATCTTTTAAAATGATGTGCGAGCAAGGCTGGTAAATCTACCGTTGCCACGATGGCTCTAGCACAAGTTCTAATGGTATCCCTGACCGAGTTCACTTCGATAAATCACAAAGTATTAGTGAGAGGGCAATTTCCCTTCAATCACTCATTAAATGCTTTTCACTTAGTAAAAACATGCATTTTATGGTAATAGTTAAACCGGGAGCCAATATATCCTTTTTCATTTTCAAAACAACTTATCACCACAAACATACTGAAAGCATGCAATCGTGCATATAAGCTTCTTCTCATACTTAGTTTTCACGTAGATATATCAATATCTAAATACTCTATCATATTTACTTACACACAGAAGTTAAGAAACATACGTATAGCTATCTCTAATAGCTCGCATAAATCCATTACCTCGAATTACTTTCCTTTGATTTTTTATGCTCGTGATCCTGTCTTATCGGCTCCAATTTTATCTCCAGGAGCTGCAAGCATTTGCTACTCACATTAGTATACTTTAATATAGTCAATTCTCATTTGCATGAATTTCAAATCGATGCATTGGGCCCGTTTACATTAATATGGCCTTGTTACATCTTTTTGGACCTTATATTCTCTTAAGTTCATTTCGATTGTTCTTTTCATTTCTCGAAAATCCTTTAGACTCATCAAGTCTACTGATCCATATTGAACCGACATTAATCTCACAATGCCTTAGTTTCATCATTTTCCTTCACTATGGCATTTCCTCACACACCTTATATGCTTACTTTCAATCATTATCTATTTCAACATATGGGTTTCACATAAACATCTTAAAATCATGTATACATGCATACTAACATTTCTACTTGCTTAAATCATCATTAACTCCATGCCATTTCAACTTTCTCTCACTAAACCCATTCTAGGTGATGGAAGATTTAGCATGTTTATGGATGTTTCAGCCAACAATATATACACCAATCAACTCATCAAAATATCTAGCTTAACATACTTGAAGTTGGTGTATTGAAATCTTACCTAGCTTGACTTTTCTCCTTTTTTACCAAACTTAGGAAAAAATCACTTTGCTCTTTCAATCCAAGGTTTCAGCTTCCAATCTTTGACTATGTTGTTCTCTTCCTCACTAGGAACAACTTTGTTGAAATAAACCTCTCTCAAATCTGATTGAAAGGTAATGATTTTAGAGTAAGAAAGTAGGTTACTTTGTTTTCAATGGAGGAGAATGAGTTGTTTCATGGAAGAAGAACTTAATTGTCGGGTTTTATAGAATTGCCTAATGAGATCGATCTACAAGGGTGAGAGATCGATCTTCCCTTGCTTTAAACTCCTTCAGAATTCGATATACAAGTTGGGGGATCGATCTACCTCTTTGGATGGGATCGATCTGCTCAAGGGATGGGGTCGATCCTTGTTTGGCAGAAGACTTTTAGAGATTGACCTGGCCTTGGGGATGAGATTGATCTTTGCTAACTAGAGGCAACTAGAGATCTATTTGCCTTATGGGAAGAGATCGATCTCGTCCAAGCAAAAACAACTTGAGATCGATCTACTTTGAATGAGGGATCGATCTCCCTTTTGCAGAATGCTTTGGCACTGCATTTCGAAACAATGAGATCGATCTCCCCTTGAACTAAAATCGATCTCCCATTGGTCTGCAGCATTCCAGCTGCAATGTTTCCAGATTTTCAAGGTAAACTCATATTCCATTGCTTCAATACTCATTTTACATTTCATCTACACTTAGAACATAAAAGTTTCCATTTCTTATGATTCATATATAATGTAACTTGTCTGTATATCCTGAAATCATAAACAATACATAGAATTTTACGGGCTTTACATTCCTCCCCTCCTTCAAGAAATTTAGTCCTCCAAATTTAGAACAAGTCATTCCTCAAAATGTTGGGGGTACTTTTCCCGCATCAGGCTCTTTAACTCCCCAAATAGCTTCTTCTGAATTGTGGTGCTGCCAAAGAACCTAAACAAGCGAAATCATCTTATTCCTTAACACATTTTTCTTCCTATCCAGTATCCGGATCGATCTCTCTACATACGACATATCATCCTTGAGCACCAATGGCTCATACTAAATCATATGAGTCGATTCTGGATGGTACTTTCAAAGCATCGATACGTGGAAGACACTATGAATGCCTACGAGTTTCGGTGGCAATGCTAGCCTATAAGCCTTATCTCTCACTCGCTCCAATACCTCAAACGGCCCGATATATCGAGGGCTCAACTTACCCTTCTTACCGAACCTCATAATCCCTTTCAAGGGAGAAACTCTCAAAAACATTGAGTCACCTACAGTGAACTCTAGTGGCCTCTGTCTCATGTCAGCATAACTCTTTTGCCTGTTCTAAGCTGTTCTCAATCTTTCACATACTAACTGAACAACCTCAAAGGCTTGCTACACTAAATCGGGAGCAAAAGTCTTTCTATCACCCACTTCTTCCCAACCAATAGGGGAGCGACATCTTCTAACATACAATGCCTCATACGGTGCCATCCCGATACTCGAGTGATAATTGTTATTGTAAGCAAATTCGGCTAATGGTAAGTGATCATCCTAAGATCCTTTAAAATCTATAACACTCACTCTCAACATATCCTCTAATATCTGGATGGTTCTCTCTGACTAACCATCAGTCTGAGGATGGAAAGCGGTACTAAAACTTAATTGGGTTCCCATAGCTTCTTGAAAGTGTTTCAAAAAGTAGGAATTGAAGCGGGAATCCCTATCCGATACAATGCTCACTGGAACACCATGTAGCCTCACGATCTTTTGTACGTACAACTCTGCCAAAGTACTCAGAGTATCTATGGATTTCATGGCTAGAAAGTGGGTGGATTTCATCAATCTGTCTACCACTACCAAGATAGCATCATGGTTCCTCTTAGTCCTTGGCAATCCCATGATGAAATCCATGGTGACATGCTCTCATTTCCAAGTCGGTATAGGTAGAGGCTGCAACAACCCTGCAGGTTTCTGATGCTCTACCTTCACCTGCTGACACACTAGACATTTCGCCACAAACTCTACGATATCTCTTTTCATCCCTGACCACCAATACACTTTTCGGAGATTCTGATACATCTTGTTACTCCCCAGATGCAATGTATATCTCGATGAATGAGCTTCTGTCAAAATCACTTTCTTTAACTCTGGGTCATTGAGAATGCAAATCCTACCTCTAAACCTCAGTAGGCCATCATCACTAACAAAGAAATCGACCACATCACCCCTCTGAATTAGACTTGCATGATCATCACACAGTGGATCAGCATGCTGAGCCTGTCGTATTTGGTCAATCAAATCCGGTTACACTCGTAGGCTAGCTATCACACAGTCACTTTCAACATCAAGAGGGTCTATATCTAGTCTGAGGTGAGCAAACTTCTCGAGCAGCTCATGTTCCCTGACCATCATATATGATACCATTCTGAGGCTCTTTCTACTCAGGGCATCAGCCACAACATTAGCCTTCCTTGGATGGTACAATATCTCACAATCATAATCCTACAGAAGCTCTATCCATCGTCTCTGACTCATATTCAACTCTTTCTGTGAAAACAGATATCTGAGGCTCTTATGATCTGTATACACCTGAAATTTCTCATCGTACAAGTAGTGGTGCCATATTTTCAATGCAAACACCACTGCTGCCAACTTTAAATCATGGGTCGGGTAGTTCCTCTCATGATCCTTCAGCTATTTGGATCCATAGCTACTACCTTCTCATCCTGCATCAACACACAACCCAGTTCTTGTCCTGAGGCATCTGTATACACTGTGTAACCTCTTGAGCTAGTGGGTATGGTGAGAATAGGTACGGTGGTCCGTCTACATTTCAACTCATGAAAAATCTTTTCACATTTATCATCACACTCAAATGCCACATTCTTTTGAGTGAGACGTCTTATCGGAGCAGCCAGCTTAGAGAATCCCTCGACAAATCGTCAGTAATAACTTGTTAAACCCTAAAAACTGCGGATCTCTGTAACTGTCTTGGGTCTTTCCCACTGTATCACAGCCTCTATCTTGGATGGATCCACTGATACCTCGTCTCTCGAGACTCCAAGACTAGAAACGATATCTCACTCAGCCAGAAATCATATTTATTGAGTTTACTATACAACTCTTGATCTTAGAGGCTCTCCAACACTATTCTCAAGTACTGCTCATGCTCATGCTCTTCCCTAGACTTCGAGTGCACCAATATGTCATCTATAAAAATAATCACGAAACTGTCCAGGTATGGCTTAAACACATCATTCATTAATGCCATAAATGTTGTAGGAGCATTCGTCAATCCAAATGACATAACCAAAAACTCATAATGGCCATAACGGGTCTGAAGTGCTGTCTTGGGCACATCTCTACTTCAAATCCTCAACTTATGATACCCAGACCTCAAATCAATCTTTGAAAATATCTGTGTTTCCTACAACTGATCCAATAGATCAATCCATGGAAGGGGATATTTATTCTTGAAGGTAGCCTTATTCAACAACCGATAATCTATACAAAGTCAGAGACTCCCATCCTTCTTTTTCACAAATAGAATCGGTACTCCCCAAGGTGACACACTCAGTCTGATAAACCCATTGTCTAACAACTCTTGCAATTGTTTCTTTAGCTCCTCTAGTTCTACTGAAGCCATTCTATACGGTGATTTGGATATTGGTTCAATACCAGGCACCAAATTAATACTGAGCTCCATCTCTCTGTCTAGTGGCAACCCTGGTAATTCATCCGAAAAGATATCAGGGAATTCTCTAACCACTGGAATGTCAACTAAATTCGGGTGTGCCTTATACAAATCAACCACATATGCGATAAAACCTTCAACATATTATGATCACATTTGTTAGTAAAATCATCCATCCTTGAAAATAAGTTACTACTTCTCTCATTACTTTTCAAATCTTACAACATACTTTTCAGGGATGAAAAACATTATTGTCTTAGCATAACAGTCTAAAACAGCATGGTTTATAGCCAACAAATCCATTCCTAGTATTACATCAAAATCCTTCATATTTAATAGGATGAGATCGGTTGACATATCCTTTTCCCCTACTTTTAACTTACAACCATTACATACATACTCAGTTACTACATTATCTCTCACTGGAGTGTTTATAAGCAATTCCTTACCTAAAGGTATAGGTTTCACATGTTCAAACAATTTACATGTAAATGAATGCGATATGAATGGATGCGTGGCGGCACTAGGATCAATTAATGCTAATACTTCAGAATCAAAGACTGGTACCTTTAATCACATTCGTAGAAGCTTCTGTAGATGCCTGGTCTAATGCAAATACTTGCCCTCAACCAATAGCTTGCTTCTCCTTCCCTTCAGCTGTGGCCTTCCTCTTAGGAGTAAGTATCTCAACTGTAGCCTTCTCTGGCTCTTTGCCCTTCTATGGGGCTGTATAAACCAATTCTGGGAATTCATGACTTATATGCCTTGGTTTTGTCACAACCTTTTTTCATTCCCTTTTATCGAAAATCTTAATAAATGTTTCACATTTTACTGTTACCTTACCCGATCATGAACAACTCACCACATACAGTTGGGCTATGAGTCAATAATAACCACCACTTATCATTCATTCACAATTTAATGAAACGATGTCATACATCCAAAGTTAATCATTTACTTATACAAAATATGACTACTGACATCTACATCCCCCATAATTACAACTCGAAAGACTACTGTGCTTTTACATTGTTTAGATACAAAAAGAATCCTGTGTATATACCTTTCGACGATGGAAGCAGTGGATGTCCAAAAACACAATGCCTCAGTCCTCACTGGGCTACTATGCACGCTCTGTAGGAGGGGGAAAATAGGGAGGGATGAGCAACCACACGCTCAGTAAAGCAATAATGCAAGCATGGTAGATAACTACTCTATCTACATGCTGATAGTGTTATGCATAAATAGTTTCTAGTAGGAGCATGAGGAAGTAAAACTATGCCATATGAGTATACATATATATCATGTATCCAAAATCATGTACATTGGCATATAAAACATGGTAAAAACATCATGTATAAATCATCTCATGCTCAATCTCATTTAAATTCAAAAAAGGGCAATTCATTAAGAAACCTCCTTTTTAAACCCACATCATAAAACTCTTTCTCAAACACATACAATCCCATCATAAACCATTTTTTCAATCACAAACATCATCATCGTTTCACAAATCAAGTCTACAAGGCTCGACCCCTCCCTCGGGTCTACCCTGGACAATCACAATCACACTTATAGATTAAAATCATGTGGTAGTAAGTAAATCAAGCAAGGAGACAGGTCACTTATCTCAACTGACTATGTTGGCCAACTGTCACATATCATCCTAGACCACACGGATCCCGGTGTGCGGGGTATCATGTTGGTACGAAGGTGGGTTAGTTCTCCACCAGACTTTCTCAAATCAAGTAACCACTATGCGGTACATCGTACTCCATGTGATATACACGGTACATCGTACTCCGCGAACCCATAACATGGTTGGGGGTGCCTGCCGTAGGTCTTATCTACCCCATACCAAGTGTAACCTCTATAGTCTCAAGTGCACGTGGGAGTACTCTCAATACCAGGTCCTAGTCCCTCATAGCCTTGCTCACCCCTGTTGGATTCCCTGATTCAGGTCCTAGCCCCTCACCCCACTCAAGAGGTCTGTTAGGCTTGTTGCGTTCCCTTAATGGATTATGTCAGGTACTAGCCCCTCACCCTCACCCCACTCAAGAGGTCTGTTAGGCCTGTTGGGTTCCCTGAACACCAATCCATATCTCTCACCACGGCCTCATACATACCACAGTGTGAAAACCAGCGTGAGCTACGTTCTAGCGCGAATTCATGCATCATAATAAATCACTTCATACGAGCAACGCTCTAGTACGACATTTATGCATAAAACTACAAAGAAACCACGTACGAGCATCGCTCCAGTACGGTTATATGCATAAGAAAACCACTCAAAATCTACGTATGAGCAAAAGCTCCAATACGGTTTATAAAACATCATCATAGTTCCAAAACAAAGTGTGAGCTAAGCTCTAGCACGTTTTACACAAGTGAAAATATCAAAATCCAGTGCGAGCGAGGCTCTAGCACAATTTATGTCATACAAATATGATAGGCGGCTCATACACAATCAAACAATCCCGGTAACCGGGTTTAGCACTTCACAATTGCTTTTTTCCACAACATCAATAAAACACTAGCCGGCCCATCTACAAGCTTGCTTAAAACAAAGCCATTTCGTTTTAAAAAAAAAACATCAAAACATTAGATTTATGCAATTATTAGCCTTATTATCCCATTTCATAGAATCCACTTCAAAACCAAAATCACAGATATACTTATCATCATTCATGAATACCATCAATCATTTACTTAAGCAACCATGCATTTCATAAAACACCTAATATTCACCCACAAGTTCAAAGTACGAGCAGCTATCTCTATATACTCACAAAATTCCCTTACTTGGAATCGCGACACGTGATTTCACTTCCTTAAAGCTGCTTACTCGTACAGCTCGATTCGTTTCCAACGGACTCTTCGAAACTGCACATAAATGAAATTTCGAATCGTTTTAGCCCATTATAATCTAACCTTTGCGTTTACTATAGTCGATTCGACCTATAGTCTCTATTAACGCTTGTGAGGCATCGCTTTATTATTCCACTTATAACTCGAGTAGATGGATTCTCTTAGGCCTCTTAACTTATTCTAAATCGATATTAGGCTCGTGGTTCACAAACTTCCCCACTATGGCGCCTTTCATCAAGCCTTACTTATACTCATCCTCATAAATTCACTAAACTCACTTTATAGTTTCATTTACCCATTTCATATCATTTACATTACTCCAATAGCTACTTTAGCATACCCATAATTCATCAACTCATTTGACTTTCACTTTCTCACACTAGGTTCAATCCATTTTCTAGGTTACATTAGTTTCTAACAAAACCTAGGTGTTTCCAACCATCCATACTCATGCCAAACCACTCCAAAATCATTTAAATAGACAATGTACCAGAGTTGGAGTGTTAGAATCTTACCAAATCCAATTTCTCTTCTTGCTCCAAATGTCAATGCCCTTAGCTCCTTCAATACCAACAATGGGATTTTGGGTTCCAACTATGTTGTTCTCTTCCTCAAGATGAACAACTTAGTGTCTAATGGCCTCCCCTCAAATCTTACTGGAAATGGCTGATTTTAGAGAGAGAAAATTAGGTTTTTGGGTTGAAAATGGTGGGTTGATGTTTTTCCTGAAATTTTTAGATTTTCAGCACTCCTTTTATAGAAATAGCTTGAGGAGATCGATCTCCACTAGGAGGAGATCGATCTGGTCCCCTTAAATCCCTCTTTTTCATGGCATTTTAAGCATGAGATCGATCTGTCAAAGCCTGAGATCGATCTTCTCCCAAACAGAGAGCTTAGGAGATCGATATGTATGCTTGAGGATCGATCTTTTCATTACAGAATGGTTAGGAGATTGATCTGGCCCTATTAGAGATCGATCTACTCTATTCCATTGCCCAAATAAGAGCATTCTGGCTCTTCCAGATCGATCTCTCATCTTATGAGATTGATCTGGCCTTCATACTTTCCAGATTTTCTGCAGTTTTTTTGCAGCAACTTACACCAAACATCCTTAATCTGCTGTCATAGTTATTTTCTCATCTATCCACCTTTATGACTTGGAAATGGCATCCATTCATACCTTATACACATTGAAACTTGTGTACATTACTTGTACATCCAAAAGTATCACATTCCAAACTAAATGGAAGCATAACTTCATTCCATTTTACCACACTACTCATTTTGAGTTCCAATCACATTCATCACTTATAAGAACTCATTTCTTCATATTCGTACTCAATGAAACTTGTATGTACATTACAAATCATATTACACATATGCACATTGAATCCATGGACTTACATCAATTATACTTTACATTACAAGTCCATTCACATTTATTTGATCCAATTACACATATTACAACTATACATGTACGGGGTCTCACAGGTTTGCCGCATATAACATGGCCTCATCATTAACTGGCATAACCTACTCCTATGATATCTACCACACATTCTACACTGTTCGGTGGAAGGTTGGGGTCCACCAATAACTATGCCCCTCGAAGGTGGAGGTAAAGCTGGAGGCTTCGCAAGCTTCTCTCCTACCTCTTCAATCTTTGGCCTTTTACCAAATAACCTTTGGTCCTTTTTAAATCCTCTGTCATCAATTGACCTCTTCTAGTCTCTATCTCTGCTCTGACCACTCTTACTTAACTCTGAGGCATGCAACTCATAATTCTTCTCACATAACTAAGCTCTGCATATTGCCTCATCATAGGTGGTAATGTCAAATGGGGCCAACTGAACTCTGATCGAAGGTCTCAACCCTTCAATAAATTTTTGAACCTTCCCGTCTTGATTGCTCATGGTAACCGTATCATATCTACCCAGGAAAGTAAATTCGGACTCATACGCATCAGATGTACGGTTCCCTTGAGTCAAGGTCATAAATTCCATCTGCATCTTCCATTGAGCAGTGGCTAGAATGTACTGCCTCCTAAAAGCATCCAAAATATGTCCCAAGTCACAACCGGGTGTCATGCACTCAGAATCGGCTGTGTGCCCATCCACCAATGCTCGGTCTCACCCTCTAATATAAAAGTTACAAAGGTGACCTTCTCTGTGGTAGAGCAATGGAAAAATCTGTAAATTTTCTCCATACTATGAATCTAATGCTCCGCTGACACTGGGTCCTTCACCCCACTAAATGAAGCTGGTCTAAACTTTTTAAACTGTCTCAATCTGCCCAGATCACAATCATAAACCTTCACCATCAACCTGTTGTGGAGCTACAGGATCCTAAGCTGGAGGGGGTACAAGAATCTCTGCCTCTGCAGCCCGAGGTCTTGGTGTAGGCTGTGCAGGCTCATGTCTCTCATGTGCAGTAGCCTGACCAGTAGGGTTCTCCTGTCTACCATCAAATCTGGTCATTGCCTATGTAAACATCTCCATGACTGTATACACTGCGCTGTAATTGCGCTATACATGCCTCAATGACATCACTAAGATCAGGTGGAACTCTACTAGAACTGGACCCACTGCGCCTCTCGGACTCATCTCTATGCCCTTGAGAACTCTCTCCTCTATGTGTGTGTTGTCTATTCGACATCCTGCATGCTCAATAACAAGTGTCTCAGTCACATTTCCAGCTTGGTATACACAATTGTATCCAAATAGTGCACAGTATTTTAGGGATGTATAATTTCCTAACTATGGATACTGACTCACATCAGACCAACTCTGCTCTGATACCACCTCTCTCATGACTCTCTTTTCGTGACTTAACTTATTACTAACAGTTGGGCTGTGAGTCAACATCCATATCCACATCTTATTCATTCATAATTTAAAATTCATTTATTGAAATAGAAACTGTACTTTTATAACTATATGTGAAAAAGTTTACATCAGTTTCTATTATATATATCCCTTACGTACAAAAGATAGCTTTACTGTGCACTATTTTATCGATACAAAATTTTCTCACAAGTGTATACCTCTGCACTGCTAGAGAACCGGAGAACACGGTAGCAGAAGCAACTACACTAAACTCACTACTACGTAGAATCAGTAAGGAGGAAATAGGGGTGAGCTAACACGCTCAGTAAGAAAAATATAAAAACAAGTAGATAACTACACTATCTATATGCTTAAAATACATACATTTATTTTCCTTATAAAACATATGTAATTCCTTTAAAATAACTTCCATTGGTGCGAAACCATTAATTTGCTAGATGGGTATAAGCATATTTATCATCAATTCACACAGCAACATACTCTTTTCACACAGTTCAAACTCAAAATCACACAGCTTCGTTTTTAATTCACACAGAACAAACTTAGAAATTACTTTGCTCTTAGTAAATCACTTAGTAAAAATCAATATACATGAGACATAGTATGGGATATCATATCACCCTGTATCACACAGCAGGGGAGACATATGTCACCTCACACAATAGCAACATAATGTCGTATCACGCATATAAAAGGACTTATGGCTATAGTCTGGATTCCAGGTAATCACAAATCAGGTGTGTGAGAATCTCATGCTTAGGGAGGCGAATCAACCATCCCTTCAGGTCACTAAGAAATCACGAAGACATCATGGCACATAGTACTCCATGACTAACGTTCATGGTACATCGTGCTCCTATAGATCCTTATCACCTATTTCCATTGTCTCAAAATCACGTGCGAGCAGGTCTGTGCAAGATCACTCAACAATACACGATGACTTCAGCACAGTTTTACTCATCACATAACAAAAATCATAAAACCTCATGCGAGCAACTCAGCGTACGATCACACAGCAATACCTGAGGCCTTTAGCACGGTTTTGTCTCATCACACAAAAAGCTTATAAAATCACGTGTGAGCAACCCAGGGTAAGATCACACAGCATACCTGAGGCCTCTAGCACGGTTTTATTTAAAATCATTGTAAGTCTAGGAAATTACATGCGAGCATAGTCAGAGCAAGATCATTTAGCAGTACTCGTTGGCTTCAGCATGATTTCCAAAATCTAGTGCGAGCTCTCGAGTGGATCACACAGCTTACATTAAGCTCTAGCACCGTTTGCTTTTCTCAAAATCCTTTTAAAATGATGTATGAGCAAGGCTGATAAATCTACCGTTGCCACGCTGGCTCTAGCACAAGTTCACATAGAAATTCGATAGATGGCTCCAATTAGGTGAAAACGATATCCCTGATCGAGTTCACTTCGATAAGTCATAATGTATGAGTGAGAGGGCAATTTCCTTTCAATCACTCGTTTAATGCTTTCCACTTAGTAAAAACATGCATTCTATGGTAGTGGTTAAACCGGGAGCCAATCTATCCTTTTTCATTTTCAAAATAACTTATCACCACAAAGATACTGAAAGCATCCAATCGTGCATATAAGCTTCTTCTCATACTTAGTTTTGTCACGCCCCGAAAGTGCGGAAAATATGGCTAATTTAAAACTTTTTACTCATTAATTCACAATTAAGAGTGCATTCCTGTGCAGTATCATACATCATCATAATTATCATGCCTCAGGATCTCAACATAATATAACGTATATTGTACCGTATACAAATACTCAATTCCAAGTTAATTAATCCTAATACATCCCATATAATGTTGTACAAAAAGTGTCTGCAATTACAATAATAGTCTGGGTACATGAAAAGATAAATATACCTCAAAGTACAAAATATATAGCCTGGAGCTCGAATCCTCCACTAGCCACTACTCCGTACGTCGCAGGGAAGTCCTTATTCACTTGAAGAACTCTGGGGGGAAAGGAAAACAGGGTGAGCTTCTAAATCGCTCAGTAAAGGGGGTAAGGAACTCATTTCATAAACCAAAATACACATCACAAAAGGTTTATTTGTATGTGAAACTCATTTGAAAACCATAGCATGAAAATACTCAAAACGACACTCTCATGTGTCAAGTCATGTGAAAACATGAAGTAAAAGGCTCATTCTAGAGCAAAAACAAAGCATGTGAAAATAACGCGTTAAACGCTTTCTCAAATAACGTGGCATAGCCACTGATTTAAAATCACTCGTGGCATAGCCACAAAACACACGTGGCAAAACCACTGATTTAATTTCTCGCGTGGCACAGCCACAAAACACACGTGGCAAAGCCACTGATTTAATTTCTCGCGTGGCACAGCCACAAAAACACACGTGGCAAAGCCACTGATTTAATTTCTCGCGTGGCATAGCCACAAAATAGGGTTTCTCAACGTGGCACAGCCACCAATGGGGTTATCTCAACGTGGCACAGCTACCAATGGGGTATAACGTGGCACAGCCACCAATGGGGTATAACGTGGCACAGCCACCAATGGGGTTTTCTCAACGTGGCACAGCCACCAATGGGGTTTTCTCAACGTGGCACAGCCACCAATGGGGTTTTCTCAACTTGGCACAGCCACCAATGGGGTATAACGTGGCACAGCCACCAATGGGGTTTTCTCAACGTGGCACAGCCACCAATGGGGTTTTCTCAACGTGGCACAGCCACCAATTTTACGTGGCATAGCCACAGAATAGGTTATTCTCACGTTACCAGAACGGAGAAGAATTCGGGCTTACATGCTACCAGAGCAATGCCCGGTGTGTACTCACAACTACACACCCAAGTCTTATCACATAAGACAGGTTTGCCTTCACGTAGAACTCGTAATGGTTTTCTCTCATAAAACTCATTTGAAATCGTTTTGTACTCAACACAAAACGTAATAAAACCGAGTTCCAACCGGCAAAGCACACGCACACATTTCTCAAATCACAATATTGCCTTAACGTAGAGCCCAGTTATAAACTCATAAAACATTGGGCTCCAACCGGCTATAAAATCGTGTGCAATATAATCTCAACACAAAACACTCAACATGTTTGTTTTATAAACCACAAATCATGCTAAAACAGTTTGCAATTCACATACACAAATGGTTTAGATTTCCCTTACCTCTTTGCACCTCGTATAGTGCAATCGTTCCCCCGTATCACGGACTAGCCTCGTATTCCACTCTGGAACTCCCGAGCTGTCCAAACGATGTTAAAACATCAATACTCGACATCACATAAATCTCAATTCTCAAAATCGAGCATAATTGCTCATAACTCCTCAAATCTCTCGATTCTCGTAACTCAACCCTAAACTACAACCTCATTCCCAATATATCGAAGTTCTACATCTCTAATACCAATTATCTATGCTAATTCACCACATTGTCTATATTTCCATTTATAGCACAATTTCTCAAAATCACCAAAATCACCAAATATCTATATTACTCCAACTACATTGAAATTCATCAATCCCTAATCATTTCTCAACTATTTTAACACAATTACAACCACCAATAACATCAAAATCAGCTCAAATATCAAGATCGAGGTTTAGAAATTACCCAAAGCTTGTGAGACGCACAACTCACGCCTCGATCCGATTCGTCCTTTGATTTCCAAGTATGTTGTTCTCCTTTTGATGAGGAACAACTTTCCTTCTTACCACAACAGCTGATTCGGCCGGAAATGGGTGATTTGGGGGAGTGAGAAACTAGGTTTTCGGTGGAAATGGGTTTTGGAAGAGAGAGAAAGTGAAATTGCAGAGAAAACACGGGTTCCTTATATAGACTGGAGGTAGGAGATCGATCTGCCTCTTGATGAGATCGATCTGTGTTTGAAATTTGGGGGTGATCTGGGCAATTTTATGCCTAGGAGATCGATCTGTCGAGGGGTGAGATCGATCTCTTTATGGCTTTATGAGATCGATCTGCTCCTGAAGAGATCGATCTTCTCCCCAAACAGAATCATTTGGAGATCGATCTCTTCCTCATGAGATCGATCCCTTCTCAAACAGATTCATAAGGAGATCGATCTCTTCCATTGGAGATCGATCTGCTCCTCAAATTTCCCCTTCTTCGTCATTTTTAACTCACCAGATCGATCTCTCCTTCTCCCAGATCGATCTCTCCTCATGCTTCATGCTCTTTTTACACACTTAACATATAAATCTCCAATTATAATTCTCACAATTCACTTAGCTCAATAAATTACACTTCAATTTATTATTACATCATTAAAATATGTCTGAAATTCTCAGACCTCACATCCTCCCCACCTTAAAAAGAATTTGGTCCTCCAAATTCAACTCAACTAGTCAAAATAGATGGGGATATTTCTCCTTCATGAGGCTCTCTAGTTCTCACGTTGCCTCTTCCCTTGAGTGATGTTTCCACAAAACTTTCACTAATGGGATGCTCTTGGTTCTCAGTACCTTCTCCTTTCTATCGAGAATCCGGACGGGTTCCTCAGTGTAGCTCATGTCCTCTTGTATGTCCATCTCGTCATACTCTATGACATGAGAAGGGTCTGGGTGGTACTTCCGCAACATAGACACATGAAAGACGTTGTGTATTCCGGACATCTGTGGGGGTAATGCCAATCTGTAGGCTACCTCTCCCACTCTCTCAAGAATCTCGAATGGTCCTATGTATCGAGGACTCAATTTTCCTTTCTTCCCAAATCGCATGATACCCTTGCTCGGTGATACTCTCAGAAATACTGCATCACCAACATCAAACTCAAGTGGCTGTCTACGCGCATCCGCGTAGCTTTTCTGTCTACTCTGTGCAGCCCGTAACCTCTCACATATGAGTTTCACATTCTGTACGGCTTGCTCAACAAGCTCGGGAGCATTTATCTTTCTGTCACCGACCTCTTCCCAAGCTACAGGGGATCTACACCTCCTACCATATAGAGCCTCAAAAGGTGCCATTCCAATACTCGCATGATAGCTGTTATTGTACGCAAACTCTGCTAGGGGCAGGTGATCATCCCATGATCCCTTAAAATCCATCGTACACGCCCTCAACATATCCTCCAGGGTCTGAATAGTCCTCTCTGACTGACCATCTGTCTGAGGATGATAGGCGGTACTAAAACTCAATCGAGATCCCATGGACTCCTGAAACTGGGTCCAAAATCTGGAAGTAAACCGGGAATCTCTATCAGAAGTAATACTCACTGGAGCCCCATGTAATCTAGCTATCTCGCTGACATACAGTTCAGCTAAGGCGTCCACAGTATCTGTGCTCTTGATGGCAAGGAAGTGGGCACTCTTGGTCAATCTATCCACAATGACCCATATCGCGTCATGACCTCTTCGGGTCCTCGGTAAACCCATAATAAAGTCCATAGTGACATGCTCCCATTTCCATGTAGGTACAGGTAAGGGCTGTAGTAGTCCTCCGGGCTTTCGATGCTCAGCTTTCACTTGTTGGCATACTAAACACCTGGCCACATACTCTGCCACGTCTCGCTTCATACCACTCCACCAATACACCTTTCTCAAGTCTCGGTACATCTTAGTACTTCCTGGGTGCATGGTGTATCGCGAGCAGTGGGATTCTCTCAGTATCTGTCTCTTTAGGGTATCATCGTCCGGTACACAAATCCATCCTCTGAATCTCAACAATCCATCCTCACTGACGGTGAGATCCGACTGCGAACTCTGCTCAGCTTGGCTAACCACATCTATCAATCTCTGATCACTGCACTGCCCAGTTCTAATCTGATCCATGATCCTGGGCTCTATCCGCAAGCTAGCCAAAAATCCAGTCTCTACCTCTTTAACTCTGATCCGAAGTTCGGCGAACTGCTCTAACAAATCCCATTCCCTGATCATCATAGCAGATATCATACTCTTCCTGCTCAGGGCATCAGCCACTACATTCGCCTTACCCGAATGATATAGAATCTCGCAGTCGTAATCTTTAAGGAGTTCCATCCATCTCCTTTGTCTCATGTTTAACTCTTTCTGATCAAAGAGATATCTCAAACTCTTGTGATCAGTGAAGATCTGGAATCTTTCCCCATACAAGTAGTGTCGCCAGATCTTCAAAGCAAATACCACAGCGGCTAACTCCAATTCATGCGTGGGGTAATTCCGCTCATGGTCCTTCAGCTGTCGTGATCCATATGCGACCACTCTTCCGTGCTGCATAAGCACACACCCCAATCCTTGGTGAGACGCATCACTATACACCGAGAATCCTCCTGATCCCTCAGGGATAGTTAACACAGGTGCCGCTGTCAATCTCCTTTTTAATTCCTGAAAACTGAGCTCACATTGATCAGTCCATATAAATGGAGTCTCTTTGCGCGTGAGCTTAGTCAAAGGGGCGGCAATCCTTGAAAATCCTTCCACAAATCTCCTGTAATACCCTGCCAAACCAAGGAAGCTTCGTACCTCAGTAACTGTCCTCGGCCTCTCCCAATTAAGCACAGCCTCCACCTTACTTGGGTCCACTGATACTCCTTCCTCTGAGACTATATGCCCAAGGAAAGCTATCCGGTTCAGCCAAAACTCACACTTACTAAGCTTTCCGTACAATTGCTTATCTCGGAGTATCTGAAGTACTAACCACAAATGCTGTGCATGCTCCTCATAGGACCGAGAGTACACCAGGATATCATCAATAAAGACTATCACAAACTTATCCAGATAGTCTCTGAACACCTCGTTCATCAATCTCATAAATGCTGTAGGGGCGTTCGTCAATCCAAAGGACATCACCAGAAATTCGTAATGGCCATACCTCGTTCTGAAGGCCGTCTTTGGAATATCTTCTTCCTTGATCCTCAATTGGTGATAGCCCGATCTCAAATCAATCTTAGAAAAGACTGATGCCCCTCTTAGCTGATCCAGTAGATCATCAATCCTGGGTAGTGGGTATTTATTCTTCACCGTGGCTTTATTCAACAGCCGGTAGTCTACGCATAATCTAAGACTACCATCCTTCTTCTTAACAAATAGTACTGGCGCTCCCCATGGCGAAACACTGGGTCTAATAAACCCTTGATCCAATAACTCCTGTAGTTGTCTCTTCAATTCCTCAAGTTCCACTAATGCCATCCTGTAAGGAGGTTTAGAGATCGGCTGAGTATCTGGTACCAAATCAATGGTAAACTCCAGTTCTCTCTCTGGTGGTAAACCTGGCAATTCATCTGGGAAAACATCCAGAAATTCACAAACCACAGGTATATCCTCAATCCTCGGATGTTCCCGCTCATCGTCCGAGATGAGTGTCTCATAACCTTCACATGAATAATCATATTTAATATTCTCCAAAATAATATCAAAATTCTCAAATTACTTTCTAGAAATCCACATAATTATTCTCTCAATATCTCAATCGTACACTGTAAGGCTCAGGTAGGGAGAAAGTTACAATCTTAGTGTAGCAGTCTAGACTCACTCGATTGGTTGCCAACCAATCCATTCCCAGAATTACATCAAATCCATGTATATTCAACAGGATTAGATCTGCTAACATTACTCTATCTCCCACCTTTATTTCACATCCTCTACAGATTAACTCAGTTCTCTGGGATTCACGCATAGGGGTATTTACATGTAGTATATATTCTAGAGGTTCAAACTTCAAGTTTAATCTACATGCAAAATGCTCAGAAATAAACGAATGCGTGGATCCTGAATCAATCAACACATGAGCCTCATAATTACAGACAGAGAGTGTACCTCTTATAGTTTCTGCCGAAGTGTCTGCGGTCTCCTTATCCAGGGCAAACACACGTCCCTGTGCCACAGGTTTCTTCCCTTTCTCTGCCGCAGTGGCCCGTCTCCGGGGATCCACTCTCTGAGGCTGTTGTCTAGTGGGCTCCGGAGCATGTGGTATCTGAGGTTGGGGACAGTCCTTCACTCTGTGACCCATGTCACCACATCTAAAACATCCATGGATTGACCCAGTACAACTTCCCTCATGCGATCGGCCATAGTCTCTACAAACCCTTATCTCCGGCCTGACATATCGAGGGGTCTCTTTGATAATAGGATAGGCTCTGGGTCTCTCCAATCTGTCCTTCTGTACCTCAATCCTCCCTCTTCTGAAGGAACCTCTCCGAGCCTCTGTCTGAAAAAGTGCTGGCCTCTTGCCCTTATCTCTATTCACCGCTCGGAGCTCATTCTGGGATTGTACCATCTCAATCCCTCTCTCAATCTCTTGTGCTCGTCTCAGAGCATCTCCAAACTCAGTAATGCATAGCCCTATCAATCTATCTCTGATGACGGGCTTCAACCCTACACAAACTTCTCTGTGCGGAGCGCTTCACTCTTGAAGGTCTCTGGGTCATATCTCAGTAGTGCTGTGAATTGGCTCTCATAGTCATCCACAGACATGTCACCCTGTACCAAACTCAAAAACTCAGCCTGTTTCTTTCTCTGAACGGCCCGTGGTACATATTGGGTCCTAAAAGCTGTCTGAAACTCTTCCCAACCAATCACACCATGGTGGGACATCAGAATTCCTTGGGTAGTACCCCACCAATCTCGAGCTCTCCCCTTCAGCATATAGGCACTCATACTGACCCTCTCAGCATCGGTGCACCCCAGGATATCAAATATAATCCTTAACTCCGTCAACCACTCCTCAGCCTCCGTAGGATCCTTCTTTCCCTTAAATGCGGGTGGATTCATCTTCAGAAAATCCCTTAGTCGGACCATACTTCTATCCTCAGGCTGGGCGACGGGAGGCACTGGGGGTATTGGAGGTCCTTGTGGTGGTGTAGGGGTAGTATCCGAGGCATTAACTCCAAAATGCTGCGCGAATAACGCTGCCATCTGCTCAAAACCTTGCCTCACATCGGTCTCAATTCGATTAAATCGAGAGTTAGGACTCTCTGGTTGTGGGACAGGTGGCGGAGGGGACTCTGCCTGCCTCCTCGAACGACCTCGTCGTTTACTCATTCTCTATCTCAACTCGTCTCCTGCGCGTACATATCAAAATTGATTGAAATCTCAATCCTCAATTTCAGTTCATGACCAGACTATTACAGACACTTGGGATGTATTCTATTTCACTTAACCGACACTGACGGTACTAGACACCCTAAGCTCTGATACCAAAAAAACTCTGTCAAGCCCCGAAAGTGCGGAAAATAGGGCTAATTTAAAACTTTTTACTCATTAATTCACAATTAAGAGTGCATTCCTGTGCAGTGTCATACATCATCATAATTATCATGCCTCAGGATCTCAACATAATATAACGTATATTGTACCGTATACAAATACTCAATTCCAAGTTAATTAATCCTAATACATCCCATATAATGTTGTACAACAAGTGTCTGCAATTACAATAATAGTCTGGGTACATGAAAAGATAAATATACCTCAAAGTACAAAATATATAGCCTGGAGCTCGAATCCTCCACTAGCCACTACTCCGTACGTCGCAGGGAAGTCCTTATTCACTTGAAGAACTCTGGGGGGAAAGGAAAACAGGGTGAGCTTCTAAATCGCTCAGTAAAGGGGGTAAGGAACTCATTTCATAAACCAAAATACACATCACAAAAGGTTTATTTGTATGTGAAACTCATTTGAAAACCATAGCATGAAAATACTCAAAACGACACTCTCATGTGTCAAGTCATGTGAAAACATGAAGTAAAAGGCTCATTCTAGAGCAAAAACAAAGCATGTGAAAATAACGCGTTAAACGCTTTCTCAAATAACGTGGCATAGCCACTGATTTAAAATCACTCGTGGCATAGCCACAAAACACACGTGGCAAAGCCACTGATTTAATTTCTCGCGTGGCACAGCCACAAAACACACGTGGCAAAGGCACTGATTTAATTTATCACGTGGCACAGCCACAAAACACACGTGGCAAAGCCACTGATTTAATTTCTCGCGTGGCATAGCCACAGAATAGGGTTTCTCAACGTGGCACAGCCACCAATGGGGTTATCTCAACGTGGCACAGCCACCAATGGGGTATAACGTGGCACAGCCACCAATGGGGTTTTCTCAACGTGGTACAGCCACCAATGGGGTTTTCTCAACGTGGCACAACCACCAATGGGGTTTTCTCAACGTGGCACAGCCACCAATGGGGTTTTCTCAACGTGGCACAGCCACCAATGGGGTATAACGTGGCACAGCCACCAATGGGGTTTTCTCAACGTGGCACAGCCACCAATGGGGTTTTCTCAACGTGGCACAGCCACCAATTTTACGTGGCATAGCCACAGAATAGGTTATTCTCACGTTACCAGAACGGAGAAGAATTCGGGCTTACATGCTACCAGAGAAATGCCCGGTGTGTACTCACAACTACACACCCAAGTCTTATCACATAAGACAGGTTTGCCTTCACGTAGAACTCGTAATGGTTTTCTCTCATAAAACTCATTTGAAATCGTTTTGTACTCAACACAAAACGTAATAAAACCGAGTTCCAACCGGCAAAGCACACGCACACATTTCTCAAATCACAATATTGCCTTAACGTAGAGCCCAGTTATAAACTCATAAAACATTGGGCTCCAACCGGCTATAAAATCGTGTGCAATATAATCTCAACACAAAACACTCAACATGCTTGTTTTATAAACCACAAATCATGCTAAAACAGTTTGCAATTCACATACACAAATGGTCTAGATTTCCCTTACCTCTTTGCACCTCGTATAGTGCAATCGTTCCCCCGTATATGGACTAGCCTCGCATTCCACTCTGGAACTCCCGAGCTGTCCAAACGATGTTAAAACATCAATACTCGACATCACATAAACCTCAATTCTCAAAATCGAGCATAATTGCTCATAACTCCTCAAATCTCTCGATTCTCGTAACTCAACCCTAAACTACAACCTCATTCCCAATATCTCGAAGTTCTACATCTCTAATACCAATTATCTATGCTAATTCACCACATTGTCTATATTTCCATTTATAGCACAATTTCTCAAAATCACCAAAATCACCAAATATCTATATTACTCCAACTACATTGAAATTCATCAATCCCTAATCATTTCTCAACTATTTTAACACAATTACAACCACCAATAACATCAAAATCAGCTCAAATATCAAGATCGAGGTTTAGAAATTACCCAAAGCTTGTGAGACGCACAACTCACGCCTCGATCCGATTCGTTCTTTGATTTCCAAGTATGTTGTTCTCCTTTTGATGAGGAACACCTTTCCTTCTTACCACAACAGCTGATTCGGCCGGAAATGGATGGGTTTTGGAAGAGAGAGAAAGTGAAATTGCAGAGAAAAGACGGGTTCCTTATATAGACTGGAGGTAGGAGATCGATCTGCCTCTTGATGAGATCGATCTGTGTTTGAAATTTGGGGGCGATCTGGGCAATTTTATGCCTAGGAGATCGATCTGTCGAGGGGTGAGATCGATCTCTTTATGGCTTTATGAGATCGATCTGCTCCTGAAGAGATCGATCTTCTCCCCAAACAGAATCATTTGGAGATCGATCTCTTCCTCATGAGATCGATCCCTTCTCAAACAAATTCATAAGGAGATCGATCTCTTCCATTGGAGATCGATTTGCTCCTCAAATTTCCCATTCTTCGTCATTTTTAACTCACCAGATCGATCTCTCCTTCTCCCAGATCGATCTGTCCTCATGCTTCATGCTCTTTTTACACACTTAACATATAAATCTCCAATTATAATTCCCACAATTCACTTAGCTCAATAAATTACACTTCAATTTATTATTACATCATTAAAATATGTCTGAAATTCTCAGATCTCACAAGTTTTCACGTAGATATATCAATATCTAAATACTCTATCGTATTTACTTGCCCACAGAAGGTAAGAAACATACGTATAGCTATCTCTAATAGCTTGTATCAATCCCTTACCTCGAATCACACTAGAATCACTTTCCTTTGATTTTTGATGCTCGTGATCCGGTCTTATCAGCTCTAATTTTATCTCCAGGAGCTGCAAGCATTAGTATACTTTAATATACTCAATTCTCATTTGCATGAATTTCAAATCGATGCATTGGGCCCATTTACATCAATATGGCCTCGTTACATCTTTCTGGACCTTATATTCTCTTAAGTTCATTTCGATTGTTCTTTTCATTTCTTGAGAATCCTTTAGACTCATCAAGTCTACTGATCCATATTGAACCGGCATAAATCTCACAATGCCTTAGTTTCATCATTTTCCTTCACTATGGCATTTCCTCATACACCTCATATGCTTACTTTCAATCATTATCTATTTCAACATATGGGTTTCACATAAACATCTTATAATCATGTATACATGCATACTAACATTTCTACATGCTTAAATCATCATTAACTCCATGCCATTTCAACTTTCTCTCACTAAACCCATTCTAGGTAATGGAAGATTTAACATGTTTATGGATATTTCAGCCAACAATATATACAACAATTAACTCATCAAAATGTCTAGATTAACATACTTGAAGTTGGTGTATTGAAATCTTACCTGGCTTGACTTTTCTCTTTTTTTTTTTTCCAAATTTAGGGAAAAATCACTTTGCTCCTTCAATCCAAGGTTTCAGCTTCCAATCTTTGACTATGTTGTTCTCTTCCTCACTAGGAACAACTTTGTGAAAAAACCTCTCTCCATTCTAATTGAAAGGTGATGATTTTAGAGTGAGAAAGTTAGGTTACTTTGTTTTCGATGGAGGAGAATGAGCTATTTCGTGGAAGAAGAACTCAGCTGTCTGGTTTTATAGAATTGGCCTAATGACATCAATCTGCAAGGGTGAGATATCGATCTTCCCTTGCTTTGAACTTCTCCAGAATTCGATATGCAGGCTGGGGGATCGATCTGCCTCTTTGGATGAGATCGATTTGCTCAAGGGATGGGATCGATCCTTGTCTTGCAAAAGACTTTAGAGATCGATCTGGCCTTGGGGATGAGATCGATCTTTGCTAATCAGAGGCAACTAGAGATCGATCTGCATTATGGGATGAGATTGATCTCGTCCATGTAAAAGCAACTTGAGATCGATCTGCTTTGAATGAGGGATCGATCTCTCTTTTACAGAATGCTTTGAGACTGCATTTCGAGACAATGAGATCGATCTCCCCTTGAACTAAGATCGATCTCCCCTTGCTCTACAGCATTCCAGCTGCAATTTTCCTAGATTTTCAAAGGTAAACTCATATTCCATTGCTTCAATACTCATTTTGCATTTCATCCACACTTAGAACATAAGTGTCCATTTTTTATAATTCATATGTAATGTAACTTGTCTGTACATCTCGGATCATAAACAATACAAAGAATTTTACAGGCCTTACACTACACTATCTAGGTGCACATAATACCATGAAGTAAAACAGCCACTTGCATATAAAACAATGGCAGTAAATCTAGTATACAATCTATTCATTAGATTGAAAGCTCGTTCTGTGAAAAGCATGCTCGGCTCAGTACTGTAGATCAGTTTGGTTCAGTTCAATAAATCAGTTCAGTTCAGTGCAGTAACATTAGTTCATTTCAGTGAAATCAGTTCAGTTCAATAAATCAGTTTAGTTCAGTGCAATAAAATTAGTTCAGTTCAGTGCAGTAAATCAATTCCAATCAGTGCAATAAAATCGGTTCAGTTCAGTGAAGTAATATCAGTTCAGTTCAGTGCAGTAAATCTGTTCAGTTCAGTTCAATAAAATAGTTTAGTCCAGTGCAGTAAATCAGTTCAGCTCAGTACAGTAAATTCGTTCAGTTCAGTAAATCAGTTAAGTTCAGTAAATCAGTTAAGTTCAAAAAATCAGTTAAGTTTAGTATAATAAATCAGTAGATCAAGGCTCCAACCCATCCCTGGGGTTTACCTTATCTCAGTATAAAATATATTTAGTTTTATCAGTACAGTAATATATGAGATCATAAGAGCATAGGCAGGATTCGGTAAATAATAGGAAGTATGATCATATCTAGTGGATTCCACACATCATAGATCAGGTGTGAGAGATATCTAATCACTTATGGAGGTGGGTCAAATCCTACCTGTCAGCCAGTCAGTTCAGTACAATTCAGTAGTCCAAAGACTTAAGCACGGTACAACGTACTTCATGTTAGTTACACGGTACAATGTACACCATGGACCACACTATTCAATATCCAGTGCCATGTCTCAAAATCCAGTGCGAGCAAAGTCAATGTCACGACCGTGACTTCTACCAAAAATCACTACTAATTTTTCACTTTTTACTTACCTTTCTCTTTACCAATAGTTGGGATGTGATTCAGCATTAGTCACCTCTTTAACATTATCTTATCACTCATACATGTTAATATAACTATCTATTGACTGTGATTACTTTTGTCTCATAGTGAGCTCACATATATTAAATACATATACATCCCTCATATTACATACGTTTACATTACTGTGCTATTCTATTGTTAAGATACAATATCGTACGTGTGTATGTATACCTTTTGCTCAATGGGAATGCAGTGGACACAAGGAATGCTAGTCCTCAGTCGTACTCTATCTACTGCGGATGCTCTGTAGAGGGGGGAAAGGAGTGAGCTCACCGCTCAATAAGGAAATTAGGCAAGAAAATAGATATCCACACTATCTACTGAAAATAATGCTCTGCCTTGAAAATATTATTTCCTTAACTCACTTTAAAAGCATGAATTTAAATATATATATATATATATATAATTGTACGGATTTAAATCTCATGTACAGAAATCATGTTGAGTTCTCAAACATAGGCATTTCGTGCAAAACAATGCATCTTTATAATTTCATAATGCCTTTAGATAAACCATGCCATTTATATTCAAATCACAGCAAATATGACATTTTAATTATTCACAACACAACATTCTGGGTTCCGACCCATCCCTCAGGTCTACCCGTATCATAAAATCATATGAGACTCGGTGGCAATATGCAATAATATCCTGGACTATTGTCATATCCTATCATGGTGATCCCAGGCTACACAGGCCTCAGTGTGCTGGGAAATCACTGCTGCAACGGGAGGGGGTCAGTCCATCACAACTGTAAGCTATCAACTCCTCGTCTCCACAACACCACAACAACACATGGTACAACGTTATAAAGCCTAAACTCTTGCATCGTTTCATGTGAAAACATTCTTGTAAATATGTATTCCTAATGTATTGATATATAAAAGACATGATTGAAGTACAAGTTCAATTAACCAAGCATGAAAATCCATAAGCCTTAAAATGCCCGAATATGAGCTATGGTGAGTTTGGGGTGAACCAAGTGCAATTTGACCAAATCGATTGAAAATATGGATTCGAGACATTTAAATAAGGGTAGGTCATAAAGGGAAGTTGGTCTAGATTGGTCCCGAGAATGCTAAAGTAGTGAAAATGCCAAAAAGGGCCCAAACGGGCTCAAAATCAATCGTTTGAGCTGTTTTTCACATTTTCGCCTCCCGAAAGTTGTTAAAATGTAGAGATGAGTGTCTGATGCATTGGAAAACCTATATTTGACATATTTACCTAAAGTAAAAATTTTTCAAAGGTCAAAGTCAAGGTCAAAGTCAGATTTGGAATGTTGACTTTAACTAAGTAACTAACCATGGTTAAAACTTAACCCAACCATGGTTAAAGCTTGGAAAAGTTAACCTTGGGTTAGTTAACCCAATTTTCAGCACATTTAACTTAATAATTAGATTAATATTCAATTGGGCTCAATTAATTGGATTGGATTAAATTAATTTTAATTGAGTTTAACTAGTTAAACCATAAAGCCCATTATGCATTAAGCATGCATGGGCCAAAATTCAAGAAGGCCACTGGGCCGAAACTTGGCCCAAATATGACCCATATATTAAACCCAAAATGGAGAAAAATTGGGCTTAATAAATCTGAAATTTCCAGCATAAACCGAACACCCCATAAAACAAGCCCAATTTAACTAGTCTTAAGCCAAAACTAAAGCCTAAAACCTAATAAACTATAGGCCCACTTCATGGGCTGAATTTTAATGAAATATATGGCCCATAATGCTTATAAATATCCAGAAATTTTCTAGAAATTCGTAGCCTTCTTCTTCCCCAAAATTTCAGCCACCATAGTTAACTAAATACAAGCTTTCTTTCTCTAGAAAAGTCCCACCTACAAGCATATTTAGAAAAACTTGTCTTCAGCAAAGTTGTTCCGCATTATAAGGAGATTAACATATCCAAAACCCATCAATTAATAAGCTGATTTGGAGAGGCCAAGACATCCCACAAGTTTCTGCCAACTTAAGTTCTTTAAGCTAGGTATGTTTTTCTTCCACCAATTCAAAATATGTTAAACTAGGGAATTTATGGAGTATATTGTTGTAGGAATTGATTAGCGAAACAGCCTAGAGCATGGTAAACCCACCATGGCTGAAATGGGTATGGCATGGTGATGATGAATATGTTGATTAATTGATGATCATTTTGTGATGATAATAATGTGTAAATGATGATGGTAAGGATGGGTGGGATCAATTTTCAAAATTGGTTGAAATCATTCATCATGCACATAAGGTGTTTGACGAAATACTTAAATGAACATAGTTAATGGCTTAAGACTAGCACACCATGTGCTTGTAAAAATGCCTAAGTGAATGTGTGATATGCCATGGATGTTGGTGGTACCGTAGGCTATGCACACCAAGCACTCGACTAGATGCCAAGGTGAAACCGAGATAATGTTGGCAAACCACCATGGGCCTAATCTGAGTCTTAGATAACCCAATGAGTGTTAATGGGCCTAATGAGCCCAATGAGTTTAAATGGAATGGATTGGAAGGTTAAATTGGGCTTAAGACACACTTGGGCCCATTAAAGAACAAAAAGGTCCAATATAATTTTTAGGCCCAAAACTTTAATTGAAGCTTAGATAAGCTATATACATGATTAAGAGATGTATTAATAAGCGATTGGTGATTAATTACAGCTCATAGAGGTGATATTGGGGCCCAGTTGATCGATTGACCAAGGGTACAAGGATAAGCACACAATTAGTCTACAATAAGGTAAGTGATTTTCTGTAAGTTCTAGAGATTACTATATGTACCGGTATTGTTAATCATAGTTAGATATGAATTGTAAGACCCATAGGGATATTAAATTCTATGTTTAGAGTCCAGTCACATTGACCACTAGTATAGTCTAAATTAGACTGGAAAACCCATAAATATTACATTACTGCATGGAAAGCATTCATACAGTGTTTTATCACCTACTACTTTTTATAACTAATATAGGACAGATTGGCTAAGATTTTTATTGACTACATAAAATGGCACGCATTTCAAAGTTAAGCGTGCTCAGGTGGGGAAATCCCATGGATGGGTCACGTCTTGGGAAGTCCCACCCTTACCTATATTTTACATCGTTTTGCGTATAAAACTCTGATTTTTGAACCGTTTTCAACACTATCGAGCCACCTATCAATTTTATAAGTGTAAACCATGCTTGAGAGGGGTGTTGACTGAGTGTTACACTCAAGGTTCACACCAAACTATGAGACAAGGCATCGGTTGACAGTGATGCTGAGGTGGCAAATCCTGCCTACACTCAGGTACCCTTAAGCATAGTGTATCGAATTGGGTTCCACGGAGTATGTTGTACCATGTGGACGCACATGGAGTACGCTGTACCATGGATTAGTCCTCGAACTAGTGACAGTGAACAATGTAGTGATTGGCCGATGGGATTGGATTGACCCACCACCCTAGGCACTTGATACACTTGTACACTGATCAGTGATGCTTGGGATCTCTGACTATGGCCACCCGTTTATCTTTCATCGTTTCACTTGCTTGGTCTCCATCGATATTGTATATTAACAGTGAAGTGTTTATTGATTGTATAAAATTGAGTTGAACTAAATTGATAATGTTTTATTGGAAATTGTAGTGTATTGATATTGAAAAGTGTTTTCAGTGTAATTATTGCATTCACCGTAAAATGCTTTACATGTGAAGTACATATATCATAAAGTATTTTCAGTGTTATCGTACTTTCATCGAAATGTAAATGTTTTAACTATTGGCACGACATACATCATAAGCATGTAGTTTGTATAGTAATCTACTGCCTACATGAAGTTCCTTACTGAGCATGTCAGCTCACCCCTTTCTTTTCCTCTATAGAGTATCTTCAATAGAGTGGCACTGCGGTATCCCTGTCTATTATGTCGCCACAGCTCTATTTTGGTATAAGGTATACTCATGTACAAGCTTTTGTATCTAAATTGTATTTTGCACAGTAATGTAAATTTGCAAACATGTGGGATGTAAATGTATTGTGAGTATAGTTATTAGAATGTAGAAGTTTTAAATTAGGATTGTAGTCTTGTAAAGCATATCGGAGTTGGATAAATAATAAGTGATTAACTGACATCGACTCATAGCTCAACCATAAAGTATTGTCATTGAATTGAAAATGAGATAATCGAATGTAAAATGTAAATGAAAATCGGTCACGACAAGCGTACTCCGTGACACATACACGGTACAACGTACACCCGTGGACCCTATCTCTCGGTTGGGGGTGCCTACCGTAGGTCTTATCTACCCCATACCATGTATAATCAATGCCACGTCTCTAATCCACATACGAACATCTGAACAATGTGACACTCAGTCTACAAGAGGAAATCGACATGGTTTTAACATGTCTTATATACCACAGTAAAATTACAGTGCGTGCCTTGAGCGTGACTCACAGTCAACACCCCGCTCAAACACTGTTTATGCATATCATCAGTGCATTCCTTGAGTGACACTCCGCTCAAACACTATTTCACACATCACAATCTCGAACTCTAGTGCGAGTAACACTCCAAGACGAGGTCATGCATAGTTTATGTTTCAAAACAAGTACGAGCAATCGCCCCAATACGATGCTATGCACAAAATTCATCAAATCAAGCATGAACAATTGCTCTATTACTATGTGTGAGACCCCGTATATGTATAAGGGTATATATGTACATAGAAGTGTAAATAGAGTTGTACTATGAATTTATGAGTGAAGAATATGTGATGTAAGTCCATAAGTAATGTACACACTTGTAATGAGAGTGGTAATCATACATACAAGTTTCATTATGTATGAATGTGTAGAAATGGACTTAAACATGTGGAGAATGTGTGTAGAATGGATTATGAATAGTTTGGTAAAATGGAAGTAGAATTGCATTAGATGTGCACTTCCATTTTTTGTTTATATTAAGTACCATTGGTCATACAAAGATTCTACACAAGTTTTAATGAGTATGAAGTGAGGATGGATGCCATTTTCAAGTCTCAAAGATGAATGAATGAGGAAATGATCATGGTAGCAAATTAAGGATATTTGGTAAGTGTTGTTGCAGAGGAACTGCAGGAAATCTGGAAATTTTGAAGGGCAGATCGATCTCATGGGATGAGAGATCGATCTGGAAGAGCCAGAATGCTCTTATTTGGGCAAAAGAATAGAGCAGATCGATCTCCAATGGAGCCAGATCGATCTCCTAAGCATTTGGTAGTGAAAAGATCGATCCCCAAGCACCCAGATCGATCTCCTTAGCTCTCTGTTTGGGAGCAGATCGATCTCATGCTTCGACAGATCGATCTCATGCCTTGACAGATCGATCTCATGCTTCAACAGATCGATCTCAGGCTTAAAAATGCCGTGAAAAAGAGGGATTTTAAGGGACCAGATCGATCTCCTCTTGGACCAGATCGATCTCCTCAAGCTAATTCTATATAAGGAGTGCTGGAAATCAGAAAATTCGGGAAAAAACATAAACCTTCCACTTTCAACCCAAAAACCTAACTTTCTCTCTCTAAAATCAGCCATTTCCAGTGAGGTTTGAAGAGAGACCATTAGAGGCAAAGTTGTTCCTATCAAAGAGAAGAACAACATAGTTGGAAGGCATTTTCCCATTGTTGATATTGAAGAAGTTAAGGGCATTTCCATTTGGAGCAAGAGGAGAAATCAAATTGGGTAAGATTCTAACACTCCAACTATGGTACATTGTTTATTTAATTGATTTTGGAGTTGTTTGGCATGAGTATGGATGGTTAGAAACTATCTAAATACATTGGAATGATATGACCTAGAAATGGTCTAGAGTGAGAAAGTGGAATGTATGGAGATTAATGATGAATGAGATATGTAAAAGTTATTGATAGTGTTGTGGTATGATTTTAAGATGTGGTTAGTGGATAAATTGTGAGGTTTACCTAAAAGAGGTAAAATGAGGGTTAAGGCATTTGTAAAATGCATAAGTGAATAATGTTGACTAGAGAGGTCAATTATGGGTTAAATACATTAACTCAATCGATTTAATGAATGAATCGCAGCTTCCGAGGATACGCCGAGGCGAGTTGAGCCAAGAGCGTGAGAAGCTAAAAGGAAAGGAGTCACACCAAGTAAATCGAGGTAAGGGAATTGTGTGGACTCTTAGAGATATCTGTGCGTAATTTGGGCGCTTAAATGTTTTGCTAGAATGCATGAGGCTAGGAAATGTTGTTGGGTGATTGAAGGGTAAAAGTTGGGAGTTTGAGAAATGTGCATGAAAACAAAAGCATATTGCTTTGAAAATCATGTTTTATTGCTTTTAGCAAATGATTGGTAGGTTGGCTAATGTTGAAATGATTTACAAAAGAAATGAGTGTGTTTTGGTTTTGTTAACCACATTTTGCAAGTTTTGAGACACCTACATGATTTCGTGAGTATGAAAGAGTGCAAGAGGCACTAGTTTTCACATGGATTTCATGATTGTTTTGGCATTGTGCTCGAGTTTGTCTCGCACTGGATGCCCACCTTGCATGTTGCCGTGTTTGGAGCTTCGAGTAGACTGGGTGTCACATCGATTAAATAGGCTCACACGTGCATTGTTTTGACATGATTAATTAGCCGTGTTAGGAGCTTCGGATAGATAAGAGGTCGCCCCGATTAAATAGGCTCACACGTGCGTTTGAGATGTGGTGTGATATGATGTGTTGATTGGGTCCATGGAGTACGTCGTACCATGCATGTAGCATGGAGTACATTGTACCGTGTTGAGTTGTGATGTGCCGTCTTCGGACGAGATCTGCTATGGACCGGCGGGTAGGATTTGACCCACCTCCCGTGTGGAAGCAGATGGTGGTGATATCCCGCACACCTGATCCGTGTAGCCGGTATCACAGGTTATGTACATAGGCCTTGAGGTTATTACCTATTGTTGAACTGCCTATCTCACATGTCTACTGCTATTTGAGATTAAATCCATGTTTGAAATGATTGTGGGTCAGGAAAGCCCGAGGGATGGGCCGAGACCTGACCAGTGATGAATTGATTTGTTAATGGTTTTTAAAGTGCACGGATGCATGATGTTTAATGCCATGCTTTATTGTGAAAATGCATGATGTTTAATGCCATGCTTTTATTGTGAATTATGCATGATGATTTATACCATGCTTTGAGTTGAAATGTGCACTGAATTTTAATAGCATGAATGCTTTACATACCATTAACACAATCATACACTCATGTTTGAGATAAACAATGAATTAAATGCTTTTGAGCATGGCATCACAATCACGTAGATAGTGCAGTATCTACCTGTTCGCATGATTGCCTTACTGAGCGTGTGGTTTGCTCACCCCCCTTATTTTCCCCTCTCTACAGAGATTTGAGTATAGATTGAGCGTGACTGGAGGCGTTCCCTTTTTGGTAATCCGCTGCTTCCCATCGCTAAAGGTATACACACCTTGATTATTTTGTATCTAAACTAGACATAGCACAGTAGCATTTTGTATGTAACCACTGGGGATGTAAAACAATGTAAACACATGTAACAACTCTGATATATATACATTTATACAAGTGTTTACTCATGAATAATGTTTCAAATTGAATTGGTATGGTGGAGTGAATTAGACGTCGACACACAGCCCAACTGTTAAGCGAGTGGTTGTTCATGATCGAGGAAGGATGATTAAGGGATTGATGCATGAAAATGCGAAAAATTTGTACGTATTTTGGTAAGTTGAGGGTCGTGACACTATGTCATATATAAACCATGTAAAACTGAGTACGACCAATAGCTCCAACACCCTATCATGCATAAAACATATAAAACTGAGTACAATCAACGCTCTAGTACTCTATCATGCATGTCATGAAAATCTAGTGTGAGTCATACTCCAGCACTAATTTATGTGGAAAACATATAAAATCAAGTGCGAGCTGTATGCTCTAGCACGATTTATTTTCACATAATTCGATAGATAGCTCTTTAAAAATGGATGATTTTCAAAAAATAAAAATCAGCACTATAAATTGTGTTATTTCTCATCAACCATGAAAATATTAGCCCATCTATCTACTCTTCTACTAAACAATAGTAAAAACACTCAAAATTATGATTTTTGTGCTCTTTAGGACTTTTCCTAATAGTTGACTTTTCTCCTAACTAGGGGCATAATCGTAATTTACCATTATCAGATCGCTATAAATATTATTCACTTTCTCTAACCCTCAGAGTTTTTAAGTGAATGTAAAAGAAGACGAAAATACATGCAGGTATCTCTAACTACTCGCAAAAGATCCTTACATTGAATCACGTCAAGTGATTTCACTTCCTTAGTGTTGCTCAATCGAGCAATCCAATCAGCTTCCAATATAATCTCTGGAGTTGCATATAACCATTTATTTGGTTAATTATACTTTTCCTAGCATATTTCACTTAATGGGCCCTTTTTACTCTTATTGGGCCTTAACAACTCTTAATGGGCCTAATATTATCTTAAGCCCATTTCACTTTACTATTCATTTCAATTGGGTCTATTGGGCTTATAGGGCCCACTAACTCTTAATGGGCTTGTTTAAGGCCCATAACATCTCATTGGGCTGAAACCAAATCGGTTTGGCCCATTAGCCTTCTCGGCCATTGCATGTGGCCGAGAGCCATCATGTTGCCGGTCATGCCATGCCACGCCACTCATGTCCATTTGCTAGCCAATTCACTTAGTCATTTTTGTCATACACTTGGTTGACATGTCTTAAGCCTTTTCTATAGTTCATGTTGGCATTTTATCAAACACCTTATATGCTAACATCATACAACCATACATATGAACAAACTGATTAAAACTAACAATGCCATAATCATGTATACATGCGTATCAACCTATACATGTCTTAAAATCACATGGGTATTCATCAAAACTCATATACCCATTTTCGACCATCACTTGTTTATGGTGATTTCATGTGTTTCAATCCATAAAACATATACAAATCAACTCCATATAACTCATAGATTAACATATATGAAGTTGGAAGCTTGAAAACTCACCTAGCTTATACTTCCCACTTTGGCCGAAACTTCCTTGATTTTTGGGTTGCCCAATATGGCTCCTTGATAGCTGATTCCAAGATATGTTATTCCTCTCTAAATATGGAACAACTTTCATGGAGATCACTTGTTCCAAATATGTCTCTAACTTAGTGATTTCTAGTGAGAGAAAACTTGAAACTATTTGGTTATGGTTTCTTCACTTTGTCGAAAATGAAAGGATGAAGATGTTGATGTGTTGACTGATATTTAAGCTTAAAGACTTAGTCAGTAAGTCACAAATTCAGCCATCTTATTTGACTTTTAAAAGGTTTAGGTGATGGTTACCAAATTGGATTTTGCTACCTTTTATTAATGGGTTTTAACTTATACTAATGGGCTTTCCAATTGGGCTTTCGGTTTGGGCTTTTGGGCTTAAATTTTTTACTACCTATTAGTCCTTCAATTGTGTCAATATTTGGCCCATAAATTGGCCCAACAATTTGGCCCAATGGGCCTAAGAAATTTAGCCCACACTTGTTACACCTTAATGAGCTTTAAAATTTCCAACTTTGGCCCATTGCGTTTTACCCATTAAATTTAATCTGGATTTCATCCAAATAAATTTTTCTTACTTCAAGGGATGATTATCTAGTATTTTAACCAAAAATATTTCTTCTTTTCTGTCAAAGTGATTTAGATCCTCTCGGTTTAGCCTGTGGCTCTTATAGCCCTTATTTGGCTTTTGCGTAGCTTATATGAATTTAATCACTTCATTTACGATTTCTTTTAGCAAATACTCTTCTTATGATTCAACCAACATAATAAATGTCTGTACATATATGAATCATAAGGGATAAGCTACATAAAAAATTCGGGTCTTACAATCCTCCCTAACTGAAGAAATTTGGTCCTCCAAATTAGAACCAAGTCTACCTCAAATAACTGGGAGTACTTCTCACGTATCATGCTTCTAGCTCCCAAGTAGTCTCTTCCAAAGTGTGTTGCTACCAGAGAACTTTAACCAAAATGATCGTCTTCGATTGCAATACCTTTTCTTTCCTATCCAATATCCGAATCGACTTCTCAACATATGATATGTCCTCTCTGAGCTCCAGCAGCTCATAACTGATCACTTGTGTTGGATCCGGGTGATACATCCGAAGTATCAAAATGTAAAAGATGTTATGGACACTTGATAAGTCTGGTGGCAATGTCAACTTATAGGCCTTATCTCCCACTCGATCCCATATCTCAAAGTTTCCAATCTAGAGAGGACTTAACTTACATGTCTTCCCGAATCTCGATATATCCTTGGAAGGAGAAACCTTCAGAAACACTAACTCGCCAACTGTAACTCTAGTGGCCTCCATCTCTTGTCAGCATAACTCTTATGTCTGCTCTGAGTTGTTCGCAATCTCTCACATATCAACAGAACATCCTCAGAGGCTTTCGTCACCAAATCAGGAGCAAAAATCATACGGTCACCCACTTCTTCCCATCCAACAGGGGAAACGACATCTACGGCCATACAAAGCCTTGTACGACATCATCCCGATACTCGAATAATAATTTTTGTTGTAGGCGAATTTGGCTAGTGGCAAATGATCATCCCAAGAGCCTCTAAAATCCAGCACACATGCTCTCAACACATCCTTCAAAGTCTGTACAGTCCTCTCTGACTGACCATCTGTCTGAGGATGGAAAGCAATGCTGATACTCAACTGGGTTCCCATGGCTTCCTAAAAATATTCCCAAAAGTGGTAAGTGAAGCGGGAATCCCTATCCAAAACAATGCTCACTGGAACACTATGTAACCTCACTAATTCTCGTACATACAACTCTGCCAATGCGCTCAGAGTATCGGTAGCTCTCATAGCTAAGAAGTGGGCTGACTTTGTCAGACTATCAACAATCACCCATATCGTATCGTGATTCCTACGGGTCCTCGGTAAACCCATCACGAAATACATGGTGATATGCTCACATTTCCATGTCAGTATAAGTAGAGGCTGCAATAATCCTCTAGGCTTTTAATGCTCTACCTTCACCTGCTGACATATGAGACATCTAGCCACAAACTCTGCCATATCCTTCTTTATTCCTGACCACCAATACACTTTTCGAAGATTCTTGTACATCTTGTTACTTCTCGGATGCAACGTGTACCTCGAAGAATGAGCTTCCGATAAAATCTATCTCCTTAGCTTTGGGTCATCGAGAACACACCTATCTCTGAACTTTAGTACTCCATCAGAATTTAACTCATTCTCGGTCACTGTGCCCCTCTGGATCTGACTAATCATATCAATGCAATACGGATTACTCTGCTAAGCCTGTCTGACCCTGTCCCATAGATCAAGTTCCAACCTCAAGCTAGCTATAACACAGTCCGTATTAGTATCAGAAGGCACAACACCCAAACTAAGGCTATCTCACAATCATTGTCCCACACGAATGCAACATTCTTTCGAGTGAGATGTGTCCACGGAGCAACCAACTTCGAAAATCCTTCAACGAATCTTCGATAATATCCTGCTAACCCAAAAAACTTTTGATCTTGGTGACTGTCCTTGGCTGTTCCCACTAAACTATAGCCTCTATTTTGGATGGGTTTACTGACACTATCCTTCGACACAATGTGTCCCAAAAATGAGATCTGCTCTAATTAGAAGCCACACTTATTGAGTTTAGCATACAACTTCTTCTTTCAGAGAGTCCGTAATACAATCCTTAGGTGTTGCTCATACTCCTATTAAGACTTTGTATACACAAAGATGTCATCGATAAAAATGATAACAACTGATCCTAATATGGCTTGAACACATCATTAATCAAAGCCATAAAAGTTACAGGAGTATTCGTTAGTCCGAATGACATAACCAAGAACTTATAATGGCCATATCGGGTCTGAAATGCTGTCTTGGGTACATCTCCACTCTGAATTCTCAACTAATGGAACCCAGACCTCAGATCAATCTTCAAAAAGACCTGCGCTCCCTGAAGTTGACCAACAAATCATCGATTCGTGGAAGGGGATATGTGAGACCCCGTATATGTAAAGTTGTAATGTGTAATGAATGTGAATGGACTTGTAATGTAAAGTATGATCGATGTAAGTCCATGGATTCAATGTATGTATGTGTAATATGATTTGTAACGTACATACAAGTTCCATTGAGTTTGAATATGAAGAAATGAGTTTTTATAAGTGGTGGATGTGATTGAAACTCAAAATGGGTGGTGTGGTAAATGGAAGGAAGTTGCATGAATATAAATGCTTCCATTTGGTTTTATGTAGCATATCTTTGGACATACAATGAATTCACACAAGTTTCAATGTGCATAAGGTATGAATGGATGCCATTTTCAAGTTATAAAGGTGGATGGATGAGAAAATGGCCATGGCAATAGATCAAGGATGTGTTAGTATGAGTTGCAGCAAGGAAACTGCAAAAAATCTGAAAAACATGAAGGCCAAATCGATCTCATAAGATGAGAGATCGATCTGGAAGAGCCAGAATGCTCTTATTTGGGCAATGAAATAGAGCAGATCGATCTCCAATGGGGCCAGATCGATCTCCTAAGCATTCTGTGATGAAAAGATCGATCCTCAAGCACCCAGATCGATCTCCTTATCTCTCTGTTTGGGACCAGATCGATCTCATGCTTCAACAGATCGATCTCATGCTTCGACAGATTGATCTCATGCTTAGAAATGTCGTGAAAAAGAGGGATTTAAGGGGACCAGATCAATCTCCTCTTGGACCAGATCGATCTCCTTAAGCTATTTCTATATAAGGAGGGCTGAAAATCAGGAAATCTCGGGAAAAACACTAACCTTCCACTTTCAACCCAAAAACCTAACTTTCCCTCTCTAAAATCAGCCATTTTCAGTGAGATTTGAAGAGAGACCATTAGAGGCAAAGTTGTTCCTATCAAAGAGAAGAACAACATAGTGTGAAGGAATTTTCCCATTGTTGGTATTGAAGGAGTTAAGGGCATTGCCATTTGGAGCAAGAAGAAAAATCATATTTGGTAAGATTCTAACACTCCAATCCAAATACATTGTCTATTTAATTGATTTTGGAGTTGTTTGGCATGACTATTGATGGATAAATTATCTAGGGATGTGGTGGAATTGGTGTGACCTAGAAAACCTAGAATGGGTATAATGTGAGAATATATGGGTTGAATGAGTTTATGATTTATGGGCATGCTAAAGTTGTTATTGAGGTAATGTTTATGATTTTAGATGGTTAAATGAAGTTACATTGTGAGTTTGGAGGAATTGTGAAAATGGGTATGTATATGCTCGATAAATGCCATAGTGAGGGAATTCATGAAATATGAACACTATGAGCTTAATATCGATTTTGAATAAGTTAATAGGCCTAAGAAGATCCATAGACTCGAGTTTTGGGTAAAGTAATGAAACGAGGCCTCACAAGCGTTAATAGAAAACTATAGGTCGAATTGACTATAGTGAACGCACGATGTCATATTATATGGATCGAGTATAATGCGGGATACGATTTTGTACAGTCCCGAAGAGTTCATTGGAAACGAATCGAGTGGTACGAGTAGCAGCTTTAAGGAAGTGGAATCACGCATCGCGATTCCAGGTAAGGGAATTTTGTGAGTATATAGAGGTAGCTACTTGTACTTTAAATTTGTGGGTGAATATTGGATGTTTTACGAAGTGCATGGTTGCTAAAGTAAATGATTGATGGTATTCATGAATGAGAATGAGTATATGTGTGATTTTTGGTTTTGAAAGTGGATTCTATGAAATGGGATAGTAAGGCTAATAATTGCATAAATCTAATGTCTTGGTGTCTTTCAAAACGAAATTGCTTTGTTTTAAGCAAGCTTGTAGATGGGTCGGCTAATGTCTATTAATGTTGTGGAAAAAGGCATTTGTGAAGTGCTAAACCCGATTGTCGGGATTGTTTGATTGTGTATGAGCCACTTATCTTATTTGCATGACATAAATCGCGCTAGAGCCTCGCTCACGCTGGATTTCTATGTTTTCACTTGTGTGATACGTGCTTGAGCTTAGCTCGCACCTTGATTTGGAAACTATGATGATGTTTATAAACCGTACTGGAGCTTCTGCTCGTACGTGGCTTTTGAGTGGTTGTCTTATGAGTATAACCGTACTAGAGCTATGCTCATACGCGTCTCTTCATGAGAGGATGCATGAGTCGTGCTAGAGCTTTGCTCGCACAAGTTTGCACATTGTGATATGTATAAGGTTGTAAAAGTTGGTAAGATCCTTAAGCCCTTCATCCTTAAGCCAACATCCTTAAGCCCAAAGAGGCGGGGAGGTTCTGTTAGGCAGGGAGGCTCTGTTCGGTGGGGAGGCTCTCTTACAGAAGGATCCTTAAGCCAACATCCTTAAGCCCTGGTGGGGCGGGGAGGCTCTGTTAGGTAGGGAGGCTCTCCTACATGGGTATGGTAAGATCCTTAAGCCCTACATCCTTAAGCCAACATCCTTAAGCCCAAAGAGGTGGGGAGGCTCTGTTAGGCAGGGAGGCTCTGTTCGGTGGGGAGGCTCTCTTACGGAAGGATCCTTAAGCCCTACATCCTTAAGCCCGAGGAGGCAGGGAGGCTCTATTAGGCGGGGAGGCTCTGTTAGGCGGGGAGGCTCTGTTCGGCAGGGAGGCTCTCCTTCGCAGATATGGAAAACTCTTGGTATGGGGTAAGTAAGACCTAGGAATGGCACCCCTAATCACAATATGAGTCTGTGGAGTACGTTGTACCGTGTATATCACATGGAGTACGATGTACCGCATGATGGTTATGTGATGAGAAAGTCTGGCGAGGGATGATCCATCTTCATGCCAGCACGATACCCCACACACCTGGATGCGTGTGGTCTGGGATGATTTATGATGTAGTGGTCCACATAGGCACTTTTGATATAGTGACCTAGTTTTTATACACATGCGTGAATTGTGAAATGAAAATGTGGTTGTGATTGTGAATTGATGTGATGAGATTGTATGTGTTTGAGAAAGAGTTTATGAGGTGGGTTTAAAAAAGAGGATTCTTAATAAATTGCCCTTTTTAGGAATTTAAATAAGATTGGGCATGAGATGATTTATACATGATGTTTTTACCATGTTATAAATGCCAATGTACATGATTTTAATACATGATATATATGTATACTCACATGGCATAGTTTTACTTCCTCATGCTCTTACTATGAACGATTTATGCATAACACTATCAGCATGTAGATAGAGTAGTTATCTACCATGCTTGCATTATTGCCTTAATGAGCGTGTGGTTGCTCATCCCTCTCTATTTTCCCCCCTACAGAGCGTGCATAGTAGCCCAGTGAGGACTGAGGCGTGGTATTTTGGACTCCGCTGCATCTCCATCGCTTAGAGGTATATACACAGTGATTCTTTTTGTATCTAAACAATGTAAAAGCACAGTATTCGTTGAGTTGTAATTATGGGGGATGTAGATGTCAGTAAAACATGCTTTTGTATAAGTACAAGATTAAATGCAAATGTATGACATCATTTTATTCAACTGAGAATGAATGAGATGTGGTGTTTATTATTGACTCACAGCCCAACAGTGTGTGGTGAGTTAGTTCACGTAAGGTAACAGTAAAACGTGAAATTTTTTTTGTGATTTTCGGTTAAAGAGAATGGAATTGGGTCGTGACAGGATACCTATGCTTGATACCCTTATTCAACAATCTGTAATCTAAACAAAATCGGAGGCTTCCATCATTCTTCTTCATAAACAAAATCGGTGTTCCTTAAGGTGAAACACTCGATCTGATAAACCCCCTATCCAGTAGTTCTTGTAACTGCCTCTTAAGCTTCTCCAACTCTACTAATGTCATGACCCAATTCCCTTCTCTTTAACCAAAAATTACTAAAAATTTTTCGCAAATTTCTTTCCGTACCCGATCGTGAACTAACTCACCACCACATTGTTAGGCTATGAGTCAATAATAAACATCACATCTCATTCATTCTCAGTTAAATAAAGCGATGTCATACATTTGAAAGTTACTCATTAACTTATACAAAACATGTTTTAATGACATCTACATCCCCCATAATTACACTTCAATTGACTACTGTGCTTTTACTTTATTTAGATACAAAAAGAAATCACTGTGTATATACCTCTCGTCGATGGAAGCAGCGGATGTCCAAAAACACAATGCCTCAGTCCTCACTGGGCTACTATGCACACTCTATAAGAGGGGGAAAATAGAGAGGGATGAGCAACCACACGCTCAGTAAGGTAATAATGCAAGCATGGTAGATAACTACTCTATCTACATACTGATAGTGTTATGCATAAATCATTTATGGTAGGAGCATGAGGAATAAAACTATGCCATATGAGTATACATATATATCATGTATCAAAATCATGTACATTGTATATAAAACATGGTAAAAACATCATGTATAAATCATCTCATGCTCAATCTCATTTAAACTCATAAAAAAGGTAATTCATTAAGAAACCTCCTTTTTAAACCCACCTCATAAAACTCTTTCTCAAACACATACAATCCCATCAAATCAATTCACAATCACAACCACATTTTTATTTCACAATTCACACATGTGTATAAAAAAAACCAGGTCACTATATCAAAAGTGCCTATATGGACCAACTACATCATAAATCATCCCAGACCACACGCATCCAGGTGTGCGGGGTATCGTGCTGGCATGAAGATGGATTATCCCTCGCTAGACTTTCTCATCACATAACCATCACGCGGTACATCGTACTCCATGTGATATACACGGTACAGCGTACTCCACGGACTCATATCGTAATTAGGGGTGCCATTCCTAGGTCTTACCTACCCCATACCAAGAGTTTTCCATATCCGTGAAGGAGAGCCTCCCTGCCCCTCCAGGGCTTAAGGATGTTGGCTTAAGGATCCTTCCGTAAGAGAGCCTCCCCACCAAACAGAGCCTCCCCGCCTCTTTGGGCTTAAGGATGTTAGCTTAAGGATGTAGGGCTTAAGGATCTTACGGTAAGAGAGCCTCCCCACCGAACAGAGCCTCCCCGCCTAACAGAGCCTACTTGCCTCCTCGGGCTTAAGGATGTTAGCTTAAGGATGTAGGGTTTAAGGATCTTACCAACTTTCACAACCTTATACGTATCACAATGTGCAAACTTGTGTGAGCAAAGCTCTTGCACGACTCATGCATCCTATCATAAAGAGACCGCATACGAGCATAGCCCTAGTACGGTTATACTCATAAGACAAACCACTCAAAAGCCACGTACAAGCAGGAGCTCCAGTACGGTTTATAAACATTATCATAGTTTCCAAATCAAGATGCGAGCTAAGCTCCAGCACGTTTCATACAAATGAAAACATCAATACCCAGTGCGAGCTAGGCTCCAACACGGTTTAATTCACATAAACATGATAGGCGGCTAATAAGCTTTCAAAACTATCTCAAAACATATTTGGCACTTCACATGTGCTATCCCAAACATCAAACCACAATAGCCAACCTATCTATCAATTCGTTTAAAACCAAACACATGTTTTGTGAAAGCATTCAAAACACTTGATTTATGCAATTATTAGCCTTACTATCCCTTTTTATACATCCATGTAAAAACCAAATCATCCAATATTCACAACTATTTTTACATACCAAACAACCAATTTCTTAAACGTTCATGCATTTCATAAACACCCTATAATCCCACAAATTACGAGCAGCTACCTCTATATACTTACAGAATTCTCTTACCGGGAATCGCGACTCGTGATTTCGCTTCCTTAAAGTTGCTACTCGTACCACTCGATTCGTTTCCAACGGACTCTTCGAGACTGCACAAAATCCTATTCCGTATTATATTCGATCCATATAATTTGACATCGTGCGTTCACTATAGTCAATTCGACCTATAGTTTCTAGTGATGCTCTTAAGGCCTCATTTCATTACTCTACTCATATTTCAAGTCTATGGATTCTTTTAGGCATATTAATTCATTCCAAATCAATATGAAATCGACATTAAGCTCGTAGTGTTCATATTTCAAGAATTCCCTCACTATGACATTTATCAAGCATTTACATACTCATTTTCACAATTCCTCCAAACTCACAATGTAATTCCATTTAACCATCTAAAATCATAGACATTACCTCAATACAACTTTAGCATGCCCATAATTCATAAATTCATTCAACCCATATCTTCTCATATTATACCCATTCTAGGTTTTCTAGGTCACACCAATTCCACCACATCCCTAGATAATCTATCCATAAATACACATCCAACTCAACTCCAAAATCACTTAAATAAACAATGTACTTAGATTGGAGTATTAGAATCTTACCAAAATCTTATTTTTCTTCTTGCTCCAAATGTCAATGCCCTTATCTCCTTCAATACCAACAATGGGATTTTGGATTCCAACTATGTTGTTCTCTTCCTCAAGATGAACAACTTAGTGTCTAATGGCCTCCCCTCAAATCTTACTGGAAATGGCTGATTTTAGAGAGAGAAAGTTAGGTTTTTGGGTCAGAAATGGAAGATTGGTGTTTTCCTCGAAATTTTCAGATTTTCAGCACTTTTTTTCTAGAAATCACTTGAGGAGATCGCTCTGGTCCAAGAGGAGATCGATCTGGTCCCCTTAAATCTCTCATTTTCACGGCATTTTAATCATGAGATCGATCTGTCAAAGCATGAGATCGATCTGCTCCCAAATAGAGAGCTAAGGAGATCGATTTGTATGCTTGAGGATCGATCTTTTCATTACAGAATGCTTAGGAGATCGATCTGGCCCCATTGGAGATCGATCTGCTCTATTCCATTGCCCAAATAAGAGCATTCTGGCTCTTCCAGATCGATCTCTCATCCTATGAGATCGATCTGGCCTTCATGTTCTCCAGATTTTCTATAGTTTCCTTACTGCAACTCACACCCAATTGTCCTTAATCTACTGCCATGGCCATTTTCTCATCCATCCACCTTTATGACTTGAAAGTAGCATCCATTCATACCTTATGCACATTGAAACTTGTGTGCATTCATTGTATATCTAAAAGTATCACATTCCAAACTAAATGAAAGCACAACTTCATTCCATTTTACCACACTACTCATTTTGAGTTTCAGTCACATCCATCACTTATAAGAACTCATTTCTTCATATTCATACTGAATGAAACTTGTATGTATGTTACAAATCATATTAAACATATGTACATTGAATCCATGGACTTACACCACTTATGCTTTACATTACAAGTCCATTCACATTAATTGATCCAATTACACACATTACAAATATACATGTACGGGGTCTCACAACTAAGGCCATGCGATACGGTGGTTTCGAAATAGGCTTGGTACTAGGCACCAAATCTATACAGAACTTTATCTTTCTGTTTGGTGGTAACCTTGGCAGTTCATCCGAAAAGACTTCTAGGAACTCACTAATGATAGGGATATCTTCCAACTTCGGATGCGCCTTATCCGTATCAACCACGTACGCAATGAAACCTTCAACATATTGATTTCTTAGTTAATCTAATAAATAATTTTTACTAAATACTGCAACTACTTCTTTCATTTCTTTTCAGTAAACTTTACAATATATTTTTTAGGGGTTGGAAACATAATCGTGTTAGCATAACAATATAAAACAACATGGTTTGTAGCTAACTAATCCATTCATAGGATTACATCAAAATCTCTCAGTCTTAGCCAAATTCGATTAGCTGTCATATCCTTTTTCCCTACTCTTCAACTGTAGCTCTCTTTCTCAGAGTAGAGGTTTCAACTGGAGCTCTCTTTGGCTCTTTGTACTTTTGTGGGGCAGGCTCAATCATCTCTGGGCAAGCTCTAGCAATGTGCCCTAGTTTCCCACATCGGAAACACACAATAAGAGTCATCGGACAAGGTCCATCGCCATGATATCGACCACATCTACTGTATTGCTTAATAATAGGCCTCTGTCCTCTTATCACGACTCCCTTTGTCGGAGCTATGGCCAGATAAGCACGAGGTCTAACAGGTCTCTCTCGTACCTCCTCAATCTATGGTCTCTTACCGAAGAGTCTTTTCCCTCTTCAATAATTGAAACCTTTATCTCTAACCGGCCTCTTCCTCTCTCTATTTCGGCTCCGACTAACCTTTTCAAACTCGGAGTCATTCCTCTCATAGTCCTACTCACAAAGTTATGCCTTGTGCACTGCCTCCTCATACATAGTAATATCTAGTGGGACCAATCTGGATTGTAGGACCTGTCTCAGTCCATCCACAAATCTATGGACCTTTCTGGTATCACTAATAATAGTATCGGGGACATACCTTCCCAGGGATATAAATTTGGTCTCATACTCATCCACTGATAGACTCCTTTGACTCAACCCCAAAAACTCGACTTGCAGCCTTTATTGTGCCGTATCTGGAACAAACAGCCTCCTAAATTCATCCAGATATATCTCCCAACTGATATCTATATGTCGGGCTCTCAATATAGGTCTGGTGGACTTCCACCAATGCTCTGTCGATCCATTCAGTAGGAACGCATCAAATGTGACCATCTCTGAAGTTGTACCCTTAAAGAACCTATATAGCTTCTCTATCTCTCATATCCACTCCTCAGCAGCAACTAGGTCCTTGACCCTACTAAAAGATGGAGGTTTAAACTTCTAAAACTGTCGTAACCGATCCAGCTCACATCCATACCCCAAATCACTACTAGTCTGTTGTATAGCAATAGGAGAAGGCCTATCCTGTACTGGTGGGGTGTAGGAGTATTTGTATGTTGTGGCATCTGTGCAGGCTGTGTAGGCGTGTCAGGTGCAGCTGCCTATCCAGTCGCAGTCCTTGCATCTTATCCATGTCTACCTAGCATAGTCTGTGCCAACAACTCAACTATCATCTCTAAACTACGTTTTAACCTCGTAAAGCATGCCTCGATATTCTCTGGTACCTTAGTTGGACTCTACATTACCAGGTCAGATGAAGACTTATCTCGGCTCTCAGGCTTACCTTTAGGGCCTCTAGCCATACCTCTAGCCTCTCTACCACGACTAGTATTAGCCATAAGCTCGATTACTGCATTCACAATTATTACTTCGGCAATTCACATCTCTGTACACACACTTGTTACTGAACATAACATAGCAATATGAGGATGTAAACTTTCCTAATTACTAACACCGACTCACATCGGACGAACTCTGCTCTGATACCATTCTGTCACGATTGTGACTTGTCCCAAAACCACTACTAATTTTTTGCTTTTTACTTACCTTTCTCTTTACCAATAGTTGGGCTGTGATTCGACATTAGTCACCTCTTCCACATTATCTTATCATTCATACATGTCAATATAACTATCTATTGACTGTAATTACTTTTGTCTCATAGTGAGCTCATATATATTAGATACAAATACATCCCTCACATTACGTTTGCATTACTGTGTTGTTCTATTGTTCAGATACAAAATTGTACGTGTGTATGTATACCTTTCGCTCGATTGGAATGAAGAGGACACAAGGAATGGTAGTCCTCAGCCTTACTCTACCAACTGCGGATTCTCTGTAGAGAGGGGTAAAAAAGGGGTGAGCTCACAGCTCGATAAGGAAATCAGGCAAGCAAGTAGATACTATCTACTGAAAATAAAGCTCTGCCTTGAAAATGTTATTTCTTTAACTCACTTTAAAAGCATGAATTTAAATATATATATATATATAATTGTACAGATTTAAATCCCATGTACAAAAATCATGTTGAGTTCTCAAATATAGGCATTTCGTGCAAAACAATGCATCTTTATAATTTCATAATGCCTTTAGATAAATCATGCCATTTATATTCAAATCACAGTAAATATGGCATTTCGATCATTCACAACACAACATTCTGGGTTTCGACCCATCCCTTAGGTCTACCCGTATCATAAAATCATGTGATGTATCATGTGAGACTCGGTGGCTATATGCAATAATATCCTGGACTATGGCCATATACTATAATGGTGATCCCAAGCTACACAGGCCTCGGTGTGTGGGGAAATCACTACTGCAACGAGAGGGGGGTCAGTTCATCACAACTGCCAGCTATCAACTCTTCATCTCCACAACACCACAACAACACATGGTACAGCGTGCTTCGTGACACATACATGGTACAATGTACACCCGTGGACCCTTTCTCACGATTGGGGGTGCCTGTCGTAGGTCTTATCTACCCCATACCATGTATAATCAATATCACGTCTCTAAATCCACATGCAAACATCTCAACAGTGTGACACTCAGTCAACACGAGGAAATCGGCATGTTTTTAACAGTTCTTATACATCACAGTAAAACTACAGTGCTCGCCTTGAGCGTGACTCACAGTCAACACCCCACTCAAACATTGTTTATACATATCATCAGTGTGCACCTAGAGTGCGACTCACAGTTGACACTCCACTTAAACCCTATTTCACACATCACAAACTCGAACTCTAATACGAGTAACACTCTAGTACTAGGTCATGCATAGTTTATGTTTCAAAACAAGTACGAGCAATGGCTCCAATACCATGCTATGCACAAAACTCATCAAATGAAGTACGAGCAATCACTCCAGTACTATGTCATTTATAAACCATGTAAAACGGAGTACGAGCAATAGCTCTAGCACTCTACCATGCATAAAACATATAAAACTGAGTACAAGCAACGCTCTAGTACTCTATCATACATGTCATGGAAATCTAGTGCGAGTCATACTCCAGCACTGTTTTATGTGGAAAACATATAAAATCAAGTGCGAGTTGTGTGCTCCAGCATGATTTATTTTCACATAACTCGATAGATGGCTCTTTAAAAAGGGATGATTTTCAAAACCTAAAAATTTGCACTATAAATTGTGCTATTTCTCATCAACCATGAAAACATTATCCATCTATCTACTCTTCTACTAAACAGTAGTAAAAACACTCAAAATTATGATTTTCATGCTCTTTAGGACTTTTCTTAAAAGTTAACTTTTTTCCTAACTAGGGGCAAAATCATAATTTGCCATTATCATGTCGCTATAAATATTATTCACTTTCTTTGACCCTCAGAGTTTTAAAGTGAATGTAAAAGCAGATGAAAATAAGTGCAGGTATCTCTAACTACTCGTAGAATTCCCTTACATCGAATCACGTCAAGTGATTTCACTTCCTCAGTGTTGCTCAATCGTCCAGTCCAATCAACTTTCAATATAATCTATGGAGTTGCATATAACTATTTATTTGGTTAATTACACTTTTCCTACTGTATTTCACTTAATGGGCCCTTGTTACTCTTATTGGGCCTTAACAACTCTTAATGGGCAAACATTGTCTTAAGCCCATGTCACTTTACTATTCATTTCAATTGGGCCTATTGGGCTTGTAGGGTCCACCAACGCTTATTGGGCTTGTCCGAGGCCCATAAGATCTCATTGGACTAAAACCAAATTGGCTTGGCCCATTGACCTTCTCGGCCATGGCATGTGGTCGAGAGCCATCATGCCGCCGGTCATGCCACACCACTCCACTAATGTCCATTTGCTAGCTAATTCACTTAAGCATTTTGTCATACACTTGGTTGACATGTCTTAAGCCTTTTCTATAGTTCATGTTGGCATTTTATCAAACACCTTATATGCTAACATCATACAACCATACATATGAACAAATTGATTAAAACTAACCATGCCATAATCATGTATACATGCATATCAACCTATACATGTCTTAAAATCACATGGGTATTCATCAAAACTCATATACCCATTTTTGACCATCACTTGTTTATGGTGATTTCATGTGTTTCAATCCATAAAACATATACAAATCAACTCCATATAACTCATAGATCAACATATATGAAGTTGGAAGCTTGAAAACTCCCCAAGCTTATACTTCTTACTTTGGCTGAAACTTCCTTGATTTTTGGGTTGCTCAATATGGTTCCTTGATAGCTGATCCCAAGATATGTTATTCCTCTCTCAATATGGAACAACTTTCATGGAGATCACTTGTTCCAAATATGTCTCAAACCTAGTGATTTCTAGTGAGAGAAAGCTTGAAAACTATTTAGTTATGGTTTCTTCACTTTGCCAAAAATGAAAGGATGAAGATGTTGATGTGTTGGCTAATATTTAAGCTTAAAGACTTAGTCATTAAGTCACAAATTCAGCCATCTTATTTTACTTTTAAAAGGTTTGGGTGATGGTTACTAAATTGGATTTTGCTACCTTTTATTAATGGTTTTAACTTATACTAATGGGCTTTCCAATTAGGCTTTCAGTTTTGGCTTTTCTTTTGGGCTCTTGGGCTGAAATTTTTTACTACCTATTGGGGCTTCAATTGCTCAATATTGGGCCCACAAATCAGCCCAAAAATTTGGCCTAATGGCTCTAAGAAATTCGGCCCGCACTTGTTACACCTTAATGGGCTTTAAAATTTCTAACTTTGACCCATTGCGTTTTACCCATTAAATTTAATCTGGATTTCATCCAAATAAATTTTTCTTACTTCAAGGGATGATTATCTAGTATTTTAACAAAAAATATTTCTTCTCCTTTATCAGGATGATTTAGATCCTCTCGGTTTAGCCTGTGGCTCTTATAGCCCTTATTTGGCCTTTGCGTATGAATTTAATAACTTCATTTATGATTTCTTTCAGTAAATACTCTTCGTATTATTCAACCAACATAATAAATGTTCGGTTCGTACATATATGAATCATAAGGGATAAACTACATAAAAAATCTGGGTCTTACAGTCAGTGTGACACACAGTCTACACGAAGGCTGTAGCACGGTTTTACTCATCTCATTATTTCAAAATCCAGTGCGAGCCTTGAGTGTGACTCTCAGTCAAAACCCAGCTCAAACACAGTTTCATTTACACATCATATCATAAACATGATAGACTGCTCAAATTTAATGAAAATGATACTCAAAATCGAGTTCAACATGTAAAACGATGCAAAACAGTGCAAAATGGGTAACTTCCCGTATGGTCATCCATCATGAAATTTCTCCCACTCAAGCACGCTTAATTTTGGAAAATTTGCAATTTAATGCAGACTACAAAATGCTGAGCCAATCTATCACTACACTGCTACAAAACAGTATTTTACGATAAAAACATTGAAATCATGCATTTCATGCATTCTCAAATTCTTTCCATTCCAATGACATTTTCATAATTTTCCTCAATATTTGGGTACTATCCAAAAATTTCATATCTATACTCTATACGGTATTTAGATATAATGCAAAAGACGATGAAAATATGTACAGCTATCTCTAACAGCTCGTATAAATCCCTTACCTGGATTTCAATTGAATGCACTTATAACTTTTCCACTTTTCATATATCAATTTATCCGGCTCCTGATGTGTCTCCCAAAGCTACATATAGTTATCTATCAGGTCAATCCATCTTTATAACCAGTATTTCACTTTTATTACGGTATATTTAAACTATTAGGCTCGAATACTCTTTTTAAGCCTTATTACTCCTTAATGGGCCTAACTCTACCTTAAGCTCATTCTCACTTCACTATTCATTCTATCAAAGCCCATTGGGCTCGTCATGCCCATTAACACTTTTTGGGCTTTATTCAAGGCCCATTGGCTTTATTGGGCCAATTACACCATGTGTTTGGCCCATGAAACCTCGCGGACATGGATGGTGTGCTGAACACCATCACGCTTAGCCATGCCGATTGGCCATCACCGTGACTTGCCATGCTTGCCTAGCTCACGTAGGCATTTTGGCAAACACTTGGTGTGCTTGCCTTAAGCTTTTCACTTTATTCATTAAGGCATTTCATCAAACACCTTATATGCTTAAGTCATAAACCTATCCAATTCAACAAATTGAATGAAACTAAGCATGCCATGGTTATGTATACATGTTTACCAACCTACCAAGCCTTAAAATCACATGCTTACCCATCAAAACACAAATACCAACTTTCACCATCACTTGTTCATGGTGATTTTGTGTGTTTTGATCCGCAAAACATACCAATCAACTCCATATAATCCCTAGATAAACATATATGAAGTTGGACGATTGAAAACTCACCTAGCTTATGGTTCTTCACTTAGCCAAAATTTTGCTTAATTTTTGCCTCCTTCAATATGGCTTCTCTATGGCTGGTTCCAAGATATGTTATTCCACTCTCAATATGGAACAACTTTCATGAAGATCACTCGTTCCAAATATGTCTCTAGGTAAGTGATTTCTAGAGAGAAAAAGCTTAAGAGTTTATGTTTTCATGGTAGTTTCACTCTTACTTAATGAAGAAGAAAATTCTTACTTAGTCAAATTTGCTTTTGCTTCCTAAATATCAACCATAAATATCTTAAAAATCGGCCCATGGGTTGGGCTTGTTCATTTGATTTGGGCTTAGTATCTTTGGGCTTAACCATTTAACTAATGAGCTTAACTTATGGGCTTTCGGTTTGGGCTTTTCTTTTGTGCTTTTGGGCTGAAAATTTTTCCACCAATTAGGCCTTAAATTTGGTCAATATTGGGCCCACCAAATGGCCTAACAATTTGGTCCAATGGGCCTACAAAATTTGGCCCACACTTGTTGCACCTTAATGGACTTTAAAAATTTCATTGTTGGCCCATCAAGTTTTACCCCTTAAATTTAATCCGGATTTTGATTAAATAAATTTTTCATACTTAAGGGGATGAAGATTAAGTATTTTAACCAAAAATATTTCTTCCCCACTTTTTAACCTTACTTAGGTTAAATTTCAACGATGGTTAGTCAACTACGGTCAAAGTCCACTTTTCTTAACTACCATTGACTTTTCTTGACCATTGACCACATTTGTCTTTTTCCTCAAAAATTCAAAAGTGTCGTTTTCCATGGTTTACACTCTCATCTTTATGTTTTGGCCGTTTTTAAGAGGCGAATATGTCAAAAACACCTTAAACGGACCATTTCGAACTCGTTTAGACCCTTTTTGACAATTTCACTTCTTCAACCTTATCGGGACTAAACCAAACTAACTTTCCTTCTTGGACCCTCTATATTTTAATGTTCCGGTCCATATCTTCAATCGAAATGGTCGGAATCCCTATGGTTTAGCCTGAGCTCACATTAGCTCACATTTGGTTCTTTAATGCTTTTAAAGCATTTTCTACTTTTACTTGGACTTGGAATTGTAATACCCTCTTTCTTATGATTTCCAGTAACCTATTTCAATGCAAAATTACAAGTCTTTATGACATCTACCAGCCATATGTAGCAGTTTTCCTGCATCCAATAAGAAATTCTCAGTATAAAGAAAAGCCAGGTATACACAAATGTATATAAATAATTCACAGTAATGTGGGGATGTAAACTTTCCTAACTTCTTCTAACTTCTAACACCGACTCATATCAAACCAACTTCGCTCTGATACTAACTTTTGTGACACCCGTTTTACTTACAAACTCATTTTACTTTTGGTTGGGCTATGAGTTAGAGTCAGTCCATGCAGTAAATCATATTAACATTTACTTATAAAAAACAGAACTTTAGGATTTCTTTATACAAATTCAAAATCATATTCTATACATTCCCATATTCATCTATCCTATCATTGGTATTTATACATGTTTACATCCCCAAATACATGTCTATATACATTACTGCATAACAAATGTTAGATACAAAAAAAGTAATATGCTGTGTATACCTCTACGCAAAGGGAAACATGTGATGATATGTACTCCTCAAAAGGTCCTTATAATACAACAAGGTCCTCGCTACTAGAGGTAGTCTGTGGAGATGAAATGAAAGGGCAAGCCTAACATGCTAAGTAAGGCAAATAAGTAAGCATGTAGATAACAATATTATCTACGTGCTTATAACAAAATGTCATACAGTAAAACAGTGATGGTGATTAATGTCAATATCATTAATTTAGGAAACAAAAAACAGTGTATACAGAGTTTACAAACCTCATACATACCGAAGGCATTTTAATCATTCAGTTCACTCAGTATTTTAAATAAACAATTTATTCAGTAATTTATATAAACGAGACTAGACAGAACATGCTATTACAGATTCCAAATGGGAGAATGACATAGGCCATAGTCAGTGATTCCAAGCATCACTAATCAACTGTGCAAGGATATCAATTGTCGTTGGAAGTGGTTAGCAATCCATCGACATTCAAAAGTCTGAAGACTGAACACAGTACAACGTACTCATTTGTAAATTACACAGTACAATGTACTCTGTGGACCAAGGAAAATAGAAATTGGGAGTGCCTTGGTAGGCCAGGTATTTGCAACCCCAATTTAGCATGAATATCTAAGGCCTTTGTCTCAAAACAAGTACAAAGCCTGATTGTGCAACACACAATCAATACTCGATACAAAGCACAATTTTTTCCCATAAAATCAATTAGTAGCTCAATTTGATTAGAATCAATGATAAGTAATATTTTGTACACTAAATGTCATGCCCCGGAAGCGCAGAAAATGGGGCTAATTTAAAACTTTTTATCCAATTCTAAGTTGTGTGTCGTGTTCTTGTCTAGTTTTAAACCTCTTTTATTTTAGAAATTTCGACAGCATAACGGCTGCATTATGACTTAACCCAACCTGCAGAGTTTGAAACACAGTTTATATTATTCAACCCACATCCTCAATACTTTTCATTCATATCTCAGAATCATATAACAACTAAATATATCCATTCATTTATACTACGTAACTAAGACTCTGTATATAATTATTTACATCTATTACATCCCAAAAGTTATATACAATTGTGTCCATGCATTACATCACGTCTGGAATACAAAGTAAGTCAATACCTCTTAGCTACAAATGTACTGTGGAAGGGTTAGACTTCTTCGTCTACGACCTCAGTGGCTCGCGTGCAGTAGTATCATTATAAATAATCTGGGAGGAAGGGGTGAGTTTTTCAGACTCAGTAAGAGATACATTTAAAATAGCCTTAAATACTCAAAATCGGGTAAAACTCGTAGTTTTACAAATCATCATAAACATGGGCTGTAGTAGAGACGCTTAGTTTCATATATGCATTTGAAACATGCTTAAATCATTGTTTACACATTATGCATCACTTGGATAAAACTCAAATATAGTATGCATATCATACGGTGTAAAGAAGTAAAAGCATTTCATCTCATCAAATCATACATATCATATCTTAAGGGCTACCTTAAAACTTCATCATAGAAAACATGTGCTAATAACAAGTAGTATAAAAAAGGTAGCATGAAATGTGCAAAAACATAAATATCCATCCTTCAATTCATCGTGGAGTCAAGCATAATCATATACTTGTCCTGAAGGACATCATACATCAGGTCCCGTAGGACGTTCATCATAGGTACATATGGCCTTCGTACAGGGGAGTCGTAGGACTGGATCAGGGTCGTACGCTCCCCTATCTCACGTACCACCAAGTGTGGACTATACACATGAACTCACGTGCACTACCAAATGTGGACTATACGCGCATTTCAAGTCAGAGCCCTGCCCGTTCCCTGGCCGTCGGCTAGAAAGATCCTCAATCATCTTCATACACTACCTTATGTATGCAAGATCGATCCTAGATCACTCTAACCTCGTCACATCATGCCTTTAAGGGACTCTAGCTCGCTTACCCCAAAACATGGTTTTCATAAATCTTTACAGGCCTCTTACCCATTTTTTTGTGGAAAACCATAGTTTCAAATCATTTCTTGGAACTTTAACCCATGTAATCATAAAAACATAGCTTTCGTAAAACATTCTCGAGGCTCTTCCCTCTCATTTCATGAAATCAAACCATGTTTTCTTCTTCATATTGAAAAATTACATTTTCATAAACATGCGAAGTAAAATGTATCTCGTGCATGTACCAAACACGTTGAAAACTTGAGAAACAATTTAGTTTCGATTTCTAAGGCATTTCAGCATATTTCATAAAATCTCATTCAACTAACATGCATAAAGTCATTAGTAAGGTGGGTGAATCACTAACACTGCTCTAAATTATATCCCTTACCTCTTAGCGACTGAGGTAGATCACTTTCCTCAATGCTCGGGTTTACCTCGTAAAACATGTCGGTAGACTAATCTGCTGCAAAACAAATTCAACTTATCACATTAGCTTGAATTCATGCCAACACAGCCAAATATGTTATTATATTGAAAGCTTTGACCAAAAGTTGACTTTTAACTGATTTTACTCTTTTTTGCTCAGTTTTATCGGTTTAAGCATTGTTTTAATTGTATTTAACTTGTTAGCTCCTTTTAAACTCATTTTCACTGCCCTTAAGGCATCCTTCAAGTTTCTAGCAGTTTCATTAATCTCATACTTCACCCTAAATGATTGATTCTAGCCTTTTTCGATAATTTTGCTAGTCGACTGCTTGATCGTATACTTACCGTCTAAATTCAACTGTAACCACAATTCTATTTTATCACATTTCATCATTCCAAAGACCTTAAACATGCTAACAGCAACTAAATTAAATCATACTATTTATTCCAGCAATTTTCATTTCACTAAAAAATCCATGAAATCCACCAACAACTAACATATATTCAAACCCAACCACATCTATCAATGTTCATCACCTTACCTCTACTTCCTTGCACCTTTGACCGACCTTGAATTAAATCTCAGTTTCCAGAATTGTTCCTAAGCTGAAACACAACATAATTATAACTTAGAATCATTGAAAATCATCCAAAAATTCATCCCATCAATCTAACTTCATTCTTCACTTACCTCTAAAACAGGACAGCTTTTGTCCTCGTCCTCTATCTTCTCTCTACCGTTTTAGGCATCAAATGACCCCATTAAATCTGAAAATTTTTATATATGTTATAGTGGAGGTAAATGAAGATTTTCTCTGAAGGGACCGACGCCTAAAAACGAGTGGAAGGCTACTGGAAAAGTCCTACAAGTTAGCAGACCAATTCACGTTACAATTCTGCCCTATTTTCATTTCTCTACCGATTCAGCTATCAAAAAGCCTCCATAAATTTTGGAATTTTTATATATGTTATAGGAGAGGTAGACGAAGGTTTTACCTGAAGAAATAGATGTCTGAAAATGAGTGGAAGGCTGTTGGAAAAGTCCTATGAATTAGCAGACCAATACACATTACAGTTCTACCCTATTTTCATTTCTCTACCGATTCAACTTCAAAAAGCCTCCATAAATTATGAAATTTTTATATGTTTTAGGGGAGAAGTAGAGGAATTTTTTTTCTGACCAAACCAAGGTCTAAAAATGATGGGAAGCCAGCTGAAAAAATTCCACAAACCAGGTGATGAAGCACACTTACGGTAGAAAAAAATGGCAGAAGCTTCAGGCTTGGCTGAAATGAAGATGGCATTTGGCTTCTCTTGGAAGCTATATGAAGTATCTTTGTGCCGGCAACACTTGGAAAAATTTTGACCTTCTAGAAGCAATTAACATACACCATTTATTAGGGGTTGTTTGCTGGTGTTAAAATCATGGAATTGTAATCTTTATTTTAGAAAATTCACCAATTAAAATTTTGATCAAATTTCTTTAGACTTTCACTTCTTTATTGTTTTACTACATTTATAGTGTGTCTCATAAAAATTTGGGGGTTACTTTTTTAAGGAAATTTTCCCAAAATCGAGCCCTTTTCCTTGATTCCGTCAAAACTGAGCTAAACGGTTTAAGCTCATTAACTCACTTTAAAATTCATTTAAATACCTAAACCTTCATATTTCTACTTGATTTAATTTTCTCATGTTAATTTTACCTTATACTATCTTCCCATGGTCTCAGAATAATTTTCTTGAATTTTTAGAATTTTATTCAAATTTATTTCCCTTATTAGGTCCGTTTTCTCGATTTAATTTAAAACCCGAGTTTAACTCACTTTCTCATCTCCAATCACTTAGTTTTTTTTTCTACACATCATTTCATGCATGAACATGACATTTATAAGCAATTCTCAGGTCTATAACCTTACCTTGATTTACATGCCATCAGGCCCAAGCTAGAACCGAGTGCTTTAGTCATCTATGGGCCTGCAAAACGTCACGTTGAGCTATAATTTACTTCCCATAAGCATCATAATATGGAAAAATATCGGGTTTTACACTAAACGAGGTATAATAAGAGCTTGGGTGGAAACTTCTCGAATGGTCTCCCATCCATGGAATTTCCCCCCACAAGCACGCTTAACTTTGAAACTCGTGCAGTTTTATAAGAAAAAATTGGCTTATCTTTTTTCAATTAAAACATCTACATGCATTGTACTTCAAAAAATATGGGGTTTCATGTTGTAGTGCAGTGCTAGTGTGATCCTAGTATATTTCAAACAGTTACATAAGGCAGGGTTGGGGTCATTTTGCTAATAAGCTTAAATTCTATATATTACTGTATATAACTACCCTACAGTTTATATCTACTCCTAAACAAGTAACTTGTACGTACAGTTTTCTCTAGCAGTGCTTATAAATTTCCTTTACCTCAATGGTAGACGATAGTGATAATACATCAGCACCATATGTCAGTTGGTTAGCTCTATCCCGTTCACGTCTCTCGGGGCTAAAGTTGTCACGACCCTCAACTTACCAAAATACGTACAAATTTTTCGCATTTTCATGCATCAATCCTTAATCATCCTTCCTCGATCGTGAACAACCCCACACTTAACAGTTGGGCTGTGTGTCGACGTCTAACTCACTCCACCATACCAATTCAATTTGAAACATTATTTATGAGTAAACACTTGTATAAATGTATATATATCAGGGTTGTTACATGTGTTTACATTGTTTTACATCCCCAGTGGTTACATACAAAATGCTACTGTGCTATGTCTAGTTTAGATACAAAATAATCAAGGTGTGTATACCTTTAGCGATGGGATGCAGCGAAATTACCAAAAAGGGAACGCCTCCAGTCACGTCCAATCTATACTCAAATCTCTGTAGAGAGGGGAAAATAAGGGGGTGAGCAAACCACACGCTCAGTAAGGCAATCATGCGAACAGGTAGATACTGTACTATCTACGTGATCGTGATGCCATGCTCAAAAGCATTTAATTCATTGTTTATCTCAAAACATGAGTGTATGATTGTGTTAATGGTATGTAAAGCATTCATGCTATAGAAATCAAGTGCACTTGTCAACTCAAAGCATGGTATAAATCATCATGCATAAGTCACAATAAAAGCATGGCATTACCCATCATGCATTTTCACAATAAAGCATGGCATTAAACATCATGCATCCGTGCACTTTAAAAACCATTAACAAATCAATTCATCACTGGTCAGGTCTCGGCCCATCCCTCGGGCTTTCTTGACCCACAATCATTTCAAACATGGATTTAATCTCAAATAGCAGTAGACATGTGAGATAGGCAGTTCAACAATAGGTAATAACCTCAAGGCCTATGTACATAACCTGTGATACCGGCTACACGGATCAGGTGTGCGGGATATCACCACTATCTGCTTCCACACGGGAGGTGGGTCAAATCCTACCCGCTGGTCCATAGCAGATCTCGTCCGAAGACGGCACATCACAATTCAACACGGTACAATATACTCCATGCTACATGCACGGTACGACGTACTCCGTGGACCCAATCAACACATCATATCACGCCACATCTCAAACGCACGTGTGAGCCTATTTAATCTGGGCGACCTCTTGTCTATCCGAAGCTCCTAACACGGCTAATTAATCATGTCAAAACAATGCACATGTGAGCCTATTTAATCGATGTGACACCCAGTCTACTCGAAGCTCCAAACACGGCAAATGCAAGGTGGGCATCCAGTGCGAGACAAACTCGAGCACAATGCCAAAACAACTATGAAATCCATGTGAAAACTAGTGCCACTTGCACTCTTTCATACTCACGAAATCATGTAGGTGGCTCAAAACTTGCAAAATGTGGTTAACAAAACCAAAACACACTCATTTCTTTTGCAAATCATTTCAATGTTAGCCAACCTACCAATTATTTGCTAAAAAGCAATAAAACATGATTTTCAAAGCAATATGCTTTTGTTTTCATGCACATTTCTCAAACTCCCAACTTTTACCCTGCAATCACTCAACAACATTTCCTAGTCTCATGCATTCTAGCAAAACATTTAAGCGCCCAAATTGCGCACAGATATCTCTAAGAGTCCACACAATTCCCTTACCTCGATTTACTTGGTGTGACTCCTTTCCTTTTAGCTTCTCACGCTCTTGGCTCAACTCGCCTCGGCGTATCCTCGGAAGCTGCGATTCATTCATTAAATCGATTGCGTTAATGTATTTAACCCATAATTGACCTCACTAGTCAATATTATTCACTTATGCATTTTACAAATGCCTTAATCCACATTTTACCTCTTTTAGGTAAATCTCACAATTTATCCACTAACCACATCTTAAAATCATACCACAACACTATAAATAACTTTTACATATCTCATTCATCATTAATCTCCATACATTCCACTTTCTCACTCTAGACCATTTCTAGGTCATAATCATTCCAATGTATTTAGATAGTTTCTAACCATCCATACTCATGCCAAACAACTCCAAAATCAATTAAATAAACAATGTACCATAGTTGGAGTGTTAGAATCTTACCAAATTTGATTTCTCTTCTTGCTCCAATGGCAATGCCCTTAACTCCTTCAATACCAACAATGGGAAAATGCTTTCCAACTATGTTGTTCTTCTCTTTGATAGGAACAACTTTGTCTCTAATGGTCTCTCTTCAAACCTCACTGAAAATGGCTGATTTTTGAGAGAGAATGTTAGGTTTTTGGGTTGAAAGTGGAAGGTTTGTGTTTTTCCCGAAATTTTCTGATTTCCAGCACTCTTTATATAGAATTAGCTTGAGGAGATCGATCTGGTCCAAGAGGAGATCGATCTGGTCCCTTAAAATCCCTCTTTTTTACGGCATTTTTAAGTCTGAGATCGATTTGTCGAAGCATGAGATCGATCTGTCGAGGCATGAGATCGATCTGTCGAAGCATGAGATCGATCTGCTCCCAAACAGAGAGCTAAGGAGATCGATCTGGCTCCATTGGAGATCGATCTGCTCTATTCTTTTGCCCAAATAAGAGCATTCTGGCTCTTCCAGATCGATCTCTCATCCCATGAGATCGATCTGCCATTCAAAATTTCCAGATTTTCTACAGTTCCTCTGCAACAACACTTACCAAACATCCTTAATTTGCTACCATGATCATTTCCTCATTCATTCATCTTTGAAACTTGAAAATGGCATCCATCCTCACTTCATACACATTAAAACTTGTGTAGAATCTTTGTATGACCAATGGTACTTGATATAAACAAAAATGGAAGTGCACATCTTATGCAATTCTACTTCCATTTTACCAAACTATTCATAATCCATTCTACACACATTCTGCACATGTTTAAGTCCATTTCTACACATTCATACATAATGAAACTTGTATGTACGATTACCACTCTCATTACAAGTGTGTACATTACTTATGGACTTACATCACATATACTTCACTCATGAATTCATAGTACAACTCTATTTACACTTCTATGTACATATATACCCTTATACATATACGGGGTCTCACATTCTCCCCCACTTAGAAAATTTGGTCCTCCAAATTGGAACCAATTATTCTGTGAACAACTCGGGATACTTCTCCCGCATCAAACTCTCCAATTCCCATGTGGCTTCTTCCACTGTGTGATGTTGCCAAAGTATTTTCACCAAGGGAATTGTCTTTATCCTCAACACTTTCTCTTTTCTGTCCAATACCCGAACTGGCTTCTCAACATATGTCATACCCTCATTGAGCTCCAAAGGCTCATATCTTATCACATGTGCCGGGTCCGGGTGATACTTCCTCAACATGGATACGTGGAAGACGTTATGCACACTTGCCAACTCTGGTGGCAATGCCAACCTATACGCCTTGTCTCCCACCTTATCAAGTATCTCAAATGGCCCTATATATCGAGGGCTCAACTTTCCCTTCTTCCCAAATCTCATAATTCCCTTCGAAGGGGAAACTTTCAAAAACACTGACTCACCCACCTCAAACTCTAGTGGTCTCCGTCTCTTGTCAGCATAACTCTTTTGCCTGCTCTGAGCTGTCCGTAACCTCTCACATATCAATTGGACGTCCTCAGAGGCTTGTCTAACCAAGTCGGGAGCAAAGATCTGTCTGTCACCAACCTCTCCCATCCAATAGGGGAACGGCATCTACGCCCATACAATACCTCATATGGTGCCATCCCGATACTCGCATGAAAACTGTTATTATACGCGAACTCTGCGAGTGGCAAATGGTCATCCCAGGAGCCTCCAAAATCCAATGCACACATTCTCAACATGTCCTCCAGGGTCTGTATAGTCCTCTCTGACTGACCATCTGTCTGAGGATGAAACGCGGCTAAAATTCAACTGGGTCCCCATCGCTTCCTGAAAATGTTCCCAAAAGTGGGAAGTGAAGCGGGCATCCCTATCAGAAACAACGCTCACTGGAATTCCATGTAGCCTCACTATCTCGTGCACATATAGGTTCGCTAACTGGCTCAGAGTATCGGTAGCTCTCATAGCTAGAAAATGGGCTGATTTAGTCAACCTATCTACAATCCCCCATATGGCATCATGACCTCTTCGGGTCCTCGGTAATCCCATCACAAAATCCATGGTGACATGCTCCCACTTCCATGTCGGTATCGGTAGAGGCTGTAATAACCCTGCAGGCTTCTGATGCTCTACCTTCACCTGCTGAAAAACGAGACACTTAGCAACATATTCAGCAATGTGCTTTTTCATTCCCGACCACCAATAAACCTTTCGAAGGTTTTGATACATTTTAGTACCCCCTGGATGTATCGTATACTTCGATGAGTGAGCCTCTGTCAGGATCAACCTTCTGATCTCTACGTCATCAGGAACACATATCCTACCTCTGAACCTCAACAATCCATCCGAACTCAACCCAAAGTCCGTCTCTATACCCCTCTGTATCTGCCCGACAATATCACTACACTGCTGATCAACTCGCTGAGCCTGTCGGATTCGATCTACCAGATCCGGTTCTAACTGCAGGCTAGCTATCATAAATCCACTATCAACGTCAGGCGGGGTCATATCCAAACTAAGGTTCATGAACTGTTCCAACAGCTCGTGTTCCCTGATCATCATGAATGATACCATCCCGAGATGCTTCCTACTCAATGCATCAGCAACCACATTTGCTTTACCCGGGTGGTATAGGATTTCACAATCATAATCCTTTAACAGCTCGAGCCATCTCCTCTGTCTCATGTTCAACTCTTTCTGTGAGAACAGGTACTTAAGGCTCTTATGATCTGTATAAATCTGAAATCTCTCACCATAGAGGTAGTGGCGCCATATCTTCAGCGTAAACACCACCGCTGCCAACTTCAAGTCATGGGTCGGGTAGTTCCTCTCATGATCCTTTAACTGTCTTGATCCATAGGCTACTACCTTCCCATCCTGCATCAATACACAGCCCAGTCCTAGGTGTGAAGCATCTGCATACACCGAGAAACCTCTTGAGCTGGTAGGAATGGTGAGTATTGGAGCTGTAGTTAATCTCCTTTTCAACTCCTCAAAACTGTCTTCACACTTTTTGTCCCACACAAACTCTACATTTTTCCTTGTGAGACGTGTCAATGGAGCAGCTAACCTCGAAAATCCCTCTACAAACCTTCGGTAATACCCAGCTAAACCCAGGAAACTTCTGATCTCTATCACCGTCTGGGGTCTCTGCCACTGAACTACGGCCTCAATCTTAGATGGATCCACTGATACTCCATCCTTTGATACTATGTGACCCAGAAAAGAGATCTGTTCCAACCAAAAGTCTCACTTACTGAGTTTAGCGTACAACTTCTTCTCTCGGAGGGTTTGTAGCACTATCCTCAAATGCCTTTCATGTTCCTCTCTAGACCTTGAATACACCAGTATATCATCAATAAACACAATAACAAATCGATCCAAGTACTGGTGGAATACCTCATTCATCAAAGACATAAAAGCTGCGGGAGCATTCGTCAACCCGAATGGCATAACCATAAACTCATAATGTCCATACCGGGTGCGAAAAGCTGTCTTGGGTACGTCTCCATCTCGTATCTTCAACTGATGGTACCCTGATCTCAGATCTATCTTGGAAAATACCTGCGCTCCCTTAAGCTGATCTAACAAATCATCGATGCGCGGGAGGGGATACTTATTCTTGATGGTGGCCTTATTCAACAACCGGTAATCTATACACAGTCGGAGGCTTCCATCCTTCTTCCTTACAAACAGAACCGGTGCTCCCCAAGTTGAGACGCTCGGCCTGATGAACCCCTTCTCCAGCAACTCTTGTAATTGTTTCCTTAACTCCTCTAACTCAACTTGAGCCATTCTGTATGGTGGCTTGGACATCGGCTCTATACCAGGTGCCAAATCTATACCAAACTCCATCTCCCTATCTGGAGGTAACCCTGGTAACTCATCCGGAAAGACATCTGGAAATTCCCTAACCACTGGTATGTCTTCCAATTCCGGACGTGCCTTATCAGTCTCAATCACAAAAGCGATGAATCCTTCACATTGTTCTTTCCACCATTAGTATCATAAATCATCACATCACATACATAAATGAAATCAAATTTATCTTTCATACATCATGTATCAAGATTGTACTCATCACACTTTTAATAATCATGTTCTTTAATTTCATTTCACAAAATTAACTACAAGATTGTCTATCTTTGGAAACATCAAGGTTTTAGCATGACAATCCATAACAACATGATTGGCAGCCAACCAATCCATTCCTAGGATCACATCAAAATCACTCATGTTTAATAAAATTAAATCGGCTGCCATCTCTTTACCTCCTATCTTCATTTTACAATCCCTATATATATGCTCAGTCAACTGACTATCATTCATAGGGGTAGATATCAACAACATCTTATCAAGCAGCGTGGGTTTTACATGCTTCAACAATTTACATGCAAAGGATGGCGAAATAAAGGAATGCGTGGCACCAGGATCAAACAGTACATAAGCTTCTAAATCAAAGATTTGGATGTACCTTTTACCACATGTGATGACTGATCTGCAGTATCCTGATCCAGTGCGTGCACTCGTCCTCTGCTTACACCCACTACTTGCTTCCCCTTTTCCTCAGCTGTAGCCCTCCTTCTCGGAGCAGCTGTACCAACTGGAGCTCTCTCTGGCTCCTTGCCCTTCTATGGGGCTCTCTCTATCATCTCTGGGCAATCTCTGATTATGTGCCCTGGCTTCCCACATCTGAAGCATACAACTTGAGGTCCATAACATGGTCGAGTACCATGGTACCTACCACACTTGCCACACTATTCTGTAGTAGGCCGTGGTCCTCCAATCACGATTCCCTTAGCTGGAGCAATGGCCGGATACATGGGAGTATCAACTGTCCTCTCCCGGATCTCATCAATTCTCGGCCTCTTTCCAGAGAATCTCTTGCTTCCTTTATAGCTGAAGCCTCTTTCCATCATAGGTCTCTTCTTATCTCTGTCCCTCATCTTACCAACCTTTCCAAACTTCGAGGCGATTCTATCAACATCTTGTTCACATAGTTGCGCCCTGCGAACTGCCTCCTCATAGGTCGGTATATCTAGGGGAACCAGTCTAGACCTGACGGTCGGTCTCAATCCATCCACAAACTTTTGGATCTTCTCGACCTCATTGCCCATCGTGTTGGGATCATATCTGCCCAGGGATATAAAAGCAGTCTCATACTCATCCACAGTCCTGCTCCTTTGGGTCATCCCCAAAAATGCCATCTTTAGCTTTCGCTGGGCGGTATCCGGGACATACTGTCTCCGGAAGGCCTCTAAAAATACATCCCAGCTGATCTCAGTATGTCGGGCTCTAAAAATAGGCCTGGTGGATTTCCACCAATGTTCTGCTGATCCCTTCAGCATAAAAGTGGCAAATGCTACCATCTCGGTAGTAGTGCACTCAAAGAACCCATATAATTTCTCGATATCATTGATCCAATCCTCAGCCGCTACTGGGTCCTTTACTCCACTGAAAGACGGCGGTCCAAACTTCTGGAACTGCCGCAGTCTATCCAAATCACATCCATATCCCCAACCTCTACTGCCTGGCATAGCAACCGGCGTAGGCACATCCTGTGTGGGTGGGGTATCTGTCGTCTGAGGTCCTTGGGCTTGCCTCGCCCGTGCCTCGGGAGCTGCTGCCTGCTCGGCATCACCCTGTGTAGCGGGACTCTGTCTACCGCCAACTCCAGATAAAGATTGGGTGACCAACTCCACAATCATCTCAATGCTCCGCTCAATCCTCGCGAAGCGAGCCTCAGTACTCTCGGGCCTCTCCTCTGGACCCTGTGGAGCGTGCTCAACATCAGCCTCCACCTCAACATTCTCCTGAGCCTCGTGTGTTTCTGGCTCAACACGACCCCCAGGCCTACCTCTACGGCCTCGAGCCTGTGCTCTCATCCCTCTACCGCGACTGGTATTAGGCATACTTACTCAGTTCCCTACATTCACAACCAATTACTTAGTCAACCCATCGACATACACTATTTGTATCTAAACAAGCACAGTAACTTGGGGATGTAATTTTTCACTTATTAAGTATTTTAGACACGACACACGTCAGACCAACTCGAGCTCTGATACCAACTTCTGTCACGACCCTCAACTTACCAAAATACGTACAAATTTTTCACATTTTCATGCATCAATCCTTAATCATCCTTCCTCGATCGTGAACAACCCCACACTTAACAGTTGGGCTGTGTGTCGACGTCTAACTCACTCCACCATACCAATTCAATTTGAAACATTATTTATGAGTAAACACTTGTATAAATGTATATATATCAGGGTTGTTACATGTGTTTACATTGTTTTACATCCCCAGTGGTTACATACAAAATGCTACTGTGCTATGTCTAGTTTAGATACAAAATAATCAAGGTGTGTATACCTTTAGCGATGGGATGCAGCGGAATTACCAAAAAGGGAACGCCTCCAGTCACGTCCAATCTATACTCAAATCTCTGTAGAGAGGGGAAAATAAGGGGGTGAGCAAACCACACGCTCAGTAAGGCAATCATACGAACAGGTAGATACTGTACTATCTACGTGATCGTGATGCCATGCTCAAAAGCATTTAATTCATTGTTTATCTCAAAACATGAGTGTATGATTGTGTTAATGGTATGTAAAGCATTCATGCTATAGAAATCAAGTGCACTTGTCAACTCAAAGCATGGTATAAATCATCATGCATAATTCACGATAAAAGCATGGCATTACCCATCATGCATTTTCATAATAAAGCATGGCATTAAACATCATGCATCCGTGCACTTTAAAAACCATTAACAAATCAATTCATCACTGGTCAGGTCTCGGCCCATCCCTCGGGCTTTCCTGACCCACAATCATTTCAAACATGGATTTAATCTCAAATAGCAGTAGACATGTGAGATAGGCAGTTCAACAATAGGTAATAACCTCAAGGCCTATGTACATAACCTGTGATACCGGCTACACGGATCAGGTGTGCGGGATATCACCACTATCTGCTTCCACACGGGAGGTGGGTCAAATCCTACCCGCCGGTCCATAGCAGATCTCGTCCGAAGACGGCACATCACAATTCAACACGGTACAATGTACTCCATGCTACATGCACGGTACGACGTACTCCGTGGACCCAATCAACACATCATATCACGCCACATCTCAAACGCACGTGTGAGCCTATTTAATCGGGGCGACCTCTTGTCTATCCGAAGCTCCTAACACGGCTAATTAATCATGTCAAAATAATGCACGTGTGAGCCTATTTAATCGATGTGACACCCAGTCTACTCGAAGCTCCAAACACGGCAAATGCAAGGTGGGCATCCAGTGCGAGACAAACTCGAGCACAATGCCAAAACAACTTTGAAATCCATGTGAAAACTAGTGCCTCTTGCACTCTTTCATACTCATGAAATCATGTAGGTGGCTCAAAACTTGCAAAATGTGGTTAACAAAACCAACACACGCTCATTTCTTTTGCAAATCATTTCAATGTTAGCCAACCTACCAATTATTTGCTAAAAAGCAATAAAACATGATTTTCAAAGCAATATGCTTTTGTTTTCATGCACATTTCTCAAACTCCCAACTTTTACCCTTCAATCACTCAACAGCATTTCCTAGTCTCATGCATTCTAGCAAAACATTTAAGTGCCCAAATTGCGCACAGATATCTCTAAGAGTCCACACAATTCCCTTACCTCGATTTACTTGGTGTGACTCCTTTCCTCTTAGCTTCTCACGCTCTTGGCTCAACTCGCCACGGCGTATCCTCGGAAGTTGCGATTCATTCATTAAATCGATTGAGTTAATGTATTTAACCCATAATTGACCTCACTAGTCAATATTATTCACTTATGCATTTTACAAATGCCTTAATCCACATTTTACCTCTTTTAGGTAAATCTCACAATTTATCCACTAACCACATCTTAAAATCATACCACAACACTATAAATAACTTTTACATATCTCATTCATCATTAATCTCCATACATTCCACTTTCTCACTCTAGACCATTTCTAGGTCATAATCATTCCAATGTATTTAGATAGTTTCTAACCATCCATACTCATGCCAAACAACTCCAAAATCAATTAAATAAACAATGTACCATAGTTGGAGTGTTAGAATCTTACCAAATTTGATTTCTCTTCTTGCTCCAATGGCAATGCCCTTAACTCCTTCAATACCAACAATGGAAAAATGCTTTCCAACTATGTTGTTCTTCTCTTTGATAGGAACAACTTTGTCTCTAATGGTCTCTCTTCAAACCTCACTGAAAATGGCTGATTTTTGAGAGAGAATGTTAGGTTTTTGGGTTGAAAGTGGAAGGTTTGTGTTTTTCCCGAAATTTTCTGATTTCCAGCACTCCTTATATAGAATTAGCTTGAGAAGATCGATCTGGTCCAAGAGGAGATCGATCTGGTCCCTTAAAATCCCTCTTTTTCACGACATTTTTAAGCCTGAGATTGATCTGTCGAAGCATGAGATCGATCTGTCGAGGCATGAGATCGATCTGTCGAAGCATGAGATCGATCTGCTCCCAAACAGAGAGCTAAGGAGATCGATCTGGCTCCATTGGAGATCGATCTGCTCTATTCTTTTGCCCAAATAAGAGCATTCTGGCTCTTCCAGACTGATCTCTCATCCCATGAGATCGATCTGCCCTTCAAAATTTCCAGATTTTCTGCAGTTCCTCTGCAACAACACTTACCAAACATCCTTAATTTGCTACCATGATCATTTCCTCATTCATTCATCTTTGAGACTTGAAAATGGCATCCATCCTCACTTCATACACATTAAAACTTGTGTAGAATCTTTGTATGACCAATGGTACTTGATATAAACAAAAATGGAAGTGCACATCTTATGCAATTCTACTTCCATTTTACCAAACTATTCATAATCCATTCTACACACATTTTGCACATGTTTAAGTCCATTTCTACACATTCATACATAATGAAACTTGTATGTATGATTAGCACTCTCATTACAAGTGTGTACATTACTTATGGACTTACATCACATATACTTCACTCATGAATTCATAGTACAACTCTATATGTACATATATACCCTTATACATATACGGGGTCTCACAAAAGTAAATTATCAACCATTTTTATTAATTATTATAAGTTTGTAGATGCCTTATTATGCTAAACTTATGTTTTGAGCCTAATTAGGTGGGCTCAATTCACATCTTAATGGGCTAGGCATTTATTTAAGCCCGTTATTACATTTTCCTAATTATTTCATAAAGCCCATTATTCCATAAATCTTCTCTTGGGCCGTGGCCCACTAACCCATTAATCTATCTTGGGTTGTCCATCTTATCTTTTTAAAGGCCCATTAATAATCTAAAGCTCATTACATAAACTAAAGCCCATCAATAATACTTATTTTTTAGTTCATTGAGGAATTTTTACAAACACCTCATATGCATGTAAATCTCATACATCCTAGTTTAATTATTTCTCGAATTTGATCCCTCCAATTATTCTCATCATCATCTCAATTCAACAATATACATATAAGCTACTTAAATCACAAACCAGGTTTTTTGTAAACTACCCATACCCATTCGGCCAAGCTTTGATTCATGCCATATTGGCTGTTTTCCATACTAGATTTTATATAGCTATGTTTCATAAATTCCATAGGTAAACATGTATCAATTTGGGAGGGAAAGAACTCATCTAGCTATAGTTTCTAATGATGAAAATGGAAGGGAGTATATCTTCTTTCAATTCTTCCAACATCCAAATTTAGATATGTTGAAGTTCAAGTGATGGGAAACAGTTTTTATAAGGAAGCTTGCTGATATTTTGAAAGAAAAGGGATGGTTTGGCTATGTGAACAAAGCTTGAACTTAGCAAAATGGTGAAGAAGAAGAGCGGAAGTAGGGGACAGTAGCAAAAAGGGGAAGCAAATCTGATTTTTATACAGAAGTTTCTAGATATTTATTAGATAAATTTAGACCATTAAATGGGCTTTTAAATCTCTTGGGTTTTGGGTTGCAATTGGGTTTTAATTTAAATTAATTTGGGCTGGTGGCTTGGGTTTAATTCTTGGGCCAAGTACTTAGTTTATATATATAATATATATATAATATATATCTAGCCCAAGGCCCCATGTTAGTTAGCCCATCCTTTCCTTTCCATGCTTGGCCACTATATAATTTTCCATAAAACGCAATTACCAATAAGTATATATATTTAGCCCATACATTGCTTTTAATTTATTTTATTTCATTTTATAATTAATATTTTGAAAATAAGAATTTATTAACCCCAAGATTTATTTTCCATGCATTAACCATAGTTAGTTAGTTTAATTAGGGTTATGTCTCTTGGCCAAAACCGCTTATTGACTTTGACTCTGACTTTAACCTTAGACCACGTTTGACCATGTTTGACTATCCCTCACATAAGGTTTCCTATGTAAAAGGTTTCCCATTTTTGGAATTTTTCTACCCCTTAAGGCTAAAAATGCTAAAAATAGTTCAAACGATAGATTTTGAGCTTATTTAGGCCCTTTTTGGCATTTTGGTGATTCCTACATAGTCGAACCTATCCAAGTTAACTTTCCTTCATAACCTACCCATATTTTGTTGTTCTTTATCATTATTGTCAGTTAGATTAGTCTCATTCCATCTAATTCGATTCGGGCTAATTCCTTAACCACCTGTTCCTAATTATTCATCAAAACTGCAACTAACTTAAATCGCGTCGAAATTAAAGCATGGATCCTGACCTCAACTGTACCATGGACTCTATAGTTACTTTCCATACTCAGATTTAAGTTTCCAACTTCCAGAGGTTCCTTGGAGATCACAATTCAACCTTACTTATTTGGTTAAAGTGTAATGTTAACATGTCTATTAAGGAAAAGAAATGAGTTTTAGGTCTTACATCAGCTAGAATTGGAACCCATCAACAACAATTATCGGATAAGCCTCGTAGTATTTATATAAGATATAAACTACTGCGCAATAGTTTTTTCCATAAATGCTCAATAAGTCTCATAACAGTACAAAGTGCCTTAAAACTGTGAAAACAATATCATAGTGTTTTGAAATTGATGTAAAATGGATATTAAGCAAACTTATGAAATATCCGAAACTCATATACATTTAAAGAGAGATTTCAGAACAGATTATCCATGAGATTTCAAAAAAACCTTCATACAAATGGTATAATTCTCGTGTAAGCTTAAAATCTCAATAAGTATGTAAAAGCATAGAGATACAATATGCTTAAGCAGACTTAAAGGCCTACACCTAATTTCTCATATAAACTTTCCTTCTATAAAAATTTTGATTGCATAACGAGGCTATATATTCTATATCCCACCTACAAGGCAACAAATTATATACCCAACTCCAGCACACCTCAATTACATATTGTACTATTTAGTACATATACTTTCTCGTTACTCATCACACAATACACAACTCATGTCATATTCATCTTTACAACATCATTCCATCACATATCACACAAGTACAAAGTTACACAACACGACAACATCACTTATATAAATCACAATTTCATGCAAATTAATTTCAATAGTCACATATGCCATAAACTTACGTTGCAGATGCTTCCCGACATATTAAAATATTAAACTTACCAAAAGCGAAGCTCGAAAACCACTTGTTCAAGCTTACATATCTAGTACACCATGCCATTGATGTAGCTTGTTCTCACTACAATTACACACACAATCACATTACTCACCATCTTATACCAATTATACATTATTCTACCTTAAGCACACCTAGAATCTGAGTGTTCTCCACCTAGGCTATTATTGCCATAAGTGATAAAGTGACCATTTGGTACAATTCCATCGTTCTAATATTTTATCAACATTGATACTTGACCATCCATCAAATAATACGAAGTTTTGACCTTAGGTGTAAAATTACCATTTTACCCCTCTTGTCACCCAATATATAACTTTTCATATATAATCTTTTTAACCAATTTTCTTTCACCAATTCCATTTATTTATGCTTAATTACTTTAATTAAGCACCAATTAATAAGAACCCCATGAAACTAATACACTTCCTTTATAAAACCATAGGTGCCAAATTCACAACTTCATGCTCTCTTCATTTTCTCGTAATTCTAACACCATATATCATCTTATCATACCAGACCTATTGACATATATTGAAACTAGGAATAAAACCCAACTTTAACCAATAAACCCATAACGGCCAAAAATTATAGCCATTCCTAAGGAACTTATTTCTTCAATTTAACAACATTCAAATGTTTTATAGATATCCCTTAATGACATATAGTGTGCCTTGTAAAAGAAAGAAATGAAAACCCTTTTAATTTTAGTAATTTCTAAAACTAAAGAGTGAAACTCTGTAAAGCAATATCTTGAAAAATACAAAGTTTCAACTTACCAATTCACACTATGTGATAAAGGAGGGCATGAAGAACTACTTTGGTGAAGGAAACTAGAGCTAAAAATTGCTAGAAAATTGATTACAAGTCACGGTTTGGTAGGTAGCTTAGGTGACTTATGATTTTTCCTCCCATTTCTATCTCGTCACCTTCTCTTTGTCACTTTACAATTTTGTAGTGAAGATGAGCTTTTTCCAACTGATTAAATTCATATCCGACAAAATGCCAAGCTTTAGGCTTTAGTTAAATCTTGGCCATTAAAATATTTAGATATTTTAACTATAATCATTTTAAACTTTAATTTATTACTTTGTCACCCTTCCATGTTTTAATTTTAGCCAAGTAAATTTGGTAGGTGATAATTTAGATTATTTCATGCATGTTTGACCATTTAAATAGGTTAACCATATTTGATCCAGCCATTTTTGGTCTTTTTCATTTTTACCATTATAATTTTCATTTTAAAGCTTCGCTCGAGAATTTATGGGTCAATTATAATCCATTTCATTCCCTTAAATTAATTCATGGTGTTCGTTAAGTCAATGTGGCACTTTAACCTATAGACAAAATCATAAATTCATAATTGTTTCACTTTACCGATAAAAAATTGAAATCAATTTCAAATGCAACGTTTAAGCTTAGCTGAAGGTATATATCACTAATATATGATATATTGGACGATTCTGGGTGGGTACATGCTCTTTTGGACCCCCACGAATCTGTCTGTTCAGTCGAAATATGCATTAGTATCGAAAATAAAAAAAATCGTGTTTTAGCCATTTTTCACTGTTCACATGCTCTTATTATAATTGTAATATTCTTATATCAATATTGTGGATAGGAAATTAGGATTCTTACATCCTCCCAAATTTTGAGGAATTTGGTCCTCCAAATTCGTTTCGGTCTCGAATAGCTAAGGATGCTTCTCTCTCATAAGGCTCTCTAATTTCTAAGTAGCTTCCTCTATAGTATGATGCTGTTAAAGAACCTTAACTAATAGGATAGACTTAGATCTAAGAGTCTTTTCCCTACGATTCAGCATCTGGATCGGCTTCTTAATGCAACTCATTTCCTACCGTAACTCTAACGATTCATACTGAATGACATGAAAGCGATCCGGTTAGTACTTCCTCAACATAGAAACTTGGAAAACGTTATGTATACTTGCTAAGTTTATTGGTAAAGCCAAATGTTATGCTACATCCCAAACTCTGTCCAATATCCCAAAGGGACAGATGAAACAAGACTTAACTTTCCTTTTCGGTTGAATCTCATCATACCCTTGGATGGAGAGACCTTGAGAAATACCTTATCCCTAACCTGAAACTCAAGGTGTCATCTTCTGATCTCAACATAACTCCTTTGATGTCTTTATGTTATCCTCAATCGATCACAGATAACTCTTATAGTCTCAAAAGCTTTCTCAACCAACTCAATAGCAAATAACATACAGTCGTCCACCTCTTCCCACGCAATAGAAGATCGACATCTTCATCCATACAGTGCCTCATATAAAGCCATACTAATACTCGAATGGAAGCTATTATTAGAAGCAAACTCTACTAATGGTAGGTGCTCATCTTAGTAGCTTGAAAAATCAATAGCACAAGCTCTGAGCATATCTTCTAAAGTTTGTATCATCCACTTAGACTGACCATCTGTTCGAGGATGAAAAGCTGTGCTGAACTGCAATCTGGATCCCATGGCTTTTTGAAACTGTTCCCAAAACGAGAAGTAAACTAGGAATCTTTATCAAATACAATACTCCTTAGAACCCCATGCAACTTAATAATCTCTCATACATGCAACTCCGCTGAGTGGTTTAATGAATCCGTAGCTCTCATTGGTAGACTTCATTAATCTATCAACTATCACCCATATGTTATCATGACCTCACCTAATCCTGGGGAGTTCCACAATGAAATCAGCGGTGATGTGCTTCAATTTCTATGTTGTAACTAGTAAAAGTTTAAGTAAACTTGCTAGTCTTTGATGCTCAACCTTGATATATTGACATGTGAGACATCTCGACAAAAACTCTGTGATGTCGTTCTTCATCCCTACCCAATAGTATACTCTCCAAAGATTCTAGTACATCTTAGTACTACCCGAGTGCATAGTGTATCCAGTACTATGAGCCTCATATAATAAGAAGAGTATTTACTAGAATGAAATTGTAAGTAAAGTAGTTAAACACACATAAGCTACGTAAAGGCCAAATAAGTGCTATAAGAGCCACAAGCTAAACCGAGTATATCTAAATCATTTTGACTAAAGATGAGAACTTATAATGTTAAAATATAAAGAATTCATAAAGGAAAGTCGGTCTGATTCGGTCCCAAACACATTGAAGAAGAGGAAAGGCCAAAAAGGGGTTAAACGAGTCCAAAATTGTCTGTTTAAGGTGTTTTTGGTATATTCGCCTCCCGAAAATGGCCAAAACGTAAATACGAGAGTGTAACCATATAATATGACACTTGAATTTTTGAGAAAAAGTCAAACGTGGTCAATGGTCAAGAAAAGTCAATGGTAGTTAAGAAAAGTGGACTTTGACCATAGTTGACTAACCATGGTTAAAATTTAACCTAAGAAAGGTTAAAAAGTGGGGAAGAAATATTTTTAGTTAAAACACTCGATATTCATCCCCTGAAGCATGGAAAATTAATTTAATCGAAATCCAAATTAAATTAAATGGGTAAAATGCAATGGGCCAATGATGGAATTTTTAAAGCCCATTAAGGTTTAACAAGTGTAGGCCAAATTTCTTAAGCCCATTGGGCCGAATTGTTGGGCCAATTGGTGGACCCAATATTATTTCAATTTAAGGCCCAATTGATAGAAAAAGTTTCAGCCCAAAAGCCTAAAATAAAAGCCCAAACCGAGAAGCCCATTAGTTAAACAAGCATATTAGTAAATTAGTTAAAAGCCCAATTGGTAAACTATGACCCAACCATTACAAGCCCAAATTTATGGCTAAAATTGTGACTCAATGACTAAGTCTATTAGCTTAAAAATCAGCTAACACATAGTCTTCTTCAACCTTTCATTCTCGACAAACAAGAGGAAACCATTAACAACCTAGTTTTAAGCTTTATCTCACTAGAAATCACTACCCTAGAGACATATTTGGAACTTGCAATCTTCATGGAAGTTGTTCCAAATTGAGAGAGTATTAACATACTTTGGAATTGGCTATCTAGGATCCATATTGAGAGAGAGGGAATTCTTCAAAGGCCTCGGTCGAAGGGGGAACACCAAGCTAGGTATAATTTCAAGCTTCCAATTTCATATATGTTTTATCTATGGATTAATACAAGTTGATTGGTGCATGTTTTATGGATCAAAACACAAGAAAACACCATGAATCCATGTTGGCCAAAAATGGGTATTTGTGTTTTGATGAATACCTACTTGATTTTAAGACTTGTATAGGTTGGTATGTATGTGTGCTTGATTACGACATAGTTAATGTTAATCAATTTGATCAATTGGTTAATGAATTGATGATGGCACACAAGGTGTTTGATAAAATTCCTAAGTGAACATAAACTAAGGCTAAGGCATGCACACTTGGTGTTTGATGAAATGCCTAAGTGAAAGGCTAGCCAAATGGCCATAGGTGGTGTGAGACCGCGTATATGTATAATGGTATATATGTACATAGAAATGTAAATAGAGTTGTACTATGAATTCATAAGTGAAGTATGATGTAAGTCCATAAGTTAATGTACACACATGTAATAAGAGTTGTGATTGTACATACAAGTTACATTATGTATGAATGTAAAGAAATGGACTTAAACATGTGGAGAATGTGAGTAGAATGGATTATGAGTAGTGTGGTAAAATGGAAGTAGAATTGCATAAGTTGTGCACTTCCATTTGGTTTATATCGTATACTTTTGGTTATACAAGGATTCCACACAAGTTTCAATATGAATAAGGTATGTATGAATGTCATTTTCAAGTCTCAAAGATGATTGGATGAGAAAATGATCATGGCAACAAAATGTATGAAGTTTGGTAAGTGTTGCTGCAGAACAACTGCAAAAAATCTGGAAATTGTGAAGGGCAGATCGATCTCATGGGATGAGAGATCGATCTGGAAGAGCCAGAATGCTCTTATTTGGGCAATGGAATAGAGCATATCGATCTCCAATAGAGCCAGATCGATCTCCTAAGCATTCTGTATTGAAAAGATCGATCCTCAAGCACCCAGATCGATCTCCTTAGCTCTCTGTTTGGGAGCAGATCGATGTCATGCTTCGACAGATCGATCTCATGCTTAAAATGTCGTGAAAAAGAGGGATTTAAGAGGACCAGATCGATCTCCTCTTGGACCAGATCGATCTCCTCAAGCTATTTCTATAAAAGGAGGGCTGAAAATCTAAAAATTTTGAGAAAAACACCATTCTTCCATTTTCAACCCAAAAACCTAACTTTCTCTCTCTAAAATCAGTCATTTTCAGTAAGATTTGAAGAGAGACCATTAGAGGCAAAGTTTTTCCTATCAAGGAGAAGAACAACATAGTTGGAAGGCATTATCCCATTATCGGTATTGAAGGAGCTAAGGGCATTGTCATTTGGAGAAAGAAGAGAAATCAAATTGGGTAAGATTCTAACACTCCAACTATGGTACATTGTCTATTTAAGTGATTTTGGAGTTGTTTGGCATGAGTATGGATGGTTGAAACTATCTAAATACATTGGAATGATTATGACCTAGAAATGGTCTAGAGTGAGAAAGTGGAATGTATGGAGATTAATGATGAATGAGATATGTAGAAGTTATTAATAGTATTGTGGTATGATTGTAAGATGTGGTTAGTGGATAAATTGTGAGATTTATCTAAAAGAGGTAAAATGTGGATTAAGGCATTTGTAAAATGCATAAGTGAATAATATTGACTAGTGAGGTCAATTATGGGTTAAAAACATTAACTCAATTGATTGAATGAATGAATCGCAGCTTCCGAGGATACGCCGAGGTGAGTTGAGCCAAGAGCGTGAGAAGCTAAAAGGAAAGGAGTCACACCAAGTAAATCGAGGTAAGGGAATTGTGTGGACTCTTAGAGATATCTGTGCGCAATTTGGGCACATTAAATGCTTTGCTAGAATGCACGAGACATTAGGAAATGATGTTGGGTGATTGAAGGGAAAAAGTTGGGTGTTTGATAAAATGTGCATGAAAACAAAAGCATATTGCTTTGAAAATCATGTTTTATTGCCTTTTAGCAAATGATTGGTAGGTTGGCTAACATTGAAATGATTTGCAAAAGAAATGAGTGTGTTTTGGTTTTGTTAACCATATTTTGCAAAGTTTTGAGCCACCTACATGATTTCGTGAGTATGAAAGCGTGCTAAAGTATGACTCGCATGAGATTTGACGTGTTTTATATACATAAGTGCTAGAGGCACTAGTATTCACATGGAATTCATAATTGTTTTGGCATTGTGCTTGGAGTTTGTCTCGCACTGGATGCCCACCTTGCATGTTGCCGTGTTTGGAGCTTCGAGTAGACTGGGTGTCACATCGTTAAATAGGCTCACACGTGCCTTGTTTTGACATGATTAATTCGCAGTGTTAGGAGCTTTGGGTAGACAAGAGGTCGTACTGATTAAATAGGCTCACACGTGCGTTTGAGATGTGGCATGATATGATGTGTTGATTGGGTCCACGGAGTATGTGTACCGTGCATGTAGCATGGAGTACATTGTACCATGTTGAGATGTGATGTGTCGTTTTCGGACGAGATCTGCTATGGACCGACGGGTAGGATTTGACCCACCTCCCATGTGGAAGCATATAGTGGTGATATCCCGCACACCTGATCCGTGTAGTCGGTATCACAAGTTATGTACATAGGCCTTGAGGTTATTACCTGTTGTTGAACTGCCTATCTCACATGTCTACTGCTATTTGAGAATAAATCCATGTTTGAAATAATTTGTGGGTCAGGAAAGTCCAAGGGTGGGCTGAGACCTGACCAGTGTTGGATTGATATGTTAATGGTTTTTAAAGTGCATGAATGCATGATGTTTAATACCATGCTTTATTGTGAAAATGCATGATGGTTAATGTCATGCTATTTGAGAAAATACATGATGGGCAATGCCATGCTTTTATTGTGAATTATGCATGATGATTTATACCATGCTTTGAGTTGAAATGTGCACTGGATTTTAATAGCATGAATGCTTTACATACCATTAACACAATCATACACTCATGTTTTGAGATAAATGATGAATTAAATGCTTTTGAGCATGGCATCACGATCACGTAAATAGTGTAGTATCTACCTGTTCGCATGATTGCCTTACTGAGCGTGTGGTTTGCTCACCCCCCTTATTTCCCCCTCTCTACAGAGTGTTGAGTATAGATTGAGCGTGACTGGAGGCGTTTCCCTTTTGGTAATCCGCTGCATCCCATCGCTAAAGGTATACACACTTGGATTATTTTGTATCTAAACTAGACATAGCACAGTAGCATTTTGTATGTAACTATTGGGGATGTAAAACAATGTAAACACATGTAACAACTCTGATATATATACATTTATACAAGTGTTTACTTACGAATAATATACAAATTGAATTGGTATGATGGAGTGAGTTAGACGTCGACACACAGCCCAACTGTTGAGAGTGTGGTTGTTCACGATCAAGGAAGGATGACTAATAATTGATACATGAAAATGCGAAAAATTTGTACGTATTTTGGTGAGTTGAGGGTCGTGACAGAAGTTGGTATCGGAGCTCGAGTTGGTTTGACGTGTGTCATGTCTAAAATACTTAATAACTTGAAAATTTTCATCCCCAAGTTACTGTGCTTGTTTAGATACAATTGTGTGTGTGTCGATGGGTTGACTAAGTAATTGGTTGTGAATGTAGGGAATTGAGTAAATATGCCTAATACCAGTCACGGTAGAGGGATGAGAGCACAGGCTCGAGGCCGTAGAGGTAGACCTGGGGGTCGTGTTGAGCCAAAAACACACGAGGCTCAGGATGATGTTGAGGTGGAGGCTGATGTTGAGCACGCTCCACAGGGTCCAAAGGAGAGACCCGAGAGTACTGAGGCTCGCTTCGCGAGGATTGAGCGGAGCATTAAGATGATTGTGGAGTTGGTCACCCAATCTTTATTTGGAGTTGGCAGTAGACAGAGTCCCGCTACACAGGGTGATGCCGAACAGGCAGCAGCTCCTGAGGCATGGGCAGGGCCAGCCCAAAGACCTCAGACGACAGATACCCCACCCACACAGGATGTGCCTACGCCGGTTGCTACACCAGGCAGTAGAGGTTGGGGATATGGATGTGATTTAGATAGACTGCGGCAGTTCCAGAAGTTTGGACCGCCGTCTTTCAGTGGAGTAAAGGACCCAGTAGCGGCTGAGGATTGGATCAATGAGATCGAGAAATTATATGGGTTCTTTGAGTGCACTACTACCGAGATGGTAGCATTTGCCGCTTTTATGCTGAAGGGATCAGCAGAACATTGGTGGAAGTCCACCAGGCCTATTTTGAGAGCCCGACATACTGAGATCAGCTGGGATGTATTTCTAGCGGCCTTCCAAAGACAGTATGTCCCGGATACCGCACAACGGAAGCTAAAGATGGCATTTTTGGGACTGACCCAAAGGAGTAGGACTGTGGATGAGTATGAGACTGCTTTTATATCCCTAGGCAGATATGATCCCCATACCATGAGTAATGAGGTCGGGAAAATCCAGAAGTTTGTGGATGGATTGAGACCGACCATCAAGTCCAGATTGGTTCCTCTGGACATATCGACCTATGAGGAGGCAGTGCGCAGGGCGCAATTATGTGAACAAGATGTTGATAGAATCGCCTCAGAGTTTGGAAAGGTTAGTAAGATGAGGGACAGAGATAAGAAGAGACCAATGATGGATAGAGGCTTCAGTTATAAAGGAAGCAAGAGATTCTCTGGAAAGAGGTCGAGGATTGATGAGATTAGGGAGAGGACAGTTAATACTCCCATGTATCCGACCATTGCTCCAGCTAAGGGAATCGTGATTGGAGGGCCACGGCCTACTACGGAACAGTGTGGCAAGTGTGGCAGGTACCATGGTACTCGACCATGCTATGGATCTCCTGTAGTATGCTTCAGATGTGGGAAGCCAGGGCACATAATCGGAGATTGCCCAGAGATGATAGAGAGAGCCCCACAGAAGGAAAGGAGCCAGAGAGAGCTCCAGTTGGTACAGCTGCTCTGAGGAGGAGGGCTACAGCTGAGGAAAAGGGGAAGCAAGTAGTGGGTGTAAGCAGAGGACGAGTGCACGCATTGGACCAGGACACTGCGGATCAGTCATCGGATGTGGTAAAAGGTACCATCCAAATCTTTGATTTAGAAGCTTATGTACTGTTTGATCCTGGTGCCACGCATTCTTTTGTATCACCATCCTTTGCATGTAAATTATTGAAGCATGTAAAACCCACACTGCTTGATAAGATGTTGTTAATATCTACCCCTATGAATGATAGTCAGTTGACTGAGCATGTATATAGGGATTGTAAGATAAAGATAGGAGGTAAAGAGATGGCAGCCGATTTAATTTTATTAAATATGAGTGATTTTGATGTGATCCTAGGAATGGATTGGTTGGCTGCCAATCATGTTGTTATGGATTGTCATGCAAAAACTTTGATGTTTCCAAAGATAGACAATCTTGTAGTTAATTTTGTGAAATGAAATTAAAGAACATGATTATTATAAGTGTGATGAGTACAATCTTGATACATGATGTATGAAAGATAAATTTGATTTCATTTATGTAGGTGATGTGATGATTTATGATACTAATGGTGGAAAGAATAATGTGAAGGATTCATCGCTTTTGTGATTGAGACGAATAAGGCACGTCCGGAATTGGGAGACATTCCAATTGTTAGGGAATTTCCAGATGTCTTTCTGGATGAGTTACCAGGGTTACCTCTAAATAGGGAGATGGAGTTTGGTATAAACTTGGCACCTGGTACAAAGCCGATGTCCAAGCCACCATACAGAATGGCTCACGTCGAGTTGGAAGAGTTAAGGAAACAATTACAAAAGTTGCTAGAGAAAGGATTCATCAGACCGAGCATCTCACCTTGAGGAGCACCAGTTCTGTTTGTAAGGAAGAAGGATGGAAGCCTTCGACTGTGTATAGATTATCAGTTGTTGAATAAGGCCACCATCAAGAATAAGTATCCCCTTCCACGCATCGATGACTTGTTGGATCAGCTTAAGGGAGCGCAGGTCTTTTTCAAGATAGATCTGAGATCAGGGTACCATCAGTTGAAGATACGAGATGGAGATGTACCTAAGACAGCTTTTCGCACTCGGTATGGACATTATGAGTTTATGGTTATGCCATTCGGGTTGACAAATGCTCCCGCAGCTTTTATGTCTTTGATGAATGAGGTATTCCACCAGTAGTTGGATCGATTTGTTATTGTTTATTGATGATATACTGGTGTATTCAAGGTCTAGAGAGGAGCATGAACGGCACCTAAGGATAGTGCTGCAAACCTTCCGAGAGAAGAAGTTGTACGCTAAACTCAGTAAGTATGACTTTTGGTTGGAACAGATCTCTTTTCTGGGTCACATAGTATCGAAGGATGGAGTATCAGTGGATCCATCTAAGATTGAGGCTGTAGTTCAGTGGCAGAGACCCCAGACAGTGACAGAGATCAGGAGTTTTTTGGGTTTAGCTGGATATTATTGAAGGTTTGTATAGGGATTTTCGAGGTTAGCTGCTCCTTTGACACGCCTCACAAGAAAGAATGTGGAGTTTGTGTGGGATGATAAGTTTGAAGAAAGTTTTGAGGAGATAAAAAGGAGATTAACCATAGCTCCGATCCTCACCATTCCTACCAGCTCAGGAGGTTTCTCGGTGTATGCGGATGCTTCACATCTGGGACTGGGCTGTGTATTGATGCAGGATGGGAAGGTAGTAGCTTATGGATCAAGACAGTTAAAGGATCATGAGAGGAACTACCCGACCCATGACTTGGAGTTGGTAGCGGTGGTGTTTGCGCTGAAGATATGGCACCACTACCTCTATGGTGAGAGATTTCAGATTTATACAGATCATAAGAGCCTTAAGTACCTGTTCTCACAGAAAGAGTTGAACATGAGACAGAGGAGATGGCTCGAGCTGTTAAAGGATTATGATTGTGAAATCCTATACCACCCGGGTAAAGCAAATGTGGTTGCTGATGCATTGAGTAGGAAGCATCTCAGGATGGTATCACTTATGATGATCAGGGAACACGAGCTGTTGGAACAATTCATGAACCTCAGTTTGGATATGACCCCGCCTGACGCTGATAGTGGATTTATGATAGCTAGCCTGCAGTTGGAACCGGATTTGGTAGATCGAATCCGACAGGCTCAGCGAGTTGATCAGCAGTGTAGTGATATTGTCGGGCAGATACAGAGGGGTATAGACATGGACTTTGAGTTGAGTTCGGATGGACTGTTGAGGTTAAGAGGTAGGATATGTGTTCCTGATGATGTAGAGATCAGAAGGTTGATCTTGACAGAGGCTCACTCATCAAAGTATACAATACATCCAGGGAGTACTAAGATGTATCAAAACCTTCGAAAGGTTTATTGGTGGTCTGGAATGAAAAAGCACATTGCTGAATATGTTGCTAAGTGTCTCGTTTGTTAGCAGGTGAAGGTAGAGCATCAGAAGCCTACAGGGTTATTGCAGCCTCTACCGATACCGACATGGAAGTGGGAGCATGTCACCATGGATTTTGTGATGGGATTACCGAGGACCCGGAGAGGTCATGATGCCATATGGGTGATTGTGGATCGGTTGATGAAATAGCCCATTTTCTAGCTATGAGAGCTACCGATACTCTGAGCCAGTTAGCGAACCTATATGTGCGCGAGATAGTGAGGCTACATGGAATTCCAGTGAGCATTGTTTCTGATAGGGATGCCCGCTTCACTTCCCACTTTTGGGAACGTTTTCAGGAAGCGATGGGGACCCAGTTGAGTTTTAGCACCGCATTTCATCCTTAGACAGATGGTCAGTCAGAGAGGACTATATAGACCCTGGAGGATATGTTGAGAGCGGGTACATTGGATTTTGGAGGCTCTTGGGATGACCATTTGCCACTCGCAGAGTTTGCCTATAATAACAGTTTTCATGCGAGTATCGGATGGCACCATATGAGGCATTATATAGGCATAGATGTCGTTCCCCTATTGGATGGGAAGAGGTTGGTGACAGACAGATCTTTGCTCCCGACTTGGTTAGACAAGCCTCTGAGGACGTCCAATTGATATGTGAGAGGTTACGGACAGCTCAGAGCAGGGAAAAGAGTTATGCTGATAGGAGACGGAGACCACTAGAGTTTGATGTGGGTGAGTCAGTGTTTTTGAAAGTTTCCCCTTTGAAGGGAATTATGAGCTTTGAGAAGAAGGGAAAGTTGAGCCCTCGATATATAGGGCCATTTGAGATACTTGATAAGGTGGGAGATAAGGCTTATAGATTGGCATTGCCACCAGAGTTGGCAAGTGTGCATAACGTCTTCCACGTATCCATGTTGAGGAAGTATCACCCGGACCCGACACATGTGATAAGATATGAGCCTTTGGAGCTCAATGAAGGTATGACCTATGTTGAGAAGCCAATTCGGGTATTGGACAGAAAAGAGAAAGTGTTGAGGACAAAGATAATTCCCTTGGTGAAAATACTTTGGCAACATCACACTGTGGAAGAATCCACATGGGAATTGGAGAGTTTGATGCGGGAGAAGTATCCCGAGTTGTTCACCGAATAATTGGTTCTAATTCGGAGGACCAAATTTTCTAAGTGGGGGAGAATGTGAGACCCCGTAAATGTATAATGGTATATATGTACATAGAAATGTAAATAGAGTTGTACTATGAATTCATAAGTGAAGTATGATGTAAGTCCATAAGTTAATGTACACACATGTAATAAGAGTTGTGATTGTACATACAAGTTACATTATGTATGAATGTAAAGAAATGGACTTAAACATGTGGAGAATGTGAGTAGAATGGATTATGAGTAGTGTGGTAAAATGGAAGTAGAATTGCATAAGTTGTGCACTTCCATTTGGTTTATATCATATACTTTTGGTTATACAAGGATTCCACACAAGTTTCAATATGAATAAGGTATGTATGGATGTCATTTTCAAGTCTCAAAGATGATTGGATGAGAAAATGATCATGGTAACAAAATGTATGAAGTTTGGTAAGTGTTGCTGCAGAAGAACTGCAGAAAATTTGGAAATTATAAAGGGCAGATCGATCTCATGGGATGAGAGATCGATCTGGAAGAGCCAGAATGCTCTTATTTGGGCAATGGAATAGAGCATATCAATCTCCAATGGAGCCAGATCGATCTCCTAAGCATTCTGTATTGAAAAGATCGATCCTCAAGCACCCATATCGATCTCCTTAACTCTCTGTTTGGGAGCAGATCGATCTCATGCTTTGACAGATCGATCTCATGCTTAAAATGTCGTGAAAAAGAGGGATTTAAGAGGACCAGATCGATCTCCTCTTGGACCAGATCGATCTCCTCAAGCTATTTCTATAAAAAGAGGGCTGAAAAATCTAAAAATTTTGAGAAAAACACCATTCTTCCATTTTCAACCCAAAAACCTAACTTTCTCTCTCTAAAATTAGCCATTTTCAGTAAGATTTGAAGAGAGACTATTAGAGGCAAAGTTGTTCCTATCAAGGAGAAGAACAACATAGTTGGAAGGCATTATCCCATTGTTGGTATTGAAGGAGCTAAGGGCATTGTCATTTGGAGCAAGAAGAGAAATCAAATTGGGTAAGATTCTAACACTCCAACTATGGTACATTGTCTATTTAAGTGATTTTGGAGTTGTTTGGCATGAGTATGGATGGTTAGAAACTATCTAAATACATTGGAATGATTATGACCTAGAAATGGTCTAGAGTGAGAAAGTGGAATGTATGGAGATTAATGATGAATGAGATATGTAGAAGTTATTAATAGTGTTGTGGTATGATTTTAAGATGTGGTTAATGGATAAATTGTGAGATTTACCTAAAAGAGGTAAACTGTGGATTAAGGCATCTGTAAAATGCATAAGTGAATAATATTGACTAGTGAGGTCAATTATGGGTTAAAAACATTAACTCAATTGATTGAATGAATGAATCGCAGCTTCCGAGGATACGCCAAGGTGAGTTGAGCCAATAGCGTGAGAAGCTAAAAGGAAAGGAGTCACACCAAGTAAATCGAGGTAAGGGAATTGTGTGGACTCTTAGAGATATCTGTGCACAATTTGGGCGCATTAAATGCTTTGCTAGAATGCACGAGACATTAGGAAATGATGTTGGGTGATTGAAGGGAAAAAGTTGGGTGTTTGATAAAATGTGCATGAAAACAAAAGCATATTGCTTTGAAAATCATGTTTTATTGCCTTTTAGCAAATGATTGGTAGGTTGGCTAACATTGAAATGATTTGCAAAAGAAATGAGTGTGTTTTGGTTTTGTTAACCATATTTTGCAAAGTTTTGAGCCACCTACATGATTTCGTGAGTATGAAAGCGTGCTAGAGTATGAATCTCACGAGATTTAATGTGTTTTATACACATAAGTGCTAGAGGCACTAGTTTTCACATGGAATTCATAATTGTTTTGGCATTGTGCTTGGAGTTTGTCTCGCACTGGATGCCCACCTTGCATGTTACCGTGTTTGGAGCTTCGAGTAGACTGGGTGTCACATCGGTTAAATAGGCTCACACGTGCATTGTTTTGACATGATTAATTAGCCGTGTAAGGAGCTTCGGGTAGACAAGAGGTCGTACTGATTAAATAGGCTCACACGTGCATTTGAGATGTGGCATGATATGATGTGTTGATTGGGTCCACGGAGTACGTGTACCGTGCATGTAGCATGGAGTACATTGTACCGTGTTGAGATGTGATGTGCCGTCTTCGAATGAGATCTGCTATGGACCGACGGGTAGGATTTGACCCACCTCCCATGTGGAAGCAGATAGTGGTGATATCCCGCACACCTGATCCGTGTAGCCGGTATCACAAGTTATGTACATAGGCCTTGAGGTTATTACCTGTTGTTGAACTACCTATCTCACATGTCTACTGCTATTTGAGAATAAATCCATGTTTGAAATAATTTGTGGGTCAGGAAAGTCCAAGGGTGGGCTGAGACCTGACCAGTGTTGGATTGATTTGTTAATGGTTTTTAAAGTGCACGAATGCATGATGTTTAATGCCATGCTTTATTGTGAAAATGCATGATGGTTAATGCCATGCTATTTGAGAAAATGCATGATGGGTAATGCCATGCTTTTATTGTGAATTATGCATGATGATTTATACCATGCTTTGAGTTGAAATGTGCATTGGATTTTAATAGCATGAATGCTTTACATACCATTAACACAATCATACACTCATGTTTTGAGATAAATGATGAATTAAATGCTTTTGAGCATGGCATCACGATCATGTAGATAGTGTAGTATCTACCTGTTTGCATGATTGCCTTACTGAGCGTGTGGTTTGCTCACCCCCCCTTATTTCCCCCTCTCTACAAAGTGTTGAGTACATATTGAGCGTGACTAGAGGCGTTTCCCTTTTGGTAATCCACTGCATCCCATCGCTAAAGGTATACACACTTGGATTATTTTGTATCTAAACTACATAGCACAGTAGCATTTTGTATGTAACTATTGGGGATGTAAAACAATGTAAACACATGTAACAACTCTGATATATATACATTTATACAAGTGTTTACTTACGAATAATATACAAATTGAATTGGTATGGTGGAGTGAGTTAGACGTCAACACACAGCCCAACTGTTGAGAGTATGGTAGTTCACAATCAAGGAAGGATGACTAATAATTGATGCATGAAAATGCGAAAAATTTGTACGTATTTTGGTGAGTTGAGGGTCGTGACAGGTGGTGTGGTGCTCGGCATAGTGCGCGACAGATGGCTCTCGGCCACATGCCATGGTCGAGAGGCCAAGTGGGCCAAGCCGATGTGGTCTCGACCCAATAAGCAATCATGGGCCTTAGACCAGGTCGAATAAGAGTTGATGGGCCCTACAAGCCTAATAGGTCCAGACGAAATGAATAGTAAAGTGAAATGGGTTTAAGACAATGTTAGGCCCATTAAAGCCCAATAAGAGTAAATAGACCCATTAAGTGAAATAGATTGTATTTAAAGTTAAATACATATGAAAAAAATATAATTAACCTGATAAATTGTTATATGCAGCTCCAGAGTCCATATTGGGAGCTAATCGGACAACGTGATTGAACAGTGACTGGAAAGTGGAAATCTTCAACGTGATTTCAGGTAAGGGAATTTTGCGGGTAGTTAGAGATATCTGCACGTAGTTTCATCTAATTTTACATCGACTTAAAAAGTCTAAGGGTCAAAGAAAGTGAATAATATTTATTCAGACCCAATATGGATAAATTACGATATTACCCCTAACTAAGGGTAAAAAGTCAAAGTTTAGGAAAAGTTCCAAAAAGCATGGAAATCACGTTTTTGAATGCTTGCATTGCTGTTTAGCATAAGAATAGATAAATTGGCCAATGTTTTTGTGAAACACAAAATTGCTCAATTACGGTGCTGATTTTACAATTTTAAAATATCACTGTTTAAATGAGTCATCTATCGAGTTATGTGAAATCAAATCGTGTTGGAGCACTACTCGCACTTGATTTTATATGTTTTCTATATGAAAAGTGTTGGAGTGATTACTCACACTTGATTTTCCATGACATACATGGCATAGTACTAGAGCGTTGCTCGTACTTGATTTTAATGAGTTTTATGCATGACATAATACTAGAGTGATTGCTCGTACTTGATTTGAAATGTAAATTATGCTAGACCTAGTGCTGGAGTGTTACTCAAACTAGTGTTCGAGTTTGTGATATGTGTGAAATAGTAATTTAAGCGGGGTGTCGACTGTGAGTCTCACTCAAGGCTCGCACTGTAACTTTGATGTGATATACATGATATGTAAAAACCATTTTGATTTCCTCGTGTAGACTAAGTGTCAAATAGATGACATGTTCACATGTGGTTTTATAGACGTGGTATTGATTACCCATTGAGATAGGGTCCACAGGTGTACGTTGTACTATGTATATGTCACGAAGTACGTTGTACCGTGTGTTGTTTGAGAGTGATAGGTGGAGTTGAGGGGTTCATAGCTGGCGGTTGTGCGGATTTACCCACCTCTCATTATAGCAGTGATGCCCCGTACACCGAGTATTGTGTAGTCTGGGATCACCGTATAGGATATGGCTATAGTCCAGGATATTATAGCATTTAGCCACCAAATGTCACATGATTATATCACATGATTTTACGAATTTGGGTAGACCTGAGGGATGGGTCGGAAGCTGATTGATATGTTTTAATTACTGAAATGCCATATTTAACATGTTTGAATTTAAATGGCATGATTTATTTTAAAGGCATTATGAGTTTACAAAGATGCAGTATTTTGCATGCAATGCCTATATTTACGAACTCAGCATGATTTTTGTACATGTGATTAAATATGTACATACTACTTCAGGTTTCCAATACATCCTTTAAATGTGAAACTAAGGAAAGAGTATTTCATGGCATGGCATTATTTTCAGTAGATAGTGTACTAAGCTAGTGAGCTCACCCCTTTAATTTTCCACATCTCTACAGAGCCTACGTAGTAGATAGAGTACGACTGAGGACTTGCATTCCTTTGTCCGCTGCATTCCCATCGAGCGAAAGGTATATACATCACGTACGATTTTGTATCTGAACATATGACAGCATAGTGATGTAAACAATGTAATAATGGGGGATGTATTTGTATTTAAATATATGTGAGCTTACTTATGGTACAAAAGTATTCACAGTCAATAGATAGTTTATATTGACATGTATGCATCATTTTGAATGGATGATATGGTAAACAAAGGTAATGATACTAATACCAAATCATAGCCCAACTGTTGGTGGTTGAATGATGACAGGAAGAAAGGTAAGAAAAAGTGAAAATTTTGTAGTGGTTTTTGATAAAAGTCGGTCCTGACAATATCTGTCTCTATAGGGTATCATCGGGATACATATTCGACCTTTGTATCTCAAAATACCATCCTCACCCTGTAATCTTGTAAGACCCTGTATAAGTTTAACCTTGTATATCTATGTAAATGAATTCATAAGTATGGAGATATACTTGTAATGTGAAGTATACGTGATGTAAGTCCTTAAGTTTAATGTACACATGTAATAAGAGTTGTGATTATACGTACAAGTTACATTATATATGAATATGAAGAAAATGGACTTAAACGTGAGAGGAATGTGAGTAGAATGGAAAATGAGTAGTGTGGTAAAATGGAAGGAAGATTGCATAAGTTATGCACTTCCATTTGGTTTATATTGTATACTTTTTGTTATACAAGGATTTCACACAAGTTTTAATAGGTATAAAGTATGAATGGATGCCATTTTCAAGTTTCAAAGACAATCGGATAAGAAAATGACTATGGCAGCAAATTGAAGTTGTTTTGGTGTGAGTACCTGCAAAAAAACTGCAGTAAAATTTGGAAATATGAAGGCCAGATCGATCTCATGGGATGAGAGATCCATCTGGAAGAGCCAAAATGCTCTTATTTTGAGCTATGGAATAGGACAGATCGATCTCCAATGGAGCCAGATCGATCTCCTAAGCATTCTATAAAATACAGATCGACTTATAACGACTGTGTGGCACTTTGCTCCTGCAGGATTCAAGAGGTGGCCCCCACAGTCTTACTCATACGTACTGTCGACTTTGGTAGCCCCACAGGTCCCTCACGGCTTTATCGAGGTAAATACCCCAATTTGCGTCCTTAGAGGTTCGAACCCAAGACCTTAAAGTCTTTGTTCTTGCACAAATTAATTTGGGTTGGGAAAGGATGGGCTTTTAAATCTCTAACAAAGACTTTAAGGTCTTGGGTTTGAACCTCTGAGGACGCGAATTGATGTATTTACCTTGATAAAGCCGTGAGGGGCCTGTGGGGCTTCCAAAGTGGACAGTACGTATGAGTGAGACTGTGGGGGCCACCTCTTGAATCCTACGAGAACAAAGTGCCACACGGTCGTTACAGATCTCCCCTAAGACCAAATCGATCTTTTGAAAATTTTGTAATATGCAGATTGATCTTTCCCAAGACCAAATCGATCTCAAGCCTCGACAGATAGATCTCCTGCCTTCAAATGCCGTGGAAAAAGAGGGATTTTAAGAGGACCAGATCAATCTCTACCCAATGCAGATCGATCTCATCAAGCAAATTCTATAAATATGGAGCAGTTGGATCTGTTATTTTTCGAGACAAAACCAATCTTTTCCATTTTCAACTTAAAACCTAGCTTCTCACTCCTAAATCCACACATTTTTAGTAAGATTTGAGGGAAACTTATTAGAGGCAAAGTTGTTCACATTAAAGAGAAGAACAACATAGTTTAGAGGCGGTATTTCCTCACTTGTTGGATTGAAGAATCAAGGTGCATTTTCATTTGGAGCAAAGAGGAAAACAAACTAGGTGAGTTTCTAATGCAAATACTCAAGTACATTGTTTGGATATTGATGTGGGAGATGATTTGGTATGCATAGAAATGGTAGAAACTACCTAGAGTAGAATGAATCCACCATGACCTAGAAATGATCTAGTGTGAGAAAGTGGAATGTATTGAGATTAATGATGAATGGGGTATCTTGAAGTGATAATAGTGTTATGAGTATGATTTTAAGATGTTAGTAAATAAATGGTGAGATTTACCAAAAAGGGGTAAAATGTGGATTAAGGCATTTATGAATGCATAGATGAATTATATTTACTAGTGAAGTCAAAATGTGAGTTAACAAAATTAACTCAAGTGACTTGGATGAATGAATCGTAGCTCCCGAGGATACACCGGAGCAAGGCGAGCCAAGAGCGTAAGAAACTAAGAGGAAGAGAGTCGCACTCAAGTAAATCGAGGTAAGGGAATTATATGGATTCTTAGAGATATTTGTGCGTAATTTGGGTGCGTAAATGTTTTGCTAGGATGCATGTGAAACTAGTAAATGATATTGGGTGTTTGAAGGGCAAAGAGTTAGGTTTTTGAGAAATGTGCATGAAAACAAAAGCATGAAGTTTTGAAAACCATGTTTTATTGCTTTTTAGCAAATGATTGGTAGGTTGGCTAACATTTGAAATGAATTGCAAAAGAAATGAGTTGTTTTGGTTTGTTAACCATGCTTTGCAAAGAATTGAGCCACCTACATGGTTTTTGTGAGAATGAAAGCATGCTAGAGTATGACTCACACGAGATTTGATGTGTTTTATACGCATGAGTGCTGGTGCTTAGCTCGCACTAGATTTACATGGATTTCTATGATGTTGTGCTTGAGTGGAGCTTACACAGCCTTTAAACTGGTTTTGGCATGGTGTAGAGCATGGCTCGCATTAGATGCCCATCATACTTGATGTCATGCTAGGAGCTTCAGGTAGACTGGGTGTCACTCCGATTAAATAGGCTCACACGTGCATTTTTGAGATTGTGACATGTTGATAGCCGCGTTAGGAGCTTCGGGTAGACAAGAGGTCGTATTGATTAAATAGGCTCACACGTGCGTTATGAGATGTGGCGTGATATGATGTGTTGATGTGGATCCACAGAGTACGTTGTACCTTGCACGTAGCATGGAGTACGTTAACCGTGTTGTGATTGTGATATGCCATCTTCGAATGAGATCTACTATGGACTGGCGGGTTAGATTTGACCCACCTCCCGTGTGGAAGCAAATAGTGCTGATATCCCGCACACTTGATCCGTGTAGCTGGTATCACAAGTTATGGCCGTAGACCTAGAGGTTATTTCCCTTATTGAATTGCCTATCTCACATGTCTTGTTTTATGAATAAATCCATGTTTTTGAAATGTTTTGTGGGTCAGGCTAGTTCGAGAGGAAGGGGATGAATCATGACCAATGATGATTTTATGATATGAGAAAACATGTTAATGGTTTTTAAAGTGCACTAATGCATGATGATTAATGTCATGCTTTATTGTGAAAAATGCATGATGATTAATGCCATGCTTTATGGTGAAAAATGCATGATGATTAATGCCATGCTTTATTGTGAAATATGCATGATGGTTTATGCCATGCTTTGAATTGAATTGTGCACTGGATTTTAATAGCATGAATGTTTTACATACCATTAACACAAGCATGAACTCATATTTTAAGAAATGATGAAATGTATGCTTTGAGCATGGCATCACGTTTACGTAGATAGTGCAGTATCTACCTGTTTGCACGATTGCCTTACTGAGCATGTGGTTTACTCACCCCCTTATTTTCCCCTCTCTACAGAGATTTGAGTATAGATTGAGAGCGACTGGAGGCTTTCCCTTTTAGTATCTGCTGCATCCCATCGCGTAAAGTATACACACTTGAATTATTTTGTATCTAAACTAAACATAACACAATAGCATTTTGTATGTAACTATTGGGGATGTAAAGAAATGTAAACACATGTAAACAACAACTCTGATTTATCTATACAAGTGTTTACTTATAAATAATATGCAATTTAAATTGTATGGTGGAATGAGATAGACATTGACACACAGCCCAACGGTTGAGAGTGTGGTTGTTCACGATAGAGGAAGGACGATTAACAAATGATGCATGAAGTTGCAAAAACTTTGTACGAATTTTGGTAAGTTGAGGGTCGTGACAAATCTACACTCGACCCCTGCTTTGCTTGACTAGCCAACTCAATCATACCTGGATCCTATCTCTAAACATGTTTGATCTAATCGACTAAACTCAACTTGATCTTCAAACTAGCTATAACGACACGTAAACTCATCTTTGAGAGCTTCTCCATCAAATTCCACTCCTGTACCATCATATAAGAAACCATACCAATACTTTGCCAATTTAGAGTATCAGCAACTACTTTAGTTTTCCCCAAATGATGCACAATTTCACAATCGTAGTCCTTTAGAAGCTCTATCCATCTGGGTTTTCTTATATTCAAATCCTTTTATGAAAGCAGGTACTAAAGGCTTTTATGATTAGTGAAGATCTAAAACTTTTCACCATAAAAATAGTGGCACCATTTCTTAAATGCAAAATAACTTCAACTAGCTCGAGATCATGGGTGGGGTAATTCTTCTCATAATCTTTGAGTTGTTTAGATCCGTAGGGCACTACCTTACCATGTTGCATTAACACACAACTCAAACCCTAGAGAGAAGCATTACTATACACAACAAAACCCCCAGAGCCACTTGGTATGGTAAGTACAGGTGCTTTTGTCAACCTCTTCGTAAGCTCCTAAAAATTGCTCTCATATTCCTCAATCCACCAAAATTTGACATTCTTATGTGTTAAACGTGTCAATGGAGCAGCAACCTTCAAGAAGCCCTCTAAAAACTTGAGTAATACCCTACTAATCCTAAGAAATTACGGATCTCAGTGACTGACTTTGGCATTTCCCATCTTAATACGGTCTCTATCTTAGACGGATCTACTAAAACCCTATCCTTATTCACCACATGACCCAGACAAGAAATCTTTTTTAGCTAAAACTTACACTTACTGAACATGGTATAGAGTTGTTTATCTCGTAGAGTCTAAAGAACTATCTTCAAATGTTCCTCATGCTCTTCCCAGTACTTGGAGTAAACAAAGATGTCATCTATGAATACTATAACAATCTGATCCAAATAAGGCTTGAAGATCTCAATCATAAAGCTCAAAAGTGTTGCAAGTGTATTAGTTAACCTGAAAAGCACAGCCAGGAACTCAAAGTGTCCATATCGAGTCTTAGTAGTTATTTTGGGTACATGTCACCTCTAATAGTCAACGATGGTACCCAGATCGTAAATCAATCTTAAAAAAAACTTGTGCACCTTGCAATTGGTCAAACAAATCATCTATTCGTGGTAGAGGATAGTTATAATTCACTGTAACCCTGTTTAACAATCTATATTTAATGCACAACCGGAGACTTCCATCTTTCTTCTGTACAAAAAACATTGGAGCACCCTATGATGACATATTAGGTCTGATAAACCCCTTATCTTACAGATCTTGCAACTGTGTCTTCAACTCATCTAACTTAACTAGTGCCATCTTGTATGGGGGCTTCGAGATAGACTGAGTCCTGGTTGTAGGTCGATGGCGAACTTAATCTTTCTCTCAGGTGGTAAATCGAGAAAGTTGTCTAGGAACACATCTGGAAAATCCTTGACTATATATATATCGACTAGCTTTTAGATGTGGCTTGTCAATATCCTCCATAGATGCCAAATAACCTTCATTTAAATAATAAGAATCTCATAAGAGTTCATATACAACAAAAAGAAACTTCTCATAGCATTTCAGACTCAAATTTTAGTACAACTTTCTCTAAGAGAGAAAAGGTTACAATCTTATTCATACAATCCACACTAGCACGATTGGTGGCCAACCAATCCATACCTACAAGAAGATCAACATCATACATGTTAAGTAAAATAAGGTCGACCTCTGATTCTTTTTCTTCCACTTTAACTTTACATTTTCTCACAACATACTCAGTCATTTGGGATTCTTTAAGTGGAGTACATATATGCAACATATATCTCAATGACTTTGATTCTATGCTCAGTCTGTTAGCAAATAAAAGAGAAATCAAACAATACATAAATCCTGGGTCTATTAAACATAAAGCTTCACAATTCGAGATTAAAAGCTTTCCCTTAACTACTATGCCTAATGCATCAGCTGCCTCATAATCGAGTGTGAACACACTGCCCTATGCAACTGACTTCTTCCCCTTATCTATTGATACCTTACCCTTATCTACAGTTAGTGGTTTTACAAACTAAGTCTCAAAGGCTTTCCACTTTGGACAATCATAGATAAAATGTCCATTTTTACTGTATTTAATGCAAGTGCTAGTATCAGTATGACACATTTTGTTCCCATGATATCGACCACACTTAAAAAATGTTTGATCTGTCCCAGGCTTCCCAGCTTGTGGTTGAGACGTGTTAGTTTTTTTCCTCTTACCCTTACCCCGAGACTTTCCCTGATATGGCTTACTCTATGCTGGTCGCTTACCCTAACTTTTTCTCTTGCTTTTGATCTTACACTAAACCAGTGACTTATTAAGGTTCTGTTTAACTAATTGTGCCCGCGGGGTAGCCTCTGAATATGAAATAATTCTAAATGCCACTAATCTACCCCTAATCGTAGGTCTCAAACCATCTATGAATTTTGCTATCTTGCAGACCTCATCTTGAGCTATCAATGGGTCATACCAGCTCAACATAGTAAACGAGACTCATACTGTCCCAGTATCATACTTCTCTAGGTTAATGATAAGAAATCTATCTGCTTTATCCTTTATACACTCCTTGGGAAGTAACGCTCGTGGAAAGTTGTAAAAAATATCTCTCAAGGTATAAAGGGATCCTGACCTCTTACAGAAATCTTAATAGATCTTCACCAATATTCAACCTTGCCCTTAAATATATACACTGCTAACTATACTTCCTCCTCAGACTGACAGGCCATATACTCGAAAATCTTCTTCATTTCTATCAACCAGGTCTCTACCTCCTCGAGCTGTTTAACACCTTGGAATGTCGATGGGTTCATCTTCTATCAAAGTTCAAACTTAGGTACGCAGAAAGCAGAGGAGGAACAACCTGTAGAGGAGGTGGCTACTGTAGAGGTACTAGTGCTAGTTGGGAACCAAGTACTGGTTGAACTGGTGGTGGTGGAGCTTGTGGTGGTGCTGGTGTAGTCATATTTCTTTGCAACTATGCAATCACTTCCGTCAAATTTTGCATACTCGCTGCCATATTGGCAACGTTCCGCTCTAGTGTTGCCAATTTACTCGGTGCATGTAAGCACTCTGGCGGATGTTGTGGTAGAGCAATTGCGAGTTGAGGTGTCTCAGGTGATAGTAGTACCTTGGGCATCACCCGTGGAGGTCTCCTTCTACCACGCCACATCATCAGCAATACTGCATTAATGAAACGTGCATGCATTAGAACAACATCACATAGCTTCGCAGTTCATAGTTAGATAGTTATAGTACTATGAGATGTGAGAACCGAGACATAAACCTTGTGAGAACTGAGACATAAACCTTACTTAAGACCTTTCTCTTGCTGACTCAACTAGACAAACTCCACTTTGATATCAAGAAATCTGTCATGATCCAAAGGACGTGATTTTTCTTATACTTTACTACGAAAGTACAAAAATTTGGGTAAATATTTCACTTCTTCTTACACTATGTTTGTACAGTAAGTCAGTATCCTATAGTCAACATCGGTACCCTGTGGCCCCATACGGGTTTAAGATAACTATACCTAAGGCCCTAGTCTAATAAACCTGAAAAATAAGTTTAAAACAAATTTTGGCAGAGTTTTCATGAAATTGCATAATTCCCTGCCAACATAATACCAACAGATAGCCACAAAATATTCCCCGACAGTCATATTTCTAATTTCAATACTTAGTCGTTTGTATCACTATATTACCTATCTTTTATAATATTTTCAAAATTTTTCAAGCTTATCTCGACCTCCAAAATATTGTTAAACTAAATAATATGAATTTTTCCTCAGTTTGGACATATTTCCCAATAATCATTTGTTTACATCCTGGGTTAACCAAAATTCATAAACCAAGTTCATATACTCTACACATCTCATCTAATAATATAGTATAAAACTATCTATAAATAACATTTTTAAATAAGGGATAGTACACCGAAGTATGAACTGCGTAGTAACTCAAAGCTTGAACTTGACAAACCTAGTGCTATCTCGAGCGACAGAACTATCTCATTGATCTGTAAGGAGAGAAGGGGTAAGCTTTCGGGAAAGCTTAGTAAGGCACTGCACAATAATAGAGATAGTAAAAATAGGTAAGTTGTTCAATCAATGTATGCAACACTCTATCACATTCATTTCATTTCAATATCTCGTTTTCTCGTTTTATAATCTCATATAAAAATTTGTAGTTCTCGTACTTCTATGCAAGGACTCCGATGATGCTGTCAAGGGATTTCGAGGCATCGAATGAAAGGTACTTAGAAGTACCTCATTTCCCCGGGCACCTGACATCAAACTAACTAGTCCTATACCGCATATCACTTTTACAATCACATCTCGTATTATGAATGCAAGTGCAATATACTCATGTTATACATGTAAAACAATGCAGTTATGGTTATAATACTCGTAGTGCACTTTCATAAAAACGTATCTCGTATCACGTTAAAGATTTCATATCAATAAATAGTGCTCAGTAAAAGTCTCATAAATAGATAAAACAATATCATGCAATTTCTCATAAATCTCGTAATGAACACATATTTCTCGTTAAAACTCGTCATATGCATATAATTCTCATCAATCTCGTAGTAAACATGTACTTCTCGTAAATCTTGTAGTAAACATATGTTTCTCGTAAAGCTAACTCCTACATAAGTCACTAATATGAGCGGGCCTATTGTAACTATCATTAAGTAGTTCCTGTTTACCTTAGAAACCAGGGTGTTATCTATGGCCATAAATTTTCATCATCTCTAATTATAAGGATCAGTTAGAACAGGAACCCATCAATGACAATTAGTCAGATGAGCTCATAGTAGTTATATAAGATATAAACTATTGTGCAATAGTTGTTTCCATAATGCTAAATCAGTCTAATAACAGTACGGGGTGCCTTAAAACTATAAAAATAATATCATAATGTTTTGAAATTAATGTAAACATGGATATTAAGCAAACTCATGCAATATCCTAAACTCATATACATATGAGAAGAGATTTCAAAACATATTATCCATGAGATTTCAAAAAGCTTTTATACATACAATATAGATCTCGTGTAAGCTTAAAATCTCAATAAATATGTAAAAGCATAAAGATGCGATATGCTTATGACCTAAAGGCTTACACTTGATTTCTCATATAAATTTCCTTTTTATAAAAATTTTGGAAGCATAACGAGGCTATATGTTCTATACCCCACCTACAAGGCAAATACAAATTATATACCAAATAGCAGCACATCTCAATTATATATTGTACTATTTAGTACATATACTTTCTCGTTACTCATCACACACTACACAACTCATGCCATATTCATCTTTACTTCATCATTCCATTACATATTGGCTAGTATAAATGTAGTAGCCATTTAAGACACAAAGATGTAATGTTACACAACTCGACAACATCACTTATATAAATCAAAATTTCATGCCAATTAATTTCATTAGTCTCATATGCCTTATATTTACGCAGTAGAAGCCTCCCGGTATATTGAGATATTGAACTTAGCAAGAGCAAAGCTTCACAACCACTTAGTTATTTCTTTTTTAATCTTTATATTTTAATTTTAAAAACAATATGTTTTAATTTTAGGAATGTTTTTATTTTCAGGTAAACTTAAAATTTTTATATAGATTTGAAAATCTAATTCAAATTTAATTTTTTAAATAATGTCCATAATGTTTTGGGAAAAAAATCAAATTCAATCAAATGTTAAAATTATATTATAAATTTCTTAATATTTGAATTATTGTTATATTAAAATTTAAATTTAAATGTGGAATAAGAATAATAAAATATTTTAAAATGACTATAAAATCAAATGTTAAATATAATAAGGAAAAAATATTTGATATTCAAATATATATATATATATTTCATCTTTTAGATTAATTTTATTTAATAATTGAATTTAAAGATTCAATATTAGTTTTGTTGATAATACATTATTGATATAATTATAAATAATAATAAAAAATTAAAATTATTAATTAAGAAAATTGTATCATTTATTAACTTATTATTTTAATTTTTTTAAAATAATCATATAATCATAGTCCACGTTTGTCTAGTTATAAATTCAAATTTCACGAGTTTTGGATGGGATGATTTTAATTTCAGTTCTTATCCGAATTTGGTCATATCGAGTTTTGGCTGTGCTGGTTTCAGGTTTTTCCGAATTCAGATTTTAGGTTCAATTTTTTTTTCTTGTGGCTTTTTTCAGATTCAGATTTTTAACTTTCTTTAATCAATTCGGATCAATCTGTGTTCAATCACAAATCAGGCTAAGCGGGTTTTTGAATTCGAATCAGTTTTGTCAGCTCTAAATCTTTCACTTTATTATTATTATTATTATTGATAGAGGTCATACACATCAAAGTCCACATAGACAAACATTGGCCAACAGAGGACAGCCACGTGTCAGATTCTAAGCACCAAGAGGCATATGCCAAGTGGCAAACACTGAAAGGTGGCAACAGAGTCTACTAGGCGACAGAGTCTACTAAGAGACAGAGTTTACTAAGCAACAGAGTCTACCAAGCGACAGAGTGTGCACCGCGACAGACCTCTGCACCCTTGAGTCCTGCAGAAGAGAGGCGGTTGACCTCTGCGGTAGAGTATACTTGCGACAGACTCTGCGTCCTCAGTGTAGCGACAGAGTTACTGCACACGTACGAACTCATCCGAACAGCGGCAGACTCTGAGTTCCGCAACAGAGTACCTAGTAACTCTGTCGTAACCCAGACGCGCGCTTGGGCCTCAGATCTGAATCGCCCAAAACCCTATAGTTTTGGGCCCAAAATATTCGTAAGGCCTGGAAAAATATGAAGCCCGACCTAACTCCAAAATATCTATAAATACCCCAGGTATGATTAAAAAACTCTAAGTTCTATTTTGCTTACGGAGACTCTGCTTAAACATTTTTTTTGACTTAAGCATCGGAGTGCGCACGCGGGGACAGATCCCTATGCCTCTCTGACTTTTACTTTTTTTGCAAAACATTCAAGAAACGTGGAGAAGACCACATCAACATTATTCAATTATTGTTGTTTAGTATAATAACAATTGGCGTTGTCTATGAGAATCAGAACAAAAAAGTCAGATTCTCTATCAAAATGGTGAGAACACGTTCGACAGCAGCAGCAAATCTGGGAGAAGAGAATTCTGTGAGTCCTCCTGCCAGACTAGAGTGAGGACAAGAGCAGAATGAAGAAGGCGGCAGAGTTGCCTATGTTTCCCTTGATGAATTTGAGGCTTTGAAGCGTCAGAATGAGCAGACCAGTACAACGTTGAGGGTTATGGTGAATTTCTTCAAAAATGCTCTGCCGTAATTTAGCTTACCTCCAGAAGTGCAGCAGATGGTAAGAGAGAACATCCCGAGGTAGACTTACGAGAGATGTCAACCCTCTACAATGGTGAATGCTGGACAAGGAGATTGGGGATAAAATGTTGCTGCTAGCCTGATTTAGAACTCTGACGCAGCTCTGGAGGAAACCCTGCCGCAGCTCTGTGGATGAACTCTGCCGCAGGTTTGGAGAAAACCCTGCCGCAGGTTTGAGGGTAAACCCTGCAGCAACTCTGAGGGTAAACCCTGTCGTAACTCTGAGGGTAAACCCTGTCGCAACTCTGAGAGTGAACTTTGCCACAAGTTTGGAGGACAACCCTGTCGCAGGTCTGAGGGTAAACCCTGCCGTAACTCTGATAGTGAATCCTGCCGCAGGTTTAGAGGACACCATTGTCGCAGCTCTGAGGAGGTGCCCTGCGGCAGGGCTGCGAGAGGTGAACCCTACCGCAGGTCTGAGACGAATGAACACTACCACAAATCTGACAGAGCCTAACGCTGCCGCACAGATTCAGGAGCAATACCATAGCGCGGAGTTAAGGAGGCAGAACTCTCTCGTAGAGTACAGGCGGCAGACCTTTGCCCCAGAGATTAGGACTTCTGCAGTAAAATTGGAGCATGAATTCGAAGATCGCAGGTCTGGGGAGCGACAAAGACAGAATAGTCATGAACCCCTAGACTATTTTGAAGATACAAGGTCGAATCACAGAATGGGAGGTGCAGGAAGAAAGGATACAGTGCAGGCCACTAGAGGCAGGGAAACCTTGAACAAGGAGGAAATATTTAGTAGGGGAGTGGACCGTGTGCAAAATCTTCGAATCAGAGGTGGAAGGAGTGCTTACTACTCAGACTCTTCTAGTACCGAAGAGAGGGGAGCACACTCGACTCGAGGGTCGAAAAATGTTGAGAAGGTTATCGAGAGGATTCTAGAAAGGAAGAAGTTAGTGTCTCCTGATGATAGTCAAAGAAGGAGAGTTCCTTTCAGTCCAGAGATTATGGCCAAACCCTTGCGGAAGAAGTTCAAGATGCCTTCTATGGCTACTTACGCCTGCAAAGCAGACCTATACGACCATATACAAAGTTATGAGTCCCTCATGTTGCTCCATGGATGGGAAGATGAAATCATGTGCAGAGCCTTCTTGCTTACTCTATAGGGGCATGCGCTAAAATGGTTTAACGGGTTAAATGAGGGTTCTATCTCATCCTTCGACCAGTTACGAAGTGAATTTTTGAGAGCCTTCATGATCAACAGCCAAAATAAGAAGGACGCTACTTATCTGCTCACCATTAAACAAGGGAACAAAGAATCATTGAAGAGCTATGTAGATCGTTTTCGAGATGCAACCTTAGAGGTGAAAGATCTACTTGTAGGAGTAGCCATGGCTGTAATACTGCAAGGGACGAAATCCGAGAAACTACAAGAATTCTCTCCCTTGATCAGCCAGCGACACTTTCTGATTTATTTGCTAGAGCAAATAAATACGTGGCTCAAGAGGAAGTAATGGAGATGGTACAGTCCCGAGAGGTAAGGGAAGGAAGAAAAAGAGAGAGAGATGTACCTGAAAGAAGCTCTTCGAGACCTGTCAGATTAGACAAGGCTCCTAGACTCAGGTATGAAGGCTATACCAGATTGAATGAGCCTCGCGCCGCAATACTTGCCCCTATGAGGGGACGGGACTGTTGGAATTCCCTAAAAAGAATATCAGAGATATGGGTCGAAATCTTGATGCTTATTGTGAATTTCATGCCGCTCACGGTCACCCTACTGAGAGATGCAGAGATTTGATGGATCAGTTAGAGAGGTTGGCTAGAAATGGGAAAATTAACCGCTTCCTGTGGAGAAGTGAAAGACCCCGTTATCCTCCGCGAGATCGAAGGAATGATCGTACGTGGAATATACAAAATAATGATAACGAGAGAAATAGGCCAAGAAATGAATTAGCTAGGCCTATCCCCCGAGATAATCGGCTGGATAATGAGCCCACTGGCCCGGCTATAAATGTTATTATAGGAGGAGAATCAATGGCAGGAAGTTCCTATGCTTCCCATAAAAGTTACGCGAGACAAGCGTATCAAATTCACGCTGTGATGGAGGAAAAAGAAGATGAAGAGCCCATTGTGTTCACTCTAGTAGATAGGGGTGATATCATCATACCTCATGATGACCCAATGGTGATATCGACGATGGTGGCGAAACATCCAGTGAGCAGGATCCTAGTCGATAATGGAAGTTCGGTGAACTTAATCTATTGGAATTGCTTTGAGAAAATGAATGTATCCAAAGATAGATTAGGACCTGTTATGACACCATTGGATTTACAGGTGAGAAGGTGAAGGTAGCCGGGTCTATAGAGTTGCATGTGACTCTAGGGGAAAGCCAAAGGATGTGACTCGATAGGTATTATTCATGGTTGTAAGGTCAACCTCAGCTGCTTACAACATGATCCTTGGGAGGCCTGTATTAAATGATACGAGGGCGGTGATATCTTCATGTTACTTATTAATGAAGTTCCCTACTCCCAATAGAGTTGGGCAAGTACGAGGAGATCAAAAGAGGGCTCGCACTTGTTATATTGCTTCTATCGCCAGCAAAGGAGTACAGAGAGAGGAGACATTGTTATAGATGACCCTCCTAAGCCTCAACCTGTGGAGAAAACGGAAGCCATTGAGCTAGTCAAAGAGGGTGAAGAGAAGAAGGCATTCATAGGGACTCAACTGAATGAACAAACAAGAAGGGTGATAGCTGAATGCCTACAGAGAAACTCAGATGTTTTTACTTGGACCCCGACTGATATGCCCGGGATTAATCCTGAAGTGATTTGCCATAAGCTTAATGTTTCACCCAGGCATAGGCCTGTCAAACAGAAAAAGAGAAATTTTACCCCAGAAAGACAAAAGGCGATCACTGAAGAAGTCAATAAACTTTTAGAAATTGGGTTTATTAGAGAGGTCTACTATCCTGAGTGGTTGGCCAATGTAGTAATGGTGAAGAAATCCAATGGGAAATGGCTAATGTAACAATCCTTAACCCTTGAAAACCAGGGAATTTTTTTTTTGAACTTAATTCCCCCACTTATTCCCTTATTCACTTAGGTTGCATTCCTGCTCAGTGTTAAATCACTTTTCCTAATTCTTAATCCGTAATTATATTTAAATTTCATATTTTGACCTATATGGTCGATAGAAATTTCGACAGCATAACGGCTTACATATGAGCCTACCCACCTGCAAATCAATTGTTTCGACAATCCTAGATATCCACAACTACCAAGCATGCTTTCCAAATCCACCTTTACAATTCAATACATCTATTTCGATTTAATACTAGTCATCTCAAATTATAATCCCATAATAATAATGTTTACATCATTTTCCTTACAAATTACATCCCAACAAAATATTCCCAATATATGTCTGTGCGTACAAATGTGTTTGGTAGAGGAATGTAATTGTATACCTTAACTGCGTGTACAAAAAGTAGCCTAGGGTAGCTCTTTCCCACCAGCCTACATCGTGTACACGGCAAATAGCGTCTATAGATCACTGCAAATAATCTGAAAGGTAGAGGGGTGAGCTTTCGGCAAAAAGCGTAGTAAGAAACACATTTAAAATGATCATGATGGCTAAATCACATTGAATGCATGATAAAACCAAGAGATATGTTTCTTTACAAATATCACATAGCTTTCAAAGGGCGTATATATAAAACATAATTGATAGAAATATAATTTCGAATAACAAATCTATTCAGTTACATCACAATCTATCGAAACACACACAACTCCAGAATATTTCAAAATCGATAGAACTTCAAAAGCATAACTGATGCAAAAACATATATCGGAGGATCAAAATCAGATAGCATAGTTCATATCGGATGGAGACTTGGCTAACTTATAGAGAGAAATCATAAATATGCCCGAAGGCAGGATTCATATAAGCCACAAAGGCACGCATGACAAAAATGCATTGACCGTATGACACTTTGCATCTGTAGGACTCAAGAGGTGGCCCCCACAGTAACATAGTGTCACAGGGTCGTTCTCTCCTATAAAACTTTTCCCAGTGATGGCCTAAGTTACCTGCAACTTAGTACAGCCAATCTTCACACTAACCCAAATTCGGGTCAATACGCAGCGATATGACACTTGAGCAGAAAGATGACTCGACAAAGTATACTAATAAAGCAAAGAACACTCAAGCTTTAGAGAAAAGAGCCTTTCTATTAATCCGCAATAAAAAGATTACAATCTTAGCCAAGAAGACCGCTCTTAGCTATCACTCTCTTTCTCTCTGAATGATTCTCTCACTGAATGATGACTGAATACATTCTACCCCTCCCCTGGGGTTTATATAGGCAAGTGAGGATATCCCCTCACGTAGGCAACTGAGTTTGATTTCAACAGAAACTCTATAGGATTAATTCCTACTAAACTAAGGACTCTCCGGATGATCGCCACCTCAATGCTCTTCAAAGTTTATATCCGTGATAGTCTCCAGTGATTCGGTCTACCAAGACTTCTCCTCCTATCTCGGCTTATGACCCACATTCATCCTTATCTTGATTTTCAAGGATTTACCTTAGCTCTCGTGCCCGTCTCCTATGACTGCACGATCTTTGCTATGGCCATTGTCAACCACTAGGTTCACGTTTCTAGAGTGTCGGCAAGTTAGCTCGCCACCCGTAAACTACCATCATCGTCCATTAGCGTTTCCATTTCATGATTGGCAATCCGCCCAAGCCAAGTGCCTGTCTTACCTGTTTCGGTGCGGGTCCCGTTGCGCCCGATGCAAAGCTTTCCCACGCTCCGCACCCGTCACAGCGCCCCCAGTCGATCCCTTGCGAGCTGGGCTCCTGGTCAAGTAGTTAGGGTCTAACAAACCCTCCCCCCATCGGAGGAAGCCGATGCCCTCATCGGAATGAGCTCCAAATACGCCTTGATCTCATCCTCGAATTACCACAAAAAAGTGTCTTTCTCCCAAGTAGCGTCTGCCTCATCTTCACCTTTCCACTGTACCAAGTAGTAGGTTATCTGATTCTTTCTACTAGTTCCCTCAACCTTGTGGTTGAGTATCTTCGCCACCTTCTTCTCGAAATGGCTTCTCACAGTAGGTGGAGCTTTCCTTACCTGTTGTCTCCCTGGATCAACATCTTCGTGGTAAGGCTTCAAAAAGCTCACGTGAAAAGTAGGATGCAACTTCATCCTCTCTGGCAGTTTCAGCTGATAAGCCACCGCGCCTACCCGCTTTATAACTTCAAAAGGGTCATCGTATCTTTGCACTAGACTTTTGTGATACCGCTTGTTTGTGACTTCATCTCCTTCGGCAATCCTTACTTACCAATATCCTGATTTCAGGTCTAACTTGGTAAAATATGCCGTCTTCAACAACCGGTCGAACAGATCAGCGACATTTGGAACTGGATACTTATTCTTGACCGTTACCTTGTTCAGGGCTCGGTAATCCACACACATTCTTAGTATGCCATCCTGTTTCCTCGGGAACAAAACTGGGGCTCCATATGATGCTTTCGATGGTTGGATATATCCCGCATCCAACAACTCACAAAGCTGTTTTCTTAACTCGGCCAACTCCAAAGGACTTATCCTGTAAGGTGCTCATGAAGGTGGTTTAGTTCCCGGTTCCAATTCGATCTTATGATCAATGGCGCGCTTAGGTGGTAGCGCCTTGGGTAATTCTGGGGGCATTACATCCTTGTAATCGTTCAGCACCGTTGCTACTTCATCCGGTACCTCGACAACCGTATCTAGTTTCACCTCAACCAGTGCAACAAGTATGGTTGTCTCCCCCTTCTTCAACCCGGTATTCACTTGTGAAGCCAATTGCAGTAACGGCTTCCCAGCACCTTGTCCTCTCTCCGCAGGGACAAAGTTTAGACATGTCTCGTCAGATATCATCAATCCACCCAATGTGGAATAGAAAATTCCTTCGCTTGCACAAAGAATTCAATGCCCATGATCACATCAAAATCATCTATAAGAATAGCTAAGAACCTACAATCCTATTACTAAGTTCCTATCTTCACCGATGCGGTAGCCGTTCCCTGGATACCTTGGGCCTTAGAATTTACTACTTTCACCTGATTGTTACTCCTCGTGACTTTCAGGCCAAGATGCTCAACCGCGTTCAATGAAACGAAGTTGTTGGTCGCTCCTATATCAAGCATCGCTCGAATCGATCTCCCATTCACCTCAGCTTTAACATACATTAGTCCCTTATGAGGAGCTTGTTGCTCGGTCCTAATAGCGTTGACCAACTGCATCGGGTCAACTCTTGGACAATCATCTTTCAGATCCTCCTTACTCATGAGGGCTACCAACTTGGTCCGTCTAGGGCAATTTCGGGCCTTGTGATTCCCATTACACAAGAAACAACTCTAATCTCCCTTGCTTTGGGGTGGATCTGATCCCCTCGGCTTAGAAGACTCAACCTTCTCCTTGTTTCTCTGGTGCTTCTTCCAGTCCTTCTTGCCTTTCCCCCTATTTCCATCAGGATGGTTCTTCTTCCTTTCCCCAATGTTCAAAGAAGAACCTAGTTTGTAATCCACCAAATTGTTTGCAGCCGCGATTGCCTGTGGCAGGTCCTTCACGTTCTGCCTACGTAACTCAGCCTGAGCCCATGGCTGAAGTCCTGAGAAAAAGTTGAACAACTTATCCTCCTCTGACATATTCTTGACGTCCAACATCAAAGAGCTAAACTCCTTGACATAATCTTGCACAGAACCTGTGTGCTTCAATTTCTTGAGTGCCTCTCTCGCGACCCATGCCGCGTTTAAGGGAAGGAATTGATCCCGTAACTCCTTCTTCAGTGCGTCCCATGTTTTAATCCTCGGATGACCAGCACTATCATCATCTGCCAATCTGCTTCACCACCATAGCTTAGCATCACCCGAGAGGTACATGCTAGTGATTGTAACCTGGTCCTGCTTTGGTATTCGGACAGCTTTGAAGTACTGCTCCATGTCCCACAGAAAATTCTTAAGCTCCTTCGCATTGCGAACTCCTGCGAACTCCTGAGAACTCCTTAGGTTCAGGCACCTTGATCTTCTTCTGAAGATTGCTACTATCACCCCCCTGCTACTACTAGATGCCTCCCCATGGTCTGTAGCAGTCATTGTGCGTTTCATTAGTAAAACGTCAGCCTTCAGGGAATTCAACTGCACCTCAAATTTATCTGATAGATCGCGACAATGCTGCATGATGTTGGTGTAGCGATTAACATGCTCCTTCTGCATGTCGAATGTCAGCTGTGTCAGCTCCTGGACATTGCTTGCCATGGCCTGAATCTGCTCAGCCATTGTACCCACCTCCTCTTGTGGTACGACCATCATTGCTTCAAGTACAGCAACTCTGTCAGCCAACTCGTGTGCCATGATCCAAAACTCAGCTCTGATACCAAATTGTCACATGGTCGTTCTCTCCTACAGAACTTTTCCCAGTGATGGCCTAAGTTACTCGCAACTTAGTACAGTCAATCTTCACACTAACCCAAATCTGGGTCAATAAGCAGTGATATGACACTCAAGTAGAAAGATGACTCGACAAAGTATATTAATAAAGCAAAGAACACTCAAGCTTTAGAGAAAAGAGCCTTTCTATTAATCCGTAATAAAAAGATTTCAATCTTAGCCAAGAAGACCACTCTTAGCTATCACTCTCTTTCTCTCTGAATGATTCTCTCATTGAATGATGAATGAATACATTCTACCCCTCCTCTAGGGTTTATATAGGCAACTGAGTTTGATTTCAACAGAAACTCTATAGGATTAATTCCTACTAAACTAAGGACTCTTCGGATGATCGCCACCTCAATGCTCTTCAAAGTTTATATCCGTGATAATCTCCAGTGATTCGATCTACCAAAACTTCTCCGCTTATCCCGGCTTATGACCCGCATTCATCCTTATCCCGATTTTTAAGGATTCACCTTAGCTCTCGTGCCTGTCTCCCATGACTGCACGATCTTTGCTATGGCCATTGTCAACCACTTGGTTCACGTTTCTAGAGTGTCAGCAAGTTAGCTCGCCACCCGCAAACTACGATAATCATTCGTTAGCGTCTCTGTTTCATGATTGGCAATCCGCCCAAGCCAAGTGCCTGTCATGCCTATTTTGGTGCGCGCCCCGTTGCGCCTCGTGCAAAGCGTTCCCGTGCTCCGCATTCGTCACAGCGCCCCCAGTCGATCCCTTACGAGCTGGGCGCCTGGTCAAGTAGTTAGGGTCTAACACATAGACTATGTGGCAGTTTGCTCCTACAAAACTCAAGAGGTGGCCCCCACGATCGCATGTCTTTGTGAACCGCATGGCACTTTGCTCTCGTAGGACTCAAGAGGTGACCCCCACGTTCGCATGTCTTTGTGAACCGCGTGGCACTTTGCTCCCACAAAACTCAAGAGGTGGCCCCCACGTTCGCATGTCTTTGTGATCCGTGTGGCACTTTGCTCCCGTCGGACTTAAGAGGTGGCCCCCCACGTTCACATGTCATTGTGGAAATTGCATGGCACTTTGCTCCCGTCGGACTCAAGAGGTGGCCCCCACAATTTCACTATACAATGCCTTTTTTGTCTCAAAACAGAGTTTTCAAAATCTTACTTGGGTTTTTATAGTGTAGCACTTTGTTCCCGTAGGACTCAAGAGGTGGCCCCCACAATCACCTTTCGAAAAGAAGTTTCATTTCTTAAGCATGTGTTCACAGACCAAATTTCATTTCGTTTAAAAACATGAAATCAATCATACATAAGTCGAAACCATGACATTTATTCAGAAATCATGCTTGAACTATGCATTTAATTTCATATGGCATTCTTTATCTTGAAAACATGATCAAATAAATCTTGGGCTTAATAGGTGTCGGGTTTTATTTTTAAATCAAGGGTTGCACGAGAAGCTCGAAAACACATAGATAAATCAGAGTCTAAAGGTAGGGATACCATTACCATCTTAAATTACACCCCTTACCTCGATTTATCGAAATTTCCGAATTCGAGTTGTGACGCCTTCTAGTACCTCCTTTAATTCCTTCTACGATCACCTACACCGAAATCGTATAATTAGCGCCCTATTCATGCGAATTGTTCGAATTGCGTTAAAATCATAACCTATTCGTTACTACTTCGTGTGTACGTGTTATTGCATATACATAGGCCAATACGCACGTTTATATATTTTCTTTGCTATTTATATATTTTGTACATACAAATCTTAACATACACATTCATTATATACATCTACATGTATATACATATAAGTATCTATATATATATACTCCTATATATATATATTATTATTTGTTTTCATTTTTTCATTATCACATGTACATATTATTGTATGTACATAAACTAATATACGCCTTTATCATATACACCTATATACACCTAAGTATATACACACACTCATTTTATCATTTAATTTCCTTATTTATCATCACATAAATATATTTATATAAATATATATATTTTTCTATTTCTCATTTCTCCCATTTTTTTTCTATTTTTATTTCACATACAACTTAATCCACACTAACAAGCCTATATCTCAAAACATATAAATATATACATGTCTATTGAATATACATATATATAAATTTACCTTGTCTCCTTTCCAAATTTCTAGCCCTTTCTTCTTCTTCTTTTTTCCTTTTTTTCTTCCCTCTCGGTTAGCTTCTAATTCCAGCCTCTTCTCTCGATTTTCTCCTGTTTCCTCTCGGTTCCAGCCTTCTCCCTTTGGTCTCCCTTCCAGCTCCAAATTTCGGTCTTCTTCTTCTTCCCTTCAGTCTACTCTTCCTCAATCTCTCCTGCCTCGATTTATTGCTGCTTTCTAGTTTTCAGTTTTGTTTTCAGGCTTCTCAAACCGTCCATTTCAATCTATATTTTTTTTATCGAGACCCCATTTTGTTTCAGCCATAGACGGCAACTAAATCAACACCAGCAACTCACCCCACAGTCAACCTTGAAGCTCACCTTCGCTTCAGTTTGGACTCTGTTTGTGAGACCCCGTACATGTATAGCTATGTATATAGGAACATGGGAATGTAAATAAAATCATAAGTAAGATGATGTATTGTAATGTGAAGTGTATGCAATGTAAGTTCATAAGATTATGTACGCACTTGTAGTAAGAATTGTGATTATACGTACAAGTTGCATTATGAGTGAGTAGGAGGAAATAAACTTGAAACGAGAAGAATGTGATCAAAATGGGATATGAGTAGTATAGTAAAATGGAAGGAAAGATTTACATAAGTGTATAATTCCATTCGAGTAATATCGTATATATTTGGTCATACAAAGATTCTACACAAGTTTTAATGTGTATGTAGTGAGGATAAATCCCATTTTCAAGTCTCAAAGATGAATGAATGAGAAAATGATCATGGTAGTAAATTAAGGGTGTTTGGTAAGGGTTATTGTAGAAAAACTGCAGGAAATCTGGAATTTGTGAAGGCCAGATCGATCTCATAGGATGAGAGATCGATCTGGGAGAGCCAGAATGCTCTTATGTGAGAAATGGAAGGGAACAAATCGATCTCCAAAGGAAGCAGATCGATCTCCTTAGCTCTCGGGTTGGAAGCAGATCGATCTCCCCTAAGACCAGATCGATCTCCTTAAGCTTCTGTTTGACAGCAGATCGATCTCCAGCCTCGACAGATCGATCTCCTGCCTTTAAAACGTCTCAGAAGAGAGGAATTTGTGAGGAACAGATCGATCTCCATCCAAGGAAGATCGATCTCATCAAGTCAAACCTATAAATGGGAGCAGTTGGATCATCAGAAATTCGGGACAAACATTTTCCATTTCACTTCAACTCAAAGAAATCTAGTTTCTCACTCTTAAATCCAGCCATTTTCAGTGAGATTTAAGGAGAGGCTATTAGAGACAAAGTTGTTCACATCAAAGAGAAGAACAACATAGTCTAGAGGCATTTTCCCATTTGAAGGATTGAAGAAAAGAGGGCAAATCCTAGTTTGAGCAAGAGGAAACCCAATGAGGTAAGTTAAAATGCACAAATCCAAGTACATTGGTTTAGTTAATGTTTATAAAGATATTTGGGTGTGCATATTGTGGATAGAACTACCTAGAATGGTATGAAATGAATATAACGTAGAAATGATCTAGTGTGAGAAAGGGGAATGTAGAGGTGTTAATGATGAATGAGATATTTTGAGAGGATGACAATGTGGTGAGCATGATTTGGGTATGTTGATATTGGGATGAAATTATGAGATTTACCACAAGGGTAAAAAATGTGTATTTAAGGTATTGAATAAGTGATTAGTGAATAAGAGTTGGGAACATTAACTCGAGTGTTTGATGGATGAAATTTCAGTTTCGGATGATACGTCGGAGCAAATCGAGATGAGAACGCGAGAAGCATAAAGGCGGATAGTTGCACACAAGCAAAACGAGGTAAGGGACTGTGTGTTAGCTATAGAGATGTTCGTACGTATTTTACGGCAATTTCGTAGATATATTGCTAGGACTAGTACGATATTATAAGTTTATGAAATGATGTGGAAGTATGAAAAGTATTATGATGTATATATATATGTATTGAGAAATGGGATAGGGTAAGGAAATAGCATGATATGCATGTTTTCAATGAAATTCTCAATTTTACATTGTTATGGATAATTGAGAAATGTTGATGATAGGTTGGCTAATTTTACATGTTTTGGCATGAAAAGGCATGCTATGTGAATAAACGTGTTTTGTGTTTTAAAAAGAGAAAATAGCCATCTATCAGTTTTGAGATGAGATTTGGTGTTGAGGCGTTAGCTCACACCCGGTTTAAAGCCTTGATGTACCGTGCGGGAGTTTAACTCGCACGGAGGTTTTGAGAAAGTGCGAGAACTATGCTCGTACCTGTTTTGTTGAGTTAAGGTAAACCTGGGGGTCTGGGACCCAAGGGGATACCAGCCGACGGCCAATTGAACGGGCTGGGCCTTAACGATAGATCGTACCGCGCTGGAGCTTTGCGTTGACTGTGTGTCACGCTGCTTGCTCGCCTGGTATATGAGACATGGTTTAAGGATAAAAAGTCCATCGGAGTTGGAGTATGGACTTGGGTCCACGGTTGTACGTAGAATAGTGTAGTCACCCGTTGGTATACTATGTACCGTGCTGGGTGCACGTGAGTACGAGTATCGCGTAGATGACACACGACGTATCTTCACCGTGAGTATACGAGGAGATGAGGTGGATTGAGATGAGCCGGAGGTAGGACTGACCCATCCCCCTTCAGGCGAAGTGATACCCTGTGCACACCCGATCAGTGAGGCCTGGGATCACTGACTGTGGCCATAAGTCGTGGATATTTGATTGCCTAAAATTCCATGCCTGTCTCAGAGATTCGAGAAACAGAGACAATCTCAGAAAAGAAAGAGATTTACAAGAAAGAATGATTTGAGAAGTGAAAGAGATTTCATGTTTTAATAAATCTCCGATTTCACACTCGTGCCATGAGGGCACTATTTATGAGCAAGTTTTAAATGGAAGTTTGACATTTGATTTACACGAAAATGCTATTGAGAAATATGTGTTTAAATGCATTGTTCGTATGATATTTCCATTTATAACGAAAACATGGTTTTGGTTTATGCATGCATGGGCTATGTAGGTAGTACGATGTCTACCTGCTAGCATACATTTCCTTACTGAGCCGTGGTTTGCTCATCCCACTACTTTTCCCCCTCCAGGTACTGAGAAGTAAGAGAGCGGTGATCTCTAAGTCTTTTGTGTTGAACAGCTCTCACAATCCGCAAAGGTATAAGATTTGTATACACGAGTATTTTGTATCTAATATATTGCATCGCACAGTTATATCTTGGAATTGTAATCATTATCATGGGGATGATATGTAAACACTTGGTATTTATACAATTAATTTTGTGTATTTACACACACACCTGGGAGTGTGAATTAAAGATTTAAATATTCCGCTGTAAATAAATAAATTTTTAGTAATTGCATCTTCTCACAGTCCAACCGTAGTAGAGATTGTATGGATAGAAGGGTTCCCGAAAACGGGGCATGACACTGTTCTAGCTTCGGTTCTATTTCAATTCTTTCCCAGCCTTAGTCTTCTTCAAATCCTTCTCCCCTGCCTCTCGGTTTCACCTTCAGCAGCAACTCTCCTGCTCTGTTTCACGTTCCAAGGCTGCTCCTGCTTCACGGCTTCACTGATTCAGTTTGTTCCAGCCTTCACGCAGGTCTTCCTCGTTTTTTTCTGCTTCCTACCCGACGGTCCCCCTCTCCTTCTCCCCGATCGGTTTGCCTTAATCTCTGACCGACCAGTCTTTCTCCTCTTCCCTTCTCCTTCTCTTCTCCTTTCTCTTTTCTCTCTCAGCCAGGCCCCTCTTTCTTTCTCCTCTTTTCTTTCCTTGCTTTCTCTTCTTTCTCCCGCCCAGCAGATGGTTCTCTGCTTCATTGAATTCTAACAATGCGGAATTGGCTTTCAAAGAAAGCCAATTCCATACAACATAGTTTATTTTATAATAATATTATATTTATATATATATTTATATGTATTATATTAATAAATATATATATTTTGTATTAATATATATTATGTTTGATTAGTGTTATTATTATTATTATATTTATCTTTTTGTTTGTTTTGTATGGTTTCCATTTCATTTTTAATTGTCTCATGCTTTAATTTTAATTTTATTAACACATATATATTAAATACTATACATTACATAATATATATTTGTTATATATATATATATATTATTGCCTATTCATTTAAATTTGTTTAGTATATATACATATGTTATACCTATGTACGTATATATATATATATATATATATATACATTTTCTTTCCCCTTTTTTGTATATAGTCTAACTAAATGTAGGAAATTTGTGGGGTTTACAGCGAATGTGTGTGGATTTCACTGATTTGAATAAAGATTGCCCTAAAGATTCGTACCCTTTGCCCTGAATTGATAGGCTTGTGAATGAAACGTCCGAATATGAACTCCTCAATTTTTTAGATGCTTTCTCCGGGCAACATCAAATTATGCTCTACCTAAAAGATGAAGAGAAGACTTCTTTTATAACCGACGATGGAAAATACTGTTATCGGGTAATTCCATTCGGTTTAAAGAATGCTAGAGCCACATATCAGCGAATGGTGAACAAAGTATTCAAAGATCTTCTCGAAAATACTATGGAAGCCTATGTGGATGATATGATTATCAAGAGCAGAGTAGGAGAGTCTCATGCTCATTAGATGTCCAAAGTGTTCGATGTGCTGAGGGAATTCAGTATGAAGCTAAATCCCAACAAATACTCATTCGGAGTTAGATCGGGGAAGTTCTTGAGGTTCATGATCACCAGCAGGGGTATTGAGGCAAATCCTGAAAAGGTACAGGTGATTATAGACATGAAGCCACCAACCACAGTGAGAGATGTCCAAAGGTTGACTGGCAGAATAGCAGCTCTGAACCGTTTTTTATCAAAGTCTGCAGAAACGAGCTTTCCATTCTTCAAAACTCTATGGGTGGAAGGAATTTCAAGTGGATAGATGATTGTCAAAGAGCTTTTGAAGACTTAAAAGAATATTTGAAGCAGTTACCTCTGTTAACAAGGCCTTTGGAAGGGGAACAGTTGTATATGTACTTGGGAGTCGGTGAATTCACTGTCAGTGCGGTACTACTGAAGAAAGATGAAATAGTGTATCATCCCATCTACTATGTGAGTAAGATACTACTAGACCCGGAGACCCGTTATCCGCTGGCTGAAAAGCTAACACTGGCCCTTGTGATGGCCTCTGGTAAATTGTGCCCTTATTTTCAGGCACACTCCATTGCTGTTTTGACAAATCAACCATTAAGGAAAATCCTTCAGAAGCCTGAACATTCAGGGAGATTAGTGAAATGGGCAGTGGAACTTGGAGAGTATGATATCACATTTCAACCCAGGCAGGCTATCAAGGGCCAAGCTTTAGCAGATTTTATAGTAGAATGTACTAGCCCGAGCGACAATATTGAAAAGGAGGCTCGACCGTGGCTACTGTATGTTGACGGAACGTCAAGTGCAAATGGTAGTGGGGCAGGTATAGTCTTAGTGTCGTCAGAAGGGAGATCCTTAGAATACTCTTTGTGGTTTAGGTTCCCTAGTTCAAACAATATAGCAGAGTATGAGGCTCTGGTTGCTGGAATGAAGCTGGCAGAGAGGTTGCAAGTTCACTACCTAGTGGTACATAGTGATTCTCAATTGGTGGTAAACCAGTTCAATGGAAAGTATGAGACTCGAGAGCCAATGTTGGTCCCTTATCTGAAGAAATTCCAATCTCTAGCTCAGACTTTCAAAAATTTCCAGTTGATACAAATTAACCGATTTGAAAACACACATGCAGATTCATTGTCCAAATTAGCTTCCTCCAATGAGACCGAAGGAAGAATGGTAAAGGTGGAGAGACTCGAATGACCTAGCATTGAAGAAGTCGAAGTGTGTGATATTGAAGTGGGGGACGATTGGAGAACCCCATTCAAACAGTATCTCACTGAAGGTACGCTTCTGTAAGATAAGGAAGAGGCTCGTCGTTTAAGGATACAAGGGGCAAAGTTCACACTGATAAATAGAGAACTGTACAAATCGCCTTTGTTAAAGTGCCTGGGGCCAGAGCAAGCAAACTATGTCCTAGCTGAGGTACATGAAGGTATTTGTGGTGAGCACTTGGGAGCTAGAGCCCTTGCCATTAAGATACTGCGATCGGGATTCTATTGGCCGACATTGAAAAAAGATGCGATGGATAAAGCCCGCGGGTGTGACAAGTGCCAAAGGTTTGCACCGATAACAACGGCTCCAATGACTCCATTCCAGAGTACGTTCAACCAACTCCTTTTGCACAATGGGGATTGGACATTCTAGGGCCCTTCCCATCAGCTACGGGTCAAAGAAAGTTTTTATTGGTTGCTACCGATTACTTTACAAAGTGGATTGAGGCAAAGCCTTTAGCTACAATCACAGAAAAGAAAGTTGAAGCGATGGTGTGGAAAGATATTATCTGTTGGTTTGGGATCCCACGCATCTTAAATACTGACCACGGAAAGTAGTTTGATTGTGACACCTTTCGTGAATCCTGTAAGCGCCTTAACATTCAGCTAAGGGTTTCTTCTGTATCATATCCTCAAGCTAATGGGTAGGCCGAAGTCAGCAATCGAACCATCCTTCATGGGTTAAAGACCAAACTTGACAAAGCTAAGGGAGCATGGGTGGACGAGTTGCCTAGTATTTTATGGGCATATTGTACCACTAGTCGAGTATCAACTGGAGAAACACCGTTTAGCCTTGTATACGGCACTGAAGCATTGATTCTTGTGGAAATTGGAGCACTGTCATCCAAGGTAGTGCCTTTAGTGGAAGAAAAGAATTCACAAGGGCTAAAGGAAAACCTGGACCTACTTGATGAGCATAGAGAGGCTGCAACTATTCGACTGGCATCCTACCATTAAAGGGTGGCCAACTACTACAACAGTCGGGTAAAAGATAGACCAATGTCCAAGGGAGATTTGGTGCTTAAGAAGTCACACATCACCAATGCCTTGAGGGAAGAGGGGAAGTTCAGAGCCAATTGGGAAGGTCCATATCGAATAAGACGAAGGATTGGGCCCAACACCTACATCCTAGAAACTCTGCAAGGGAAGAAAATAGGAAAAACATGGAACTCAAATCATTTGAAATTGTATTTGAATTAACCATTATGTCTTCTTTCTTGATTCTTATATTCTCGCATTATTATTTGTTTGCACTGTCACAAGATACTATTATCTGATCATTATGCAAATTATTTCTCTATTATATCTTCGGCTTTTATGAATACAAGGCACAATAGCGTCACTGTGGCCAGGCGTACAAAATCAGACGAGCCGTAAGAGCCTGAGGCGCAATAGCGTTACTGTGGCCAGGTGTAAAAAATCAGACGAGCCGTAAGAGCCTGAGACGCAATAGCGTCACTGTGGCCAGGCATAAAAAATGACACAAGTCGTAAGAGCCTGAGGCGTAATAGCGTCACTGTGACCAGGCGTAAAAAATCAGACGAGTTGTAAGAGCCTGAGGTGTAATAGCGTCACTGTGGCCAGGCGTAAAAAATCAGACGAGCCGTAAGAGCCTGAGGCGCAATAGCGTCACTGTGGCTAGGCGTACAAAATCAGACGAGCCGTAAGAGCCTGAGGTGCAATAGCGTCACTGTTGCCAAGCGTAAAAAATCAGACGAGCCGTAAGAGCCTGAGGCGCAATAGCGTCACTATGGAGGCATAAAAAATTAGACGAACCGTAAGAGGCTGAGGCGCAATAGCGTCACTGTGGCCAGACGTAAAAAAATCAGACGAGCCATAAGAGCCTAAGGCGCAATAGCATCACTGTGGCCAGGCGTAAAAAATCAGATGAGCCGTAAGAGCCTGAGGCGCAATAGCGTCACTGTGGCCAGGCGTACAAAATCAGAGGAGCCGTAAGAGCCTAAGGCGCAATAGCATCACTGTGGCTTAGCGTACAAAATCAGACGAGCCGTAAGAGCCTGAGGTGCAATAGCGTCACTATGGCCAGGCGTAAAAAATCAGACGAGTCGTAAGAGTTTGAGGCGCAATAGCGTCACTGTGGCCAGGAGTAAAAAGACCGAGCCGTAAGAGCCTGAGGCGCAATAGCCCCACTGTGGCTAGGCGTTACAGACGAAGAAGCCATAAGAGCCTGAGGCACAATTGCGTCACTATGGCCAGGCAATGGAAACGTATTAGCCGTAAGAACCAAAGACGCACTTGCATCATGGTGGTCAGGCATAAAAAAAAGGTATGTTTACGTATGTAAATCTTTCTAAAAGTATGTCTTTCTATCAAGAATTAGGGAGCATACACGGATAAATAAACATACGAGTAAAACAGATATACAGATAAGTGATAATAGCAAAAGTTAAACATTTCATAAGCAATATGAAGCATGAACAGATAAACTTTATTTATAAATTCAAGAAAATCTTTACAAGTGAGATAGGGAATATGAATAACTTCAAGAGTATGAATAAGTTCAACAACAAAATATTCAAAAAGAAAAATAAATCAGTCTGCATGATCTGGTGGCTGGGGATCAGGCGTCGTCGGACCCTCGCATTCTAGGGACTGGTGACCAGGAAGTAATAGATCTTCTCCATCTAGGTCGTCAAGGGCACCAATGGGTTCTGGAACATTATCTAGGCTCACAGGCTCCCAAGGACCGACCAGGTTCGCAAGATCATCTTGCGCAGTCTTCTTAAAAAGCTCATCAAGGGGTTCAACCTCTGGTTCATACTTTGTCCAATCAGAAGCTTCAAATAACATTGCTTCATGCGTATATTGAAGCTCAGGGAACTCTTCGCCTTCCCTATGCTTCTCCAACCAGGATCTAGCGAGGTAAAAACATATTTCACATATGGCACCAAAAAATCCTCTTTTCGCCTCAAGCAATCTTTAGAAAGACGGTACTCCTTCACGGTTTCTGCCCTGATACTATTAATCTCAACTTGATTAAGAGAGGGAGTGGCCCGACTTTCTAGTTCAGTGACGTATTGTTCCAACTCTTGATTGCGATCTATTAAGGATCCATATTTAGACTGCATACTATCCAGTTCGGCTTGTGCCTGTTGAAGGTCTTCATTAAGTTTGTTAGACTTAGCCATCTCGATAGTAAGATCCCCATTGACATGATTCAAATTCTGAAGCGCTTTTGAGAGCTGATCCTCTAAATTTCGTACCATATCGGGTAGCCCAGATAAGTTGTTGACAGTGTTCGACAACTCCATAACTTTGCCCCTCAACTCCTGAATTTCTTTGTCAGCTCGCTCCCTATAGGCTCGGTGTTGAGCATTATTGGCCACGGTCCTCTAAGCAAGCTGAAAAGAAACACAAAAAGTCAAACTCAAAGTAGAGCAAAAAGAAATAAAATGAAAAAGAATCTGAAGATTACCCTCAGCTCTTCCATAACAGCCAAGTCTTCCCCCTCTGAAAAATTTCTAAATATTCAGTGTTCGTCCCTTAGAAGAATAGTGGCCCAACTCAACCGAGAAGCCACCCTGGAGTATCCAAGGTATCATTGTCACGTACTCTCGGGTACACTCGAAACTTCGACCCCCTCATTATGAAGTCGCCGTCTACAGGATAGGACCTCTTGTCAACAGGACCTATCCTAGGAAGAATTGGCCTCTTCCCCATTGTCGGTTCAATGTACAAACGCCTCCGATTCTTTCGTTGAGACGGGATTATATTACACTCAGCACGCTCTTCAGACCGAGACCATCTTGAGGAATCGGAAGCTCTCCTTGAAGAGGAAAGAGCCTTCCCTCTATCCCGAGAAGGATCCCTTTGTTCATAAGGAGGGGCCGTCTCTTGTCTGGAAGGAGGCGGGGTCCGAGCTCGAGGTAATGGAGGTGGAATTGGTGCCTGACTGGAAACAACATCTGTTAAGCAAGGTCTCTTTCTAGTAGGATCACTAGACGAACCTTCCTCCACCCTCTGACGCACCAAAGAACGTCTAAAATGGCTCATCTCTACAAAAAAGAAAAAAACCAAATAAATTGTCAAAAACGTGGTCAGAACTAATAATGATAAATTGAAAAGCAGGAAAAGTTACCATCAGGAGAATCAAAATGCTCCTGAAGGGACTCTATGTTTAACATATCATCATCCGGAAGGACCATAAAAGTTGAACTAAACCCTTCCCAGTCGCTCAAATCGGCTAGGCGTTCACTCTTAGAGCTAGACTCTCTATTTGTGCTCCCTATATCCTCTTGCGACCTTAAAAGTTCAGGGTTCAACTCAGAAGGAATCGATGATGGAAGATTTGAGGGAGGAACAGAGGGGCCAACAACAGAAACGTGACCCACACCCCAATCGGCAGACATCAAATTTTCATTTGAAGAAGTATATCAAGATTAATAGGGTTATCAACTAATAGTTTATTAATATCTGAGGACAATTGTTTCTTGAGTGTAGAAATCCGGGGACCCTTAGGGATTTCACGTCTAGTTTTTCAACGAGTAGGGAAATCCAGGCCCCCAGGCGTCTCCACAATAAGCCACTCCGATTCAAATCCATAAAGCTTATTTGCAGGTTTTTCGAATAACCTATTTTCAAATCTAGGCTTATACACCCGTTGAAGAGAATAGGGAACTAAATCGGAGCTACCTTGAAACCTAAAAAAAGTATAAAGTAAGGGAAGAGACGGAGAAACACCCCTTAATAGACAATGCACGGTAAAGCCAATTAATTGCATCCATGCGTGAGGATGCAGTTGTCCGGGGGCAATCCTATGCGCCCTAAGAAAAGAAGCTCCGAAGTCAAAAATTGGAAAACGGAATCCTAGCTCTAAGGATGCTCTGAAAATAACTACCCCGTTGGACATACTACGTATGTTGTTTTCCTGAGGGTTTGGAAGTCTATAGGAGTACCTATCGGGCAATGGAAATCTAGAGGTAAGATCCTGGATATCAGCTTCCTTCAAAGTCGATCTAACTCCTAGTTCTATACGCTTCCCCACACCATGACTAGCCATTTTGGACTTAAGAAAAATTATAAAGAAAAAGTGATCGGCGACAGAGTTTTACCTAAATGAATAAAGGTACACTTGCAAAGCAACATGAATGAAGGCAGACACTGGATAACAGCGTCAAAACGTTTGCGATAGAGTTACGGTAAACAGTACGGGAAGGACGCGACAGAGTAGCGATGCACGTAGTAGAGTTACGACAAAGGTGTGAAACAGTACTGAGTACGCGGTAGAGTTGCGACAAAGATGCGAAAGAGTAATGATGTGCGCGATAAAGTAGCGACAAAGTGCGCAGAGAAGTGAGCGATAAAGTGATCGTTATGCGAGAGAACTCAGCAAATACGGTGATACCTGAGACCTTATATATAAGTGCGGCTGTAGTCGCACGTGTACAGTAATCAAGCATATATATACACACATTCGCAGCTGAAGTGAACGAGCATCCCTCAGGAATAGTAAACCAAATGCGTCAAAAAATAAATAAATAAATAAAATTTCCGTACTCTTTCACAGGAAAGTTTCCTACCAAAGAGTGGGGAGCAATTGATAGAAGTCATACACATCAAAGTCCACATAGACAAATATTGGCCAACAGAGGACAGCCACATGTCAGATTCTAAGCACCAAGAGGCATATGCCACGTGGCAAACACTAAAAGGTGGCGACAGAAAAAGGTGGCGACAGAGTCTACTAAGCGACAGAGTCTACTAAGCGACAGAGTCTACCAAGCGACAGAGTATGTACCGTGATAGACCTCTACGGCCTTGAGTCTTACAGCAGAGAGGCGGTAGACCTCTGCGGTAGAGTATACTTGCGACAGACTCTGCGTCCTCAGTGTAGCGACAGAGTTACTGCGACAGAGTGAGCCACGGCAGAACTTTGCGGCCAAGATTGAGGTAGAGGTCTTCGAACCTCTGTCGCATGTACGAACTCATCCACACAGTGGTAGACTCTAAGTTCCGGACAGAGTACCTAGTAACTCTGTCGCAGCCCAGACGCGCGCCTGGGCCTCAGATCCGAATCGTCCAAAACCCTATAGTTTTGGGCCCAAAATATTCATAAGGCCTAGAAAAATATGAAGCCCGACCTAACTTTAAAAATATCTATAAATACCCCAGGTATGATTAAAAAACCCTATGCTCTATTTTGCTTACGGAGATTCTGCTTAAACATTTTTTTGACTTAAGCATCGGAGTACATGCGCAGGGACAGATCCCTGCGCCTCTCTCACTTTTACTATTTTTTAGAACATTCAAGACATGTGGAGAAGACCACATCAGTATCATTCAATTATTGTTGTTTAGTACAACAACAATTATTACTATTATTATTGTAAGAAGATTTGAATTTGATTAGATTAGATTACTAAATTAAATGTTTAACTACAAATTGCATTTAAACTATTAAAAAAATAATTAAAAAACATGTTGAAAAGAAGCCAAAAACGTAAAATTGATTTTGGGTTTCCGAGTTGTGACAATATTTTCAGTCTTGGAGCCGTAGATGTAAACCAAAAACAAAAACAAAAACAAAAAAAGACAAAGTGCGAGTGAAATAATAAAAACTACAAATTAACAGGTCGTTTCCTAAAATGAAGATTTCATTAATTTTGTAGCCATTAATTAGGTCGGTGGGGGGCTGTTAGAAGTTTCCAGGACCTGGAGTCATCAACCCCTGAATTCCTCAAATACGTTAGCTTCACCCAAATCGGGTAATATTATATAAATGAACGAGCAGGCAGAGCCTGAGACTGTTCTCAATTTCTTGTTTTTGGACCAAAATCTATTTTATATAATATTACCCTCTTGCTTATGTCGGATCTCATTAATTTGTATATATGTCCAAAAATTGCCGACGTCAATTTACTTTGCTCTCCATACCACCCACCGACCCCGTTATTTAATACTATTATATATGAGGGAAAAAAGGAGAGAGAGAAAGTACTAATGATCAAACCTATAACATTTACTAAATAATGTTCGAGGAAACATTTAAACGATTAAAACTTTCAAATTTAAAAAGTATTGTTCCAAATTGTTGTGGGTACCAAAACGGGAAGTGCCATGTGGCATATTTGTATGTGAGTTTAAGCATAAGAAAACTCAGCCTTTAATGAAGAGGATAGATACGTAATTAATGACAGAGTAAATCCCTATAAATAGGGGTCAGGTACGATTCATTAACCTAAGTGTCACGCCCCGAAAGTGCGGAAAATAGGGCTAATTTAAAACTTTTTACTCATTAATTCACAATTAAGAGTGCATTCCTGTGCAGTGTCATACATCATCATAATTATCATGCCTCAGGATCTCAACATAATATAACGTATATTGTACCGTATACAAATACTCAATTCCAAGTTAATTAATCCTAATACATCCCATATAATGTTGTACAACAAGTGTCTGCAATTACAATAATAGTCTGGGTACATGAAAAGATAAATATACCTTAAAGTACAAAATATATAGCCTGGAGCTCGAATCCTCCACTAGCCACTACTCCGTACGTCGCAGGGAAGTCCTTATTCACTTGAAGAACTCTGGGGGGAAAGGAAAACAGGGTGAGCTTCTAAATCGCTCAGTAAAGGGGGTAAGGAACTCATTTCATAAACCAAAATACACATCACAAAAGGTTTATTTGTATGTGAAACTCATTTGAAAACCATAGCATGAAAATACTCAAAACGACACTCTCATGTGTCAAGTCATGTGAAAACATGAAGTAAAAGGCTCATTCTAGAGCAAAAACAAAGCATGATAAAATAACGCGTTAAAACGCTTTCTCAAATAACGTGATAAAATCACAGTAAATATAATGCACGTGGCACAGCCACAAAACACACGTGGCATAGCCACTGATTTAATTTCTCACGTGGCATAGCCACAAAACACACGTGGCAAAGCCACTGAATTAATTTCTCACGTGGCATAGCCACAGAATAGGGTTTCTCAACGTGGCACAGCCACCAATGGGGTTATCTCAACGTGGCACAGCCACCAATTTTACGTGGCATAGCCACAGAATAGGTTATTCTCACGTTACCAGAACGGAGAAGAATTCAGGCTTACATGCTACCAGAGCAATGCCCGGTGTGTACTCACAACTACACACCCAAGTCTTATCACATAAGACAGGTTTGCCTTCACGTAGAACTCGTAATGGTTTTCTCTCATAAAACTCATTTGAAATCGTTTTGTACTCAACACAAAACGTAATAAAATCGAGTTCCAACCGGCAAAGCACACGCACACGTTTCTCAAATCACAATATTGCCTTAACGTAGAGCCCAGTTATAAACTCATAAAACATTGGGCTCCAACCGGCTATAAAATCGTGTGCAATATAATCTCAACACAAAACACTCAACATGCTTGTTTTATAAACCACAAATCATGCTAAAACAGTTTGCAATTCACATAGACAAATGGTTTAGATTTCCCTTACCTCTTTGCACCTCGTATAGTGCAATCGTTTCCCCGTATCACGGACTAGCCTCGCATTCCACTCTGGAACTCCCGAGCTATCCAAACGATGTTAAAACATCAATACTCAACATCACATAAACCTCAATTCTCAAAATCGAGCATAATTGCTCATAACTCCTCAAATCTCTCGATTCTCGTAACTCAACCCTAAACTACAACCTCATTCTCAATATCTCAACATCCTACATTCCTCATGCCATTTATCTATGCTAATTCACCACATTGTCTATATTTCCATTTATAGCTCAAAATTCCTAGAATTACCAAAATCGCTAAATATCATTATCACCCTATCCACATTGAAATTCATCAATCCCTAATCATTTCTCAACTATTTTAACACAATTACAACCACCAATAACATCAAAATCAGCTCAAATATCAAGATCAAGGTTTAGAAATTACCCAAAGCTTGTGAGACGCACAACTCACGCCTCGATCCGATTCGTCCTTTGATTTCCAAGTATGTTGTTCTCCCTTTGATGAGGAACAACTTTCCTTCTTACCACAATAGCTGATTCGATCGAAAATGGGTGATTTGGATGAGTGAGAAAGTTAGGTTTTCAGAAAAACGGGGGTTGGAAGAGAGAGAAAGTGAAATTGCAGAGAAAACACGGGTTCCTTATATAGACTGGAGGTAGGAGATCGATCTGCCTCTTGATGAGATCGATCTGTGTTTGAAATTTGGGGACGATCTGGGCAATTTTATGCATAGGAGATCGATCTGTCGAGGGGTGAGATCGATCTCTTTATGGCTTTATGAGATCGATCTGCTCCTGAAGAGATCGATCTTCTCCCCAAACAGAATCATTTGGAGATCGATCTCTTCCTCATGAGATCGATCCCTTCTCAAACAGATTCATAAGGAGATCGATCTCTTCCATTGGAGATCGATCTGCTCCTCAAATTTCTCATTCCTTGTCATTTTTAGCTCACCAGATCGATCTCTCCTTCTCCCAGATCGATCTGCTCCTTAAATTTCTCCTTCTTTGTCGTTTATAACTCACCAGATCGATCTCTCCTTCTCCCAGATCGATCTGTCCTCATACTTCATGCTCATTTTACACACTTAACATATAAATCTCCAATTATAATTCCCACAATTCACTTAGCTCAATAAATTACACTTCAATTTCTTATTACATCATTAAAATATGTCTGAAATTCTCAGATCTCACACTAAGTCTTTATTTCCCTACTAAAACTCTGTCAAATTCTCGATCTAACTTAAGCATCAGAGTGCAAACGCAGGGAAAGCCCTGCGTCCCTTTGATCTTTATTTTTCTTACAGAGATTTCGGCAACACATGGCATGAAGGATGTCAGCAATTCATCATTGTTGTTTCAGGCAACAACAATTAGCGCCGTTTGTGGGAAACGAAAGAAAAGCTTTATGCTTTAAAAGAATAGGGCGGACAGAATCAGCAGTGCCGCGAAGGTTCGAAGGTTCGAGGCTTATCGCGAAGGTGAATGCCTTGCCACGAAGGTTCAAGGCTTGCCACAAAGGTGAATGCCTTGCCGCAAAGGAGAATGGCTTGCCGAAATGATCGTCGCGAAGGTATATGGATTGCCGAATTTGAATTTGATGCCGCGAATGTGAATACCTTGTCGCGAGTATTAGATTGCCGCCAAGGTGAATGCCTTGCCGTGAAGGTTTGAAGGTTCGAGGCTGATCGCGAAGGTGAATGCTTTGCTGCGAAGGTTCGAGGCTTGCCACGAAGGTGAATGCCTTGCCGCGAAGGAGAATGGCTAGGTGAAGTGATGCCGCGAGGGTGAAAGTACCGCTAGAGTGAATGATGCTGCGAGCTGTGAGGGTAGCAGCGAGACCCTCACGGTAGGGGTGCACGAAACCCTCACGGCATGGCTGCGTAAGACCCCCCGTTTTCTTCATGCACCACATGCGCATTCTTCATGTGCCACGTGGCGCACTCATAACGTGAGGATGCTAGCTTGCGCGAGACCCTCATGCCTAGCTTCGCGAAACCCTCACGGCATGGCCGCATGAGACCCTATATGTGAGACCGAGGAAGAAATGAGGCGTTAGGGTATGAGAGACCCTGTGCTTGAGGCCTCAAAAGGCCTGCGGCGGAAAGCTACGGAAGACCCCATGTGCGAGACTCCAATGAACTGGAGACATTAGGGTGTCAAAAAACTGCGGCGTCATGGTACAAGGAATTTAACATTAGAGATATTAGTGGCCGGAGACGCCAAAGTACTAGAAACCTTAAGGGTTCAGCTATGGTAGATTTCGAATATTTGGACGTGGAAGATACTTGGCTCCAGAACACAAGTGGCCCGCTAAACAATGGAATCAAATGTGTGGCAATGACAGGGTCTCATGTTGGGAGAGACTCGAAAATAGATCCAATAGAGAACCTTGAAACTGGAATGGCAAACTTTTAATCTTAGACTCGTCAAAACTGAACTCAGGGAAACAGGAGAGAAACTATAGACTGTGACCAAGCTGATTCATAAGATGCTAAGAAAGTGCAAAACAGACCTGCGACCAAGGCACAAGTTGCCACAGACATGAAAAGAATGGTGGGACGAATCTTAGAAGAGAAAGGGTTGGTTCCAACTGAAGAAAACCAGAGGAGGAGAATCTCATTCAATACAACGATCATGGGAAAATGGTATCAGCTTGTTCTCCAGAGCAAACAAATACATCGTTCAGGAAGAAGTGATGAGGACAATCTCAACAAGAGATGCTAAAGATGAAAGGAAACAAGAGAGGGAGCCCAATGATAAAAGCACTGGAAGACTGGACAAACTGGGTAAAGCTCCCAAGTTGAAATACTCTACTTATACGTCATTCACCGAGTCACGAGCTTCAATATTGGCAACAATAGAGAGGACGAGAATGATTCAATTCCCTAAAAAAGTTGAAAGGAATTTGGGATGAGACTTGAGGTCCTATTGCAGTTTTCATGCGGCCTATGGTCACTCGATGGAGAGATGTCGAGATTTAATAAACCAACTGGAGAAACTGGCCAGGGAAGGGAGATTAGATCACTTTTTACGAATAGCCGAACAGAATCAAAACCTTCCATGGGGCCAAGAAGATCGTAGATTGCGCGACAGGCGCTATGATAATAGGGAAAACGGGAGGAGAAACGAAGAAAAGAGAAATGGAGTGAGACCAAGGGAGTATAGGAATCGGGAGGTTGAAAATAAACCTATCGGAGCTGCTATTAATGTAATCTCATGAGGAGAAGGGAGAACATGTGACTCGTCGGCTTCAAGGAAGAGTTACGCTAGACAGGCATATCAAATCCATTCTGTTATGATAGTTGACAAGACTGAAGAGGCAATTATGTTCACGCCAGCCGATCAAGGGAATGTGATTATTCCCCATGATGACCCCATGGTCATATCAGCAGTAGTGGGTAAACACCCGGCGAGAAGGTGAAAGTAGCTGGATCAATTGAGCTACTTGTTACCTTGGGAGAGAGTCCTAGATGTGTGACAATACAAGCTTTATTTATGGTGGTAAGATCAACTTCCCTAGCATACAACATTATCTTTGGAAGACCACTGTTGAGCGACATGAGGGCTGTGCTTTTCCCTTGTTATTTGATGATGAAGTTTCCCACTCTTGAAGGAATAGGATAAATAAGGGGAGATCAAAGAAGGGCGAGAACATGCAATGTTGCATCCACCACATGTAAGGGTATGCGAAGAAAGGAAACCCTTACCATTACTGAATCGCCCAAGCCTAAGCCCGTGGAAGAATTGGAGGAGGTTAAGTTGGCAGCTGATGATGAGGAAAAGAAGTTTTGCATGGGCAGCCAACTGAAATCCGAGGCCAAGGAGGAATTGGTAAAATGTTTGAATGACAATGCTGATATTTTTGCATGGACCCCCGCTGACATGCCTGGAATTGATCTCATAGTGATCTGTCATGAGCTCAATGTGTTGCCTTGGGCTAAACCTATCAAACAAAAGAAAAGGAACTTCACCCCAAAAAGACAGCAAGTCATAGAGGAAGAGATCGAAAAGCTGCTTAAAGCCGGATTCATTCGAGAAGTTCTGTATTCGGACTGGTTGTCGAATGTGGTAATGGTGAAGAAAGCTAATGAGAAATAGAGAATATGCGTAGACTTCACCGATCTAAATAAGACATGCCCAAAGGATTCATACCTGTTGCCTCGAATCGACAAATTGGTGGATGAAACTTCCGGACAAGGGCACTTATTGTTACAGAGTAAAGCCTTTTGGCTTGAAAAATGTAGGAGCTACATATCAGCGCATAGTGAACAAAATATTCAGGGATTTGCTCGGAGACACCATGGAAGCTTATGTAGACGACATGATTATAACGAGTAAAGAAGGAGAGTCTCATGCCTTGAGATTATCCAAGGTCTTGGTAGTCTTGAGAAAGTATGATATGAAGCTTAATCCCAGTAAGTGCTCATTCGGGGTTCAATCCAAAAAATTCTTGGGCTTCATGATAACTAGTCGAGGGATTGAGGCTAATCCCGAAAAGGTCCAAGCCATTCTGGATATGAAACCCCCAGTTACCCTTAAAGAAGTGTGAAGATTAATAGGGAAAGTAGCTACACTGAATTTCTCTTTATCAAAATCAGCCGATAAAAGCCTACCCTTTTTCAAGACACTTTGAGGGGGCAGAACTTTCAATGGACCGAATAATGTTAGAGGGCCTTTAAGGAATTGAAGGAGTACTTAAGGGAACTCCCGTTGTTATCGAGACCATTGATCGGAGAGAACTTGTTTGTGTATCTGGGTATAGGAGACAAGGCAGTGAGTGCGATGCTGTTGAGGAAGACTGCTAACGGAGATATACCAATCTATTACGTGAGCAAAGTACTCTTAGATGCGAAAACACGGTACCTGCAAGTTGAGAAAGTAGCCTTAGCACTGGTCATGGCTACGAGAAAGCTGCATCCCTATTTCCAAGCACATTCAATAGTGGTATTGACAGATCAACCTCTAAAAGCCTGAACATTCAGGGCGATTGGTGAAATGGGCTGTCGAGCTTAGCGAGTATGATATCAACTTTCAGCCTCATCAAGCCATTAAAACACAAGCATTGGCAGATTTCATAGTCAAGTGTACTTGTCGGGAAGATCCAAAAGAACAGGAAATAGAATGGTGGAAGCTGTTTGTAGATAGAGCATTCAACCATCAAGGAAGTGGAGCTGGTATTGTGCTAGAATCGCAGGAAGGAGAAATGTTTGAGTATTCCCTACGCCTCAATTTCCCCTGTTCTAATAATGCGGCCGAATATGAAGCTCTGATTGGGGGTATGAAGTTGGCAAACGAGCTCTAGGTTAAAAACTTGTTAGCTCATAGTGATTCTCAGCTGGTGGTCAATCAGTTTAAAGGACAATTTGAAACCCGAGAATCCTCTCTTGTTCCATATCTGTAGAGGGTCTAGACTTTAGCCCAATCATTTGATAAATTTCAGCTTACCCAAATTAATCGGTCAAAAAATAATTAAGCTGATGCTCTGTCTAAGTTGGCGTCTTCCAAAGAAGCAACTGGAAGATTAGTAAAAGTAGAGGGGCTAGAGAAGCCTAGTATAGAGGAGGATGAAATTATGTGTAGAGCATTCCCTTTAACTTTAACTGATCACGCACTAAAGTGGTTTAACAGTTTGTCGTGAGGGTCTATTTCATCTTTCAATCAATTAATAAGCAAATTCCTAAAGGCCTTTGTGATAAAAAGCCAGAAAAGGAAGGAGGCCACCTATCTGCTTACCTTAAGGTAGGGAAGCGAGGAATCACTCGAGAGCTATGTGGATCGGTTTCGTAATACTACTCTTGAAGTACATGATCTACAAGCTAAAGTAGTTGTGACATCTATGCTACAAAGGACAAGGTCTGAAAAGTTGCAAGAGTCACTATCTTTGGATCAACCGACGACGATCTCGGACTTGTTCTCTAGAGCAAATAAATATATCACTCAAAAAGAAGTGATGAATAGGATATCGACGTTGAACTACATATAAGGAAGTTCAAAGAAAAGAAACTATTACCATCACCAGGCTACCTAAGCCATCACCAATGCCTTGAAAGAAGATGGAAAGTTCACAAGTCAAGAGGATAGCAAAAACGCGGAATACCAACCACTTGTAACTACACTGGCAGTGAGACTTTATTTCATTTAATGTTATTTTTTGTTATTCAACTATGGGTTGTAATTTAATTTGTTGAACTATGATTTATGCTATATTGATATTTTATTGGCTGTTAAGGTTCTCACATAATTGATAGATGACTGATCGCACCAGCTACACAAGTGCAAAGGCTTGAAGCGAAAAGTGCGCAAGGTAAGCCACGCACTCAAACAAGAAAGGGCTTGAAGCGAAAAATGTGCGATGTAAGCCATAGAGAAAATGTGTAAGGGCTTAGAGCGAAAAATGCGCGAGATAAGCCACGCACCCAAGAAAAGGGCTTGAAGCGAAAAATGCACGAGGTAAGCCACGAAGACAATGTGCAAGGGCTTAAAGCGAAAAATGCGTGAGGTAAGCCACACACCCAACTGTATAAGGCTTGAAGTGAAAAATACGCGAGGTAAGCTAAGCACTCAAATAAAAGGCTTCAAGCAAAAAGTGCACGATGTAAGCCATGAGGAAAATGTGCAAGAGCTTGAAGCGAAAAATACGCGAGGTAAGCTAAGCACTCAAATAAAAGGCTTGAAGTGAAAAGTACGTGATGTAAGCCATGAAGAGAATGTGCAAGGGTTTGAAGCGAAAAATGCACGAGGTAAGCCACGCACCCAAGAAAAGGGCTTAAAGTGAAAAGTGCGCGAGGTAAGCCACGAAGACAATGTGCAAGGGCTTGAAGCGAAAAATGCGCGAGGTAAGCCATGCACCCACTGTATAAGGCTTGAAGTGAAAAATGCGTGAGATAAGCCATGCACTCAAACAAGAGTTTGAGAATCAGACGACTTGAGAATTCGACTTTAAAATGAGAACATATGTACTCTTCCGCAAGGTAATACCTAGCGGAAGAGTGGGGAGCAATTGTTGTGGGTACCAAAACGGGAAGTGCCATGTGGCATATTTGTATGTGGGTTTAAGCATAAGAAAACTCAGCCTTTAATGAAGAGGATAGATACGTAATTAATGACAGAATAAATCCCTATAAATAGTGGTCAGGTACGACTCATTAACCTAAGTCTCTATTTCCCTACTAAAACTCTGTCAAATTCTCGATCTGACTTAAGCATCGGAGTGCAAACGTAGGGAAAGCCCTGCGTCCCTCTGATCTTTATTTTTCTTGTAGAGATTTCGGCAACACGTGGCACGAAGGACGACAGCAATTTATCATTGTTGTTTCAGGCAACAACACAAATTAATCCTAAAATGAAATGGATGAGATTTTATAATATAAAAAAGAATTAAATTCAAAATTATACGATGTGAAAATAACAATTAACCTCAAATCGAAAAGCGACGTAATCTTTTTTAGATGTCTCTTTTCTTTTGTAGTATTAATTTTCAAGAAAAGAGTACTTCCATACCATTGCTAATTAATTTCTCTCATTTTTTAAAGCAAATTGCTAATTTATTTCCACCAACTAGGCGTTAGACTACTAAATTTAATGAAATTCACCTTCCATGTGCTTGTTTAACTTTGATATAATGAGGTCTACCTTGAAAAAATCTTATGGTATTCTTAGAGATGAAATTTGAAATTTGGAATTAGAATATTGTCGCGACCCAATTTCTCAAAAATCACTACAAATTTTTCGCGAACTTACCACACTTCACTTGTTGGGCTGTGAGTCAATATCCATCACTCAGTTTCATATGTTATATATATACAAAGCAGGCAATGCTTTCGTCCCAGGCACTAACATCGTGGAAGCTCATAAAGTTATTATTTTAGAATTAGAAATTCGTTTACATTGCCTGACATATACATCCCCCATATAACGTGACTACATCACTGTACACTATTATTCAGATACAAAAAGTACATGTGTCTATACCTCGATGCTGCTGGATAGCTGTGTGTAAAAGACCGCAGGACGGACGCAACTTATACACTCTACTGAAAATGCTCTGTAGAGGAGGAAAAAATAAAGGGATGAGCATAACGTGCTCAGTAAGAAATATATGAAAGCAGGTAGATAACCACACTATCTACATGCTCATAATGCATGTTTTATCATCTTGTAAAACAAATGCATTTACTTTTCAAAACACTCGCATTAATATATGAAAGCAAGTAGATAATCAAACTATCCATGATGCTCATGATGCATGGTTTATGCCGAAAAACCCATGGCATTCACAAAACCATTATAGTAAAACACATAGCAATTTACTGCCAAAAATCGAATATCAAAACTTATTCAGAGTAAAATATTTCCGTGTTCAGTATTGAAACTCACATTTAAATCATATTATCATTTCAAATGGTTTCATCATAGAAATCAAATCACAATTAGTTTCATCACCGAAACCAATAAAACAGATGAGACTAGGCAGGGATTTCCACACAAATCTAAGGGACAATTGGCCAAAGTTCAAGACCCACAAGCTATCACGGATCAGGTGTGCCAGGGTATCTCTGAGTCCGAGGAGGGGATTATTTTATCCATCGGCTCCTATCTAAGGACTATCACAGAACATAGCAATGACAAATCATGCCCGTGTCCAAAGACGCAATCCTCACAACTCATAGTTGCACGGTATAGTGTACTCCATGTTGTCTACACGGTACGATGTACTCCATGAACCAGAGTAATATTACCACATAGTTGTAGGTGCCTGAGTCAAAAGCTCACCACCCTAACTAAATAAATTATCAACTATAGCCTGTCGTCTTAGATCTAATGCGAGCAAGTCAGTGTGACACACAGTCAACACGAGGGCTCCAGCATGATCTCAATCACACATCACAACAGAATCCAATGCGAGCAGTGCTCCAGCACGGTCTGTACAGATGTAATACCAAAATCAAGTGCGAGTGGATCTGGATAAATCCACAAATCTTATCATAGCTGTAGCACGATTTCACACACATAAAATAGACAGTTGGCTCTATTTCCCACCATAGTGGTACTCAAAACCGAGTGCAATACGTAAAACGGTACAAAACAGTGTGAGAGGGTAACATCCCATTAATTCACTCGTCAATTAAATCACTTTAGAAAAATGTGCAATTTAATGCATACAATCAAATAATGAGCCAGTCTATCATTTCAGCTTCATAAAATCTCTTTTTCACAGAGAAAACATGGATTTCATGCATTTTATGCATTTTCAAAAATTCTTGAGTTTAAGGGTATTTTCATAATTTTTCCATATTTTGGTACTATACAGAAATTTCATATCCATACTCTATACGAAATTTAAGTGAATGTAAATGATGATGAAAATACGTACAACTATCTCTAAAAGCTCTCATAGATCCCTTACCTCGAATCACGTAGTATGACCTCTCTTCCTCTGTGCTGTCCAAATCTCGCAGTCCGGTCAACTCTCAATATGACTCTGGAGCTGCATTTAACCATTCACTAGATTAATTACATGTTTCCTAATGTATTACACATTTAATACAGTTCATTTCACTTAATTGGGCCCGTTTAGTCTAAATGGGCCTAAATACTTTAATTGGGCCTTAATCCGTATTAAGCTCATTTTCCACATATTAATTCCCTTCATTAGGGTCTATCGACTCATTGGGCCTATCCATACACATTGGGATTTATTCCAAGCTCTTTGGATAGCCCGAATATCATTTACTACAGTTAATTGGAAATTCTGAATATAATTCACTAAATCTGGAATTTAATCTGAAATGTGTAAAATAAATCTTAAATACGCGTTAATCACATAAATAGTTGTAAATGAGCTTTACTTACCCGAGATTATGTGATGGTGCGCGAATCGGAGTTCGATCGGGCTTCCGTTCGAAATTAATCGTCGAACTGCACAATTTTGTATTTTTAACTCCGGGTCAATTTTTGATTAAATATAATTTAAATAAATTTATCGAAAATTAAATCGGTCACTTTTGACCTCGTATCGACTTACCCGAAGTCCGGTGAATTCCCAAAAATTTTCTTTTTCCTTTTTCCTTCTTTTTTTCGCTTTTCCCCTTTTCTCCTTGGCTGAACCGGTCCGGTCTAGTTCAGTTTAGAAGGTTCTCCACTGAACCGCCGATCGGTTTAGGGATCTTTTGGCCGTGTCGGCATCGTCCGGTCGGTTCTCCGAGTGCCGCTGCCGTCGTTTGGTGTGCCATAGCCTGGGGACCTCTCGGCTGGCCTCGATCGCGCCCAAGCGCCGTCGGTGGCCGCCAGATTTTCTCATTTTCCTCTGCGGCAAATTCTCTTCGATTCACCGGTGTCCAGCATCAGTGAGGAGCGTTGCCTGTGCCGATGGGTGCGCGCCGAGGTCCTCTCCCTTTTTCGGCCGCTGGCCTGGCTGCTGGTCACCGGTGGTGGCCGTCCGGTCTCTCTTTTCTTTTCCGTCAGTTTGCTTCGATTTCTCTCCTCTTTCTCCCCGATTTCAATTCCAATTTCGTTTTTTTTAAATTTTTTTAAATATATTTTTATTATTATTTTATTCCTTAAAATAATAATAAAATACCAAAATATCCCAAAATATCTAAAAAATTCATATTAAATTCATTAGTCCGTAAATGAATTTATTAGTCCGATTTTACCTTTATGGTATATTTTTCTACTATTTTTGGGCTCGTTTTTCGAGTCGAAAATTTTGAAAATATTAAAGAAATTCATATCTTGATCAATTGGACTTAAAAGTTAATTATTTCTTCTTTATTGATCAAGATTACATAAATTCAAGTTTACAAATAACAATTTCTTAAAAATGACACCAAATTTTCGGGTCTTACATTCCTCCCCACCTTGAAAAATTTGGTCCTCCAAATTAGAACCCAGTTAATTCTCGAATGGGTACGGATATTTCTCTCACATCAGGCTCTCCAATTCCCACGTAACTTCCTCCGAAGTGTGGTACTGCCCAAGAACCTTAATTAAAAAGATTCGTCTTAGATTGTAACACTTTCTCTTTCCTATCTAATATCCGAATTGACGTCTCTACATACGACATATCATCTTTGAGCTCTAATGGCTCATATTGAATCATATGTGTCTGATCTAGATGATACTTCCGAAGCATCAAAATGTGGAAGACGTTATTGACGCTTGCCAACTCCGGTGGTAACGCCAACCTATAAGTCTTATCTCTCACTCGCTCTAGTATCTCATTATCCCTTTCAAGGGAGAAACTTTCAAGAATACTAATTCACTCACAGTGAATTCCAAAGGTTTATGTCTCGTGTCAGCATAGCTTTTTTGTATGATCTGAGCTGTCCCCAATTTCTCACATATCAATTGGACATCCTCAGAGGCTTGCTTCACTAAATCGGAGCAAACATCTTTCGGTCACCCACTTCTTCCCATCCTACAGAAGAATAACACCTACGACCATATAACGCCTTATACGTGTCATCCCAATACTCGAGTGATAACTATTGTTATAGGCGAATTCGACAAATGGCGAATGGTCATCCTAGAAGCCTTTAAAGTCCATCACACAAGCTCTCAACATATCTTCCAAAGTCTGGATGGTTCTCTCTTACTGACCATCAGACTGATAATGGAAAGCTGTACTGACACTAAATCAGGTTCCCATAGCTTCCTGAAAGTGTTCCCAAAAGTGGAAAGTGAAGCGAGAATCCCTGTCAAACACAATACTCATTGGAACGCCATGTAGCCTCACAATTTTTCGTACACACAGATTCACCAACGCACTCAGAGTATCCGTAGCCTTCACGGCTAAGAAGTGAGCTTACTTCGTCAACCTATCCACAATCACCCAAATGGTATCATGGTTTTGTCGGGTCCTTGGTAAACTCATGATGAAATCCATGGTGATGTGCTCTCAATTTCTATGTCGGTATAAGTAGAGGTTGCAATAATTCTGCAGGTTTCTGATGCTCTACCTTAATCTACTGACATGTAAGACACTTAGCCACGAACTCTGCAATAGCTCTTTTCATGTCTGACCACCAAGACACTCTCCGGAGGTTCTTATACATCTTATTACTCCCTGGATGCACTGTATACCTCGATGAATGAGCTTCTGTCAAAATCAATCTTTTTAACTATGGGTCATCGAGAATGCAAATTCGACCTCTGAATCTCAGCAGGCCATATCACTAACTGTGCACTCATTCACTCTACCCATTTGTATCTGACTATGCATATCAACACAAAAGCGATCAATACGCTGAGCTTGTCTGATCCGGTCTATCAAATCTGATTTCAAATCTCAGACTAGCTATCACATAATATGCGTCAGTATCAGAAGGGTCTATATCTAGACTGAGGCTAATAAACTGCTCTAACAATTCATGTTCCCTGACCATCATGTACGATACCATCCTGAGGCTCTTTCTACTCAAGGCATCATCGACTACATTCGCTTTACCCGGATGAAAAAGTATCTCACAATCATCGTATTTCATAAGCTCTACTCATCGTCTCTGCCTCATGTTCAATTTTGTTTTTTGTTAAAAACAGATACTTGAGGCTCTTATGATTAGTGAATATCTAAAATTTCTCATCATACAAATAGTGGCACCATATCTTCAGTGCAAACACTACGACTGCCAACTCTAAATCGTGGGTCGGATAGTTCTTCTCATGGTCCTTAAGTTGTCGGGATCCATAAGCAACTATCTTCCCGTTCTGCATCAATACACATCCCAGTCCCTGTCCCGAGGTGTCTGTATATACAGAGAAACCTCCTGAGCTAGTCGAAATGGTGAGAATCGACGTAGTGGTCAGTCACTACTTTAGTTCCTAAAAACTCTTCTCACATGCATTATCTCACTCAAATGCAACATTCTTTTGAGTAAGATGTGTCAATGGAGTAGCCAATTTAGAGAAACTTTCTACAAATTGGCGGTAATATCAATTCAAACCCAAAAATGATATCAGTTCCAACCAGAAATCACACTTACTGAGCTTCGCATATGGCTTCCTCTCTCTGAGGGTCTATAGCACAATGCTCAGATGCTAGTCATGTTCTTCCCTAGATTTCGAATACACCAGAATGTCATCTATAAACACTATGACAAATCGATCCAAGTATGGATTGAACACTCCATTCATCAATACCATAAAAGCTGTAGGAGCATTCGTTAGCTTGAAAGGCATAACCAAGAACTCATAGTGACCATAACGGGTACGAAAGGCTGTCTTAGATACATCTCCACTCCGGATTCTCAAATGATGGTACCCAGACCTCAGATCTATCTTGGAAAAGATCTGTGCTCCCCTAAGTTGATCCAACAGATCATCAATATGCGAGGAAAAGGGTACTTGTTCTTAATGGTTGCCTTATTCAACAACCGGTAATCTATTCACAGTCGAAGGCTTCCATCCTTCTTTTCAGCTGTAGCCCTCCTCTTCAGGGCAAAAGTACTAGCTGTATCCTTCTCTGACTCTTTACCCTTCTTTGGGGCTATCTCAGCCAACTCTGGGCAATCCCTTATCATATGCCCTGTCTTGCCACATCTAAAACATGTTCCAATTAATACATGGCATGACCTACTACCGTGGTATCTACCACATGCTTTACACTGATTTGTAGTTGGCCGGGGTCCTCCAATCACTATACCCCTAGCTGGAGTCGAGACCTGATACACCGGGGGCTTAATCATCCTACCCCGTGACTCATCGACCCTCGATCATCTAACAAACGACCTCTTCCCCACTTGGACATTGCAGTCCTCTGTTGATCTCTATTCCTGCCCTTCACGACCTTACCAAACTCAAGGACGTGCATCTCATAGTCTTGTTCACATAACTAAGTTCTACGCACGGCCTCCTCGTAAGTCGTGACTCAAACAGGGCTAATCTGACTCTGATGGAAGGTCTCAATCCGTCGATAAACTTGCGGACCTTCTGTATCTCACTGCTCATGGTATCGGGGTCATATCTTCCCAAGGATGTAAATCGAGACTCATACTTGTCTACCGATCTATTCCCCTGGATCAGACCAAGAAATTCCATCTGTAATCTCCGTTGAGCAGTGGTTGGGGATATACTGCCTCCTGAAGGCATCCAAAAAGATCTCCCAGTCAATCAACTGATATACATAGCTTTCATGATGGGTCGGGCAAATTTCCACCAATACTCTGCTTTGCCCTCTAACATGAACGTAGCAAAGGCCACTCTTTTAGTGGTCGAACATCGAAAAAAACCATATAGCTTCTCCAACTGGTTGATCCAATCCTCTGCTACTAAAGGGTTCTTGATCCCACTAAACGATGGAGGCTTGAGCTTCGAAAATGCCTCAATCGGTCAAACTCACAATCAAACCCTGAATCCTCACCAGTTTGTCGTGGAACTACGGTGGTACAAGGTCTCAACAGTACGTGGCATAGGTGCAAGCTATGTAGACGTAGGTGTCTCAAGAGCAGCTGTCAGCTCAGTATGAGTCGTCTGAGCAGCCAGACCTTGCCTACTCTCTAACCTAGCCATAGTCAAGTTAGCCTGAGTGAACAACACCATAATTGTGTTCCAACTCCGCTCTAATCTCGTAATGCGGGCATCAGTAGTCTCAACTGGACCTAATGGAACATAATCACATGACGATTCCCAAGGCCTCTCAGACCTATCATTGCGTCTCTCGGACCTCCATCTATGGCCTCGAGAACACGAACTCTCTCCTTTGCTGCGATGTCTATCAGACATCTCGATCGTCCCGCATACACAATCAATTTCTCAGTTTAACCATAGCTCGGTACACACAATTATATCTAATAATGTACAGTGACAAAGGGATGTATACTTTCTAACTACAGACACTGACTCATATCAGACCAACACTGCTCTGATACCACTTCTGTAGCGACCCAATTTCTCAAAAATCACTACAAATTTTTCGTGAACTTAACACACTTCACTTGTTGGGCTGTGAGTCACTATCCATCACTCAGTTTCATATGTTATATATATACAAAGCAGGTAATGCTTTTGTCCCAGGCACTAACATCGCAGAAGCTCATAAAGTTATCGTTTTAGAATTATAAATTCGTTTACATTGCCTAACATATACATCCCCCATATAATGTGACTACATCATTATACACTATTATTCAGATATAAAAAGTACATGTGTGTACACCTCGATGCTGCTGGATAGCTGTGTGTAAAAGACCGCAGGACGGACGCAACTTATACACTCTACTGAAATGCTCTTTAGAGGAGGAAAAAATAAAGGGATGAGCATAACACACTCAGTAAGAAATAGATGAAAGTAGGTAAATAACCACACTATCTACGATGCTCATAACGCATGTTTTATCAACTCGTAAAACAAATGCATTTACTTTTCAAAACACTCGCATTAATATATGAAAGCAAGTAGATAATCAAACTATCCACGATGCTCATGATGCATGGTTTATGCCGAAAAACCCATGGCATTCACAAAACCATTATAGTGAAACACATAACAATTTACTGCCAAAAATCGAATATCAAAACTCATTCAGAGTAAAATATTTCTGTGTTCAGTATTGAAACTCACATTTAAATCATATTATCAATTCAAATGGTTTCATCACAGAAATCAAATCACAATTAATTTCATCACCGAAACCAAGAAAACAGATGAGACTAGGCAAGGATTTCCACACAAATCCAAGGGACAATTGGCCAAAGTCTGAGACCCACAAGCTATCACAGATCAGGTGTACCAGGGTGTCTCTAAGTCCGAGGAGGGGATTAGTCTATCCATCGGCTTCTATCTAAGGACTATCATAGAACAGAGCAATGACAAATCATGCCCGAGTCCAAAGACGCAATCCTCACAACTCATAGTTGCACGGTACAATGTACTCCATGTTGTCTACACGGTACGATGTACTCCGTGAACCAGAGTAATATTACCACATAGTTAAAAGCTCACCACCCTAACCAAATAAATTATCAACCATAGCCTGTCGTCTTAGATCTAATGCGAGCAAGTCAGTGTGACACACAGTCAACACGAGGGCTCCAGGACGATCTCAATCATAAATCACAACAGAATCCAATGCTAGCAGTGCTCCAGCACGATTTGTACAGATGTAATACCAAAATCAAGTGCGAGCTGATCTGGATAAATCCACAGATCTTATCATAGCTATAGCACGATTTCACACACACAAAATAGACAGTTGGCTCTATTTCCCACCACAGTGGTACTCAAAACCGAGTGCAATATGCAAAATGGTACAAAACAGAGTGAAAGGGTAACATCCCATTAATTCACTCGTCAATCAAATCACTTTAGAAAAACGTGCAATTTAATGCATACAATCAAATAATGAGCCAGTCTATCATTTCAGCTTCACAAAATCTCTTTTTCACAGAGAAAACATGGATTCCATGCATTTTATGCATTTCCAAAAATTCCTGAGTCTAAGGGTATATTCGTAATTTTCCTATATTTGGGTACTATCCAGAAATTTCATATCCATACTCTATACGAAATTTAAGTGAATGTAAACGACAATGAAAATACGTACAACTATCTCTAAAAGCTCGCATAGATCCCTTACCTCGGATCACGTAGTGTGACCTCTCTTCCTCTGTGCTGTCCAAATCTCGTAGTCCGGTCAACTCTCAATATGACTCTGGAGCTGCATTTAACCATTCACTGGATTAATTACACGTTTTCTACTGTATTACACATTTAATATAGTTCATTTCACTTAATTGGGCCCATTTACTCTAAATGGGCCTAAATACTTTAATTGGGCCTTATTCCGTATTAAGCTCATTTTTCACGTATTAATTCCCTTCATTAGGGTCTATCGACTCATTGGGCCTATCCATACCTATTGGGCTTTATTCCAAGCTCTTTGGATAGCCCGAATATCATTTACTACAGTTTATTCAAAATTTCGAATATAATTCACTAAATCCGAAATTTAATCTGAAATGCGTAAAATAAATCTTAAATACTCATTAATCACATAAATTGTCGTAAATGAGCTTTACTTACCCCAGATTATGCGATGGTGAGTGAATCGGAGTTCGATCAGGCTTCCGTTCGAAATTAATCGTCGAACTACACAATTTCGTATTTTTAACTTCGAGTCAATTTTTGATTAAATATAATTTAAATAAATTTATCAAAAATTAAATCGGTCACTTTTGATCTCGTATCGACTTACCCGAAGTCCGATGAATTCTCAAAATTTTTTTTTCCTTTTTCCTTCTTTTTTCCTCTTTTCTCCTTTTCTCCTTGGCTGAACCGTTCCGGTCCGGTTCAGTTTAGAAGGTTCTCCACTGAACCACCGATCAGTTCAGGGATCTTTTGGCCGTGCCGGCGTCGTCCGATTGGTTCTCCGAGTGCCGCTGCCCCGTTCGGTGCACCACAGCCTGGGGACCTCTTGGCTGGCCTTGATCTCGCCCAAGCACAGTCGATGGCCGAAGGATTTTCTCCTTTTCATCCGCAGAAAATTCTCTTCGATTCACTGGTGTCCGGCATCGATGAGGCACGTTGCTGGTGCCGAGGGTGCGCGCCGAGGTCCTCTCCCTTTTTCGACCATTGGCCTGGCTGCTGGTCGCCGGTGGTGGCCGTCCGATCTCTCTTTTCTTTTTCGTCGGTTTGCTTCGGTTTCTCTCCTCTCTCTCCCCGATTTCAATTCCAATTTCGTTTTTTATTATTTTTTATAATATATTTTTATTATTATTTTATTCCTTAAAATAATAATAAAATACCAAAATATTCCAAAAATTCATATTAAATTCATCTAGTCCGTAAATGAATTTATCAGTCCGATTTTACCTTTTTGGTATATTTTTCTACTATTTTTGGGCTCATTTTTCGAGACAAAAATTCTAAAAATATTAAATAAATTCATATATTGATCAATTGGACTTAAAAGTTAATTATTTCTTCTTTATTGATCAAGATTACATAAATTCAAGTTTACAAATAACAATTTCTTAAAAATGACACCGAATTTTCAGGTCTTACAAATATAGGTTGGAATTTTCTCTTCAACAAGACGTATATGTATAAAATTAATTGTGTTTTACATACTTTCGTATATTTTTAGACGATTTATATTTTTTTAATCTAATTATTAACTTTTATATTCTATCCACATAGATCATGGATGCCAAAATTCAAGTTAATCAAAAATATTTAATTAATTATTTTCTAATAATAAAATTTTGACTATTAATATATATTGAAAAAAAATGTCATTCTCAAATGATATGATAGGAATATCGAATCATTAAAAAATTTACATATATAATAGAAACGAGTAGATTATCAAGTCTAACCGTTGATTTGCAAAAAAATTAATCCTACATGAAGTTATGAAAAGTGCATAAAATAATTTGTTTTACACATGTATAAGTAGATTCATCCTTCTCTTATATATATATATATATATATATATATATATATATATATATATATACATATACATATATATATGTGTATATGAGGATTAATATTCAATACACCGTTAATAGAGTTTTCTAACCCCACAAGTGGGGTTACGATTAAAAATATTAAGAAAATAAAAATAAAATAAAATATGACATGTGCCATCATCTTAACTGCATTGTGGAGACAAAAAACTCCATTGATGGTGTATTGAATAATTATCCTATATATAGGATCATTATCTCATCCACTGATTGTAGAGTTTAAAAACTTTACAAACGAGGTTATAAGATTGTCACATGTCCTTAAAATATATAAATATTAATTAAAAATAGAAAAGAGACATAGTAACCTTGTAACTCCGCTTGTGGAAATGGATAAGATAATAGTTTGTATATATATATATATTAAGCAATTGAAATGTTATAAATTAACATATAGCTAGTGCAGAAAGTAAAATAACTTCACAACTAAAGGTGCTCATGGGTCGAGTCAAGTTGGGTCTAAGCCATAATATTAACGAACTATATACAAGTCTGAGCTTGGCTTTGTCCTACCCATTTATTTAGGCTTGATTTTTAACTTAAGCTCGTTTTAAGTTTTTTATACAAATTCAGGTCCGACATGACTAGTTTTGTTTTCTTTTTTATTATAATTTTGTTTTTTTTAATTTTTTATTCCCTTTAAATTTTAATTTATTTTGTTAAACTTTACATGTCAATTTTCATATTAAATATTTATAATGTTTATTAATCAATAATATTATATATATAATTACATTATACTTAGTAAATATAAAAAAAAGGTTTAACATTTTATTATTTTCGGATCGGGCTAAGCCTAGGTCTCAATTGTTGAAACCTGAGCTTGGCTCAAAAATTCAATAGGCCTAATTATTTTGTCTAAACCCGTTTATTGCGCTTAATATTTTTATCCAAGCTCAGTCAAAAATTGGACTAACTTCAGGCTTTAGCAAGTAGCCCAACCTATGGACAAGTATATTCACAACAATGTTAAATACACAAAAATGACCACTTCAACCTTACGGGTCTCTTCATATCTCATTCTATCCTTTCTCGCATATCCACCATAGTATTCACATTTTTCTATGTTCGTATTTTGTGTATATAGTCTCTTAGTCGTCTAATATTCGCTACTATAGAGCAACGTTGGTCTAATAACTATCTTGTAGAACTTGTCTTTCAACCATATAAGAATTTTTTTTATCACACAACATACATGTAGCGTTTTTCCACTTGTTCTAACTAGCCTGGATCCTATGGATCAAATCGCCCCCAAATATTGAAAATAATCTTGCTTAGGGATTGTCTTCCCATCTAACATCACTATGCTTTGATGTTAAATTTTTTTTTGAACTTTATATTCCATGATTTAATCTTGATTTTGCTTAGTTTGAACCCTTTTAATTCTAGCATTTGTCTATTTACTTTTAACTTTATGTTAAGCTCCACTCTAGTTTCTACAAATAAGACAATATCATCTCCAAATATGATAAGACAAAGCACCTTATCGTAAATGGATTTTTCAACTCCTCCATTACTATAGTGGACAAAAACGAACTTAAAGTCAACCTATGATGCAGTCCTACTGTGACAAGAAATTTGTTTGTTTGCCCTTTGCATGTCCTCACATGTGTCCTTGCAAGTCCATATATTTCCTTAATTTGTCAATATATTTCACAGGGACTCTTTTTTGTTAAGGGCCATCATAACACTTTTTGGGGCACTTTATCACTTCACGTTATAAAAACTATATGAAGATCTTTTGCTTGTACTCAATAATGTTCTAAAAGTTGTTTGAGCAAGTGTACTGCCTCTATACTTAATCGTTCAAACATAAAAATAAATTGATTTTCTAATATATTTACAATCTCCCTTTATCTTTATTCTATCACTTTCTTATAATTTCATCGTGTAACTCATCAATTTTTTGCCTTAGTAGTTGGAGCAACTTTGAACATCTCTCTTGTTCTTATAGAAAGGTACCAAGACATTCTTCCACCATTCCTTAAGCATCTTGTGAGTTTGCCAAATGTTGTTAAAAAGATTTTTCAACCACCTAAGTCCTACCTCTCTAAGGCATTTCCAAACTTCAATGGGAATGTCCTCAAGCCAATAGCTTTCCTTATCTGCATTTTTTTAATGCCTCTTTTTCCTCTATCTCTTTGATTATGCACATAAAGCACTAATCCAAATCCTCAAGAGGCTTTGAGATATTATCCAAATTTTTATTTTGTCCATTGTTGAATATTTTTTAGAAATAATTGCCTTGTCCTTAACAAAAGTTCTTTGGTACTTATCCTTAATACATTTCACCACTCATATTTAACGACTACTTTCTCTCTTACTTGCACCAATCTATATTTTTTTCTCCATTCTTTCTAAATTGTCATAAATCTTTTTCACAACATTCGCTTTAGTTTTTGCCATCGCTTTCTTTAACTTCTTCTTAGTTAACCTATATTTTGTGAAGCGCTCAGCGTTGTTCTTGTTCAAAGTTTTGTAACAATCTTGCTTAGTAATTATAGCTTCCCTAACTGTTGCAGTACAACATGTTGCATCTTTTCAATCGATACTTATTCATTTGATACTCCTAACGTCACAACCCCCAATTTATAGAAAATTGCTACCATTTTTTTTGATCCATTATTCTTACCTTCCTCCGATCGTGAACAGCTTCACCACCAACAGTTGGGCTGTGCATCAGTGTTTGTCTCATCCAACCATACCATTTCTATTCACATTTTATTTAAACGTAAACACTTGCATTTCATAGTCAGAGTTGTGATTTTATATGTGTTTACAATTCTTTACATCCCCAAATGTTATATTCAAAATATTACTATGCTATTGCATGTCTAGATACCAAACTATACAAATGTGTATACCTTTATATGATGGGATGCAATAGACACCAGGAATCAAATCCTCAATCGCTCTCAATCTATTGAAAAGTGCTCTGTAGAGGGGGAAAATAAGGAGGTGAGCAACCACACGCTCAGTAAGACAATCATGCGAGCAAGTAGATAACTGTGTTATCTACATGATCGTGATGCCATGCATAAAACCATACAGTTACACGTCTTACCCAAAAACATCAATTCATGCACGTGTTCATGGTATATAAAGTAGTTCACGTTATTCAAATCAGTGCACAAATTGATAAATAAAGCATGAAAAATCATCATGCAAGGTGCATTTAAAACAGTTCATGCTCGACACATATCGGTACCAAATCACCATCCGTCAGGACTCGACCCCTCCTTCGGACTGTCCTGAGCCACAAAATAATTTAAATCATGCAATCATCATAAACCAGGTGACATGTGAGATTAAGCAAATAATAAGGGTAATATCTAAGACTATGGCCATATCCTCTGTGATCCCAAGCTACATGGATCCTAGTGTACGGGGTATCACGCCTATCTGCTTTCGCACGGGAGGTGGGTCACGTCCTACCCATCGGTCCATAGTAGATTATCTCATCCGAATATGGTATATATAAGATATAAGCACGGTACAACGTACTCCATGCTACATGCATGGTACAACGTACTCCGTGGACCCATATCATCACATCAAATCATGCCACATCTCAAAATGCACATGCGAGCTTATTTAATCTGTGTGACACAAAGTCTACCTGAACCTCCCAGCATGGCTCCTAACATGTCATAAAACCACGTGCGAGCAAAGCTCTAGCACGACTGTAAATGTATAGTGAACATCTAGTGCGAGCAACGCTCTAGCTCTATGTCATAAAATCCATGTGAAAACTAGTACAAGCTAGGCTTCAACACTCATGTATGTAAACTCTAGTGTGAGCACCACTCCAGCACTAATGCATGTATGAAAATGTCAAATCTCGTGCGAGCAGCGCTCCAGCAGACTTTATTTCCACAAAACCAATGTAGGTGGCTAATTTTTTTGCAAAGAATGGTTATTAAAACCAAATCAAGCTGTTTTCTTGTAAACCATTTAAATACTAGCCAACCTACCTATCCACATGCTAAAAGAGGTAAAAGACTCAAGAACACACTGTTCTTGCTTTTCATGATCTTTTCTAAAATTTTAATTTTTGCCCTTCCCAAGGGTAAAATGGTTACCATTCTAGACCCCTTAAAATATTATTTCTTTTCTAGAAGCTTTAGATATTTTAAGAAATTTTAAATATGCCCGAAAACGCGTACAGATATCTCTAAGAGCCAACAAAATTCCCTTACCTTAAATCACAAGGAAGCTGCTGCTTCTTCTTTTCTCGCTTTTCGTGATTGGGTCTAATTGGCTTTGGATATATCCTCGAGAGCTGCAAATATTCATCAATCACATCAGTCAACACAGATAACTCATTATTCTAACTTCATCATAGTCAATATATTTTATTGGGTCTATTTGTTCTTATTGTGCCCAATTACACCTTAATGGCCTTACCCCATTTTAAGCTCATTCACACAATACTATTCATTTCACCTAGGCCCATTGGGCTCCTTAGGCCAATTATCTCTCATTGGATCGAATTCTAGGCCCATTGACCTTATTAGGTCGATTGCATCAAGCTTAGCTTGTGATCACATTCGGCTATGGCATGGTGGCCGAACACCCATCACGCCACCATGGCTGAATGCTAGCCATCATCACACCATTCCTAGCCAATTTGGCTAGCAAACTCACTTAGTTTTTTTATCAAGCACTTGACATGCATGCTTTAACCTTAGTTTTCTATTCATTCATACATTTTCAGAAACTCCTTATATGTAAACTTCATAACTTCATCCAATTTCATAAACTGATTTCACAAAACCATTTCAAAATCATGCATATAACATCACCAACACCACAGTATAATCAATTCATCACTAAATGAACCATAGTTCACTTTCTCACACTAAATTCATATTCGGTCATGGATGATTAAGCATGCTCAAGGATGTTTCAGCCAACCATACATACACCAATCAACTCATAAAAATGTCTAGGTTGATATAATTGAAGTTGGTGTATGATAATTCTATATTTTTAGAATTATTTATGCTTAATTTCGTAATTAATTATTTAAATCCCCAATTTATTTTGTTAATTATCCCCTTTATTTAATTAAAATTCTCATGTTTACTGATAAATTAAATCCGGATGAATTTTGAATATTTCGATAGAAAATGGACCGAAATTGGGCTAAAATCGAGATTGAGCCACGCGGACAACACGAGTCATGCCACCTAGCACATCCAATTGGACAAGAAGACCGATGACATGGAAATATCTTTTCAAGGAGCCAATGGTGTGAAGACAAGTGGCAAAAAAAATGCCAACTCATCAAGGATGTAGAAATTACAATTTTACCCCTAGTGTGTTTATAAATAGGAAAGGATAACAATTGAAAGAGGATGTAATTTTAGGAGTAGAAGTAGATATAAGTAGGAGTAGTGTAAGTTAGGATTAGTGTTAGTGATGAAGTTGTGTTAGAGTAGCTTAGTTAGATTAGTTTAGTTTTTATTTTTTTAGAAGCTTTTCCTGAAAACCATTTTCTATTTTACTGTTAATGTTAATTTTCATTAGTTATCTTTATTGAATAGCTTTTCATGTTTTATTTGCAGCCTCATTTTGCTCATCCTTCTTCTCGGTTTGTTCTAATTACTTATGTTTTTTTTGTTTGACGAAAAATCTATATTTTTACTAGTCTCGGGTTGCCTTTATATTCTGGTTTTAGTATGTTTTTCTACTGTCCATGCACATGTAGATTGATTATTCAGTTATGCCTCAGTCTGTATGGTCTATGAGTTGATTGGGCAGCTAGATGTGGTTGTGAGAAGTTGCTGATCCACATCAGTCTTTCTCAAACTGTGGCTGTATTCTTCCATTGCATTATCATGGCCAATCTTGTATCTTTGCTTCATGTGATCAGTTAGCAAAGTTGAACGGGGTAGCATGGCCACTGATTCCAGTGCCAAGAACAACGAGGGTAGCAAGGAGACCGATCCTGTTTGATTTTCATCCAGACTTTATTTTTTGCTTCATGCATATTTGCTTCCTTCTGCATGTTATATTTATGCTTTTGTTCAGTATTTCTTTAATTCATCATCTTTCCTCTGTTCTCCCCTGTTCTATGTTTTCATTACTGTTCATCTTCATTTTTTGCTTTTATTTTCTCTTAAGCTTGAAGTGAAGCTGTTCATTGTCCTGAAGTAAAGCAGAAGACCGAGATCAACCTGGAGTAGAGGACACAGCCGAGAGCAGCCAGGAGCAGAACCAGTACAAGTTCTGGGGCAGAAACTCACGGACAGCACTGAGACTTGCTGGAAACAGAGACGACGCAGTATGCCAGGGGCTGTTATTGCTGAAGTTGGATATGAAGAAATGCACGAAACCGAGGCAGGGTTGGTGAGAAGGCACACCCGAAAACATGAAGTTGGACACGCCTGGCAGATGCAGAAAACGCAGCTTGAAACAGGTGGAAACGTGCAGGCTGAACTCGAGAGGCATGGAGCAGAAGCACTGAACCAAGAGGCATGACAGGACACGCCTGGCCAGAATCGAGAGCAAGCAAGTGTTGGGGCAGTTGGCAGCCAGAAACCGAGGCAGAGTTGGTAGCAAACAGCAGCACGCCTGGACAAACCGAAGCACTTGGAAATGAAAATATGCAAATTGAAGATATGAACAGTGAATGGAGGGATTTTGTTGATTTAAATTGGTTAAGGCTTGTTTGGCTAGTGCATTGTAGCAATTAATCCATTTTCATGCATTTGTTAGTTGTTAGTTAGTTAGTTTAGTAAATTATAATGGTAGGTTAGTTTTATTATTTTTGCATGTTAATTTGTAGTGTTAATTTTTAGTTAGTAGTTAATTTTATATTAAATGTTTTAGGATTTTATTTTAGTTTAGATGCATTTAGAGTTAATTTAGATTAAATGTGTTTCATGCATTTTTAATTTAGTCTTTATTTTCATTAAGTTTTAGTTTAATTTAAATTGCATTTTGATTAAGTAGTTTAAAATTGCATTTTAGGTTAGTTTAATTGTAGTTTAATTTTATTGCTTTATTTTCATAATTGCATTTTATTTTAATTGCGTTAATTAGTTTTAACTGTTTTAATTTCTTTTGTAGGTTTTTTATTTTAATTGCTTGGAGCACTGTAAGTAATTTTGCTCGGTTTTATTTAGTTCTTGTTATTTTATTGCTTTCCAGTAATTTTAATTTTAGCCATGTAGATCACTCCCTTAAATTCCATAATTTGCTAGAATATACTTAGGGTAAGATTAATCGGTAATTAATTAGGCTAGTCAACTTCTCTGTGGGACGATAACTCGGGACTCAAATCCCATTATTACTTGTACGACCCGTGCACTTGCGAACATTGGCGCCGTTGCCGGGGAGGTCTTAATTAGCCATTAGTTAATATCGGTGAAATTATGCTTAGGTGTAATTCTAGCTTGTAAATATTTAGGTTGTAAATATTTAGAAGTCCAATCTAGAGTAGTTAATTGAAAAATTAAAATAAAAAAATTTAAAAATTAAAAAATTTAAAAATTCAAAAATTCAAAAAAAATTTCTAAGGACTTTTTAATGATTGCATGCATATAGCCAGAAGCTATGATTGCTTTCCTTTAGATCCTGAAATTGAACAAACACTTAGAAAAATTCAAAAGGATTCTAGGAAATTTATAGCTCCGCAGCAAAACACGATGGCAGAAAATAGGGAAAGTAGGACCGTTGGAGATTATGCAATGCCGACTATTGGAGATTATTATACCGGCATTAGGCCACTAGCTGTTCCTGCTAACAACTTCGAAATTAAGCCCGCAATCCTCCAGATGATCCAGACTTCATTGCAGTTCAGTGGGCTTCTGCACGATGACCCACATGCTCACCTTGGGCAATTCCTGGACTTGTGCAACACGTTCAAACATAATGGATTATCTGATGATGCGCTTAGGCTTAGATTATTCCCCTTCTGACTTAGGGATATGGCGAGACACTGGTTAACCTCCCTGCCTCCAGGATCCATTTTTACATGGGACGAGTTAGCTCATCAATTCTATCTAAGTTTTTCCCTCCCTCTAAAATGGCCCAACTCTGTAGTAATATATCTTCCTTTGCCCAGTACGACTCTGAATCTCTTTACGAAGCATGGGAACGATATAAGGAACTTCTTAGGAAGTGCCCTCATCATGGTCTACTTTTGTGGCTGCAAGTCTAGACCTTCTACAACGGACTTACAAACCAAAATAGGATCATTGTTGACGCTGCTGCGGGTGGAGCCCTGATGTACAAAACAGAGGAGGAAGCGTACAAGCTTTTAGTCAAGATGGCGGCTAACAACTATTTATGGTCCTCGGAGAGGCAATTGCCAAAGAAGTCGACGAGTATTTATGAGCTCGACACACTGTCTACTTTGACCTCTCAAATCGCTAATCGTACGAAGAAGGTAGAGTCGCTCAGTACCCAGCAAAATCCTTCTACCAGTCCTAATCCGATTTATTCTGCCCAAAGTCCTTTCCTTTCATGCGATTTGTGTAGTGCTACCCATTCTGTAGATAGGTGTCTGCTTAACTTAGAATCGGTTCAGTATGTTGCTCCACTTCAGAAGCAACAGAATAACCATTTTTCAAACACCTATAATCCAGGGTGGAGGAACCATCCTAACTTCTCCTGGAGCCAAAACCAAGGGCAAACTTCTAGCTCTAGACCTGTAGAACCCCTTAGTTTTTAAGCTCCACCAGTTCAGGTACCACCACAATCACAATTTCCATATCATCTGCCTCATCAACCATCCCCACCATAATTTCAACATCATCCATCTCACTTCTATCAATCACCACCACCACCACCACTTACGTAGCCACAACTTTACCATGCACCGACAGCTGAGAAGAAGCCCTCACTTGAGGAAATGTTCACGACTATCCTGTAAAATCAAGCTGCTTCAATTAAGAACTTAAAAGTTCAGGTTGGATAGATAGCAAATGCTATTAGCTAACGTCCTCAAGGGAACCTTCCTAGTAACACTGAAGCTAATCCTATTAGGCAAAGGGAGGGTAAAGAACATGTAAAATCTATCATCCTTAGGAGTAGGAAAGAGCTAGAGGAGTCACAAGTTAAGTCCAATCATGTTGAGCACATAGTTGAAGAATCCTTAAGTTCTAACGAAGCAGCTCAGAAAGAGCAGGAACATCAGGATCAAGTTGCAAAAGAATCCAAGCTAGGCACTTCTTCATCTGTACCTTCTTCTTCTTCATTGCCTTCCTCATCCTCTGATTCTACACAAGTTCCCACTACATTGCCTCTAGTTAGACCACCAGTACCTTTTCCTCAGAGATTCCAAAACCAAAAGCTAACAATTTGCTAAATTTCTTGAGGTTTTTAAGAAACTTCACATCAATATTCCTTTCGCAGATGCTTTAGACCAAATGCCAAGTTATGTGAAGTTTCTAAAGGATATCCTCTCGAGGAAGAGAAGACTGGAAGACTATGAAACGGTGGCCTTAACTAAGGAATGTAGTGCCATTATCCAAAGAAGATTACCCCCCAAGCTCAAGGATCCTGGGAGTTTTACCATACCCTGCACCATTGGAAATTTATTCTTTGCTAAAGCCCTGTGTGATTTAGGAGCTAGTATAAATTTAATGCCATTGTCTATCTATCATAAGTTAGGAATAGGGGATGCCAAGCCCACCACAGTGACCCTCCAGTTGGCTGATCGATCAATTAAATATCCGAAGGGGATCATTAAGGATGTGTTAGTAAAGGTAGACAAATTTGTTTTCCCTACGAATTTTATTGTTTTAGACATGGAGGAAGATAGGGAAGTCCCCATTATACTAGGTAGACCTTTCCTAGCGACGGGTAGAACTTTAATTGATGTACAAAAGAGGGAGTTAACTATGAGAGTCCTAGATCAGGAAGTGAAGTTTAATGTTTTCAAACCTTTGAAGCTCTCTGATGACTCTCAAGAATGTTTTAAGATGGAGATTGAGGAGAATAAAAGGCTTAAGCATATAATATCTGAGAGAAGGAGGGAAATAGATAAAGCTAAGGAGGAGTTAACTGTCGACATTTTATCACCACTCTGGTTGATCCTCCTACTCTTCGCATTGCTGCTGAGTGTTGTGTTCTTTAGCTGCATTTGAAGTGGCTGTGTTTTTCTTTTCACCTTGTATATAGTTCTTTTTCTTTTTCTTTTCTGCTGTTTCTTTCTTTGTTTATTTTGCAGGTTTATTTTCTAGTTTTACGCTTTCAATCAAAGTTTCAGTTGTTCATCATCATCAGAAAGGGGAGTACTGTGTTCTTGAGCTTCAATTCTTTTATTATCTGCACATTGAGGACACTATGCACTTTAAGTTTGGGGGAGGTATTTTGGAAAAAATTGGAAAACGTTTCAAATTTTTTTCGAAAATCTGAGAAAGAATTTTCAAATTTTTTTCGATAATATTAGCTTAAATTGTTTGATTTTGGGGATGATCTAGTGCTTAGCATGTAGTTTTCCCATATTCCGATGATATGACCCCATGATTTAATCTGACTATGATTAAATGAGAATCATGATTATAGGAAAATCATGAAGTTGAATTCTTGAATTTGTCTTGATTCTGATTGCGATTGCCTCATCTTATGCACATGTCATGTCATGAATCGATATATTTATTTAGAGAAAGCTTATGTGTACATAGGATTGCATTTGTTCAGTTGATTTTGTGCATCATATTCTAGAATTTGTTTGATCTAATCTCGAGGTGAAATATTAGATCACACTTGATTAGGAGATGATTTAGGCCATCTTTGGATCGTTTAAGCTTTCTAACCTTCCTTGTACATATTTTACCCCTAGTCACCCATCTGGGCCAAATAAGCTTTTCTCTGTAAATATACATGCGTTATTTTCCTTAGCTTAAATACTTTGTTCCTATCCCTTACCCCAAAGCATGAAAAGTCATTGGGATATATTATGAGCTATATGGGTATTAAGTGATAGTGAAAGAGTAAGTATAAAAAAAATGACGAAAAAAAAAGAAAAAGAAAAAGAAAAGAAGAAAGAAAAAAAAATGTTTAGCAAAAGAATAAGTTTGGGGGAAATAATTAGAGCTCTTACATTATAGATCCTAGAAGTAATGCATGTTAAGGGGTAATTAAACCTAAATCGACTTTATCATACCTTAGCCCCAGCCTTACATTACAAGCTTAAAGAAGTCCTATTGATCTTTGGTTAAGTGTGACTACATTAGTGGAGAGAGAAGTGAAAAGCAAACTTATGGGAATGATCACATGTCATTGACTTTGCATTCACTGTGTTTGCATAATCTGATCCGGATAATGTACTGAGAAGTGACTTTGACATTTTTCACAAACACACCAGGAGTCCAATTTGGGTTAGGACTTATGATTGACTAATTCTAAGTGCTGTACTTGTAATTGTGAGTCTTTGATTTCATAGTCTGTACTTTTTCTTTGAGGATGATATTGGGGAAATTATTGTATTTTGTACTTGTCATTCCTACAATTATTTTGTTTTGCTTGAGGACAAGCAAAAGCTCAAGTTTGGGGGTGTGATAATTCTAGATTTTTAGAATTATTTATACTTAATTTCCTAATTAATTATTTAAATCCCCAATTTAATTTGTTAATTATCCCCTTTATTTAATTAAAATTATCATGTTTGCAGATAAATTAAATTCGGATGAATTTTGAATATTTCGATAGAAAATGGATCGAAATTGGGCTAAAATCGAGATTGAGCCACGTGGACAACACGAGTCATGCCACCTAGCACATCCAATTGGACAAGAACACCGATGACATGGAAATATCTTTTCAAGGAGACAATGGTGTGAAGACAAGTGGCAAAAAAAATACCAACTCATCAAGGATGTAGAAATTACAATTTTACCCCTAGTGTGTTTATAAATAGGAAAGGATGACAATTGAAAGAGGATGTAATTTTAGGAGTAGAAGTAGATGTAAGTAGGAGTAGTGTAAGTTAGGATTAGTGTTAGTGATGAAGTTGTGTTAGAGTAGCTTAGTTAGATTAGTTTAGTTTTTATTTTTTTAGAAGCTTTTCCCGAAAACCATTTTCTATTTTACTGTTAATGTTAATCTTCATTTGTTATCTTTATTGAATAGATTTTCATGTTTTATTTGCAGCCTCATTTTGCTCATCCTTCTTCTCGATTTGTTCAAATTGCTTATGTTTTTTTCGTTTGACGAAAAATCTATATTTTTACTAGTCTCGGGTTGCCTTTGTATTCTGGTTTTAGTATGTTTTTCTACTGTCCATGCACATGCAGATTGATTATTCAATTATGCCTCGGTCTGTATGGTCTATGAGTTGATTAGGCAGCTGGATGTGGTTGTGAGAAGCTGCTGATCCATAGCAGTCTTTCTCAAACCGTGGCTGTAATCTTCCATTGCATTATCATGGCCAATCTTGTATCTCTGCTTCATATGATCAGTTAGCAAAGTTGAACGGGGTAGCATGGCCACTGATTCCAGTGCCAGGAATGACGCAGGTAGCAAGGAGACCGATCCTGTTTGATTTTCGTCCAGACTTTATTTTCTGCTTCATGCATATTTGCTTCCTTTTGCATGTTATATTTATGCTTTTGTTCTAGTATTTCTTTAATTCATCATCTTTCCTCTGTTCTCCCCTGTTCTATGTTTCCATTACTGTTCATCTTCATTTTTGGCTTTTATTTTCTCTTAAGCTTGAAGTGAAGCTGTTCATTGTCCTGAAGTAAAGCAGAAGACCGAGATCAATCTGGAGCAAAGGACACAGCCAAGAACAGCCAGGAGCAGAACCAGTACAAGGTCTAGGGCAGAAGCTCATGGACAGCACCGAGACTTGCTGGAAATAGAGACGACGCAGTATGCCAGGGGTTGTTATTGCTGAAGTTGGAAATGAAGAAATACCCGAAACCGAGGCAGGGTTGGTGAGAAGACACACCCGAAAACATGAAGCTGGACACGCCTGGCAGATGCAGAAAATGCAGCTTGAAGCAGGTGGAAACGTGCAGGCTAAACCTGAGAGGCATGGAGCAGAAGCACTGAACCGAGAGGCATGGACAGGACACGCCTGGCCAGAACTGAGAGCAAACAAGTGTTGGGGCAGTTGGCAGCCAAAAATTGAGTCAGAGTTGGTAGCAAACAGCAGCACGCCTTGACAGACCGAAGCACTTGGAAATGAAAATATGCAAATTGAAGATATGAATAGTGAATGGAGGGATTTTGTTGATTTAAATTGGTTAAGGCTTGTTTGGCTAGTGCATTGTAGTAATTAATCCATTTTCATGCATTTGTTAGTTGTTAGTTAGTTAGTTTAGTCAATTATAATGGTAGGTTAGTTTTATTATTTTTGCATGTTAATTTGTAGTGTTAATTTTTAGTTAGTAGTTAATTTTATATTAAATGTTTTAGGATTTTATTTTAGATTAGATGCATTTAGAGTTAATTTAGATTAAATGTGTTTCATGCATTTTTAATTTAGTCTTTATTTTCATTAAGTTTTAGTTTAGTTTAAATTGCATTTTGATTAAGTAGTTTAAAATTGCATTTTAGGTTAGTTTAATTGTAGTTTAATTTTATTGCTTTATTTTCATAATTGCATTTTATTTTAATTGCGTTAATTAGTTTTAACTATTTTAATTTTTTTTGTAGGTTTTTGATTTTAATTGCGTGGAGCACTGTAAGTAATTTTGCTCGGTTTTATTTAGTTCTTTTTATTTTATTACTTTCCAGTAATTTTAATTTTAGCCATGTAGATCACTCCCTTAAATTTCATAATTTTCTAGAATATACTTAGGGTAAGATTAATCGATAGTTAATTAGGCTTGTCAACTTCTCTGTGGGACAATAACTCGGGACTCAAATCCCATTATTACTTGTACGACCCGTGCACTTGCGGACATTACCTTCAGGGCGTGTCAGTGTATTGAAAGCTCACCTAGCTTAACCTTTCTCTTTTGGCCGAAATTGGGGAAAAACCTTGCTCCTTCAATACAGAAATTTAACTACTAGTTTTTTACTATGTCGTTCTCCTCATCACTAGGAACAACTTTGCTAAAAACAACCATTCTCAAATCTGTTTGGAAGACAATGATATTTTAGAGTGAGAAAACTTGTTCACTTTGCTATAATGGAGAGGTATTTGTTATTTGGGGAAGAAGACTCGGTTGTCGGGCTTTTAAATAGAAATGAGTATTGTGAGATTGATCTCCAATGGTGAGAGATCGATCTTCCTTTGGTTGAACTATACAAGTATTCAATAAGTAAGCTATAGGATCGATCTGCTCTTGGGAAGGGATCAATCCTTTCTAGCAAAAAAAACCATTCGAGGTCGATCTATTTTTGGGAAGGGATCGATCCTTTCTATGCAGAATCACGTCGAGATTGATCTGTTTACCTATAGAACCTTTGTGATTTCATTTTGGAATTACAAGATCGATCCTATCGTGTAAGAAGATTGATCTAGCATTCATCTGCAGGATTCCAGCTACTAATTTTTCCATAATTTCAAAGGAAATATTGCATTTCAATGCTTCACTAATCATTTTGCATTATATTCACACTTAGAGCATAAGAAGATCCATTTCTTATGATTCACGTATTATGTAACTTGTGTGTACATCATGAAATCATAAGGAATACATATAAAAGTATAGGCCTTACATTATCATTTCGTGTTTTAAGTTCTTATATTCAGTCGAAATGGTTTAAATTCTATTCATTTAGTTGGTGGCCACTTTAGCCCTTATTTAGCCATTACATGGATTCATGAATATTCATTCATTCTCTTTGCAATTTCATTCAAGCAAAAGCACTTTATATGATTCAATTAACATATGGAAATGTGTACATCATATGAATCATAAAGAATACATCACCAAAAGTGGGTCTTACATAATCTCCCCCCTAAAAAAATTTGGTCCTCCAAATTGGAACCAAATCAGTCGATGAATAACTCTGGGTACTTCCCCCGCATCAAACTCTCTAGCTCCCATATAGCTTCCTCCGCAGTGTGATGCTACCAAAGAACTTTCACTAAGGGAATTGTCTTCAACCTCAACACCTTCTACTTCCTATCCAATATCCGAACCGGCTTCTCAACATACGACATGCTCTCGTTGAGCTCCAATGGCTCATATCTAATCACATGTGTCAGATCTGGGTGATACTTTCGTAACATAGAAATGTGGAAGACGTTATGAACACCCGCTAGCTCAGGTGGCAATGCTAGCCTGTAGGCATTATCTCTTACTCTATCAAGTATCTCAAAGGGTCTAATGTAACGAAGACTCAGCTCCCCTTTCGTTCCGAACCTAGTTATACCCTTGGAAGGAGAAACTCGTAAAAATACCGACTCACCCATTGTAAACTCCTATGGTCTCTGTCTCATGTTAGTATAACTCTTCTGTCTACTCTGAGCTGTCCGTAACCTCTCATAAATCAACTGGACGTCCTTAGAGGCTTGTTTCACTAAGTCAGGAGCAAATATTTGTTGGTCACCCACCTCTTCCCATCCAATAGGGGAATGACATTTACGACCATACAAAGCCTCATATGGTGCCATCTCGATACTCGAATGATGACTGTTATTATAGGCTGTTAGGTTAATATATTTTGAAATGCCAAAACAATAATTCAATAATGGATATTATAAATTAAGAAATGTTTAAAACATGTTAAGAGGTTAATTAGAACATATTAAGATACAAGTCATTGCTAGAAACTGGGTGTTAAAGGTTGAGAGATCGATCTCATGAGATGAGAGATAGATCTCATGAGAATATGAGATCGATCTGATTAAGGGTTAAAGACTTAAAGAACATGTATGGGATGTTAAGGAAGAAGAGATCGATCTCTAAGGGTTATGAGATTGATCTTTGACTTACAGAATGCCTATGAGATCGATCTGGTCGAGGAAGAGAACGATCTCCTCTAAAAGCAAAGGTTAAAGGTCTTAGATCGATCTATTTTCAAACAGAGAGTTTATGAGATCGATCTCATATGGATAGAGATCAATCTCCTCAAAGACAGAGAGTTCATAAGATCAATCTCATATGGATAGAGATCGATCTCCTCAAAGACAAAGAGTTTATAAGATCGATCTCATATGGATAGAGATCGATCTCCTCAAAGATAGAGAGTTTATGATATCGATCTAGGGTGATTAGAGATCGATCTCCACTCTACGAGAATGCTTGCTAGATCGATCTGGAGATCGATCTTACAAACAAAGAGTTTATGAGATCGATCTGATGGTCTGACAGATCGATCTTCATTAACATTTTTCAAATTATAAGATCGATCTCTACAAATATGAGATCGATCTCCTTGCTTTGAGTTGCCTTGTAATTGTAGGAACTTAAATTAGAAGATCGATCTGGTCATGATGGAAGATCGATCTGGTATTCTACTGGAGGTTCCCAACGGCTCTCTCTGTAAATTTTTCAACGGTAAAAACTGCATTAAATGCTTCACCTACCATCCTGCTGTATAAAACCAAGCATTGAAGACACTGGGGTGACAAGAGATTGAGCTGAAAATTTTGAATATTCTTAAGAGATCATTTGTGAGACCCCGTATATGTAAAGTTGTAATGTGTAATGAATGTGAATGGACTTGTAATGTAAAGTATGATCGATGTAAGTCCATGGATTCAATGTATGTATGTGTAATATGATCTGTAACGTAAGTTCCATTGAGTATGAATATGAAGAAATGAGTTCTTATGAGTGATGGATGTGATTGAAACTCAAAATGAGTAGTGTGGTAAATGGATGGAAGCTGCATGAATATAAATGCTTCCATTTGGTTATATATAGTATACCTTTGGACATACAATGAATGCATACAAGTTTCAATGTGCATAAGGTATGAATGGATGCCATTTTCAAGTTATAAGGGTGGATAGATGAGAAAATGGCCATAGCAGCAGATTAAGGATGTGTTGGTGTGAATTGCAGCAAGAAAACTGCAGAAAATCTGGAAAGTATGAAGGCCAGATCAATCTCATAAGATGAGAGATCGATCTGGAAGAGCCAAAATGCTCTTATTTAGGCAATGGAATAGAGCAGATCGATCTCCAATGGGGCCAGATCGATCTCCTAAGCATTCTGTAATGAAAAGATCGATCCTCAAGCACCCAGATCGATCTCCTTAGCTCTCTGTTTGGGACCAGATCGATCTCATGCTTCGACAGATCGATCTCATGCTTAAAATTTCATGAAAATGAGAGATTTAAGGGGACTAGATCAATCTCCTCTTGGATCAGATCTGTCAGGACCCCAGTTTCAATCCTTGACTTTAACCAAAAACCACAATAAATTTTTTTGCATTTTAACTTACCTTTCCTCTCTTCACTGGTTGGGCTGTGATTCGATGTCAGAGTCTTCACTTACCATAATATCCATTCTCATACATACATGTCAATATATTAATTCTGACTGTAGGTGCTTTTATTATACATGTAAGATTTTATAAAATCTAATACAATTACATTCCCCATAATATATAACGTATACATCACTGTGCTGTTTCTATGTTTAGATACACAACTGTACATAATAAGTATACCTGATGAATCGATAGGAACTTGCAGTGGACTCTGGGATACTCTCCCACGATAACTCTCGATCTACTGACGCTCTGTAGAGAGATGTAAAGAAAAAGGGGTGAGCATAACGCGCTCAGTAAGGAAATCAGGCAAGCAAGTAGATATCCACACTATCTACTCAAAATAGTGCTATGCCTTGAAAACATTATTTCCTTAACTCACTTTAAAAGCATGTCTTGAAATATAATATATATACTTGTACAGAATAAATCCCATGTACAAAAATCATGCTTTATTTCTCAAAAGTAGGCATGTAGTGCAACACAATGCATTTATATATAAATCATGCCTTTATGTAAATCATGCCATGTATATTTAAATCACATATAAATATGGCATCAAATGATTCACAACACAAATCGGAGTCCGACCCATCCCTCAGGTCTGTCCGCAGTTTAAATCAGTCAATCAATGTGATATATCATGTGAGACTCTGTGGTAAATACAAATAGTATCCTGGATTATGATCATATCCGAAAAGTGATCCCATGCGACACAGTACTCGGTGTGCGGCAATCACTGCTGTAACGGGAGGATGGTCAGTCCAATGTCAACCGCCAGCTACGTAACACACGGTACAGCGTACACCTCGTGCCCCGGGCACGGTACAAAGTACACCCGTGGACCCTCACAGCCAGGGTCTTTAGCCCTCGAAACCATGGAAATCCTCATAGCCAGGGTCTTTAGCCCTCGAAACCATGGAAATAAGTATACCACGTCTATATCGACCTCATGCGGATATCCTCTCTAGCTATGACACACAGTCACACCAGGAATCAGGCATGGGTTTCAACATGTATTACATATCACATACAGTGTGCGTCTTGAGTTCGACTCACAGTCGTCACTCCGCTCAACACTGTTTCACATCATAAAACTCAACTCTAGTGCGAGTAAACCTCCAGCAACTAGGTCAATGCATAGTTTATGTATCAAATCAAGTACGAGCAATAGCTCCCAGTACTATGCTATGCACAATATCAAAATCAAGTACGAGCAATCGCTCCCAGTACTATGTCATGTATAAACCATGAAGAATCGAGTACGAGCCACGCTCTAGTACTCTGTCATGCATATATCATTCAAAGCTGAGTACGAGTAAAACTCCAGTACTCTATCATGCATGTCATGAAAATCTAGTGCGTATCAAAATCCAGCACTAATATTATGTGGAAAACATATGAATCCCAGTGCGAGCTGTGCTCTAGCACGATTCATTCTCACATAATATGATAGATGGCTATTTAAAAAGGGATTGTTTATAAAACATCAAAATCAGCACTCAAAGTGTGCTTAGGTCATATCAACCTTAAAATCATTAGCCCATCTATTTATTTTCATGCTAATAACAATTAAACACTCACAATAGCATTTTCCATGCTTTTTGCAACTTCTCACAAAAGTTAACTTTTTGACTAACTAGGGGCAAAATCGTAATTTGCCACTATCGGGTCGCAATAATTATTATTCACTTTCTCTGACCCTCAGAGTTTTTAAGCGAATGCAGAAGCAGTTGAAAATACGTGCAGGTATCTCTAACTACTCGCAAAAGTCCCTTACCTCGGATCACGTCAAGTGACCTCGCTTCCTCGGTGCTGCTGAATCCCGCAGTCCGATCAGCTCTCGATGTAAACTCCGGAGCTGTAAATAACCATTCCTCAGGTTAATTATCATTTTCCTACTGTATTACACATTAATACAGTTTAATTTTCCTTAATGGGCCTTAAAAATCCTTAATGGGCTTAACTAGGCCTTAAGTCCATTTTCATTTTACTATTCACTTTTGTTGGGCCTATTTGGCTTGTGGGGCCCACCAACTCTTATTGGGCTTGTCTTAGGCCCATTACACCCTATTGGGCCTAAAAATATTGGGCTTGGCCCATTGGGCCTCTCGGCCACATGCCTTGGCCGAGAGCTTAGCCATTCTCGGTTTCCACCATGGCATGCCATACATGCCTATTTCCTAGCCATTTCCACTTAGGCATTTTCACAAACACTTGGTAGGCAACATTACCAATCATCCTATAGTTCATTTAGGCATTTTATCAAACACCTTGGTTGCCAACAATTTACATGTATTAATTAATCAATTTGATTAATTCTAATTATACCATTAACATTAATACATGTGTACTAATCCATTTATGTCTTAAAATCAAATTGACATATTTCAATATCCCATTGATCACTCTCGGCCTAACCCTCTTCATGGTGATTTAATATGTTTCAATGCTTAAAACATATATCAACATACTTGAAATCATTCATACATTAACATATATGAAATTGGAAATTAGAAAATATACCAATTGTAGTGTTCTCCTTTTGGCCGAATCTTTGGAGGCTCTCGGTTTGCTCTCTATGGCTCCTTGATAGCCAATTCCAACATATGTTAATCTCCTTTCAATTTGGAACAACTTCCATGAAGAATGCAAGTTCCAAATATGACTAATTCCTAGTGATTTCTAGTGAGAGAAAGCTTGAATGGTTATGTTTCAATGGTGTTCTTCTCTAGCCGGAAATGAGTGATGAAGAAGAGCAAGATGTGGCTGCATTTATAAGCCACTTACTTAGCCATTAAGCCTTACTTTTCAGCCACTATGCTTGACTTTCCAAATCTGAACCATGAGTCACCTTATGAGTCACCTTATGAGTCATAGTTAACATTAACTATAGTTAGATATTTATCTCATGGGCTTTTCCAATTGGGCTTCTCGGTTTGGGCTTTCCTAATGGGCTTTCGGGCTGAAATTTTTACTATACCTCGGGCCTTTTATTGTCTCAAAATTTGGCCAATCAATTGGTCCAACAATTCCGTCTAAAGGACCTTAGAATTTCGATATACGTTTAGTATACCTTAATGGGCTTTAAAATTTTCACCTTAGGCCCATTACGTTTTTAACCATTAAATTTATTTCGGAATCCTTCCGAATAAATTTTCCTTACTTCCGGGGATGATTATCTTGTATTCTGGCCAAGAATATTTTTCCCCAAATTTTTCTCCACACTTAGGTAAATTTCTAACCTTGATTAGTCAACTATGGTAAAAGTCCACTTTTTTTAACTATAGTTGACTTTTTCCTTAACCATTGACTAAGTTGACTTTTTCTTAAATTTTCGAAAGTGTTATATATCATGTATTACACTCTCGTCTTTATATCCCAACCGCTCTCGGTGGATAATTTCACCCGAAACTCTTTTTCTCACCGAAAAGGTCTATTTTACCTTTTTTAGCTTTTACTCTCGTTTTGTATGTTCGGGTCTAAATCAAGCTGACTTTCCTTCATGAGTTCTCTACGCTCTCTTATTTTAAGTTCTTATTTTCAGTCAGAATGATTTAGAATGACTCGGTTTAGCCTGTGATATTCATCATCCACATTAGGCATTTTATGTAGCTTTTGCGTGTTAATTCATTACATTAACACTGTAAATCTAGTAAATACTCTTCTTATGATTCAACCATAATTACATAGTGTTCATACACATAGGAATCATAAGGAAATAAGCTACAAAAAATCCGGGTCTGACAAGATCGATCTCCTCAAGCTATTTCTATATAAGGAGGGCTGAAAATCTGAAAATTTTGGGAAAAACACCAATCTTCCATTTCTAACCCAAAAACCTAACTTTCTCTCTCTAAAATCAACCATTTCCAGTAAGAATTGAGGGGAGACCATTAGACATTAAGTTGTTCATCTTGAGGAAGAGAACAACATAATTGGAACCCAAAATCCCATTGTGGGTATTGAAGGAGATAAGGACATTGACATTTAGAGCAAGAAGAAAAATCATAGTTGGTAAGATTCTAACACTCCAGTCCAAGTACATTGTCTATTTAATTGATTTTGAAGTTGTTCGGCATGAGTATGTATGGATGGAAACACCTAGGTTGTGTTAGAAACTAATGTAACCTAGAAAATGGAATGCCTCTAGTGTGAGAAAGTGTGATTTGGGGAATTGGTGGTTTATGGGTTATGATAAGTTGTTAAATGAGTAATGTGGGTGATTTGGAATGGTTATGTGGAGTTATAATATGGGTTTAAAATTGTGAAAATGAGTATGTATATGCTTGATAAAATGCCATAGTGAGGGAATTCATGAAATATGAACACTATGAGCTTAATGTCAATTTAATATCGATTCGGAATAAGTTAATAGGCCTAAGAAGATCCATAGACTCGAGTTAAGGGTAAAGTAATGAAACGAGGCCATATAAGCGTTAATAGAGGCTATAGATTAAATTGACTATAGCAAGCACAAGGGTTGCATTATATGGATCGAATATAATGTGAAATATGATTGTGTGCAGTCTTGAAGAGTTGTTGAAGACGAATCGAACCGTACGAGTAAGCAGCTTAAGGAAGTGGAATCACGCATCGCGATTCCAGGTAAGGGAATTCTGTAAGTATATAGAGGTAGCTGCTCGTATTTTGTGGGTGTATAGGGCTTTGGAAATGTGCATGGATTAATAGAAATGTGTTTTGAAGATGTATGGATGTGACTATGAATAATTGTATGAGATTTCGTGGTTGAAATGGTATTGTAAAGAAATGGGATAGTGAGGCTAAAAATTGCATAAATCTAATGTTTTGATGTTTTTCAAAACGGAATTGCTTGGTTTTAAGCAAGCTTGTAGATGGGTCGGCTAGTGTTTTATTGATGTTGTGGAAAAGCATTTGTGAAGTGCTAAACCCGATTGCCAGGATTGTTTGATTGTGTATGAGCCGCCTATCGTATTTGCATGATATAAATCGCGCTAGAGCCTCGCTCGCGCTAGATTTCTATGTTTTCACTTGTGTGATATGTGCTTGAGCTTAGCTCGCACTTTGATTTGAATTGTGATGATGTTTTATAAACTGTACTGGAGCTTACGCTCGTACTTGGATTTGAGTGGTTTTTCTTATGCATATAACCGTACTAGAGCTATGCTCGTACGTGGTTTCTTCATATTTTATGCATAAATGCCGTACTAGAGAGTTGCTCGTATGAAGTGATTGGTTTTGATGCATGAATTCGCGCTAGAGCATAGCTTGCGTCGGTTTTCACACTGTGGTATGTATGAGGCCGTGGTGAGAGATACGGATTAACTCAGGGAACCCAACAGGCCTGACAGACCTCTTGAGTGGGGTGAGGGTGAGGGGCTAGGACCTGACATAATCCATTCAAGGAACCCAACAGGCCTAACGACCTCTTGAGTGGGGTGAGGGTGAGGGGCTAGGACCTGAATCAGGGAACCCAACAGGGGCGAGCAAGGCCATGAGGGGCTAGGACCTGGTATTGAGGTTACTCCCACGCGCTCTTGAGACTATAAAGGTTACACTTGGTATGGGGTAGATAAGACCTACGGCAGGTACCCCCAACCATGTTATGGGTCTGCGGAGTACGATGTACCGTGTATACACATGGAGTACGATGTACCGCGTGGTGGTTACTTGATTTGAGAAAGTCTGGCGGAGAACTAACCCACCTTCGTGCTAGCATGATACCCCGCACACCGGGATCTGTGTGGTTTGGGATGATATGTGACGATTGGCCAACGTAGTCACTTGAGATATAGTAACCTGTCTCCTTGCTTGATTTACTTACTACCACATGATTTTAAATCTCTAAGTGTGATTTGTGATTGTTTAAGGTAGACCCGAAGGAGGAGTCGAGCCTCATGGAATTGATTTGTGAAATGAAAATGAGGTTGTGATTGTGAATTGATGTGATGAGATTGTATGTGTTGAGAAAGAGTTTTATGACGTGGGTTTAAAAAGGAGGTTTCTTAATGTATTGCCCTTTTTATGAATTTAAATGAGATCGAGCATGAGATGATTTATACATGATATTTTTACCATGTTTTATATGCCAATGTACATGATTTTGATACATGATATATCTGTTTACTCATATGGCATAGTTTTACTTCCTCATGCTCCTACTACAAACGATTTATGCATAACACTATCAGCATGTAGATAGAGTAGTTATCTACCATGCTTGCATTATTGCCTTACTGAGCGTGTGGTTGCTCATCCCTCTCTATTTCCCCCTGCAGAGCGTGCATAGTAGCCCAGTGAGGACTGAGGCGTGGTATTTTGGACTCCGCTGCATCTCCATCACTTAGAGGTATATACACAGTGATTCTTTTTGTATCTAAACAATGTAAAAGCACATTATTCTTTTGCGTTGTAATTATGGGGGATGTAGATGTCAGTAAAACATGCTTTTGTATAAGTACAAGATTAAATGCAAATGTATGACATCGTTTTATTTAACTGAGAATGAATGAGATGTGGAGTTTATTATTGACTCACAGCCCAACAGTGTGTGGTGAGTTAGTTCACGATCGGGTAAGGTAACAGTAAAACGCGAAAATTTTTTAGTGATTTTTGGTTAAAGAGAATGGAATTGGGTCGTGACAGAGATTGGTATCAGAGCTGTGTTGGCCTGATGTGAGTCACTAATAAAACGTAAGAAAGTACATCCCCGTAGTACTGTGCTTTTGTTTAGATATAACTGTGTATATCGTGATGGATTGAGCTTAATAAATTATTATAATACAGGAAGTTAGGCACTATGCCAGTTACACGCAAAGGTAGAGGGGTGAGAGCACGTGCTAGAGGCCGTAGAGGTAGGCCTGAGAGCCGTGCGGAGCCACAAACTGAACAGGCTCCACAGAACCCTGTTGAGAGAGCAGAGGATACTAAGGCTCGCTTCGCTAGGTTAGAGCGGAGTATTGAGAATTTGGTGGAGATAGTCACGCAAGCTTTGGGCGCTGGCGATAGATAAGGTCCCGCGGCACAGCTTACTACTGAACAGGCAGCTGCAAAGGTGGAGAGACCTCAGACTACAGAGACCGCTACTGCTACACCACCTCTAGCCCAGGATATAGCTTCTCCTATCACTCCACAACAGAGCGGTAGTGATTTGGGTTATAACTGCGACTTAAGCAGGTTGCAAGAATTTCAAGCGCTGAAACCCCCAGTGTTTAGAGGGGTGAAGGACCCAGTGGTTACGGAGGATTGGGTGTATGAGATGGAGAAACTATATAGGTTTTTCCGATGCACTTCAGCTGAGAAGGTAGCCTTTGCCGTGTTCATGTTGAAAGGTGAGGTAGAGTACTGGTGGAGATCCACCGAAGCTATTTTGAGGGCTACACACTCCGAGATTTCATGGGAGATATTCTTGGAGGCCTTCAGAAGACAGTATATTCCAGCTACCGCACAGAGGAAACTGCAGATGGAATTAATGAATTTGGTTCAGGGGAACCATACTGTGGATGAGTATGAGTCCAAGTTTATGTCCTTGGGGAGATATGACCCGGAGACGATGGGTAGTGAGACCTGAAAGATACAGAAGTTCATGGATGGATTGAGATTGGCCATCTGGACCAAGCTAGCTCCCTTCGACATTGTGACTTATGAGGAGGCTGTACATAAGGCTCAGTTGTGTGAGCAAGACTTTGAGCGAAATGCCTCCGAGCTTGGGAGAATCAGTGTTAGAAAGGACAGAGATCGGAAGAGATCTGGGAAGGATAGAGTGGCCAGGAAAGGAGGCCCAAGGTATTTTGAGAAGAGACCTAAGATCGAGGAGGTGCAGGAGAGAGCTGCTAGACCTCCCGTATACCCAGGCTTGACTGCACCGAGGGGTATAACTATTGGAGGACCACGACCTACCACGAATCAATGTAGGAGATGTGGGAGATACCATGGGACTAGGCCATGTCAGGTGCCCCCTATTTCCTGTTTTAGGTGTGGGAGGCTAGGACATATATCGAGGTTCTGCACTGAGATGATTAAGGTTGCCCCACAGAAGGGCAAGGAACCTGAGGGAGCTCCAGTTGAGACAGTAGCCCCGAGGAGGAGGGCTACAGCTGAGGAGAAAGGGAAACAGGCTGCGGGTGTGAGCAGAGGAAGAGTACATGCACTGGATCAGGACACTGCAGATGCTTCGACGGATGTGATTAAAGGTACCATCCGAATCTTTGATTTAGAAGCATTGGTATTATTTGATCCTGGTGCCACGCATTCTTTCATATCACCTTCCTTTGCACATGAATTATTGAAGCATGTGAAACCAACATTGTTGGATAAAATGTTAATGATTTCCACACCCATGAATGATAGTCAATTGATTGAGCATGTATGTAGAGATTGTAAGTTAAAGATAGAGGGGAAGGAAATGATAGCCAATGAATATGAATGATTTTGATGTAATTTTGGGAATGGATTGGTTGGCTACCAATCGTGTTGTGATGGATTGTCATGCCAAAACATTGATGTTTTCAGGATTAGACAATCTTATTGTAAATTTTGATGAAAAGAAATGATATGAAAATAGCATGTTTGTTGTAAATAAAGGAGTATGATTTTAAATGCATATTGCTTGAGAGATAAACTATTGTTTATGATAAATGTTGAATATGGAGTGATGGTTATGTTACTAACGATGGAGAGGATAATGTGAAGGGTTCATTGCATACGTGGTTGATATAGATGAGGCACACCCGGAATTAAGGGACATAGCCGTAATTACGGATTACCCTGATGTCTTTCCGGATGAATTACCAGGGCTACCACCTGTAAGGGAAATGGAATTTTGCATTGAGCTAGTGCCTGGTACAGAGCCGATATCGAAACCACCCTATGGAATGGCTCTGATAGAATTGGAAGAGCTAAAGAAACAGCTGCAAGAGTTGCTGGAGAAGGGGTTTATTAGACCGAGTGTCTCACCTTGGGGAGCACCGGTTCTATTTGTAAGGAAGAAGGATGGAAGCCTCCGACTGTGTATAGATTACAGGTTGTTGAATAAGGCCACCATTAAGAACAAGTACCCCCTTCCAAGAATCGATGATTTGTTGGATCAGCTCCAGGGAGCCGAAGTATTTTCTAAGATAGATCTACGGTCAGGGTATCATCAGTTGAGGATTAGGAGTGGAGATGTACCCAAAACAGCATTTCGTACCCGTTATGGCCACTACGAGTTTTTGGTGATGCCATTCGGATTGACGAATGCTCCCGCAGCATTTATGGCATTGATGAATGATATATTCAAGCCATACCTGGACAAGTTTGTAATAGTGTTCATTGATGACATTTTGGTGTATTCCAAGTCCAGGGAAGATCATGAGGAGCACTTGAGGATAGTTCTGCAGACCCTTTGAGAGAGAGAATTTTATGCCAAACTCAGCAAGTGTAACTTTTGGTTGGAACAGATCTCATTTCTGGGGCATGTTGTGTCAAAGGATGGGGTATCGGTGGATCCATCCAAGATAGAGGCAGTTGTACAGTGGGAATAGCCCAAGACAGTAACTGAGATCAGAAGTTTCCTGGGATTGGCAGGATATTATCGGAGATTTGTAGAGGGTTTCTCCAGACTAGCTGCTCCATTGACACGCCTTACGTGAAAAGATGTTAAGTTTGTATGGGATGAGGCATGTGAGAGGAGTTTTGAGGAGCTTAAGCGTCGGTTGACCACTGCTCCCATTCTCACCATCCCTACCAGCTCAGGAGGATTCTCGGTGTATACGGATGCATCACACCAGGGACTGGGCTGTGTGCTTATGCAGGATGGGAAGGTAGTTGCCTATGGATCGAGACAGTTGAAAGATCATGAGAGGAACTACCCGACACATGATTTGGAGTTGGCGGCTGTAGTATTTGCTTTGAAAATATTGCGCCACTATCTCTATGGTGAGAAATTTCAGGTGTTCACAGATCATAAGAGCCTTAAGTACCTGTTCTCGCAGAAAGAGCTGAATATGAGACAGAAGAGATGGCTCGAACTCCTGAACGACTATGATTGTGAAATCATGTACCACCCGGGTAAGGTAAATGTAGTTGCCGATGCTTTGAGTAGAAAGAACCTTGGGTTGGTGTCATATATGATGGTACGAGAACATGAATTGTTAGAACACTTTGCGAACCTCAGTTTAGATGTAACCCCACCTGGATCTGAGAGACTCGAGATCATAGCTAGTTTGAGACTGGAGCCAGAATTGATTGGTCGTATTCGGCAAGCCCAGCAGAGCGATCGACGGTGCATCGATTGGCTGAGGCAGATACAGACAGGTGTGGGTATTGATTTTGAGCAGAGTGCTGATGGGTTATTGAGGTTCAGAGGCAGAGTATGCGTTCCCAGGGATCCTGAGATCAGGAGAACAATTTTATCAGAGGCTCACTCATCGAAGTATACGATACATCTGGGAAGTACCAAGATGTATCAAAACTTTCGGAAGGTTTATTGGTGGTCTGGAATGAAGAGAGACATTGCTGAATATGTCGCTAAGTGTCTCGTTTGTCAGCAAGTGAAGGTAGAGCATTAGAAGCCTGCAGGATTATTGCAGCCTCTACCGATACCGACATGGAAGTGGGAGCATGTCACCATGGATTTTATGATGGGGTTGCCGAGGACCCGTAGAGGTCATGATGCCATATGGGTTATTGTGGACCGGTTGACTAAGTCCGCCCATTTCTTGGCTATGAGAGCTACCGATACACTGAGTCAGTTGGCGAACCTGTATATTCGAGAGATAGTACGGCTACATGATGTACCAGTGAGCGTTGTTTCTGATAGGGATGCCCGCTTCACTTCCCATTTTTGGGAACATTTTTAGGAAGCGCTGGGGACCTGACTGAGTTTTAGCACCGCTTTTCATCCTCAAACAGATGGGCAGTCAGAGAGGACTATACAGACCCTCGAGGATATGTTGAGAGCGTGTGTGCTGGATTTTAGAGGCTCTTGGGATGACCACCTGCAGTTAGCCGAGTTCGCTTATAATAATAGCTATCATGCGAGTATCGGGATGGCACCCTATGAGGCATTGTATGGATGTAGTTACCGTTCCCCCATTGGATGGGAAGAGGTCGGTGACAGACAGATTTTTGCTCTGGACTTAGTGCAACAGGCATCTGAGGACGTCCAGTTGATATGTGAGAGATTACGGACAGCTCAGAGCCGGCAAAAGAGTTATGCTGACAAGAGACGAAGACCACTGGAGTTTGATGAGGGTGAGTCGGTGTTTCTGAGGGTATCACCATCGAAGGGTATTATGAGATTTGGTAAGAAGGGCAAGCTGAGCCCTAGATATATCAGACCCTTCGAGATTTTGGAGAGAGTGGGAGATAAGGCGTATAGGTTGGCATTGCCACCGGACTTGGCAAATGTCCATAATGTCTTCCACGTCTCGATGCTTCAGAAGTATCACCCGGACTCGGCACACGTGATAAGATATGAGCAGTTGGAGCTCCATAAGAGTATGACGTATGTTGAGAAGCCGATTCGGATATTGGACAGAAAAGAGAAAGTGTTGCGGAATAAGATAATTCCCTTGGTGAAAGTTCTCTGGTAACATCACACGGCGAAAGAGGCCACATGGGAATTGGAGAACTTGATACGGGAGAAGTACCCCTAACTTTTTGAAGAGTGACTTGGTTCTAATTTGGAGGACCAAATTCCTTGAAGGAGGGGAGAATGTGAGACCCCGTATATGTAAAGTTGTAATGTGTAATGAATGTGAATGGACTTGTAATGTAAAGTATGATCGATGTAAGTCCATGGATTCAATGTATGTATGTGTAATATGATCTGTAACGTACATACAAGTTCCATTGAGTATGAATATGAAGAAATGAGTTCTTATGAGTGATGGATGTGATTGAAACTCAAAATGAGTAGTGTGGTAAATGGATGGAAGCTGCATGAATATAAATGCTTCCATTTGGTTATATATAGTATACCTTTGGACATACAATGAATGCACACAAGTTTCAATGTGCATAAGGTATGAATGGATGCCATTTTCAAGTTATAAGGGTGGATAGATGAGAAAATGGCCATGGTAGCAGATTAAGGATGTGTTGGTGTGAATTGCAGCAAGAAAACTGCAGAAAATCTGGAAAGTATGAAGGCCAGATCGATCTCATAAGATGAGAGATCGATCTGGAAGAGCCAAAATGCTCTTATTTGGGCAATGGAATAGATCAAATCGATCTCCAATGGGGCCAGATCGATCTCCTAAGCATTCTGTAATGAAAAGATCGATCCTCAAGCACCCAGATCGATCTCCTTAGCTCTCTGTTTGGGACCAGATCGATCTCATGCTTCGACAGATCGATCTCATGCTTAAAATTTCGTGAAAAATGAGAGATTTAAGGGGACCAGATCAATCTCCTCTTGGACCAGATTGATCTCCTCAAGCTATTTCTATATAAGGAGGGCTAAAAATCTGAAAATTTCGGGAAAAACACGAATCTTCCATTTCTAACCCAAAAACCTAACTTTCTCTCTCTAAAATCAACCATTTCCAGCAAGAATTGAGAGGAGACCATTAGACATTAAGTTGTTCATCTTGAGGAAGAGAACAACATAGTTGGAACCCAAAATCCCATTGTGGGAATTGAAGGAGATAAGGGCATTGACATTTAGAGCAAGAAGAAAAATCATATTTGGTAAGATTCTAACACTCCAATCCAAGTAAATTGTCTATTTAATTGATTTTGGAGTTGTTCGGGATGAGTATGTATGGATGGAAACACCTAGGTTGTGTTAGAAACTAATGTAACCTAGAAAATGGAATGCCTCTAGTGTGAGAAAGTATGATTTGGGGAATTGGTGGTTTATGGGTTATGATAAGTTGTTAAATGAGTAATGTGGGTGATTTGGAATGGTTATGTGGAGTTATAATATGGGTTTAAGTGAAATTGTGAAAATGAGTATGTATATGCTTGATAAAATGCCATAGTGAGGGAATTCATGAAATATGAACACTATGAGCTTAATGTCGATTTAATATCGATTCGGAATAAGTTAATAGGCCTAAAAAGATCCATAGACTCGAGTTATGAGTAAAGTAATGAAACGAGGCCATATAAGCGTTAATAGAGGCTATAGATTAAATTGACTATAGCAAGCACAAGGGTTGCATTATATGGATCGAATATAATGTGAAATATGATTGTGTGTAGTCTCGAAGAGTTGTTGAAGACGAATCGAACCGTACGAGTAAGCAGCTTAAGGAAGTGGAATCATGCATCGCGATTCTAGGTAAGGGAATTCTGTAAGTATATAGAGGTAGCTGCTCGTATTTTGTGGGTGTATAGGGCTTTGGAAATGTGCATGGATTTATAGAAATGTGTTTTGAAGATGTATGGATGTGACTATGAATAATTGTATGAGATTTGGTGGTTGAAATGGTATTGTATAGAAATGGGATAGTAAGGCTAAAAATTGCATAAATCTAATGTTTTGATGTTTTTCAAAACGGAATTGCTTGGTTTTAAGCAAGCTTGTAGATGGGCCGGCTAGTGTTTTATTGATGTTGTGGAAAAGCATTTGTGAAGTGCTAAACCCGATTATCGGGATTGTTTGATTGTGTATGAGCCGTCTATCGTATTTGCATGATATAAATTGCGCTAGAGCCTCGCTCGCGCTGGATTTCTATGTTTTCACTTGTGTGATACGTGCTTGAGCTTAGCTCGCACTTTGATTTGAATTGTGATGATGTTTTATAAACCGTACTGGAGCTTACGCTCGTACTTGGATTTGAGTGGTTTTTCTTATGCATATAACCGTACTGGAGCTATGCTCGTACGTGGTTTCTTCATATTTTATGCATAAATGTCGTACTAGAGCATTGCTCGTACGAAGTGATTGGTTTTGATGCATGAATTCGCGCTAGAGCATAGCTCGCGCCGGTTTTCACACTGTGGTATGTATGAGGCCGTGGTGAGAGATACGGATTAACTCAGGGAACCCAACAGGCCTGACAGACCTCTTGAGTGGGGTGAGGGTGAGGGGCTAGGACCTGACATAATCCATTCAAGGAACCCAACAGGCCTAACGACCTCTTGAGTGGGGTGAGGGTGAGGGGCTAGGACCTGAATCAGGGAACCCAACAGGGGCGAGCAAGGCCATGAGGGGCTAGGACCTGGTATTGAGGTTACTCCCACGCGCTCTTGAGACTATAAAGGTTACACTTGGTATGGGGTAGATAAGACCTACGGCAGGCACCCCCAACCATGTTATGGGTCCGCGGAGTACGATGTACCGTGTATATCACTTGGAGTACGATGTACCGCGTGGTGGTTACTTGATTTGAGAAAGTCTGGCGGAGAACTAACCCACCTTCATGCTAGCATGATACCTCGCACACCGAGATCCGTGTGGTCTGGGGTGATATGTGACGATTGGCCAACGTAGTCACTTGAGATATAGTAACCTGTCTCCTTGCTTGATTTACTTACTACCACATGATTTTAAATCTCTAAGTGTGATTTGTGATTGTTTAAGGTAGACCCGAAGGAGGGGTCGAGCCTCATGGAATTGATTTGTGAAATGAAAATGAGGTTGTGATTGTGAATTGATGTGATGAGATTGTATGTGTTGAGAAAGAGTTTTATGACGCGGGTTTAAAAAGGAGGTTTCTTAATGAATTGCCCTTTTTATGAATTTAAATGAGATCGAGCGTGAGATGATTTATACATGATGTTTTTACCATGTTTTATATGCCAATGTACATGATTTTGATACATGATATATATGTATACTCATATGGCATAGTTTTACTTCCTCATGCTCCTACTACAAACGATTTATGCATAACACTATCAGCATGTAGATAGAGTAGTTATCTACCATGCTTGCATTATTGCCTTACTGAGCGTGTGGTTGCTCATCCCTCTCTATTTCCCCCTACAGAGCATGCATAGTAGCCCAGTGAGGACTGAGGCGTGGTATTTTGGACTCCGCTGCATCTCCATCGCTTAGAGGTATATACACAGTGATTCTTTTTGTATCTAAACAATGTAAAAGCACAGTATTCTTTTGCGTTATAATTATGGGGGATGTAGATGTCAGTAAAACATGCTTTTGTATAAGTACAAGATTAAATGCAAATGTATGACATCGTTTTATTTAACTGAGAATGAATAAGATGTGGAGTTTATTATTGACTCACAGCCCAACAGTGTGTGGTGAGTTAGTTCACGACCGGGTAAGGTAACAGTAAAACGCGAAAAATTTTTAGTGATTTTTGGTTAAAGAGAATGGAATTGGGTCGTGACAGAGATTGGTATAAGAGCTGTGTTGGCCTGATGTGAGTCACTAATAAAACGTAGGAAAGTACATGTCACGCCCCGAAAATGCGGAAAATAGGGCAAATTTAAAACTTTTTACTCATTAATTCACAATTAAGGGTGCATTCCTGTGCAGTGTCATACATCATCATAATTATCATGCCTCAGGATCTTATCATAATATAGTATATATTGTATCATATACATTACTCAATTCCAAGTTAATTAATCCTAATACATCCCATACAATGTTGTACATAAAGTGTCTGCAATTACAATAATCGTCTGGGTACATGAAAAGATAAAAGGTACCTCAAAATACAATATATATGGCCTGGAGCTCAAGTCCTCCACTAGCCACTACTCCGTAGTCGCAGGGAGATCCTTTTTCACTTGAAGAACTCTGGGGGGAAAGAAAACAGGGTGAGCTTCTAAATCGCTCAGTAGGGGGGTTAGGGACTCATTTCATAAACCAAAATGCACATCACAAAATATTTATTTGTATGTGAAACTCATTTGAAAACCATAGCATGAAAGTACTCAAAACGATATTCTCATCTCTCAAATCATGTGAAAACATGAAGTAAAAAGGCTCAGTCTAGAGCAATAACAAAGCATGTGAAAATAATGCGATAAACGCTTTCTCAAATACGTGATAAAATCACTATAATAATAATGCACACACGTGGCATAGCCACTGATTTAATTTCACACGTGGCACAGCCACTAACTCACGTGGCATAGCCACTGATTTAAATTCACACGTGGCATAGCCACTAAACACACGTGGCATAGCCACTGATTTAATTTCACACGTGGCATAGCCACTAAACACACATGGCATAGCCACTGATTTAATTTCACACGTGGCATAGCCACTGGATAGGGTTTCACGTGGCAACGGCCACTAATTAAGGGTTCTCACGTGGAAACGGCCACCAATAGGGTTTCTCAAGTGGCAACGGCCACCAAATGGGGTATCACGTGGCAACGGCCACCAATGGGGTTTCTCACGTGGCAACGGCCACCAAATGGGGTATCACGTGGCAACGACCACCAATGGGGTTTCTCACGTGGTAACGGCCACCAAATGGGGTTTCTCACGTGGCAACAGCCACCGGATATACGTGGCATAGCCACAGAATGGGTTATTCTCACGTTACCAGAACGGAGAAGAAATCGGGCTTACATGCTACCAGAGCAATGCCCTGTGTGTACTCAAAATTACACACCTATGTCTTATCACACAAGACTGGTTTGCCTTCACGTAGAACTCATAGTGGTTTTTCTCTCATAAAACTCATTTGAAAACTGTTTTATACTTAACACAAAACATAATAAAACCGAGTTCCAACCGGCAAAACACGCACACATTTCTCAAATCTCGATATTGCCTTAACGTAGAGCCCAGTTATAAACTCATAAAAACATTGGGCTCCAACCGGCTATAAAAATCGTGTGCAGTTGTATCTCAACACAACACTCAACATGCTTGTTTTATAAACCACAAATCATGCTAAAATAGTTTACAAATCACATACACAAATGGTTTAGATTTCCCTTACCTCTTTGCACCTCGTATAGTGCAATCGTTTCCCTCGTATCACGGACTAGCCTCGCATTCCACTCTGAAACTCCCGAGCTGTCCAAACGATGTTAAAACATCAATACTCAATTATCTCATAAACCTTAATTCTCAAAATCGAGCATAATTGCTCATAACTCCTCAAATCTCTTGATTCTCGTAGCTCTACCCCAAACTACACTCTCATTCACAACATCTCAACGTTCTACATTTCTCATGCCAATTATCTATGCTAATTCACCACATTGTCTAAATTTCCATTTATAGCACAAATTCTCAAAATTACCAAAATTGCCAAATATCAACATTACTCCAACTACATTGTAATTTCATCAATCCCTAATTTCAGCTATTTCAACGCAATGCTAACAACTAACATCACCAAAATCACCTCAAATGGAAGGATCGAAGTTTAGAAATTACCCAAAACTTGTGGAGAGCTTATCTCTTGCCTCGATTCGATCCGTCTTTCGATTTCCAAGTATGTTGTTCTCCTTTTGATGAGGAACAACTTCCCTTCTTGCCACAACCTCTGATTCGGTCGGAAATGGGTGCTTTGGATGAGTGAGAAAGTTAGGTTTCGGTAAAAATGGGGGTTGGAAAAGAGAGAAAGTGAAATTGCAGGAGAAAAACAGGGGTTCCTTATATAGACTGGGGGTAGGAGATCGATCTGCCTCTTGATGAGATCGATCTGCATTTGAATTTTAGGACGATTTGGGGCAATTTATGCCTAGGAGATCGATCTGTCGAGGGGTGAGATCGATCTCTTTATGACTTTATGAGATCGATCTGCTCCTTGAGGAGATCGATCTTCTCCCAAACAGAATCATTTGGAGATCGATCTCTTCCTCATGAGATCGATCTTCTCTCAAATAGAATCATAAGGAGATCGATCCTCTTCCATTGGAGATCGATCTGCTCCTCAAATTCTTCCTTCCTTCTCATTTTTAACTCACCAGATCGATTTCTCCTTCTCCCAGATCGATCTGCTCCTTAAATTCCTCCTTCTTTGTCATTTTTAACTCACCAGATCGATCTCTCCTTCTTCCAGATCGATCTATCCTCATAGTTTCACATTTATTTTAACACTTAACATATAAATCTCCAATTATCATTCCCACAATTCACTTAGCTCAATAAATTACACTTCAAATTATTATTACATCAATAAAATATGTTTGAAATTCTCAGATCTCACAGTACATCCCCGTAGTACTGTGCTTTTGTTTAGATATAACTGTGTATATCGTGATGGATTGAGCTTAATAAATTATTATAATACAGGAAGTTAGGCACTATGCCAGTTACACGCAAAGGTAGAGGGGTGAGAGCACGTGCTAGAGGCCGTAGAGGTAGGCCTGAGAGCCATGCGGAGCCACAGACTGAACAGGCTCCACAGAACCCTGCTGAGAGAGCAGAGGATACTGAGGCTCGCTTCGCTAGGTTAGAGCGGAGTATTGAGAATTTGGTGGAGATAGTCACGCAGGCTTTGGGCGCTGGTGATAGATAAGGTCCAGCGGCACAGCTTACTACTGAACAGGCAGCTGCAAAGGTGGAGAGACCTCAGACTACAGAGACTGCTACTGCTACACCACCTCTAGCCCAGGATATAGCTTCTCCTATCACTCCACAACAGAGCGGTAGTGATTTGGGTTATAACTGCGACTTGAGCAGGTTGCAAGAATTTCAAGCGCTGAAACCCCCAGTGTTTAGAGGGGTGAACGACCCAGTGGTTACAGAGGATTGGGTGTATGAGATGGAGAAACTATATAGGTTTTTCTGATGCACTTCAGCTGAGAAGGTAGCCTTTGCCGTGTTCATGTTGAAAGGCGAGGTAGAGCACTGGTGGAGATCCACTGAAGCTATTTTGAGGGCTACACACTCCGAGATTTCATAGGAGATATTCTTGGAGGCCTTCAGAAGACAGTATATTCCAACTACCGCACAGAGGAAACTGCAGATGGAATTTATGAATTTGGTTCAGGGGAACCATACTGTGGACGAGTATGAGTCCAAGTTTATGTCCTTGGGGAGATATGACCCGGACACGATGGGTAGTGAGACCTGAAAGATACAGAAGTTCATGGATGGATTGAGATTGGCCATCCGGACTAAGCTAGCTCCCTTCGACATTGTGACTTATGAGGAGGCTGTACATAAGGCTCAGTTGTGTGAGCAAGACTTTGAGCGAAATGCCTCCGAGCTTGGGAGAATCAGTGTTAGAAAGGACAGAGATCGAAAGAGATCCGGGAAGGATAGAGTGGCCAGGAAAGGAGGCCCAAGGTATTTTGAGAAGAGACCTAAGATCAAGGAGGTGCATGAGAGAGCTGCTAGACCTCCCGTATACCCAGCCTTGACTGCACCGAGGGGTATAACTATTGGAGGACCACGACCTACCACGAATCAGTGTAGGAGATATGGGAGATACCATGGGACTAGGCCATGTCAGGTGCCTCCTGTTTCGTGTTTTAGGTGTGGGAGGCCAGGACATATATCGAGGTTCTGCACTGAGATGATTGAGGTTGCCCCACAGAAGGGCAAGGAGCCTGAGGGAGCTCCAGTTGAGACAGCAGCCCTGAGGAGGAGGGCTACAGCCGAGGAGAAAGGGAAACAGGCTGCGGGTGTGAGCAGACGAAGAGTACATGCACTGGATCAGGACACCGCAGATGCTTCGACGGATGTGATTAAAGGTACCATCCGAATCTTTGATTTAGAAGCATTGGTATTATTTGATCCTGGTGCCACGCATTCTTTCATATCACCTTCCTTTGCACATGAATTATTGAAGCATGTGAAACCAACATTGTTGGATAAAATGTTAATGATTTCCACACCCATGAATGATAGTCAATTGACTGAGCATGTATGTAGAGATTGTAAGTTAAAGATAGAGGGAAGGAAATGATAGCCAATCTGATTTTATTGAATATGAATGATTTTGATGTAATTTTGGGAATGGATTGGTTGGTTACCAATCGTGTTGTGATGGATTGTCATGCCAAAACATTGATGTTTTCAGGATTAGACAATCTTATTGTAAATTTTGATGAAAAGAAATGATATGAAAATAGCATGTTTGTTGTAAATAAAGGAGTATGATATTAAATGCATATTGCTTGAGAGATAAACTATTGTTTGTGATAAATGTTGAATGTGGAGTGATGGTTATGTTACTAACGATGGAGAGGATAAGGTGAAGGGTTCATTGCATACGTGGTTGATATAGATGAGGCACACCCGAAATTGAGGGACATAGCCGTAATTACGGATTACCCTGATGTCTTTCCCGGATGAATTACCAGGGCTATTTATGGGGGATGTAGATGTCAGTAAAAGATGCTTTTGTATAAGTACAAGATTAAATGAAAATGTATGACATCGTTTTATTTAACTGAGAATGAATAAGATGTGGAGTTTATTATTGACTCACAGCCCAACAGTGTGTGGTGAGTTAGTTCACGACCGGGTAAGGTAACAGTAAAACGCGAAAAAGTTTTAGTGATTTTCGGTTAAAGAGAATGGAATTGGGTCGTGACATCATTCCTCAATATTCCCTTTGTCTTCAACATCATATTTATTGTATTGTCTTTAATAGCTTGAGTTAAAGTTATTCTTCCAACCCACAAAAGAGAGTTCTTATTTGTATTCACTCTTAATCCAAAAGAAAAGAGGAGAGTTCAACTGTGTGAGAATTGTGTAAAAGGTGAATATATATCTTTGTAAAAAGGGGTAGAGAGGTTATTCCTTAACTTTGAAAAGGAGGCTGTATCAACTATTGTGATAATGAAAGAAAACTCTTAACAAGAAGGTCAAGAAGAGAGGACATAGGAAAACGATTGACCGAACCTCTATAAATTGCTGAGTTTGCTGTTTCTCTCTCTTATCTCTTTTACTTTGCTGTATTATAGTCTATTGCTTATTATTTGATTACTTGCAATTAAATTTAAAAGAGTTTAAATTTAGCATTTAGACTAGAAAACCGATTCACCCCCCTCTCGGTTAAGCCAACATAGGCAAACTCTGCATGTGGTAAATGGTCATCCTAGGAGCCTCTAAAGTCCAGTGCACATGCTCTCAACATGTCCTCCAAAGTCTATATAGTCCTCTATGACTGACCATCTGTCTGAGGGTGAAAAGTTGTGCTAAAATTCAGTTGGGTCCCCAGAGCTTCCTGAAAATGTTCCTAAAAGTGGGAAGTGAAGCGGGAATCCCTATCTGACACAATGCTCACCGGAATACCACGTAACCTCACTATCTCGGTAGATACAAATCCGCCAGAGTACTTCGAGTATCGATGGCTCTCATAGCTAGGAAGTGTGTCGACTTCGTCAATCTGTCCAATATCACCCAAATCGCATCGTGATTCCTGCGGGTCTTGGGTAAACCCATCACGAAGTCCATAGTGACATGCTCCTATTTCCAAGTCGGTATAGGTAGAGGTTTTAATAACCCTGCAGGCTACTGATGCTCTACCTTCACCTGCTGATAGACGAGACACTTCGCCACATACTTCGTTACATCTCTCTTCATCCCTGACCACCAATACACTCTCCGGAGGTTTTGATACATCATATTACTTCTCGGATGCAGTGTATACTTCGATGAATGAGTTTTTTTCAAGATCAACATCATGATCTCTGGGTCATCGGGGACACATATCCTACCCCTGAACCTCAACAATCCATCTGAACTCAACTCAAAATCAGTCTCTGTACCCCTCTGTATCTGCCTGATAATATCATTGAATTGCTGATTAATCTACTGAGCCTGTCGGATACAATCTACCACATTCGATTCCAATCGCAGGCTAGCTCCCATACAACCACTATCAGTATCAGGCAGGGTCACATCTAAACTGAGGTTCGTGAACTATTCTAACAGCTCGAGTTCCCTGATCATCATGTATGATACCTACCCGAGATGCTTCCTACTCAGTGCATCAGCTACTACATTCGCCTTTTCTCAAGTGGTACAAAATCTTGCAATCATAGTCTTTAAGAAGCTCGAGCCACCTTCTCTGTTTCATGTTCAACTCATTCTATGAGAATAGATACTTGAGGCTTTTATGGTCAATAAATACCTGAAATTCCTCACCGTACAGATAATGACGCCATATCTTCAAGGCGAATACCACGGTCGCCAACTCTAGATCATGGGTCGGGTAGTTCCTCTCATGATCCTTCAGTTATCTAGATCTGTAGGTGACTACCTTCCTATCCTGCGTCAGTACACAGCCTAGTCCTTGGTACGAAGCATCTGTATATATAGAAAAACCTTTTGAGCTGGTAAGAATGGTGAGAATTGGAGCCGTGGTCAATCGATGCTTTAACTCCTGAAAACTCTTCTCACATCTATCGTCCCACACAAACTCAACATTCTTCCTCATGAGACATTTAACGGAGCAGCTAATCTCGAGAATCCCTCCATAAACCGTCGATAATACACAACTAAACCCAAGACTCCTGATCTCCATGACAATTTGGGGTCTCTGCCACTGAACCACTACCTCAATCTTGGATGGGTCCACTGACACACTATCCCTCGACACAATATGGTCCAGAAAAGAGATCTGCTCTAGCTAAAAGTCACACTTACTGAGTTTAGCGTATAACTCCTTCTTTTGGAGGGTCCTAGCACTATCCTCAGGTGCTACTCATGCTCCTCCCTAGATCTCGAGTACACCAAGATGTCATCGATAAACACGATAACAAATCGATCCAAATACTGGTGAAACACCTCATTCATCAACAACATAAAGGCTGCGGGAGCATTCGTCAACCCGAAAGGCATAACTATAAACTTAAAATAACCATACCTGGTGCGAAAAGCTATTTTGGGTACATCTCCATCCCGAACTCTCAACTGATGGTACCCAGATCTCATCTCTATCTTAGAAAAGATCTATAGCCCCTGAAGCTGATCTAACAAGTCATCGATGAGTGGAAGGGGGTACTTATTCTTGATAGTCACCTTATTCAACAACCTGTAGTCAATACACAGTCGGAGGCTCCCATCCTTCTTCTTTACAAACAGAACCGATACTCCACAAGGTGATACACTCAGTCTGATGAACTCCTTATCCAACAACTCCTGTAACTGCTTCTTTAGTTCCTCAAACTCAATCGGAGCCATTCTGTACAATGGCTAGGATATCGACTCTGTCCCAGGTGCCAAATCTATACAAAACTTCATCTCTCTATCTGGCGATAACCTTGGTAAATCATCTGAAAAGACATCTGGAAATTCCCTAACCATAAGATGTTTCAATTTTGGGCGTGCTTTATCCGCCTCAACCGCGTACGCAATATAACCTTCAAAAAATTAATCATTTAGTCAGCATAGAAATTCATCCATTTCGTTTACAACAACTACTGCTTTCATTACTTCTCAATGGAACTTTGCAATACATTGCTCGGGAAAACTTATAGTAACGCTACCTACCCCTGAAAACGTTACCGTCGTAGAAAACTAATCTACCACGACACGGTTTGTAGCCAACCAATCCATTCTTAGGATTATAATAAAGTCTCTCATATGCATTAAGATGAGGTCGGTTGACATTTCCTTTTTCCCTACTTTCAACTTGCAATCCCTAAACACATATTCCACTAGCTGACTATTGTTCATGGGAGTGCTTATCAGCATCTTCCAACTTAATGGGGTAAGCTTCGCATATTTGAACAACTTATATGCAAATGAAGACGATACAAATGAATGCGTGGCAGCAGGATCTATCAAAACATAAGCTTCAAGATCAAAAGTCAAGATGGTACCTTCCACCACATCTGAAGACTGATCTGCAGTATCCTGGTCCAGAACGTGTACTCGCCCTCTGCCAACTACTTGCTTCCCCTTCTCTTCAGCTGTCGCCCTTCGTCTCGGAGCAGGAGTGTCAGCAAGAGCTCTCTCCGGCTCTTTACCCTTCTGTGAGGCACTCTCAGTCATCTCTGGGTAATTTCAGATCATATGCCCTAGCTTCCCACATCGAAAACATACTGCAGGAGGTCCATAACACAGTCGAGTACCATGGTATATACCACACTTACTACACTACTCTGTAGTAGGCCGTTGCCCTCCTATCACTATGCTCTTCGCTGGAGCTATGGTCGAATACACGGGAGGCTTAACTGTCCTCTCCTGAATCTCCTCAGTCTTCGATCTCTTCCCAGATAATCTTCTGCTCCCTCTATAACTGAAGCCTCTATCCACTGTCGGTCTCTTCCTATCTCTGTCCCTCACTCTACCAACCTTCTCGAACTCTGAGGCATTCCGCTCAATATCCTATTCACATAACTGCGCCCAGCGCACTATCTCCTTATAGGTCAGTATATCTATCACGACCCTCTTCCCGTGACTTAACTTGCTACTAACAGTTGGGTTGTGAGTCAACATCCATATCCACATCTCATTTGTTTTATAAGTTAAGTTCATTTAATGAAATAGAAGCTGTACTTATATAGATATATATATATATATATATATATATACGGAAGAGTTTACATCAGTTTCTATTATATACATCCCTTTGTACAAAAGATAGCTTTACTATGCACTATTTTACAGGATACAAAAATTTTTCTCATAAATGTATACCTTTATACTCCTGGAAAACTGGAGAACACGGTAGCAGGAATAACTGCAGTAAACTCACTACTACGCAGAATTTGTCGAGGAGGAAATAAGGGGGTGAGCTAACACACTCAGTAAGGAAAATACGAAAGCAGGTAGATAACAACACTATTTGTATGCTTAAAATATATACATTCATTTTCCTTATAAAACATATGTATTCTTTTAAAATAACTTTCATCAATACAAAATCATTAATTCGCTAGATGGGTATATGCATATTCTTTTCAAATCACATGGCAATTTACTCATTTCAACATCACACAGAATCACTCATCATACTCCTTGAAAATGCTTTATACTTAGCAAAATCACTTAGTAAATAATATACATGAGACATAGGATAGGATATCATATCACCCAGTATCACACAGCAGAGGACATATGTCACCTCACACAGTAGTGACAAAATGTCATATCACACAAAATAAGGACTTCTGGCCATAGTTTAGATTCCAGGCAATCACTGATCAGGTGTACGGGAATCCTATGCTTGGGGAGGCAGATCAACCATCCCTTCAGCCCACTAAGAATCACTAAGATATCACAGTACATTGTACTCCCTAGCTAACGCTCATGGTACAGCGTACTCCCGTGGATCCTTTACCACCCATTTTCATTGTCTCAAAATCTCGTGCAAGCAGGTCTGTGCAAGATCACTCAGCAATACATGACGGTTCTAACATGGTTTTACTCGTCACACAGTAAAATCTTATAAAACCTCGTGTGAGCAACTCAGCGTAAGATCACATAGCAATACCTGAGGCCTCTAGCATGGTTTTGCTCATCACACAGTAAACATCATAAAACCACGTGTGAGCAACTCAGCGTAAGATCACACAACATTACCTGAGGCCTCTAGCACGGTTTCGCTTAAAATCACTTTAAGTCAAGGAAGTTACATGCGAGCATAGTCAGAGCAAGATCAATTAGCACTACTCGATGACCCTAGCATGATTTCCCAAAATCTAGTGCGAGCTCTCTAGTGTATCACACAACACCCAGCTCTAGCACCATTTGCTTTCTAAAAACCCTTTTTAAAATGATATGTGAGCAAGGTTGGTAAATCTACTGTTACCACTTTGGCTCTAGCACAAGTTCACATAGAAATCCGATAGATGGCTCCAATCAAGTGAAAACGGTGTCTCTGACCGAATTCACTTCGACAAATCACAAAGTATGAGTGATAGGGAAATTTCCCTTCAATCACTCGTTACACACTTTTTACATAATAAAACATGCGTTTTGTGTAAAATAGTTAAATCAAAAACCAATCTACCCTTTTACATTTTCAAAAGAACATATCACCACAAAGATACTGAAAGCATACACTTAATGCATCTATGATTTTTTGATCATTTATAGTATATTCTCAGTTTTGATTTTCATACAGATATTTCGATATCTATATACTTTACAGATACTACTTATTCTCATACAGGGATTTATCAAAATACGTATAGCTATCTCTAATAGCTTGCATAAATCCTGTACCTCGAATCACGCTCGAATCACGCTCGAATCACTTTCCTTTTATTTCCAATGTTCATGATCTGATTTAATCGACTCCAATTATATCTCTAGGAGCTGCAATTATTTACTAATCACATCAGTATACTTTAATATACTTTATTCTCATTTGCATGAAATTCAAATCAATGCATTAAGCCCCCTTTTTTGCCAATTTGTCCTTGTTACATCCTATTGGACTTTGCTCTCTTAAGTCCATTTCAATTGTATTATTCATTTCTCGATAATCTATTAGACTCACCAAGTCTATTGATTCGTATTGAGCCAGCCTTAAGCTCCCAATGCCTTAAGTTCATTACTTTCCTTCACTAAGGCAATTTATCAAACACCTCATATGCCTACTTTCAATCATCATCTATTCCAACATATGAATTTCACAAAACTATCTTAGAATCATGTATAGATGCTTAATAACATTACTTCATGCTTAAATCATCATTAACTTCATGTCATATCAACTTTCTCTCACTTTCTCACACTAAGCCTATTTTAGGTCACGAAGGGTTAAGCATGTTCAAAGATGATCCAGCCAACAATATATACACCAATCAACTCAACAAAATGTCTAGATTAACAAACTTGAAGTTGGTGAATTGAAATCTTACCTAGCTTAACTTTTCTCCTTTTTGCCAAATTTGGGGAAAACCTCTTTGCTCCTTCAATCCAAAGTTTCAGCTTCCAATCTTTGACTATGTTGTTCTCTTCCTTACTAGGAACAAGTTTGCTCAAGAAATCTCTCTCAAATCTTATTGTAAGGTGATGATTTTTAGAGTAAGAAAGCTAGGTTAATTTATTTTCAATTAAGAAGAATGAGCTGTTTCGTGGAAGAAGAACTCAACTGTCGAGTTTTATAAAATGGGCCTAATGAGATCGATCTCTAAGGGTGAGATCAATCTGCCCTTTGCTTGAACTCTTTCAGGATTTGATATGCAAGCTGGGGATCGATCTGCCTCTTGAGGAAGGGATCGATCTTGGCCAGGTAGAGTCACTTAGAGATAGATCTGGCTTTGAGAAGCAATCGATCTTTGCTAGGCAGAGGCAATTAGAGATCGATCTTGCCCAGGCAGAAGCAACTTGAGATCAATCCTTGCTAACCAGAATCCTTCCAAGATCGATCTGCTCTGAATGAGTGATCGATCTCCCTTTTGCTGAATGCTTTGGCATTGTATTTCAAGGCAATGAGATCGATCTCCCATTCTAATGAGATCGATCTCCCCTTTCTCTGCAGCATTCCAGCTACATTTTTTCCTGATTTTCAAAGGAAACTTTGCATTCACTTGCTTCACTACTTATTTTGCATTTCATTCACACTTAGAACTTAAAAATATTCATTTCTTATGATTCATATATAATGTAACTTGTTTGTACATCATGAAATCATAAAGAATGCATGGAAATTTACGGGCCTTACAATATCTAAGGGAACCGATCGGGATCTGATGGCTGGTCTTAGTCCATCCATAAACTTCCAGACCTTCTTGACCTCACTATCCATCGTGTCATGATCATACCTGCTCAAGGAGATAAATATCGTCTCATACTTGTCCACCGATCTGCTCCACTAGGTCAATCCTAAGAACTCCATTTGCAACTTTCGCTGAGCAGTATCCGGAACATACTGTAATGCCCGTAATCTTCCACGTATTTATTCTTATGGTGATAAAATGTAAATTTACGTTTATGAAATTAGCTTGAGAAGCTATGATGTATGTATATGTATTGTTACAAGTGTATAAGTGATAAAAGGAAGTAAGGACTTTAGGAATTTAATGAAACATCCATGATTTCAAGTAGTGTGCACAAGTTTTATTACCTATAAATTATATGGAATGGGTGCCATTATATGTTAATTGTGCACGGATTGTAAATTGAGGTATGCAGCAAATGAGGATGAATGTACATTGAAAAATCTGTAAAAAAGCTGCAAAAATGAGGAGTGCAGGGGATGAGAGATCGATCTCATATGAAGGAGAGATCGATCCCCCTCATGAAATGCCTAGAATTTGTCGAATGGGACTGGGCAAATAATTCTCATAGGAAGGCAAATCGATCTCCTTAAGTCTCTGCCTGGAAGGAATCGATCTTTCACAAGGCACAGATCGATCTCCTTAACTCTCGGCTTAGAAGAGATCGATCTCAAGCCCTCGACAGATAGATCTCCAAGAAGGGATTTGCTTGTAAACAGGTTGATCTCATCAGGGAAGAAGATCGATCTGGTAGTAGTTGCGTTGGGTAAAAAGGACTACCAAACCTTGCAGAGATCGATCTCATGTCTCTGCGTCTATAAAAAAGGCATGGGATTTGGACTGAAAACTCATATTTCCCTCCTACCAAACCCGCACCTGCCATTTTCTCTTAAAGACCCAAGCTTTCTCACTCTAAAAATCACTACATTCTAGCCAGTTTTAGAAGAAGCTCAAGAAAGGAAAGTTGTTCCTTGAAGCAAGGAGAACAACATACCCAAAAATCACACATTTGTGTGACCAAGAGAAGGATTTTTGGCTACTACAAGTTTGGCTAAGTAAAGGGGTAAGCTCTTCAACCTTCAAGCTTTAAATACGGATTTCTAGACCTTTGTGGGTTGGATAATATGTGAAATATTGATAGGAATGGTGAATGTAGTGATGGGTGAGTAATATTAAGAGAGATTTATAAAGAGAAAATCCATGGAAAAGTGATGGAAAAGCTTAAGAGATGATAAAATGATATTAGTGGAAGTGTGAGATGTGATTTAAGGGTTTGGGGAGTATGAAAAGACAATGTGAATGTTTAGTAGAGGGAAAGGAAAATAACTTAATGATTTACACGTGTGGATTGAAATACGTGGAACATGGTTAACCCGGATCGCAAACGAAGCAAATGAGATGAAGGAAATACGAGCGTGATTCGAGGTAAGGGATGTATGTTAGCGATAGAGATATTCGTACGTATTTTTCTGCGATTCCTATAGATATGACACTAGAATTAATACATTTACCTATGAAATCATGAAAAGTGCTATGATATATATATATGTATTGTGAAAATGGGATGTGGGAAGGAAAATAGTCTGACATGCATGTTTTTAATGCTTTTACATCTACATGATGTTTTGATGTTTTCTCAACCACGTATTGGTTTTGTGATTGAGAAATAATGATAGATAGGTTGGCTAGTTTTACTTGTTTAGCATGGGATGGCATGCTACGTAAATAAACATGATTTTGAGTTTTTAAAAGAGAAAATAGCCACCTATCGAATTTGAGATGTGAATTGGTGTTGGAGCTCTAGCACACACTCATTTTAATGATTTTGACTATGCTGGAGTTTCACTCGTATATGTTGACATGTTTTAAAAAATCATGCTGGAGTTTAACTCACACGATGGTTTTTGAGAAAAGTGCTGGAGCATTGCTCGCACCAGTTTTTACTAAGTTGAGGTAAACCTGGGGGTCTGAGACCTAAGGGGATGCCAGTCGATGACCTTGGAATGGACTGGGCCTTAACAATAAAACGTACCGCGCTAGAGCCTTGCGATGACTGTGTGTCACGTTGATTTGCTCGCCTGGTATATGAGACATGGTTCAAGATGGTGAGTCCATTGGAGTTGGTAGATGGACTGGGTCCATGGTTGTACGTTGAACTGTGTAGTTGTCCGTTGGTATACTATGTACCGTACTGGGTGCACGTGAATATGAGTATCGCGTAGATGACACATGGCGTACCTTGTACCGTGATTACATGTAATATGAGGAGATGATGTTGATTGAGATGAGTTGGAGGGTAGGATTGACCCATCCCCCTTCAGGCGAAGTGATGCCATGTGCACACCTGATCAGTGAGGCTTGGGATCACTGACTATGGCCATATGTTGTGGATATTAGATGGCCGAAAATTCCATGCCTGTCTCAGAAATAAGAGAAATTGAGAAACTAAAAAAAAAAAGATTTGATGAAAAAGATATGATTTGAGAAAAGTAAAGAGACATTGTAATTTGATCAATCTCTTGATTTGAATATTTGTGCTATGAGGGCACTGTTTTATGACATGTTAAATTGGAAGTATTGCATATGGTTTCACATGGAAATGCCTATGAGAATTAAATGTTTAAATGCATTTTCTAGTAATATTTCCATTTACATTGAAACATGTTTTGGTTTAATCATGCATGGGTTATGTAGATAGTATAATATCTACCTGTTAGCATCCATTTCCTTACTAAGTTGTAATTTGCTCATCCCACTATTTTCCTCCTCCAGACACTGAGAAGTAGAACAGTACGGTGGTCTCTAGATTCCTTTTAGGTTGGACAGCTCCCACCAGTTGCAAAGGTATAAGAATTGTATACACACGAGCATTTAGTATCTATTATAATGTATTGCACAGTTATGAATTGAAGTTGTAAACAGTTGTATGGGGATGTTATGTAAAGATTTTATATTATACAATTGATTTTGTATATCTACTCACACACCTGGGAGTGTGAATTAATGTTTTAAAAAATTTTTGCTATAAATGCATGGAATTTAGTGAATACATTGACTCACAGCCCAACCGATAGTAGTATATGTATGGATGAAGGATACCTGGAAGTGGGGTGTGACATATACTACCACCGAAAGGCCTCCAAAAAAATATCCCAACTTATCTTTGTATGTCGGGCTCTCAGAATGGGTCTGGTGGACTTCCACCAATGCTCTGTCGATCCCTTTAGCATGAATATAGCAAAAGCAACCATCTCTGTATTAGTGCACTCAAAAAACCCATATAACTTCTCGATCTCATTCATCTAGTCCTCTGCAGCTACTGGGTCCTTAATCCTGATGACGACTATGCCCACTCTAAATTATCTAGATGTGACGCCCCGAAAGCGCGAAAAACAGGGCAAATTTAAAACTTTTTACTTATCAATTCACAATTAAGGGTGCATTCCTGTGCAGTGTCATACATCATCATACTTATCATGCCTCAGGATCTCATCATTAAATAGTATATATCATATCATATACATTACTCAATTCCAAGTTAATTAATCCTAATACATCCCATACATCATTGTACAACAAGTGTCTGTAAATACACATTAGTCTGGGTACATGAAATGTAAATTATACCTCAAATACAAATATATGGCATGGAGCTCAAGTCCTCCACTAGCCAATACTCCATACATCACAGGAAAACTTCTCTTCACTTGAAGAAATCTGGGGGGAAGAGAAAATAGGGTGAGATTCTAAATCGCTCAGTAAGGGGGTAAGGGACTCGTTAATAAAACAATGATTTGCACAGTACAATCATTTTATCTCGTAGTTGAAACTCAATTAAAACGTAGCAAAACTCATTAAAACATCATCCTCAACTCATTTCTCTGAAATCATGTAAAAACATGAGAGTACATAATTCAGTACAAATCACAGTCATAAGCATGAGGAAATCAGAATGCGATAATGGCTTTTCTCATTAAAACGTGATAAAAATCACCTTAATAGAATGTACGTGGCACAACCACAAAACACAACTCATGTGTATAAAAAGGAGACTAGGCAATAAAACTCATATAAAACTCATCTAGCACATCATAATAAATCTCATCTGGGTGCGCATCCCAGGCATCCTCATAAGAGGGAACGTCGACATATGGTCGTGTACATGGTATATTAGACTTACGCGTTACTAGAACAAGGCTTGACCTTACATGCTACCAGAGCAATGCCTCTCCCCATGCACACTATCATGTGGTCCCTGGGTCGGTTCCCAGGCGGCCCACTCTATCAGTCTTACATGCTACCAAAGCAAGGCCCGAACTTACATGCTACTAAAGCAAGGCCACCCAGCGTTACCAGAACGAGGGTCTTCTCACATTACCAAAACGGATGCATCTCTCATTACCAAAATGGAGGAATATCAGACTTACATGCTACCAGAGCAAGGCCTCCCATCGCTACCAAAGCGGAGGAATAATCGGACTTAAATGTTACCAGAACAAGGCCCAAACTTACATGCTACCAAAGCAAGGCCTGATGTGTATCAACATGACGCACCTAAGTCTCAATCATTAGCCATTATCATATAAAACATTTTGCCTTCACGTAGAACTCATAATGGTTTTTCTCTCATAAATCTCATTTAAAACATTTGTGTACCCAACACAAAACATGTTAAAACCGAGTTCCAACCGACAAAACCACGCACACATTTCTCAATCTCAGTATGCCTTAATGTAGAGCCCAAATCTCTTTTCACGTTTTAAACACAAAATGGTTGTAAAACATTTTCACGCTTAGTTTATAACTCATAAAAGTTAGGCTCTAATCGGCTATAAAAATCGTGTGCACTACTCAATTCACAACTCATAAAAACATGCTTGTTTGCTCAAATCACTTTTCATGCTACAATTAACATCAAAACACATACACAAATGAGTTTAAGTTTTCCCTTACTTCGTTGCACCTCGTATAGTGCAATCGTTCCCCCATATCACGGACTAGTCTTGCATTCCTCTTTGAAACTCCTGAGCTGTCCAAACGATGTAAAAACATCAATAACCCAGCTCAATCGCATTATTGAGCACACATTTTCTCATATTCTCATTAACACCTCAAATAACTTAATTCTCATAACTCTATCACAATTCACATACTCATCCACTACACCTCACAATCCTACATTTCTCATACCATATTCCATGCTATATTCATCACATTGTCTCAATTCCAATTTATAGCCATAATTCCCAAAATTACCACAATCGCATAATAACATCTCTACTCCAACAAAATCATAGTTTCATCAATCCCTAATCATTTCTCAACTATTTCATCACAATGCCCATGCTCACAATCACCAAAGATTACTTCAAAATCAAAGATCGAGGTTTAGAAAATTACCCAAAACTTGTGGAGTTTTTAACTTTTGCCTCGATTCAATCCGTCCTTCGATTTCTAAGTATGTTGTTCTCCATTTGATGATGAACAACTTTCCTTCTTGCCACAACCTTTGATTTGGATGAAAATAGGTGTTTTGGAGGGGAGAGAAAGCTAGGGTTTGAAAATGGTGATTTGGGAGAGAGAGAGAGATCGATTTCCAGGAAAACAAAGGGGTCTTTATATAGGCTGAGGGTAGGAGATCGATTTAGTCCTTGATGAGATCGATCTGCATTTGAATTTGGAAAAGTTTTGTGGCAATTTTATGCCTAGGAGATTAATCTGTCGTGGGGTGAGATCGATCTCTTAATGGCTTTATGAGATCGATCTGCTCCAATTATGAGATCGATCTCTAGTTTACAGAATGCTTCACGGGATCGATCTGCTCCTTGAGGAGATCGATCTTCTCCTTACATAATGCTTCATGAGATCGATCTGCTCCTTCAGGAGATCGATCTTCTCCTTATAGAATGCTTCATGAGATCGATTTCTTCCTCACGAGATCGATCTCTTCATTACAGAATCATAAGGAGATCGATCCTCTTCCATTGGAGATCGATCTGCTCGCTTAAATTCCTCCTTCCTTGTCATTTTTGGCCTACCAAATCGATCCTCTCTTCTCCAAGATCGATCTGGCCCCATAGTTTCACACTTAACATAAAATCTCCATATGTAATAGCCATAATTTACCTTATTGATTAATTCTCATTCATTTCTCATTCATCGCTTAAAATTCCATTCCATACAGCCTCAATATATGAGTACATCATATTTAGTTCAATCAATTACACTTCATGTTCTCATTTCATAATTTAAATATGTTTAAAATTCTCAGATCTCACACTAGACATGTTAACCGCAAGTGCATGAGTCGTACAAGTAATACAGGGATTTGAGTCTCGAATTATCGTCCCACAAAGAATATAATTAGCCTAATTAAGTAAAGAAATCTTACCCTAAGTATATCCTAGCAAATTATGAAAATTCAGAGGGTGATCTACTAAGGCTTAAATTAAAAAGGTACTGAAAACAATAAAAATAAAAATTATAAAATGCATAAAACAAAACTAAAATAACTTACTGAACTCCTAGCAAATAAAAGCAATAATCTGCAAAAGAAAAATACTAAAACTAAAATTAATTAGTGCAAACAAACTAAAGATGTAAATAAGAAAATATAAATTAGCAATAATTAGACTAAAACTAAAAAAATCCTAATATGGAAATAAAGTGAATGTAATTATTCTAATTAAATTTAACAACAATAAAAATGCAAATTAATCTATTCTAAGGTTTAATGAAATAAAAAGCAATAATCAATTCCCAACTCACTAAAATACCTAAATCCAAATCTACTCTAAGTGATGCAAGCAAAATAATTAATTCCTAAAATGCACAAAAATAATTAAATTAAAATTTCAAGTGCATAAAAATGTTAAAATTCAACCTAAACTAAAATCTAAAAATTTAAATCTACCAACCTTAAACATATGTAAATTAATTAAACAGTGAAAATTTTATCTAAACTAATTAAAAGTTGTACTAAATTAAAATAACATTAAACCACTAATATTAACTACTAAAACTATTGTAAATACAACTTCCAAAACAACAAAAGAAAATTAGTAGCTGGTGACACGTAGTAGTCCTGCCGCCAACATCCCTGCACTGTACTGCTCTGTAATTCACACACTGCATGTGACACCTCCCTGCACTGTACATCTTCAATCACGCCATCATTCTCCTACATATACTGCCAATAGTACCTGCAACTACAACAAACACCAGGCAATATCCAACAGTTGGAGCATTGCTCCTGCTGACCTCTGCAACTTCCACCGACCCCAGTTACAGTAGCAACCTGTAGACTGTGCATCCAGTAAGTACACAGTAGCTTACAGCACACCTCATCCAAACAGATGGAAACAAAACCGAGCAAGAGCAGACACTTCTAGCTCCTTTTATACTTCAGCACTGGTAATCAATGCCTCAGCTTTGCTTGTGCTACACAACAACATTGATGCCTTAACAGTAGCAAGAAGCAAACACTTGATCACTTCAAATTTTAGCCACAGATAGATAGGTTGAATACAGGAATAACGTAACAGAAAAAATAAAAGCTCTTAAGTGCAAATGATGATCCTCTAGACAAATAGGAGTAAGATAATCTATGCATACTCAAAAAGATAAAAATGGAGTAACATGCAGCAAACCAAAGCAAGAAATAACAAATATTATTTAAAACAGTGAATGGTGAACAAAACAGGGCTGAACAGAGGATGGTAGTGATAATGTCAAGCCTCCATCATACAACAGACAGGAGTGTGGAATTAAGCTGTGTCTTCGAGCTTGAACCACTGTCCAGAAACACAGCATCGATAGTCACCTCATTGCATAGTCTCTTACTAACTCTTCCCTTCAACAGCAGTAGCGGTAGTGCAATGCAGTTGTTCTTCTGGACAGCAGCAACCGTGGCATTCCACACTTCTGGCCTAGCTCCAACAAGAAATATTTTACTTGGGTTCAGATTCTCATGCCATCAAAGTACTCATCGAGCAGAATCTAGAAGCACATCCTAAAAAATGACTATTGAAAGTTCAGAAAAATAGAGTTTTTGGAAATTAGGAACAATAGAATAAAATGGGAGCAGTAGCGTGTAGCACGAGCAAGTGAACGAGCGATGCAAGGGAACTTGGCTCCTATCACCAGTATCCTCCCCTCCGTTCAACACTCGATCCACAGTAAAGAAGGTAAAAAAATGAAACAGGGAATGAAACTACTATTAATCGAAAATAAGGATTTCCATTCAAAGAGCTTAAATGTGTCAAATCTAAAGGGAATGGAAACTTGCAAAGCCTAAAAATGGTGGCTGCCACCAACGTCAAAAGCTTGAAATGAAAAACTAGGAAAGAAAATAAAACCCAGCAATGAAAACTTTAACAAAAAATAAAACTATTCTAAAACTACCCTAAAACTACTTCTATTCTACTCATATTCTACGTTACCCTAAAAACTACTTTTACCCTAAAATTCTACTTTTTACTTGGTTTCTCAATTGCTCATCATATTCTATTTATACACAAAATTGGGGGTACAATGGTAATTTTCAATCCTAGATGAGTTGGCATTACTTGGCCACTTGTCTACATTCCATTGGCTGTAGAGAAGATATTTTCATGTCATTCGTCTTCTTGTCCACTTGGAGTTACGATGTGGCCCGGCATGTGTCTTCATTGAGGTAGGCACGGTATCTGTCGATCTTATTTTTTCGAGGTGAATAAGATACGAACACCCGACATCACACGTGTCCAAATGAATGGTGACTTAGACTGCGAAATGGTAGTGGTCCAGCCTCCTTTTAGCCCATTTTCAATCCATTTTCTACTAAAACGACTGAAATTCATCTGGATTTATTTTATCTGCAAACATGAAAATTTTAATTAAATTGAGGGGATAATTAATAAAATAATATGGGGATTAAAATAATTAATTAAGAAATTAATTACAAATAATTCTATTTTAATAGAATTATCAAATCCCACTGAAAGACGACAGTCTAAACTTCTGGAACTGTCGTAATCTATCCAGGTCACATCCATAACCCTAACCTCTACTACCTTGTGGTGGAGAAACAAGAGAAGGCGTATCTTGTACTGGTGGAGGTGTAGGAGTATCTGTAGTCTGGGGTCTCTGGGCTGGTTGTGCAGGCATCTTAGGAGCAGCTGCCTGTTCAGCATCACCCTGTGTGGCTGGACCCTGCCCGCCCCTAGCTCCATGTATCAACTGGGCAGACAACTCCAAAATCATTTCTATGCTCCACTCTATCCTCGCGAAGTGTGCCTCAGTACTCTCGATCTCTCTGTCGGACCTTGTGGTGCATGCTCAACATTAGTCTCCACCTCTATCTCCTCTTGAGTCTCATGTGATGACGCCTCAGCACGGCTCTCAGGCCTACCCCTATGGCCTTTAGCTCGTGCTCTTGCCCCTCCACCGCGACTGGTATTAGGCATAATGCCCCGATTCCTACATTCACAACCATTTTTTAGTCAAACCCATCTCAATATACATAATTGTATCTAAACAAGCACAATAACATGGGGATGTAATTTTCCTAATTATTAACACTGACACATATCAGACCAACTCCGCTCTAATACCACCTTTGTCACGACCCCCAATTTATCGAAAATTGCTACCATTTTTTTGATCCATTATTCTTATCTTCCTCCGATCGTGAACAGCTTCACCACAAACAATTGGGTTGTACATTGGTGTTAGTCTCATCCAACCATATCATTTCAATTCACATTTTATTTAAACGTAAACACTTGTATTTCCTAGTCAAACTTGCAATTTTACATGTGTTTATAATTCTTTACATCCTCAAATGTTACATTTAAAATATTACTGTGCTATCGCATGTCTTGATACCAAACTGTACAAATGTGTATACCACCTTTATATGATGGGATGCAGCAGACACTAGGAATCAAATCCTCAGTCGCTCTCAATCTACTGAAAGTGCTCTGTAGAGGGGGAAAATAAAGGGGTGAGCAACCACACGCTCAGTAATGCAATCATGCGAGTAAATAGATAACTGTCCTATATACATGATCGTGATGCCATGCATAAAACCACGTAGTTACACGTCATACACAAAAACATCAATTCATGCACATGTTCATGGTATATAAAGTAGTTCATGCTATTCAAATCAGTGCAAAAATCGATAAATAAAGCATGGAAAATCATCATGTGATGTGCATTTAAAATAGTTCATGCTAGACACAAATCAGTACCAAATCACCATCCGTCAGGATTCAGCCCCTCCCTCAGACTATCCTGACCCACAAAATAGTTAAAATCATGCAATCATCATAAACCAGGTGAAATGTGAGATTAGGTAAATAATAAAGGTAATATCTAGGAATATAGCCATATCCTTTGTGATCCCAAGCTACACAGATCCTAGTATGCGGGGTATCTCTCCTATCTGCTTCCGCACGCGAGGTGGGTTACGTCCTACACGTCGGTCCATAGCAGATTATCCCTCGTCCAAAGATGGTATATATAAGATCTAAGCATGGTACAACATACTCCATGCTACATGCATGATACAACGTACTCCGTGGACCCATATCATCACATCAAATCATGCAACATCTCATAATGCACGTGCGAGCTTATTTAATCGGTGTCACACAAAGTCTACCCAAAACTCCCAGCACGACTCCCAACATGTCATAAAATCACGTGCGAGCAAAGCTCTAGCACGACTGTAAATTTATAGTGAACATCTAGTGCGAGCAACACTCCGATACTCTATCATAAAATCCATGTGAAAACTGGTACGAGCTAGGCTCCAGAACTCATGTATGTAAAACTCTATTGTGAGCACTGCTCCAGCACTAATGCATGTATGAAAATGTCAAATCTCGTGCGAGCAGTGCTCCAGTATGCTTTATTTCCACAAAACCCATGTAGGTGGCTAATTTTTTTTTTACAAAGAATGATTATTAAAACCAAATCAAGCTGTTTTCTTACAAACCATTTAAATGCTAGCCAGCCTCCCTATCCACATACTAAAAGCTGTAAGAGACTCAAGAACACCCTATTCATGCTTTTCATTATCTTTTCTGAAATTCTAACTTTTGCCCTTCCTAAGGGTAAAATGGTTACCATTTTGGACCCCTTAAAATATTATTTCTTTTTTATGACCCTCAAACATTTTAAGAAATTGTAAATGCACCCAAACACGCGTACAGATATCTCTAAAAGCCAATAAAATTCCCTTACCTCAAATCACTCGGAAGTTGCTTCTTCCTCCTTTCTCGCTTTTCGTGATTGGGTCTAATTGGCTCCAGATATATCCTCGGGAGCAGTAAATATTCATTAATCACATCAGTTAACACCGATAACTCATTGTTCTGACTTCATCATAGTCAATATATCTTATTGGGCCTATTTTTTCTTATTGAGCCCAATTACACCTTAATGACTTACCCCATTTTAAGCTCATTCACATAACACTATTCATTTCACCTAGACCCATTAGGCTCTTTAGGCCCATTATCTCTCATTGGACCAAATTCTAGGCCCATTGACCTTATTCGGTCGATTGCATCAAGCTTGGCCCATGACCACATTCGGCCATGGTATTGTGGCCGAACACCCATCATGCCACCATGGTCGAATGCTAGCCATCATCACGCTATTCCTAGCCAATTTGGCTAGCAAACTCACTTAGTTATTTTATCAAGCACTTGGGATGCATGTTTTAACCTTAGTTTTCCATTCATTCATGCATTTTCACAAACTCCTTATATGCACACTTCATGACTTCATCTAATTCCATAATTTGATTTCACAAAACCATCTCAAAATCATGCATATAACATCACCAACAACATAGTAACATTAAATCAACCATAGCTCACTTTCTCACACTAGACCCATATTCGATCATGGATGATTAAGCATGCTTAAGGATATTTTAGCAAACCATACATACACCAATCAACTCATAGAAATGTTTAGATTAATATAATTGAAGTTGGTGTATTGAAAACTGACCTAACTTAACCTTTCTCTTTTGGCCGAAATTAGGGAAACACATTGCTCCTTCAATCCAGAAATTTAACTACTAGTTTTTGACTATGTTGTTCTCCTCATCACTAGGAGCAACTTTGCTAAAAGCAACCTTTCTCAAATCTATTTGGAAGGTGATGATATTTTAGAGTGAGAAAACTTGTTCACTTTGCTATAATGGAGAGGTATTTGCTATTTGAGGAAGAAGACTCGACTGTCGGGCTTAAATAGAAATGGGTGTTATGAGATCGATCTCCAATGGTGAGAGATCGATCTTCCTTTGGTTGAACCATACAAGTATTCAGTAAGCTGTGGGATCGATCTGCTCTAAGGAAGGGATCGATCCTTTCTAGCTAGAAACCATTTGAGATCGATCTGCTTTTGGGAAGGGATCTATCCTTTTTGGGCAAAATCACATCGAGATCGATCTGCTTTTGGGAAGAGATCGATCTGCTTACCTATAGAACCTTTGTGATTTCATTTTGGAATTAAAAGATCAATCTTGTAGTGTAAGAAGATCGATCTGGCATTCATCTGTAGGATTTCAATTTCTAATTTTTCCATAATTTTAAAGGACAGATTGTATTTAAATGCTTCACTAATCATTTTGCATTCTATTCACACTTAGAGCATAAAAGGTCTATTTCTTATGATTCACATATTATATAACTTGTGTGTACATCATGAAATCATAAGGAATACATATAAAATTACGGGCCTTACATTATCATTTCGTGTTTTAAGTCCTTATATTTAGTTGGAATGGTTTAAATTCCATTCGTTTAATCGGTGGCCACTTTAGCCCTTATTTAGCCATTACATGGATTCATGAATATTCATTCATTCTCTTTGCAATTTCATTCAAGCAAAAGCTCTTCACATGATTCAATTAACATATGGAAATGTGTACATCATATGAATCATAAGGAATACATCACCAAAAGTGGGTCTTACATAATCTCCCCCTAAAGAAATTTGGTCCTCCAAATTGGAACCAAATCAGTAGGTGAATAACTCTGGGTACTTCCCCTGCATCAAACTCTCCAGCTCCTATGTAGCTTCCTCCGCAGTGTGATGCTGCTAAAGAACTTTCACTAAGGGAATCATCTTCGACCTCAAGACCTTCTCCTTCCTATCCAACATCTCTTATGATTCAGATAACATGTAACAAGTGTGTACATAATGAAATAACAAGGAATACATATAAAAGTGCGGGCCTTACATTATCATTTCGTGTTTAAGTCCTTATATTCAGTCAGAATGGTTTAAATTCCATTCATTTAGTCGGTGGCCACTTTAGCCCTTTTTTAGCCATTTCATGGATTCATGAATATTCATTCATTCTCTTTGCAATTTCAATCAAGCAAAAGCTCTTCTTATGATTCAATTAACATACGGAAATGTGTACATTATATGAATCATAAGGAATACATCACCAAAAGTGGGTCTTACACCTAATATCTCCTTACCCACCTCCTAAATGTATTTTTCCATTTTATTTCCATAGTGTATTTAGGTTTTTCTCTGTTTTCTAGTCATCTATTTGGATTCACTATTTCAACATACTACTGGATAATCTTTTTTTAGCTTCCACCATTAAATCCTTGTAGCCTTTTTATGTTAGTTCCTTCGATGCTATTTATGAATCCTCATATCTAAGACTAGAATCTATACTGCATGGTAAGACTCTCACATGGGATAACCTTGCAGTTTAGACTGCTACTTCTATCCATCCTCATAGTTAAAAAGAAATATGTCTAACTTGCGTTCAGTCCACTTTTCAAGGTTATAAGGTGAGATACTATACATAGTGGTGTATGCTAGGGTTAGATTGTAGGATAAAGTAAAATCTAGAATAATATCCCCTACCTCATTTTTTACACTATAAAACCTCCTTGTACACTTTTTAAATGTAAATTCCGTAAAATTTTCTTGTATTTTGTTAGTAAAACAAACAAGTGAAATTTTAATTGCACGTGTCGATATTATATTTCTTAAATGAGAGACTTGGAAAAATTAATTAATTAAAATATATTGGTCCTAAGGATGAATATTTATGGGAAATAGAAATAAAATTCATATATGTATAAGCTAGGAAAAAATATATCAATATGAGGTGGAAACACAACTACTAGACTAAGTTCTCATTTTATATATAAACATATGTGTGTAATACTATCCTTTAAATTAAGTGTATGAGTATATGTATATAAATATATGTATATACATATACATATACATCTACATGGGGCCTAGAATTTTCGTTTGAGGAATACACATATAATATAAGAATATATATATATATATGTTAAGGATACATTAAAAAGGGGAAGAAGTGAAGCAGAATAGGAATGTTGTCCGGTGAAATGGAAAGGAATAAGAGGAAGAAAAGAAAATAAGGAAAATGAATGATGGAGCATGGTGTTCAGTAAAGGAAATGGGGTAATGACAATATGTAACATACAATCCTGAGACCACACACACAGAGCTTACTGCCGTTTGCAGTAGCTAGGAGATAATGGGAAATGTGTTGCTGAGTTGCAACAGCTGGATGCTACGTGAAGGGATGCCTCATGACGGGAAATGGAATGAAAAACTAAGAGGAGGATATGGGTATTCAGTAAGAAGTAGAGTAGAAAAGAACTAAGAGCTAGGAGATTTATAGGCTCGTGAATTCATGCTTCAACTACACCAGAGAATAGACGAGATATTAATGCCGGTATTAGGTTGAATGAGACAGTTTGAGACTAGGAAAAGTGAGTTCGGATGCTAGAGTAATGACAGGAATGAGAGATCGATATGTGAGTGGGGTAAAGGCTAGTTGAAGACTGGCATGGCAGTGGAATACTATAGATCTACTGAAGCTATAACAAAGGAAGTGACAAGAAGACTAGAATGAAAACTTACAGTCTGCAGCTGGAGACAAGACAAGACCAAGTTAGTGGAGGCAGTTTTGGTAAGTGGAAATAATAATGGGAATATATATATATACGTTAGGACTGATGGCCAACGATAAGACGAAAAAAAAAGAAGAGAGAAGAGAGAAAGAAATGATCAAATAAATGTGTTGAGGGGTGGCAGTAACAGAAAAGAAAGGTTTTACTGAAACATGAAAGGGAGATGAAGAAACGTGAAGGCTGAGGGTGTTTGGTAAGGCAGGATGGTGGTGTAGTTCCATTAGGAAATGTATATATAGTACACACATGCATACATATATTTATATATGTAAACCTGCAACAAGAGCTGCACGCAAAACTTGAGAGCTTGTGAAAGACTGCTGCAACCAGCTATAATCAAGGAAAAAGAAATAATTAAGATGTTTAAGAGGTATGGTCTAATCAGCCGAGGAATGGGAAGCCTAGAATGGAAAAGTGAATGAAGCAAACAGAAGCCGTAGTAAGGAAGTAGAATTAGGAAGTTTGGGATAAAAACCAAAAGGTAAAGCCATTAAACTAAGGACAATTGAGATAGCCTAAAATTCTACATTATTAGGTAGAAATACATATATCATAATACTAAAATAGGAGGGGGAATGTCAAACCGAAATGGGGTTGGAAATGGGAGATGATGCAAAAGAATGAAGTGGCGTGCAGTGTCTATTATGTCAGTATTGGTGCGGGTGGTCTGATGAGGAAATGAAATAAGACTAGCCGAGAGGGAATAAGGCAAGAAACACTAGAAATGAAACATGGCAGAGGGAATGGAAAGGCCTTCTTCCTGGTACACACACACACACACATAGATATATATATATATACTGAAATAGTGGACAAGACAACAGAACCTAAGTGATGTAACTGAAGTGGACCGAAACCTGCTCTGTTAGGTAGCGAAAGAAAACAAGAAAATGGCAGTGATTGATAATTCTATTTCTAATAGAATTATTTGTGCTTAATTTCCTAATTAATCATTTAAATCCCTAATTTATTTTATTAATTATCCCCTTTATTTAATTAAAATTCTTTAATGTGCAGATAAATTAAATCCAGATGAAACTCAGTCGTTTCAATCAAAAATAGGCTGAAAATGGGCTAAAGGAGATTGGACCACTTCCAATTTGCAGACTGAGTCACCAGTCGTCTGGACACGCGTGATGCCAGGTGTTCGTATTTTATTTGCTCTGAAACGATAAGATCGACAGACACGGTGCCAACCTTCTGGAAGACACACGCATGGCCACATCACACAACCAGTTGGACAAAAAGACGAGTGACGTGGAAATATCTACTCTGCAGCAAATAAAATGAAGACAAGTGGCCAAACAATACCAACTCATCTAGGATGGAAAAATTACCATTGTACCCCTAAGTGTGTGTATAAATAGAACATGATGACAATTGAAAAACAATGAAGTAGGGTAAGTAGAGTAGAATTTAGGAGTAGTGTAGTTTAGGCTAAAGTAATCTAGGGTAGAATAGTTTTAGAGTATATTAAGGATTCATTTTCCTGGTTTTCAAGTTTTTCTTTTCCGTTGGCCACCTTCTTTATTTTTACTGTTCATTCCATTTTTATTTTATAGAAAGTTCTTCATTTTCTAGTCTTTGATAATTTTATTTTATGGCAATCAATTTCATTTCATGCTTCTCGGTTTTGTTAAAGTCATTTCTTTTATTTTCAGTTTTAATACATAGCTTATATTTCCTAGTTGTTAGCTCTCAGTTTGTTAATCCTCAGGATTCACTGTCTGTGTTGTTCATTGTTCATCTGAGTAAATCATTTTCCTCCATCACTGTCCTTCTTGATTCTGGTTCTTTGATGTGGTTTTGATGCCTAGCATTATTTCCACATCAATGGTAATGTGGAATCACGGCAGTAGGAGTAGGATTTGAAGCAAATCGAGGATGCTATTTTTTTCATGTTAATGTGCTACGGGTCTCTTTTGTTTATTTTGCATCTTTATCATTTAATTCAAATCATACTTTTTCATAATGTTGCATCTTTATTTATTCTGTATGATAGTTGTTTACTTGATGCATGTTATTAAATCTTCTCTTTTCAGTATTTAGATTAGTTGTGAAGTGTTGCATTCAGCTTCTAATTTGTTCTTTTTATTACTGGTTTTTCTATTATTCAGATTGTGTTTTTAATTGCTCTTGGTTGCTTTCACTTCACTTGTTGGTTGGTGTGCTAAATGTTGATCGGTGCTAAGTTCTAACTGAATCGGGATTGTACGTGACTTGGGAAAAGATTAGATTTGCTCCACTGTTATCCCCTGTTTTCCAAACTTTTTACTGTACATTTGCTGCATTTTCTTCCAATCTTGGCTTTCATTGCAATTTATGTTTTCTGTTTTGAGTTGCTATGTTAAGTTGATAATTTTACAAGTTCTGCTGGTGTTCTCTTATTACTCTTTTAAAATCTAGCTTTACTACTCGGTTTGTCCTTCGTTGTTGGAGTTGTGACTAAGTTACTTGTGCCGATATGCATGTTACAGCAGGCAGAGGTGGTGCATGTAGCAATGCTGAGTGATGCAGAAACCAGAAGAGATCATGCTAAAATAGATGCTAGCTGGACAGGCCAACGAATGTGCAAGACATTAAAACTGGATGCAGCAGTAGATGATCGAACATGGAGCAGCACTTGGAAATGAAACATGAGCATTCGGGTTGGTAATCCAGTGCATGGACGGGCTGTAGGCCGAAGCAGCAGACGTGGTACTGAGCAAGACGTGGTCATTGGTACAGCAGTGTAGGATTGAACCGGAGCTGAGCTGGGCATGTCAAGGAATATGCAAAGGATGGTACCAGGAGCAGAGGACAGGACCGAGAGCAAATATGGAATTGGAGAAGATGAACAGTACAATGTATAAGTTGGGACCGAGACAGCCAGCTGGAAATTGTTGTTAAGGCCATGTTTGGCCATAGTGGTTATTATTGGAATTGGGTTAAGCATGTTTTTTATTTATTTTTTTTACATTATTGGTTAAGATAGGTAAAATAGATTTTCTTTAATTGTTAATTTAGTGATTAGTCTTAATTAGGTTAATAGTTGATACATTAGGTTGGTATTTTTTTTTTAAGAAACTCATGAGTTGCATTTAGAATTAATTTTAGAGATAGAAGTAGTACATAATTTAGTTTTTAAATTGAAAAATCCAAAAATATTATTTTCATGCAATATTCACTTATTTAGACAAGTTAGTGATTAGTTAGAGTTATAATTAATTTAGGGTTATTTTTATAGTTAGGAATTTCTTTAGGACTAATAGAATTTTTATTTTATTAGATTTTAAGTTAGTTTAATTTGCATTTTTATTAATTAGTTTAATTACATGCATATTTTATTTTAGGTTTGTTTAATTATAGTTTAATTAATTTTTTTACTTTATTTTTGAATTTTAGTTTAATTGCATTAATTAATTTTAACTGTTTTAATTATCTTTTCTAGGTATTTGCTTGCGTGGATTATTCTAAGTAATTTTAGCTCGGTTTTATTTTCTTTAGTTTATAGTTTGTATTATTTTCAATACTTTTAATTTCAGACTTAGTAGATCACCCCATCATCAATTCATAATTTGCTAGGATATACTTATGGTAAGATTAACCGGTAGTTAATTAGGCTGATAAACTTCTCTTTGGGACGATAATTCGGGACTCAAATCCTATTATTACTTGTACGACCCGTGCACTTACGGATAAAACGTCTAGGTCACTTAGAGTGGGCGTAGTTCGTATCAAGTTTTTGGCGCTGTTGCCGGGGAAGGATAATTAGTTAGTAATTAATATTGGTGAAATTATGCTTAGGTGTAATTCTAGCTTGTAAATACTTAGGTTGTAAATATTTAGAGCTTTAATCTAGATTAGTTAATTTTCTCTTATACCAAAAAAAATTAAAAAAATTAAAAAAAAAACTTAAAAAGTTTTTTTTAAGGACTTTTTGATGTTTGCATGCGTAGAGCCAGGAGTTATGATTGCTTTCCTCTAGATCCTGAAATTGAACGAACACTTAAGAAAATTCGAAAGGATTCTATGAAATTATTAGCTCCGGTGCAAAACATCATGGCAGAAAATAAGGAATTTAGAACCGTTGGAGATTATGCAATGTCGACTATTGGATGATATTATATTGGCATTAGGCCACCAGCTGTCTCTGCAAACAATTTTGAAATCAAGCCTTCAATCCTTCAGATGATCCAAACCTCGCTCCAGTTCAGTGGGCTCCCTCATGACGACTCACAGGCTCACCTCGGGCAATTCTTGGACCTGTGTAACACCTTCAAGCACAATGGATTATCTGATGATGCGCTTAGGCTTAGATTATTCCCCTTCTCACTTAGGGATAGGGCGCGACACTGGTTAACCTCCTTGCATCCAAGATCCATTTCTACATGGGACGAGTTAGCCCATCAATTTTTAGCTAAGTTTTTTCCTCCCTCTAAAATGACCAAACTCCGTAGTGACATATTTTCCTTTGCCTAATTTGATTCGAAATCTCTTTTACGAAGCATGGGAATGATATAAGGAACTTCTTAGGAAGTGCCCTTATCATGGCCTACCTTTATGGCTGCAAGTCCAGATCTTCTACAATGGACTTACAAGCTAAAATAGGACCATCGTTGACTCTGCTACGGGTGGAGCATTAATGTTCAAAACAGAGGAGGAAGCTTACGAATTGTTAGACAAGATGGCTTCTAACAATTATCTATGGTCCTCGAGAGACAACTGCCTAAGAAGTCGGCGGGTATCTATAAGCTTGACACGCTGTCTACCTTGACCTCTCAAATTGCTAACCATATGAAGAAGGTAGAGTGCTCAGTACTCAGCATAATCCTTCTACCAGTCCTAATCCTGTTTATTCTGTCCAAAGTTCTTTTCTTTTTTGTGATCAGTGTGGTGGTACACACTCTGTAGATAGGTGTCCGCTTAACCTAGAATCTGTTCAGTACGTTGCCCCCTCTCAGAAGCAACAGAACAACCCCTTTTCAAAAACCTACAACTTAGGGTGGAGGAACCATCCTAACTTTTCCTGGAGCCAAAACCAAGGGCAATCTTCTAATTCCATATCTGTAGGACTCCTGGTTTTCAAGCTTCGCCAGTTCATGTACCACCACATCAGCAATTTCCACATCATCCACCTCATCATCCCCACCCACCTCAATTTCACCATCCACCACCACCACTTATGCAGCCCCAAATTTACCATGCACCAGCAGCTGAGAAGAAGCCCTCGCTTGAGGAAATGTTCACAACTATCCTGTAAAACCAAGCTGCTTCAATTAAGAATTTAGAGGTTCAGGTAGGATAAATAGTGAATGCTCTTAGCCAGCGTCCTCAAGGGACCCTTCCTAGTAATACTGAAGCTAATCCTGTTAGGCAAAGGGTGGGTAAAGAACATGTGAAATCCATCACCCTTAGGAGCGGCAGAGAGCTAGATGAGCCATAAGTTAAGTCTGGACCTTAACAACCCATAGCAACATAAACCCATAGGTTCTAATGAAGCAGCTCAGAAAGAGCAGGAACATCAAGATCAGGCTACAAAGGAATCCAAGCTAGGCACTTCTTCATCTATACCTTCTTCTTCACAGCCTACCTCGTCCTCTAATGCTACACATGTTACCACTACATCCCTTCTAGTTAGACCACCAGTACATTTTCCTCAAGGTTCCAAAATCAAAAACTAGATCAACAATTTGCTAAATTCCTTGAGGTTTTTAAGAAGCTTCACATCAATATTCCTTTCACAGATGCTTTAGAGCAAATGCCAAGTTATGTAAAGTTTTTGAAGGATATCCTCTCTAGGAAAAGAAGATTGGAAGATTATGAGACGGTGGCCTTAACTGAGGAATGTAGTGCAATTATTCAAAGAAAATTACCCTCCAAGCTTAAGGATCCTGTGAGTTTTACCATACCCTGCATGATAGGAAATATATTCTTTGGTAGAGCCCTGTGTGATTTAGAAGCCAGTATAAATCTGATGCCTTGGTCAATCTACCAAAAGTTAGGAATAAGGGATGTCAAGCCTACCATAGTGACCCTTCAGCTGGCTGATCGGCTGATCAATCCATTAAATATCCGAAAGGGGTTATTGAGGATGTGTTAGTAAAGGCGGATAAATTTATTTTCCTTACAAATTTTATTATATTGGACATGGAGGAAGACAAGGAAGTCCCCATTATTTTAAGCAGACCTTTCCTAGCTACTAGTAGAACATTAATTGATGTACAAAAGGGGGAGTTGACTATGAGAGTCCTAGATCAGGTGGTGACATTTCATGTTTTCAAACCATTGAAGCTCCCTGATGACTCTCAAGAGTGTTTTAAGATGGATATTAAGGAGGATATAAGGCTTAAGCACAAGAAATCTCAAAGAATGAGGGAAGTAGATAGAGCTCAGGAGGATTTAACTGTTAACATTCTGTCACCACTTTGGTTGATCCTCCTACTCTCCGTCCTGCTGCTGAGTGTTGTGTGCTTTAGCTGCATTTGAAGAGGATTTATTTTTCTTTTTCCCTTTTTGTACAATTCTTTTCTTTTCTGTTATTTATTTTTTTGTTTCTTTTGCAGATTTCTTTTCTAGTTTTACGTTTTCAATCAAGTTTTGGTTGTTCATCATCATCATCAGATAGGGGAGTACTCTGTTCTTGAGCTTAAATGTTTACATTATCTGTACACTAAGGATACTGTGCACTTTAAGTTTGGGGGAGGGGGTATCACTTGAGTAATTTTTGGCAAAAGTGATTTTTTTTTTGAAATTATGAGCTTAAATTGTTTGATTTTAGGATGATTTAGTGCTTAGCATGTAGTTTTCCCATATTCCAATGATATGACCCCATGATTTAGTCTGACTTTGATTGACTGAGAAGCATGATTATAGGAAAAGCATGAAGTTGAATTCTTAAATTTGTCTTGATTATGATTGTGATTTCCTCATTTTATGCACATGTCATGTCATGAATCTATATATTTATTTAGAGAAAGCTTATATGGACATAGGATTGCATTTGTTTAATTGATTTTGTGTATCATATTCTAGAATTTGTTTGATCTTGTCTCGAGGTAAAATATTAGATCACACTTAATTAGGGAAATGATTTAGGCCATCTTTGGATCGTTTGAGCCTTTCTAGCCAACCCTATACATATTTTACCCCTAGTCACCCATCTGGGCCAAATAAGCTTTTCTCTGTAAATACACCTGCATAATTTTTCTTAGCTTAAACACTCTTTTTCTATCCCTTACCATGAAAGCATGAAAATTCATTGGGATATATTGTGAGCTTTGTACATATGGGTATCTGGTGATTGTGAAAGTTCGAAAATGTGAAAAAAATGAAAGGAAAAAAAAGAAAAAAAAAGAAGAAGAAAAAAATACAAAAAATTAGAATAAAATGTTTAGCAAAAGAAATAAGTTTGGGGGAAAATAAATTTGAGCTCTTACATAAAAGATCCTAGAAGTAATGCATGTTAAGGGGTAATTAAACCTAAATTGACTTTATCATACCTTAACCCCAGCCTTACATTACAAGCTTAATGAAGTCCTATTGATCATTGGTTAAGTGTGACTACATTAGTAGAGAGATAAGTGAAAAGCAAACTTATGGGAATGATCACTTGTCATTGACTTTGCAGTCACTGTGTTTACATAATCTGATCCGGATAATGTACTGTGAAGTGACTTTGACATTTTCACACACACACGAGGAGTCCAATTTAGGTTACGACTTATGACTGAATGATTTTGAGTGTTGGACTTGTAATTGTGGGTCTTTGAGATCATAGTCTATACTTTTTCTTTGAGGATGATATTTGAGAAATTATTGTGTTTAGTACTTGTCATTCCTATATTTGTTTTGTTTTGCTTGAGGACAAGCAAAAGCTCAAGTTTGGGGGTGTGATAATTCTATTTTTATTAGAATTGTTTGTGCTTAATTTTCTAATTACTTATTTAAATCCCCAATTTATTTTATTAATTATCACCTTTATTTGATTAAAATTCTTTAATGTGCAGATAAATTAAATCCGGATGAAACTCAGTCGTTTCAGTCAAAAATGGGCTGAAAATGGGCTAAAGGAAATTGGACCACTTCCAATTTGCAAACCGAGTCAACAATCGTCTAGACACGCGTGATGCCAGGTGTTCGTATTTTATTTGCTCCGAAATGATAAGATCGACGGACACCGTGCTAACCTTCTGGAAGACACACGCCGGGCCACATCACCCAACCAATTAGACAAAAAGACGAGTGACATGGAAATATCTACTCTGCAGCAAATAAAATGAAGACAAGTGGCCAAACAATGCCAACTTATCTAGGATGGAAAAATTACCATTGTACCCCTAAGTGTGTGTATAAATAGAACATGATGGCAATTGAAAAAAATGAAGTAGGGTAAGTAGAGTATAATTTAGGAGTAGTGTAGTTTAGGGTAAAGTAATCTAGGGTAGAATAGTTTTAGAGTATATTTAGGATTCATTTTCTTGGTTTTGAAGTTTTTCTTTTCCGTTAGCCACCTTCTTTATTTTTACTATTCATTCCATTTTTATTTTATAGAAAGTTCTTCATTTTTTAGTCTTTGATAATTTTCTTTTATGGTAATCAATTTCATTTCATGCTTCTCGATTTTGTTAAAGTCATTTCTTTTATTTTTCAGTTTTAATACATAGCTTATATTTCCTAGTTGTTAGCTCTCGGTTTGTTCATCCTTAGGATTCACTGTCTGTGTTCTTCATTGTTCATCTGAGTAAATCATTTTCCTCCATCACTGTCCTTCTTGATTCTGGTGCTTTGATGTGGTCTTGATGCCTAGCATTATTTCCACATCAATGGTAATGTGGAATCACGGCAGTAGGAGTAGGATTTGAAGCAAACCAAGGATGCTATTTTTTTCATGTTAATGTGCTACAGGTCTCTTTTGTTTATTTTTCATCTTTATCATTTAATTCAAATCATACTTTTTCATAATGTTTTATCTTCATTTATTCTGCATGATAGTTGTTTACTTGATGCATGTTATTTGTAAGACCCGATTTTTTTTCATAAGAGCAAATGGAATGAATAGAAATTTTCGAGTGCATTTAAAAATGCAAAAGGACTGAAATGGTATTCCCGAACATGTGCAAGGGTAAAACGGTCAATAGACCAAAATTTGATATTAATCGGGATAAGAAAATTTAATTAAAAATATGGGATTGAGAAATCTTGATCAATGACGAAGAAATAATTAAATTTTGGATTAAGTTGATCAAGATATGAATTTATTGGAATAAACCAAAATTTTCACTATGAAAAATAATCCCGAAATAATCAAAGAATATATCGAAAAGGTAAAATCGGACTCATAAATTTATTTATGGATTAAATGAATAAAATAGAATTTTTTTAGATATTTTTGGGAATTTTATTATTATTTTATTAAATAAAATAATAATAAAATTTAATTATAAATAAATAAATAAAGTTAAAAAAACGCGAAAATCTGTGAAATTGAAACAGGAAACAGAGAGGAAAAGAAACAAAAATGGTGAAACGCGAAGTAGGAAATCGAGGGAGTCGGTTTCCCTCCGATCCGACACCACCGGTGGGGCTGAGGGGTCGACGAGGACCGACGAAAGGTGACAGACCCCGGGGGAACCACCGGCAGCCGCGAAGCGCGGTGAAGTCGTCGAAAAACTTCGAAAAACAAAGGAGAGGCTAGGCCCCCGATTTTATGATTTTATGATATATGACCCTGAAAGAAGGGTGGTTTTATAACCGATGATTTATCATGAATTTTAATGACTTGTTTTATGAATTTGAGATTTACTTATGAGATAATTAACCCGGATGGGGTTATTTTATACTGCGTTTTTAATAAAGTGATTTAAATGTAGTAGCATGTGGAGTTTTCCATGCTTTTATTCAAATTCATGATTTGTCTTACATGACATGAAAGAATGCATGATCTGGAATTGCTTCATGCTCATTATGATTTAATGATGTCACATGAAATGCCTTTGATGCATGAATTATATGATTTCTATATGCACAAATAGTTTTGATAAACTATGGCATTGAAATATGCATGATTTTGTGCGTGAAATTTTTAAATGAAAAGAAATGGATTTAAGGGCATGACATTATGAGCATGTAGATAGTGGAGCTATCTACTTACTTGCATAATTGCTTTACTGAGCGTGTGGTTTGCTCACCCCTCTTATTTTCCCATCTTTTCAGAGCACTCACAAAAATTAGTAAGCGGCTGAGGACTTGCATGCTTGGTATCCGTTGTTTCTCATCGAGAGACAGGTATACACATTTGTATAGTTTTGTATCTAAATATGTAATGCACAGTACTGTAAACGGATATGATGTCGGGGATGTAGGGTTATAAATACCATTGTGTAGGTATTTAATTAAAGTCAAAAGATGGTAAACTCTGATATGTGAATATGGAAATGGAAATGGTAATAGTGTAAGGTGACTAACACTGAATCATAGCCCAACTGTGTTGTAGGATGGTCACGATGAGAGAAAGGTAAGAATTAAATAATAAATGAAAAAGCGAAAAAAAAAATTTACTCTGATTTTTAAGTAATTTGGGTTGTGACAGTTAATGGTATCAGAGCTGAGTTGGCCTGATATGAGTCGGTGTTAGTGGTTAAGAAAGTTTACATCCCCTTGTACTGTGCATTGTTTAGATACAATTGTGTATATCGAGATGAAAGTGCAGCTAAGAATTTGGTTTGAATGCAAGAATATAGGCTCATTAATTGATAGCCGCTATGGTAAATGGGCGAGTACACGAGCTCAAGGCCGTAGAGGTAGGCTTGAGAGTCGTACTAAGTCACCACATGAGACTTCAGATGAGATTGACATGGAGGCTGGTATTGAGTATGCTCCACAGAGTCCGACAGAGAGATCAGACAGTCTGACAGAGAGATCGGACAGTATTGAGATACGCTTCGCGAGGTTGGAACGGAGTGTGGAGAATATTTTGCGAGCTAATTGCTCAGGGTATATATGATATTTGAGGGCGAGTCAAAGCATTGGTGGAAGTCTGCTTGACCCATCTTAAGAGTTAGACATCTAGAATTATTTTTCCATATACATCTAGAGCTTACATGAGAAATAATTTCTAGATGTATTCCGGTGACAGAATATCTCGGATATTGTTTAAAGGAAATTACGGATTAAATTATTTACCCTGACCCAGAGGAACTAGTTGATTAATGAGTATGAAACTCAGTTTATATTCCTGGGCAGATATGACTCGGACACGATGAATAGTGAGAGTCAATATGTCGTAAAGTTCATGAAGGGCTCAGATTGTCAATTAGAGTCCGATTGGGCCATTAGATATCACTACCTATGCCGAGGCAGTGCGTATACTACAGTTGTGTGAACAAGATCATGAGTTGCATGCCTCTGAGATTGGGAAAGGTAGTAAGTTTCGAAATAAAGACAGAAAGAGAATAGAGAATGACAAAGATGTCAGAACGAGAAAAAAGTAGTTTTGGTAAAAGCTTTGAGCTGATGAGTCACGGGGTAAAATGATTGGTAAGGCCCCAGTGTATCCAATTACAGTATTTTGAGGGGTATTGTGATTTGAGGACCCCGACCTGCTCCGTAGTAGTGAGAGCAGTGTAGCAGTGTGAAAGTGTAAGATGTGTGGTAGTTACCACGAAAATAAGATGTTGGACGAGGGCGAGTGTATGCCTTGGACCAGGACACTATTGATGTTTCATATGATGTGGTGGAAGATACCACACTAGTAGTGAATAATGAAGTAATTATTTTAATTGATCCTGGTGCCACACATTTATTCATATCGCCTTCAGTTGCTTATAAGCTAGTGAAAGATGTGAAGCCTATAACCTTTGGCAAGATGATGATAGTTAGCTGATTTTCACTAACTGAATATGGGTATAGAGATTGTAAGTTGAAAATAGGGGTGAAAACATCACTGAAAAGGTGTACTGTAAGTTTGACGCGTAATGAAAGAGTTGTTATAAGTGATATATGAAAGGAGATAAGCTTTGAGATGTGATAGATCCTGCATGCGAGATATATTGGAATAAGAGGCGTATGCAAGCTAAGGATATCCTTGATATGCAAAGTAAGGATTAAGCGATATGTAGTGACTATGAATTGTGACCACATAGACTGGTATGTAAAGTAATTGTGGTCAAGTCTGAGGGTTAATAAAGGTATTTCAAAATATTCCCTGCCTGAAGATTTGACAGCGTCTAGAAGCGCACATATAACCAGACATTGAAATTGGCAGTCGTAATATATATACATTAAAAATTTGGGTACCTTTGCTGGTACGATAAAGAAATATAGAATTTGATTAATCATGAAGGTTTAAAATTTAAAATTTTATAAAAGCCGTTAATATAAGGAAATGACGTGGGTTAGTATCTTGAACGGAAACGATTACGAAATGACATTTTACGTTTATGCGTACATAGGTCAAGGATATGGGAAATTGAAATATCAGTGGAACTCAACTATGATAAGGTATTTAAACTTTACCTAGATCGATTGGTTGTCATCTTTAGAGATGATATTTTGATGTATTCGAAGTCCAGGGAAGAGCATGAGTAGCAATTGGAAACTGTCTTATAGACGAGTTGTTAAGAGTTTCTTGAAATTGGCTGCTCAATTGACACATCTTATTCGGGAAAAGATTGCATACGTGTGGTATGATAAGTATGTAAGTAGCTTCGGTGAGTTTTGGTATATTGAAATAATAAACTGACCACCGTAATTATTCTCACTATGACTAACAGCTTAAGAGGTTTCAGTGTGTATGAATACCTCGAAATAAAGATTGAGCTGTGTATTGATGTAAAAATGGGAAGATAGTCGTTTATGGATCCAGATAGTTCAAGGATCATGAGAGAAACTATCTGACCCATGATTTAGAGTTGGCAGCCGTAGTGTTTACACTTAAAGTATGGCGCTACCACTTAAATGGTAAGAAATTTCGGGTATGCACTGATCGTAAAAGCTCTGAGTATCTGTTTTCACAGAAAGGGTAGAATATGAGATAACCAAGAGGGTTAAAGCTTCTAAGGATTATGATTGCGAACATTGTACCACCCAAGAAAGGCTAATGTAATGGCTGATGCCTTGAACAGAAAGAGCCTCGGGATGGTATCACATATGATGGTCAGGGAGCGTAAGCTGCTAGAGCAGTTGTGTGAGATCTGAGAATTTCAGACATATTTCAATTATGTAATATGAACTTGAAGTATAATTTATTGAGCTAAGTGAATTGTGGGAATGATAATTGGAGATTTATATGTTAAGTGTTTAAAATAAGTGTGAAGCTATGAGGACTGATCGATCTGGGAGAAGGAGAGATCGATCTGGTGAGTTAAAAATGACAAGGAATGAGGAATTTAAGGAGCCGATCGATCTCCAATGGAAGAGGATCGATCTCCTTATGATTCTGTTTGAGAGAAGATCGATCTCATGAGGAAGAGATCGATCTCCAAATGTTTCTGTTTGGGAGAAGATCGATCTCCTCAAGGAGCAGATCGATCTCATAAAGCCATAAAGAGATCGATCTCACCCCTCGACAGATCGATCTCCTAGGCATAAATTGCCCCAAATCGTCCCCAAATTCAAATACAGATCGATCTCATCAAGAGCCAGATCGATCTCCTACCCTCAATCTATATAAGGAATCCCTGCTTTCTCCTGCAATTTCACTTTCTCTCTCTTCCAACCCCCATTTTCACCGAACCCTAGCTTTCTCACTCATCCAAAGCACCCATTTTCGTCCAAATCAGATGTTGTGGTAAGAAGGAAAGTTATTCCTCATCAAAGGGAGAACAACATACTTGGAAATCGAAAGACGGATCGAATCGAGGCAAGAGATAAGCTCTCCACAAGTTTTAGGTAATTTTTAAACTTCGATCCTTATATTTAAGATGATTTTGCTGATAATAGTTGTTGGCATTATGTCGAAATAGTTGGAAAATGATTAGGGATTAAGGAAATTACAATGTAGTTGGAGTGATAATGATATTTAGCAATTTTGGGAATTTTGAGCTATAAATGGAAATTTAGACAATGTGGTGAATTAGCATAGATATTGTGGCATAGGAAATATAGAATGTTGAGGTGTTGTGAGCGAGATTGTGGTTTGTGATGGAGTTATGAGAATTGAGAAATTTGAGGAGTTATGAGCAATTATGCTCGATTTTGAGAATTGAGGTTGATGTGATAATGAGTATTGATGTTTTAACATCGTTTGGGCAGCTCGGGAGTTCCAGAGTGGAATGCGAGGCTAGTCCGTGATACGGGGGAAACGATTGTACTATACGAGGTGCAAAGAGGTAAGGGAAAACTAAACCATTTGTGTATGTGTTTTGATGAATTATTGTAGCATGAACCATGATTTGAGAATACAAGCATGTTTGGTGTTGTGTTGTGATATAATTGCACATGGTTTTTATAGCCGGTTGGAGCCCATTATTTTGTGAGTTTATAAGCTGAGTGTGAAATTGCTTTATAAACCTTTGAGTTGCGTGAAAAGTAAATTGGGCTCTACGTTAAGGCAATATTGAGATTTGAGAAAATGTGTGCGTGTTTTGCTGGTTGGAACTCGATTTTAATATGTTTTGTGTTGAGTACACAAATGTTTTAAATGAGTTTTATGAGAGAAAACCATTATGAGTTCTACGTGAAGGCATAACGTTTTATAAGATAATGGCTGATGATTGAGACTTAGGCGTGTCATGTTGAATACACATCGGGCCTTGCTTTGGTAGCATATAAGACTGATATAGTGGGACGCCTGGGAACCGACCTAGGGACCACAGGCCTTGTTCTGGTAACATGTAAGTCTGATTATTCCTCCGCTTTGGTAGCGTTGGGAGGCCTTGCTCTGGTAGCATGTAAGTCCGATATTCCTCCATTTTGGTAACGAGAGATGCCTCCGTTTTGGTAACGTGAGATGACCCCCGTTCTGGTAACGCTGGGTGGCGTTGCTTTGGTAGCATGTAAGACCGAGAGAGTGGGCCACCTGGGAACCGACCCAGGGACCACGTGATAGTGTGCATGAGGCGAGGCATTGCTCTGGTAGCATGTAAGGCCGGGCCTTGTTCTGGTAACATATAAGTCCAATATACCATGCATACGACCATATTGTCGACGTTCCCTCTATACGAGGATGCCTGGGATACGCACCCAGAGGAGATTACATATTTGATGTGCCATGACGAGTTTTAATTGAGTTTTATTGCCTAGTCTCGTTTTACACATGAGTTGTGTTTTGTGACCTTGTCACGTGCTATTTACTGAGGTGATTTTTATCACGTATTTTGAGAACAGCCATTATCGCATATATTTACACATGCTTGTGAGTGCTTGATATTGAGCCTTTTTACCTTCATGTTTTCACATGATTTATGAGTTATGAGATGATGATGTTTTGAGAACTTTCATGCTACGATTTCAAATGAGCTTCATAAACAAATACATATTTGTGATGTGTGATATGGTTTATATAACTGAGTTCCCTTACCCCCATTACTGAGCGATTTGGAAGCTCACCCTGTTTTCTCTCCCCCCCCCCCAGATCGCTTCAAGTGAAGTGAGTTCCCTGCGACGTACGGGTTAGAGGCTAGTGGAGGACTTGAGCTCCATGCCGTATTTTGTGTATTGAGGTAGATGTTTAATATTCATGTACCCAGACTAGAGTTATATTTACAGACATTCATTGTATAATGATGTACGGGATGTATTAGGATTAATTAACTTGGAATTGAGTAATGTATATAATACAATATATACTATATTATGATGAGATCCTGAGGCATGATAATTATGATGATGTATGACACTGCACAGGAATGCACCCTTAATTGTGAATTAATGAGTAAAAAGTTTTAAATTAGCCCTATTTTCCGCGCTTCCGGGGCGTCACAAGTTGTGAACCTCAGGAGTGATGTGAATCCCTTCTGATGATGACGGTGATTTTTTGATAGCTAGCCTGAGGTTAGTATCGGATTTGAGTGACCGGAATTGCCAGGCTTAGCATGATGATCGGCATGGTGTCGATAGTGTGGGTCAGATTCAGAAGGGTATAGTGACAGAGTTCACAGAGAGTGATGATGACTTACAGAGGTTCAGAGATAGTATAAGTGCTCCCCAGGACCATAGTTGCTGAGATAGTGATATTGTCAGAAGCTCACTCTTCGGGATATACAATGCATCCGAGAAGTAATAAATATATCGGAATCTCTGAAAAGGGTATTGGTGGTCAGGTTTGAAAAGAGACATTGTAAAGATTGTGGACAAAGTGTTTCGTATGTCAGCAGATTAAGGTAGAGCAAAAGAAGTTGTATGGTTATTGCAACCTCTACCTAAATTGACACGAAAAAGGGAACAAGTTACCATGAATATTTCGTGATGGGTTACAGAGGACCCAGATGAATCACGAGACTATCTGGGTGATAGTCGATAGATTGATTAAGTTTACCCACCTTCTGGCTAAGGAAATCCCCAGATACTTTGAGTGTGTAGACGGATTTATGTGTATGAAAAATGGTGGAACATTGTGTAGTGTTCCAGTGAGCATGGTATCAGATAGGGATTCCCGCTTCACTTCCCACTTCTGGGGAATATTTTTCAGGAAGCTATGGGAACCCGATTGTGTGTTAGCACAGCTTTTCGTCCTCGAACAGATGGTCAGTCATAGAGGACTGTACAAGTTTTGGAGGATATGATGAGAGAATGTACAATTGATTTTATAAGCTCCTGGGATGATCAGTTGTTACTAATCAAATTCGCCAATAATGACAGTTGTCACTTGAGTATCGGGATGACATTTTATGAGGCATTGTATGGCCGTAGGGAGTTATTCCCTGACTTAGATAAGAAGAAGCAGGTGACAAATAAAAAAATTGTTCCCAAATTGGTAAGAAAAACCTTTGAGGATGTTCAGTTGATTTGTGAGAGATTAAGAACACCTCAAAACAGACAGAAAAGCTATGCTGACAAGAGACAGAAAACCATTGGAAATTCACCGAGGGTGAATCATTATTGTTGACAGTTACTTGTCTTAAGGACGTAACGAGATTCGGATAAAGAGATTGGACAAAGTGGGAGATGAGGCCTGTAGGTTGGCGTTACCACTTGAATTAACATGCATCCACAATGTGTCCTATCTTTTGATGCTTCAGAAATACTATCTGAATCCAGCATATGTGATCGGATATGAGCTCTAACAGCTTAGCTCAAAGAAAGTATAAAGTATGATTGAAAATTCGTTTCGGGTATTAGACGGAAGGAGAAAGTGTTAAGGTTCAAGATGATCTCCCTAGTTAAGTATGATGGTAGTATTACACTCTGAAGAAAGTCACTTGAGGATGACTGTATATGATATGATAGATGTACCCGGAGTTGTTTATGGACTTATTTGCCTTGGTTCTAATTTGGAGGACCAAATTTCTTAAGTGGGAGAGATTGTAAGACCCGATTTTTTTTCGTAAGAGCAAATGGAATGAATAGAAATTTTTGAGTGCATTTAAAAATGCAAAAGGACTGAAAATGGTATTCCTGAACATGTGCAAGGGCAAAACGGTCAATAGACCAAAATTCGGTATTAATCGGGATAAGAAAATTTAATTAAAAATATGGGATTGAGAAATCTTGATCAATGACGAAGAAATAATTAAATTTTGAATTAAGTTGATCAAGATATGAATTTATTGGAATAAACTGAAATTTTCACTATGAAAAATAATCCCGAAATAATCGAAAAATATATCGAAAAGGTAAAATCGGACTCATAAATTTATTTATGGATTAAATGAATAAAATAGAATTTTTTTTAGATATTTTTATTATTATTTTATTGAATAAAATAATAATAAAATTTAATTATAAATAAATAAATAAAGTTAAAAAAACGCGAAAATCTGTGAAATTGAAACAGGAAACGGAGAGGAAAAGAAAAAAAATGGCGAAACGCGAAGCAGGAAATCGAGGGAGTCGGTTTCCCTCCGATCCGACACCACCGACGGGGCTGAGGGGCCGGCGAGGACCGACGAAGGGTGACAGACCCCGGGGGAACCACCGACAACCGAGATGCGCGGTGAAGTTACCAAAAAACGTTAAAAAATGAAGGAGAGGCCGTGGGGAAGAAACGTTGATCGGCGGCCATCGGCGCCGATTCGAGCGACACCGAGGCCTGATTTACGAAGCCCATGCGATGGTGCACCGAACGGTGGTGGAATCGCACCGGGAACCGATCGGACGGCGCCAAAACGACCAAATGGTGACTGAACCGGCCGAACCGAATTGAACCGACCGAACCAAACTGGACTGAACCGACAGTCTGAACCGGGTTGAACCGGACCGAACCGGTGCAGCCAAAAAGGAAAGGAAAAAAAGAGAAAAAGGGGAAAAAAAGAGAAAAAATTGAGAAAAATTCCAGTGATGCAATCGAGTTTCGGGTAAGTCGGTAAGCGGTCGAATTGACCGATTTAAATTTTGGAATATTTAATTTGAATTATTATCCGACTGAAAGTTTACCCGAAAAAATATTTAAATTGTGTAGCTCAAAAATTGGCATCAACCGAGAGCTCGAGATAGCCTCGATTTGCGTATAATCATGAAATCTCAAGTAAATAACCTTTATTTACGACAATATTGCATCGTTATGCGTGTTGATGAATTACGAATTTAATTTTCGCATAAATGAATCAAATTCTAGAAATTGGATAAATTGTCGTAAATATTAAATTGAGATATCCGAGAATTTAGAACGAGGCTAAATAAATATTGATGGGCCCAGTGAGCCCAATAGGCCTCGATAAAGTGTAATAGACGGGCTTAAGGCCGATTAAGGCCCATTATGGTATAATCGGGCCCAATATGGGTAAACAGGCCCAATGATTTAAATTAAGCCTAGAAAATATGAAATACAATTAATTGTATTGTATTTTGACCTGATGAATATGTATCCGCAGTTCCAGAGATTGGATTCGGAACAAATTGGACTGCTCGACGAGACATTAGTGGAAATGTCAGACTGTACAGAAAATGAGGTAAGGGAATTGTGTGAGTAGCTAGAGGTAGCTACGCATATTTTAATATCTTTTCTGTACACTGAATATGTATGTATACCTTGATTATGTATAATGATCCTAAAAGAGGTTTAAATGATTTTAAGGATCGAAATAGGTGAAAAGACTATTTTACCCCTATTGAGGGAAGTTCACCTAAGGATAGTGAAAGCATGACATGCATGAAATGCATGATTTAAGGAAATTTATGGTTAAGGATTTTATTGGTTTTAATCAAAGCAAATCGATAGATTGGCCAGTAATTGCATGAATTTCACATGATAACACTACGTAAGTGTTATTTATATTTAAATGGAAATTTCTTGGAAAATAGGCCAACTATCAAGTTTATATGGAAACAGATAATGCTGACACGTAGTTCACACTATATCTGCATTTGTGAATGTGCATAAATGTGCTTGAGCGGTTGCTCGCACCGACTTGTGTGACATCATATGCATGAAATGTGCTAGAGCATGGTACTCGCACTGATTTTTATTATTGTGAAATGAGAGCTGCTGGAGCCTAGCTCGCAGTCTGTTTTGACATGTTTTGATTTGTTTTGACGTGGTATGCATAAAATGGTGCTGGAGCGATTGCTCGCACTAGTTTTAATGATTTGACATGGATGAGAGATGCTGAAGCTTAGTTCGCATCCTGTTTTGATATGTTATTGCATAAAAGCCGTGCTGGAGTGTAACTCGCATGAGATTTGATGTATTTATGCATAAAGCCATACTGGAGCATTTCTCGTACGAAGATTTGATTTATTTGAGCATTCATTTGTGCTGGAGCATTGCTCGCATAAAGTCTTATATGGTTTTATAATTCATTTGAATGTCGTACTGGAGTTTTTCTCGTACGAGGTTTTCATTGAGTTTTTATGCATATTCGTACTAGAGCATTGCTCGTACGTGGATTTTACTTAAATTTATAATTATTTTAAGTCGTACTGGAGCGCTGCTCGTACGTAGATTTCATTGATTTTTATAAAACCGTGCTAGAGCTTTGCTCGCACGAGGTTTTCTGATATCATGAATATGCATGGAGCCATGCTTGAGCTTTGCTCGCACAGGGATTTATATTACATGTATATAGCCATGTTGGAGCCTCCTGTAGACTATGTGTCACAGTGAGATGATATGCTCACACGTGCATATTGAGACAGAGATGATATGGGTGGCTAAGACCTATTACAGGCACCCCTGACTGAGCTTGGGTTCATGGAGTACGTTGTATCGTGTATATCATGCGGAGTACGCTGTACCGTAGGGATTATTGGAGTGGAGTGGCATTAGCCACGAGGCAGTAAGCCTTGCCCTCGTAATCCTAGTGTTATGCTATTCTGAAGGGTAGGACGACCCACCTCCCGTTTCAGGTGTGATACCCCGCACACTAGGTACCGTGTTGCCAGGGATCACTAGGATATGGCCATAGTCCTCGATGTTACTGATATAAGCAATTACATGTCTCACATGATATAACTATTGGTCGATAGACCAGGGTAGACCCGAGGGAGGGGTCAGGCCCCTGATTTTATGATTTTATGATATGTGACCCTGAAAGAAGGGTGGTTTTATAACCGATGATTTATCATGAATTTTAATGACTTGTTTTATGAATTTGAGATTTACTTATGAGATAATTAACTCGGATGGGGTTATTTTATATTGCGTTTTTAATAAAGTGATTTAAATGCAGTAACATGTGCAGTTTTCCATGCTTTTATTCAAATTCATGATTTGTCTTACATGACATGAAAGAATGCATGATCTGGAATTGCTTCATGCTCATTATGATTTAATGATGTCACATGAAATGCCTTTGATGCATGAATTATATGATTTCTATATGCACAAATAGTTTTGATAAACTATGGCATTGAAATATGCATGATTTTATGCGTGAAATTTTTAAATGAAAAGAAATGGATTTAAGGGCATGGCATTATGAGCATGTAGATAGTGGAGCTATCTACTTACTTGCATAATTGCCTTACTGAGCGTGTGGTTTGCTCACCCCCCTTATTTTCCCATCTTTTCAAAGCACTCACAGAAATTAGTAAGTGGCTGAGGACTTGCATGCTTGGTATCCGTTGTTTCCCATCGAGAGACAGGTATGCACATTTGTATAGTTTTGTATCTAAATATGTAATGCACAGTACTGTAAATGGATATGATGTCGGGGATGTAGGGTTATAAATACCATTGTGTAGGTATTTAATTAAAGTCAAAAGATGGTAAACTCTTATATGTGAATATGAAAATGGAAATGGTAATAGTGTAAGGTGACTAACACCGAATCATAGCCCAACTGTGTTGTAGGATGGTCACGATGAGAGAAAGGTAAGAATTAAATAATAAATGAAAAACCGAAAAAAAATTTAGTCTGATTTTTAGGTAATTTGGGTCGTGACATTATTAAATCTTCTCTTTTCCCTATTTAGAGTAGTCATGAAGTATTGCATTCAACTTCCAATTTGTTCTTTTTATTACTGGTTTTGCAATTATTCAGATTGAGTTTTTAATTGCTCTTGGTTGCTTTCATTTCACTTGTTGGTAGGTGTGCTAAATGTTGATCGGTGCTAAATTCTAACTGAATCGGGATTGTACGTGACTTGGGAAAAGATTAGATTTGCTCCTTTGTTATCCCTTGTTTTCCAAACTTTTTACTGTACATTTACTGCATTTTCTTCCAATTTTGGCTTTCATTGCAATTTATGTTTTCTGTTTTGAGTTGCTATGTTAAGTTGATAATTTTACAAGTTCTGCTGGTGTTCTCTTATTACTCTTTTAAAATCCAGCTTTACTACTCGGTTTGTCCTTCGTTGTTGGAGTTGTGACTAAGTTACTTGTGCCGACATGCATGTTACAGCAGGCAGAGGCGGTGGATGTAGCAATGCTGAGCGATGCAGAAACCAGAAGAGAGCATGCTAAAATAGATGCTAGCTGGACAGGCCAATGAATGTGCAAGACATCAGAACTGGATGCAGCAATAGATGACCGAACATGGAGCAGCACCTAGAAATGAAACATAAGCATTCGGGTTGGTAATCCAGTGCATGGACGGGCTGTAGGCCGAAGCAGCATGATGTGGTACTGAACAAGACGTGGTCACTGGTACAGCATTGTAGGATTGAACCGGAGCTGAGCTGGGCATGTCAAGGAATATGCAAAGGATGGTACTAGGAGCAGAGGACAGGACCGAGAGCAAATATGGAATTGGAGAAGATGAACAGTATAGTGCATAAGTTGGGACCGGACGGCCAGCTGGAAATTGTTGTTAAGGCCATGTTTGGCTATAGTGGTTATTATTGAAATTGGGTTAAGTATGTTTTTTTTTTTTTTTTTTTACATTATTGGTTAGGATAGGTAAAATAGATTTTCATTAATTGTTAATTTAGTGATTAGTCTTAATTAGGTTAATAGTTGATACATTAGGTTGGTAATTTTTTTTTAAGAAACTCATGAGTTGCATTTAGAATTAATTTTAGAGATAGAAGTAGTACATAATTTAGTTTTTAAATTGAAAATTCCAAAAAATATTATTTTCATGCAATATTCACTTATTTAGACAAGTTAGTGATTAGTTAGAGTTATAATTAACTTAGGGTTATTTTTATAGTTAGGAATTTCTTTAGGATTAATAGAATTTTTATTTTATTAGATTTTAAGTTAGTTTAATTTGCATTTTTATTAATTAGTTTAATTACATGCATATTTTATTTTAGGTTTGTTTAATTATAGTTTAATTAATTTTGTTACTTTATTTTTGAATTTTAGTTTAATTGCGTTAATTAATTTTAACTGTTTTAATTATCTTTTGTAGGTATTTGCTTGCGTGGATTATTGTAAGTAATTTTAGCTCGCTTTTATTTTCTTTAGTTTATAGTTTTTATTATTTTCAGTACTTTTAATTTCATACTTAGTAGATCAGCCCATCATCAATTCATAATTTGCTAGGATATACTTAGGGTATTAACCGGAGTTAATTAGGCTGATTAACTTCTTCGTGGGACGATAATTCAGGACTCAAATCCCATTATTACTTGTACGACCCGTGCACTTGCGGATAGAATGTCTAGGTCACTTGGAGTGGGCATAGTTCGTATCAATGATCAGTCTGAAGAGAAAGGAGAAAATGAAGCTAGTGGAAGGGCTGCAAACCATGTGATAGTGAGCTGACAGGTTTACTTGAGGAATGTACATTTAACAATAAAAGGAAGAAGAGAAGAAAAGTTTAAGAAAATAGAGGGACCAAGACATGAGAAGAAAGTGTGAGGAAACACAGACATGAGAGGTGTTAAGTAAGGGGACTGCAGGGAAACTTGCAGTAGAATATCTAGAAATGTAAAGGGTTGAGGGCCATTCTTCCTGATCGGATATGAAGCAAGTGTGAAGAAGACGACAGTGTTTCCTTGGGGCTACCAAGAGTTGTCCTGTATCCTTCACTGCATTTCCAATAAGGCCTGTACTTTTATATGTATTCCTTATGATTCCATGATGTACACACTTGTTACATGTTATATGAATCATAAGAGATGTAAGGCTCGTGAATTCTATGTACCCTTTATGATTCCATGTTGTACACACAAGTTACATAATATGTGAATCATAAGAAATGAACCTTTTTATGCTCTAAGTGTGAATAGAATGCAAAATGATTAGTGAAGCATTTAAATACAATTTTTCCTTTCAAATTCTAGAAAAATTAGCAGTTTGAATCCTACAGATGATTGCCAGATCGATCTTCTTTCACGATAGGATCGATCTTGTAATTCCAGAATGAAATCACAAAGGTTTTCTAGGAAAGCAGATCGATCTCGATTTGATTCTACCTAGAAAGGATTAATCCCTTCCCAAAAATAGATCGATCTCGATATGATTCTGCTTAGAAAGGAACGATCCCTTCCTAAGAGCAGATCGATCCCACAGTTTATTTACTGAATACTTATATAGTTCAACCAAAGGAAGATCGATCTCTCACCATTAGAGATCGATCTCACAATACCCAATTCTATTAAAGCCCGACAACCAAGTCTTCTTCCCCAAAAAGCAAATACCTCTCTATTATAGCAAAGTGAACAAGTTTTGTCACTCTAAAATATCATCACCTTTCAAACAGATTTGAGAAAGGTTGCTTTTAGCAAAGTTGTTCCTGTGATGAGGAGAACAACATAGTAAAAAAACTAGTAGTTGAATTGCTGGATTGAAGGAGCAAAGTGTTTCCCCAATTTCGGCCAAAAGAGAAAAGTCAAGCTAAGTGAGTTTTCAATACACCAACTTCAATTATGTTAATCTGGACATTTTTATGAGTTGGTTGGTATATGTATTGTTTGTTGAAACATCCTTGAGCATGCCTAATCATCATTGACCGAATATGGGTTTAATGTGGACAGTGAGAGAAAGTTGATTTTGCATGGATTTAATGATGATTTAAACATGTATTGATGTTATTAAGCATGTATACATGATTCTAAGATGGTTTTGTGAAACCAATATATTGGTATAGATGATGATTTAAAGTAGGCATAAGAGGTGTATGATGAAATACCTTAGTGAAGGAAAGTGATGAACTTAAGGCAAGCACACCAAGTGTTTGCCAAAATGCCCATGAGGGCTAGGCAACCATGGTGTCGGCCATGGCTAGGCGTGGCGCACCATGTCCTAATCGAATGGTCAAGTGGGCCAAGCGTTGAGTATTTGGCTCAATAAGGTATTATGAGCCTAAGGTCGGCCTAATATGAATCAGTAGGCTTGATGAGCCCAATAGATTCTCAAGAAATGAATAGTACAATCGAAATGGACTTAAGAGAAAGTAAGGCCCATTAAGATGTAACAAGGCCCAATAGGTGTAAATTGGCCCAATACATTGATTTGAATTAAATTCAGGTGAGAATTAAGTATATTAAAATATACTGATGTGATTAGTAAATATTTGCAGCTCCTGGAGATATATATTTGGAGTCGATTAGACCGGATCATGAGTAGTGAAAATCAAAGGAAAGTGACTCCTGCGTGATTGGTAAGGGACTTATGCTAGCTCTTAGAGATAGCTACATAGCAAAATTTTGATATTACAGGGCATAAAATTTTACAAAGAGTTTGTATGTGAATTGTAAATTTTTACACTGAGAAGGGGTAAATTACGAAAATACTGTAAGACCCGACTTTTATCGTAAGAGCAAAAGGAATGAACAAAAATTTTCGAATGCATTTAAAAAAATGTAAAGGATTGAAATGAAATTTTTGAACACGTTGAAGGGCAAAACGGTCAAAAGATCAAAAATCGGTATAAATTCGACAAGAAAATTTCATTCAAAATATGAAATTTAGAAATCTTAATCAATAACGAAGAAATAATTAAATTTCGAATCCAATTGATCAAGATACAAATTTACTTGAATTAATCGAAATTTTCACTCGAGACAATATCCCGAAAATACGGAGAAAATATACCGGGAAAGTGGAAAAAAATAGATTAAATAAATTAAACAAATTAATAAAAGGTAAAATGTCATATTTTAAGGAATAAAATATGATTTTAAAGATATTTTAGGTATTTTATTATATTATAATGAATAAAATAATAATAAACTAAATTATATAAAAAAAAAATCAAAAGGAACTGAATCTGAAAATCGTGAAGAGAGAGAAAAGAGGGAAACTGCACAAGATGAACGAAGACCAACGAGGAAGAAGAGACCGCCCCGACGACCAATCAGCCAGGTGAGGGCCGATGAGGAGAGCGGACAACCATGCGGTTCCATTGGTACCGACTACACGCGCAGAAACCGTCAAAATTCGACGGATCGAGAGGGAGAGTGCCGCGGAGGGAGAAGAGAAATCGATGGCCACCGGCGTCGATTCGGCCAACCCCGACCCTAGTCGAACGTTCCCCTGCCCCAGGTGCTCCGATTGGCACCAAAAATAGCCCGAGAACCGGTTGGAAAAGAGAAGAACGGCGACGGGAAAGCCTGAACCGGCACTGACCGGTTCAACAAGAAGTGAACAGGACTGAATCGGATGAACTGACCGATCTGAACCGGGTTGAACCGGACCGAACCAGTTCAGCCAAGAAAGAGAGGAAAAAAGGAAAAAAGGAAGAAAAAGAGAAAAAGGAAAAAGGGGAAGAAGTCTCGGGGATACACCGAACTTCGGGTAAGTCGGTAAGAGGTCAAAAGTGACCCATTTGATTTCTGAGAAATTTATTTAAATTATTTTTGATCGGAAATTAACCCAAAATTAAATATAAAATTGTGCTGTTCGAAGATAAATTCCGAACGTGAGCTGATCAAACTTCGATTTGCACACCATCACATAATTTCGGGTAAGTAAAGCTCATTTACGACAACAATATGATTATTACGCAATTGGAATTTATTTTACAGATTTCGGATTAATTTCTGCATAAAAATAAATTATATTCATATTTTTGAATTAATTATCATAAATGATATACGGGCTATCCAAAGAGTTTGGAAACGAAGCCCAATAGGTATTGAGAGCCCAATAGACCCGAAGAAAGGATTTAATAAGTGGAAACGGGTTGGAAATGGGTTGAGGCCCATTAAGATGAAATCGGGCCCAATGATTTAAATTAAGCCCAGTCAAAGTGAAATATTGCTTGGATTTAACCCGATAAATGATTATCTGCAGCTCCGGAGTACATATTGGGAGCTAAACGGATCAGGTGATCGGTAGAGTTGGGAAAGTCAGACCGTACAGAAAAATGAGGTAAGGGAATTTTGTAAGCGCTTAGAGATATCTGCTCGTATTTTTAGGGTTATTTACATTATGTAGAATTTCATAAGGTATCAAGAAAAAGAATAATAATTTTTACAAAAATCGTGGTATATGTGAAAATTACGATTTTGCCCCTAGTTAGGAAAATTTCAAAAAGGGTAGTAAGGCTATGAAATTGCATGATTTTCATGTTTTTGATATTTCTATGATTATATTGCTTTAATTTAAGAAAATTATGGATAGGCTGACTATTTATTTCATGTTTTTACATGAAAGGGCACGAATTAGGTGCCAGTTGTGATTTTTGATTTGTTTTAGTGAAACTGAGCAGCCTATCATGTTTTTATGAGTTTTGATTTGTACATGGATTTTACTTGGTTTTATGCATCCGTACTAGAGCATTGCTTGTATGTGAATTTAAATTGAATTTATAATTATTTTTAAGCCGTACTAGAGCATTGCTCGTACGCAGATTTCATTGATTTTTATAAAACTGTGCTGGAGCTTCGCTCGCATGAGGGTTTTTCTGATATCATGAATATGCATGGAGCCGTGCTGGAGGTTCGCTCGCACAGGAATTTTATGACATGCATATGACCGTGCTGGAGCCTCCTGTAGACTGTGTGTCACAGTGAGAAGATATGTTAGCACATGTAGATTGAGACATGGGTTGGTTATCGACATGGTTTGGAGTGGGATAAGACCTATGGCAGGCACCCCAGACTGTGATATTGGGTTCATGGAGTACATTGTACCGTGTATGTCACACGAAGTACGCTGTACCATGTAGTCATGACTATTGTATTCACGTGATGTGATTTTCTGGCGGGTAGGGTGACCCACCTCCCGTTACAGTTGTGATACCCCACACATCGTGATCCGTGTAGCCTGGGATCACAGGGACATAGTCCCTGATTGTTTCCATACAGTAACCTGCATGTCTCACATGATATATATTTGATTGGTCTTGGTAGACTAAGGTAGACCCGAGGGAGGGGTCGAGCCCCGATTTGTGACGATTTTCATGAAATGTGATATTAAATGAGAAATTGATGGGTTTTATGAGGATATTAATGATTTTAAAGATGTGTTAGATCCCTCTGGGATTATTTTGATGAGTTTTACTATATCGAGCATGAGAGGTTTACATAAGATGTTTTTCATGTTTTACATGCTGATTTATGTTTTACGATATATGATATACTCATACATGGTATGGTTTTAATTGCCTCATGCTCGAGATATAAATGTTTTACATGTCATGCCTTTACCAGCATATAGATAGTGTAGTTATCTACCTGCTTGCATTATTGCCTTACTGAGCAAGTTGCGCTCACCCTTTCATTTTCCACCCTACAAGGTACATTCGTAGAAGAGAGTGACACTAGTCTTACATTTCGGTTATTTGCTGCTTCCTATCAAGACCAGGTATACACATTCATATAATTTTTGTATCTGAACATATAGAGGCACAGTAATGTACACAGATGTAATATTGGGAATGTATTTAGTTAAAATAAATTGATATGTAAATGAAATATGAAAAATAGATGTTAAGGTAAGTAACATGATAAAAGGGACTAACATCGACTCATAGCCCAACTGTTAGTAGTGAAACTATTCACTACGGGTAAGGAAATGAAAAAGCAAAAAATTTATAAGGGTTTTCAGGAAAAATGGGTCGTGACAGAGGTGGTATCAGAGCTATGTTGGCCTGATATGAGTAAGTGTTAGTGGTTAAGTAAATTTACATCCCCATGTACTATGCATTGTTTAGATACAATTGTGTATATCAAGATGGAACTGCAGCTAAGAATTTAGTTTCGAATGCAAGAATATAGTTTTTATAACTGATAGCCGCTATGGTAGAGGGGTGAGTACACATGCTCGAGGCCGTAGAGATATGCCTGAGAGTCGAATGAGTCGTCACATGAGACTCAAGATGAGAGTGAGGTGGAGGCTGATGTTGAGCATACTCCACAGGGTCCTATAAAGAGATCAAACAGTATTGCGACACACTTAAAGAGGATGGAGTGGAGTGTAGAAAATATGTTGGAGTTGTTTACTCAATCTGTGCAGGTAGTTGAGGATAGGCAAGGTAAAGCCTAAACAGATGCCTCAGACTATAGAGATTCCCACACCCCTCCGGTATTTAGCGAAGTAAAGAAACCAATAGTTACTAAGGACTGGGTGAATGAGATAACGAAGTTATATGGATTCTTTCGGTGTATGTCGACTGAGAAAGTGACTTTTAAATACGTTTATGTTAGAGGGCGAGGCGGAGCATTGGTGGAAGTCCGCTCGACCCATCTGAAGAGTTAGACATCTAGAACCGACATGAGAAATATTTCTGGATGTATTTCGATGACAGAATATCCCAGACACTGCTTAAAAGAAATTACAAATAAAATTTCTTACACTGACCCAGAGGCACTGGTTGATTGACGAGTATGAAACCCAATTTATATTCCTGGGTAGATATGACTCCGACACTATAAACAGTGAGAGTCGAGATGTCTGAAAGTTCATTGAAGGGCTCAGATTGTCAAATAGAGTCTGATTGGCCCTTTAGATATCACTACCTATGCTGAGGCAATGCGTAAAATACAGTTGCGTGAATAAGATCATGTGTTGCACGCCTCTGAGATTGAGAAAGGTAGTAAGGGCCAGAATAGAGATAGAAGAGAATAGAGAATGAAAGAGATGTCAGAGCGGGAAAGAGACCAGTTGATAAGAGATTAGAGTTGATGAGTCACGGGGTAAGATGATTGGTAAGGCCCCAGTTTATCTAATTTCAGCACTTTTGAGGGGTATTGTGATTGGAGGACGCCGACCTACTCCGTAGCAATGTAAGCAGTGTAGGATGTGTGGTAGATACCGTAGAAGTAGGGCCTACACCTACATTTTATTTACTAAAATATGCATTAAGTGTGGTAAGATGGACCAATTATTTAATGATTACTCAGAGTTTGGTGAGATTGCCCCACAGAAGGGCTAAGAGACAGAGAAAACCCTGTTGGTATCTCTGCACCGAAAAAGGGAGGTCGCAGCCGAAGAAAAAGGGAAAGTAGGTTGTTGGACGAGGGTGAGTGTATGCCTTGGACCAGGACACTACGATGTTTCATATGATATGGTGAAAGATACCACACTGGTTATGAATAAAGACGTAATTATGTTACTTGATCCTGGTACTATGCATTTATTCATACCGCTTTCATTTGTATGTAAGTTAGTGAAAGACATGAATGCCTACACCCTTGGGTACAAGACTGATAGTTAGTACCCTAATGAAGGAGGATTAACTAATAGAATAATTATAAAGAGATTATAAGTCAAAAATGGGGGAAAAAAAGGATACGTCAGCTGATTTTATTCATTAGAATATGAATAATTTTGAAGTAATATTTAAGAATAAATTGGTCGGCTACAAGCTATGCTGTTCATATTTCTATCCTAAGATAGTGATATGTTTACCTCTGAAAAGTATACTATAAATTTTGACAAGTAATAAAAAGGGGTGTAGAGATTGAAATTAAAGGAGTAAATGATTGTACTCACGGAATGAGTAATGACAGAGTTTGTTATAAGTTATACACGAAAGGAGACAAGCTTTGAGATGTGATAGATCCTGAATACAAGATCTATTGGACTAAGAAGCGTATGCAAGGTACAAATATCTCTGATATGTGAAATTATTTGGATTAAGCGATATGTAGTGAATATGGATTGCAACTAAGGATAAAGGGTGGATATATCCATAACCAATCCATGTGGTCAAGTCTGAGGGTTAATAAAGGTATTTCAAAATACCTCCCCGCCTGAAGACTTGACAGCGTCTAAAAGTATACATAACCTATAAATTGAAATCGACAGTCATAATATATACATTTAAAATTAGGGTACCTTTACTTGTACGATAAAGAAATATAGAATTCGATTAATCATGAAGGTTTAAAAATTAAATTTTATAAAAGCCATTAATATAAGAAAAAGGAAATGACGCGGGTTAGTATCTTGAACAGAAGCGATTTCAAAATGACATTATACATTTATGCGTACATAGGTCAAGGATATGGGTGGTTGAAATATTTAGTGCAACTCAACTACGATGAGGTATTTAAACTTTACCTGAACCAATTTGTTATCATCATTATTAATGATATTTTGGGTGTATTTAAAGTCCAGGGAAAATTATAAGCAACAATTGGAAATTATTTTTACAGAAGAGTTATTGAGAGTTTCTCGAAATAGGCTACTCAGTTGACACATCTCATTCGAAAAAAGATTGCATGTCAGTGCGATGATAAGTATGAAAGTAGCTTCGGTGAGTTTTGTTGTATTGAAGTATGAACTGACCACCGCATTTATTTTCACCATACCCAATAGCTCAAGAGGTTTCTCATGAGTCTATGGATACCTCGAAATAATGAATGGGCTGTGTATTGATGCAAAAGGGGAAGATAGTCGATTATGGATCTAGACAGTTTAAGGACCATAAAAGGACTATCCGGTCCATGATTTAAAGTTGGTAGCCTTAGTAATGCATTGAGGGTATGGCGCCACTACTTTTATGGTGAGAAATTTCAGGTATGCACTGATCATAAAAGTCTCAAGTATTTGTTTTCATAAAAAGAAATGAATATGAAATAACAAAGAGGGTTAGAGCTTCTGAGGGATTATGATAGTGGAAATTGTACCACCCAGGAAAGTCTAATGTGATGGCTAATGCCTTGAGTAGAAAGAGCCTCGGGATGGTATTACATATGATGGTCAGGGAGCATGAGCTGCTAGAGCAGTTGTAAGCCTCAGTAGTGATGTGATCCCCTCTGATGATAACAGTGATTGTGTGACAACTAGCCTGAGATTAGAACCGGATTTGAGTGATCGGATTTGACAGGCTTAGCATGATGATCGGCATGGTGTCGATAGTGTGGGTCAGATTCAGATGGGTACAGTGACAGAGTTCACAGAGAGTGATGATGGCTTACTGAGGTTCAGAGACAGTATAAGTGCTCTCCAAGACCACAGTGATGAGATAGTTATTGTCAGAAGCTCACCCTTCGGGATATACAGTGCATCCGAGAAGTAATAAATATATCGAAATCTTAGAAAAGGGTATTGGTGGTTAGATATGAAAAGAGACATTATAGAGATTGTGGAAAAGTGTCTCATATGTCAGCAGATTAAGGTAGAGCAAAAGAAGTTGCAGGGTTATTACAGCCTCTACCAATTCTGACATGAATTTTGTGATAGGTTACAGAGGGCGCGGAAGAGTCACGAGGCTATCTGGGTGATAGTCGATAGATTGACTAAGTCTACCCATGATGGAGGTCCACTTGCTCGTGATGCTCATGATTATCGTAATGCCAAGGATCCATGGGTCATCCAAGGAGGTCCAATTACCCGAGCCCTCTATATTTGTTTGGAAGCCCAAACTACATGAATCTTGGTTTAGTAATAAGTTGGGTTAAGTGTTTAAATAGCCCACATTTGAGTTTTATAGCGTTCTAGATTAATTATCCTATGTAACTAGGCTTATGCGTGAATTTAAGTTTTAGTCTTATTTTCTATTTGGTGTTAATTCTAGCCCACTTGTTTAAGGGTTTAAGTGCTAGATATTATTATAAATACTTTGTAAATGCTCTCGAATATAGAATAGAATAGATCAAATCGAATTTTGAGAAATTTGAGTGTGCCTCTTTCTAGGGTTCTCTCTCAACTATGCTTATCAAGGTCTTCTTCCTTGTGGCGCTTCCCTCTTCACCAACCACCATTGTTATACCTTAGGTTCTCGAATTTTATATTTGTAGGGTCGAGGTCCAATACCTTTGGTTCAAGTCTCTTTACACTTCAGTCTAGGTTCTTATTCTATTTTCCATTCAAAGTCTATCATCATTATTTTCGCCCTGCTTGCGTTTTTTGCTGTTTCAATTCCTAATCCACACGTTTCCTTTATCGTCCTAAATCATCCTCTTGTACACGCATATCAACCCACCTTCTGGCTATGGAAATCCCCAGATACTCTAAGTGCGTAGGCGGATTTATGTGTACGAAAAATTGTGAAACGTTATGTAGCGTTCCAGTGAGCACGGTATCAGATAGGTATTTCCGCTTCACTTCCCACTCCTGGGAACGTTTTCAGGAAGCTATGGGAACCCGACTAAGTGTTAGCACAACTTTCCATCCTCAGACAGATGGTTAGTCAGAGAGGACTATACAGGTTCTGGAGGATCATGAGAGCGTGTGCTTCGATTTTATAAGCTCCTGGGATGATCAATTGTTACTAATCGAATTCACTAATAATGACAGTTGTCACTTTAGTATCCGGATGACTTTATATATGAGGCATTGTATGGCCGTAGGGGTTGTTTCCCTACTTGGATAAGAAGAAGTGGGTGACAGATAGAGAATTATTTTCGAATTGGTAAGACAAACCTCTGAGAATGTTCAATGGATTGAGAGAGATTAAGAACACCTCAGAGCAAATAGAAAAGCTATGCTGACAAGTGATAGAAACCAATGGAATCCATCGAGGGTGAATCAGTATTATCAAAAATTACTTGTCTTAAGGACATAACGAGATTTGGAAAGAAGGCAAATTGAGTTTCATTAGATTGAATCCTTTGAGATTAGACAAAGTGGGAAATAAGGCCTGTAGCTTGGCGTTACCACTTAAATTAGCAGGCATCCACAATGTGTCCCATCTTTTGATACTTCAAAAATACTATCCGGACCCAGTATATGTGGCTGGATATGAGCTCCAACAGCTTAGCTCAATGAAAGTAAAACGTATGTTGAAAAAAATCGATTCGGGTATTAGATGGAAAGAGAAAGTGTTGAGGTTTAAGATGATCTCCCTAGTCAAGTATGTTGTTAGTATTACACTCCGAAAAAGGTCACTTGAGAATAACAGTATATGACGTACCCGGAGTTGTTTATGGATCCATTTGACTTGGTTCTAATTTAGAGGACCAAATTTCTTAAGTGGGGGAGATTATGTAAGACCTGACTTTTATCGTAAGAGCAAAGGGAATGAATAAAAATTTTCGAATGCATTTAAAAAAAATGCAAAGGATTGAAATGGAATTTTTGAACACGTTGAAGGGTAAAACGGTCAAAAGATCGAAAGTCGGTATAAATTCGACAAGAAAATTTCATTAAAAATATGGAATTGAGAAATCTTGATCAATAACGAAGAAATAATTATATTTCGAGTCCAATTGATCAAGATATGAATTTACTGAAATTAATCGAAATTTTCACTTGGGACAATATCCCGAAAATACAGAGAAATATATCGGGAAAGTGGAAAAAAATAGATTAAATAAATTAAATTAATTAATTAAGGTAAAATGTAATATTTTAAGGAATAAAATATGATTTTTTAGATATTTTAGGTATTTTATTATATTTTAATGAATAAAATAATAATAATAATAAACTAAATTATATAAAAAAAAGAAAGAAAAAGGAATTGAATCTGAAAATCATGAAGAGAGAGAAAAGAGGGAAACCGCGCGAGACGAACGAAGACCGACGAGGAAGAAGAGAGTGCCCCGACGACTGTCCGGTGACCAATCGGCAAGGTGAGGGTCGGTGAGGAGAGCGGACAATGGTGTGGTTCCATTGGTACCAGCGACACGCGCAGAAACCGTCGAAATCTGACGGATCGAGAGGGAGAGTGCCACGGAGGGAGAAGAGAAATCGGTGGCTATCGACGTCGATTCGGCCAACCCCGACCCTAGCCGAACGTTCCCCTACACCAGGCGCTCTGATTGGCGCTAGAAACCGCCCGAGAACTGGCCAAAAAAGAGAAGAACAGCGACGGGAAAGCCTGAATCGGCACTGGCCGGTTCAACAAGAAGTGAACAGGACTGAAATGACTGAACCGATCGGTCTGAACCGGGTTGAACCGGACCGAACCATTTCAGCCAAGAAAGAGAGGAAAAAGGGAGAAAAATGAAGAAAAAGAGAAAAAGGAAAAAAGGGAAGAAGTCTCGGGGATGTACCGGACTTCGGGTAAGTCGGTAAGAGGTCAAAAGTGACTGATTTGATTTTTGAGAAATTTATTTAAATTATATTTGATCAGAAATTAACCCAAAATTAAATATAAAATTGTGTAGTTCGACGATAAATTCTGAACGTGAGTCGATCGAACTCCAATTTGCGCACCATTACATAATTTTGGGAAGTAAAGTTCATTTACACAACAATATGATTATTACCCAATTGGAATTTATTTTGCAGATTTCGGATTAATTTCTGCATAAAAATAAATTATATTCGTATTTTTGAATTAATTGTCGTAAATGATATACGGGCTATCCAAAGAGTTTGGAAACAAAGCCCAATAGGTATTGAGAGCCCAGTAGACCCGAAGAAAAGATTTAATAAGTGGAAACGTGTTGGAAATGGGTCGAAGCCCATTAAGATGAAATCGAGCCCAATAAAGTAAAAAGGGCCCAATGATTTAAATTAAGCCCAGTCAAAGTGAAATATGAATAATTATGCTTGAATTTAACCCGATAAATGATTATCTGCAGCTCCGGAGTACATATTGGGAGCTAAACGGATCAGGTGATCGGTAGAGTTGGGAAAGTCAGACCGTACAGAAAAATGAGGTAAGGGAATTTTGTAAGCGTTTAGAGATATCTGCACGTATTTTTGGGGTTATTTACATTACGTAGAATTTCATAAGGTATCTAGAAATAGAATAATAATTTTTACGAAAATCGTGGTATATGTGAAAATTACGATTTTGCCCATAGTTAGGAAAATTTCAAAAAGGGTAGTAAGGCTATGAAATTGCATGATTTTCATGTTTTTGATATTCCTATGATTATATTGCTTTAATTTAAGCAAATTATGGATAGACTGACTATTTATTTCATGTTTTTACATGAAAGGGCACGAATTAGGTGCCAGTTGTGATTTTTGATTTGTTTTAGTGAAATTGAGCAGCCTATCATGTTTTTATGAGTTTTCAATCGTACGTGGATTTTACTTGGTTTTATGCATCCGTACTAGAGTATTGCTCGTACGTGAATTTAAATTGGATTTATAATTATTTTTAAGTCGTATTGGAGCGCTACTCGTACGCAGATTTCATTGATTTTTATGAAACTGTGCTGGAGCTTCGCTCGCACGAGGGTCTTTCTGATATCATGAATATGCATGGAGCCGTGTTGGAGCTTCGCTCGCACAGGAATTTTATGACATGCACATGACTGTGCTGGAGCCTCCTGTAGACTGTGTGTCACAGTGAGAAGATATGCTAGCACGTGTAGATTGAGACATGGGTTGGTTATCAACAAGGTTTGGAGTAGGATAAGACCTATGGCAGGCACCCCAGGCTGTGATATTGGGTTCATGGAGTACGTTGTACTGTGTATGTCACACGAAGTACGCTGTACCATGTAGTCATGGCTATTGTATTCACGTGATGTGATATTCTAGCGGGTAGGGTGACCCACCTCCCATTACAGTTGTGATACCCCGCACATCGAGATTCGTGTAGCCTAGGATCACAGGGACATAATCCTCGACTGTTTCCATACAGTAACCTGCATGTCTCACATGATATATATTTGATTGGTCTTGTTAGACCAGGGTAGACTCGAGGGAGGGGTTAAGCCCCAATTTGTGACGATTTTCATGAAATGTGGTATTAAATGAGAAATTGATGGCTTTTATGAGGATATTAATGATTTTAAAGATGTGTCGGATCCCTCTGGGATTATTTTGATGAGTTTTACTGTATCGAGCATGAGAGGTTTTACATGAGATGTTTTTCATGTTTTACATGCTGATTCATGTTTTACGATATATGATATACTCATACATGGCATGGTTTTAATTGCCTCATGCTTGAGATATAAATGTTTTACATGTCATGCCTTTACCAGCATGTAGATAGTGTAGTTATCTACTTACTTGCATTGTTGCCTTACTGAGCAAGTTGCGCTCACCCTTTCATTTTCCACCCTACAGGGTACATTTAGTAGAAGAGAGTGACATTAGTCTTACATGAGATGTTTTTCATGTTTTACATGCTGATTCATGTTTTATAATATATGATATACTCATACATGGCATGGTTTTAATTGCCTCATGCTCGAGATATAAATGTTTTACATGTCATGCCTTTACCAGCATGTAGATAGTGTAGTTATCTACCTGCTTGCATTATTGCCTTACTGAGCAAGTTGCGCTCACCCTTTCATTTTCCACCCTACATGGTACATTCAGTAGAAGAGAGTGACACTAGTCTTGCATTTCGGTTATCCGCTGCTTCCTATCAAGATCAGGTGTACACATTCGTATAATTTTTGTATTTGAACATATAGAGGCACAGTAATGTATACAGATGTAATATTGGGGATGTATTTAGTTAAAATAAATCGATATGTAAATGAAATATGGAAAATAGATGTTAAGGTAAGTAACATGATAGGAGGGACTAACATCGACTCATAGCCCAACTGTTAGTAGTGAAACTGTTCACGACAGGTAAGGAACTGAAAAAGCAAAACATTTGTAGGGGTTTTTAGGAAAAATAGGTCATGACAAATACCCTAGCTATAGCCATAAACGAAAATGCCCGAAACGGCATATCTTGGTCATTTTTGCCCTGAAAAATGCTATTTTGAGATAAAGTAATGATAGATTGGCTCCAGATTTAGCTATTTACCATAAAATGCATATCTTATTAAGTTAAAGGCATTTAACTAGTCATTGAAGGGAAATTTCCCTCTCACTCAAACTTTATGATTAGTCGAAGTGAACTTGGTCAGGGATACCGTTTTCACCTGAATGGAGCCATTTATCGAATTTCTGTATGAACTTGTGCTGGAGTCAACGTGGTAACAGTAGATTTACCAGTCTTGCTCGTACATTATTTTAAAAGGATTCTAAGAAAGCAAATGGTGCTAGAGTTGAGTGCAAGTTGTGTGGTACACTAGAGAGCTCGCACTGGATTTTGAAATCATGCTGGAGCTATCGAGTACTGCTAAGTGTCTTTACTCTGACAATGCTCGCATGTAATTTTCTAAACTTAATGTAATTTAAAATGAAACCATTTATTACTAGGTGTTCTTGCACAGACCTGCTCGTATGTGATTTTGAGACAATGGACTTGGGTGATAGTGATAATGAGACGATAGACCTCGAGATTACTCGGTCCCCTCAGCTATATCATAATATGCGAGGGTCCATGAAGTTCGCTTGTAAGACCAACTTTTGGTGATGTATTCCTTATGATTCATATGATGTACACATTTCCATGTGTTAATTGAATCATAAGAAGAGCTTTTGCTTGAATGAAATTGCAAAGAGAATGAATGAATATTCATGAATCCATGTAATGGCTAAATAAGGGCTAAAGTGGCTACCGACTAAACGAATGGAATTTAAACCATTCTGACTGAATGTAAGGACTTAAAATACGAAATGATAATGTAAAGCCCGTACTTTTATATGTATTCCTTATGATTCCATGATGTGCACACAAGTTACATAAAATGTGAATCATAAGGAATGAACCTTTTATGCTCTAAGTGTGAATAGAATGCAAAATGATTAGTAAAGCATTTAAATGCAATATTTCCTTTAAAATTCAAGAAAAATTAGCAGCTGGAATCCTGCAGATGAATGCTAGATCGATCTTCTTACACGACAAGATCGATCTTGTAATTCCAGAATGAAATCATAAAGGTTCTATTGGAAAGCAGATCGATCTCGATGTGATTCTGCATAGAAAGGATTGATCCCTTGCCAAAAGCAGATCGACCACGATTTGATTCTACCCAAAAGGGATCGATCCCTTCCAAAAACAGATTGATCTCGAATGGTTTATAGCTAAAAAGGATCGATCCCTTCCCAAGAGCAGATCGATCCCACAACTTACTTACTGAATACTTGTATAGTTCAACCAAAGAAAGATCGATCTCTCACCATTGGAGATCGATCTCACAATACCCATTTCTATTTAAAAGCCTGACAGCCGAGTCTTCTTCCCAAGAATAGAAAATACCTCTCCATTATAGCAAAGTGAACAAGTTTTCTCACTCTAAAATATCATCACCTTCCAAATAGATTTAAGAAAGGTTGCTTTTAGCAAAGTTGTTCCTAGTGATGAAGAGAACAACAGAGTCAAAAACTAGTAGTCAAATTTTTAGATTGAAGGAGCAAGTTGTTTCCCCAATTTCGGCCAAAAGAGAAAGGTTAAGCTAGGTGAGTTTTCAATACACCAACTTCAATTATGTTAATCTAGACATTTTTATGAGTTGATTGGTGTATGTATGGTTGGCTGAAACATCTTTGAGCAGGCTTGATCATCCATGACTGGATGTGGGTTTAGTTTGAGAAAGTGAGCTATGGTTGATTTAATGATGAATTGATTATACTATGGTGTTGGTGATGTTATATGCATGATTTTGAGATGGTTTTGTGAAATCAGTTTAAGGAATTGGATGAAGTTATGAAGTGTGCATAAATGAGTTTGTGAAAATGCATGAATGAATTGAAAACTAAGGTTAAAGCATGCATGCCAAGTGCTTGATAATACAACTAAGTGTGATTGCTAGCCAAATTGGCTAGGAATGGCGTGATGATGGCTAGCATTGGGCCATAGTGGCGTGAAGGGTGTTCGGCCACCATGCCATGGCCGAATGTGATCATGGGCCAAGCTTGATGCAATTGACCCAATAAGGTCAATAGGCCTAGAATTCGGTCCAATGAGAGATAATGGGCCTAAGGAGCCCAATGGGCCTAGGTGAAATGAATAGTGTTGTGTGAATGGGCTTAAAATGGGGTAAGGCCATTAAGGTGTAATTGGGCCCAATAAGAGCAAATAGGCTAATAAGATATATTAACTATGATGAAATCAGAATAATAAGTTATCAGTGTTGACTAATGTGATTGATGAATATTTGTAGCTCCAGATCTGGAGCCAATTAGACCCAATCACGAAAAGGAGGAAAGGAGGAAGAAGCAGCTTCCGAGTGGTTTGTGGTAAGGGAATTTTATTGGCTCTTAGAGATATCTGCACATGTTTTCAGGCATATTTATAATTTCTTAAAATGTCTTAGGGTCATTGAAAAGAAATAATATTTTAAGGGGTCCAAAATAGTAACCATTTTACCCCTGGGAAGGGCAAAAAATTGGAATTTTAGAAAAGATCATGAAAAGAAAGAACAAGATGTTCTTGAGTCTTTTACTACTTTTAGCATGTGGATAGGTAGGCTGGCTAACATTTAAATGGTTCGCAAGAAAATAGCTTGATTTGGTTCTAATAACCATTCTTTGCAAAAAAAAATTAGCCACCTACATGAGTTTTGTGGAAAAAAAAACGTGTTGGAGTGCTGCTCGCATGAGATTTGACATATCTATACATGCATTAGTGCTAGAACGGTGCTCGCACTAGAGTTTTACATACATGAGTGCTGGAGCCTAGCTCGCACTAGTTTTCACATTAATTTTATGACAAAGTGATAATTCTCTTAAAATAGAATTATTTGTGCTTAATTTATTAATGAACTATTTTAATCCCCATATTATTTTATTAGTTATCCCCTCAATTTAATTAAAATTTTTTAATGTGCAGGTAAAATAAATCCAGATGAAACTCAGTCGTTTGAGTTAAAAATGGGCTGGAAACGGTCTAAAAGGAGACTGGACTGCTCCCAATTCGTAGACCGAGTCACCATTCATCTAGACACATGTGATGCCGGGTGTTTGTATTTTATTTGCCTCGAAAAGATAAGATCGACGGATACCGTGCCAACCTCATGGAAGACACACGTCGGGCCACATTGCACATTCAAGTGGACAAAAAGACAAGTGACGTGGAAATATCTACTCAGCAGCAAATGGAATGAAGACAAGTGGCCAAACAATGCCAACTCATCTAGGATTGAAAATTACCATTGTACCCCTAAGTTTGTGTATAAATAGAATATGATGAGCAATTGAAAAACTAAGTAGAATTTTAGGGTAGAAGTAATTTTAGGGCAAGTAGTTTAGAAAATAGTCTATTTTTATTTAGGTTGAAAGTTTTATTTCCTCAGTTTTCTTCAAACTTACTTGTTAGTCTTTATCAAGCATCCATTTATTAGCTACTGTTCATCACAACTTCAAATTTTTTTATGAAAAGTTCTTTGTTTCCAGTTCATTTTCATTGTTGCTTCTCAATCTCTCTTTAATATTGCATTTTTACATAACCCGTTTACTATCTTTCATTTGTTATCTTATCTTTATTGTTTTCATTTACTCTATTTTTGGTTGTAGTTTGAAGCATTCGGGATCCTTCGATCATCATTTCCAATACCATGTTCTGGTGCAGTATTGCAGGTTTAATACTGGGTATTGTTCCTGCAATACTGGTACGGTGGAACCATGGTAGCATGAGAAAAAATGAAGCAAGGCGTGGTGGCTACTGTTGTTGCTTTTACTTCTCTATTTCATGATAGAGGGTTGTTTCGGTTTAAGCTTTAGATATAAATTTTATTCATGTTTTGTTCTGCTTTACGTTGAATTCAGAATTTTGCATTGTTGATCCTTTTGCATTATCTTCGTTATTGCACTTTATGAGATCCTCTCTTCTCTGCATTTTTCGTATGAGTTCTCGGTTTCTACATTCCAGCTTCTAGTTTGTATTAATTTTTTTTCTACAAGTGTTCATCTCAGTATTTTCGTTGTTTGTTCATTCGTTGCTTGCTGGTGGGTACTGAAAAGGGTGTATTAGGCTGTTCGGTGTAGAGCTTCAAGAAGCAGTCGGCTGCTGCAGTCAGCAGTTTGTGAGGCATGGTTTTTTCCTTGCAGCAAGATTAGCATAAACAACATCCTCTATTTAGCTCTGTTTTTATGTCTTGTTATTGTTCACCGTAGTTTTTTGTTTTTTTGCAATAGTCCAATGTTGTTGATGTTGTAATACTGTCGGTGTTGGTTTGTTCCTTTGCTATTAGTTTTTATTCTACTAGTTAGTTTTTGATTCCAAGTTTATTTCTAGGTTGCTCTCGGTTGCAGGAAGGTGCATTCTAAAGCTGAAGCACATACTGCTGCAGTAAACATTTTGCGAGGTTGCTCTCGGTTACATGCTGAAGCTGAAACACGCACAACAGCAAGCTGTTATCTGCCTTGATTTTGCAGAGCAAGGAGTTGATGAGCACAGCAGGTACCAGCTGAATGAGGAGTCGAAAGCAATGCAGGAAATGGTGATAGAGGCGTCCTTGGTGTTACTGAACATGCTTTGCGGGATTGCCACCGACGGCTTCTGTTGATTACTGTCAGACCCGAGTTTTTGATTTACGTATGTAGCTTGTACCTTATGATTCCTATGTGTACGAATGTTATATTTCATAGTTGAATCATAAGAAGAGTATTTACTATCATGCAATCGATTTATTGAGAATTAAAAATGCATGTAAGCTACATAACAGCGAGATAAGGGTTAAATTAATTTTCGAGCAAGTACAGGGGTAAAACGGTCAATTGATCGAAATTCGATATAAATCCGATGAGGAAATTTCATTAAAAATATGAAATCGAGAAATCTTGATCAATAACGGGGCAAATATTGAATTTCGAGTCCAATTGATCAAGATATGAATTTATTTAATATTTTCAAAATTTTCACCTCGAAAAGCAAGCCCAAAAATAGTGAAAAAATATACCGGAAAGGTAAAATTGAACTGATAAATTTATTTACGGACTAAATGAATTTAATAGGAAATTTTGGGATATTTTTGGGATATTTTAAGATTTTTAATATTATTTTAAGGATTAAAATAATATTAAAATTATATTATAAAAAAAAGGAAATTGGAAATCAAAAAATGTGGGGAGAGAGAAAGTGAGTGAAGCAGACCGACGCAAGCCGAGGAGAAGAAAAACTTGCCGGACAGCGAGCACCGCCGACCCTAGCGGCCAGCGAACGGCCGAAAAAGGAAGAAGGCTACGGCGTGACCTCCCAGCCACCGGTAACGCGCCTCACCGACGCCGGAAAGGGGAGATCGGCGGAGAAGTTTGCCTCAGAGGAAAACGTGAAATTCGGCGGCCACCGACGGTGCTAGACTCCGATCGATCCCAGTCGAACGTTCCCCAGGCTGTGGCACACCAAACGGCGGCAGTGGCAGCCGGAGAACCAGTCGGACGACGCCGACATGTCCAAAACATCCCTGAACCGATCGGATGTTCAGGGCAGAACCTTCTAAACTGAACCGGACCGGACCTGTTCAGCCAAGGAGGAGAGAGAAAAAGAAAAAAAGAAAGAAAAAGGAAAAAGAAAATTTTTGGGATTTCACCAGACTTCAGGTAAGTCGATACGAGGTCAAAAGTGACCAATTTGATTTTTGATAAATTTATTTAAATTATATTTAATCGAAAATTGACCCGGACTTAAATATACGAAACTGTGCAGTTCGACGATTAATTCTGAACGAGAGCCCGATCGAACTCCGATTCGCATACCATAGTACAATCTCGGGTAAGTAAAGCTCATTTACGACAATTTAAGTGATTTATGCGTATTTAAGATTTAATTTACGCATTTTGGATTAAATTCCGCAATTAGTGAATTATATTCGAAATTTTGAAATAAATGTCGTAAATGTTATATGGGCTATCCAAAGAGCTTGGAATAAAGCCCAATGGGTATTTATAAGCCCAATGAGTCAATAGACCCTGATGAACGAGCTTAATACGGGTTAAGGCCCAATTAACGTGTTTAAGGCCCATTAAGAGTAAACGGGCCAATTTAAGTGAAATGAACTATATTAAATGTGTAATACAGTAGGAAACGTGAAATTAATCCAGTGAATGGTTAAATGCAGCTCCAGAGTCATATTGAGAGTGACCTGACTGCGAGGTTTGGACAGCACAGAGGAAGAGAGGTCACACTACGTGATCCGAGGTAAGGGACTCTTACAAGTAGCTAGAGATATCTGTGCATATTTTCGTTGGATTTTACATTCACTGAAATTGTTTGAGGGTAAGAGAAAATCTATAATAATTATAGGGACCCAATATGGGTAAATTACGATTTTACCCCTAGTGAGGCAAAATGTCAAATTTTGGGAAAAGTTGTAAAAAGCATGGAAATGATGTTTTGAGTGGTTTTTACTGCTGTGTAGCAGAATAGTAGGTGGATGGGCTAATGTTTTGAGGTTGATGTAAACTAAGCACACTTTATAGTGCTGATTTTAGTGATTGTAAACATTATCGAATTATATGGAAATAATCGTGCTGGAGCATAGCTCGCACTTGATTTCAGATGTTTTTCACATACATTAGTGCTGGAGGTTTACTTGCACTACATTTACTTGACACGCATGATAGAGTACTAGAGCATTGCTTGTACTCAGTTTTATGTGATTTGTGCATGATAGAGTGCTGGAGCGATTAGCTCATACTCGAGTTTTACATGAGATGCATGACAGAGTGCTGGAGCGTTGCTCGTACTTGATTCTTCATGATTTGTACATGACATAGTACTTGAGCTATTTGCTCATACTTGATTTGAATGAGAACTATGCATGACTTGGTGTTGGAGGTTTACTCGCACTAGTGTTGATATTTTAACATGCATATACAGTGTTTTGAGGCGGAGCGTTGACTGTGAGTCACACTCAAGACGTGCACTGTAGTTTTACGTGATATATAAACATGTTAGAAAAATCGTGACAATTTCCTTCGTGTAGACTGAGTGTGTAGACTGAGTGTGTTAGAAAAAGCATGATATATCACATGTGTTTTATGATACGGGTAGACCTGAGGGATGGGTCAAAACCCGATTTGTTTGTGTTGTGATGAGAAATGCCATATTTACTGTGTTTTGAATGTAAATGGCATATTTTATATAAAGGCATTCTTAAATGATTAAATATGCACTGTTTTGCATGAATGCCTCTGATTGATAAACCAGCATGTGTTTAGTACATGGGATTTTAAATCTGTACTATATTATATATATTTTGAAACATGCTTTTAAATTGAGAGAAGGAAAGGCAAAGCACTATTTTCAGTAGATAGTATGGATGTCTACCTGCTTGCCTGATTTCCTTACTGAGTGCGTTGATAGCTCATCCCATTCATTTTCCCCCATCTCTACAGATTCTCGTTAGTAGATCGAGTCGGCCAGGGTATTGCATTCCTTTGATCCACTGCCACTCCCCATCTAGCGAAAGGTATATACAAGCGCACTCTTTTGTATCTGAATAATGCATAAACACAGTGATGTACATGGTTTTAATGTTGGGGATGTAAATGTAATGATGTAATTATAATTAAGTATATGAATTTACTTATGATATGAATGTTATATATGTATGATATGAAAAAAATTGGTAAGATATGTCTGGATGAGGAGACTAATGCCTATTCACAGCCCAACTGTTGAGAAGATAAACGTAAGTAAAAAGTGAAAAATTTGTTGTGGTTTTCGGTAAGGTCATGTGTGGGAGAAGGGCGTGACAATTACTGACTCGAAGCAGGAGCTGTGTGCGTGTTTTGCCGTAGGCTCTGTAAAAAGTGCTGCCAAGAGGACTCTGTAAACTCAAGCATTGGACAGCACCTAGAGTAGAACAAAAAATGAAACGTGTACAATACAGTGCACGGGACTAAGTTGGCTGGAAATTGTTTAAGGCCTTGTTTGGCAATCAAGAACCTTAACAATTTATTGTTATATTGTTTTGTTAAATTGTTTTTATTCCTTTTATTAGTTGTTAGCTTAGGTAAAGTGTTAAATTAAATTGTAGGTTAGTTATAGTGTCTTTGTTTGTTAATTTAATTTTTAGTTTTAATTCTGTTAGTAGTTGATTTTATATGATAGGATTTAAGACTTAATGTTAGTGTAGAGTTTATGTGTTGCATTTAGAATTAAATTAAAGTAAAATTGTTTCATGCATTTTTAATTTAGTCTTCATTTTAAATTGAAAAATCCAAAAATATTTATTTCTCATGCATTATTTACTATTTAGACATTTATGTAGGTTAGTAATTAGTTAGAGTTATAATTAATTTAGGGTCATTTTTATAGGTAATTAGTTTCTTAGTTATATTTAGGAATTTCTTTAAGTTAATAGAATTTTATTTTATTAGACTTTAGGTTAGAGTAAATTGCATTTTTATTTTCAGCTTAACTAGATTAATTTCATGCACATTTTATTTTAGGATTGTCTAGTTTCATTCTAATTAATTTTATTTCTTTATTTTCTTGTTTACATTCTAATTTATTTGCACTAATTAATTTTAGTTTTGTTAATTATTTTGCAGGTTAACGCTTTTTATTGCTCAGAGCTCTGTAAGTATCTTTAGCTCTGTTTTATTTTATAATTTTCATTGATTTTATTGTTTAAGCCTTCTAGATCACTCATTGAATTTCTCATAATTTTCTAGGATATACTTAGGGTAAAATTAACAGATACTTAATTAGGCTAATTAGATTCTCTGTGGGATGATAATCCGGGACTCAAATCCCATTATTACTTGTACGACCCACGCACTTGCGGTTAACACGTCTAGATAAGTTAGAGTGGGAGTAGTTTGTATCAAGTTCTTGGCGTCGTTTTCGGGTTTAGGGTGAAATTATGCTTAGGTGTAATTCTAGTTTTGTAAATATTTAGGTTATAAATATTTAGAGCCTTAATTTTGTTTAGTTAATTTTCTCTCTCTATAAAAAAAATTTAAAAAAATTAAAAACTTAAAAAAAAAATTTCCTGAGGACTTTTAGATGTTTGCATGCGTAGAGCCAAGAGCTATGATTGCTTTCCTTTAGATCCTGATATTGAACGAACTCTTAGAAAAATCAGAAAGGATTCTAGGAAATTAGTAGCTCCGCTGCAAAACACCATGGCAGAGAATAGAGAAATTAGGACCGTAGGAGATTATGCGGTACCGACTATTAGAGGGTATTCTACTGGCATTAGGCCACCAGCTGTCCCTACAAACCTTTTCGAAATTAAGCCTTTAATCCTCCAGATGATCCAAACTTCACTACAGTTCAGTGGGCTTCCTCATGATGACCCACATGCTCACTTAGGGCAATTCATAGATCTATGCAACACCTTCAAGCATAACAGATAACCGGATGACGTACTGAGGCTTAGGTTATTTCCCTTCTCGCTTAGGGATAGGGCGTGTGTAAGATCCGATTTTATTTAAAACAGAAATGAGAAAAAGATCAAATTAAGGATTGAAATGGAATTCTCGAACACGTGCAAGAGTAAAACGGTCAAAAGATCGAAATTCAGTATTTATCGTGACAAGAAAATTTAATTAAAAATATGAGATTAAGAAATCTTGATCAATAATGAAGAAATAATTAAATTTCGGGTTAAATTGATCAAGATATGAATTTATTGGAATAAACCGAAAATTTCACTTTGAAAAATAATCTCGAAAATATTAGAAAAAAATATATCGAAAAGATGAAACAAGACCGATAAATTCATTTATTGAATAAATGAATAAAATAATAATTTTTTAGATATTTTGGATTATTATTGAATATAATATTGATTAAAATAATATTAAAAATAAATTATAAATAAATAAATAAAAGAAGAAAAGAAAATAGCGAAATGCGATTTTCTGGAAAAGCCGAGGGAGAGGCAACCCAGCCGAGCTTCGCCAACGCTGGTAGACGGAAGGAATGGCGACCGACGAGGGAGAAACCGAGAGAAAACTGGCGGGGGATAGTGTTATATTGTGAAATTTATGCAATTACTGGCCAATCTATCGATTTGCTTTGCTTAAAAACCAAGAAAACTCCTTAAATCAGAAAATTTCGTAAATCATGCATTTCATGCATGTCATGCTTTCAACATCCTTAGGTGAATTTCCCTCAATAGGGGTAAAATAGTCTTTTCCTATTTCGAGTCTTTAAAATCTTTAAACCATTTCTAGGACCTTTATACATATTCAGTGTATACATACATATTCAGTGTCTACAAAAACTATTAAAATACTCATAGCTACCTCTAGCTACTCACACAATTCCCTTACCTCATTTTTCTGTACAGTCTGACCTTTCCTTTGATGACTCGTTACGCAGTCCAATTTACTCCCAATCCACTCTCTGAAACTGCGGATAAATATTCATCAGGTTAAATATAATATATTTAATTATATTTCATATTTTCTGGGCTTAATTTAAATCATTGGGCCCGTTTACCCATATTAGGCCCGATTGCACCATAATGAGCCTTAATCGGCCTTAAGCCCATTTTGCACTTACTATTCACATTATCAAGGCCTATTGGGCTCATTGGGACCATCAGTATTTATTGAGCCTCATTCTAAATTCTCGAATAGCTAAATTAATTATTTACGACATTTTATCTCTAATTCCAAAATATAATTCATTTTATGCGAAAATTAAATCCGTAATTTATGCGGTAAATTTCTAACACGCATAACGATACAACTTGTCATAAATAAGGGATACTTACCTGGGATTCCATGATAGTACGCAAATCAAGGTTGTCTCGGGCTCTCGTTTGACATCAATTATCGAGCTACACAATTAAATATTTTTTTGGGTAAACTTTAAGTTGAATATTAATCCAATTAAATATTTCAAAATTTAAGTCGGTCAATTTTGACCGCTTACCGACTTACCCGTAGCTCGATTGCATCACTAGGATTTTTCCCAATTTTTCCTCTTTTTTTTTCTTTTTCCCTTTTTTTCTTCTTTTTCCTTTTCTTTTTGGCTGAACCGGTTCGGTCCGGTTCAACTCGGTTCAGACCGATTTGATCTAGCCGGTTCAGTCCGGTTCAATCAGTTCAAGGCTTCGTCAGTCGGTTCTCTGCTGACTTCCGTCGCCAGTAGCTCTGCGGGGTCGTCCGATGCACAGATCTGGGGTCGATTTCATACGAGGTAGCCGAAAAGTGGCTGGTTCGGCTCTTTTCCTTTCCGTTGTCGGTGCCGTTTCTGTTTGGCCGTCGTTTTAGGCATTGCAGGTCGTTCTACTGACCGGTGCTACCACCAATCGTGTCACCTGCGCCTAGGGAATCGCCAGCTAGGGTCGGTTGGGGCTAGATCGCCGACGAATGGTCGGATTTCTCTTTTCCTCCCCCGACGATTTTCTCTCGGTTTATCCCTCGTCGGTCGTCGTTCCTTCCGTTTACCAGTGCCAGTGAGGCTCAGCTTGGCTACCTCTCCCTCGTCGGCCGCTGCTCTGGGCTCGCCGGTGGTCGGTAAAGGGGGCTCGGCTCCTTCGGCTTTTCCAAAAAATCGCGTTTTGCGATTTTCTTTTCTTCTTTATTTATTTATTTATTTATAATTTATTTTTAATATTATTTTAATCAATATTATATTCAATAATAATCCAAAATATCTAAAAAAAATTATTATTTTATTCATTTATTCAATAAATGAATTTATCAGTCTTGTTTCATCTTTTCAGTATATTTTTTCTAATATTTTCGGGATTATTTTTCAAAGTGAAATTTTTTATTTATTCCAATAAATTCATATCTTGTTCAATTTAACTCGAAATTTAATTATTTCTTCGTTATTGATCAAGATTTCTCAATCCCATATTTTTAATTAAATTTTCTTGTCACGATAAATATTGAATTTTGGTCTTTTGACCGTTTTACCCTTGCACGTGTTCAGGAATTCCATTTCAATCCTTCATTTGATCTTTTTTTTCATTTCGTGTTTTAAATAAAATCGGGTCTTACAATCTCTCCCAATTAAGAAATTTGATCCCTCAAATTAGAACCAAGTCAAATGGGTCCAAAAACAACTCTGGTACGTCTATCGTATCATACTCTTTAATTCTCATGTGACTTTTTCGGAGTGTAATACTACCAACATACTTAACTATGGAGATCATCTTAAACCTCAACACTTTCTCCTTCCGTCTAATACCCGTATCGAGTTTTCAACATACGTTATACTTTCATTGAGCTAAGCTGTTGGAGCTCATATCCGATCACATATGCTGGGTCCGGATAGTATTTCTGAAGTATCAAAAGATAGGACACATTTGTGAATGCCTGCTTATTCAAGTGGTAACGCCAACCTACAGGCTTTATCTCCCACTTTGTCCAATCTCTCAGAGGATTCACTCTAACGAAACTCAATTTGCCTTTAGGACAAGTAACTTCCGATAATACTGATTCACCCTCGGTGAAGTCCAATGGTTTTCTGTCTCTTGTCGGCATAGCTTTTCTGTCTACTCTGAGGTGTTCTTAATCTCTCAATATCCACTGAACATTCTTAGAGGTTTGTCTTACCAATTCGGGAACAATTCTCTATCAGTCACCCACTTCTTATCCAAGTCGGGGAACAATCCCTACGGCCATACAATACCTTATATAAAGTCATCCTGATACTCAAGTGACAACTGTAATTATTGGCGAATTCGATTTGTAACAACTGATCATCCCAAAAGCTTATCAAATCAATGGCACACGCTCTCATCATATCCTCCAAAACCTGTACAGTCCCCTCTGACTGACCATCTGTTTGAGGACGAAAGCTGTGCTAACACTCAATCGGGTTCCTATAGCTTTAAAAAAAATTCCCAGAAGTGGGAAGTGAAGAGGGAATCCCTATCTGATATCATGCTCACTGGAACGCTACATAATGTTTCACAATCTTCCTTACATATAAATTCACCTACGCACTCAGAGTATCTAAGGATTTCCATAGTCAGAAGGTGGGTAAACTAAATCAATCTATCGACTATCACCCAGATAACTTCACGATTCATTCAGGTCCTCTATAACCCATCACAATATCATGATAACTTGTTCCTATTTTCGTGTCAATATAGGTAGAGGCTGCAATAACCCTGCAACTTCTTTTGCTCTACCTTAATCTGCTGACATACGAGACACTTTTCCACAATCTCTATAATGTCTTTTTTTCATATCTGACCACCAATACCCTTTTCAGAGATTCTGATATATTTATTACTTCCCGGATACACTGTATATCCCGAAGAGTGAGCTTCTGATAATAACACTATCTCATCAACTGTGGTCATGGGGAGCACTTATACTATCTCTGAACCTCTGTAAGTCATCATCACTCACTGTGAACTCTGTCACTATACCCTTTTGAATCTGACCCACACTATTGACACCATGCCGATCAATCACGTTAAGCCTGGCAAATCCGGTCACACAAATCTGGTTCTAACCTTAGGCTAGCTGTCACACAATCACTGTCATCATCAGAAGGGATCACATCACTACTGAGACTCACAACTACTCTAGCAGCTCACGCTCCCTGACCATCATATGTGATACCATCCTGAGGTTCTTTCTGCTCAAGGCATCAGCCTTTCCTGGGTGGTACGATTTTCATAATCATACTTCCTTAGAAGCTCTAACCCTCTTTGTTATCATATCCAACTCTTTCTGTGAAAACAGATACTGGGTGCTTTTACGATCAGTGCATACTCGAAATGTCTCACCGCATAAGTGGTAGCGCCATACCTTCAATGTAAACGCTATGGCTGCCAACTCTAAATCATGGGTCGGATAGTTTCTCTCATAGTCCTTGAACTATCTGGATCCATAAGTGACTATCTTCCCATTTTACATCAATACACAGCCCAATCCTTATTTTGAGGTATCCATACACACTGAGAAACCTCTTGAGCTATTGGGTATGGTGAAATTAATTACGGTGGTCAGTTTATTACTTCAATATACCAAAACTCACCGAAGCTACTTTCATACTTGTCATCCCACTCCTATGCAATCTTTTTCCAAATGAGACGTATCAACTGAGCAGCCCATTTTGAGAAACTCACAACACATCGTCTGTAAGACAGTTTCTTGTTGCTAGTCATGCTCTTCCCTGGACTTCGAATACATCAAAATATCATCGCTAAAGATGACAACCAATCGGTCCAGGTAAGGTTTAAATACCTCATCGTAGTTGAGTTTCACTAAATATTTCAATCACCCATATCCTTTACCTATGTACGCATAAACGTATAATGTCATTTCGAAATCGCTTCCGTTTAAGATACTAACCCACGCCATTTCTTTTTTCTTATATTAACGGCTTTAAAAAAATAATTTTTTTAAACCTTCATGATTAATCGAATTCTATATTTCTTTATCGTACCAGTAAAGGTCCCCAAATTTTAAACGTATATATTACGATTGTCGATTTCAATTTATAGGTTATGTGTGCGCTTCTAGATGCTGTCAAGTCTTCAGGCGGGGAAGTATTTTGAAATACCTTTATTAACCCTTAGACTTGACCACATGGACTGGGTGTGGATATATCCTCCTCTTATCCTTGGCCGCAATTCATATTCACTACATATCGCTTAATCTAAGTTACTTTACATATCAAAGTTATTCTTACCTTGTATACGCCTCTTATTCCAATATATCTCGTATTCAGGATCTATCACATCTCAAAGCTTATCTCCTTTCATATATCACTTATAACAAACTCTTTTATTACTTATTAAAACTTACAATACACTTTTCAGGGGTGAAAACATCACTACCTTAGGATAGCAATCTAAACATCATAGTTTGCAGTCGAATCAATCTATTCTCAAATATTACTTCAAAATTATTCATATTCCATTGAATAAAATTGGCCGACATATCCTTTTTTCCTCGTTTCAACTTACAACCCTATATCCATATTCAGTTAGTGATAATCAGTTAACTATCATCATCTTGCCTAAGGGTACAGGCTTCACATCTTTCCCTAGCTTATAAGCAACTGAAGGCGATATGAATAAATGCGTGGCACCAGGATCAATTAACATAATTGTAACACCCGATTTTATTCAAAATACGAAATGAGAAAAATGCAAAAGGATTGAAATGGTATTCCCGAACACGTGCAAGGGTAAAACGGTCAAAAGACCAAAATTCAAAATTTATCGTGACAAGAAAATTTAATTATAAATATGGGATTGAGAAATCTTGATTAATAACGAAGAAATAATTAAATTTTGAGTTAAATTGATCAAGATATGAATTTATAGGAATAAATCGAAATTTTCACCTCGGGAAATTATCCCAAAAATGATCGAAAAATATACTCAAAAGACGAAGTAATATCGATAAATTCATTTATTGAATAAATGAATAAAATAATATTTTTTTAGATATTTTAGGATTTTTAATAATATTTTAATGAGTAAAATATTATTAACAATAAATTATAAATAAATAAATATAATAATAATAATAATAATAAAAACAGAAAATCGTGTTTTGCGATTTTCTAGAAATAGGAAAATGAAGCTAGCCGACCGAGGTGATTTCCCTCACCGGACGGAGCGACCGACGGCAGCCCAGGCGAAGGAAGCCTAGCCGAGCCACCACCGGCACCAACAAGCTAACGAACAGCGGCAAACGGCGAGAGAAAGGGGGCAAGAGAGAACCGAGAGGGAGAAAAGGAATTTCCCGATGACCGGCGCAGATTCAGGCTCGACCATCACCAGCCAAGCGTTCCCCAGGTGCAAGTGGCGCAATTGGTGGCAGTACCGACCGATAGAACAGCGGCCAGCGGTGGCAATGGCGAGAAAGAGAAAAGTCACCGACGGTGAGGAGAGAACATACTGAACCGGCCACTTTTTGACCACTTCGGACTAAACCGACCCCAGATCCATGCATCAGACGACCCCGCGGAGCTACTGGCGATGAAAATCGACTGAGAACTGGTCGACGAAGCCCTGAACCGGCCGAACCGGACTGAACCGACTAGACCAAATCGATCTGAACTGGGTTGAACCGGACCGAACCAGTTCAGCCAAAAAGAAAAGGAAAAAGAAGAAAAAAAAAGGAAAAGAAAAAGGGAAAAAATTGGAGAAAAATTTCAGTGATGCAATCAAGCTACGGGTAAGTCGGTAAGCGGTCGAATTGACCGATTTAAATTTTGAAATATTTAATTTGATTAATAATCGACTGAAAGTTTACTCGAAAAATTATTAAATTTTGTAGCTCGACAATTAGCGTCAACCGAGAGCTCGAGACAGTCTCGATTTGTGTACTATCATGGAATCTCGAGTAAGTAACCTTTATTTATAATAATATTACATCGTTATGCGTGTAAAAAATTTACGGCATAAATTACGGATTTAAATTTCGCATGAAATGAATTATATTCTGGAATTAGAGATAAATTGTCGTAAATAATTAATTGAGCTATCCAAAAATTTAGAATGAGGCTCAATAAATACTGATGGGCCCAATGAGCCTAATAGGCCTCGATAATCTAAATAATAAGTGAAGAATGGGCTTAAGGTCGATTAAGGTCCATTATAGTGCAATCGCGCCCAATATGGGTAAACGGGCCCAATGATTTAAATTAAGCTTAAAAAATATGAAATACAATTAATTGCATTGAATCTGATTTGATGAATATTTATCCACAGTTTCGGAGATTTGATTGGGAGCAAATCAGACTGCTTGACGAGTCATCAGTGGAAAGGTCAGACAGTACAGAAAAATGAGGTAAGGGAATTGTGTGAGTAGCTAGAGGTAGCTACACGTATTTTAATAGCTTTTGTATACACTGAATATTACGTATACACAGAATATGTATAAAGGTCCTAGAAAACGGTTTAAAGATTTTAAGGATTCGAAATAGGTAAAGACTATTTTACCCCTATTGAGGGAAGTTCACTTAATGATGATGAAAGCATGACATGCATGAAATGCATGATTTAAGGAATTTTCTGAATTAAGGAATTTTATTGGTTTTTAAGCAAAGTAAATCGATAGATTGGCCAATAATTGCATAAATTTCACAATATAACACTACGCCAGTGTTATTAAGATTTAAATGAAAATTCTTTGGAAAATGGGCCAACTATCAAGTTTATATGGAAACAGATAGTGCTGGCACATAGCTCGCACTATATCTGCGTTTGTGAGTGTGCATAAAATGTGCTTGAGCGGTTGCTCACACCGACTTGTGTGACATCATATGCATGAAATTTGCTAGAGCGGTTGCTCGCACTGATTTTTATTCTTATGAAATGCATGAGAAGTGCTGGAGCCTAGCTCGCACTCTGTTTTGACATGTTTTGACTTGTTTTGACCTGATATGCATAAAAAGGTGCTAGAGCGATTGCTCGCACTTGTTTTAATGATTTGACATGCATGAAAGGTGCTGGAGCTTAGCTCGCATCCTATTTTGATATGATAATTGCCTAAAAGCCATGATGGAGTGTAACTCGAACGAGATTTGATTTATTTATGCATACAGTCGTGCTGGAGTGTAACTCGCATGAGATTTGATTTATTGATGCATAACACCGTACTGGAGCTCGCTCGCACATGATTTTATATGGATTTATAACTCATTCATTTTTAAGTTGTAATAGAGTGCTACTCGTACGCAGATTTTACTGATTTTTATGACATCGTGCTAGAGCTTCGCTCGCAAGAGATTTTTTGATATCATGAATATGCATGGAGTCGTGCTAGAGCTTCACTCGCACAGGGATTTATATGACATGCATATAGCCATGTTGGAGCCTCCTGTAGACTATGTGCCACAATGAGATGATATGCTCACACGTGCATACTGAGACAGAGATGGTATGGGTGGATAAGACCTATTGCAGGCACCCCTAACTGAGCTTGGGTTCACGGAGTACGTTGTACCGTGTATATCACGCGGAGTATGCTGTCCCGTGGGGATTGTTGGAGTGGAGTGGCATTAGCCACAAGGTAACAAGCCTTGCCCTCGCAATCCTGATGTTACACTGTTCTGGCAGGTATGACCGACGCACCTCCCGTTTTAAGTGTGATACCCTGCACACTAGGTACCGTGTTGCCCGGGATCACTAGGTTATGACCATAGTCCTCGTTGTTACCGATATAGTCATCTACATGTCTCACATGATATAACTTGTGGTCTCGATAGACCAGGGTAAACCTGAGGGAGGGGTTAGGCCCTTGATTTTATGATTTTTTTTACTATGCTAATATATGTTTTAGAGGATTTTATGATATGTGACCTTGAAAGAAGGGTGGTTTTATAATCGAAGTTTTATAATGAATTTTAATGAATTGTTTTATGAGATGATTGACCTGGGAGGGTTGGTTTATACTGCAGTTTTAATGATATGATTTGAATGCAGTAGCATGATAATGTTTTCCATGCTTTCATTTCAAATTCATGATTTGTCTTACATGGCATGAAAGAATGCATGATCTTGATTTACCTCATGCTAAGTATGATTTAATGATTCACATAAAATGTTATTGATGCATAAGTAGTATGATTTATATATGCACAAACAGTTTTATAAACTAAGTCATGATGAAATACATGATTTTGTGCTTGAGATTTTAATGAAAAGAAATGGATTTTAAGGGCATGACATTATGAGCATGTAGATAGTGGAGCTATCTACTTACTTGCATAATTGCCTTACTAAGCATGTGGTTTGCTCACCCCCTTATTTTCCCATCTTTTCAGAGCACTCACAGTAATTAGTAAGCGGCTGGGGACTTGCATCTTGGTATTCGCTGCTTCCCATCGAGAGACAGGTATACACATTTGTATAGTTTTGTATCTAAATATGTAATGCACAGTATTGTAAATGGATATGATGTCGGGGATGTAAGGTTATGTAAATACCATTGTATAAGTATTTAGTTAAATTCAAAGGATAGTAAACTCTGATATGTGAATGTGATTATGGAAATGGAATGGTAATTAGTATAAGGGAACTAACACCGAATCATAGCCCAACTGGTTGTAGGATGGTCACGATGAGAGAAAGGTAAGAATTAAATAATAATTGAAAAGCGAAAAATTTGTAGTGATTTTAGGTAATTTGGGTCGTGACTAGAATTACTTTATTATTTACAACCAGTGTGGTATCTTCCACCACATCAGATGAAACATCAGTAGTGTCCTGGTCCAAGGCATACATTTGCCCTCGTCCAACATCTTATTTCCGTGGTATCTACCACACATCCTACATTGTTCCGTAGCAGGTCGGGGTCCTCCAATTACAATACCCCTCAAAAGTATTCAAATTGAATACACTGGGGATTTACCAATCATCTTACCTCGTGACTTATCAACTCTAATATTTTACCAGACTACCTTTTTTCTGTTCTGACATCTCTATCATTCTCTATTCTCTTTCTGTCTCAATTTCGGCCCTTACTACCTTTCCCAATCTCAAAGGCGTGCAACTCATGATCTTATTCACATAACTATAGTTTGCGTATTGCCTCAGCATAGGTAGTGATATCTAATGGCCCAATCGGACTCTAATTGACAATCTGAGGCCTTCATGAACTTTCAGACATTCTGACTCTCACTATTCATAGTGTCAGAGTCATATCAGGGTAGGTATATAAACTGAGATTCATACTCGTTAGTCAACCAGTTCCTCTGGGTCAGAGTAAAGACTATCATCTGTTATTCCTTTAAGCAGTGTCCGGGATATTCTGTCACCGAAATATGTCTAGAAATATTTTCCATGTCCATTATGGATGTCTAACTCTTAAATGGGTCGAGCGAACTTCCACCAATGCTCCGACTCGCCCTTAAATACCATGCATACTCTGAGCAATTAGCTCGCAAAATATTCTCCACACTCCGTTCAAACCTCGCGAAGCGTGTCTCAATACTGTCTGATCTCTCTGTCGAACTCTGTCGGGCATACTCAACATCAGCCTCCACTTCAACCTCATTTTGAGTCTCATGTGGCAACTCAGTATGACTCTCGGGCCTACCTCTATGGCCTCGAGCTCGTGTACTCTTGCCCTTCTACCATAGCGGCTATCAATTTATGAGTCTATATTCTTGCATTTGAAACCAAATTCTTCGCTGCACTGCCATCTTGATATACACAATTGTATCTAAACAATGCACACTACATGGAGATGTAAACTTCCTTAACCACTAACACCGACTCATATCAGGCCAACTTAAGCTCGGATACCAAAAACCTTCACGACCCAATTTACCTAAAAATCATAGTAAATTTTTTGCTTTTCTGTTTATTATTTAATTCTTACATTTCTCTCATCGTGACCATCCTACAAACAGTTGGGCTATGATTCGGTGTTAGTCACCTCTCACCTATTAACCATTCCATTTCCATAATCACATTCACATATCAGAGTTTACTATCCTTTGACTTTCACTAAATACATACACAATGGTATTTACATAACCTTACATCCTCGACATCATATACGTTTACAGTACTGTGCATTATATGTTCAGATACAAAACTATACAAATGTGTATACCTGTCTCTCGATGGGAAGTAGCGGATACCAAGATTGCAAGTCCTTAGCCGCTCACTAACTACTGCGAGTGCTCTGAAAAGATGGGAAAATAAGGGGGTGAGCAAACCACACGCTCAGTAAGGAAATTATGCAAGTAAGTAGATAGCTCCACTATCTACATGCTCATAATGCCATGCCCTTAAAATCATTTCTTTTCATTAAAATCTCAAGTTCAGAACCATGCATACATCAATGACATAGTTTATCAAAACTATTTGTGCATATAGAAATCATGTAATTCATGCATTAAAGGCATTTTATGTGACATCATTCAATCATACTTAGCATGAGGTAAATCAAGATCATGCCATGTAAAACAAATCATGAGAAACAATTCTTTTCATGAATTTATCATTAATGCATGGAAAACTCATCATGCTACTGCATTTAAATCACTTTATTAAAACTGCAGTATAAAATAACCCGAAGGGGTTAAGCATCTCATAAATCCATCTCATTAAAAATTCATTATAAAATTATATTATAAAAGTCACCCTTCTTTTAGGGACACATTTCATAAAATCCTCTGAAAAACCTATCATCATAATAGAAAATCATAAAATCGGGGGCTTGACCTCTCCCTCGGGTCTACCCTGGTCTATCAAGACCACATGTAGGTGACTATATCAGTAACAACGAGGACTATGACCATAACCTAGTGATCCCTGGTAACACGGTACCTAGTGTACGGGGTATCACACTTGAAACGGGAGGTGGGTCGGTCCTACCCGCCAAAACAGCATAACATCAGGATTGCGAAGGTAAGGCTTGCTGCCTCGTCGCTAATGCCACTCCACTCCAACAATCCCCAAGGTACAGCGTACTCCGCGTGACATACACGGTACAACATACTCCATGAACCCAAGCTCAGTCAGGGGTGCCTGCAATAGGTCTTATCCACCCATACCATCTCTGTCTCAGTATGCACGTGTGAGCATATCATCTCACTGTGACATACAGTCTACAGGAGACTCCAACACGACTATATGCATGTCGTATAAATCCCTGTGCGAGCGAAGCTCTAGCGCGGCTCCATGCATATTCATGATATCTAAAAATCTCGTGCGAACGAAGCTCTAGCACGGTTTCATAAAATTAGTAAAATCTGCGTATGAGTAGCACTCCAGTACGACTTTAAAATGAGTTATAAATTCATATAAAACTTTGTACGAGCAAGCTCCAGCACGGTGTTATGAATCAATAAATCAAATCTCGTGTGAGTTACACTCCAGCACAGCTTTATGCATAAATAAATCAAATCTTGTGTGAGTAACACTCCAGCACGGCTTTTATGCAATTATCATATCAAAACAGGATGCGAGCTAAGCTCCAGCACCACTCATGCATGTCAAATCATTAAAACTAGTGCGAGCAATCGCTCCGGCACCATTTTATGCATATCAAGTCAAAACAAGTCAAAATAAAGTGCGAGCTAGGCTCTAGCACCTCTCATGCATGTCACAATAATAAAAATTAGTGCGAGCAACCGCTCTAGCACATTTGATGCATATGATGTCACACAAGTCAGTACGAGCAACCGCTCAAGCACATTTTATGCACAATCACAAACGCATAGACAGTGCGAGCTATGCGCCAACACTATCTATTTCCATATAAACTTGATAGTTGGGCCATTTTTCAAATAATTTTCATTTAAATCTTAATAACATTTACGTAGTGTTATATTGTGAAATTTATGCAATTACTGGCCAATCTATCGATTTGCTTTGCTTAAAAACCAAGAAAACTCCTTAAATCAGAAAATTCCTTAAATCATGCATTTCATGCATGTCATGCTTTCAACATCCTTAGGTGAATTTCCCTCAATAGGAGTAAACTAGTATTTTCCTATTTCGAGTCCTTAAAATCTTTAAACCATTTCTAGGACCTTTATACATATTCAGTGTATACATACATATTCAGTGTATACAAAAACTATTAAAATACGCGTAGTTACCTCTAGCTACTCACACAATTCCCTTACCTCATTTTTCTGTACGTCTGACCTTTCACTGATGACTCCTCACGCAGTTTGATTTACTCCCAATCCACTCTTCAGAACTACGGATAAATATTCATCAGGTCAAATACAATATATTTAATTGTATTTCATATTTTCTGGGCTTAATTTAAATCATTGAGCCCGTTTACCCATATTGGGACCGATTGCACCATAATGGGCCTTAATCGGCCTTAAGCCCGTTTTTCACTTACTATTCACATTATCGAGGTCTATTGGGCTCATTGGGCCCATCAGTATTTATTGAGCCTCATTCTAAATTCTCGAATAGATAAATTAATTATTTACGACATTTTATCTCTAATTCTAGAATATAATTCATTTTATGCGAAAATTAAATCTGTAATTTATGCGATAAATTTTTAACACACATAACGATGCAAATTATCGTAAATAAGGGATATTTACCCAAGATTCCATGATAGTACGCAAATCGAGGTTGTCTCGAGCACTCGTTTAACATCAATTGTCGAGCTACACAATTAAATATTTTTTCGGGTAAACTTTCAGTCGAATATTAATCCAATTAAATATTTTGAAATTTAAATCGGTCAATTTCGACCACTTATCGACTTACCCATAGCTCGATTGCTTCACTGAGATTTTTTCCAATTTTTTCTCTTTTTTTTTTCCTTTTTTTCTTCTTTTTTCTTTTCTTTTTGGCTGAACCGGTTCGGTCCGGTTCAACCTGGTTCAGATCGATTTGGTCTAGCCAGTTCAGTCCGGTTCGATCGGTTCAGGGCTTCGTCGATCGGTTCTCCGCCGGCTTCCATCGCCAATAGCTCCTCGGGGTCGTCCGATGCACAGATTTGGGGTCGGTTTCGTCCGAGGTGGCCGGAAAGTGGCCGATTCGGCTCTTCTCCTTTCCGCCGTCGGTACCATTTCTGTTTGGCCGTCGTTTTCGGCGTTGTCGGTCGTTCTACTGGCCGGTACTGCCACCAATCGCGTCGCCTGCGCCTGGGGAACCGCCAGCTAGGGTCAGTTGGGGCTAGATCGCCGACGAATGGCCGAATTTCTCTAAGATTTAAATGAAAATTATTTGGAAAATGAGCCAACTATCAAGTTTATATGGAAACAGATAGTGTTGGCGCATAGCTCGCACTGTATATGCGTTTGTGAGTGTGCATAAAATGTGCTTGAGCGGTTGCTCGCACCGACTTGTGTGACATCATATGTATGAAATGTGCTAGAGTGGTTGCTCACATTGATTTTTATTATTGTGACATGCATGGGAGGTGCTGGAGCCTAGCTCGCACTCTGTTTTGACTTGTTTTGACTTGATATGCATAAAATGGTACTGGAGCGATTGCTCGCATTAGTTTTAATGATTTAACATGCATGAGAGCTGCTGGAGCTTAGCTCGCATCCTGTTTTGATATGATAATTGTGCAAAAGCCGTGCTGGAGTGTAACTCGCATGAGATTTGATTTATTTATGCATAAAGTCGTGCTGGATTGTAACTCGCACGAGATTTGATTTATTGATGCATAACACCGTGCTGGAGCTTGCTCGTACGAAGTTTTATATGAATTTATAACTCATTTTAAAGTCATACTAGAGTGCTACTCATACGTAGATTTTACTGATTTTATGAAATCGTGCTAGAGCTTTGCTCGCACGAGATTTTTAGATATCATAAATATGCATGGAGCCGTGCTAGATCTTCACATTGATCAGTCCATATGAATGGAGTCTCCTTGCACGTGAGCTTAGTCAAAGGAGCATCAATCCTGAAAAATCCTTCCACAAATCTTCTGTAATACCTTGCCAAACCAAGGAAGCTTTGTACCTCTGTAATTGTTCTCGGTCTTTCCCAATCAAGTACAACTTCTACTTTACTTGGATCTACTGATACTCCTTCCTCTGAAACTATATTTCCAAGGAAAGCTATCCGATCCAGCCAAAACTCACACTTACTAAGCTTTCCATATAATTGCTTATCTCGGAGTATCTGAAGTACTAACCACAAATGCTGTGAGTACTCCTCATATGACCAAGAGTACACCAGGATATCATCAATAAAGACTATCACAGACTTATCTAGATAGCCTCTGAACACCTCGTTCATTAATCTCATAAATGCTGCAGGGGTGTTCATCAATCCAAAGGGCATCTCTAGAAATTCATAATGGCCATACCTCGTCCTGAAGACCGTCTTTGGAATATCTTCCTCCTTAATCCTCAATTGGTGATAGCCCAATCTCAAATCAATCTTAGAGAAGACCGAGGCCCCTCTCAGCTGATCAAGTAAATCATCAATCCTGGGCAATGGGTATTTATTTTTCACCCTGGCTTTATTCAACAATCGGTAGTCTATGCACAATCTGAGACTACCATCCTTTTTCCTTACGAATAACACTGGTGTTCCCCACGGTGAAACACTAGGTCTAATAAATCCTTGATCCAATAACTCTTGTAGTTGTTTCTTCAATTCCTCAAGTTCCACTAACGCCATCCTATACGGAGGTCTGGAGATAGGCTGAGTATCCGATACCAAATCAATGGTAAACTCCAGATCTCTCTCTGGTGGCAAACTTGGCAACTCTTCTGGGAAAACATTTAGAAATTCACACACCACAAGTATATCCTTAATCCTCGGATGTTCCCGATCATTATCTGATATGAATGTTTCATAACCTTCACATGAACAATCACATTTAATACTCTCAAAAGCAACATCATAATTTCCAATTACTTACAAAATTCCATATGTTTATTTACTCAATATTTCAAACGTACACTGTAGGATTCAGGTAGGGAGAAAGTTACAATCTTAGTGTAGCCAGCCAATCCATTCCCATAATTACATCAAATCCATGTATATTTAATATTATTAGATCTGCTAACATTACTCTATCTCCCACCTTTATTTCATATCCTCTACAGATTAACTCGGTTCTCTGGGATTCACACATGGGGGTATTTACATGTGTATATACTCTAAAGGTTCAAACTTCAAATTTAAACTATATGCAAAATGCTCAGAAATAAACGAATGCATGGACCCCGGGTCAATCAATACATGAGCTTTATGATTACAGACAAAGAGTGTACCTCTTATAGTTTCTGCTGAAGTGTCTGCTATTTCCTTGTCCAAAGCAAACACACGTCCTTGTGTGACGGGTTTCTTTCCTTTCTCTGCAGCAGTAGCCCATCTCTGGGGATTCACTCTCTGAGGCTGATGTCTAGTAGGCTCTGGAGCATGTGGTATTTGAGGTTGAGGATAGTCTTTCACTCTGTGACCCATGTCACCACATCTAAAACATCCACGGATCATCCTTGTACAGTTTCCCTCATGCGATTGGCCATAGTCTCTACAAACCCTTATCTCGGGCCTAACATATCGAGGGGTCTCCCTGATGATGAGATAAGCTCTAGGTCTCTCCAATCTGCCCTTCTGTACCTCAATCCTTCCTCTCCTGAAGGAACCTCTCTAAACCTCAGCCTGGGACATCGTTGACCTCTTGCCTTTATCCCTAGTCACCACTCCGAACTCATTCTGGGATTGTACAATTTCAATTCCCCTCTTAATCTCTTGTGCTCGTCTCAGAGCATCTCCAAAATTAGTAATACATAGCCCTATCAATCGATCTCTAATGATGGGCTGCAATCCATACATAAATCTCTCTGTGCGGAGCTCTTCATTCTTGAAGGTTTCTGGATCATATCTCAATAGACCGATAAATCGACTCTAATAATCGTCCACAGACATATCGCCCTATACCAGATTCAAAAACTCTACTTGCCTCCTTCTCTGGGCAGCTCGTGGTACATATTGGGCTTTTAAGGCTGTCTGAAACTCTTCCCAACCAATCACATCCTGGTGGGACATCAGAATACCCTGGGTAGTACCTCACCAATCTCGCGCTCTCCCTTTCAACATATAAGTGCTCATATTGACCCTCTCAGCATCAGTGCATCCCGAATAGTCAAATATGACTCTCAACTCAGTCAGCCACTCTTCAGCCTTAGCGGGATCCTTTTTCCCTTTGAATGCGGGCAGATTCATTTTCAAAAAGTCCTTCAGTCGAACCATACTTCTGTCATCAGGTTGAGTGACGAGAGGCACTAGGTCCATCTGTACTGGGGGCACGGGAGGTCCTTGTGGTAGTGTAGGAGAAGTACCTGAGGTATTAACTCCAAAATGTTGCGCGAATAGCGCTGCCATTTACTCAAATCCCTGTCGCACATTTGTCTCAATCTGATTAAATCGAGAGTTAGGACTCTCAGGTTGTGGGGCAGGTGGTGGAGGGGACTCTGCCTACTTCCTCGAACGACCTCGTCGTCCACTCATTCTTAATCTTAATAGGTTTCCTACGCGTACACATCAAATTTGATGGAAATCTCAATCCTCAATTCCAATTCATGACCAGACTTATATAGACACTTGGGATGTATTCTATTTCACTTAACCAACACTGACAGTACTAAACACCCTAAGTTCTGATACTAGGAAAACTTTGTGACGGCCTAGAAGCGCGAAAAATAGAGCAAATTTAAAACTGTTTACTCATCAAATCACAGTTAAGGGTATATTCTTGTGTAGTGTCATACATCATCATGCATATCATGCCTCAGGATCTCATCATTTAATAGTATATATCATATCATATACATTACTCAATTCCAAGTTAATTAATCCTAATACATCCCATACTATGTTGTACATCAATTGTCTGTAATTAAAATAATTGTCTGGGTACATGAAAGATAAATTATACCTCAAACTACAACATATATGGCCTGGAACTCAAGTCATCCACTAGCCACTACTCCGTACGTCGCAGGGAAACCCATTTCACTCAAAGGAATCTGAGGGAAGAGAAAACAGGGTGAGCTTCTAAATTGCTCAGTAAGGGGGTAAAGGACTCATCAATAATACAATGATTTGCACAACACAATCATTTTATCTTATAGTTGAAAACTCGATAAAAAATGTAGCATGACTCAATAAAACATCATTCTCATCTCATTCTCTAAAATCATGTAAAAACATAAGAGTACATAACTCAGTATAAATTACAGTTACAAGCATGTGAAAATCATGATGCAATAATGGCTTTTCTCATTAAAACGTGATAAAAATCACCGCTATAAAATGCACGTGGCACAGCCACATAACATAACTCATGTGTAAAACGAGATTAGGCAATAAAACTCATATAAAACTTGTCATGGCACAACATAATAAATCTCCTCTGGGTGCATATCCCAGACATCATCATAAGAGGGAACGTTGACATATGGTCGTGTACATGGTATATTGGACTTACGTGTTACCAGAACAAGGCCTGGCCTTACATGCTACCAAAGCAATGCCTCTCCTCATGTACACTATCATGTGGTCCCTGGGTCAGTTCCCAGGCGGCCCACTCTCTCGGTCTTACATGATACCAAAGCAAGGCCACCCAGCGTTACCAGAACGGGGTTCATCTAACATTACCAAAACAGAGGCATCTCTCATTACAAAAATGGAGGAATATCAGACTTACATGCTACCAGAGCAAGGCCCGGACTTACATGCTACTAGAGCAAGTCCTCCCAACACTACCAAAGCGGAGGAATAATCGGACTTACATATTACCAGAACAAGGCCCAGACTTACATGCTACCAAAGCAAGGCCCAATGTGTATTCAACATGACACGTCTAAGTCTCAATCAGTAGCCATTATTATATAAAATGTTTTGCCTTCACGTAGAACTCATAATGGTTTTCTCTCATAAATCTCATTTAAAACTTATCATATAAAACGTTTTGCCTTCACGTAGAACTCATAATGGTTTTCTCTCATAAATCTCATTTAAAACATTTGTGTACCTAACACAAAACATATTAAAACCGAGTTCCAACCGGTAAAACCACGCACACATTTCTCAATCTCAGTACGCCTTAACGTAGGGTCCAAATCTCTTTTCACGTTTTAAACACAAAACGGTTGTAAAACATTTTCACGCTTAGTTTATAACTCACAAAGGTTGGGCCCCAACCGGCTATAAAATTGTGTGCACTACTCATTCACAACTCATAAAAACATGCTTGTTTGCTCAAATCACTTTTCATGCTACAATTAACATCAAAACACATACACAAACGAGTTTAAGTTTTCCTTTACCTATTTGCACCTCGTATAGTGCAATCGTTCCCCTGTATCACGGACTAGTCTCGCATTCCTCTTTGGAACTCCTGAGCTATCCAACGATGTTAAAACATCAATAACTCATTATCACATAACCTCTAAATCTCTATGTGGAATCACTCCAATAAAATCACAATTTTTGTCAACTCTAATCCTTTCCTAACTATTTCATCAAAATCCAAGATTGAAGTTTAGAGATTACCCAAACTTGTGGAGTGCTCAACTCACACCTCGATTCGATTCATCTTTTGATTTCCAAATATGTTGTTCTCATTTGGGTGAGGAATAACTTTCCTTCTTGCCACAACCCTTGATTTAGACAAAAATGGGGACTTTGGAAGAGAGAGAAAGCTAGGGTTTGATTGAAATGGAGGTTTGGGAGAGAGAGAGATTGATTTTTAGGAAAACAAAGGGGTCTTTATGTAGACTGAAGTTAGGAGATCGATCTGGCTCTTAATGAGATCGATCTGCATTTGAATTTGGGGACGATTTTGGGTAATTTTATGCCTAGGAGATCGATCTACCATGGGCTGAGATCGATCTCTTAATGGCTTTATGAGATCGATCTGTTCCAATTATGAGATCGATCTCTAGTTTACAGAATGCTTCATGAGATCGATCTACTTCTTGGGGAGATCAATCTTCTCCTTTACAGAAACATTTCCAGATCGATTCCTTCCTCATGAGATCGATCTCTTCATTACAGAATCATAAGGAGATCGATCCTCTTCCGTTGGAGATCGATCTGCTCACTTAAATTCCTCCTTTCTTGTCATTTTTGGCATACCAGATCGATCCTCTCTTCTCCAAGATCGATCTGGCCCCGTAGTTTCACACTTTAATATAAATTCTCATTTATAACTCATTCATCACTTATTATTTCATTCCATACCACCTCAATATAGAGGTACATCACATTTAGTTCAATTCAATTAAACTTCATGTTCTCATTACATAGTTTAGATATGTACAAAATTCTCATATCTCACAGTTCCTGTGGGACGATAGATGTGAGAATAGTTTTCAAGAGTTGAAGCGTTGATTGACCACCGCTCCGATTCTCACCATTCATACCTGTTCAAGAGGTTTTTTTGTATATACAGATGCTTCGTACCAAAGACTGGGCTGTGTACTGATGCAGGATAGGAAGGTAGTCGCCTATGAATCTAGACAGCTGAAGGATCATTAGAGGACCTACCCGACCCATGATCTAGAGTTGAAAACCGTGGTATTCGCCTTAAAGATATAACACCATCATCTGTACGGTGGGAAATGTTAGGTATTTACTGACAGTAAGAGCCTCAAGTATCTGTTCTCACAAAAGGAGTTGAATATGAGATAAAGAAGGTGGCTCGAGCTTCTGAAGGACTATGATTGTAAAATTTTGTACCATCTGGGTAAGACGAATGTAGTAGTTGATGTACTGAGTAGGAAGCATCTCGGGTTGGTATCGTACATGATGATCAGGGAACACGAGCTGTTGAAATAGTTCACGAACCTCAGTTTAGATGCGACCCACCGGATACTGATAGTGGTTGTATGGTAGCCTGTAGTTGGAACCGGATGTGGTAGATTGTATACGGCAGGCTCAACAAATTGATCAGCAGTGCAGTGATGTTATCAGACAGATACAAAGGGGTATAGAGATTAATTTTACGTTGAGTTCATATGGATTGTTGAGGTTCAGGGTAGGATATGTGTTCTCGATGACCCAGAGATTAGGAGGTTGATCTTGACAGAAGCTCATTCATCGAAGTATACACTACATCCGAGGAGGAACAAGATGTATCAAAACCTCTGGAGAGTGTATTGATGGTCAGGGATGAAAAGAGATGTAGCGGAGTATGTGGCGAAGTGTCTTGTCTCTCAGTAGGTAAAGGTAGAGCATCAGAAGTCTGCAAGGTTATTGCAACCTCTACCTATACTAACTTGGAAATGGGAACATGTCACTAAGGACTTCATGATGGGCTTACCTAGGACCCGTAAGAATCACGATGCGATTTGGGTGATAGTGGACAGATTGACCAAGTCGGCACACTTTCTAGCTATGAGAGCCACCGATACTCTGAGTACTCTAGCGGATATGTATGTGTGCGAGATAGTGAGGTTGCATGGTATTTTTGTGAGCATTATGTCAGATAGGGATTCCCACTTGACTTCCCACTTTTGAGAACATTTTCAGGAGGCTATGGGAACCCAATTGAGTTTTAGCATAACTTTCCATCCTCAAACAGATGGTCAGTCAGAGAGGACTATACATACTTTGGAGGACATGTTGAGAGCATATGTACTGGACTTTAGAGGCTCTTGGGATGACCATTTACCACTCAAAAAGTTCACCTATAATAACAGTAATCATTCGAGTATCGGGATGGCACCATATGAGGCTTTGTATGGGAAAAGATGGGTAACCGATAAATATTTGCTTCTGACTTAGTGAGACAGGCCTCTGAGGATGTCCAGATGATTTGTGAAAGGTTATAGACAGCTCAGAGTAGACAGAAGAGTTATCCTGATAGGAGACGGAGACCATTGGAGTTTAGAGTGGGTGAGTCGATATTTTTACGAGTTTCTCCTTCTACGGGTATAACGAGGTTCGAAAAGAAAGGGAAGCTGAGTCCTCATTAAATTGGACCCGTTAAGATACTTGATAGAGTGGGAGATAAGGTCTACAGGCTAGCATTGCCACCTGAGCTAGCGAGCGTTCATAACGTTTTCCACATTTCTATGTTATGAAAGTACCACCCAGATCTGACGCATCTGATTAGATATGAGCCATTGGAGCTCAATGAGAGCATGTCATTTGTTAAGAAGCCAATTCGGATATTGGATAGGAAGGAGAAGGCATTGAGGTTGAAGACGATTCTTATAGTGAAAGTTCTTTGGCAGCATCACACTGCGGAGGAAGCTACATTGGAGTTAGAGAGTTTGATGTGGGGGAAGTACCCAGAGTTATTCACCAACTGATTTGGTTCTAATTTGGAGGACCAAATTTCCTTAGTGGGGGAGATTATGTAAGACCCACTTTTGGTTATGTATTCCCTATGATTCATATGATGTACACATTTCCATATGTTAATTGAATCATAAGAAGAGCTTTTGCTTGAATGAAATTGCAAAGAGAATGAATGAATATTCTTGAATCCATGTAATGGCTAAATAAGGGCTAAAGTGACCACCGACTAAACGAATGGAATTTAAACCATTCTGACTGAATGTAAGGACTTAAAACACGAAATGATAATGTAAGGCTCATACTTTTATATGTATTCCTTATGATTCCATGATGTACACACAAGTTACATAATATGTGAATCATAAGAAATGGACTTTTTATGCTCTAAGTGTGAATAGAATGCAAAATGATTAGTGAAGCATTTAAATGCAGTCTTTCCTTTGAAATTTTGAAAAAATTAGCAGTTAGAATCCTACAGATGAATTCCAGATCGATCTTCTTACACGACAAGATCGATCTTATAATTCCAGAATGAAATCACAAATGTTCTATAGGCAAGCAGATCGATCTCGATGTGATTCTGCATAGAAAGGACCAATCCTTTCCCAAAATCAGATCTATCTCGATTTGATTCTGCCTAGAAAGGATTGATCCCTTCCCAAGAGCAGATCGATCCCATAGCTTACTTACTAAATACTTGTATAGTTCAACCAAAGGAAGATCGATCTCTCATTATTGGAGATCGATCTTACAATACCCACTTCTATTTAAAAGCCCGACAGCCGAGTCTTCTTCCCCAGAATAGTAAATTCCTCTCTATTATAGCAAAGTGAACAAGTTTTCTCACTCTAAAATATCATCACCTTCCAAACAGATTTGAGAAAGGTTATTTTTAGCAAAGTTGTTCCTAGTGATGAGGAGAACAACATAGTCAAAAACTAGTAATTAAATTTTTGGATTGAAGGAGCAAGGTATTTCCCTAATTTCGACCAAAAGAGAATAGTCAAGCTATGTGAGTTTTCAATACACCAACTTCAATTATGTTAATCTACACATTTTTATGAGTTGATTGGTGTCTGTATGGTTGGCTGAAAGATCCTTGAGCATGCTTGATCATCCATGATCGAATATGGGTTTAGTGTGAGAAAGTGAGCTATGGTTGATTTAATGATGAATTGATTATACTATGGTGTTAGTGATGTTATATGCATGATTTTGAGATAGTTTTGTGAAATCAGTTTATCGAATTTGATGAAGTTATGAAGTGTACATAAAAGGAGTTTTTGAAAATGCATGAATGAATGGAAACCTAAGGTTAAAGCATGCATGCCAAGTGCTTGACAAAATAACTAAGTGTGTTTGCTAGCCCAATTGGCTAGGAATGGCGTGATGATGGCTAGCATTCGACCATGGTGGCGTGATGGGTGTTCGGCCACCATGCCATGGCCGAATTTGATCATGGGCCAAGCTTGATGCAATCGACCCAATAAGGTCAATGGGCTTAGAATTTGGTCCAATGAGAGATAATGGGCCTAAGGAGCCCAATAGGCCTAGGTGAAATGAATAGTGTTGTGTGAATAGGCTTAAAATGAGGTAAAGTCATTAATGTGTAATTGGGCCAAATAAGAGCAAATAGGCCCAATAAGATATATTGACTATAATGAAGAAAGAATAATGTGTTATCAGTGTTGATTGATGTGATTGATGAATATTTGTAGCTCCTAAGGATATATTCGGAGCCAATTAGACCCAATCACGAAAAGCAGGAAAGGAGGAAGAAGCAGCTTCTGAGTGATTTGAGGTAAGAGAATTTTGTTGGCTCTTAGAGATATATGTACAAATTTTTAGGCGCATTTAAAATTTCTTAAAATATCTAAGGGTCATAGAAAAGAAATAATATTTTAAGGTGTCCAGAATGGTAACCATTTTACCTTTGGAAAGGGTAAAAAATTGGAATTTTAGAAAAGATCATGAAAAGAAAGAATAAGGTGTTCTTGAGTCTTTTATCGCTTTTAGTATGTGGATAGGTAGGCTGGCTAGCATTTAAATGGCTTGCAAGAAAACAGCTTGATTTGGTTTTAATAACCATTCTTTGGAAAAAAAAATTAGCCACCTACATGGGTTTTGTGGAAATAAAGAGTATTGGAGCGCTGCTCGCACGAGATTTGACATTTTCATACATGCATTAGTGCTGGAGCAGTGCTCGCACTAGAGTTTTACATACATGAGTGCTGGAGCCTAGCTCGCTCTAGTTTTCACCTGGATTTTATGACATAGTGCTGGAGCGTTGCTCGCACTAGATGTTCACTATACATTTACAGCCGTGCTAGAGCTTTGCTCGCACATGATTTTATGACATGTTAGGAGTCGTGCTGAGAGCTTCGGGTAGATTTTGTGTCACACCGATTAATTAGGCTCGCACGTGCGTTTTGAGATATGGCATGATTTGATGTGATGATATGGATCCACGGAGTACGTTCTACCTTGCATGTAGCATGGAGTACGTTGTACCGTGCTTAGATCTTATATATACCGTCTTCGGACGAGGGATAATAAGTGTACCTCACATGATGATTTTTCATGTTTTATTTGCCGACTTGTGCACTAATTTAAACAGCATGAACTACTTTATATACCATGAACATGTGCATGAAATGATGTTTTTGGGTATGACGTGTAACTGCGTGGTTTTATGTATGGCATCACGATCATGATAGTACAGTTATCTACTTGCTCACATGATTGCCTTACTGAGCGTGTGGTTGCTCACCCCCTTATTTTCCCCCTCTACAGAGCATTTTCAGTAGATTGAGAGCGACTGAGGATTTGATTCCTGGTGTCCGTTGCATCCCATCATATAAAGGTATACACATTTGTACAGTTTGGTATCTAGACATGCAATAGCACAGTAATATTTTGAATGTAATATTTGGGGATGTAAAGAATTGTAAACACATGTAAAAATTGCAACTCTGACTATGAAATACAAGTGTTTACGTTTAAATAAAATGTGAATTGAAATGGTATGGTTGGATGAGATTAATACCGATGCATAGCCCAACTATTGGTCGTGATGTTGTTCACAATTGGAGAAATGTAAGAATAATGGATCAAAAAAATGGTAGTAATTTTTGGTCAATTGGGGGTCGTGACAACGCTGTACCGTGAGTGTTAGCCACGGAATACGATGTGTCATGATATCTTAGTGATCTTAGTGGACGGAATACGATGTGTCGTGATATCTTAGTGATCTTAGTTGGCTAAAGGGATGGTTGACCTGCTCCCCAAGCATGGGATTCCTGTACACCTGATCCGTGATTGCCTAGAATCCAATGACTATGGCCATACGTCCCTTGTTGTATGATATGATATCCCATCCTAGTCTCATGTATATTGATGTGCTAAGTGTAAAGTTTTTTCCTAAGTGTGTACTGTGTGATTTGAAATGAGTATGCATTTATCCATCTACAGAATTAATGGTTTTGCATAGATGGAAGTTGTTTTAAATGAATGCATAGGTTTTATAAGGGAAATAAATGTATGTTTTAAGCATTGTAGATAGTGTAGTTATCTATCTGCTTTCATATTTTCTTTACTGAGCGTGTTAGCTCACCTCCTTATTTCCTACTCTACAAATTCTGCGCAGTAGTGAGTCCATTGCAGTTGCTCCTACTACCATGTTCTCCAGTCCTCTAGTGGTGTAGACGTATACACTTATGAAAATTTGTATATGTAAAATAGTGCATAGTAAAGCTATCTTTTATATACAAGGGATGTATATAATAGAAACTGATGTAAATGCTTCCGTATAAATAAAAGTACCGTTTCTATTCCATTTAATGAAATTGAATTATAAAATGGATGAGATGTGGTGATGGATATTGACTAATAGCCCAACTATTGGTAGTAAGGTAAGTCGTGGAAATGGGTCGTGACAGAGGTGGTATCAGAGCAGAGTTGGTTTGATGTGAGTCAGTGTCCGTAGTTAGGAAATTATACATCCCTATAGTACTGTGCATTATTTGGATACAATTGTGTATACCAAGCTGGAAATTTGACTAAGGCACTTGTTGTTGTATATGCAAGATGTCGGATAGACGACGTAGTGGTAGAGGAGAGAGTTCGCGCTCTCAGGGACGTAGAGATGAGCCCGAGAGGGGCAGTGGGCCTAGTTCTGGTAGAGATCCACCCGATCTTAGTGATGCCGCTGAGGCACGCATAGCGCGGCTAGAGCGCTATGTAGACACTGTCATGGAGTTGTTTACATGAGCGATGGCCAAATTAGAGGGTAGAAAGGAGAACCCTAATGGTCAAGCAGTTGCACCTGAGAGACCTGAGCTTGCACAGCCTGCACCGAGACCTCAGGTTGTAGAGGCAGAGATTCCAACACCCCCTCCAGTTCAGGATGTTCCACCACCAGTTCAGGATCCTGTAGCTCCACAACATGTTGGTGGTGAAAGAGCTTATGAGTCTGACTTGGACAGATTGACACAGTTCAAGAAGTTTAGACCACCTTCATTTAGTGGGGTGAAGAACCCAATGTTAGCAGAGCATTGGATTCATAGTATGGAGAAGCTTTACAGATTTTTCCATTGCTCTGCCACAAAGAAGGTCACCTTTGCGACTTTTGTATTAGAGGGTGAGGTCGAGCATTGGTGGATGGCCACACAGTTGATTCTGAGTGCCCGACACTCGGTTGTGACTTGGGACATATTTCTAGATGCCTTTAGGAGACAGTACATTCCATCCACTACTCAGCAGAAGATGAAGATGGAGTTTATGACTTTGACTCAGGGGACCTGATCGTTGATGAGTATGAGTTTGGATTCACATCCCTGGGCAGGTATGACACAGTTACCATGAGCAGTGAGGACAGAAAGGTTCAGAAGTTTATTGAGGATTGAGACCTTCGATCAGAGCTCGATTGACCCCATTAGTACGCAGAGCTCAACTATGTGAGCAAGATTATGAGTTACATGCCTCGGAGTTAGGCAGAGACAGAGATCAAAAGAGGTCAGTTGAAGACATAGGGTCTATGAAGGGTCGAAGATTATGTGGGAAATGGCCCAAGATTGAAGAGGTATGAGGTCTGGGGAAGAGCATGAGCAGCACTTGAGAACAGTGTTACAGACCCTCCGAGATCAGAAGTTGTATGCTAAACTCATAAGTGTTATTTCTGACTGAGTAAGATATCGTTTCTGGGTCGTGTAGTCTCAAGGGATGGAGTGTCAGTGGATTCGTCCAAGATAGAGGTTATGGTACAGTGGGAGAGACCCAAGACGGTTACAAAGATCCGCGATTTTCTAGGTTTAGCAGGTTATTACCGACGATTTGTGGAGGGATTCTCTAAGCTGGCTGCTCCATTGACACGCCTCACTCTGGAGAATGTGGCATTTGAGTGGGATGATCAGTGTGAACGTAGTTTCTGTAAGTTGAAGCATCGACTGACCACTGCACCTATTCTCACCATACCCATCAGTTCATGAGGTTTTTCAGTGTATACAAATGCCTCGAGACAGGAACTGGGCTGTGTGTTGATGCAGGACAATAAGGTAGTCGCTTATGGTTCTAGACAGGTTACGAACCATGAGAGGAACTACTCGACCCACAATCTAGAGTTGGCGATCGTGGTATTTGCATTTAAGATATGGCGTCACTACTTGTACGGTGAGAAATTTCAGGTGTTTACAAGTCATAAGAGCCTCATATATCTATTTTTACAGAAAGAGTTGAATATGAGGCAGAGATGGTGGATAAAGCTTCTGAAAGATTATGATTGTGAGATATTGTACCATCCGAGAAAGTCTAATGTTGCGGCTAATGCCCTGAGCAGGAAGAGCCTCGGAGTGGTATCGTACATGATGGTCAAGGAACATGAGCTGCTCGAGTAGTTTGCTCACCTCAGTTTGGATATAGACCCTCTTGATGTTGACAGTAACTGTGTGATGACGAGCTTGCGAGTGGACCCATATTTGATTGACCAGATACGACAGGCTCAACATGTCGATCCGCTGTGTGATGATCATGCAAGTCAGATTCAAAGGGGTGATTAGTCGATTTCTTAATGAGTGGTGATGGTGTACTGAGGTTTAGAGGCAGGATTTGCATTTCGATGACCCAGAGATAAAGAGATTAATTTTAAAGGAATCTCATTTATCGAGATATACATTGCATCCGGGGAGCAACAAGATGTATCAGAATCTCCGAAGAGTGTATTGGTGGTTAGGGATGAAGAGGGATATTGCAGAGTTTATGGCGAAGTGTCTCGTATGTCAGCAGGTGAAGGTAGAGCATTTGAAGCCTGCAGAGTTGTTGCAGCCTCTACCGATACCGACTTGGAAATGGGAGCATGTCACGATGGATTCATCATGGGATTATCGAGGACTAGGAGGAACCATGATGCTATATGGGTAGTGTTAGGCAGATTGACGAAGTCCGCCCACTTTCTAGCCATGAAGTCCACTTATACTCTGAGTACTTTGACAGAGTTGTACGTAAGGGTGATCGTGAGGCGACATGGTGTTCCAGTGAGCATCGTATCGGATAGAGATTCCCGCTTCACTTCCCACTTCTGGGAACAGTTTCAGGAAGCTATGGGAACTCAGTTGCATTTCAGTACCGTTTACCATCCTTAGACCAATGGTCAGTCAGAGAGAACCATCCAAACGTTAGAGGATATGTTAAAAGCGAGTGTTATGGATTTTAGAGGCTCTTGGGATGATCACCTACCATTAGCTGAATTTGCTTACAACAACAGTTATCACTCGAGTATCGGGATGGCACCGTATGAGGGTTTGTATGGTAGAAGGTGTTGTTCCCCTATTGTTTGGGAAGAAGTGGGTGATAGGAAAGCTTTTGCTCCCAATTTAGTGCAGCAAGCCTCTGAGGTTGTTCAGCTGATATGCGAGAGATTGAGGACAGCTTAGAGCAAGCAGAAGAGTTATGCTGACACGAGACGAAGGCCATTGGAGTTCCATGTAGGTGATTCAGTGTTCTTGAGAGTTTCTCCCTCTAAAGGGATTATGAGGTTCGATAAGAAGGGTAAGTTGAGCCCTCGATATATCGGGCCATTTGAGTTACTGGAGTGAGTGAGTGATAAGGCCTACAGGCTCGCGTTACTACCGGAGCTAGCAGACATTTATCACGTCTTCCACGTATCGATGCTTCAGAAGTACCATCCAGATCCAGCCCATGTGATTTGGTATGAGCCATTAGAGCTCAAGGATGATCTGTCATATGTAGAAAGACTGATCCGATACTGGATAAAAAGGAGAAGGTGTTATGGACCAAGACGATTCCGCTTGTTAAGGTTCTCTGGCAGTACCACACTTTAGAGGAGGCTACTTGGGAGTTGGAGAGCCTGATGCGGGAAACGTACCCTCCACTTTTCAAGGAGTGACTTGGTTCTAATTTGGAGGATCAAATTTCTTGAAGGAGGGGAAGAATGTAAGGCTCATACTTTTAAGGTATGATAAAGTCGATTTAGGTTTAATTACCCCTTAACATGCATTACTTCTAGATCTTTAATGTAAGAGCTCAATTTATTTTCCCCAAACTTATTTATTTCACTAGACATTTTATTATATTTTTGTATTTTTCTTTTTTTTTTCTTCTTTTTTTTCTTTCATTTTTCTTTTCTTTTCTTTTTCTTTTTTCATTTCAATTTTTGTTTTTCGAACTTTCACTATCTCCTAATACCCATATGTACATAGCTCACAATATATCTCAATGACTTTTCATGCTTTCAGGGTAAGGGATAGGAAAAGAGTGTTTAAGCTAAGGAAATTTATGCAGGTGTATTTACAGATAAAAGCTTATTTGGCCCAGATAGGTGACTAGGGGTAAAATATGTATAGGGATGGCTAGAAAGGCTCAAACGATCCAAAGATGGCCTAAATCATCTCCCTAATTAAGTGTGATCTAATATTTCGCCATGAGATTAGATCAAACAAATTCTAGAATATGATACACAAAATCAACTGAACAAATGCAATCCTATGTCCACATAAGCTTTCTCTAAATAAATATACAGATTCATGACATGACATGTGCATAAGATGAGGAAATCACAATCAGAATCAAGACAAATTCAAGAATTCAACTTCATGTTTTTCCTATAATCATGCTTCTCAGTCAATCAAAGTCAGACTAAATCACGGGGTCATATCATCGAAATATGGGAAAACTACATGCTAAGTACTAAATCATCCTAAAATCCAACAATGCAAGCTCAAATTTTTGAAAAATTTTGAAATTTTTTTCAATTTTGCCCAAATTTTTGAAAATGCTCAAGTGATATCCCCTTAAAAAACTTAGTACGAACCTAGTGCCCACTATGAGTGACCTAGACGATTTTTCGCAAGTGCATGGGTCGTACAAGTAATAATGGGATTTGAGTCTCGAATTATCATCCCACAGAGAAGTTGATCAGCCTAATTAACTACCGGTTAATCTTACCCTAAGTATATTCTAGCAAATTATGAATTGTTCAATGGGTGATTTACTAAGTTTGAAATTAAAAGTATTGAAAGCAATAAAAATTATAAACTAAAGAAAATAAAACAGAGAAAAAATTTAATTACAGAGCTCCGAACAAATAAAGAAAATACCTACAAAAGATAATTAAAACAGTTAAAATTAATTACCGCAATTAAAAATGCAAATATGAAAATAAGAAACGAAATTAATTAAACTAAAATTAAACCATCCTAAAAAATATGCATGTAATTAAACAAATTAATAAAAATTTAAATTAAGCTAACCTAAACTCTAATAAAATAAAAATTCTATTAATCCTAAAGAAATTCGTAAATATAACTAAGAAATTAACTAACTATAAAAATAACCCTAAATTAATTATTACTCTTACTAATCACTTACTTGTCTAAATAAGTAAATATTGCATGAAAATAATGTTTTTGGATTTTCCAATTTAAAAACTAAATTATGAACTACTTCTATCTCTAAATTAATTCTAAATGCAACTCATGAGTTTCTAAAAAAAATAAAATTACCACCTAATGTATCAACTATTAACCTAATTAACACTAGTTACTAATTTAACAACAATACAAATCTATTTTTTCTAACTTATCAAAAAAATGTAAATGCCAAAAAATATTAAATCCCAACATGCTTAAAACAATTGCAATAACAGACATTATGGCCAAACATGGCCTTATCTACAATTTCCAGCTGGCTGTTGCGATCCCGAACCAAGCACTGTACACGTTTCTCTTCATGCTTCATTTCCAGGTACTCCCATGTTGGTTTCGGTCCTGTCCAGATTTGTCGTCCTGCGTTGCTGGCACCAGTGCAACATCCTGCTTCTGCCGAGCTTTTGCTCCAGACACTAACTATATCTTGCTCCAGCTGATGCCCGACTTTCTGTGCACTGATCATCGGCATACTCTTCTCAAGTGCCGTCCACTACTACTTCAGCATTGCATTACGGTTCTGTACCAACACATCCCCCTAACATCACAGCTTCCAGTTCAGCACAACTTCAGCCCCACCCCCTTCAACTTTAACCAGCAAAATAAAAAGAAAACACTAATGTAAACCGAGGCTTAAAAGAGTGGAATAATGCAGAAAATAAAATGGTCTTATGTTGAACAGTAAAGAGGAGTAAAAACAGAGCTAAACAGAGGAAGATTATCGATCCCAGTTTACTGCAAGCTCACGGTCTGGCCAACGTTACTTTGCCCGATTCAATTAGTACACCAGCAAACTCAGCCCTCCCGCGTTGCTATTCTGCTCCGATCACTGGAGTATAATACACAATCCCAGCCGCGCCATGTCCAGCAGCCATAACCCATCATCAGTCCCCTCGATACCACACAGAAAAACCAGCAAATAATATCGAAACCAAGAAGAATGCAGAAGGCTAAAACTAGTAAAAAGAAAATATATAAATATAAGTAAAAACAGTAACTGAAAATTAAATAGAAGCTGGAGAAAGTTTTAACACAAATGCAGAATCCTAGTGGTCTCGGTTTGAAATTTCATTCTCCGAGCAAGCCAATATTGCTCCACCATTTCAGTATTGCAAGACAATACACAGTATTATATCGGTAATACTGCATCAGAACATATTACTGGCATTGATGATCAAAGCATTACAAATGCTTTAGACTACAACTGAAAATGGATTGAATAAAACTTATAGCAAAAACAAGATGGTAACGGGTGAAGTAAACTGAAATGATAAAGAAAAATTTCTAAGCAACGATACTGATGAACTAAAAACAAGAATTTTTCATAATAAACTAAGTTGAATAAAATAGTAGCTATGGAGGAAAAAAATGGAGGCTAAAAACTATTCGGGAAAAGAAAACAAGGAAGGTAAAACTCTAACGTGAAGTTAACCTAAAAAAAAAAATATTCTACCGTAGATTACATTCTTTTTTTTTTTTTCAGTTGCCATCATATTCTATTTATACACACACTTAGGGGTACAATGGTAATTTTTCCATCCTAGATGAGTTAGCATTGTTTGACCACTTGTCTTCATTTTATTTACTGCAGAGTAAATATTTCCACGTCACTTGTCGGTTTGTCCAGTTGGCAGTACGATGTGGCCCGACGTGTGTCTTCCAGAAGGTTGGCACGGTGTCCGTCGATCTTATCATTTCAGAGCAAATAAAATACGGACACCTCGCATCAGCGTGTCCAGACGACGGGTGACTCGATCTGCAAATTGGAAGTGGTCCAGTCTCCTTTAGCCTGTTTTTAGCCCAATTTTGACTGAAACAAATGAGCTTCATCTGGATTTAATTTATCTGCACATTAAAGAATTTTAATTAAATAAAGGGATTAATAAAATAATATGGGGATTTAAATAATTAATTAAGAAATTAAGCACAAATAATTCTATTAAAAATAGAATTATCACACCCCCAAACTTGAGCATTTGCTTGTCTTCAAGCAAAATAAAACAAATGTAGGAATGACAAGTACCAACATAATAATTTCTCCAATATTATCCTCAAAGAAAAAGTACAAACTATGATCTCAAAGATTCACAATTATAAGTCCAACACTCAGAATCATTCACTCATAAGTCCTAACCCATATTGGACTCCTCGTGTGTGTGTGAAAATGTCAAAGCCACTATTTAGTACATTACCCGGATCAGATTATGCAAACACAGTGAATGCAAAGTCAATGACATGTGATCATTCCCATAAGTTTGCTTTTCACTTCTCTCTCCACTAATGTAGTCACACTTAATCAAAGATCAATAGGACTTCATTAAGCTTGTAATGTAAGGCTGGGGTTAAGGTATAATAAAGTCGATTTAGGTTTAATTACCCCTTAACGTGCATTACTTCTAGGATCTTTAATGTAAGAACTCAATTTATTTTCCCCAAACTTATTTATTTCACTAGACATTTTATTCTATTTTTGTATTTTTCTTTTTTTTCTTCTTCTTTTTCTTTCATTTTTTCTTTTCTTTTCTTTTTTTTTTATTTCAATTTTTGTTTTTCAAACTTTCACCATCTCCTAATACCCATATGTACATAGCTCACAATATATCCCAATGACTTTTCATGCTTTCGGGGTAAGGGATATGAAAAGAGTGTTTAAGCTAAGGAAATTTATGCAGGTGTATTTACAGAGAAAAGCTTATTTGGCCCAGATAGGTGACTAGGGGTAAAATATACACAGGGATGGCTAGAAAGGCTCAAACAATCCAAAGATGGCCTAAATCATCTCCTTAATTGTGAGATCCGCATCTTTGTATGATATTCCTTATGATTTCCATATTGTATGACATTATTATATGTTAATGGATTCATAAGATGGTTGATTCTGATTTGATAAATGTGGATGAAACGAAATAATTTACGTAAAATCGAATATGGATAAATCGGGAAAACAACGAAGCACCAAGTTTTTTTAAGGAATTTAATTGAGTTGACTGAAAATAAGGAATTGGAAATAGGGAAAAGATTGTGGATTTATGAAAGAAAGTCGATTTAATTTGGTCCCGAACACATGCAAGGGTAAAATGGTTAAAGGACCAAAATTTCGGTATAAATTTGATAAGTAATTTTCATTAAATTATGGAATTTGCGAAATCTGGATCAATACTGAGGAAAATATTTAAATTCGAGTCCGATTGATCTAGATATAAATTTATGGGAATTAATAGGAATTAATCGAGATTTTTAATTCAAAAAATTTTCCCAAAAATAATCAAAAAATATACCGGGAAAGATGAAAATAGACTGAGAAATCCATTTATTGATTAAATGGATAAAATAATAATTTTTAAGATTTTTTTGGGATATTTGGATTATTTTAATATATTTTAAGGTATTAAAATAATAATAAATGAATTAAAAAATAATAATAATAATTAAAAAAAGGAAAATGGGAAATCAGAATCGAGGAGAGAGAGAAAAATCTGAAAAATGAACCCGCGAAACCTGTGAAGAACCCGTGACGTTCGACGACCCCAGCTACCGATCGAAAAAGGAAAAGCGAAGCCCGACGGTTCCATTGGTACCGGTGACGCACTTCGACGGTCCCTATTTTCGGCGAATCAGTGATCGAAAGATCCGAGGACAAATTGCGTCGGTCCCGGTGAACGGCGGTGCCTTAGCGTCGATTCAACCACGCCGAGCCTTCCCTTGGTCGAGGCAATTCTTTTGAGCTTACTGGCTGCCGATGAGATGGCCGGAATCATCGACGACGACAAACGGGCCAAAATGGCACCGTAGCCGAGAAGGAAGAAAAAAAAGAAAAGAAAAAGAAAAAAGAAAAGAAAAAAAAGAAAGAAAAGGGAAAAAGGAAAAAAAGTGCACCCGAGGACGACTCAAAATTCGAGTAAGTGACCGAGGGTCGGGATTAACCTGCGGATAAATCTCGGGAATTCAATTTAATATTATTTTAGTGGAAAATGACCTGGATTTATATAATTATGCAGTGTTACTGTAGAGCCCGAATGAGAGCCGATTTACCTCCGATTTTCGTACCCCGCATCATATTGGGTAAGTACATTTTAATTACAATAATATGAGTCCTTTAATGCAGAGTTCAGATTATATTACGGATTTACGGATTAATTCTGCATAAAAGAAATTTTATTCGAAATTTCAACGCAATTATCGTAAATAGTATCCAGGCTATCCAATGAGTTTGGATTGAAGCCCGATGATTATTGATAAATCAAATGAGCCCAATAAACTCGAAAAAGGGATTTTAAAAGTGGAAACGGGCTAAAAAAAAGAGGTCGAGGCCTAGTAAAGTTCAATCGGGCCCAATAGAGTAAAACGGACCCAGAGCTTTAGATTCGATCAGTAAGAGTGAAATACTGATCAGTATATTTGAATTGAACCCATATGTGGTTATATGCAGCTCCGTAGATGAGCGAGTTGAACTGAGAGACCTGGTACGGTCGAGTCGGGATAAACTCGCGCATGATTCCAGGTAAGGGAATTTTATAAACACTTAGAGGTAGCTATACGTAATTTCGAGGGGATTTACATTAAGTTAAATTCATTAGCCTACCCGAAAACAGAATAATAATTTTTGCAAAAAATTATGGAAATAGTGACAAATGATTATTTTGCCCCCAGTTAGAAAATTTTCAAAAAGGGTAGTAAGGCTATGAAATTGCATGAAATTCATGATTTTAATGTTTTCATGATGATATTGCTTTAATCCAAGCAATTTATGGATAGGATGGCTATTATTTTCATGTTTTAAGTGAAAAGGCATAGGATAGGTGCCAATTGATATTTATTTAACATGTTTTGATAAAATTGAGCCACCTATCAGTGTTATATGAGTTGTAATCGTGCTTGAGCACTTCTCACACTGGATTTTATATTTAAACTCATACACAGAGTGCTGGAGCCTTGCTCGCACTATTTTACAGATTTAGTTTATATGACTACCGTACTGGAGTTTTTCTCGTACGAGGTTTTCATTAAGTTTTTATACCTACCCGCACTGGAGCAATGCTCGTACGTGGATTTGAATTAAATTTATAATCAGTTTAAGTCGTACTGGAGCGTTGCTCGTACGCAGATTTCATTGATTTCTATGAAACTATGCTAGAGCTTTGCTCGCACGAGGTTTTCAGATATCATGAATATGCATGGAGCCGTGCTAGAGCTTTGCTTGCACAGGAATTTATATGACATGCATATAGCCATGTTGGAGCCTCTTGTAGACTGTGTTTCATAGTGAGATGATATGCACACACGTGCATATTGAGATATACTTGACATGGGTGGATAAGACCTATTACAGGCACCCCTGATTGAGCATGGGTTCACGGAGTACGTTGTACTGTGTATGTCACACGGAGTACGCTGTACCGTGGGGATTGTTGGAGTGGAGTGGCATTAGCCACGAGACAGCAAGTCTTGCCCTCGCAATCCTCATATTATGCTGTTCTGGAGGGTAGGACCGACCCACCTCCTGTTTCAGGTGTGACACCCCATACACTAGGATCCGTGTGCCAGGGATCACAAGGTTATGGCCATAGTCCTGGATATTACCGATATAGTCGGTTACATGTCTCACATGATATAACTATTGGTCTTGATAGACCAGGGTAGACTCGAGGGAGGGGTCAGGCCCCGATTTTCTTATGATTTAAATTGAGATTTGATTATTCCCATAGAGGGATTTTATGAAACTTTCATTGATTTATAACCCTGTGAGAAGGGTGATTTTATAATAGAGATTTGAAAATAAAGAATTTTGTTGGAAATGGATTTTTATTTGTTGAGTGTATCATATTTTGAGCCAGATGGGGTATTTTAAAACGTATTGCTTCATTGAGCATGAGAGGTTTTCACATGAGAATCATTTCATGTTTTATATGTCGATTTCCTATTTTAAAACAGATGATATTATATATATGGCATATCATTGTTTTTACCTCATGCTCACATATATCCTGATTTCTTATCAGCATGTAGATAATATAGCTATCTACTTGTTTATATTATTGCCTTACTGAGCATGTGGAGCTCACCCTTTCATTTTCCACCGCCTTTCAGTGTTTCCACCATAGAGATAGCGGGTGTAGAGAGTAGACGGCATAGCTGATATCTGTGATTCCCATCGACTTTCAGGTATACACCATGTATAGAATTTTGTATCAGTATGCTTACAGCACAGTATTGTATATAAAAGAATATTTGGGGATGTAAATATAGAATCATATGATGTATAAACACACCAACCACTCTATTATAATATGATTGATGTCATTATATATATATATATATGTACGTGTGATATTTTAATGGTTAAAAAGGGTATATCGATATTGATTCACAACCCGACCTGTTTAGAGGAATTGTCACGAGGAGGTAAGAAAGAATTTTCAAAAGCAAAAAATTTATACTGATTTTGGTAGTATTTGGGTCGTGACAGTAAAAGTGGTATCAGAGCGGAGGTTGGCAAGACGTGAATCAGTATCGATAAGTATGCAATTAAGAGTTAGAGTTGGTCGGATAAGAGTTGATAGTGGTCGTTGAGGAAAATTACATCCCCCTTAGAACTGTGTTGTATGAGATGTCAAGTGTATACTAGGTGGGAATTTACTTAACAAATGAATTTGGATTACAGGAATTGCATTATGCCGGTCACCCGCAGTGGTACAGGGGCTAGTACGCGTGCTAGAGGCCGTAGGGGCAGGCCTAGAGGCCGTCGTAATGGTATACAGATTGGTCAAGTACCCGAAGGTACTGTTGTGAGACCAGATGAGATTGAGGCACGCTTCACTAGACTTGAGTGGAGTATTGAGAGCCTGGCTGAGATAGTAGCGCAACAGACAGTGCTCAGGGTAGAGATAGGCGAGATCTTGCGGGACAGGCAGCAACTGATCTCGAGATGCCAACACAAGCCACAGAGTTACCCAAGGTTTAGGCTCAGGCTGCAGAGGCAGTGAGACCCCAGCCAGCTCAGGATGCTGGATATGAGTGTGACCTTGATAGATTTAGACATTTTCAGAAGTTTAGACCTCTAGTCTTCCATGGGAAGAAGGACCCAGTAGTAGCTGAGGATTGGGTGTATCAAATGGAGAAGCTATATAGGCTTTTCAGGTGCACTACTATTGAGAGGGTTACTTTTTCCGTATATGTATTTCAGGGAGCGACAGAGCATTGGTGGAGATCTACCGAGCCGATTTTGAGAGCTCGACATGTTGAGGTCACATGGGAGATATTTTTGGATGCCTTTAGGAGGCAGTATGTTCCCGCTACTGCACAACAGAAGTTGAGGATGGAGTTCATGAGTTTGGTTCAGGGGAACTAGTCTATTGATGAGTATGAGACTTGATTCATCTCTTTGGGGAGATATGATTTAGAGACGATAAGCAGTGAGGATCGAAAGGTCCAGAAGTTTATAGATGGACTGAGACCAGCCATCAGATCTCGGTTGGCTCCCTTTGATGTTTTGACTTATGAGGAGGCAGTACATAGAGCTCAGCTGTGTGAGCAGGATTATGAACGGAACGTCTCTAAGACAGGAAAGTTTAGTAGGAGTCGAGACAGAGACCGAAAGAGACCCGAGAGAGATAGATTTTTCAGGAGAGGGGTACGGCTCTTGGATAAGAGGTCAAAGATTGAGGAGGTTCAGGAGAGGACAGATAGACCCCCTGTTCATCCAGCTTTACCACCAGCTATAGGCATTATCATTGGAGGACCACGCCCTACTACTGATCGAAGTAGGCGATATGGCAGATATCATGGTACCAGACCTTGTCCAGTGCCTATAGCTACTACTGTAGTATGTTATCATTGTGGGAGGCTAGGGCATGTGGTTAGAGATTGCCTAGAGAGACAGGATACTGCCCCACAGAAGGAAAAGGAGCCGGAGAGAGCTCCAGTTCAGGTTCCTACTCAGAGGAGGAGAGCTATTGTCGAAGAGAAAGGGAAGCAAGTGATGGGTATAGGGCGAGTTCATGCTTTGGACCAGGATATGGCAAATCAGTCGTCTGATGTGGTGAAAGGTACCATCTTGATCTTTGATTTAGAAGCTTATGTTTTGATTGATCCTGGTGCCACGCATTCATTCGTATCACCTTCATTTGCATATAAATTGTCTAAGTATGTAATGCTTGCCCCTCTGAGTAGTAAATTGTTAATACTTACCCCCATAAACACTAGTCAACTAGTACAGTATGTAGTTAAGGACTGTAAATTGAATGTCGGGGAAAAAGAAATGTCAGCCGACCTTATTTTGATGTATATGAGGGACTTCGATGTCATACTAAGAATGGATTGGTTGGCTGCCAATCGTGTTGTGTTAGATTGTTTTTCTAAGATGTTAACATTAAATACCCTCGAAAGATGTGTTGTAAAATTTCCCTGAAATGTAATGGAATCAATGGTTGTTGTAAAAGGAGCAATGAAATTTTGCTGGCTTAATGATTTATATTTTGAAGGATTCATCACATATGTGGTTGATACGGACCAGGTACGACCAGATTTGAGAGATATTCCAGTGGTTAGGGAGTTTCCTGATGTCTTTCCAGACGATTTACCAGGATTACCACCAGCCAGAGAGATGGAGTTTGGGATAGATTTAGTACCTGGTACAGAATCGATTTCGAGACCACCATAGAGGATGGCTCCGATCGAGTTAGAGGAGATGAGGAAGCAGTTACAAGATTTGCTTGAGAAGAGGTTTATGAGACCGAGCGTATCACCTTGGGGGCTCCGGTCTTGTTTGTGAGGAAGAAAGATGGCAGCCTCCGATTGTGTATGGATTACAAATTATTGAATAAGGCTATCATTAAGAATAAGTATCCCCTTCCACGCATTGACGATCTGTTGGAACAGCTTCGAGGAGCACAGGTCTTTTCTAAGATTGATCTGAGGTCTGGGTATCATCAGCTGAGGATACGGAGGGAGGATGTGCCCAAGACAGCATTTAGGACCTGTTATGGTCATTGCCATTCGGGTTTACTAATGCCCCCGCAATATTCATGGCTTTGATGAACGATGTGTTCAAGCCATACCTGGATCGGTTTGTAATTGTGTTTATCGATGATATTTTGGTATACTCCAGATCCAGGGAGGACCACGAGCAACACTTGAGGATAGTTCTACAGACCCTTAGAGAGAGACAGTTGTATGCCAAACTCAGTAAGGTGACTTTTGGTTGGAGCAGATTTCTTTTTTGGGCCATGTGGTATCGAGGGATTGGGTGTCAGTGGACCCATCCAAGATTGAGGCAGCTGTTCAGTGGAAGTGACCCAGGACAGTTACTGAGATTCGAAGTTTTTTGGGTTTGGCAGGATACTACAGGGGATTTGATAAGGGTTTCTCTAGATTAGCTGCTCCGTTGACACGTCTCACACCGAAGGATGCTGAGTTTGTGTGGGATGATGCCTGTGAGAGGAGTTTTCAGGAGCTGAAGCGTCGGTTGACCACTGCTCCGATTCTCACCATACCTACCAGCTCAGGAGGTTTCTTGGTATATACAGATGCATCGCATCAGGGATTGGGCTGTGTACTGATGCAGGATGGAAGGGTACTAGCCTATGGATCTAGACAGCTGAAAGATCACGAGAGGAACTATCCGACCCATGATTTGGAGTTGGTGGCCATAGTGTTTACACTAAAGATATGGTGCCATTACCTATATGGTGAGCAGTTTCAGTTTTTTATAGACCATAAGAGTCTGAAGTATTTATTCTCGTAGAAGGAGCTGAACATGAGATAGAAGAGATGGCTCGAGCTCCTGAAGGACAATGATTGCGAGATATTATACCACCCGGGTAAGGCTAATGTAGTTGTTGATGCTTTGAGCAGGAAGAGCCTAGGGTTGGTATCATTTATGATGGTTCAGGAATAAGACCTACTAGAGCAGTTCGCGAGCCTCAGTTTAGACATAGTACCCCCTGAGATTGACAGAGTTGAGATCATTGCGAGCATGAGGTTGGAGCCGGAGTTGATTGATCGTATTCGATAGGCTCAGCAGAATGATCAGGGATGTATTCAGTTGATGAGTCAGGTACAGGCAAGTACAGATACAGATTTTGCATTGAGTACTGATGGTTTACTGAGGTTCCGCGGTAGGATATGTGTTCCCGAGGATCCAGAGATCAGGAGGATGATTCTATCAGAGGCTCACTCAGCAAGGTATACAGTACATCCGGGGAGTACGAAGATGTATCAGAATCTCCAGAGAGTTTTTGGTGGTCTGGGATGAAGAGAGACATAGTAGAGTATGTCGCGAGATGTCTCATCTGTCAGCATGTAAAGGTAGAGCATCAGAAGCCTGTAGGATTATTGCAACCTCTACCGATACCGACATGGAAGTGGGAGCATGTCACCATAGATTTTATGATGGGATTATGGAGGACCCGCAAAGGTCACGATGCCATCTGGGTGATTGTGGATAGACTGACGAAATCTGCCCTTTTCTTAGCTGTGAGAGCTACAGATGCTCTGAGTACGTTGGCGAAATTATATGTTCGAGAGATTGTCAGGCTACATGGCGTTCCAGTGAGTGTTATTTTTGATAGGGATGCCCGCTTCACTTCCCATTTTTGGGAACACTTTCAAGAAGTGTTGGGGACACAGTTGAGATTTAGCACCGCTTTTCATCCTAAGATAGATGGTCAGCCAGAGAGGACTGTACAGACTCTGGAGGATATGTTGAGAGCGTGTGTACTAGATTTTGGAGGCTCCTGGATGATCATCTTCCATTAGCCGAGTTCACCTAGAATAACAGTTATCACTCAAGTATCGGGATGGCACCGTATGAGGCATTGTATAGTCGCAGATGTCGTTCCCCTATTGGATGGGAAGAGATTAGTGACAGACTATTATTTACTCCTAACTTGGTTCAGCAGGCTACTGAGGATGTCAGATTGATATGTGATAGATTGCGGATAGCTCAGAGCCGACAGAAGAGTTACGCTGACAGGAGACGCAGACCACTAGAGTTTGCCGAGGGTGAGTCGGTGTTTTTGAGAGTTTCTCCTTCCAAGGGTATCATGAGGTTCGGTAAGAAAGGTAAACTGAGCCCTCGTTTTATTGGACCCTTTGAGATTCTGGAGCGAGTGGGAGATAAGGCCTATAGATTGGCATTGCCACCAGAGTTGGCAGGTGTACATAGTGTCTTCCACGTTTCTATGTTTCGGAAGTACCATCCGGATCCGTCACATGTGATTCACTATGAGCTGTTAGAGCTCAGTGACAGTATGACATATGTTGAGAGACCGATTCAGATTTTGGATAGGAAGGAGAAGGTATTGCTATCCAATACGATCTCCCTGGTGAAGGTTCAGTGGCAGTATCACACTCCGGAGGAAGCTACCTAGGAGTTAGAGAGCATGATACAGGAGAAGTACCCGGAGTTGTTTACCGATTGATTTGGTTCAACTTTGGAGGACCAAATTCTTTTAGTGGGGGAGATTGTGAGATCCGCATCTTTTTATGATATTCCTTATGATTTCCATATTGTATGACATTATTATATGTTAATGGATTCATAAGATGGTTGATCCGAATTTGATAAATGTGGATGAAACGAAATAATTTACGGAAAATCGAATATGGATAAATCAGGAAAACAACGAAGCAACAAATTCGTTTAAGGAATTTAATTGAGTTGACTAAAAATAAGGAATTGGAAATAGGAAAAAGATTGTGGATTTATGAAAGAAAGTCGATTTAATTTGGTCCCGAACACGTGCAAGGGTAAAATGGTCAAAGGACCAAAATTTCGGTATAAATTCGATAAGTAATTTTCATTAAATTATGGAATTTGCGAAATCTGGATCAATTCCGTGGAAAATATTTAAATTCGAGTCCGACTGATCTAGATATAAATTTATGAGAATTAATAGGAATTAATCGAGATTTTTAATTCGAAAAATTTTCCCGAAAATAATCGAAAAATATACCGCGAAAGACAAAAATAGAGTGAGAAATTCATTTATTGATTGAATGGATAAAATAATAATTTTTAAGATTTTTTGGGATATTTGGATTATTTTAATATATTTTAAGGTATTAAAAAAATAATAAATGAATTAATAAATAATAATAATAATAATTAAAAAAAAGGAAATTGGAAATCAGAATTGGGGAGAGAGAGAAAAACCCGAAAAATGAACCCGCGAAACCCGTGAAGAACCCGTGACATCCAACGAGCCACCGACGTCTGACGAGCCCAGCTACCGATCAAAAAAGGAAGAGCGAAGCCTGGCGGTTCCATTGGTACCGGTGACGCTTGTCGACGGTCCCTATTTCAGGCGAATCGGCCACCGAAAGATCCGGGGAGAAATCGCGTCGATCCCGACGAACGGCGGTGTCTTAGCGCCAATTCAACCCCGTCGAGCCTTCCCTTGGCCGAGGTGGTTCTTTTGAGCTTACTGGCTGCCGACGAGATGGTCGGAATCACCGGTGACGACAAACGGGCCAAAACGGCACCGTAGCTGAGAAGGAAGAAAAAAAAAAGAAAAGAAAAGGGAAAAAGGAAAAAAAGTGCACCTGACGACTCGAAATTCGAGTAAGTGATTGAGGGTCGGGATTGACCTACGGATAAATCCCGGGAATTCAATTTAATATTATTTTAGTGGAAAATGACCCGAATTTATATAATTGTGCAGTGTTACTGCAGAGCCCGAACGAGAGCCGATTTAGCTCCGATTTTTGTACCCGCATCATATTGGGTAAGTACATTTTAATTACGATAATATGAGTCCTTTAATGCAGAGTTTAGATTATTTTACGGATTTACGAAATAATTCTGCATAAAATGAATTTTATTCGAAATTTCAACGCAATTATCGTAAATAGTATCTGGGCTATCCAATGAGTTTGGATCAAAGCACGATGATTATTGATAAATCAAATGAGCCTAATAAACCGAAAAAGGGATTTTAAAAGTGGAAACGGGCTAAAAAAAGGGTCGAGGCCCATTAAAGTTCAATCGGCCCCAATAGAGTAAAACAGGCCCAGAGCTTTAGATTCGATCAATAAGAGTGAAATACTGATCATTATATTTGAACTGAACCCATATGTGGTTATATGCATCTCCGTAGACGAGCGAATTGGACAAAGAGACCTGGTACGACCGTGTCGGGATAAACTCGCGCATGATTCCAGGTAAGGGAATTTTATGAACACTTAGAGGTAGCTGTACGTAGTTTCAAGGGGATTTACATTATGTTAAATTCATTAGGCTACCCGAAAACAGAATAACAATTTTTACGAAAAAAATATGGAAATAGTGACAAATGACTATTTTACCCCCAGTTAGGAAAATTTCAAAAAGAGTAGTAAGGCTATGAAATTGCATGAAATTCATGAATTTAATGTTTTCATGATGATATTGCTTTAATTCAAGCAATTTATGGATTGGTTGGCTATTATTTTCATGTTTTAAGTGAAAAGGCACAGGATAGGTGCCAATTGATATTTATTTAACATGTTTTGATAAAATTGAGCCACCTATCAGTGTTATATGAGTTGTAATCGTGCTTGAGCACTGCTCGCACTGGATTTTATATTTAAACTCATACACAGAGTGATGGAGCCTTACTCGCACTATTTTACAGATTTAGTTTATATGACTACCGCACTGGAGTTTTTCTCGTACGAGGTTTTCATTGAGTTTTTATACCTATCCGTACTAGAGTAATGCTCGTACGTGGATTTGAATTAAATTTATAATCAGTTTAAGTCGTATTGGAGCGTTGCTCGTACGCATATTTCATTGATTTCTATGAAACCGTGCTAAAGCTTCGCTCGCACGAGGTTTTCGGATATCATGAATATGCATGGAGCCGTGCTAGAGCTTCGCTCGCATAGGAATTTATATGACATGCATATAGCGATGTTGGAGCCTCCTGTAGAATGTGTGTCACATTGAGATGATATGCTCACACGTGCATATTGAGACATACTTGACATGGATGGATAAGACCTATTACAAGTACCCCTGATCGAGCTTGGGTTCACGGAGTACGTTGTACCGTGTATGTCACATGGAGCACGCTGTACCGTGGGGATTATTAGCCACGAGACAGCAAGTCTTGCCCTTGCAATCCTGATATTATGCTGTTCTGACGGGTAGGATCGACCCACCTCCCGTTTCAGGTGTGACACCCCGCACACTAGGATCCGTGTGCCAGGGATCACGAGGTTATGGCCATAGTCCTGGATATTACCGATATAGTCATTTACATGTCTCACATGATATAACTATTGGTCTTGATAGACTAGGGTAGACCCGAGGGAGGGGTTAGGCCCCGATTTTCTTATGATTTCAATTGAGATTTGATTATTCCCACAGAGGGATTTTATGAAACTTTCATTGATTTGTAACCCTGTGAGTAGGGTGATTTTATAACGGAGATTTGAAAATAAAGAATTTTGTTGGAGATGGATTTTGATTTGTTGAGTGTATCAAATTTTGACCCAGATGGGGTATTTTAAAACGTATTGCTTCATTGAGCATGAGAGGTTTTCACATGAGAATCATTCCATGTTTTATATGTCGATTTCCTGTTTTAAAACAGATGATATTATATATATGGCATATCATTGTTTTTACCTCATGCTCACATATATCCTGATTTCTTATCAGCAAGTAGATAGTATAGCTATCTACCCGTTTGTATTATTGCCTTACTGAGCATGTGGAGCTCACCCTTTCATTTTCCACCCACTTTCAGTGTTTCCACCATAGAGATAGCGAGTGTAGAGAGTAGACGGCATAGCTAATATCCGTGATTTCCATCGACTTTCAGGTATACACCATGTATAGAATTTTGTATCAATATGCTTACAGCATAGTATTGTATATGAAAGAATATTTAGGGATGTAAATATAGAATCATATGATGTATAAACACACCAACCACTCTATTATAATATGATTGATGTCATTATATATAAATACGTACGTGTGATATTTTAATGGTTAAAAAGGGTATACCGATATTGATTCACAGCCCGACCTGTTTAGAGGAATATGTCACGAGGAGGTAAGAAAGAATTTCCAAAAGCGAAAAATTTGTACTGATTTTGGTAGTATTTGGGTCTTGACACTAATTAAGTGTGATCTAATATTTCACCTCAAGATCAGATTAAACAAATTCTAGAATATGATGCACAAAATCAACTGAACAAATGCAATCCTATGTCCACATAAGCTTTCTCTAAATAAATATACAGATTCATGACATGACATGTGCATAAAATGAGGAAATCACAATCAGAATCAAGACAAATTCAAGAATTCAACTTCATGCTTTTCCTATAATCATGCTTCTCAGTCAATCAAAGTCAGACTAAATCATGGGGTCATATCATCTGAATATGGGAAAACTACATGCTAATTACTAAATCATCCTAAAACCCAACAATGCAAGCTCAAATTTTCGAAAACTTTTGAAATTTTTTTTAATTTTGCCCAAATTTTTGAAAATGCTCAAGTGATATCTCCTCCCCCAAACTTAAAGTGCACAATGTCCTCAGTGTGCAGATAATATAAACATTTAAGCTCAAGAACAGAGTACTCCCCTTTTTGATGATGATGACGAACAACTGAAACTTGATTGAAAGCATAATACTAGAAAAGAAATCTGCAAAATAAACAAAGAAAGAAAAATACAAAAGAAAAGAACTGTACAAAAAGTGAAAAAGAAAAATAAATCCACTTCAAATGCAGCTAAAGAACGCGACACTCGGTAGCAGGGCGAAGAGTAGGTGGATCCGCCAGAGTTTTGAAAGAATGTTAACAGTTAAATCCTCCTAAGCTCTATCTACTTCCCTCCTTCTTTGAGATTTCTTATGCTCAAGCCTTATATCCTCCTCAATCTCCATCTTAAAACACTCTTGAGAGTCATCAAGGAGCTTCAAAGGTTTGAAAACTTCAAACTTCACTTCCTGATCTTGGACTCTCATAGTCAATTCCCCATTTTGTACATCAATTAATGTTCTACCAGTCGCTAGGAAAGGTCTTCCTAGTATAATGGGGACTTCCCTATCTTCCTCCATGTCCAACACGATAAAATCTGCAGGGAAAATAAATTTGTCCACCTTTGGATATTTAATGGATAGATCAGCTAGCTGAAGGGTCACTGTGGAGGGTTTGGCATCAATTTCTGATAAATCGACAAAGGCATCAATTTATACTGGCTCCTAAATCACACAGGGCTCTACCAAAGAATAGATTTCCAATTGTGCAGGGTATGGTAAAACTCTCAGGATCCTTGAGCTTGGGGGGTAGTTTCCTCCAAATAATTACACTACATTCCTCAGTTAAGGCCACCGTCTCATAATCTTCCAATCTTCTTTTCCTAAAGAGGATATCCTTCAAAAACTTCACATAACTTTGCATTTTCTCTAAGGCATCTGTGAAAGGAATGTTAATGTGAAGATTCTTAAAAACCTTAAGGAATTTAGCGAATTGTTGATTTAGTTTTTTATTTTGGAACCTCTGAGGAAAAGGTACTGGTGGTCTAACTGGAAGAGATGTAGTGGAAACATTTGCAGCCTCAGAGGACGAGGAAGGCTGTGAAGTAAAAAAAGGTATAGATGAAGAAGCGCCTAGCTTTGTTTCCTTTGCAGCCCGATCCTGATGTTCCTGCTCTTTCTGAGCTGCCTCTTTAGAACCTATAGGTTTTTCAACTATGGGTTGTTCAGGTCCAGACTTAACTTGTGGCTCATCTAGCTCTCTGCCGCTCCTAAGGGTGATGGATTTCACATGTTCTTTACCCTCCCTTTGCCTAACAGGATTAGCTTCAGTGTTACTAGGACGGGTCCCTTAAGAATGTTGGCTAAGAGCATTTGCTATTTGTCCCACCTGAACCTCTAAGTTCTTAATTGAAGCAACTTGATTTTACAGGATCGTTGAGAACATCTCCTCTAGTGTAGGCTTCTTCTCAGCTGCTGGTGCATGTAAATGTTGGGGCTGCATAGGTTGTGGTGGTGGTGGTGGTTGATGGAAGTGAGGTGGACGATACTGAAATTGAGGTGAGGATGGATGATATGGAAATTACGGCTATGGTGGTACATGAACCGGTGGAGCTTGAATACTAGGGGGTCCTACAGGTCTACAATTAGAAAATTGCCCTTGGTTTTGGCTCCAGAAAAAGTTAGGATGGTTCCTCCACCCTGGGTTGTAGGTGTTTGAAAAGGGGTTGTTATGTTACTTCTGAGATGGGGTAACATACTGAACCAATTCTAAGTTAAGCGGACACCAATCTACAGAGTGTGTATCACTACACAGCTCGCAGGAAAGAAAAGGACTTTGGACAGAATACACAGGGTTAGGACTGCTGAAAGGATTATGCTGGGTACTGAGCGACTCTACCTTCTTCGTAAGGTTAGCGATTTGAAAGGTCAAGGTAGACAGCGTGTCGAGCTCATAGATACCCCTTCTTAGGCAATTGCCTCTCTGAGGACCATAAATAGTTGTTAGCAGCCATCTTGTCTAACAACTCGTAAGCTTCCTTCTCTTTTTTGCACATTAGAGCTCCATTCGCAGCAGCATCAACGATAGAAGGTTTGGACTTGCAGCCGTAAAGGTAGGCCATGGTGAGGGCACTTCGTAAGAAGTTCCTTATATCGTTCCCATGCTTCGTAAAGAGATTCAGAATTGAACTAGGCAAAGGAAGATATGTTACTATGGAGTTTGGCCATTTTAGAGGGAGGGAAAAACTTAGCTAGAAATTGATGGGCTAACTCGTCCCATGTAGAAATGGATCCTGGAGGCATGGAGGTTAACCAGTGTCGCGCACTATCCCTAAGCGAGAACGGGAATAATCTAAGCCTAAGCGCATCATCAAATAATCCATTGTGCTTGAAGATGTTGCACAAGTCCAGAAATTGCCCGAGGTGAGCATGTGGGTCGTCATGCGGAAGCCCACTGAACTGTAGTGAAGTCTGGATTATCTGGAGGATTGAAGGCTTAATTTTGAAATTGTTTGCAGGGACAGCTGGTGGCCTAATGCCGGTATAATAACCTCCAATAGTCAGCATTGCATAATCTCTAACGGTCCTAATTTCCATATTTTCTGTCATGGTGTTTTGCAGCGGAGCTAATAATTTCCTAGAATCCTTTCGAATTTTCCTAAGGGTTCTTTCAATTTCAAGATCTAAAAGAAAGCAATTTTAACTTCTAGCTCTACGCATGCAAACATCAAAAAGTCCTTAAAATTTTTTAAGTTTTTTAATTTTTTCAATTTTTTTTTAGAAAAATTTACTAAACTAAATTGAGGCTCAAAATATTTACAACCTAAATATTTACAAGCTAGAATTACATCTAAGCATAATTTTATCGATATTAATTACTGGCTAATTTTCCTTCCCCGACAACGGCGCCAAAAACTTGGTACGAACTTAGTGCCCACTATGAGTGACTTAGACGATTTTTCGCAAGTGCACGGGTCGTACAAGTAATAATGAGATTTGAGTCCGAATTATCGTCCCACAGAGAAGTTGATCTGCCTAATTAACTACCGGTTAATGTTACCCTAAGTATATTCTAGAAAATTATGAATTGTTCAGTGGGTGATCTACTAAGTCTGAAATTAAAAGTACTGAAAACAAGAAAAATTATAAACCAAAGAAAATAAAACAGACCAAAAATTTACTTACAGAGCTCCGAGCAATTAAAGAAAATACCTACAAAAGATAATTAAAACAATTAAAATTAATTAAAGCAATTAAAAATGCAAATATGAAAATAAGAAAAGAAATTAATTAAACTAAAATTAAACCATCCTAAAAAAATATGCATGTCATTAAACTAATTAATAAAAATGTAAATTAAGCTAACCTAAACTCTAATAAAATAAAAATTCTATTAATCCTAAAGAAATTCCTAAATATACCTAAGAAATTAACTAACTATAAAAATAACCCTAAATTAATTAATACTCTAACTAATCACTAACTTGTCTAAATAAGTAAATATTGCATGAAAATAATGTTTTTGGATTTTTCAATTTAAAAACTAAATTATGAACTACTTCTATCTCTAAATTAATTCTAAATGCAACTCATGAGTTTCTAAAAAAAAAAAAAATTACCAACCTAATGTATCAACTATTAACCTAATTAACACTAGTTACTAATTTAACAACAATAAAAATCTATTTTTTCTAACTTATCAAAAAATGTAAATGCCAAAAAATATTAAATCCCAACATGCTTAAAACAATTGCAATAATAGACATTATGGCCAAACATGGCCTTATCTACCATTTCCAGCTGGCTGTTGCGGTCCCGAACCAAGCACTATACACGTTTCTCTTCATGCTTCATTTCCCGGTACTTCCATGTTGGTTTCAATCCTGTCCAGATTTGCTGCCCTGCGTTGTTGGCACCAGTGCAACATCCTGCTTCTGCCAAGCTTTTGCTCCAGACGCTAACTATATCTTGCTCCAGCTGATACCCGATTTTTTGCTGCACTGATAATCGGCATACTCTGCTCAGGTGTTGTCCACTGCTGCTTCAGCATTGCATTACGGTTCTTTACCAACACATCCCCCTAACATCACAGCTTCCAGTTCAGCACAACTTCAGCCCCACCCCCTTCAACTTTAACCAGCAAAATAAAAAGAAAACACTAATGTAAACCGAGGCTTAAAAGAGTGGAATAATGCATAAAATAAAATGGTCTTATGTTGAACAGTAAAGAGGAGTAAAAACAGAGCTAAACAGAGGAAGATTATAGATCCCAGTTCACTGCAAGCTCACGGTCTGGCCAACGTTACTTTGCCCGATTCAATTAGTACACCAGCAAACTCAGCCCTCCTGCATTGCTATTCTGCTCCGATCACTGGAGTATAATACAGGATCCTAGTCGCGCCATGTCCAGCAGCCATAACCCATCATCAGTCCCCTCAATACCACACAAAAAAACCAGTAAATAATATCGAAACCCAGAAGAATGCAGAAGGCTAAAACTAGTAAAACAGAAAATATATAAATATAAGTAAAAATAGTAACTGAAAATTAAACAGAAGTTGGAGAAAGTCTTAACACAAATGCAGAATCCCAGTGGTCTCGGTTTGAAATTTCATTCTCCAATCAAGCCAATATTGCTCCACCATTTCAGTATTGCAAGACAATACACAGTATTAGACCGGTAATAATGCATCAGAACATATTACTGACATTGATGATCAAAGCATTACAAATGCTTTAGACTACAACTGAAATTGGATTGAATAAAGCTTATAGTAAAAACAAGATGGTAACGGGTGAAGTAAACTGAAATGATAAAGAAAAATTTCTAAGCAACGATACTGATGAACTAAAAACAAGAATTTTTCATAATAAACTAAGTTAAATAAAACAGTAGCTATGGAGAAAAAAAATGGAGGCTAAAAACTATTCGAGAAAAGAAAACAAGGAAGGTAAAACTCTAACGTGAAGTTAACCTAAAAAAAAACAAACTATTCTACCCTAGATTACATTCTTTTTTTCCATTGCCATCATATTCTATTTATACACACACTTAGGGATATAATGGTAATTTTTCCATCCTAGATGAGTTGACATTATTTGACCACTTGTCTTCATTTTATTTGCTGCAGAGTAAATATTTCCACATCACTTGTCAGTTTATCCAGTTGACAGTGCGATGTGGCCCGAGTGTGTCTTCCAGAAGGTTGGCACGGTGTCCGTCGATCTTATCGTTTCAGAGCAAATAAAATACGGGCACCTGGCATCACGCATGTCCAGACGACCAGTGACTCGATCTGCAAATTGTAAGTGGTCCAGTCTCCTTAAGCTCGTTTTCAGCCCAATTTTGACTGAAACGACTGAATTTCATCCGGATTTTATTTACCTGCACATTAAAGAATTTTAATTAAATAAAGGGGATAATTATTAAAATAGTATGGGGATTTAAATAATTAATTAAGAAATTAAGCACAGATAATTCTATTAAAAATAGAATTATCACTTATGATTCCATGATGTACGTACTAGTTACATGTTATATGAATCATAAGAGATGTAAGGCACGTGAATTTTATGTACCCTTTATGATTCCATGCTGTACACACAAGTTACACAATATGTGAATCATAAGAAATGGACCTTTTATGCTCTAAGTGTGAATAGAATGCAAAATGATTAGTGAAGCATTTAAATCCAATCTTGCCTTTAAAATTTTGGAAAAGTTAGCAATTGGAATCCTACAGATGAATGCCAGATCGATCTTGTTTCACGACAAGATCGATCTTGTAATTCCAAAATAAAATCACAAAGGTTTTCTAGGCAAACATATCAATCTCGATTTGATTCTGCCTAGAAAGGATCAATCCCTTCCTAAAAACAGATCGATCTATATTTGATTCTGCCTAGAAAGGATCGATCCCTTCCCAAGAGCATATCGATCCCATAGTTTATTTACTAAATAGTTCAACCGAAGGAAGATCGATCTCTCACCATTGGAGATCGATCTCACAATACCCAATTCTATTAAAGTTTGACAACCAAGTCTTCTTCCCCAAATAGCAAATACCTCTCCATTATAGCAAAGTGAACAAGTTTTCAAACTCTAAAATATCATCACCTTTCAAACAGATTTGAGAAAGGTTTCTTTTAGCAAAGTTGCTCCTTGTGATAAGGAGAACAACATAGTAAAAAAATTAGTAGTTGAATTGCTAGATTAAAGGAGCAAAGTGTTTCCCCAATTTCGGCCAAAAGAGAAAAGTCAAGTTAGGTGAGTTTTCAATACACCAACTTCAATTATGTTAATCTAGACATTTTTATGAGTTGATTGGTGTATGTATTGTTGGCTGAAACATCCTTGAGCATGCTTAATCACCCATCATCGAGTATGGGTTTAATGTGAGAAAGTGAGAGAAAGTTGATTTTGTATGGATTTAATTATGATTTAAACATGTATTGATGTTATTAAGCATGTATACATGATTCTAAGATGGTTTTGTGAAACCAATATGTTGGAATAGATGATGATTTAAAGTAGGCATAAGAGGTGTATGATGAAATGCCTTAGTGAAGGAAAGTGATGAACTTAAGGCAAGCACACCAAGTGTTTGTCGAAATGCCCATGAGGGCTAGGCAACCATGGTGTCGGCTATTGCTAGGCGAGGCACACCATGCACAACCGAATGGTCAAGCGGGACAAGCATTGAGTATTCAGCTCAATAAGGCATTGTAGGCTTAAGGTTGGCCCAATATGAATTGGTAAGCTTGATGGGCCCAATAGATTCTCGATAAATAAATAGTATAATCAAAATAGACTTAAGAGAAAGTAAGGCCCAATAAGATGTAACGAGGCCTAATAGGTGTAAACAGGGCTAGTACATTGATTTAAATTTAATTCAAGTGAGAATTAAGTATATTAAATTATACAGATGTGATTAGTAAATATTTGCAGCTCCTTGAGATATATTTCTAGTTGATTAGACTGAATCACGAGCAGTGGAAATCAAAGGAAAGTGACTCCTATGTGATTCGAGGTAAGGGACTTATGCTAGCTCTTAGAGATAGCTATGCAGTAAAATTTTGATATTACATGGCACAAAATTTTACAAAGAGTCTATATGTGAATTGTAAATTTTTACACTGAGAAGGGCAAATTATGAAAATACCCTAGCTATGGCCAAAAACGAAAATGCCCGAAATGGCATATCTTAGTCATTTTTGCCCTGAAAATGCTATTTTGAGATAGAGTAAAGATGGATTGGCTTTCGATTTAGCTATTTACCATAAAATGCATATCTTATTAAGTTAAAAGCATTTAACGAGTGATTAAAGGGAAATTGCCCTCTCACTCATACTTTATGATTTATTGAAGTGAACTTGGTTAGGGATACCTTTTTCACCTGAATGGAGCCATCTATTGAATTTCTGCATGAACTTGTGCTGGAGCCAACGTGGTAACAGTAGATTTACTAGCCTTGCTCGCACATTATTTTAAAAGGATTTCGAGAAAGCAAACGGTGCTGGAGTTGAGTGTAAGCTGTGTGGTACAATAGAGAGCTCGCATTGGATTTTGAAATCATGCTGGGGCCATCGAGTACTACTAAGTGTCTTTACTTTGACTATGCTAGCATGTAATTTTTTAAACTTAATGTGATTTTAAGTGAAACCGTGCTAGAGCCCTCAAGTATTGCTATGTGATCTTACGTCGAGTTCTTTGCACGTGGTTTTATGAGTTTTACTATGTGATGAGTAAAACCATGTTGGAGCCATCATGTATTGCTAGGGCTTCTTGCACAGACCTGCTCGCACATGATTTTGAGACAATGAAAATGGGTGATAGTTGTAAGACCCCGTATATGTATAATGGTAATGTGTGTAATTGGATCAAATAAATATGAATGGACTTGTAATGTAAAGTATGATTGATTTAGGTCCATGGATTCAATGTACGTATGTGTAATATGATTTGTAATGTACACACAAGTCCCATTTTGTATGAATATGAAGAAATGAGTTCTTGCAAGTACTGGATGTGATTGGAACTCAAAATGAGTAATGTGGTAAATGGAAGGAAGTTGCATGAATATAAATGCTTCCATTTGGTTTTATATAGCATACCTTTAGACATACAATGAATGCACACAAGTTTCAATGTGCATAAGGTATGAATGGATGCCATTTTCAAGTTATAAAGGTGGATAGATGAGAAAATGGCCATGGCAATAGATCAAGGATGTGTTGGTATGAGTTGCTGCAAGGAAACTGCAAGAAATCTGGAAAGTATGAATGCCAGATCGATCTCATAGGATGAGAGATCGATCTGGAAGAGCCAAAATGCTCTTATTTGGGCAATGGAATAGAGCAGATCGATCTCCAATGGGGCCAGATCGATCTCCTAAGCATTCTGTGATGAAAAGATCGATCCTCAAGCACCCAGATCGATCTCCTTAGCTCTATGTTTGGGACCAGATCGATCTCATGCTTCGACAGATCGATCTCATGCTTAAAATTTCGTGAAAATGAGAGATTTAAGGGGACCAGATCGATCTCCTCTTGGACCAGATCGATCTCCCCAAGCTATTCTATATAAGGAGGGCTGAAAATCTAAAAATTTCGGGAAAAACACAAATCTTCCATTTCTAACCCAAAAACCCAACTTTCTCTCTCTAAAATCAGCCATTTCCAACAAGAATTGAGGGGAGACCATTAGAGATTAATTTGTTCATCTTGAGGAAGAGAACAACATAGTTGGAACCCAAAATCCCATTGTGGGTATTGAAGGAGATAAGGGCATTGACATTTGAAGCAAGAAGAAAAATCATATTTGGTAAGATTCTAACACTCCAATCCAAGTACATTGTCTATTTAATTGATTTTGGAGTTATTTGGCATGAGTATGGATGGATGGAAACACCTAGGTTGTGCTAGAAACAAATGTAACCTAGAAAATGAATGCCTCTAGTGTGAGAAAGTATGATTTGGGGAGTTGGTGGTTTATGAGTTATGATAAGTTGTTAAATGAGTAAGGTGGATGATTTGGAATGGTTAGGTGGAGTTATAATGTGGGTTTAAGTGAAATTATGAAAATGAGTATGTAAATGCTTAACAAATGCCATAGTGAGGAAATCAATGAAATATGAACACTATGAGCTTGATATCGATTTAATATCGATTTGGAATGAGTTAATAGGCCTAAAAGAATCCATAGACTCGAGTTTTGGGTAAAGTAATGAAACGAGGCCTCATAAGCGTTAATAGAAAACTATAGGTCGAATTGACTATAGTGAACGCACGATGTCATATTATATGGATCGAATATAATGCGGGATACGAATTTGTGCAGTCCCAAAGAGTTCTTTGAAGACGAACCGAACCGTACGAGTAAGCAGCTTAAGGAAGTGGAATCACGCATCGCGATTCCAGGTAAGGAAATTTTGTAAGTATATAGAGGTAGCTGCTCGTATTTTGAACTCGTGGGTATATATAGGGCTTTGGAAATATGCATGGACTTATAGAAATGTGTTTTGATGATGTATGAGTATTTGTATGAGATTTGGTTGTTTGAAATGGTTATTGAAAAAGGGATAGTAAGGCTAATAATTGCATAAATCATGTGTTTTGAATGCTTTTACAAAACACAATGCTTTGATTTGAGCAAATAAAAGGATAGGCTGGCTAGTACTTAAATGATGTTGTGAAATAGCCCATATGAGGCACTAAGCATATTATGAGATGTTTTGAATGCATGTGAGCCGCCTATCGCGTGTATGTGATTTAATTCACGTTAGAGCCTCACTCGCGCTGGATTTCTATGTTTTCACTTGTGTGAAACGTGCTTGAGCTTAGCTCTCACTTTGAATTTGAATTGTGATGATGTTTATAAACCGTACTGGAGCTTACGATCGTACGTGGATTTGAGTGGTTTTTCTTATGCATATAACTGTACTGGAGCTATGCTCGTACATGGTTTCTTCATATTTTATGCATAAATGTCGTACCAGAGCGTTGCTCATACGAAGTGATTGGTTTTGATGCATGAATTCGCGCTAGAGCGTAGCTCGCGCTGGTTTTCACACTGTGGTATGTATGAGGCCGTGGCGAGAGATACGGATTGACTCAGGGAACCCAACAGGCCTGACAGACCTCTTGAGTGGGGTGAGGGTGAGGGGCTAGGACCTGACATAATCCATTCAGGGAACCCAACAGGCCTAACAGACCTCTTGAGTGGGGTGAGGGTGAGGGGCTAGGACCTGAATCAGGGAACCCAACAGGGGCGAGCAAGGCCATGAGGGGTTAGGACCTGGTATTGAGGTTACTCCCACGCGCTCTTGAGACTATAAAGGTTACACTTGGTATGGGGTAGATAAGACCTATGGCAGGCACCCCCAACCATGTCATGGGTCCACAGAGTACGATGTACCGTGTATATCACATGGAGTACGATGTACCGCGTGGTGGTTACTTGATTTGAGAAAGTCTGGCGGAGAACTAACCCACCTTTGTGCCAGCATGATACCCCGCACACCGGAATCCGTGTGGTCTGGGATGATATGTGACGATTGGCCAACGTAGTCACTTGAGATATAGTAACCTGTCTCCTTGCTTGATTTACTTACTACCACATGATTTTAAATCTCTAAGTGTGATTGTGATTGTTTAAGGTAAACCCGAAGGAGGGGTCGAGCCTCGTGGATTTGAATTGTGAAATGAAAATGAGGTTGTGATTGTGAATTGATGTGATGTGATTGTATGTGATGAGAAAGAGATTTATGACGTGGGTTTAAAAAGGAGGTTTCTTAATGAATTGCCCTTTTTATGAATTTAAATGAGATCGAGCATGAGATGATTTATACATGATGTTTTACCATGTTTTATATGCCAATTTTACATAACTTTGATACATGATATATATGTATACTCATATGGCATAGTTTTATTCCTCATGCTCCTACCATAAATGATTTATGCATAACACTATCAGCATGTAGATAGAGTAGTTATCTACCATGCTTGCATTATTGCCTTACTGAGCGTGTGGTTGCTCATCCCTCTCTATTTTCCCCCCTACAGAGCGTGCATAGTAGCCCAGTGAGGATTGAGGCGTGGTATTTTGGACTCCGCTGCATCTCCATCGCTTAAAGGTATATACACAGTGATTCTTTTTGTATCTAAACAATGTAAAAGCACAGTATTCTTTTGAGATGTAATTATGGGGGATGTAGATGTCAGTAAAACATGTCCTTGTATAAGTACATGATTAATGCGAAGGAATGACATCGTTTTATTTAACTGTGAACGAATGATAAGTGATGTTTATTATTGACTCACAGCCCAACAGTGTGTGGTGAGTTAGTTCACGATCGGGTAAGGTAGCAGTAAAACGCGAAAAATTTTTAGTGCTTTTTTGATTAAAGAGAATGGAATTGGGTCGTGACAGAGATTGGTATCAGAGCTGTGTTGGCCTGATGTGAGTCATTAATAAAACGTAGGAAAGTACATCCCCATAGTACTGTGCTTTTGTTTAGATATAACTGTGTATACTGTGATGGATTGAGCTTAATGAATTATTATAATACAGGAAGTTAGGCACTATGCCAGTTACACGCAAAGGTAGAGGGGCGAGAGCACGCGCTAGAGGCCGTAGAGGTAGGCCTGAGAGCCGTGCGGAGCCACAGACTGAGCAGGCTCCACAGAACCCTGCTGAGAGAGAGCAGAGGATACTGAGGCTCGCTTCGCTAGGTTAGAGCGGAGTATTGAGAATTTGGTGGAGGTAGTCACGCAGGCATTGGGTGCCGGTGATAGACGAGGTCCCGCGGCACAGCCTACTACTGAACAGACAGCTGCAGAGGCGGAGAGACCTCAGACTGCTGAGACAGCTACAGTTACACCACCTCCAGCCCAGGATACAGATTATCCTATCACTCCACAGCAGAGCGGTAGTGATGTGGGTTATGACTGTGACTTGAGCAGGTTGCGAGAGTTTCAAGCGCTGAAACCCCAGTGTTTAGAGGGGTGAAGGACCCAGTGGTTACGGAGGATTGGGTGTATGAGATGGAGAAACTATATAGGTTTTTCCGATGCACTTCAGTTGAGAAGGTAGCCTTTGCCGTATTTATGTTGAAAGGCGAGGCTGAGCATTGGTGGAGATCCACCGAGGCTATTTTGAGGGCCAGACACTCTGAGATCTCATGGGAGATATTTCTAAAAGCCTTCAGAAGACAGTATATTCCAGCTACCGCACAGAGGAAACTGCGGATGGAATTTATGAATTTGGTTCAGGGGAACCGTACTGTGGATGAGTATGAGTCTAAGTTTATGTCCTTGGGGAGATATGACCCGGACACGATGGGTAGTGAGACCCGAAAGATACAGAAGTTCATGGATGGATTGAGATTGGCCATCCGGACAAAGCTAGCTCCCTTCGACATTGTGACTTATGAGGAGGCTGTACATAAGGCTCAGTTGTGTGAGCAAGACTTTGAGCGAAATGCCTCCGAGCTTGGGAGAATCAGTGTTAGAAAGGACAGAGACCGGAAGAGATTCGGGTTTGGAAGAGTGGCCAAGAGAGGTGGCCAAAGGTTTTTCGAGAAGAGGCCTAAGATCGAGGAGGTGCAGGAGAGAGCTGCTAGACCTCCCGTATACCCAGCTTTGACTGCACCGAGGGGTATAACTATTGGAGGACCACGACCTACCACAGATCAGTGTAGGAGATGTGGGAGATACCATGGGACTAGGCCATGTCAGGTGCCCCTGTTTCGTGTTTTAGGTGTGGGAGGCCAGGACATATATCGAGGTTCTGCACTGAGATGATTGAGGTTGCCCCACAGAAGGGCAAGGAGCCTGAGGGAGCTCCAGTTGAGACAGCAGCCCCGAGGAGGAGGGCTACAGCTGAGGAGAAAGGGAAACAAGCTGCGGGTGTGAGCAGAGGAAGAGTACATACACTGGATCAGGACACCGCAGATGCTTCGACAGATGTGATTAAAGGTACCATCCGAATCTTTGATTTAGAAGCATTGGTATTATTTGATCCTGGTGCCACGCATTCTTTCATATCACCTTCCTTTGCACATAAATTGTTGAAATATGTGAAACCAACATTGTTGGATAAAATGTTGATGATTTCCACACCCATGAATGATAGTCAATTGACTGAGCATGTATGTAGAGATTGCAAGTTAAAGATAGAGGGGAAGGAAATGATAGCCAATCTAATTTTATTGAATATGAATGATTTTGATGTAATTTTGGGAATGGATTGGTTGGCTACCAATCGGGTTGTTATGGATTGTCATGCCAAGACATTAACGTTTTCAGGTTTAGACAATCTTATTGTAAATTTTTGATGAAAAGAAATGATATGAAACTTGTATAATTGTGGTAAATAAAAGAGTATGATTTTAAATGCATACTGCTGAGAGATAAATTATTTGTTTATGATAAATGTTGAATGTGGAGTGATGGTTTATGTTACTAACGATGGAGAGGATAATGTGAAGGGTTCATTGCATACGTGGTCGATATAGATGAGGCACACCCGAAATTGAGGGACATACCCGTAATTACGGATTACCCTGATGTCTTTCCGGATGAATTACCAGGACTACCACCTGAAAGGGAAATGGAATTTTACATAGAGTTAGTGCCTGGTACAGAGCCGATATCGAAACCACCCTATAGAATGGCTCCGATAGAATTGGAAGAGCTGAAGAAACAGCTGCAAGAGTTGTTGGAGAAGGGGTTGATTAGACCGAGTGTCTCACTTTGGGGAGCACTGGTTCTATTTGTAAGGAAGAAGGATGGAAGCCTCCGACTGTGTATAGATTACCGGTTGTTGAATAAGGCCACCATTAAGAACAAGTATCCCCTTCCAAGAATCGATGATTGTTGGATCAGCTCCAGGGAGCCGAAGTATTTTCTAAGATAGATCTGCGGTCAGGGTACCATCAGTTGAGGATCAGGAGTGGAGATGTACCCAAGACAGCATTTCGTACCCGTTATGGCCACTACTAGTTTTTGGTGATGCCATTCGGACTGACGAATGCTCCCGTAGCATTTATGGCATTGATGAATGATGTATTCAAGCCATACCTGGACAAGTTTGTAATAGTGTTCATTGATGACATTTTGGTTTATTCCAAGTCCAGGGAAGATCATGAGGAGCACTTGAGGATAGTTCTGCAGACCCTCCGAGAGAGAGAATTGTATGCCAAACTCAGCAAGTGTAACTTTTGGTTGGAACAGATCTCATTTCTGGGGCATGTTGTGTCAAAGGATGGGTATCAGTGGATCCATCCAAGATAGAGGCAGTTATACAGTGGGAACAGCCCAAGACAGTTACTGAGATCAGAAGTTTCCTGGGATTGGCAGGATATTATCGGAGATTTGTAGAGTGTTTCTCCAGACTAGCTGCTCCATTGACACGCCTCACGCGAAAAGATGTTAAGTTTGTGTGGGATGAGGCATGTGAGAGGAGTTTTGAGGAGCTTAAGCGTCGATTGACGACTGCTCCAGTTCTTACCATTCCTACCAGCTCAGGAGGATTCTCGGTGTATACGGATGCATCGCACCAGGGACTGGGCTGTGTGCTTATGCAGGAAGGGAAGGTAGTTGCCTATGGATCTAGACAGTTGAAAGATCATGAGAGGAACTACCCGACACATGATTTGGAGTTGGCGACTGTAGTATTTGCTTTGAAAATATGGCGCCACTATCTCTATGGTGAGAAATTTCAGGTGTTCACAGATCATAAGAGCCTTAAGTACTTGTTCTCGCAGAAAGAGCTGAATATGAGACAGAGGAGATGGCTCGAACTCCTGAAAGACTATGATTGTGAAATCATGTACCACTCGGGTAAGGAAAATGTAGTTGCCGATGCTTTGAGTAGAAAGAACCTTGGGTTGGTGTCTTATATGATGATACGAGAACATGAATTGTTAGAACACTTTGCGAACCTCAGTTTAGATGTAACCCCACCTGGATCTGAGAGACTTGAGATCATGGCTAGTTTGAGACTAGAGCCAGAGTTGATTGGCCGTATTCGGCAAGCCCAACAGAGCGATCGACGGTGTATCGATTGGCTGAGGCAGATACAGATAGGTGTGGGTATTGATTTTGAGCAGAGTGCTGATGGCTTATTGAGGTTCAGAGGCAGAGTATGCGTTCCCAGGGATCCTGAGATCAGGAGAATGATTTTATCAGAGGCTCACTCATCGAAGTATACGATACATCCGGGAAGTACCAAGATGTATCAAAACCTTCGGAAGGTTTATTGGTGGTCTGGAATGAAGAGAGACATTGCTGAATATGTCGCTAAGTGTCTCGTTTGTCAGCAAGTGAAGGTAGAGCATCAGAAGCCTGCAGGATTATTGCAGCCTCTACCGATACCGACATGGAAGTGGGAGCATGTCACCATGGATTTTGTGATGGGGTTGCCGAGGACCCGTAGAGGTCATGATGCCATATGGGTTATTGTGGACCGGTTGACTAAGTCTGCCCATTTCTTGGCTATGAGAGCTACCGATACGCTGAGTCAGTTGGCGAACCTGTATATTCGAGAGATAGTACGGCTACATGGTGTACCAGTGAGCGTTGTTTCTGATAGGGATGCCCGCTTCACTTCCCATTTTTGGGAACATTTTCAGGAAGCGCTGGGGACCCGACTGAGTTTTAGCATCGCTTTTCATCCTCAGACAGATGGGCAGTCAGAGAGGACTATGCAGACCCTCGAGGATATGTTGAGAGCGTGTGTGCTGGATTTTAGAGGCTCTTGGGATGACCACCTGCAGTTAGCCGAGTTCGCTTATAATAATAGCTATCATGCGAGTATCGGGATGGCACCCTATGAGGCATTGTACGGGCGTAGATGTCGTTCCCCGATTGGATGGGAAGAGGTTGGTGACAGACAGATTTTTGCTCCGGACTTAGTACAGCAGGCATCTGAGGACGTCCAATTGATATGTGAGAGATTACGGACAGCTCAGAGCCGGCAAAAGAGTTATGCTGACAAGAGACGGAGACCACTAGAGTTTGATGAGGGTGAGTCGGTATTTCTGAGAGTTTCACCATCGAAGGGTGTTATGAGATTCGGTAAGAAGGGCAAGCTGAGCCCTAGATATATCGGACCCTTCGAGATTTTGGAGAGAGTGGGAGATAAGGCGTATAGGTTGGCATTACCACCGGACTTGGCAAATGTCCACAACGTCTTCCACGTCTCGATGCTTCGGAAGTATCACCCGGACCCGGCACACGTGATAAGATATGAGCCGTTGGAGCTCCATGAGAGTATGACGTATGTTGAGAAGCCGGTTCGGATATTAGATAGAAAAGAGAAAGTGTTGCGGAATAAGACAATTCCCTTGGTGAAAGTTATTTGGCAACATCACACGGTGGAAGAGGCCACATGGGAATTGGAGAACTTGATACGGGAGAAGTACCCCCAACTTTTTGAAGAGTGACTTGGTTCTAATTTGGAGGACCAAATTCCTTGAAGGAGGGGAGAATGTAAGACCCCGTATATGTATAATGGTAATGTGTGTAATTGGATCAAATAAATATGAATGGACTTGTAATGTAAAGTATGATTAATTTAGGTCCATGGATTCAATGTACGTATGTGTAATATGATTTGTAATGTACACACAAGTCCCATTTTGTATGAATATGAAGAAATGAGTTCTTGCAAGTACTGGATGTGATTGGAACTCAAAATGAGTAATGTGGTAAATGGAAGGAAGTTGCATGAATATAAATGCTTCAATTTGGTTTTATATAGCATACCTTTAGACATACAATGAATGCACACAAGTTTCAATGTGCATAAGGTATGAATGGATGCCATTTTCAAGTTATAAATGTGGATAGATGAGAAAATGGCCATGGCAATAGATCAAGGATGTGTTGGTATGAGTTGCAGCAAGAAAACTGCAAGAAATCTGGAAAGTATGAATGCCAGATCGATCTCATAGGATGAGAGATCGATCTGGAAGAGCCAAAATGCTCTTATTTGGGCAATGGAATAGAGCAGATCGATCTCCAATGGGGCCAGATCGATCTCCTAAGCATTCTGTGATGAAAAGATCGATCCTCAAGCACCCAGATCGATCTCCTTAGCTCTCTGTTTGGGACCAGATCGATCTCATGCTTCGACAGATCGATCTCATGCTTAAAATTTCGTGAAAATGAGAGATTTAAGGGGACCAGATCGATCTCCTCTTGGACCAAATCGATCTCCCCAAGCTATTTCTATATAAGGAGGGCTGAAAATCTGAAAATTTCGGGAAAAACACAAATCTTCCATTTCTAACCCAAAAACCCAACTTTCTCTCTCTAAAATCAGCCATTTCCAACAAGAATTGAGGGGAGACCATTAGAGATTAATTTGTTCATCTTGAGGAAGAGAACAATATAGTTGGAACCCAAAATCCCATTGTGGGTATTGAAGGAGATAAGGGCATTGACATTTGGAGCAAGAAGAAAAATCATATTTGGTAAGATTCTAACACTCCAATCCAAGTACATTGTCTATTTAATTGATTTTGGAGTTATTTGGCATGAGTATGGATGGATGGAAACACCTAGGTTGTGCTAGAAACAAATGTAACCTAGAAAATGAATGCCTCTAGTGTGAGAAAGTATGATTTGGGGAGTTGGTGGTTTATGAGTTATGATAAGTTGTTAAATAAGTAAGGTGGATGATTTGGAATGGTTAGGTGGAGTTATAATGTGGGTTTAAGTGAAATTATGAAAATGAGTATGTAAATGCTTAACAAATGCCATAGTGAGGAAATCAATGAAATATGAACACTATGAGCTTGATATCGATTTAATATCGATTTGGAATGAGTTAATAGGCCTAAAAGAATCCATAGACTCGAGTTTTGGGTAAAGTAATGAAACGAGGCCTCATAAGCGTTAATAGAAAACTATAGGTCGAATTGACTATAGTGAACGCACGATGTCATATTATATGGATCGAATATAATGCGGGATACGAATTTGTGCAGTCCCAAAGAGTTCGTTGAAGACGAACCGAACCGTACGAGTAAGCAGCTTAAGGAAGTGGAATCACGCATCGCGATTCCAGGTAAGGGAATTTTGTAAGTATATAGAGGTAGCTGCTCGTATTTTGAACTCGTGGGTATATATAGGGCTTTGGAAATATGCATGGACTTATAGAAATATGTTTTGATGATGTATGAGTATTTGTATGAGATTTGGTTGTTTGAAATGGTTATTGAAAAAGGGATAGTAAGGCTAATAATTGCATAAATCATGTGTTTTGAATGCTTTTACAAAACACAATGCTTTGATTTGAGCAAATAAAAGGATAGGCTGGCTAGTACTTGAATGATGTTGTGAAATAGCCCATATGAGGCACTAAGCATATTATGAGATGTTTTGATTGCATGTGAGCCGCCTATCGCGTGTATGTGATTTAATTCGCGTTAGAGCCTCACTCGCGCTGGATTTCTATGTTTTCACGTGTGTGAAACGTGCTTGAGCTTAGCTCTTACTTTGAATTTGAATTGTGATGATGTTTATAAACCGTACTGGAGCTTACGCTTGTACGTGGATTTGAGTGGTTTTTCTTATGCATATAACTGTACTGGAGCTATGCTCGTACATGGTTTCTTCATATTTTATGCATAAATGCCGTACCAGAGCATTGCTCGTACGAAGTGATTGGTTTTGATGCATGAATTCGCGCTAGAGCGTAGCTCGCGCTGGTTTTCACACTGTGGTATGTATGAGGCCGTGGCGAGAGATACGGATTAACTCAGGGAACCCAACAGGCCTGACAGACCTCTTGAGTGGGGTGAGGGTGAGGGGCTAGGACCTGACATAATCCATTCAGGGAACCCAACAGGCCTAACAGACCTCTTGAGTGGGGTGAGGGTGAGGGGCTAGGACCTGAATCAGGGAACCCAACAGGGGCGAGCAAGGCCATGAGGGGCTAGGACCTGGTATTGAGGTTACTCCCACGCGCTCTTGAGACTATAAAGGTTACACTTGGTATGGGGTAGATAAGACCTATGGCAGGCACCCCCAACCATGTCATGGGTCCACAGAGTACGATGTACCGTGTATATCACATGGAGTACGATGTACCGCGTGGTGGTTACTTGATTTGAGAAAGTCTGGCGGAGAACTAACCCACCTTCGTGCCAGCATGATACCCCGCACACCGGAATCCGTGTGGTCTGGGATGATATGTGACGATTGGCCAACGTAGTCACTTGAGATATAGTAACCTGTCTCCTTGCTTGATTTACTTACTACCACATGATTTTAAATCTCTAAGTGTGATTGTGATTGTTTAAGGTAGACCCGAAGGAGGGGTCGAGCCTCGTGGATTTGAATTGTGAAATGAAAATGAGGTTGTGATTGTGAATTGATGTGATGTGATTGTATGTGATGAGAAAGAGATTTATGACGTGGGTTTGAAAAGGAGGTTTCTTAATGAATTGCCCTTTTTATGAATTTAAATGAGATCGAGCATGAGATGATTTATACATGATGTTTTACCATGTTTTATATGCCAATTTTACATGACTTTGATACATGATATATATGTATACTCATATGGCATAGTTTTATTCCTCATGCTCCTACCATAAATGATTTATGCATAACACTATCAGCATGTAGATAGAGTAATTATCTACCATGCTTGCATTATTGCCTTACTAAGCGTGTGGTTGCTTATCCCTCTCTGTTTTCCCCTCTACAGAGCGTGCATAGTAGCCCAGTGAGGACTGAGGCGTGGTATTTTGGACTCCGCTGCATCTCCATCGCTTAAAGGTATATACACAGTGATTCTTTTTGTATCTAAACAATGTAAAAGCACAGTATTCTTTTGAGATGTAATTATGGGGGATGTAGATGTCAGTAAAACATGTCCTTGTATAAGTACATGATTAATGCGAAGGAATGACATCGTTTTATTTAACTGTGAACGAATGATAAGTGATGTTTATTATTGACTCACAGCGCAACAGTGTGTGGTGAGTTAGTTCACGATCGGGTAAGGTAGCAGTAAAACGCGAAAAATTTTTAGTGCTTTTTTGATTAAAGAGAATGGAACTGGGTCGTGACAATAGTGATACTGAGATAGTAAACCTCGAGATTACACAGTCCCCTCAGCTATATCACAATATATGAGGGTCCACGAAGCACGTTGTACTGTGAGTGTTAGCCACGGAGTACGATTTGTCGTGATATCTTAGTGATCTTAGTGGGCTGAAGGGATGGTTGACCCCCCTCCCCAAGCATGGGATTTCCACACACCTGATCTATGAATGCTTGGAATCCAGTGACTATGGTCATACATCCCCTGTTGTATGATATGATATCCCATCCTAGTCTCATGTATATTGATGTGCTAAGTGTAAAGTTTTTTTTCTTAAGTGTGTAATGTGTGATTTGAAATGAGTATGCAGATATCCATCTAGCGAAGTAATGGTTTCGCATAGATGGAAGTTGTTTTAAATGAATGCATAGGTTTTATAAGGGAAATAAATGTATGTTTTAAGCATTGTAGATAGTGTAGTTATCTACCTGTTTCTATATTTTCCTCACTGAGCATGTTAGCTCACCCCATTATTTTTTCCTCTACAGATTTTTTGCAGTAGTGAGTCCACTGCAGTTTCTTTTGCTACCATGTTCTCCAGTCCTCCAGCGGTGTAGAGGTATACACTTATGAAAATTTTGTATCTGTAAAATAGTGCACAGTAAAGCTATCATTTGTATACGAGGGATGTATATAATAGAAACTGGTGTAAACGCTTCTGTATAAATAAAAATACAGTTTCTATTCCATTTAATGAAATTGAATTATAAAATGGATGACATAAGGTGACAGTTAAGGCAAATGGAGAAGAAACCAAAACAGTGAGGCACTTACATAACCATCGACTGGTTATGAGAAGAATCGGGGAAGGAAGAAAAAAGAATAAACCGAGCTTTTCCCCAAAATCTTCCAGCATATTTAAGCACATCTTCACTGCGATTAATTTACAACCATAATCCTCCTTGTCTTCTTGCTTGTCACCATCACGCTATTGCTACACCCGAATTTTGTTTATGTTAAATCATCATCACTGCCATTCCATTTCTACTCAACACCACCATTTCCAAGTAGCTATTTATTTACTATTGTTATGCGTTGTAGCTACTACCTTGTTTCGGTCAAGCAGTAAAGGAAAGGGGAAAAAACGTGAGGCATAGTGAAGACCTGGCAAAAACAGAAAATAAAGGCATAAAAAGGAGCATGGTAGTGAATTAAGTTCAGGTGACTGAAGCAAAACAAGGAAAGATAGTGTGGAACCGAGAAAGAAGAAGGAAATATTCAATGTGGCATGATAAACACTAGATTTGGAGTAAAATCATAAGAAATTATTTTCGGTATATTAATTCACGTGTAAGGTTTCCCTAGACAATCAAGCTTAACTACTTAAGATGGTATAGTAGAAAACCATGAGATTATAATGACTAATTAAGTAATTTATAATTTACTACAGCTCCGAAGTAAGCAAACGATCAAGAACGAACTGATCGGATCTCGATACTAGGGCATAAAGAAACTATTGTCTACCACCGGGGTAAGAAAAATTTTGTGTGTTGCTAGAGATATCTACACGTATTTTGAGATTGTTGAATTGAGATAAAAATACTAGTTCGAATTTATAGATATCGAAATTATACAAAATTCTAGCCTCAGTTAAACGACCTATCCTTACCCGATGAAGTTTGTTTTAATTACGCGATTACTGAAATATGCCAGTTTTATTATCTGAAACTAATACCCCTAGTTTTAATTGCCACGTATTATATATTGAGATTTTAAATCGAAGAAGGACGAGCTAGGCCCTTTTTGGAATGTTATATTTTTACTGAACTAAATTTACGGTTGATTTTAATGAAAATGATTTGTTTATAAGGTAATACTGAGGATATGTGCTTGAGCGCGTGCTGACTGTGTGTTACACAGTTCGAATCGCACTGATTTTGAGACAAAGGAATGGTTAAATCATGCTACACTAATTTCTGCTGCATTGTTTCTGTTTCTGTGGTCCATGAAGTATGATGTACCGTGCAACATGCACGTGCGTAGGATGTACTGTATTTTCTGGTCTTCAAATATTCTGTACTATGAGATGTTAGGGTAGTTGACTACTCCTACGATGATTGACATCCCAGCACACCTGATCCGTGATGCTCGGAGTCATTGATATTGGCCAATTGTCATTCTGATTATTGATAGAGCATGTTTTGCCTTATCTTGTCTATTTAATTTACTGAATTGACTGTATGAATTGTATTATCGTATGGAACTGTATTATTCTAAAGAGACTGTGAGGGCCACCTTTTGAAACCTACTGGAACAAAGTGCCACACAGTTTTCATAATAAAATGCTGTATAAAATTTTAAGTACTATATTCACTACAGTACAATGTTTATACTATTGATATTGTTATCACTAATGATTTTTTACTCTGATTTTACTGAACTTTCAATGGCTCTGTTATTTTTATTACAAGCTTATATAGATAAATAGTGTATTTATCTACCTGCCACGTAATTTTTATTACTGAGCATGTTGAGCTCACCCCTTACTTTCCACCACAAAGCCTCATCAGTAGCTAGGACCGCTTTTGTGAGTAAGGTTCTTGTGCACCGCCATAATTCCACGGAGTATTCTTCTGGGTTGAAGGTAGACCCAGATTTAAATATTCTTTAGTATCTAAAATTTTTGTAAGTACAATAATGTATAGGAAGATATATCTGGGGAGTGTGAATAGTCATTTTTGTAAAGAACTATTATGATAACTAATTGGAAAGTACCTCTATTGGATGTTGTTTAAATTTTCTACCAAGAAAAGCAATTGAACTCTCAGATTTCACTGTTTTGATCTAGTATCGACTCATAGCCAAACCATATTGTACCGTAAATAGGGTTGTTACATTAAACCCTCTCTACTAACACTTACATGGCTATTAAGGTCACTGCCAATAAAAAAGTTTTCTCCTATAAGCACATCTTGTGTTATCTTATCTAAATCCTCCCAGAACTGTCGTTTACTAGCCTTATCAAGTCTTATTTATTGTGCATACATGCTAATAAAACTCAAAACGTCATCTTATAGAACTAACTTAACCATAATAATCCTATCTCATTATCTGTTAACTTGCGCAACATCTTTATACTCTTTGTCTATGATGATACCTGCACTATTATGATCTCTAACTTTCCTTGTATATCAAAACTTATTCCGTCAAGGTGTTATCTCTGCAACCTTATGCTCAACCCATTTGGTTTTCTTAAGACATAAGATATTAAACTTCCTCCAACTCATAACCTTATAAATCTCAGCTAACTTATCGTTAAGCATATCTATATCATAAGATACTAACATAAGCTTATGGTTATTGACTAACATTTTTACTCACCCCATCCATTGTGGTGTAGGAACCTTTACCTATATAACACTGTATCACGACCATGACTTCTACAAAAAATCACTACAAATTTCATCCTTATTACTTACCTTTCTCTTTACCAACACTTGGGCTATGATTCGGTATTAGCATCACCAACTCTACTTAACATACCATTCATTCAATACGATGCATTCATCTCATATGTTGAGGGGTCGATTCGGATACTAGATAGGAAGGAGAAGGTCTTGAGGTCGAAGACCATCGGGTTAGTGAAGGTTCTCTGGCAGCATCATACTTTAGAAGAGGCTACTTGGGAGTTAGAGAGCCTGATGCGAGAGAAGTACCCCCGCTATTTTATGACTGACTTGGTTCTAATTTGGAGGACCAAATTTTCTTAGTTGGGGAGGATTGTAAGACCCATATTTTATGTAGCTTATTCCTTATGATTCCTATATGTACAAACACTTTATTTCGTTAGTTGAATCATAAGAAGAGTATTTACTAAAAGAAATCGTAAATGAAGTGATTAAATTCATATAAGCTACATAACGGCTAAATAAGGGCTATAAGAGCGACAGGCTAAACCGAGTGGATCTAAATCATTTTGACTGAAGAGAAGAACTTATGATGTGAAAATATAGAGGTTTCATGAAGGAAAGTCGGTTTGATTTGGTCTCGAACATATTTAAGTAGAGTAAAAGATAAAAAGGGCTAAATGAGTCCGAAATAGGTTGTTTAAGGTGTTTTTAGGTATATTCACCTCCCGGAAATGGCCAAAACATAATGATGAGAGTGTGAACCATGGAATATGACATTTTTGGATTTTTGAGAAAAAGTCAAACGTGGTCAATGGTTTAGAAAAGTCAAAGGTAGTTAACAAAAGTGGACTTTAACCATAGTTGACTAACCATGGTTAAAATTTAACCTAAGTATGGCTAAAAAGTAAGGAAGAAATATTTTTGGTTAAAGTACAAGATATTCACCCTTGTAAGTATGGAAAATTAATTTGAGAAAATTGAAGGCACAATAGGTAGTAACAATTTCAGCCCAAAAGCCCAAAGTGAAGGCCCAAACTGAGAGGCCCAAAGTTAAAGCCCATTAGTTTAAATTAAAACCCATTAGTAAAAAGTTGAAAAATCCAATTTGATAACTATAACCCAAACCCATTAAAAGTAAAATAAGATGGCTGAATTTATGACTTAGTGACTAAATCTTTAAGCTTAAATATCAGCCAACACATGATCATCTTCATCCTTTCAATTTCGGCAAGCTTAAGGAAACCATTACCAAACCATATTTTAAGCTAGCTTAAGGAAACCATTACCAAACCATATTTTAAGCTTTCTCTCACTAGAAATCACTAGGTTTTACTGAAGTTGGCAAAGGAAGGGAAACCTGAAGGTCAGGAGAATACCGCAAGGGCATTCGGGTTGTTGGGACGTGACCCAAAAAGTGTAGAACAGATTGTACAGGCAAGTGTTTGCTCAGTGTTTGCAAAAATTCTCAAAGGGGGTGACATGAAAGTTCAATCTGTGATGGCTTGGGCTGTTTCAGAATTTACTGCGCATCACCCCAAAAGCCAAGACCATTTTTCACAGAACAATATAATTTAGTTTTTCGTCGGTCATCTCGCCTTTGAGACCATTCAGAAACATAGTAGATATACCATTGTGAGTAAGCAAACAATGCCTATTCATTTTGTCCTTACGGCTAGTAACACTCCAGAGCAAGCTAATAAAAAGGAGCACGAAGTTTATGATAAGCAACTTAATTGTAATATCGCTTATCCACTGAAGAATCAAACACCTAGCCAGATGCACAATGTGGTTGCCAACACATTGGCTATGAAAAGCCAGACTCCTAACAGTTCTACGCCAGCGCAACCAAATAATTATTCTACAAATCACCATGTTAACCATCCTAAAGGTAACCTTCAAAATGCAAAGTCACAGCAGCATCATCATCAGCACCACGCACAACATGTTTCATTAGCTGGAACTAGCATTAAGGGAAGGGAATTCAAAGACCCAGTGACCAAAGCACAAATGAAAGCAATGGCAGCAAGAGCTCTCTGGCAGCTTTGCAAGGGAAATCTTGGAATATGTCGTAGCATAACAGAATCAAGAGCTCTATTGTGCTTTGCAATTTTGTTAGAGAAGGGCACCGATGATGACTCTATTCAGCCATGACATTAATGGAAATTACAACAATGGTTGAGCAAAATACTGACTTTAGACACTTTTCAAGCCTACTTCATCTGCTGTCAGAGCTGTTGCGGAGCAACTACTCAAAGTCATAGAAAAGGTAGACTCAGACCTCCTCGTGCCTTGCATCAAAGTTATTGGAAACTTTGGCTAAAATTTTTTGAGCAACTGAAACAAGGATTGTCGGACCATTAGTGATACTGCTCGTTGAAAGGGAGGCAGATATTTCTATGGAGGCTGCCATCACACTGAACAAGTTTACCACGCCTAGAAACTACCTCCATGTAAATTATTCAAAAGCCATCATCGAAGCAGGAGGCGCCAAGCATTTAATTCAACTGGTTTACTTTGGTGAACAAATGGTTCAGTTTCCTTCATTGACCCTGCTATGTTACATTGCAATTAATATTCCTGACAGTGAGATCCTTGCACAAGAAGAGGTGCTTATAGTTCTAGAGTGGGCATCAAAGCAAGGTCATTTATTTGGAGATCGTTGATATTGATGGTTTATTACCATGAGCCAAAAGTAGACTAGAACTCTATCAATCAAAGGGTTCAAGAGGATTCAATTAACTTTATCATTTCGTGCTTGATTTCCTTTCTTTATTCTTTTTCCTCTTTCTTAATCCTGTCTGTTATTTTTACTCCTACATCGCCTACAATTATCATCTTGGTCAGGCTCTCAAATCTTGCAGTTAGTATTATGCGCTAATAGCTTTATTGTTTTCACGGGCATTGCTCTTTCATAAGACTCAAAACTCTCATGGTTGACATCAATCTCAGGCTTAATTCATTATTTCATAGTACTATTTAGTGACTTTCTTCCACGTAGCGTCGTCCCGTCATGTGGTCTTAGACGTAGGATCGATAGCGGAAAGGGATTGTATTCCAGCTTCCAGCGTTGTTGGTTTCGATGGCTAAATGCCAGTTGGAACAGTAAAGATTATCGTCAATCTGGGATTTACCATTGGTTGTTGTTGTGGGTAGCTGGATGAGGGGTTGAAAAGAAGCAGAGGAGGAGACAGAGGAGACGAGAATGGAGATGAGGAAGAATGAAAAGGCAAGAGGCTAAGATTCCATTAGAGATGGATTCTATATTTCGGGAGAAAGCTTTTTGGATTTTTCCTTCCTCTCCCGAGGAGTGGACGTTAGTGATAGGAAACTAATGCTTCAAAATATAAAAGTTGCATGTTGTCAATTTCAGTTGAAGCACCTGCAACTACTTGAGAACTCCTCTCACTATAATCAAGATCTTCAACTTGTTGCTTTGGACTGATTTCCACATAAGAAACTTCAAGTTTCAAGCAAGAGATTGTATCATCTAAACCACCCAAGTCCCTGAACAATGCAGTTGTAGGATTACTATAATCCATAAAGGCTTCCAGAATATTAACAGCTGTACTAACCAAACCCAGATGCTGAGGGTCAGTATCTTTAAGCATAGGTAGAAGAGTAGGGATAAACCCTGCTTCATGCATGGCCGAGCAACCTGATGATGAGGAAACCAACACAGTGACAAGAGATAGCAAAGCCTCAGCAAACACCATAGACCACTTTGAGGTATTGCTGATAACAAAATCAATGGCTTTCAGCATGAGGCTAGACAAAGTGCCACAGTGTCCACCAGATGTGACAGTAGTCAATACAGTTGATTGGCGGGACCGTTCTTGACAAAGAGCAACCAGAGACAACAGACATAAAATTTAAATCTTCTCAAGAACTACATCCTTATAGCTCGATAAAGTAACTAACTTGTTGACAAACTCAAGCTCGTTATTGAAGAAAGAAACTAGGTCATCAGCATCACTGCTAGCTTTATACTATAAAACTTGAGTTGACTGTTATTGTGAGATCCGTAATTTTTGTATGATATTCCTTATGATTTCCATATTTTATGACATTATTAAATGTTAATGGATTCATAAGATGGTTTATTCGGATCTGATAAATATTGATGAAACGAAATAACGTATGTAAAATCGAATAAAGATAAATCGAGAAAGCAGGGACCCAACAAGTTCGTTTAAGGTATTTAATTAAGTTGACTGAAAATAAGGAATTGAAAATAGGGAAAAGATGGTGGATTTATGAAAGAAAGTCGTGCAAGGGTAAAATGGTCAAAAGACCAAGATTCGATATAAATTCGATAAGTAATTTTCATTAAAATATGGAATTTGTGAAATCTGGATCAATACCGAGGAAAATATTTAAATTCGACTCCAATTGATCTAGATATAAATTTATTGCAATTTACGAGAATTAATCGGAATTAATTCGAAATTAATCGAGATTTTTAATTCAAAAAATTATCCCGAAAATAATCGAAAAATATACCGAAAAGATGAAAATAGACTGATAAATTCATTTATGGATTTAACGAATTAAATAATAATTTTTAAGATATTTTTAGGGATATTTTGATTATTTTAATATATTTTAATGTATTAAAATAATAATAAATAAATAAATAAAGAAGAGAAATCTGAAAATCAGAAATGGGGAGAGAGAAAACGAAACACGAAAAACGAACCCGCGAAACCCGTGAAGAACCCGTGACATTCGACGAGCCAAGCCAACGATCGAAAAAAGTAGAGGAGAGTCCGACGGTTCCAACAGTACTGGTAATGCGTGCCACAGCCTCTATTTTAGGCAAATCGACGGACGAAAAGTTGAGGGAGAAAACCCGTCGATTCCGACGAACGGCGGTGCCCCAGCTCTGATTCGGCCCAACCGAACGATCCCCTAGCAGAGGCGGTTCTTTTAAGCCCAGTGACGGCCGAAGAGACGGCTGGGATCGCCGGCGACGTTGAAAAGCCCAAAACAACATCGTAGCCAGGAAAGGGAGAAAAGAAAAAGAAAAAGAAAAAAAACAGAAAAAAAAAAAAGAAAAGGAAAAAGGGAAGAAAGTGTACCCGGGGATGACTCATAATTTAGGTAAGTGACCGAGGGTTGGGATTGACCTGCGGATAAATCTCAGGAATTTAATTTAATATTATTTTATTAAAAAATGACCCGAATTTAAATAATTTTGCAATGTTACTACAGCGCTGGAACGAGAGCCGATTTAGCTCTGATTTTCATACCCCGCATCATATTGGGTAAGTACATTTTAATTACAATAATATGAGTCCTTAAATGCAGAGTTAAGATTATTTTACGGAATTTACGGATTAATTCTGCATAAAAGGAATTTTATTCAAAATTTCAAAGTAATTATTGTAAATAGTTTACGGGCTATCTAATGAGTTTGGAACGAAGCCCGATGATTATTGATAAACCAAATGAGTCGAGTAAACCCGAAGAAGGGATTTAAAAAGTGGAAACGAGCTGAAAAAGGGGTTGAGGCCCATTAAAGTGCATCGGGCCCAATAGAGTAAAAAGGGCCCAGAGCTTTAGATTCGACCAGTAAGAGTGAAATACTGATCAGTATATTTGAACTGAACCCATATGTGGTTATATGCAGCTCCGTAGACGAGCGAATTGGACTGAGAGACCTGGTACAGCCGAGTCGAAATAAACTCGTGCGTGATTCCAGGTAAGGAAATTTTATGAGCACTTAGAGGTAGCTGTACATAGTTTCGAGGGGATTTACATTACGTTAAATTCATTAGGCTACCCGAAAACAGAATAATAATTTTTGTGGAAAAATATGGATATAGTGACATGACTATTTTGCCCTCATTTAGGAAAATTTCAAAAAGGGTAGTAACGCTATGGAATTGCATGAAATTCATGATTTTAATGTTTTCATGATGATATTGCTTTAATTCAAGCAATTTCTGGATAGGTTGGCTATTATTTTCATGTTTTAAGTGAAAAGGCACATGTTAGGTGCCAATTGATATACATTTAATATGTTTTGATAAAATTGAGCCACCTATCAGTGTTATATGAGTTGAAATCGTGCTTGAGCACTACTCGCACTGGATTTTATATTTTAACCCATACACAGAGTGCTGGAGTCTTGCTCGCACTATTTTACCGATTTATTTCATATGACTACCGTACTAGAGTTTTTCTCGTACGAGGTTTTCATTGAGTTTTTATACATATCCATATTGGAGCAATGCTCGTACGTGGATTTGAATTAAATTTATAATCAATTTAAATCGTACTAGAGCGCTGCTCGTACACAGATTTTATTGATTTCTATGAAATCGTGCTAGAGCTTTGCTCGCACGAGGTTTTTAGATATCATGAATATGCATGGAGCTGTGCTAGAGCTTCGCTCGCATAGGAATTTATATGACATACATATAGCAGTGTTGGAGCCTCTTGTAGACTGTGTGTCACAGTGAGATGATATGCTCACACGTGCATACTGAGACATACTTGACATGGGCGGTAAGACCTATTACAGGCACCCCTGATTGAGCTTGGGTTCACGGAGTACGTTGTACCGTGTATGTCATGCGGAGTACGTTGTATTGTGGGGATTATTGGAGTTAAGTGGCATTAGCCACGAGACAGCAAGTCTTACCCTCGCAATCCTGATATTATACTGTTCTAGAGGTAGGATCGACCCACCTCCCGTTTCACATGTGATACCCCGCACACTAAGATCCGTGTGCCAGGGATCACGAGGTTATGGCCATAGTCCTGGATATTACTGATATAGTCACCTACATGTCTCACATGATATAAATTTTGGTCTTAATAGACCAGGGTAGACCCGAGGGAGGGGTCAGGCCTCGATTTTCTTATGATTTAAATTGAGTTTTGATTGTTCCCATGGAGGGATTTTATGAAACTTTCATTGATTTGTAACCCTGTGAGAAGGGTGATTTTATAACGAAAATTTAAAAATAAAGAATTTTGTTGGAATGGATTTTGATTCGTTGAGTGTATCATATTTTGACCCAGATTAGGTGTTTTAAAACGTATCGATCCATTTGAGCATGAGATGTTTTCACATGAGAATTATTCCATGTTTTATATGTTGATTTCCTGTTTTAGAATATATGATATTATATATATGGCATATCATTATTCTTACCTCATGCTTATATATCCTGATTTCTTATCAGCATGTAGATAGTATAGCTATCTACCCGTTTGTATTATTGCCTTACTGAGCATGTGGAGCTCACCCTTTCATTTTCCACCCACTTTCAGTGTTTCCACCATAGAGATAGCAGGTGTAGAGAGTAGACGGTATAGCTGATTTTCTTTGATTCCCATCGACGGTCAGGTATACACCACATACAGAATTTTGTATCAGTATGCTTACAGCACAATATTGTAGATAAAAGAATATTTGGGGATGTAAATATAGAATCATGTGATGTATAAACATACCGACCACTCTATTATATGATAAATGATATCAGTATGTATATTTACGTGTGATATTTCTTAATTGTTTAGAAGGGTATATCGATATTGATTTACAGCCCGACCTATTTAGAGGGATATGCCACGAGGAGGTAAGAAAGATTTTTCAAAAGCGAAAAATTTGTACTGATTTTTGTAGTATTGGGTCATGACAGTAAAAGTGGTATCAGAGCGGAGGTTGGCCAGATGTGAATTAGTATCGATAAGTATGTAATTTAGAGTTAGAGTTGATCGGATATGTTGAGTTAATATATTTTGAAATGACAAAACAAGTAAATTCAATTATATAAAGATGATGTAAAAACATATTTAGAGGTTATCAATACCAGAAACTAAGTTCTTGAAGATGAGAGATCGATCTGGTGATATGAGAGATCGATCTTCTGGATTTTCTAGGATGTAAGATCGATCTCATAAGGATATGAAATCGATCTGCTAAAAGGATTGAACTTGTACAAGGTATTGAGGAAGCAGAGATCTATCTATAAGGGTTATAAGATCGATCTGTCTAATACAGGATGTTGATGAGATCGATATGGTCTAGAAAGAGATCGATCTCCTCTAAAACAAAGGGTAACGGCAGTAGATCGATCTGTAGATCGATCTATACTCAAACAGAGAGTTCAAGAGATCGATCTCATATAGGAAAAGATCGATCTCCTTAAAGTCAGAGAGCTAAGAAGATCGATCTAGATTGTTTAGAGATCGATCTCATCACTACGAGAATACTTGGTAGATCGATCTGTAGATCGATCTTACCTCAAACAGATAGATTGGCAGATCAATCTGCTTGTTCGACAGATCGATCTACTCTAACATTTTCAAATTGTAAGATCGATCTCTACGTATATGAGATCGATCTTCTTGCTTCAATTTGCTTTGACATTGCAGGAATTACAACTAAGAGATCGATCTGGTCAAGATTGGAGATCGATCTGGCATTCTACTGGAGGTTCCCAACAGCTCTTTCTGCAAAAATCTCAACAGGAAAAACAACATTAAATGCTCCAACTACCAATCCTTTAGTATAAAATCAAGCATTGAAGACACTGAGAACTAACACACCATTGTTGCACATTCTGTACATCTCAAGAGTTTAATTCCCACATTCTATTTGTCTTCAATCCTCATTTATTGAGTTTGTTGTATAAGCCTGTGTGCAAACGTTACATTTATCCTACCCACATAAAAAGCTTGATCTTGTATTCATCATTACTTTAAGAGAGAAGAGGATTGTTCCTCTGTAAGATAAACTTTGTAAAAGGGTGAATTCATCTTTGTGTAAAAAGGGTAGAGAGGTTGTTCCTTAACCTGAAAAAGGGAGTGTGTAACATTCAGTGTTAGAGTGAAAGAAAGCTCTTGACAAGGAGGTCAAGAAGAGAGGACGTAGGCAAGAGATTGGCCGAACCTCTATAACTTACTGTGTTTGATATTCTCTCCCTTATCTTCCTTTAACTTGTTCATTACATTGTATTGTTTATTCATTATTTGTTAATTAGATTAAATTTAGTTTAAATTTGCCATTAACATTAGAAAACTGATTCAACCCCCTCTCGGTAGAGCCAACAATTGGTATCAGAGCTAGGACTCTTTGATTATAGAGAAATAACTTCCTAAGAGTTAGAAACAATCTAATGGCTCACAACAATGTAGCAACCAATCTAGTAGGAGAGGGGCATTCTACAGTTAGGCCTCCTATGTTCAATGGTGAACATTATGCCTATTGAAAAACTAGGATGATGTTATTCGTTCAAGCAAATGATTATGAGGTATGGAGGATTATAACTAAAGGACCTCAAATCCCTACTAAAAGAATAGAGGGAAGAGATATCCCTAAAGAAGAAGATGAATGGGATTCAAATGATGTTAAATGTGCTCAACTAAATGCTAAGGCCATGTACACCCTATTTTGTGCTTTAGGGCCAAATGAATACAATAGAGTCTCCGGTTGTGACAATGCCAAACAAATTTGGGATAAATTGGCAATAACTCATGAAGGTACAACCCAAGTAAAGGAGACAAAGGTAGGAATGCTCACACATGACTATAAGCTATTTAGGATGAAAGAAGGAGAATCAATTAGTGAGATGTTCACTAGATTCACTGATGTAATTAATGGGTTAAAATCCTTAGGAAAAATCTACTCTAATATAGAAATGGTCAAGAAAATATTAAATAGTCTACCTAAATCATGGGAAGCTAAAGTAACTACAATTGAGGAATCTAAGGACCCTCACACATTGTCACTAGATGAATTAATAGGATCACTACTCACATATGAGATGAAGTTGAGAAGGAATGAAGAGCCACCCAAGAAAGTGGGAGTAGCTCTGAAATCCACCACTCAAGAGGAAAGTAAAAATGAGAGTGGTAGTGAAGAAGATCTTGAGATGGCAATGTTTGCCAAAAGATTTAACAAATTCATGAGAATGAGAGCAAGTGGTACTAATAGGACAAACCACAAGAAAGATCAAGAAGAGTTAGGTAGAAAAGATACAATTGTATGTTATAAATGTAAAAAACCAGGACACATTAAATTTAACTGCCCTCTTCTTAAAAGATCTAATGATAGGTTCCACAAAAAGAAGGCAATGATGGCAACATGGAGCGACAGTGATTGCTCCGATGATGATTCGAATGAGGACAATGCCAACCTATGCTTCATGGCTATTGAGAATGAAAAGGTAACTTTAAACCTCAATGAGTATTCTTTTGATGAATTGCAAGATGCCTTTGATGATCTTGCATTGGAGTATGAATGCATGAGTATGAAATACAAAAAACTAATATCTAGATTAAAGAAAGAAAATGAGCTAATGCTAGAGGATAAGTTAGAATGTGAAAAGAAGCTAGAAATTACAAATCTTGAAATTTGTGAATGAAAAGAAAAAAATAGTAACTTACATAATTCTTTCAATAGATTTTATATGGGTCAACAAAAGTTAGACAACATGCTAGAAACTCAAAGGGCCTTCTTTGATAAAAATGGTTTAGGATATGATGGAAAAGGTAGAGAGACTCACCTCAAAAGTTTCATAGCTAGAAAGAACATACATAAACCCTCAACTATTTGTTCACATTGTAATAAGAAGGGACATGCATCTTATAATTGCAATATGAAGATGACCACTCTTAGAGGAAAAATAGTGAAAAGAATTTGGGTTCCAAAAGAAATAATTAATTCAAAAGCTATTAATGCTTTAGTAAAATGGATCCCAAAGGGATCAAGAATTGCATTCACTAACCTCAAAGGACCCAAGAGAATTTGGGTACCTAAGACATAAGTTTGAATTTTGATTGTAGGTGATTGAGCATTGCCACAAAGCTAAAACAAAGGAAGCTTGGTACTTGGACAGTGGATGCTCAAGGCACATGACCGGTGATAGAAGCCACTTCAACTCATTTAAATCGAAAGTTGGTGGAGAAGTCACATTTGGGGACAACTCCAAAGGCCAAGTTGAAGGAAGTGGTTCAATAGGTAATGACTACTTTTCATTAGAAAAAGTATTACTTGTTAGGGGTCTAAAACATAACTTACTAAGTATTAGTCAACTTTGTGACAAAGGTTACAAAGTAATTTTTGATTGTTTGAAATGTAATGTTATAGATCCTAAATCTAATAAAGTTCTTTTCCTAGGTCATAGGCAAGGTAACATATACATTGTCTATCTAAATGAACTTAAAAATGAAAACATTTGCCTAATGGTAGACAAAGAAAAAGAACCTTGGTTGTGGCATAGAAGACTAGGTCATGCTAGCATGCATGTGTTATCTAAGTTAGCTAGAAAAGACCTAGTTATAGGATTACCTAAGTTGTCCTTTGACTATGACAAAATATGTGAAGCTTGTGTTAAAGGGAAACATAAAAGGATAACATTTAAGCCTAAACATAGTGTATCTACTAATAGGCCTCTTCAACTACTCCACCTAGATCTATTTGGACCAACTAGAACAACAAGTCTAGGTGGGAAACACTACGGCTTTGTAATTGTTGATGATTACACTAGGTTCACTTGGGTGTTCTTTTTGAGAATGAAAAATGAAGCTTTAGAAAAATTCATTGCTTATACAAAAGTGACTCAAAATGAAAAAGGATACACTATAACTAGCATTAGAAGTGATCATGGCAAGGAGTTTGAAAATATTGGATTTGATGAATATTGCAATGATTAAGGAATTAGTCATAATTTTTCAACCCCTAGGACACCACAACAAAATAGAGTAGTTGAGAGAAGAAATAGAACATTGGAAGAAATGGCTAGAACTATGTTGTGTGAGAATAATTTACCTAAATATTTTTGGGCTGAAGCTATAAATACATCTTGCTATATCATTAATAGAGTTATGATTAGACCAATTTTAAAGAAAACTCCCTATGAGCTTTACAAGGGTAAGAAACCTAATATTAGCTATTTTCGCCCCTTTGGTTGTAAATGCTTTGTCCTAAATAATGGAAAAGACAATTTAGAAAAATTTGATGCCAAGAGTGATGACGGAATCTTTCTAGGATATTCTTTGAATTCAAAGGCATATAGAGTATTTAACAAAAGAACATTGATGGTTGAAGAATCAATTCATGTAATATTTGATGAGTCAAATGATTTATCTAAAGATTCAACAAATGATGAGGATATTGGAATATTCAATGAAAACTTGAAGGAAATTTCAACCATAGAAAATGATCTATTAGAAAGACTTGACATTAATAAAAAAGATGAAGAAGAAATAGAAATATTAGAAAGAGAGTCTAGAGCACCAAGAGAATTAGGATATGTAAAAGATTGTGAAATAGTAGGAGATCCAACTCTTGGAGTTAGAACTAGATCATCTCTAAGGAATGTGTGTCAATATATAGCCTTTTTATCTCAAATAGAACCTAGGAATGTCAATGAAGCCTTAGATGACAATAATTGGTTTTTAGCAATGCAAGAAGAATTAAATCAATTTGAGAGAAGCAAAGTATGGAAACTAGTTCCTAGACCTAGTGATCACTCTATAATTGGAACTAAATTAATATTCAAGAATAAGATGGATGAAAATAGTGTGATCATAAGAAACAAGGCTAGATTAGTCGCACAAGGCTATAGACAAGAAGAAGGAATAGACTATGATGAAACTTATGCACCGGTAGCTAGATTAGAAGCAATAAGAATGCTACTTGCCTTTGCATGTTATAAAAACTTCAAGTTATATCAAATGGATGTAAAGAGTGCATTTTTAAATGGTTTCATTAATGAAGAAGTTTATGTAGAACAACCTCCCGGTTTTGAAAATCATGAATTTCCTGAACATGTCTTCAAATTATCTAAGGCACTCTATGGTTTGAAACAAGCTCCTAGAGCATGGTATGAAAGGTTGTCAAAATTCTTAATAGAAAAAGGATTTTCAAGAGGAAAAGTAGATACTACTTTGTTCATCAAAAAAAAAAAAGGATTTACTAGTTGTTCAAGTGTATGTAGATGATATTATTTTTGGATCAACTAATGAATCTTTATGCCAAGAATTTGATAAGATCATGCAAGGTGAATTTGAAATGAGCATGATGGGAGAGCTCACTTTCTTCTTGGGACTTCAAGTGAAGCAAACAAAGGATGGAACCTTCATCAATCAAGCAAAATATACTAAGGAAGTGCTCAAATGATTTGGAATGGATAATTGCAAACCTCAAGCAACTCCAATGGGCACCAACGTCAAGCTTGTTAAAGATGAAAATGGTAAGTGTGTGACACTAAACTTTATAGGTCTATGATTGGTTCATTGCTTTATCTATCTGCAAGTAGACGAGATATTCTATTTAGTGTATGCCTTTGTACTAGATTTCAATCCTCTCCTAGGGAATCACAATTATTAGCAACGAAAAGGATCTTTAGATACCTTAAAGACACTCCCTCCCTAGGATTTTGGTACCCCAAGGACTCCACTTTTGCTCTTCATGCATTTTCTGATGCAGACTTTGGGGGGTGTAAAATAGATAGGAAGAGCACTTCAGGTACATGTCAATTCTTAGGGAATAGATTAATCTCGTGGTTCTCTAAGAAACAAAATAGTGTAGCTCAGCCCATAACTGAAGCTGAATACATAGCAGTAGGCAGTTGTAGTGCTCAAGTGTTGTGGATTAAACAACAAATGAAAGACTATGGTATTGACATGAAACAAGTCTCGATTAAATGTGATAACACCAGTGCCATCAATCTATCTAAAAATCCTATTCAACACTTTAGAACTAAACACATTGAGATTAGGCACCATTTTCTTAGAGAACATGTTCAAAAGGGAGATATAATTCTAGAGTACATTGACACTTTACATCAAATAGCTGATATATTCACCAAACCTCTTGATAGAGATAGGTTTTGTATCCTTAGAGGTGAATTAGGACTCATGAATGTTCCTTAAGATTTATCTGTTTCAAAACCTTGATTTCAAAATTATTTTAAATGAGTTTTTCAATGATTTTTCTGGGCAAAAGGTATGAGAGATCGATCTTCAATCACCACAGATCGATCTCCATACTTCAAATAGGCCTAAAGCAGAAAGGTTAAGATAGGCAGATCGATCTTCTCCACTATAAGATCGATCTCCTTAAGCCTTTGTAAAACAACAGATAGATCTATGCATTTGGCAAATCGATCTCCTTAAGCCTCTATAAAACAGCAGATCGATCTATGCATTTGGCAGATCGATCTCCTTAAGCCTCTGTCAAACAACAGATCGATATGTGCCCTTGGCAGATCGATCTCATTAAGCTTTTGTATTTTGAGGATCGATCTTTTGGTTCAACAGATCGATCTCTTTAAGTATCTGAGAATGACAGATCGATCTGTCGCAGCGACAGATCGATCTTCTGTGCCCTGGACTATAAAAACTACTCAAAATCCCTAAATTTCAAAAATCTCAAATCTTCAAAATCCCTAACCCCTGTCGCACCTCTTCCATCAATTCTCCTCCCAGATCGATCTTGGTAAGGTCTCTGTCAATTCTCTTCATCGTTTAGTGTTCTAGTAACCCACATTACTGAATTTTTCTCAAAAATTTCTTAGTTTTGTGCTGAACTTTTCACTAGGTCAATTCTAGAACTGTTCCATTGGTTAGGTTTTAGAGAACTAGTGTTTAAGAGTGTATAGAGAGATTCCTGTGTCTAGAGAAATGCCACGACTTAAGAGAGTTGGCCAAAAACCCCCTAGACCAAGTGCTGATCAAGGGTCATCTTCCCAAACAGCTCCACCCTCTTCTGTCACTACCTTTAACAGGTGTTTTAAAACACCTGCAAAAAGGAAAAGATATGAAGAACATTTCTCGACCATGCCAATTAAACATTGGCACACAATTGATTTCTCGTTTTTAAACCGCATTGATTTTTCTTATCTATCCAAAATAGAAGAATTTGGGTGGCTTCCATTTCTCAAAATCAATACCCCCGTACCCCCAAACATCATCAGGGCATTCTTTTCTAATGTCGAACTCATCTATGATCCTGATGATGCTTGCAAAATTCTAGGTTTTAAAACGTATGTCATGGGCAAATCGATCCCTATAGACACCTCTATTTTAGCCCAAGTGTTCACCATGAGAGATGAGGGGTTAACTGATGAAGAGGAAGAAGTCCCCCTAGAGTTTGACCTTCCCGGGGATAAAGCAAGTGACCTACCGATGCACCCAAGGCTATTTCACCTTATCATTTGTGGAACCTCAGGCCATTTGGTACCCGTCACTCCACAGTTATGAGGTTAGACCGATTCTGGCTCCACCACATCCACTCCACTAGTCAAAAACCCAATCTGGTCCACTTCATTTATGAAGATTGGTTGAAGATTGTATGCAGACAAGCATCCACGATAGTTTTTTCGTAACTATTGGTGTGCCTTCTATAACGACTCGGGATCGATTGTAGCTGTGAAACTAGTGAAGTGCCTTCCCCAAAGAGTGTCTTAAACATTGGTACACTTCACCACATGGGGTATTATAAGGACTTCCGAGGGGAATGGAGGAAGAAGGGAGAACAGCAGCCTGAGGCAGCCATGGAAAAAGACCCATCAGCTGAGCCCACTGCTCTACCTGCTGCACCTACTGAGGGTCCTTCTTCCTCATCTGCTCAGCCCACTACATCTGCAACATCACCTGATGGAATGGCATCGATTGTGACGATGATCATGAAGCTTAACCGGAAGATGGATGAAGGTTTTGCAAACCTTCATGCCACACAGCAATCGATGTTTGATGATCTGCAAGTTACTCGTACTTGCGTCGATGAACTTTTGGAGCGATTTCCTCCTCCGCAGTAGGACATGGATACTAGGAATAGATTAGATAGTTTTTCATGTTTACTCCTTGTTGTTTGAAACGACATTTGCTTTAATGTTTATTTTATGACATGTTAGTTCTATGAAATGTGTTATAATGAATTTCCATTTTGAAATGACATAACAGTTCTTGTGAAAATTAACTGCCTCTATATCTTTATTGCCATTGATATGACAAAAAAGGGGAGAAGAATGTTAAGAGAACATGGGTTTAAAACATGTTTATTGGCTTAAAGTACATTAAGAAAACATGTTTATTGGATTAAAGGAATGATTAAATTAAGGGGGAGTTAAGAGGCCAAAAGAGAGGGGGAGCTTACAGAAAGGGGGAGTTTGTGCATAATGCAAATGGGTAACTAAACATGTTTATTGAATAAGTTTTGTCATATCAAAAAGGGGGAGATTGTTGAGTTAATATATTTTGAAATGACAAAACAAGTAAATTCAATTATATAAAGATGATGTAAAAACATGTTTAGAGGTTATCAGTACCAGAAACTAAGTTTTTGAAGATGAGAGATCGATCTGGTGATATGAGAGATCGATCTTCTGGATTTTCTAGGATGTAAGATCGATCTCATAAGGATATGAGATCGATCTGCTAAAAGGATTGAACTTGTACAAGGTATTGAGGAAGCAGAGATCGATCTATAAGGGTTATAAGATTGATCTGTCTAATACAGGATGTTGATGAGATCGATCTGGTCTAGAAAGAGATCGATCTCCTCTAAAAAAAAGGGTAAAGGCAGTAGATCGATCTGTAGATCGATCTATACTCAAATAGAGAGTTCAAGAGATCGATCTCATATAGGAAGAGATCGATCTCCTCAAAGTCAGAGAGCTAAGAAGATCGATCTGGATTGTTTAGAGATCGATCTCATCACTACGAGAATACTTGGTAGATCGATCTGTAGATCGATCTTACCTCAAACAGAGAGATTGGCAGATCGATCTGCTTGTTCGACAGATCGATCTGCTCTAACATTTTTAAATTGTAAGATCGATCTCTACGTATATGAGATCGATCTCCTTGCTTCAATTTTCGTTGACATTGCAAGAATCACAACTAAGAGATCGATCTGGTCAAGAGTGGAGATCGATCTGGCATTCTACTGGAGGTTCCCAACGGCTCTTTCTGCAAAAATCTCAACGAAAAAAACAGTATTAAATGCTCCAACTACCAATCCTTTAGTATAAAATCAAGCATTGAAGACACTGAGAAGTAACACACCATTGCTGCACATTCTGTACATTCTCAAGAGTTTAACTCCCACATTCTATTTGTCTTCAATCCTCATTTATTGAGTTTGTTGTATAAGCCTGTGTGCAAAAGTTACATTTATCCTACCCACATAAAAAGCTTGATCTTGTATTCATCCTTACTTTAAGAGAGAAGAGGATTGTTCCTCTGTAAGATAAACTTTGTAAAAGGGTGAATTCACCTTTGTGTAGAAAGGGTAGAGAGGTTATTCCTTAACCTGAAAAAGGGAGTGTGTAACATTCAGTGTTAGAGTGAAAGAAAGCTCTTGATAAGGAGGTCAAGAAGAGAAGACGTAGGCAAGAGATTGGCCGAACCTCTATAACTTACTGTGTTTGATATTCTCTCCCTTATCTTCCTTTAACTTGTTCATTACATTATATTATTTATTCATTATTTGTTAATTAGATTAAATTTAGTTTAAATTTGCCATTAATATTAGAAAACCAATTCACCCCCCTCTCGGTAGAGCCAACAGGATAAGAGTTGGTAGTGGTTGTTAAGGAAAATTACATCCCCCTTAGTACTTTGTTGTATGAGACGTCAAAGTGTATACTAGATGGGAATTTACTTAACAAATGAATTTGGATTACAGGATTTACATTATGTGGATCATCCGCAGTGGTAGAGGGGCTAGTACACGTGCTAGTGGCCATAGGGACAGCCCTAGAGGCCGTGGTGATGGTATACAGACTGGTCATGTACCTGAGGGTACTGCTGTGAGACCAGATGAGACTGAGGCACGCTTCGCTAGACTTGAGCGGAGTATTGAGAGCCTGGCTAAGATTGTAGCACAACAGGTAGCGCTCAGGGCTAGAGATAGGCGAGATCCGGCGGGATAGGCAGCAGGTGATCCCGAGATGCTGGTACAAGCCGCAGAGTTACCCGAGGTTCAGGCTCAGTCTGTAGAGGCAGTGAGACCCCAGCCAGCTCAGGATGGTGGATATGAGTGTGACCTTGATAGATTTAGACACTTTCAGAAGTTTAGACCTCCAGTCTTCCATGAGAGGAAGGACCCAGTAGTAGCTGAGGATTGGGTGTATCAGATGGAGAAGCTATATAGGCTTTTCAGGTGCACTACTACTGAGAGGGTTGCTTTTGTCGTATTTGTATTTCAGGGAGTAGCAGAGCATTGGTGGAGATCTACCGAGCTGATTTTGAGAGCTCGACATGCTGAGGTCACATGAGAGATATTTTTGGATGCCTTTAGGAGGCAGTATGTTCCCGCTACTACACAGCGAAAGTTAAGGATGGAGTTTATGAGTTTGGTTCACAGGAACCAGTCTATTGATAAGTATGAGACTCGATTCATCTCTTTGGGGAGATATGATTTAGAGATGATGGGCAGTGAGGATCGGAAGGTCCAGAAGTTTATAGATGGACTGAGACCAGTCATCAGATCTCAGTTGGCTCCTTTTGATGTTTCGACTTATGAGGAGGCAGTACATAGAGCTCAGCTGTGTGAGCAGGATCATGAGCGGAACGTCTCTGAGACAGGAAAGTTTAGTAGGAGTCGAGATAGAGACCGGAAGAGACTCGGGAGAGACAGATTTGTCAGGAGAGGGTTACGGCTCTCTGATAAGAGGCCAAAGGTTGAGGAGGTTCAGGAGAGAACAGATAGACCCCATGTTCATCCGGCTTTACCACCAGTGACACGCCCTGAAGGTATTATCCGCAAGTGCATGGGTCATACAAGTAATAATGGGATTTGAGTCCCGGATTATCGTCCCACAGAGAAGTTTGTCAGCCTAATTAACTACCGGTTAATCTTACCCTAAGTATATTCTAGAAAATTATGAAATTAAGGTGGGTGATCTACATAGCTAGAATTAAAAATACTGAAAGCAATAAAATAATAAAACTATAAAATAAAGGAAATAAAACCGAGCTAAAATTACTTACAAAGCTCCACGTAATTAACAGCAAAAACCTACAAAAGAAAATTAAAACAGTAAAACGAATTAACGCAATTAAAATAAAATGCAAATATGAAAATAAAGCAATAAAACTAATTAAACTAAAATTAAATAAAATGTGCATGTAATTAAACTAACTAAGAAAATGTAATTTAAACTAACTTAAAATTTAATGAAATAAAATCCTAGAAAAATTAAGAAAATAACTACAAGTCTAAAAGTCTAAAATATTAATTCTAAATTAATCCTAATTATGTCTAATTACTAACTTGACAATAAAATCTAACTAATGCATGATAAATAATATTTTTGGATTTTTGCAATTAAAAACTAAATTATGAAATAAATCTATCTCTAAATTAATTCTAAATGCAATACTAGAGCTTTTTAATTAAAATAACATTATCATCCTAATGTAATAAAAAATTAATTATTATACTAATTAAAACTAAATACTAAACTAACAAGCGATGAAAATCTATTTTTTCTAATTTAACAAATAATGTAAATGGCATAAACAAAAATAAAATCCCAAAAAATGCTTAAACTAATTGCAACAGTAGGATGAAATGGCCAAACGTAGCCTTAAACACATTGCCAGCCGAGTGGTCCCAACTTGTGCACTGTACACTACTGTTCATGCTCCATTTTCTTGCTCCAGGTGTTGTTCTGCTCATTTAGTTCCCAGTTCTGTCCGCTTGCATCCAGGTGCTGCCAAAAGAAAATCCCATAAACTGCTGTTGTGCATATCGATACTACCTAACCTTTAAGCACGGTACCAGCCTTGCTTCATTCTTCTGCTATTCATGCTAAAGCTCCCATCAGCACACATTCCTCGTACCGTGCCTTTAGCCACAGCTTTATACAAGTACCGACAACAGAACATGCACGCAGCTGCATCAGGGCATCGGGGGTTCACTTGTGATCATGAAGCAGACTGGGGTGCTCCAGAGAATCACCAGCAGCCGAGAACAGCAACCACCTACATGAACATCCAGCACAACCAGACCTCTTTCCTGCTCACACAGCTAAAAAAATGTCACCAGTTGCTGCTGCACTTGGTGAACTTTCTTGCGTTGTTTGCTTCAGTAACGCTGAACTGCTCGTCTCCAAGCACCAGCAACCACGCAGCACGTCGAGGTAGTCAGGAAGCCCCCTGTCATGCTCTTGCTTAATTAAAAACAACAAAAGATAATGAATTGCAGTAATGAACAGTAACATAAACAAGAAACAGAGCCGAACAGAGACATGAATTTAAGAATTATTAACACCATGGATAACTATAAAATGCTAAAGGAGATAAAAGCAAAAAACACATGAAGCAGAAAACGAAAACAAAAAGAAAATCAGATGGGCTCGATCCCCTTGCCACCAGCGTCGTTCCTGTTAATGGAACCAGCAGTAGTTCTGCCTCGTTCAACTCGTCACGCCAACAGCTTCAGTTCTACTGCTCTGCTTAACTGCTTCGTTCCCGATCTTCCTGCTCCACACGAACCAAAGGACGATCGCCAGCAAACCACGTCTTGCATCAACAGTACAACTCAGTCTCCTCAACAACCTTGCCATAACGCATCTTGTCACCACTTAAAAGGACTTGGAAACCGAATGCATCAGAAACTGATCATGAGAACAAGTAGCGACAAGGTGCAGAAATAAAATAGAAAAACATAAAATGAAACTGTAGGAATTATAATAGCAAAAATTGAACCCAATCAGTGAAGGAAACCATAAGTTAAAGAAGAGGCTAAAATGCAAAAACAGGATATAGAACACTAAAAACAGAAAAGAGATTGCTACTGGTCACTCGGCCTCCATTCACCATCCCGAATAAGTTTGTAGCAACCTCGGACAGAATGTTTAAGCCCACCAGCTGATAAATGTAAAATCAACGCAATATAAATTTTCAGGAAATGAAAGTGAAACAATGCAATGGGTTGAACATCAAGACTGCTGTCACCAGCCCCTTACACCCAAATAAAAAATAAAAACCATGGAAATCAAACAGCTAAAATAAACCCGAAAAGGAAAAGGAAATAAAGCTTATAAAATTGGAAATTAACATGAACAGTATCTAAAAATTGAAAACAATGTTTTGATAGCTGCTAAAGTAAATCACCGAAAGGTTAAAGAAAAAGAAGCTAAAAAAAACTCTCTAAAACTTTCTACCCTAAATTACTCCTATTCTAACCTAGGCTACCCCTTTTTCAATTGCCATCATATTCTATTTATACACACACTTAGGAGTACAATTGTAATAATTTTTTTTATCCTAGATGAGTTGGCATTGTTTGGTCACTTGTCTTCACACCATTGGCTCCTTGAAAAATAATATTTTCATGTCATCTGTCGTTTTGTCCAATTGGATATGCTAAGCTCATGTTGTTTGCGTGGTCCAATCTCGATTTTAGCTCAATTTCGATCCATTTTCTATCGAAATATTCAAAATTCATCTGGATTTAATTTATCTGCAAACATGAGAATTGTAATTAAATAAAGGGGATAATTAACAAAATAAATTGGGGATTTAAATAATTAATTAGGAAATTAAGCACAAATAATTCTAAAAATATAGAATTATCAACCAGCTAGAGACATTGTCATTGGAGGACCACGCCCTACTACTGATCGATGTTGTGAGACCCCGTATATGTATAAGGGTATATTTGTACATAGAAATGTAAATAGAGTTGTACTATGAATTCATAAGTGAAGTATATGTGATATAAGTCCATAAGTAATGTACACACTTGTACTGAGAGTGGTAATTGTACACACAAGTTACATTATGTATGAATGTGAAGAAATGGACTGAAACATGTGGAGAATGTGTGTAGAATGGATTATGAGTAGTTTGGTAAAATGGAAGTAGAATTGCATAAGATGTGCACTTCCATTTTTGTTTATATTAAGTACCATTGGTCATACAAAGATTCTACGCAAGTTTTAATGTGTATGAAGTGAGGATGGATGCCATTTTCAAGACTCAAAGATGAATGAATGAGGAAATGATCATGGTAGCAAATTAAGGATGTTTGGTAAGGGTTGTTGCAGAGGAACTGCAGAAAATCTGGAAATTTTGAAGGGCAGATCGATCTCATGGGATGAGAGATCGATCTGGAAGAGTCAGAATGCTCTTATGTGGGCAAAAGAATAGAGCAGATCGATCTCTAATGGAGCCAGATCGATCTCCCAAGCATTTTGTAGTGAAAAGATCGATCCCCAAGCACCCAGATCGATCTCCTTAGCTCTCTGTTTGGGAGCAGATCGATCTCATGCTTCGACAGATCGATCTCATGCCTCGACAGATCGATCTCATGCTTCGACAGATCGATCTCAGGCTTAAAAATGCCGTGAAAAAGAGAGATTTTAAGGGACCAGATTGATCTCCTCTTGGACCAGATCGATCTCCTCAAGCTATTTCTATATAAGGAGTGCTGGAAATCAAAAAATTTTGGGAAAAACACAAACCTTCCACTTTCAACCCAAAAACCTAACATTCTCTCTCAAAAATCAGCCATTTTCAGTGAGGTTTGAAGAGAGACCATTAGAGGCAAAGTTGTTCCTATCAAAGAGAAGAACAACATAGTTGGAAAGCATTTTCCCATTGTTGGTATTGAAGGAGTTAAGGGCATTGCCATTTGGAGCAAGAAGAGAAATCAAATTTGGTAAGATTCTAACACTCCAACTATGGTACATTGTTTATTTAAGTGATTTTGGAGTTGTTTGGCATGAGTATGGATGGTTAGAAACTATCTAAATGCATTGGAATGATTATGACCTAGAAATGGTCTAGAGTGAGAAAGTGGAATTGTATGGAGATTAATGATGAATGAGATATGTAGAAGTTATTAATAGTGTTGTGGTATGATTTTAAGATGTGGTTAGTGGATAAATTATGAGATTTACCTAAAAGAGGTAAAATGTGGATTAAGGCATTGGTAAAATGCACGAGTGAATAATATTGACTAGTGAGGTCAATTATGGGTTAAATACATTAACTCAATTGATTTAATGAATAAATCGCAGCTTCCGAGGATACGCCGAGGCGAGTTGAGCCAAGAGCGTGAGAAGCTAAAAGGAAAGGAGTCACACCAAGTGAATCGAGGTAAGGGAATTGTGTGAACTCTTAGAGATATCTGTGCGCAATTTGGGCGCATTAAATGCTTTGTTAGAATGCATGAGATTAGGAAATGATGTTGGGTGATTGAAGGGTAAAAGTTGGGAGTTTGATAAAATGTGCATAAAAATAAAAGCATATTGCTTTGAAAATCATGTTTTATTGCTTTTTAGCAAATGATTTGGTAGGTTGGCTAACATTGAAATGATTTGCAAAAGAAATGAGTGTGTTTTGGTTTTGTTAACCATACTTTGCAAAGTTTTGAGCCACCTACATGATTTCGTGAGTATAAAAGCGTGCAAGAGTATGACTCGCACGAGATTTGACGTGTTTTACACACATGAGTGCAAGAGGCACTAGTTTTCACATGGATTTCATATTTGTTTTGGCATTGTGCTCGAGTTTGTCTCGCACTGGATGCCCACCTTGCATGTTGCCGTGTTTGGAGCTTCGAGTAGACTGGGTGTCACATCGATTAAATAGGCTCACACGTGCATTGTTTTGACATGATTAATTAGCCGTGTTAGGAGCTTCGGATAGACAAGAGGTCGCATCGATTAAATAGGCTCACACGTGCGTTTGAGATGTAGCGTGATATGATGTGTTGATTGGGTCCACGGAGTACGTCGTACCGTGCATGTAGCATGGAGTACATTGTATCGTATTGAGTTGTGATGTGCCATCTTCGGACGAGATCTGCTATGGACCGACGGGTAGGATTTGACCCACCTCCCGTGTGGAAGCAAATGGTAGTGATATCCCGCACACCTGATCCGTGTAGCTGGTATCACAGGTTATGTACATAGGCCTTGAGGTTATTACCTATTGTTGAACTGCCTATCTCACATGTTTAATTCTGTTTGAGAATAAATCCATGTTTGAAATGATTGTGGTTCAGGAAAGCCCGAGGGATGGGCCGAGACCTGACCAATGTTGAAATTGATTTGTTAATGGTTTTTAAAGCGCACGGATGCATGATGGGTAATGTCATGCTTTTATTGTGAATTATGCATGATGATTTATACCATGCTTTGAGTTGACATGTGCACTTGATTTTAATAGCATGAATGCTTTACATACCATTAACACAATCATACACTCATGTTTTGAGATAAACAATGAATTAAATGCTTTTGAGCATGGCATCACGATCACGTAGATAGTGCAGTATCTACCTGTTCGCATGATTGCCTTACTGAGCGTGTGGTTTGCTCACCCCCCTTATTTTCCCCTCTCTACAGAGATTTGAGTATAGATTGGACGTGACTGGAGGCGTTCCCTTTTTGGTAATCCGCTGCATCCCATCGCTAAAGGTATACACACCTTGATTATTTTGTATCTAAACTAGACATAGCACAGTAGCATTTTGTATGTAACTACTGGGGATGTAAAACAATATAAACACATGTAACAACTCTGATATATATACATTTATACAAGTGTTTACTCATAAATAATATTTCAAATTGAATTGGTATGGTGGAGTGAGTTAGACGTCGACACGCAGCCCAACTGTTATGAGTGTGGTTGTTCACGATCGAGGAAGGATGATTAACAATTGATGCATGAAAATGCAAAAAATTTATACGTATTTTGGTAAGTTGAGGGTCGTGACAGAAGTTGGTATCAGAGCTCGAGTTGGTTTGACGTGTGTCGTGTCTAAAATACTTAATAAGTGAAAAATTACATCCCCAAGTTACTGTGCTTGTTTAGATATAAATAGTGTATGTCGATGGGTTGACTAAGTAATTGGTTGTGAATGTAGGGAACTGAGTAAGTATGCCTAATACCAGTCGCAGTAGAGGGATGAGAGCACAGGCTCGAGGCCGTAGAGGTAGGCCTGGGGTTCGTGTTGAGCCAGAAACACACGAGGCTGAGGAGAATGTTGAGGTAGAGGCTGATGTTGAGCACGCTCCACAGGGTCCAGAGGAGAGGCCCGAGAGTACTGAGGCTCGCTTCGCTAGGATTGAGCGGAGCATTGAGATGATTGTGGAGTTGGTCACCTAATCATTATCTGGAGTTGGCGGTAGACAGAGTCCCGCTACACAGGGTGATGCCGAGCAGGCGGCAGCTCCTGAGGCACGGGCAAGGGAAGCCCAGAGGCCACAGACGACAGATACCCCACCCACACAGGATGTGCCTACGCCGGTTGCTATGCCAGGCAGTAGAGGTTGGGGATATGGATGTGATTTGGATAGACTACGGCAGTTCCAGAAGTTTGGACAGCCGTCTTTCAGTGGAATAAAGGACCCAGTAACGGCTGAGGATTGGATCAATGAGATCGAGAAATTATATGGGTTCTTTGAGTGCACTACTACCGAGATGGTAGCATTTGCCGCTTTTATGCTGAAGGGATCAGCAGAACATTTGTGGAAATCCACCAGGCCTATTTTGAGAGCCCGGCATACTGAGATCAGCTGGGATGTATTTCTAGAGGCCTTCCGGAGACAGTATGTCCCCGATACCGCACAGCGAAAGCTAAAGATGGCATTTTTGGGACTGACCCAAGGGAGCAGGACTGTGGATGAGTATGAGACTGCTTTTATATCCCTGGGCAGGTATGATCCCAACACGATGGGTAATGAGGTCGAGAAGATCCAGAAGTTTGTGGATGGATTGAGACCGACCGTCAGGTCTAGATTGGTTCCCCTGGATATACCGACCTATAAGGAGGCAGTGCGCAGGGCGCAACTATGTGAACAAGATGTTGATAGGATTGCCTCAGAGTTTGGAAAGGTTGGTAAGATGAGGGACAGAGATAAGAAGAGACCTATGATGGATAGAGGCTTCAGCTATAAAGGAAGCAAGAGATTCTCTGGAAAGAGGCTGAGAATTGATGAGATCCAAGAGAGGACAGTTGATACTCCCATGTATTCGGCCATTGCTCCAGCTAAGGGAATCGTGATTGGAGGACCACGGCCTACTACGGAACAGTGTGGCAAGTGTGGTAGGTACCATGGTACTCGACCATGCTATGGATCTCCTGTAGTATGCTTCAGATGTGGGAAGCCAGGGCACATAATCAGAGATTGCCCAGAGATGATAGAGAGAGCCCCACAGAAGGGCAAGGAGCCAGAGAGAGCTCCAGTTGGTACAGCTGCTCCGAGGAGGAGGGCTACAGCCGAGGAAAAGGGGAAGCAAGCAGTGGGTGTAAGCAGAGGACGAGTGCACGCACTGGATCAGGATACTGCAGATCAGTCATCGGATGTGGTAAAAGGTACCATCCAAATCTTTGATTTAGAAGCTTATGTACTGTTTGATCCTGGTGCCACGCATTCCTTTATTTCGCCATCCTTTGCATGTAAATTGTTGAAGCATGTAAAACACTCTGCTTGATAAGATGTTGTTGATATCTACCCCTATGAATGATAGTCAGTTGACCGAGCATATATATAGGGATTGTAAAATGAAGATAGGAGGTAAAGAGATGGCAGCCGATTTAATTTTATTAAACATGAGTGATTTTAATGTGATCCTAGGAATGGATTGGTTGGCTGCCAATCATGTTGTTATGGATTGTCATGCAAAAACTTTGATGTTTCCAAAGATAGACAATCTTGTAGTTAATTTTGTGAAATGAAATTAAAGAACATGATTTTTATAAGTGTGATGAGTATAATCTTGATACATGATGTATGAAAGATAAATTTGATTTCATTTATGTATGTGATGTGATGATTTATGATACTAATGGTGGAAAGAATAATGTGAAGGATTCATCGCTTTTGTGATTGAGACGGATAAGGCACGTCCGGAATTGGAAGACATATCAGTGGTTAGGGAATTTCCAGATGTCTTTCCCGATGAGTTACCAGGGTTACCTCCAGATAGGGAGATGGAGTTTGGTATAGATTTGGCACCTGGTACAGAGCCGATGTCCAAGCCACCATACAGAATGGCTCAAGTTGAGTTAGAGGAGTTAAGGAAACAATTACAAGAGTTGCTGGAGAAGGGGTTCATCAGGCCAAGCGTCTCACCTTGGGGAGCACCGGTTCTGTTTGTAAGGAAGAAGGATGGAAGCCTCTGACTATGTATAGACTACCGGTTGTTGAATAAGGCCACCATCAAGAATAAGTATCCCCTCCCACGTATTGATGATTTGTTGGATCAGCTTAAGGGAGCGCAGGTCTTTTCCAAGATAGATCTGAGATCAGGGTACCATCAGTTGAAGATACGAGATGGAGATGTACCCAAGACAGCTTTTCGCACCCGGTATGGACATTATGAGTTTATGGTTATGCCATTCGGGTTGACGAATGCTCCCGCAGCTTTTATGTCTTTGATGAATGAGGTATTCCACCAGTACTTGGATCGATTTGTTATTGTGTTTATTGATGATATACTGGTGTATTCAAGGTCTAGAGAGGAGCATGAAAGGCATTTAAGGATAGTGCTACAAACCCTCCGAGAGAAGAAGTTGTACGCTAAACTCAGTAAGTGCGACTTTTGGTTGGAACATATCTCTTTTCTGGGTCACATAGTATCAAAGGATGGAGTATCAGTGGATCCATCTAAGATTGAGGCCGTAGTTCAGTGGCAGAGACCCCAGACAGTGACAGAGATCAGAAGTTTCCTGGGTTTAGCTGGGTATTATCGAAGGTTTGTAGAGGGATTTTTGAGGTTAGCTGCTCTTTTGACACGTCTCACGAGGAAAAATGTAGAGTTTGTGTGGGATAAAAAGTGTGAAGAAAGTTTTGAGGAGTTGAAAAGGAGATTAACTACAGCTCCAATACTCACCATTCCTACCAGCTCAGGAGGTTTCTCGGTGTATGCAGATGCTTCACACCTAGGACTGGGCTGTGTATTGATGCAGGATGGGAAGGTAGTAGCCTATGGATCAAGACAGTTAAAGGATCATGAGAGGAACTACCCGACACATGACTTGGAGTTGGCAGTGGTGGTGTTTGCGCTGAAGATATGGCACCACTACCTCTATGGTGAGAGATTTCAGATTTATACAGATCATAAGAGCCTTAAGTACCTGTTCTCACAGAAAGAGTTGAACATGAGACAGAGGAGATGGCTCGAGCTGTTAAAGGATTATGATTGTGAAATCCTATACCACCCGGGTAGAGCAAATGTGGTTGCTGATGCATTAGTAGGAAGCATCTCGGGATGGTATCATTTATGATGATCAGGGAACACGAGCTATTGGAACAGCTCACGAACCTCAATTTGGATATGACCCCGCCTGACGCTGATAGTGGATTTATGATAGCTAGCCTGCAGTTGGAACCGGATCTGGTAGATCGAATCCGACAGGCTCAGCGAGTTGATCAGCAGTGTAGTGATATTGTCGGGCAGATACAGAGGGGTATAGAGACAGAATTTGGGTTGAGTTCGGATGGATTGCTGAGGTTCGAGGTAGGATATGTGTTCCTGATGACGCAGAGATCAGAAGGTTGATCCTGACAGAGGCTCACTCATCGAAGTATACGATACATCCAGGGGGTACCAAAATGTATCAAAACCTTCGAAAGGTTTATTGGTGGTCGGGAATGAAAAAGCACATTACTGAATATGTTGCTAAGTGTCTCATTTGTCAGCAGGTGAAGGTAGAGCATCAGAAGCCTGCAGGGTTATTGCAGCCTCTACCGATATCGACATGGAAGTGGGAGCATGTCACCATGGATTTTGTGATGGGATTACCGAGGACCCGAAGAGGTCATGATGCCATATGGGTGATTGTGGATCGGTTGATGAAATCAGCCCATTTTCTAGCTATGAGAGCTACCGATACTCTGAGCCAGTTAGCGAACCTATATGTGCGCGAGATAGTGAGGCTACATGGAATTCTAGTGAGCGTTGTTTCTGATAGGGATGCCCGCTTCACTTCCCACTTTTGGGAACATTTTTAGGAAGCGATGGGGACCCAGTTGAATTTTAGCACCGCGTTTCATCCTCAGACAGATGGTCAGTCAGAGAGGACTATACAGACCCTGGAGGACATGTTGAGAGCGTGTGCATTGGATTTTGGAGGCTCCTGGGATGACCATTTGCCACTCGCAGAGTTCGCTTATAATAACAGTTTTCATGCAAGTATCGGGGTGGCACCATATGAGGCATTGTATGGGCATAGATGCCGTTCCCCTATTGGATGGGAAGAGGTTGGTGACAGACAGATCTTTGCTCCCGACTTGGTTAGACAAGCCTCTGAGGACGTCCAATTGATATGTGAGAGGTTACGGACAGCTCAGAGCAGGCAAAAGAGTTATGCTGACAAGAGACGGAGACCACTAGAGTTTGAGGTGGGTGAGTCAGTGTTTTTGAAAGTTTCCCCTTTGAAGGGAATTATGAGATTTGGGAAGAAGGGAAAGTTGAGCCCTCGATATATAGGGCCATTTGAGATACTTGATAAGGTGGGAGACAAGGCGTATAGGTTGGCATTGCCACCAGAGTTGGCAAGTGTGCATAACGTCTTCCACGTATCCATGTTGAGGAAGTATCACCCGGACCCAGCACATGTGATAAGATATGAGCCTTTGGAGCTCAATGAGGGTATGACCTATGATGAGAAGCCAGTTCGGGTATTGGACAGAAAAGAGAAAGTGCTGAGGATAAAGACAATTCCTTTGGTGAAAATACTTTGGCAACATCACACTGTGGAAGAAGCCACATGGGAATTGGAGAGTTTGATGCGGGAGAAGTATCCCGAGTTGTTCACAGAATAATTGGTTCCAATTTGGAGGACCAAATTTTCTAAGTGGGGGAGAATGTGAGACCCCGTATATGTATAAGGGTATATTTGTACATAGAAATGTAAATAGAGTTGTACTATGAATTCATAAGTGAAGTATATGTGATGTAAGTCCATAAGTAATGTACACACTTGTAATGAGAGTGGTAATTGTACACACAAGTTACATTATGTATGAATGTGAAGAAATGAACTGAAACATGTGGAGAATGTGTGTAGAATGGATTATGAGTAGTTTGGTAAAATGGAAGTAGAATTGCATAAGATGTGCACTTCTATTTTTGTTTATATTAAGTACCATTGGTCATACAAAGATTCTACACAAGTTTTAATATGAATAAAGTGAGGATGGATGCCATTTTCAAGACTCAAAGATGAATGAATGAGGAAATGATCATGGTAGCAAATTAAGGATGTTTGGTAAGGGTTGTTGCAGAGGAACTGCAGAAAATCTAGAAATTTTGAAGGGCAGATCGATCTCATGGGATGAGAGATCGATCTGGAAGAGTCAGAATGCTCTTATGTGGGCAAAAGAATAGAGCAGATCGATCTCTAATGGAGCCAGATCGATCTCCCAAGCATTTTGTAGTGAAAAGATCGATCCCCAAGCACCCAGATCGATCTCCTTAGCTCTCTGTTTGGGAGCAGATCGATCTCATGCTTCGACAGATCGATCTCAGGCTTAAAAATACCTTGAAAAAGAGGGATTTTAAGGGACCAGATCGATCTCCTCTTGGACCAGATCGATCTCCTCAAGCTATTTCTATATAAGGAGTGCTGGAAATCAGAAAATTTCGGGAAAAACACAAACCTTCCACTTTCAACCCAAAAACCTAACATTCTCTCTCAAAAATCAGCCATTTTCAGTGAGGTTTGAAGAGAGACCATTAGAGACAAAGTTGTTCCTATCAAAGAGAAGAACAACATAGTTGGAAAGCATTTTCCCATTGTTGGTATTGAAGGAGTTAAGGGCATTGCCATTTGGAGCAAGAAGAGAAATCAAATTTGGTAAGATTCTAACACTCCAACTATGGTACATTGTTTATTTAAGTGATTTTGGAGTTGTTTGGCATGAGTATGGATGGTTGGAAAGCATTTTCCCATTGTTGGTATTGAAGGAGTTAAGGGCATTGCCATTTGGAGCAAGAAGAGAAATCAAATTTGGTAAGATTCTAACACTCCAACTATGGTACATTGTTTATTTAAGTGATTTTGGAGTTGTTTGGCATGAGTATGGATGGTTAGAAACTATCTAAATGCATTGGAATGATTATGACCTAGAAATGGTCTAGAGTGAGAAAGTGGAATTGTATGGAGATTAATGATGAATGAGATATGTAGAAGTTATTAATAGTGTTGTGGTATGATTTTAAGATGTGGTTAGTGGATAAATTATGAGATTTACCTAAAAGAGGTAAAATGTGGATTAAGGCATTGGTAAAATGCACGAGTGAATAATATTGACTAGTGAGGTCAATTATGGGTTAAATACATTAACTCAATTGATTTAATGAATAAATCGCAGCTTCCGAGGATACGCCGAGGCGAGTTGAGCCAAGAGCGTGAGAAGCTAAAAGGAAAGGAGTCACACCAAGTGAATCGAGGTAAGGGAATTGTGTGAACTCTTAGAGATATCCGTGCGCAATTTGGACGCATTAAATGCTTTGTTAGAATGCATGAGATTAGAAAATGATGTTGGGTGATTGAAGGGTAAAAGTTGGGAGTTTGATAAAATGTGCATGAAAATAAAAGCATATTGCTTTGAAAATCATGTTTTATTGCTTTTTAGCAAATGATTTGGTAGGTTGGCTAACATTGAAATGATTTGCAAAAGAAATGAGTGTGTTTTGGTTTTGTTAACCATACTTTGCAAAGTTTTGAGCCACCTACATGATTTCGTGAGTATGAAAGCGTGCAAGAGTATGACTCGCACGAGATTTGACGTGTTTTACACACATGAGTGCAAGAGGCACTAGTTTTCACATGGATTTCATATTTGTTTTGGCATTGTGCTCGAGTTTGTCTCGCACTGGATGCCCACTTTGCATGTTGCCGTGTTTGGAGCTTCGAGTAAACTGGGTGTCACATCGATTAAATAGGCTCACACGTGTATTGTTTTGACATGATTAATTAGCCGTGTTAGGAGCTTCGGATAGACAAGAGGTCGCACCGATTAAATAGGCTCACATGTGCGTTTGAGATGTGGCGTGATATGATGTGTTGATTGGGTCCACGGAGTACGTCGTACCGTGCATGTAGCATGGAGTACATTGTACCGTGTTGAGTTGTGATGTGCCGTCTTCGAACGAGATCTGCTATGGACCGGCGGGTAGGATTTGACCCACCTCCCGTGTGGAAGCAGATGGTGGTGATATCCCGCACACCTGATCCGTGTAGCCGGTATCACAGGTTATGTACATAGGCCTTGAGGTTATTACCTATTGTTGAACTGCCTATCTCACATGTGTAATGCTGTTTGAGAATAAATCCATGTTTGAAATGATTGTGGGTCAGGAAAGCCCGAGGGATGGGCCGAGACCTGACCAATGTTGAGATTGATTTGTTAATGGTTTTTAAAGCGCACGGATGCATGATGGGTAATGCCATGCTTTTATTGTGAATTATGCATGATGATTTATACCATGCTTTGAGTTGACATGTGCACTTGATTTTAATAGCATGAATGCTTTACATACCATTAACACAATCATACACTCATGTTTTGAGATAAACAATGAATTAAATGCTTTTGAGCATGGCATCACGATCACGTAGATAGTGCAGTATCTACCTGTTCGCATGATTGCCTTACTGAGCGTGTGGTTTGCTCACCCCCCTTATTTTCCCCTCTCTACAGAGATTTGAGTATAGATTGGACGTGACTGGAGGCGTTCCCTTTTTGGTAATCCGCTGCATCCCATCGCTAAAGGTATACACACCTTGATTATTTTGTATCTAAACTAGACATAGCACAGTAGCATTTTGTATGTAACTACTGGGGATGTAAAACAATATAAACACATGTAACAACTCTGATATATATACATTTATACAAGTGTTTACTCATAAATAATATTTCAAATTGAATTGGTATGGTGGAGTGAGTTAGACGTCGACACGCAGCCCAACTGTTATGAGTGTGGTTGTTCACGATCGAGGAAGGATGATTAACAATTGATGCATGAAAATGCGAAAAATTTATACGTATTTTGGTAAGTTGAAGGTCGTGACAGATGTAGGCGATGTGGCAGATATCATGGTACCAGACCTTGTCCAGTGCCTATAGCTACTACTGTAGTATGTTATCGTTGTGGGAGGCCAGGGCATGTGGTTAGAGATTGCCCAGAGAGACAGGACACTGCCCCATAGAAGGGCAAGGAACCGAAGAGAGCTCTAGTTCAGGTTCTTGCTCAGAGGAGGACAGCTACTGCCTAAGAGAAAGGGAAGCAAGTGATAAGTGTCATGCCCCGTTTTCGGGAACCCTTCTATCTATACAATCTCTACTACGGTTGGGCTGTGAGAAGATGCACTTACTAAAAATTTATTTATTTACAGCGGAATATTTAAATCTTTAATTCACACTCCCAGGTGTGTGTGTAAATACACAAAATTAATTGTATAAATACCAAGTGTTTACATATCATCCCCATAATACTGATTTACAATTTCAAGATATAACTGTGCGATACGATAAATTAGATACAAAATACTCGTGTATACAATTCTTATACCTTTTACCGAATCGTGGGAGCTGTTCAACACAAAAGACTTAGAGATCACCGCTCTCTTACTTCTCAGTACCTGGAGGGGGAAAAATAGTGGGATGAGCAAACCACGGCTCAGTAAGGAAATGTATGCTAGCAGGTAGATATCGTACTACCTACATAGCCCATGCATGCATAAACCAAAACCATGTTTTCGTTATAAATGGAAATATTTTACGAACAATGCATTTAAACACATATTTCTCAATAGCATTTTCGTGTAAATCAAATGTCAAACTTCCATTTAAAACATGCTCATAAACAGTGCCCTCATGGCACGAATGTGAAATCGGAGATTTATTAACACACAAAATCTCTTTCACTTCTCAAATCATTCTTTCTCACAAATCTCTTTCTTTTCTGAGATTGTTTCTGTTTCTCGAATCTCTGAGACAGGCATGGAATTTTAGGCAATCAAATATCCACGACTTATGGCCACAGTCAGTGATCCCAGGCCTCACTGATCGGGTGTGCACAGGGTATCACTTCGCCTGAAGGGGGATGGGTCAGTCCTACCTCCGGCTCATCTCAATCCACCTCATCTCCTCGTATACTCACGGTGAAGATACGTCGTGTGTCATCTACGCGATACTCGTACTCACGTGCACCCAGCACGGTACATAGTATACCAACGGGTGACTACACTATTCTACGTACAACCGTGGACCCAAGTCCATACTCCAACTCCGATGGACTTTTTATCCTTAAACCATGTCTCATATACCAGGCGAGCAAGCAGCGTGACACACAGTCAACGCAAAGCTCCAACGCGGTACGATCTATCGTTAAGGCCCAGCCCGTTCAATTGGCCGTCGGCTGGTATCCCCTTGGGTCCCAGACCCCCAGGTTTACCTTAACTCAACAAAACAGGTACGAGCATAGTTCTCGCACTTTCTCAAAACCTCCGTGCGAGTTAAACTCCCGCACGGTACATCAAGGCTTTAAACCGGGTGTGAGCTAACGCCTCAACACCAAATCTCATCTCAAAACTGATAGATGGCTATTTTCTCTTTTTAAAACTCAAAACACGTTTATTCACATAGCATGCCTTTTCATGCCAAAACATGTAAAATTAGCCAACCTATCATCAACATTTCTCAATCATCCATAACAATGTAAAATTGAGAATTTCATTGAAAACATGCATATCATGCTATTTCCTTACCCTATCCCATTTCTCAATACATATATATATACATCATAATACTTTTCATACTTCCACATCATTTCATAAACTTATAATATCGTACTAGTCCTAGCAATATATCTACGAAATTGCCGTAAAATACGTACGAACATCTCTATAGCTAACACACAGTCCCTTACCTCGTTTTACTTGTGTGCAACTATCCGCCTTTATGCTTCTTGCGTTCTCATCTTGACTTGCTCCGACGTATCATCCGAAACTGAAATTTCATCCATCAAACACTCGAGTTAATGTTCCCAACTCTTATTCACTAATCACTTATTCAATACCTTAAATACACATTTTTACCCTTGTGGTAAATCTCATAATTTCATCCCAATATCAACATACCCAAATCATGCTCACCACATTATTATCCTCCCAAAATATCTCATTCATCATTAACACCTCTACATTCCCCTTTCTCACACTAGATTATTTCTAAGTTATATTCATTTCATACCATTCTAGGTAGTTCTATCCACAATATGCACACCCAAATATCCTTATAAACATTAACTAAACCAATGTACTTAGATTTGTGCATTAGAACTTACCTCATTAGATTTCCTCTTGCTCCAATCAGGATTTGCCCTCTTTTCTTCAATCCTTCAAATGGGAAAATGCCTCTAGACTATGTTGTTCTTCTCTTGGATGTGAACAACTTTGTCTCTAATAGCCTCTCCTTAAATCTCACTGAAAATGGCTGGATTTAGGAGTGAGAAACTAGATTTCTTTGAGTTGGAGAGAAATGAAGATGTTTGTCCCGAAATTCTGATGATCCAACTGCTCCCATTTATAGGTTTGACTTGATGAGATCGATCTCCCTTGGGTGGAGATCGATCTGTTCCTCCAAAATCCCTCTCTTCTGAGACGTTTTAAAGGTAGGAGATCGATCTGTCGAGACTGGAGATCGATCTGTCAAACTGGAGATCGATCTGTCGAGACTGAAGATCGATCTGTTTTCAAACAGAGGCTTAAGGAGATCGATCTGGTCTTATGGGAGATCGATCTGCTTCCAACCCGAGAGCTAAGGAGATCGATCTGCTTCCTTTGGAGATCGATCTGTCCCCTTCCATTTCTCAAATAAGAGCATTCTGGCTCTCCCAGATCGATCTCTCATCCTATGAGATCGATCTGGCCTTCACAAATTCCAGATTTCCTGCAGTTTTTCTGCAACAACTCTTACCAAACACCCTTAATTTACTACCATGATCATTTCCTCATTCATCCATCTTTGAGACTTGAAAATGGGATCTATCCTCCCTACATACACATTAAAACTTGTGTGGAATCTTTGTATGACCAATGGTACTTAATTTAAACAAAAATAGAAGTGCACATCTTATGCAATCTCTACTTCCATTTTACCAAATTACTCATAATTCATTCTACACACCTTCTTCACATGTTTAAGTCCATTTCTTCACATTCATACATAGTGAAACTCGTATGTACAATCTCAACTCTTATTACATGTGTGTACATTGCTTATGGACTTACATCACATATACTTCACATTACAATGTATCATCATACTTATGATTTTATTTACATTCCCATGTTCCTATATACATAGCTATACAAATACGGGGTCTCACAATAAGTACAAGGCGAGTTCATGCTTTGGACCAGGATATGGCAGATCAGTCTTCGGATGTGGTGAAAGGTACCATCCTGATCTTTGATTTAGAAGCATATGTTTTGATTGATCCTGGTGCCATGCATTCATTCGTATCGCCTTCATTTGCATATAAATTGTCGAAGTATGTAATGCTTACCCCTTTGAGTAGTAAATTGTTAATACTTACCCCCATAAACACTAGTCAGTTAGTAGAGTATGTAGTCAGGGACTGTAAGTTGAAAGTCGGGGAAAAAGAAATGTCAACCGATCTTATTTTGATGTATATGAGAGACTTCGATGTCATGTTAGGAATGGATTGGTTGGCTGCCAATCGTGTTATGTTAGATTGCTTTTCTAAGACGTTAATGTTTAATACCCCTGAAAGATGTGTTGTAAAATTTCCCTGAAAAGTAATGGAATCAGTGGTTGTTCTAAATGGAACAATGAAATTTTGCTGACTTAATGATTTATATTTTGAAGGATTCATCGCATATGTGGTTGATACGGACCAGGTACGATCGAATTTGAGAGACATTCCAATGGTTAGGGAGTTTTTTGATGTCTTTCTAGACGATTTACCAGGATTACACCAACCAGAGAGATAGATTTTGGGATAGATTTAGTACCTAGTATAGAACCAATTTTGAGACCACCGTATAGGATGGCTCCGATTGAGTTGGAAGAGCTGAGGAAGTAGTTACAGGATTTGCTTGAGAAGGGGTTTGTGAGACTGAGCGTATCACCTTGGGGAGCTCCGGTCTTATTTGTGAGGAAGAAAGATGGTAGCCTCCGATTGTGTATGGATTACAGATTGTTGAATAAGCCTACCATTAAGAATAAGTATCCCCTTCCACACATTGACGATCTGTTGGATCAGCTTCGGGGAGCACATGTCTTTTCTAAGATTGATTTGAGGTCTGGGTATCATCAGCTGAGGATACGGTGAGTTTTTGGTTATGCCATTCGGGTTTACTAATGCCCCCTCAGCATTCATGGCTTTAATGAACGATGTGTTCAAGCTATACCTGGATCGGTTCATTATTGTGTTTATCAATGATATTTGGTATACTCCAGATCCAGGGAGGACCACAAGCAGCACTTGAGGATAGTGCTACAAACCTCAGAGAGAGACAATTGTATGCCAAACTCAATAAGTGTGACTTCTGATTGGAGCAGATTTCTTTTCTGGGTCATGTGGTATCGAAGGATGGGGTGTTAGTGGACCCATCCAAGATTAAGGCAGTTGTTCAGTGGGAGCGGCCTAGGATAAATCACAGAGATTCAAAGTTTTCTGGGTTTGGCAGGATACTACAGGAGATTTGTTGAGGGTTTCTCCAGATTAGTTGCTCCGTTGACACGTCTCACACAGAAGGATGTTGAGTTTATGTGGGATGATGCCTGTGAGAGGAGTTTTCAAGAGCTAAAGTGTCGGTTAACCACTGCTCTAGTTCTCACCATACCTACCAGCTCAGGAGGTTTCTTGGTATATACAGATGCATCGCATCAGGGACTGGGCTGTGTATTGATGCAGGATGTGAGGGTAGTTGCCTTTGGATCTAGACAGCTGAAAGATCACGAGAGGAACTATCCGACCCATGATTTGGAGTTGGCGGCCATAGTGTTTGCACTGAAGATATAGCGCCATTACTTATATGGTGAGCAGTTTTAGATTTTTTACAGACCATAAGAGTCTGAAGTATTTATTCTCACAGAAGGAGCTGAACATGAGACAGAGGAGATGGCTCGAATTCTTGAAGGATTATGATTGCGAGATATTATACCACCCGGGTAAGGCTAATGTAGTTGCTGATGCTTTGAGTAGGAAGAGCCTAGGGTTGGTATCATTTATGATGGTTCGGGAATATGACCTGCTAGAGCAGTTCGCGAGCCTCAGTTTGGACATAGCACCCTTTGAGATTGATAGAGTTGAGATCATTGCGAGCCTGAGGTTGGAGCCAGAGTTGATTGATCGTATTCGACAGGCTCAGCAGAATGATCAGTGATGTATTCAGTTGATGAGTCAGGTATAGACAGGTGCAGATACAGATTTTGTATTGAGTACTAATGGATTACTAAGGTTCCGAGGTAGGATATGTGTTCCCGAGGATCCTAAGATCAGGAGAATGATTTTATCAGAGGCTCAATCAGCGAGGTATACAATACATCCGGGGAGTACAAAGATGTATCAGAACTTTCGAAGAGTTTATTGGTGGTTTGGGATGAAGAGAGACATAGCAGAGTATGTTGCGAGATGTCTCGTCTGTCAGTAGGTAAAGGTAGAGCATTAGAAGCTTGTAGGGTTATTACAGCCTCTACCGATACCAACATGGAAGTGGGAGCATGTCACCATGGATTTTGTGATGGGATTACTAAGGACCCGTAGAGGTCACGATGCCATCTGGGTGATTGTGGATAGAATGACAAAATCCACCTATTTCTTAGCTATGAGAGCTACAGATGCTCTGAGTACGTTGGCGAACTTATATGTTCGAGAGATTGTCAAGCTACATGCGTTCCAGTGAGCATTGTTTCTGATAGGGATGCCCACTTCACTTCCTTTTTTTGGGAACACTTTCAGGAAGCGTTGGGGACCCAGTTGAAATTTAGCACCGCTTTCCATCCTCAGACAGATGGTCAGTCAGAGAGGACTATACAGACTCTGGAGGATATGTTGAGAGCGTGTGTACTGAATTTTGGAGGCTCCTAGGATGATCATTTGCCATTAGCCGAGTTCGCCTACAATAACAGTTATCACTCGAGTATCGGGATGGCACCGTATGAGGCACTGTATGGTCGCAGATACCGTTCCCCTATTGGATGGGAAGAGGTTGGTGACAAACAGTTATTTTCTCCTGACTTGGTTCAGCAGGCTACTGAGGATGTCAGATTGATATGCGATAGATTGCGGACAGCTCAGAGTCAACAGAAGAGTTACGCTGATAAGAGACACAGACCACTAGAGTTTGCAGAGGGTGAGTCAGTGTTTTTGAGAGTTTCTCTTTCCAAGGGTATCATGAGATTCGGTAAGAAAGGTAAATTGAGCCCTCGTTTAATTGGACCCTTTGAGATTTTGGAGCGAGTGGGAGATAAGACCTATAGATTGGCATTGCCACCAGAGTTGGTAGGTGTACACAGTGTCTATCACGTTTCTATGCTTCGAAAATACCATCCGGATCCGTAACATGTGATTCACTACGAGCCGTTAGAGCTCAGTGACAATATGACATATGTTGAGAGACCAGTTTGGATTTTGGATAGGAAGGAGAAGGTATTGCGATCCAAGACGATCTCCCTGGTGAAGGTTCAGTGGCAGTATCACACTTCGGAGCAAGCTACCTTGGAGCTAGAGAGCATGATACAGGAGAAGTACCCGGAGTTGTTTGCTGACTGATTTGGTTCTAATTTGGAGGATCAAATTCTTTTAGTGGGGGAGATTGTGAGATCCGCAATTTTTGTATGATATTCCTTATGATTTCCATATTGTATGACATTATTATAAGTTAATGGATTCATAAGATGGTTGATTCGGATCTGATATATATTAATGAAACGAAATAACTTACGTAAAATCGAATAAGGATAAATCGGGAAAGCAGGGACCCAAAAGTTCGTTTAAGGAAGTCAATTGAGTTGACTGAAAATAAGGAATTGAAAATAGGGAAAAGATGGTGGATTTATGAAAGAAAGTCGATTCAATTTAGTCCCGAACACGTGCAAGGGTGAAATGGTCAAAAGACCAAGATTCGGTATAAATTCGATAAGTAATTTTCATTAAAATATGGAATTTACGAAATTTGGATCAATACCGAGGAAAATATTTAAATTCGAGTCCAATTGATCTAGATATAAATTTATTGGAATTTACGGGAATTAATCGAAATTAATTGGGATTTTTAATTCGAAAAATTATCTCGAAAATAATCGTAAAATATACCGAAAAGACGAAAATAGATATTTTGATTATTTTAATATATTTTAATGTATTAAAATAATAATAAATAAATAAAAAAGAAGAGAAATCTGAAAATCAGAAATGGGGAGAGAAAACGAAACCTGAAAAACGAACCCGTGAAACCCGTGAAGAACTCGTGACGTTCGACGAGCCACCAGTATCCGACGAGCCAAGCCAATGGTCAAAAAAGGTAGAGGACAGTCTGGCGGTTCCAACGGTACCGGTAACGCGCGCTAACGGCCTCTATTTTCGGCAAATCGGCGGACGAAAAGTTGAGGGAGAAAATGCGTCGGTTTCGGTGAACGGCGGTGCCCCAGCTCCGATTCACCCTAGCCGAACGATCCCCTGGCCGAGCCAGTTCTTTTGAGCCCAGTGGCGGCCGAAAAGACGGCCGGGATCGCCAGCGACGTTGAAAAGCCCAAAACGGCACCGTAGCCAGGATAGGGAGAAAAAAAAGAAAAAGAAAAAAACAGAAAAGGGAAAAAGGGAAGGGAAGAAAGTGTACTCGGGGATGACTCGAAATTCGGGTAAGTGATCGAGGGTCGGGATTGACCTGCGGATAAATCCCAGGAATTCAATTTAATATTATTTTATTGAAAAATGACCCGAATTTAAATAATTTTGCAGTGTTACTACAGACCCCGAACGAGAGCCGATTTAGCTTCGATTTTCATACCTCGCATCATATTGGGTAAGTACATTTTAATTACGATAATATGAGTCTTTAAATGCAGAGTTAAGATTATTTTACGGAATTTACAGATTAATTCTGCATAAAAAGAATTTTATTCGAAATTTCAAAGTAATTATTGTAAATAGTTTACGGGCTATCCAATGAGTTTGAAACGAAGCCTGATGATTATTGATAAACCAAATGAGCCCAGTAAACCTGAAGAAGGGATTTAAAAAGTGGAAACGGACTAAAAAATGGGTTGAGGTCCATTAAAGTGCAATCGGGCTCAATAGAGTAAAACGGGCCCAGATCTTTAGATTCGACCAGTAAGAGTGAAATACTGATCAATATATTTGAACAGAACCCATATATGGTTATATGCAGCTCCGTAGACGAGTGAATTGGACTGAGAGACCTGGTACGACCGAGTCGGAATAAGCTCGTGCGTGATTCCAGGTAAGAGAATTTTATGAACACTTAGAGGTAGCTGTACGTAGTTTCGAGGGGATTTACATTACATTAAATTCATTAGGCTACCCGAAAACAGAATAATAATTTTTGTGGAAAAATATGAAAATAGTGACAAATGACTATTTTTCTCCCATTTAGGAAAATTTCAAAAAGGGCAGTAAGGCTATGAAATTGCATGAAATTCATGATTTTAATATTTTCATGATGATACTGCTTTAATTCAAGCAATTTATGGATAGGTTGGCTATTATTTTCATGTTTTAAGTGAAAAGGCACATGTTAGGTGCCAATTGATATTTATTTAACATGTTTTGATAAAATTGAGCCACCTATCAATGTTATATGAGTTGAAACCGTGCTTGAGCACTGCTCGCACTGGATTTTATATTTTAACTCATACATAGAGTGCTGGAGCCTTGCTCACACTATTTTACCGATTTATTTCATATGACTACCGTATTGGAGCTTTTCTCGTATGGGGTTTTCATTGAGTTTTTATACATATCCGTACTGGAGCAATGCTCGTACGTGGATTTGAATTAAATTTATAATCAGTTTAAGTCGTACTGGAGCGCTGCTCATACATAGATTTTATTGATTTCTATGAAACTGTGCTATAGCTTCGCTCGCACAAGGTTTTTAGATATCATGAATATGCATGGAGCCGTGCTAGAGCTTCGCTCGCACATGAATTTATATGATATGCATATAGCCATGTTGGAGCCTCCTGTAAACTGTGTGTCATAGTGAGATAATATGCTCACACGTGCATACTGAGACATACTTGACATGGGTGGATAAGACCTATTACAGGCACCCCTGATTGAGCTTGGGTTCACGGAGTACGTTATACCGTGTATGTCACGCGGAGTACGTTGTACCGTGGGGATTGTTGAAGTGGAGTGGCATTAGCCACGAGATATCAAGTCTTGCCCTCGCAATCCTGATATTATGCTGTTCTAGCAGGTAGGACCGACCCACCTCCCGTTTCAGGTGTAATATCCCGCACACTAGGATCCATGTGCCAGGGCTCACGACGTTATGGCCATAGTCCTAGATATTACCGATATAGTCACCTACATGTCTCACATGATATAACTTTTGATCTTAATAAACCAAGGTAGACCCGAGGGAGGGGTCAGGGCCCGATTTTTTTATGATTTAAATTGAGTTTTAACTGTTCCCATGGAGGGATTTTATGAAATTTTCATTGATTTGTAACCCTGTGAGAATGGTGATTTTATAACGAAAATTTGAAAATAAAGAATTCTGTTGGAATGGATTTTGATTCGTTGAGTGTATCATATTTTGATCCAGATTGGGAGTTTTAAAACGTATCGATCCATTTGAGCATGAGATGTTTTCACATGAGAATTATTCCATGTTTTATATGTCGATTTCCTATTTTAGAACAGATGATATTATATATATGGCATATCATTGTTTTTACCTCATGCTCACATATATCCTGATTTCTTATCAACCTGTAGATAGTATAGCTATCTACCCGTTTGTATTATTGTCTTACTGAGTATGTGGAGCTCACCCTTTCATTTTCCACCCACTTTCAGTGTTTCCACCAGCCTTACTGAGCATGTAGAGCTCACCCTTTCATTTTTCACTCACTTTCAGTGTTTCCACCATAGAGATAGCGAGTGTAGAGAGTAGACAGCATAGCTGATTTTCTGTGATTCCCATCGACGGTCAGGTATACACCACATACAGAATTTTGTATCAATATGCTTACATCACAGTATTGTAGATGAAAGAATATTTGGGGATGTAAATATAGAATCATGTGATGTATAAACATACCGACCACTCTATTATATGATAAATTATATCAGTATGTATGTTTACGTGTGATATTTCTTAAATGGTTAGAAGGGTATATCGATATTGATTCACAGCCCGACCTGTTTAGAGGGATATGTCACGAGGAGGTAAGAAAGATTTTTCAAAAGCGAAAAATTTGTTCTGATTTTGGTAGTATTGGGTCGTGACAGTTCTGAGGCAGAGAACTCATTATTTGATGCATAGAACTCAAAAAGGAATGTACAACGTAGATCATAAGCAATCGTATCAAACTCGTTTCCCACAGACGGCGTCAATTGTTGTCGTTCGGGTACAACAGTTACGAATTGCTTACGTCATCGCCTTGATTTTTGTGTCACGTGCTATCGAAAACTCTGCAAGAAAAAGAATAATCAGAGGGACGCAGGGGTTTTTCCCTGTGTAAGCACTTCGATGCTTAAGTTAGACTGAGAATTTGATAGAATTTCTGTAAAGAAAATAGAGACTTAGTTTCATCAATCATACATGTCTCCTCCTGCCTGCTTATTGATGGTGATTGTGCTTTTAAAGATGAGAGTTTGTACCTGATTCAAACTATCTTTCTTTATCGATATATATTTTGATTTTTACCTTAATAATATTACAATCATGTAGATGAAGTTGTATTTGAATCTGAGGCCAATTACTCTTTTTTGCTTATTTATATTTATTCTTGCACAACAATAAGAAAAAGAAAAAAATATATATTGGGTCTTTTTTTTTTGGAAATTGCATTAATTATTTATTTTTGTTCAAAGAAAACGATGAAGTTTTGCATGTTCTTTTATTTCTTTTAAAAATAATACTTTTTTTTTGCCTCAAAAATATTTAATCATCTATGATCTATCACCTTGTTCCACGTAAGACAGGCACGCGCCGTTCATTCAAAAACCAACCGTTTAAAGCTCCATGCATAGAGCCAAAGTGCCCCGAACCCAAAGACTGAAACCCCAAGAAAACTGAAAAAGCACAGCTTCCTCGGAAAACCCAATTCCATCCAAAATGGCCACCTTCGCCACCTTCTACACCACCTGGTGCGACCAACTCCACCACCTTCTACAGCAGCTCTTCTCAGCCCCGAAACCACCAACCACCCAAGACCACCTTCACCACTTGAGCCAACTTGTCAACAAGCTCCTCTCTCACTACTCAGAGTACTACAGAGTCAAAGCTGCTGCTGCCGAACGCGATGTCTTGGACATTTTTGCTGCTCCCTGGGCTACCTCCTTTGAGAAAAGCCTCCATTGGATTGCTGGCTGGAGGCCAACCACGGTTTTCCATTTGGTTTATACTGAGTCTAGTATTTTGTTTGAATCCCACATCGTTGATATTCTTCGTGGGGTTAGGACGGGTGATCTTGGTGACCTCTCTCCTAGTCAGTTCAGGTGAAACCAGCTCTCTGCATGTAAAGAAATTACTTTTTTTTTTAAAAATAATTTGAAGCTTTTTTTCCTGCAAAATTGTTTGCTTCTAATTTTACAGTTAAAACAAAAACGTTTGTCGTATTACCTACAATTGCCTTAATTAATTTTCCCAATTATCTCTTGAATTAGGTAATAAAAAGTTTCTTTTGATGAACTTTAATTTATTATTTTGATATCATTTGGATAAGAATTTTAAGAATGCATGGCAATTGTCACTTTTGTTTATTTCCTTTAATTTGGTCCTACTCAAGCGTGTATGACAAGTGTTAATACCCCATATTTTCTTTACACTATTCACTATTTTATCTTATAATTAAGAATTTTTGTGCGAAAAGCATAGACAATTATTTAAATGAAAAAAAATATTATGCAAGTATCCTACATGAAAATTTCATTTGATTAATTATCATTACTTAATCACATGGAAAGTTATTTTTTTAAATGTTAAATTAAATTTGAAAGAGAAAAAATCTAGGGCTTGCTTTCAAAGCTATGTAGGAGTTTAAAAAATTTTAGAAGAATAAAATCGCTACATGGTAATTAAATCAAGATATTTTCAGACAAAATAAAAATTTTTATTTAACATTATGTAACTAAATTTGATAAATGTGAAACAGGCGAGTGAGCGAGTTACAATGTGAGACGGTGAAAGAAGAGAATGCCATAACTGATGATTTATCTGAGTGGCAGCATAGTGTAAGCGATCTTATGGGTGCATTGACTGATATTGAACAAATGATCGGACGGCTGGTAAGCGTTGTTCAAAAAGCTGATGATCTGCGGCTGAGAACGCTGAAGAGAGTGGTGGACTTGTTGACCCCACAACAAGCTGTAGAGTTCTTGATCGCTGCGGCTGAGTTACAGTTTGGGATAAGAGAGTGGGGGATGAATCAGGACCGTCGACGCAATTGATGATGTACTGAGTGATTTAGGATGGAACGGTGATTAGAGTCTGATTGATGAAAGCAAACAGGTAGGTGTTTGCAAAATTGGTTTGTTGTTTGATGGTGTTTTCTATTTGAGTTTATATTTGGTATATTTGAGAGTATAAAAGTATATAAATATAAATATATGTAGAGTTTTAAAAATAAATATTAATAAAGTTTTTTATTTTTTAAAAAAATTATGCATTTTAAATTTTATTTACTAATGATGTAATATTTTGTAGTTTAGGAACATTGTATAAAAGTTATAAATCGTGAGTTGATATGGGCTATTCAAAGATTATTGGATTTATATACAAGCTAGACTCGATTTAAGGGGAACTAGAGTTGATGAAAAGAGTGAGCCACATGTTTCAACCATAAAGATGCCACATGTCTCAACCATAAGATGCCATATTACCCAAATGTAGGTCTCACATGGGATGATACATGGCACAATAAGGTGAAATGTGATTGACACTAAACGACTGACTCACAAGGTCACAACTAATCTAGTAGCTAGGTCAAACGCTGGGCTAATAAGGCCCAACCCTAATTAAGGAGGTTTGTGCTTGTAAGGACTCGGCCTCTTGTACAAGTTCGCTTGTCAAAAGATGCTTACGAAATGAATACAACCACGTGAGACCCACATGGCACCATCACAATTAAGCAATGGTTAAAAAGGGTAACTAGGCTTCTATTAGTCTCTATAAATAGCGGACAGGTATATTTTAAACTTAATTTATCATTGTTGCTTACTAAAACTTTGCCAAATTCGCTAGTAACCCATGCATCTCTTTGACTTCTCTTTTCTTGCAGAGTTCTTGGTAACCTAGACATGAAGATCAAGGTTCTTACGTCAGCATTACTTCGTTTTTGTTTTTAGATTTTTACTTCAACATTACTTCATTATTGTTTTAAGCAACAACAATTGGCGTCATCCGAGGGAACAATATAAAAGCCAAGTTCTTGACAAAATGGTGACTACATGATTTGTAGCAATAAGAAATAAAGGGGGAAAAGATACTGTGAGCTCTCCAAATCACTATCCTCAATTAGAAGCTCAAGCGAGAGAGGAGGAGCTTGTGGCCACAGTTCCTTTGTGTGAATTCGAAGCTTTAAGGAAACAGAGTAAGGAGACCACCTAAGTGTCAAGGGCTATGGTAGATGATAACTTTATGAACATAGAGTTATTTTAGTGCTTAATTTTCTTAATTTGGCTTAATCATCTTGTGAATTAAGATAATTATCCTCCTAATTCAATTAATTTTCTTTAATTGTGAAGATAATAAATTCCAAAATAAATCAGGATGAATTAACAGAGTTTGGGCCAAAACGGTGCATGAATTGAGTTGGTTTCACTACAAGACAAATTTGCACTAAAAGACAAAATAAAAAGGCCATTTGTCTATAATGCATCTCATGTTTCATTGCCATCTTGCATGCCACATGTCACACCTCGACTCCGGGTGCCTTTATCCGTACATTGTAAGACCCACTTTGTACGTTCTTGTTGATACATTTCCTTATGATTCATGTGATGTACACTTTCACATATTAATTGAATCATAAGAAGAGTTTTGACTGAATTAAATTTGTAAATAGAATAAAATGAAATATCGGTGAATGTATGAAGTAACCAAATACGGGTCGAGATGGCCATAGGCCAAACGAAAGGGATCGAAATTAAGTTGACGGAAAATACGAATTTAAAATAAGAAAAGATAGTGGATGTATAAAGGAAAGTCGGGTTAAATTGGTTTCGAAACAAGTGCAGGGGTAAAACGGTCAAAAGATCGAAATTCGGTATAAATTCGATAAGAGAATTTTAATTAAAAATAAGGGTTTAGGATATCTTGATCAATAATAAGGAAATTATAAAATTTTGAGCCCAATAGATCAAGATCCGAAATTTTTTAGAAATACCAAAAAGTCACTCGGGACAATATCCTGAAAATACGGAGAAAATATACCGAAAAAAAGGTTAAAATATAATAAATAAATTAGAATAAATTAAATAAATTAATTTGGAATAAAATAAAGAATTTATAGATATTTTAGAATATTTTTTATTATTTTAATGATTATTATAATAATAAAATAAATTATAATTAATAATAATAATAAAAAGAACTGAAATTGAAAATCGGGAAAAACCCGAAAAAATCGAACCCACGCTGCAACCCGAGGAAACCGAGACCACAGAGGAGCCACTGGCAATCGACAAGCCCCGACGAAGACTCGAGGAGGAAGAGGAGAGGCCGGCGAACCTGTTGGCACCGGAGACGCGCCGTCTAAAGGCCGAAAATCGATGATCGGAGGAAGAGAAAATTGCGAGGAAAAAGGCCTGATTCCCGACGACCCACGGCAGCTGGGTGTGAACGGAGGGCACCGAAGTGATCGGGAGGAGGAGACAGTCCCTTTGAGACCGGTAGCGGTCGACGAAACCGCCAAAAACGTCGGCGACGGCAATAGGCAGAAAACGGCACCGTTTGGCCGAAAGGAAAGGGAAGGAAAAGGAAGGAAAATGGGAAGGAAAAGAAAGAAAATAAAAGAAAGAAAAGGGGAAACAGGAAAGAAAAATTACCAGGGACAACTCGAGATTCGGGTAAGTTGACTGAGGGTCGAGATTGACTTACGGGTAAATTTCAAAAATTTATTTAATATAATATTTAATGGAAAATAACCCGGATTTACCTAATTGTGCAGTTTTACGACAGAGCCCGAACGAGAGCCGATTGAGCTCCGATTTTTGTACCCCGCATAACATTGGGTAAGTACATTTTAATTTCGATAATTTGAGTCCTCAATGTAGAGTTAAGATTATTTTGCGGATTAATTATGTATAAAAAGGAATATTATTATAAATTTTACAGTAATTACCGTAAATATTATACGGGTTATCCAATGAGTTTGGAACGAAGACCGATGATTATTGGTAAGTCGAATGAGCCCCGTAAACCTGAAGAAGAGATTTAATAAGTAGAAACGGACTAGAAATGGGTCGAGGCCCATTAAGGTGCGATCGGGCCCAATAAGAGTAAATTGGCCCAATTATTAAATCGACTGTAGTAAACGCAAGAATTATATTTATTGGGTTAAATTGACATGATAAATAATTATCTGCAGTTCCAGAAACTGGATTAGCAGCAAATCGGATTGGACGAGCCTCCAACAGTGAAATTTAGATATGCGCTCGACGTGATTCGAGGTAAGGGAATTTTGTAGGTGGATAGAGATATCTATACGTATTTTTGAAGGGATTTACAGGGACTACAATTTCTTAAAGTATCTAGAAATGAAATAATAATTTTTACGAAAACCGGGCATGGGTGAAAAAAGACAAAGACGATATTGCCCCTGGGAGTAAAATTTACAAAAAGGGTAGTAAGGCAAATAAATTGCATGATTATTATATTTTGATGTTTTATATGAATGCATTTCTTTGATTTAAGCAAATTTGCACATAGGTTAGCTGTTGATTTCATGAATTATACGAAAGGGTACAGGTTGGTACTGGTTACGATTTTAAAGATGTTTTATTAAGATTGAGCCACCTATTATATTTACACGAGTAAAAAGAGTGCTAAAGTCTTACTCGCACTAAATTTTACTGATTTATTACTCATAAAAAGTCATATTGGAGCGTTGCCGGTACGAGAATTTTTGTGTGTACAAAAATCGTGCTAGAGCTTTGCTCGCACAAGATTTTAGATATCATGATATGCATAGCGTCGTGTTTGAGCTTTGCTCGCACTAGACGTAATGTGACATGCATAGAGCCATGCGGAAGCCTCCTGTAGACTGTGTGTCACAGAGAGTTGATATGCTAGCACGTATACATTGAGACATGGGTTGGTTATCGACATAGTATGGGGTGGATAAGACCTACGGCAGGCACCCCAGACTATGATATGGGTCCACGGAGTACATTGTACCGTGTATGTCACACGGAGTACGCTGTACCGTGTAGTCATGACGACTCGCTGATGTTACTTGATATTCTAGCGGGTAGGATTTGACCCTACCTCCCGTTGCAGTTGTGATGCCCCGCACACCGAGATCCGTGTAGCCTGGGATCACAGGGACATAATATGGCCATAGTCCTCAATTTTTCATACAGTAACCTACATGCCTCACATGATATCATACGGTCTGAATAGACCATGGCAGACCCGAATGAGGGGTAATGTCTCGATTTATGTTTTTTTTTTAATGAGATGCAATTTAATGAATCAAGGTATTCCTGAGATATGGGTTTAGCCTTGATGTGGTTGTTTTATGATGAAACAAATAAGTTTTAACGTGACGAGCATGAGATGTCATACATGATGATTTTTCCATATTTGTTTTATATGTCGATTTTAGGATTTCTCTTATATGATATATATATATATATATATATATACATGTGGCATCGTTTTATTCTTACCTCATGCTCCAAATGTAAACGATTTTATATCATGACATTATCAGCACGTAGATAGTATAGTTATCTACCTGCTTACATTATTGCCTTACTGAGCTAGTTATGCTCACCATTTCAATTTTCACCCTCCACAGAGCATCTACAGTAGTTGAGAGTGGGTAGAGACTGCATTCCTGGTTGTCCATTGCTTCCCATCGCTAATCATGTATACACATCATACAGTTTTGTATCTAAACATATTTTAGCACAGTTTTGTAACGAATATAATTATGGGGGATGTAAATATATGAAAACATATGTATATACAGTTTTATAATATATGTACTTATTATTACACTGTCTAAAATTCTAACATTATTACCATAGTAAGAATGATATGGTCAAATGGGATAAGAGTTGGGATTATTACTGGCTCATAGCCCAACTCGTTTAAAATGGAATTTGTCACGAGAAGGTGAGAAGTATAGAAAAAGCAAAAAATTTGTAGTGATTTTGGCAGATTGGGTCGTGACAAAAGGTGGTATCAGAGTTAGAGTTGGTCGGATATGAGTCAATAATAATAGTTAAGAAATTAAATCCTCATAGTATTGTACTTTTTTTAGATATAACTGTGTATACCAATATGGGATTAGACTAATAAATGGTCATGGATGCAGGAACTTAGGCATTATGCTTGTCATTCGCCGTGGTAGAGGGGCGAGTTCACGTGCTAGAGGCCGTAGAGGTAGGCCCGAGAGCCGTGCAGAGCCACAGACTAGTCAGGCTCCGCAGGACCACATTGAGAGACCAGGGGATACTGTGGCATGCATCGCTAGGATTGAGCGGAGTATAGAAAGTCTTGTTGAGATAGTTGCACAGACGTTAGGGGCTGGTGATAGACGAGCCCCAGCTGGGCAGCCTACTGCTACTAGACAGACTACAGAGACTGTTACACCACCACCAGTTCAGGATACAGCTTCTCCTGTCGCTCCACAGCTGAGCGATAGTGATCTGGGTTATGACTGTGAGTTAGATAGATTACGACAATTCTAAGAATTTAGACCTGTAGTTTTTAGAGGGGTGAAGGACCCGGTTATTGCAGAGGATTGGATATATGAGATGGAGAAATTGTATGGGTTCTTCAGGTGTACATCGACTGAGAGAGTTGCCTTTTCCGTATTTATGCTAAAGGGCGAGATAGAGCACTGGTGGAGATCCACTGTGTCTATCATGAGAGCCCGACACCTAGAGATTACTTGGAAGATATTTTTGGAGGCCTTTAGAAGGCAGTATATTCTAACCACTGCACAGCGAATATTACGGATGGAGTTTATGAGTTTGGTTCAGGGGAACCACTTCGTTGATGAGTATGAGTCAAGGTTCATATCCTTGGGGAGGTATGACCCGGATACATTGAGCAGTGAGAGTCAGAAGGTTTAGAAGTTCATAGATGGATTGAGACCAGCCATCAGATCTAAATTAGCTCTGTTTGACGTCTCTACTTATGAGGAGGCAATGCACAGGGCTCAATTGTGTGAGCAAGATTTTGAGCGGAGTGCCTCAGAGTTAGGGAAAGTCAGCAGAGCTAGAGATAGAGACCGAAAGAGATCCAGAGGGGATAGTGTGATCAGGAGAGGAGGTCAAAGGTTAACTAATAAGAGACCTTGAATTGAGGAGGTACAGGAGAGGACGGGTAAGCCTCATTTATATCCGGCTTTACCATCACTGAGGGGTATAGTTATTGGAGGGACACGACCGACTACTAAGCAGTGTAGGAGATGTGGTAGATTTCATGGTACCAGGCCTTGTCCGATGACTATTGGAGTATGTTTTAGTTGTGGGAAGTCGAGGTATGTCATAAGAAACTATCCCGAGATGATTGCGACTGCCCCACAGAAGGGCAAAGAGCCAGAGAGAGCTCCTGTTGAGACTCGTGCTCCTAGGAGAAGAGCCACTACTGAGGAGAAGGGGAAGCAGGTTATGGGCAGAGGACGAGTGCATGCATTAGACCAGGACACCGCAGATGCTTCAGCGGATGTGATTAAAGGTACCATCCTAATTTTTTATTTAGAAGCATTTGTGTTATTTGATTCTGGTGCTACACATTCTTTTATATCGCCTTCATTTGCACATAAGTTGTTGAAGTATGTACAGCCTACATTGTTAGATAGAATGTTGTTAATTTCTACACCTATGAACGACAGTCAGTTGATTGAATATGTATATAGAGATTGTAGGCTGAAAATAGGGGGAAAGGATATGTCAGTCGATCTTGCCTTACTGAATATGAGGGATTTTGATGTAATTTTAGGAATGGATTGGTTGACTGCAAGTCATGCTGTTTTAGATTGCTATGCTAAGACAGTAATGTTTTCAGGGATAGATAGCCTTACTGTAAGTTTTGCTGAAAAGAAATAAAAGGCATATAATTATTGCATTTGGAAAAGTATAGTTGTAATTCATCATATTTGCGAGGTAAATTTATTTATTAATAATGGATACTTATATGATGAATTATGTTACTAATGGTGGAAATGGTATTTTGAATGGTTCATTGCATATGTGGTCGACATAGATAAGGCACGTCTAGAATTGAGAGACATTCCAGTTGTGATAGAATTTTCAGATGTCTTTTCGGATGAGTTACCAGGGTTACCGCCAGTGTGGGAGACAGAGTTCATTATTGCTTTGACACCTGGTACAGAGCCGATATCTAGACCACCATACAAGATGGCTCCGGTTGAGTTAGAGAAGCTGAGAAAACAGCTACAGGAATTATTAGAGAAGGGGTTCATCAGACTGAGTGTGTCGACGTGAGGAGCACCGGTTCTGTTTGTGAGGAAGAAGGATGGGAGCATTCGATTGTGTATCGATTACCGATTGTTGAACAAGGCTACCATCAAGAACAAGTATCTCCTTTCAAGGATTGATGATTTACTGGATCAGCTACGGGGAGCACAGGTCTTTTCTAAGATTGATCTGAGATCTGGGTACCATCAGTTGAGAGCTCGGGATGGAGATGTACCTAAGACAGCTTGTCGCACCCATTATGGTCACTTTGAGTTTATGGTTATGCCATTCGAGTTGACGAACGCTCCCGCAGCTTTTATGTCATTGATGAATGAGGTGTTTTGGCCTTATTTGGATCGATTTGTGATAGTGTTCATCGATGACATCTTGGTTTATTCGAGGTCCAAAGAGGAGCATGAGGAGCACCTGAGGATTGTATTACAGACCCTCCGTGAGAAGCAGTTGTATGCTAAACTCAGTAAGTGTGACTTTTGGCTTGAGCAGATCTCCTTTTTGAGACATATTGTGTCAAGGGATGGTGTGTCAGTGGAACCATCTAAGATTGAGGCAGTAGTTCAGTGGCAGAGGCCTCAGACAGTTACGGAGATCAGGAGCTTTCTAGGTTTAGCTAGATATTATAGACGATTTGTAGAGGGGTTTTCGAGGTTGGCTACTCCGTTGACACGTTTCACTCGGAAGAGTGTGGCATTTGAGTGGGACGATAGATGTGAGGAGAGTTTTCAGAAGCTGAAGCGTCAATTGACCACTGCTTCGATTCTCACCATTCCTACCAGCTCAGGAGGTTTTTCTGTTTACACAGATGCTTCTTACCAAGGATTGGGCTGTGTACTTATGCAAGATGGGAAGGTAGTTGCCTATGGATCTAGACAGCTGAAGGATCATGAGAGGAACTACCCGACCCACGACTTAGAGTTGGCGGCCATAGTGTTTGCATTGAAGATATGGCGCCACTATCTGTATGGTGAGAAATTTCAGGTATTTACCGATCACAAAAGCCTTAAATATCTGTTCTCGCAGAAGGAATTAAACATGAGACAGAGAAGGTGGCTTGAGCTTCTGAAAGATTACGATTTTAAGATCCTATACCACCCAGGTAAGGCGAATGTAGTGGCTGATGCATTGAGCAGGAAGCATCTCAGGTTGGTTTCTTATATGATGGTACAGGAACACGAGTTGTTAGAGTAGTTTGCGAGCCTCAGTTTGGATATGACCCCGCCTGATGCTGCGAGTGGTTATATGATTGCTAGCCTGCGGTTAGAGCCGAATTTGATGGATCAGATTCGACAGGCTCAGCGTGATGATCAGCAGTGTATTGAGATAGTCAGGCAGATGCAGAGGGGTATTGAGACTGAGTTTGAGTTAAGTTCGGATGGATTACTGAGGTTCCGAGACAGGATATGTGTTCTTGAGGATCCTAAGATCAGAAGGTTGATCTTGCCTATACCTTGCATCCGGGTAGTACAAAGATGTATCAGAATCTTCGAAAGGTATACTGGTGGTTGGGGATGAAGAGAGACATAACAGAGTTTGTTGCGAGATGTCTCATCTATCAGCAGGTGAAGGTAGAGCATCAGAGGCCTGCAGGGTTATTGCAGCCTCTACCTATACCGACTTGGAAGTGGGAGCATGTCACCATGGACTTTGTGATGGGTTTATCGAGGACTCGTAGAGGGAATGATGCCATATGGGTGATAGTTGACAGATTGACGAAGTTAGCATATTTCCTAGCTATGAGAGTCACCGATACTCTAAGTAGATTGGCAGAGTTATATGTGCGCGAGATTGTGAGACTGCATGGTGTCCCAGTGAGTATTGTGTCGGATAGGGATTCCCGCTTCACTTCCCATTTTTGGGAACACTTTTAGGAAGCTGTGGGGACCCAGTTAAGATTCAGTACAACTTTCCATCCTCAGACAGATGGGTAGTCAGAGAGGACTATACAGACCCTCGAGGATATGTTGAGAGCTTCTGTACTTGATTTTAGAGGCTCCTGGGATGATCACCTACCACTCGCGGAGTTCGCCTACAATAACAGTTATCATTCGAGTATCGGGATGGCACCATATGAGGCCTCGTATGGCCGTAGATGTCGTTCTCCTGTAGGATGGGAGGAGGTTGGTGGCAGGCAGATATTCACTCCCGATTTGATACGTCAGGCCTTTGAGGATGTCCAGTTAATTTGTGAGAGGTTGAGGACAGCTCAGAGTCGACAGAAGAGTTATGCTGACAGGAGACGTAGACCTTTGGAGTTTACAGCAGGGGAGTCAGTATTCTTGAAAGTTTCTCCTTCCAAAGGTTCAAGATTTGGAAAGAGAGGGAAGCTGAGCCCTCGCTTCATAGGACCTTTTGAGATACTCTACAGAGTGGGAAATCGAGCTTATAGGCTAGCGTTGCCACCAGAGCTAACAAATGTCCATAATGTCTTCCACGTCTCCATGCTTCGGAAGTATCAGCCGGATCCGTCGCATGTGATCAGATACGAGCCATTGGAGCTCAGTGAGAATATATCCTATGTTGAGAGACCGATCCAGATTGTGGATAGGAAGGAGAAGGTATTGAGATCGAAGATGATTTCCCTGGTGAAAGTACTGTGGCAGCATCACACTCCGGAGGAAGCGACTTGGGAGTTAGAGAGTTTGATGAAAGAGAAGTACTCGGAGTTGTTCAGAGACTGATTTGGTTCCAATTTGGAGGACCAAATTCTTTTAGTGGGGGAGATTATGTAAGACCCACTTTGTACGTACTTGTTGATACATTTCCTTATGATTCATGTGATGTACACTACCACATATTAATTGAATCATAAGAAGAGCTTTGACTGAATTAAATTTGTAAATAGAATAAAATGAAATATCGATGAATGTATGAAGTAGCCAAATACGGGCCGAGATGGCCATAGGCCAAACGAAAGGGATCGAAATTAAGTTGACAGAAAATACGAATTTAAAATAAGAAAAGATAGTGGGTGTATAAAGGAAAGTCGAGTTAAATTGGTTCCGAAACAAGTGCAGGGGTAAAACGATCAAAAGATCGAAATCCGGTATAAATTCGATAAGAGAATTTTAATTAAAAATAAGGGTTTAGGATATCTTGATCAATAATGAGGAAATTATAAATTTTGAGTCCAATTGATCGGGATCCGAAATTTTTTAGAAATACCGAAAAGTCACTCGGGACAATATCCCAAAATACGGAGAAAATATACCGAAAAAATGGTTAAAATATAATAAATAAATTAGAATAAATTAATTTGGAATAAAATAAAGAATTTATAGATATTTTTAGAATATTTTTGATTATTTTAATGATTATTATAATAATAAAATAAATTATAAATAATAATAATAATAATAATAATAATAATAATAATAAAAAGAACTGAAATTGAAAATTGGGAAAAACCTGAAAAAATCGAACCCATGCTGCAACCCGAGGAAATCGAGACCACAGAGGAGCCACCGGCGATCGACAAGCCCCGACGAAGACCCGAGGAGGAAGAGGAGGTCGGCGAACCTATTGGCACCAGAGACGCTCCGTCTAGAGGCCAGAAACTGGCGATTGGAGGAAGAGAAAATCGCGAGGAAAACGGCCCGATTCCTGACGACCCACAGCAGCTGGGCGTGAACGGAGGGCACCGAAGTGATCGGGGGGAAGAGGCGGTCCTTTTGAGACTGATAGCGGCTGGTGAAACTGTCGAAAACGCCAGTGACGACAAAGGGCAGAAAATGGCACCGTTTGGCCGAAAAGAAAATGAAGGAAAAGGAAGGAAAAAAGGAAGGAAAGGAAAAGAAAAGAAAAGAAAGAAAAGGGGAAAAGGAAAGAAAACTTACCGGGGATGACTCGAGATTCGGGTAACCGAGGGTCGAGATTGACCTACGGGTAAATTTCAAAAATTTATTTAATATAATATTTAATGGAAAATAACCCAGATTTACCTAATTGTGCAATTTTACGACAGAGTCTGAACGAGAACCGATTGAGCTTCGATTTTTGTACCCCGCATAACATTGGGTAAGTACATTTTAATTTCGATAATTTGAGTCCTCAATGCAGAGTTAAGATTATTTTGTGGATTAAATCTGTATAAAAAGGAATATTATTCGAAATTTTACAGTAATTACCGTAAATAGTATGCAGGCTATCAAATGAGTTTGGAACAAAGCCCAATGATTATTGATAAGCCGAATGAGCCCAGTAAACCCAAAGAAGGGATTTAATAAGTAGAAACGAGCTAGAAATGGGTCGAGGCCCATTAAGGTACGATCGGGCCCAATAAGAGAAAATTGGCCCAATTAATTAAATCGACTGTAGTAAACTCAAGAATTATATTTATTGGGTT